>OU343160.1:52218981-54718981 GCA_910595825.1 Philhelius pedissequus
CAAATATAATACTGCATTTCAAAATATTCGTAAAAATGTTTTTTTTTTTTGATTTTTGGAAAAAAAATATTTTTTAAAGTGATAACTTCTTATGGGAGGGTAAGCCGAATCGTTACGTACCACGTTTCGGCGCCAGTCTGTCTGCCTTCCCTTTTTCGCATGCATACGGAGATCTTTTGAAATTAATCAAATTAAGGAAGAACTTTCAAAGCTTTTCTCAAGTTTAACAATTTCAATATTAAATTGTTGAACTTATATTATTTTAAGTCATCACTTCTGTTGGGCGTCCTCAGACGCACACATTTTTTTTAAATAGACAATAATTTTAAATTTTGAAAAAAAAAACAATTTGTTCTAAATCTTTTAAGAACAAAATTATGAAATTTCCTTTAAAAAAATATATTTATCTGTTTTTTTTTTCTTTCTTTTTTTTCTTACATCTTGTGCCAACGATGTAATGGTTATGTGAAATTACGTACGATCCATTCGTCTATTTAATTTTTTAAAACTTTCCGCTTTTATTTGAGGAAAGTGTACTAATTTTATATTTAATTTCATAATTCATAATATTTATGTTTCCCTTATAATAATTTTTGAGTTAGAATTCAAAAATTAACTCTCAAATATTGGCGGGTTAAGTATTTAAGAGTTTTTGGATAAAATGTTGGTTATAAATATAGGGAAGCTTTGAAACTTGGCAACCGTGTAAAATACAGACTTAATTGTTCCCGGAAAGCATTTAGTTAAATAAGCCCAAACTTTTTACAGTAGAGGTAAAAATCCCGCTTCAAAAGGGTTGAGAAACCGTTTAAGTTGAGGTTTGAGTTAATTTTTTAAGCCCGAAACGACCTGTCAAATCTTAGCCTGCTTCTTTTTCCCATTTATAATTTGTATTTTACTAAAAATTACAAAATATTATTAAGTATTTACTATACCTACAATCAAACAGTCAAGTCATAATTTTTCTTTTAAGAATAATTGAATAATTGTTAATCGTTGTTCTTAAAAATACTTAATACCTAATTGGAACATCCCTTTAACCAAAACCATGGCTTTTACACATTTCATCTTATTTAGAATACAAGTAGACCTTTTTATAAACAAATTTTAAATATTCGAAACACAATTCCTGAAATGTGACCTCAAAAAAAATTAGATAGGAAAAAATAAATAAAAGATCCAAAATTTAGCCTGCATTCGCAATCTGCTTTCCAAGGAGACAAAGCTAAAAACACGCAAACCTTAATTTTGTTCATTGCGAGTTGTGACACCGAGGAGTCATCGTTTTTGCTTGATTATTTTTGTAGCTCAACCTACAAACCCGCAAGGCTGTTGTCTCAATTTTCATTCGAAGAAGAAAATTAATAAACGAAAAAAGTTTATCCGCCGCTCAAACCAACGTCGTCACTGCCATTGCATGCATCCAACTTATCACCACACTGCCTGCCATTTCGCCTGCCAGTTGACATTGGCATCATTGTTCTTCACAATGACTGAGTGAGGCTGCCAAAATATTAAAAGCACACTTCTATATTTTTATATCTCCACGCAGAGCAGCTCGCACACATCCTTCAGGTTCAAGAAAACGAATACTATTCAACACCACTGCTATAACCCTCTTCTTCTTTTAAACTTGAAATATGAAGTATATTCCCATGCTCAAGCCCGCACCTAACCCTTTTTTTGTTTTCTTAAAAAAAAGTCTGACTTCACTGGCAGCCTCATAGCGCGTACTAAATCCACGGAAGAGATAAATGATTCACTTTCAAATTTTTATTATTAAAAAACTTTTAAGTTTTCGGGTGAAAAACTTTGTTAAAATTGTCTTCATCGTGCAGTCAACGTTGTCATGGTTTTGTTTACACTTTGGCAGCGCGCTCAGGATTCAAGCTGTATGACGGGGCATCAGCTCCAGAAATCGAACCCAAAAGTACAACACTTGACGTTTTGTTAAAATTTCACTAATTAGATAAAAGTTGTAAGGATTGCTAATGACTTGCTTGGATGGGTTGTCTTCGAAAATAGGAGTTATGGTGTGGTGACCCACAGGATTTACCTACCTACACTCTTGGTACTAAGTAAATTTTGTTTTTTTATATTTTACGAGTATAAGAAAGAAATGATAACTCAGAGTGCAGGCATGGAAATTTATTAAATGAGCGTTTGAAATTTTAATATTCTTGTGTTGGGCTGATGTTGATGCTGATGATGAGTTATTAATATGACTGGAGGGCTTCATTCCAAAAACGGATCAACCCCTTTTTAACACAAAAATAATTGTGCGGAGTAATATGATTTAGTGGCATTAAACACAATAAATAACTGATACACATTCAATTGCCTATATATTTCATTAATAAGAATGGTTTCAGCAAAAATTGGGATTTTAAAGTTCTTAAGCTATAGAATTACAGTCAATGTAATCCGTCAACGCGTTGACTCTCTGACGTAAAAATAGAGCCACGTTTTGGGATTGTCTGTGGAAAATGTTGTCAATGTATTGAAGAGAACATTTGCCTAGACATAAATTTGATGATCAATGCATTGAGCAACGTCAGAAATTCAACGCGATGACCGATTACGTTAACCGTGTAATTCTTCATTTACACCCCATTTTGTAAGTATTTAAATGAATTGCTTTTCTATTATTTTTAATAATGAGCTTGATTGATTTATGATAAAATAGTAGTGGAAAGCGTTTATAAATATCTTTTTGGTATTCTTAATGCAAATGGTCGACGCATTGTCTGTCGGCCGTTATACCAGCGTTCATGATGTAAATGCACTAATTAACAGAGGTTATTTAATTAATTCTTCAATGGAATTTGACAGTTTTCTAGATTGACAGGTGGTCGACGAACTTGGATTAAATTTGTATTCAATCGTTTCATTGGCTTGGTATTCGTTTTGGGTTAGACACAAAAGGAATATGAATGCTTTCCACGTTGACAAGGCAGACAATTATGACGTATCAAAAGGCAAACGCATTGACAGACAATTCAAAGAAATACGTATATGTGTTCTGAAAGTTCTTATAAGATAATTCACAGTTAAGTGAAAACAGGCAACGAAAAATGTTTACATTAAAAATGTGTCAAAGGCGTTTTGAAATGACAATTATACCACTTGACAATTTTAAATAGAATTCAACGTCATTTTCTCGTCGGAATATTAACGCGTTGATCATTTGCATTAATCGTCATATACGTTTTGACCTAGATATAATAAAAAAGTAGATTAAAAATTAATCTTGAAGTGATTTCACCATAAAAAAAAGAGATTATTTTGACCTTCTCTATACATCCATCTCTTTCTAACACAAATATAAAGTTAAAACTCGGAGATGATGATTGCTACGTGACGACTCTAACAATATGGCGTCCTTTTTTTCTGTATGGAGAATTCCACTAAATAAAGTTTGTTTGGGGTGTTTTGAGAAAATAATTCCCTACTTTTAAGAAGATTTCAATGAGATTAATTTCTAATCTTCGTTAGGTGATTAAAATTCGTATGGAAAATCTTCAAAATTAAGCAGATTTCGAAGAAGAAGAAGAATCTGGATTAAGTCGTAGGTGAAAACGCAGTATTATAGCTTATTTTAATCGATAGAGATTTTGATTACTGTGAATAACGAAAATATAGTTATTCTTATTGTGAATAAATTATATATTATACATGTAGGGGTATTTTCCTTGTGTTGGCAGTTTGTTATACAAAATTTACTTAATAGCAGTGTTTTTGGGTACGCTCAAATTAAGCAAGAACAAGAGCGTCAAAATCATAAATTGAACAAATTTGAGTAAACATTACAGAGTAACTCCCAGTTTCACAGTGCGAACTTAAACTCAACTTTTGGTTTAAACTTCAGATCAACAATTTATTCGGTTTCACTGTGTCGCTTAAACCTTGAACTGAGTTCATCTTTTAGTTTAAGTTAACCGAGATTATTCTGCCGTTTAAACTTCAGTTCAGCGTTTGTATTGTTTTATTTTTTTTTTTTCAGAAAATATTATGAACAAAACAAAATTGTGTATTCAAATGTTATCGAGTTGTTATAGTGATTTTGAATATTATTTTAATTATTATTCTCGTTGTTTCGCGTGCTCTCTGTGTCAGAGAGAGAAAGAAAGGACGAGGCAAGAAAAATGCTGCCAACTATTTTTCATAAAATATAGTTACATGAAGTTCAACTAATCTGAAGATCAGATTTCACTGTGAAACCGGACGAATTAAACCAAAAATTTAAACTCAGTTTAAGGTTCAGTTGATCTTAAGTTTAAACTCCCACTGTGAAAATGGGGGTTAATGTTTTTTTAGGAAGAAATTCCCAAAATACCCGTTCTTTTTCGTTTGTAATTGTGAAATATATTCTGCTGGTCAGATAGTTTTGCAAATCGTGGCTTAGTATTAATTTGCCCCATATGTACAACACTTTTTTAAGCAAACTTATATTTGAATGGCACTCTCTTCGATTGTAATAATTTCCGTTTGTTTTATTCTCTTTTCATATTGCAAAGATATTTGCCCAGTTCAAAAAAAAAATTCTAGTAATATTATTTCTATGAACAATATGACGAAACAGAATTCTGTAACCGCTTACTCTTTTTCTCTCATTTTGTACTGTACTGTACTCTTAAAGAGCTATATCGAGTGACTGGATTAGTCTGAATTTCAATGTCAAACATTAATTTAATATATGAGTCCGTGAAAATAAGGGGTTTTCCAATAAGAGGTGTTATTTTGAATAGCCCGCTTATTCGGTAGCTGTCACTTTTGAAGCTGTCATTTTTTGACATTTGACAAGTAGAAACTACGCTATTAATAAAAATGGAACGATACACGCTTCAACAACGCAGTTCTTTTTTTTGAATATCAAAATAACACCTCTTATTGGAAAAACCAAGGGTTTTCCAGGGGTTTTCCAATAAGAGGTATTATTTTGAATAGCCCGCTATTTCAGTAGCTGTCACTTTTGAAGCTGTCATTTTTTGACATTTGACAAGTAGAAACTACGCTATTAATAAAAATGGAATGATACACGCTTCAACAACGCAGTTCTTTTTTTTGAATATCAAAATAACACCTCTTATTGGAAAACCCTTTACGAAAATATAACATGAGAGAATAGAATCATGCGAAGAATATAGCATAAGAGAAATTCATATGATAAAAATAACATATGAAAAAATATCAGATCAGTGAGCTTCTCCCGGCATAATTTCATATATGTACATAGTGGTTCATGCCATTTGTTGACTTGCTGATATAGAGAGTGCTCACAAGAGGATAAAAGATTTCCCTACCTGTGAATTTATGTTCTAAAGCATTTGCTTACTTTTGCTCTGTGTATATAATTATGTATCAGATCTGATTCAGACATTTTTTGGACAGAAATTTGCAGCTTACAAAATGTTGAAGAGGGATGAAATTCTTTCATTAAGAAATAAAGTCCAAGGAAGTCTGGAACGGTTTGAACACAATTTTCTGTCAATTTTTAATAGTAATCACATTTGTTGTAGATACATTAATTGAGAGCTTTGCATTTGGAAAAAAAATCAAACTCGGGATTTTGATCAAACTTGATATTACGATGATAGAGGACACCAACAATGTGGGTCCCGCAATTCCGTATGTCTGTCTGTCGGTAGATCTATCTATAGCCTTATCGAGTGAAGCGATTTTCTTTAAGCTTTGTACTGTAGGTGAAAACAAAATTTTTGAAAATTGAATATTTCGAATATGGGTTAGTGATTTTTTTTTTGAAATTTTATTTGTGGCTTTAGGTTATTAAATATTTAAAAGTGTCATACCAATTTTTTTTTTTTAGAAAAGAGTTAAAGAAATTTTGTATATAAAAACTTAACATAAGAGCAAGTATGTGCGATCCCGGTGGGCATTTTGCTTAAAATTCACATTTTTTTTCTTCAAGCTAATTATTTTGCATTTTAGTGCTTCTAAATTAGTTTATTTGTTCAACAAATATTTTCCACACATCTTATGACAAACGTCAACCTCACAATTGTAAATTTTCTGCCCAAAAAAAGAAAAGAAATTATCAGGAAGGGGAAATATTTTACTCTCTCAAGAGCCTCTCTTCTGTCCAAAACTATTTGTAAGCCTGGAACAGGAATTGGGAGAAATTAATGCCAATTTGTGCCATTTGGCAGAGTGTGGATCAGACCTATTTTTGAGAGAAATTCGACCCCACTTATCGAGATTTGATTTTTGTGAGTCTGAAGTTCATTGTTAGTGTCATAAATTAACAAAACCGTCAAGGGGAGAAATTGCATTCTCACTGACATTATCTTGCAGTTCACAGTTCGATAAAAATATTGAAGTCAAACTAATTTTTTAGCACAAAAATCTCTCCCATAAAAAATACTAGGTTTCAATGAAGATGTAAAAAGTCACCTCCGCATGTAAACGTTTCCTATAAAAGTCACTCTCGTGTAAACGCATCTATTCTTTTTTCCTGTCGCATCTACGAAATGACTTCAGTACATAAATAAGACTTATTGATTTTGACAGCTGGCGCAGACACTTTGGGCATTTGGATTGGTCTGCGGAGCGCTCATAAATCCTTCTGAAAGTGTTCGATTGGTATCAAATGACAATTCTTCTCCTGGAAAAAAGAGAAAGTTGATTATGGGCTTCAAGTCAAATCATAACCAAAAGCACAAACACACGAATTCAATGTCGTGTCGACCATGTTCACAAAATAAAATAATTAAAAAGTATGCGTTTGAAATTTCCCGAATAGAGAATCTAGTGTTAACTCGTTCGATTGGGATACCTCGATCAAAGAATTCTTCTCGATTACCAATCAAAAACGACACTAGTTTAACAGTAATTATGACATTCACAGTTGACAGTCATCATAATGTAACTGACAATTCCGTTATACTAAGAACTGCCCTCAACGTTCGTTCAAAAATATTTCTATGTAAGATTTTTTTTTTTTGGCTTCGATCAAAGAAATATCAAAAATGTTTGTGATTAATAAGATAATTAATTAGTCAAGCCAAAATCCCCAAAAAGGTAGGAAAGGAATAAAATGACAATTAAATTGCCCATTTTCTTTTTTTTTAGATTACATTACATTACATATTATACAACTCCGTAGCTAAATCTACGACGAAGAGACACTGAAGCACTGGCAACGAGACCATTTTCTTTGAACATTACATAAATTAATACAACACAGAGAGACAGAGAAAGGAAGAACACACAACAGAAGAAACACATGTCAACAGCACGTGGTTGGTTTCCGATGGTTCCACATCGAAAATTTCGCTGATCTATGGAAAGCGATGCTTTCATCGGAGCCAAGGCCATTGACGTTTTTTTGAGATTTGTTTTTGAGATACTTTCTTTTTCGAAGATTTTCATTTTTTTTGGCTATTTTGTAATGAGATTATGTCTTTGCGTAGTCTACTTTCTATTATTTATTTAATTTTGTTTAGCTTTGCCAGTTAATGTTATAGGTATGATTGAGCGCTTGTCTTGTAAGGAAAACACTCTTGTCCATGATCTACTTAAGGATATTTATTTTCAAATATGAAGGAAATAGGACAACATGGTTATTAAATCAAACATAAAGTGCCTTGTAACCTCACCAATATATTTTGGCAAATATTTTGAAATCTATTAAAATACACCACATGCAAGAAAAAACTTAGTTCACCCTTGCCGAGCTTACCCTAAAAACTATCCTTACAGTTTCCATTTTTTGCTGTATTAAATTTTGCAAATAAAAGATTACTAAACGCCAAAATAAAAAAGCAACAAATCTATATTCACACATCCTTCCTTTGCAACACACTTCGGCCGACACGACGCGCACCATGCGAGTGCTAGTACTTTGGCTGGTACTGGAGCTATTGACATCGCAACGCCGCGATAGTTTGGTTATTGGTTGCCCAAAACTGCGATGTCAACACAACAACGCCAAAACACTACTCCGCCGGCTTTCCATGCATTCGTCCTTCCTACCAATCGGTTGGTTCTCACATACAGTTCGTGCTTTTCACTACTCTGATAAACAAAAGTAAACATTTTTTTTGCGACTTCCACTTCATCGATGCGGTCGTCGCGTCGCGTCGCGTCTCGTTTCGTTTCGTCATTGCCGTTCAGTGAAGTGGAGTTGTGTGTTTTGTTCTGTCAATGGATTCTAATCGCATGAGGATTGTGCCCCGCAGGACATAGTCGCACCTCATTGTTGTGGTTTAGGATTCGTCCATTGCGCGATTCCGACGAATTTCCTTTTTTCGCGAATGGACACTGAATATGCGAGGATGGTAGTCGGTGGCGGCCGGTGCGGCGGTTGAAAACTTTATTGGTTTTTGGAGTTTCTCTCCTCAATCACGATGTGTTATACATTCATATAAGAGCACATAGTATGTATATAGATAAATATGAGTCCCAGGCAAAAGTACAGTGAAGGGATATCCGTGCAACACATCGCATTGCAGTTTACTTTAATCAATCTCGCTCAAGCACATCCTGGAAGCAACAATCACAAATTGATGGGCAATTAAATGATTTTACGGCATAATCATCACTTTTCAACTATGGGCGCTCCAAGTTGTTTATGTATGTTTAGTTGTTACTGCTGGCTGTGCGGTAGATACTACAACAATTACCTGAGCTTCAGTCAGACTCTGACCTACACGCAAGATAGGCAGTCGCTCCTCCTATTCGGTACGGCGCGCGGTAGATGAAACTGGTTTTCCTTCATACCATAGCAATGGATTGACTTTGGAAAGAGAACCATTCGCAACGGGTGCACTCTGTCATTAGGCGATCTGTTTTATGCCCACTAATTGACTTAGCACACTACCTTATTGCGTCCGCAAGGCTTCTAAGCGTATCATTAAGAAGCGCCACACTTACTGTGACTGCTGGGCTGGTTTGGCTTCTGCGTTTGAGAAAGTGGCAATATCAGTTGCAGAGCTCCCGCACCAATAATTGTGTGGTTAACCGATCGATTATGAGCTACCATTTGTATATTCGATTAGGTCAAAGCTATTATAAATCGAAATTGCGAGTCATGATCGTGTATATGTACATATATTATTGGATGGATTGATAAGTAATCTGCCAACTTGTTCTTTTAACAAAACAAATCTCCGAGATATCAGCTGATTTGCTCTCCAATTTTATACTCTGTTCAATTTACATTTTCAGTACAGGGAAGATAGGATATTTGCGTTTCACCTTTACTATTATTGATTTCAATAAGCTATCTCTATTTCTATAAAGCTTTTCCATTTTCCATGGTTACCGTAGTGAGTATTATAAATTGGCATATTTCTCTCACAAATGTCGGTAGGGTTACCAATTGTTAATGTAGATTTCATGAACCGAAACTTGTACTTATGTACATCGTAAACTCAATCTACAAAAATTAAACTAAGCCAAAATAAAATTAAATCTATCTTTCTCTACGCCACCCAGAAGTAAGATATTAGGCGTTTCTTAAGATTTCCCCAGAAGCCCTAATCTATCTTAATGTGAAAATAAATCACAGAAAAAAACGTAAAAATGAGGTATAATAAGGAACTTGTGTCCTTCGAAGAACTTGAAGCCATTTTAATTGTAAATAAAGACAGCACTAAAATAATAATATCACCACAAATTGCACCGCACTATTATTATAACTATATAATATATTTATATACACCGAAGCTTTCATTATTTTATTTATATTTTCATGAACAAAAAAACTACTTGGTAATTTAAAGTTGCAATTGATTAATGAACCGCACTCGATCAATAACTTGCTCAAATAGTAATTTTTCCTCAAAAAAATTCCCAACAAATAATATATAGCTGCATTTAAACCGTTTTCAAAAAAAAGCAAAAGATGTAAGCAGAAAAGGACGCAGCGACAACCTTTTTTCTTAATCTTAAGATATATGCTCTCAAAAGCTCTAAGAAAGCTTCGATTCTGAAAGCTCCATAGCGTAAACCAAAGAAAAAGGTATTAGAATTTCCATCAACGGACCAATGGTAACTCTGAATCAATGTGTTTATTTGTTTATTATTTTATTATTAAATAAAATTATTCTGAAGCTGTTCAATAAAGGAGTTTCGACAAAGTTTGTTAGCATTTTGGATATTTTTTATAATGCAACAATTTCTGCAGTCTTATTTGGAAGTAAGATGAGTGAACAGTTTCAGGTTGAAGTAGGTTTGAGGCAAGGCTGTAACTTGAGTCCTGTCCTCTTCGCACTGTTTATAGATGACATAGAAGAGGTCCTACAAGGCGGAGCGCGAATTTCATCTGATCTCTTAGTTAAATTACTTATGTTTGCCGAAGACATCGTCATGCAAGCTGAGTCGCCTGGAAGTCACCAATTACAAGCTCTCTGTTACCGACGATATTCACGAACTCGGAAATTGCCGGTAAAGAGCACCAACAGAATATGTTATAAGTTAGTTTTTCTAATAGTTTACTTTTTTAAATCAGTTTACTTGCGATCACACGAAATTGGCAAAATTCTTGTAAATGAAACTCAAAACTCAATTGCCTAATTGTTGTCGCAAATCATCCAATTTCAATCGACACGGACGCATCCAACAAAAATATAAAAATGTTTCCTGACATTATTCAATATTATACTAAAGAAAAGAGAATAAAAACGAAATTATTTAGATTTTATGATTTGCCAGGTGAAACGTCAAGGACATATAAAAATGTTGTTACTTCACTTCTGGTTTTCTATTAAAAAAAAAAAATGTCTCCCCCTTATTCAACATTTGTCCCCCTAGAAAACTTGCTATGTCCCCCTTTTCAACATTTTAAATCTGGTAACACTAGTCTAATGACTCACAGGAACTAGAACAACTCTGAGCTTGCGTAAACCATAAACGTTCATCTATCTCATTAGATCTATTTTATATCGCTAGTTATATTCGTACTGAAAGTTCAATCGAAGTTTATTCAAATCATGTTATAAACATTATTTATATAGTTAATAAATTAATGACTAACCTGTTTCCCATCATACTTATGTTCATTATTAATTATGTTCATAAGGATCTTAGCAGAATTTTAGATTTAATTTATATTGGCAATGATTTCAAGTACTACTTATAAGTTGCGGATTTCCCATTTGTAAGAAATTCTATTCATCGTAAAGCTTTATATTTTGCTTTTGAATCTTATAATTTTGCACCAACTCCGATTTAAAATTTAAAAAAACTTTTAATTTTGCTAAAGCTGACTTCGCTGCATTAAATAATTTTTTTCGATAATTTAAATTTGGAGTAATTATTAATTTAATTTATTTATTTGATTTTTGCAAGAAATAAGACAACATAAGTTATAAATTACAGTAAAAATTATATAGGTACATTATGTATGAGAAAAAACAATAGGGGTATCCACGATCCGATGTATCTGGTCTTGTATCATAGTACAAGTGTAAAAGTGTAGCATTTTTTTGCACTACAACAACAAAATATACTGAATGTCAAAGTCTTACACTTTTACACTTTTACAATACCCGAACACTATTGTAACAGACAAATACAAGGGTGTAAGATTTTTTTAACACAAACTAAGACTTCTTCTGAACAAATATGAAACAGATTTTGACATTTGCTTCTGTGTTGCTACAGATTAACGGTGTTAAAGGTGTGTTCACAGTCTGTTGTAAAAAAAATAAAATTTTACAATTTTACAAGACTTGGTACACCAGATCGTGAATACCCCTAATAAGAATAATAATAAAAAAAAATGATTACTGCATTAAATTGATTTGAAATTTTTAGATTACCAAAAAGATAAAGTTAACATTAAATTTCGAAACGTCACGAAGATACTTCAACTAAAGGCGTTTTTATTTTTTAGTTCAGAGCAGAGTCTGAGTTGTCAAAAAATTTGTTTGTGTGTTTCTTTAGAGCTTCAAATGTGTGTTTGTTTTTTCGTTCTGAACAAGTGTATAGATCGCACTCGACTTGCTCGAAGATAATTGACTCAGCATGTGAGTATATAAATTGATGAACGCACCAAACGTCATGTGTGTCAAGAAGGAAAATAGGAAGAAAATAAAATGCACGACTAGATCGTAAGAACTTGCTCTTGTAGCAAACAACTTTAATGTACCTAACCATTGAGGTTTGGTTAGTTAGGTGTAGTTATCATATGCAGGCTTAAGGCCTATGTAGGTAAGATTACCTTAATTCTTAGTATAATGAATTGTCGAATGGATGATTCAAGGAAGAGTTACATAAAAGTACCACATAATTATACAAATGTATATTTAAATCTGAGTGATGGAATTTAATCATGTAAGTTAGGAGAGTAAAATGTATCTACATACATATACTTATAGATGGAACCTAAGTATGTAAACTTGAACATATAATAATGAAAATCAAGAATGTTGGTGGGTAGGTAGCTATATACATACAACTTTAATATTTTGGTGCAATATGCATACATAAGATTCATATGATTTTTCAAGACACATATTATCTAAGTATATAATGGGTTATCCATTTTGCGGTTTCAAAAGTAAACGTAAATAAAACACATATAAAATATTTTTTTCACGATATTTCTTTTTTATTAAAAGGTTTGAACGTTGACATTATGTGTGAAACACTACATCATTTAAATGACCACCATGCGAATTGTTGCAAGCATCAATTCTTTTGAGGAAATTTTAGACCACTTTTTGACACCAATTGGGCGGTATCTCAGCCATAACTTGACGAATGTTGGTTTTCAAGTGCTCAAGAGTTAAAGGTTTATCTGCATAAACACGGTCTTTCGGGAAGCCCCACAAAAAAAAGTCCAGCGGTGTCAAATCCCATGATCTTGGTGGCCAGCTGATATCGCCACGACGAGAAATTACGCGGCCAGGAAATGTCTGCTGCAATAAAGCCATATTCGCTCGAGTTGTGTGGCATGTGGCACCGTCTTGTTGAAACCACATATCCTCCAAGTCGTATTCTTCAATACCAGGCAAAAAAAGTCGGTTATCATATGACCATAACGCTCCGAATGACAGTCGTTCCATCGTCGTTTTCGAAGAAGTAAGGTCAAATCACACCTCCGGACCAAAGAGCGCCCCAAACAGTTTAATTTTGTATATGTAATGGCCTCTCTTCAATTACTTGAGGATTCTCAGAACCCCAAATACGACAATTTTGTTTATTAACATACCCACCGAGTAAAAGATGTGCTTCGTCGCTGAATAAAATTTTGTTCGGAAAATCGCCGTCCATCGCCTGTTGTTCAAGCACCCATTCGACGTATCTACGACGCGACGTTGAGAATGGTCAGCTGGCTTCAGTTGTTGTGTGAGCTGGACTTTATATGGATGTAGGTGTAGATCCAAATGCAAAATACGCCATAATGTGCCGTAGGACAGTCCTAATTCCTGAGAACGACGAGGAATCGACACATTCGGGTCTTCGGCAACACTTTCACTTACAGCAGCGATATTTTCAGTGGTACGAGCGAAACGATGATGCACTGCACAGGCCTTACAATATCTCTACCCAATCCAGCCTCTTCAAATTTGTTCACAATTTTGCCAATTGCTTGCATAGTTGGACGATTATGTAAACCATAATCTCCTCTTAAAGCACGACATGTGGCTGTGGCAGAATCACCATTTTTGTACTAGGTTTTAACAATTTTTATGCGTTGTGCGATAGTTAAGCGATCTATTTTCGTAAATGTCAGACTTTCAACTGAAAAAAAAATTGGTTTAACAACTTAGTTTGACAGATGTCGAATTCCAGCCCTATACTTTTGAAACCGCAAAATGGATAACCCTTTATAAGGAAGTTATGTATTCGCAAAAAACAAAAAAATTCTAACCATCAAACATGACAATACTATCATAGAGAACACCAAAAAAGTGGGTCCCACAATTCCGTCTGTCTGTCTGTAGAACGATCTATAGCCTAAACGGCTGAGGCGATTTGGTTCAAACTTAGTACTTAGGCGTTATAGGTGATTGTCCAAATAGATTTTTGAATCGTTGTTTTAGGCGTGCGATCCAGTCGTGCATTTTATTTAACAAGGCAGCCGTGAAAAGTGAGAGATGTAAAAGTAAACAAAGTTCTTAATTCGTGAAGTCACAATCACATTAGAACAACTACAAATTAAGAGACAATGTTTATTATTTTATGAATATTGACTAAATTTTGGTGGATTTTCTGGTTTCTTAAGTTTTCTTTATATTATGCCCAACTCGAAAGGTCTTAAAAAATTGGCCAGTGAAACCAAAAAAATTTAGTCAGTATTCATTAAATAATTAAATGTATCTCTAAATTTGTAGTTGTTTCAATAATATTCTAATTTAAATATTTATTAATAAAACTTCGTGAATTAAGAACTTGACGTACTCTTAAATCTCACTCTTTTTTTGGCTTTCTTAACATTCATGTTTTTGATCTGATACCGGTTTCAAGAACATATGCAGTTTATATTTTCAATTTATCTAGTCTTAAAAAAAATAATCATTTTCTTTTTTTTTATAATAGTTTTAACTGTATGTCTGTAAGACCTAAGGTCTTTTTAAATGCAATCTGAATCTGAAAAATCTGAATTGCACAGCACTATTTACAAGGAATAGAACGATAAGAGAGCATTTTTGTGGGTACAGTGCATTTGACAGATAGGTGTTTATTAACTATTTATAACCAACCCATGGGCGACATCCAATTAAAATTGGAGTTATCGAGAAGAATGCTGCGTAGCGTGGGGCTGGAACCCACACGTCTAAGTTAACAGTCAAACACTATATCCACTGTGTAATTGACATTTCGTATACTGTTCTGTTTATTTGTTTGTACGAAATGTCAATGCTGCCCATGTTTTTAGCATGATTCCAGTTAAAAAGTGTCATCACAAGATTTTCTCTTTTATTATGTCGTTTTAATTTACAAACCACCCCACGGATTTTGGTTAAGTATATTTTTTCGTTAAAATACGGTTTAATTTCCTTAAATAAGACTACAAAGCGAAATGAATATGAATTAATTGTCAGTATTAAGACCAGATATGTATAATAATGCATATAAACTGCTTAAATACAGGGCTACATAAAAATCCCAAATGCATTTCTCTGTCTCACTCTTCCTCGGCACATCCGTATCTGAGGAAAGCCATGTAAATTGCCTTCGGGTAATAAATCTTACAAATTGCTATAAGGATACTACAGATTACGAACAGACTGGCATTTCTGCTTCACAATTTAAATGTTAATTCGTCCTGATGTTCCAAGTGATTAATATTTGCCAAGAGTGGATTTTTCATATCCTTATTTTTATTGTTCCCATGAACGAATGGAAGGAAATCTACTTCGTTAACTCCTCCCCCCACTCGCATGTCATGGTCTTTCGTTCATTTAAAAATAAATTCTTTGAACAGCTTGTTTTTTTTTTTTTTGAAATGATGTCAGTTATAAAAAAACATACATTTTAAGTTAAAGACTTAAAGCTGACTTGCCGATTGATTTTTGACTGATGAAAGTGTACATTTCTACAGCATACATATTAGATATATAATTTCTTGGAGACGAAAGGTGTTGAAGGAACTGGGATGAGTTTGTATTGAGGACATGGATAGTAGAAATTTGAAAAAAAAAAAAATTAATCGGTTTTCCGCCAATTTAGCACAAATGTTGTGGATGATTTAACATCGATTAGCGTTGTTGGCTCTTTAGGTGAATGTGGTGTCGAAAATTGATAAAATTATCGAACGAAATTCGTTTTAAACGATGTGCTACAAATATGGACGTGCTATTTTAGCTTATGAGTTTTTTAATGTAGCCCTTTAGAGGATTTTTTTTTTTTAAACAAGGAAACACATTCTTTGGATTATATTTACAATAGTGATTATGGCATTCATTGTAAATAGAAGTATATACTCGACTTAAGGTTACAGTACAACAGAAATCGGAAATATAATCTAACATGAAAAAATTACTTGCATTCTCGTAATGTTACGCTATTTATTTTTCTAGAAAACGATGATCCGCTAGTAGGTATAAGGATAACCGATCCGTTTGTCAGCCAGCAAATCTGATCTTGTTGTGATAAATGAATGTAATCTTTTTTGAATGCAATCTTTTGCAATTAAGGCTGTCTAATAAATATAGCAATGATGTTAAAATTGATATACTATGTCTGTTGTTACAGATGCTTCTCAAAATTATTTGAACTATGTATGAAAACGCTTAAAATTATAGAAATGTGTGATTTAACCACTTCACAAAATTGTTAACCGCATGCGCACAACTTTTTTTTCTTCTTTCTTTTTACTTGAGATTATAAGGTCCTATAAGGCAAGTTATGCATTCGTAAAAAAAAAAATTAACAATCAAACATGATATTACAATCATAGAGAAGCCTAAGGAAGTGATCGGCGAAAAATGTCTGTCTGTCCGTCTGTATATGTATAACGAGCTAGAGCCTAAACGCCATAAGCAATTACTTTCAAATCTAGTATGTGTGATTCTTTTGGCATTGCTTAGAGGATAAAATGAAATTTTATTCTTAAGCCTAAAAATAAGGGTACTTGCCATATAACAATTTAGAAAAATCTTATTTTTCTCGAAAACTGCTCCAACGATTTTGCAACAATTTTTTGAAATTTTTTTTGGTGGCAATAGCTAATCTGAACCAAGTTTACGGGAAAAATCTATTAACGGTTCCTTTCATACAACGGTTTTTTCAATTTTTGGCTTTCTCGGTAAACGGTACATTGGATTTCTTTCAAATTGTATGTTTGAGAAGATCTAAGTAAAACTGATTCTGCATTTAAAAATTTTTTATAACTTTTTTGGCTAATTAAAATTAATTTTTAAACTTTTTTTTTCAAAAATCAATATTTTTAAAACTAATTTTTTAAAATTAAAAAAAAACACGACTAGATCGCACGTACTTGCTCCTATGTTCGATTACATTATATTGAAAATACTCTTAATAGAAACGGCTAAATGTATTTTTGAAGTAGTTTTTCACTTAATGTTTTATATATAAAAAGTCTTAAATTTTTTCTAAAACAAAATTGGTATGATCATGTTAAGTATTTAATAATCTAAATTCAAAAATAAAATTTCAGACAAAATCGTCAATCCGTTTTCAAAATGTTGAATTTTAAAAAAGAAAATTTTGAAATGCAGTTTTATTCAGAATTTAAAGGAGCTCCTGTATAAAATTTTGATCGAAATCCGTTGAGCCGTTTATGAGAAAGTCGAAAACCAATAAAATGGTTGAAAGGCAGGTACAGTTAATAATAAAATATTTAAAACAAATTTTTGGCCAAAATGTAGACCATACTTAAAGTAGTACACACACCAGTTTTTATCAAAATGGTTATAGTCGTTTCCGAGTTAATTAGGATGGTAGAAAAATTTGTATAAGTGCCATTATTTTTGTGGTTAAAACAACGATTAAAAATCTATTTTGGAAAATAAACTAAACCGCTTAATTACAAATTTTGAAGAAAATCGCTTCAAACGTTTAGGCTGTAGAGAGTTGTACAGACAGACAGACAGACGGAATTGCGGGACCCACTTTGTTGGTAGTCTCTTTCATCGTAATGTCAACTTTGATTAAAATCTCGAGTTAAATTTGTTTCCCAAATTCAAAACTTGCCCTATACCTATATCGCAAGTAAAAAATTATTTTAAATTTTATAATCACATGTACATATATTAATAAACTCTGCATACCACAATTTCAAAAAAAAAAATGTTTTCAAAAAACTAAAAATAAAAAACAGAATTTCATCAAAATTCGTCCTACAATTTTCGAGGTACTTTTTTATAAAATTTTCATTGATCCGTGGCATCTAATGTCTTTCTTCGTTTTTTTTCGAAAAATGATTAAAGTGATAGTTTTGGCAGATTTAATAACGATTTTTTCCCACCTATACACCATTCACTTTCATTATATGTATATACATATGTATGTGTGTGTATATTTATATTATTCCTAAAAATTACATACAGTTTCATGGTAAATTTACACGCAGTTTTTAGAGTGAATTTTAAGTATTTAACAATGTAAATTTAAAAACCTGATATAAAAAAAAATCTCCCACCCGTTTTCGAAATATTGGATTTCCAAAAAAAAATACTTTTTGTTTTTCAAAAATCAAAAAAAAAATATTTTTCGAAAATGTTTGTATGCAGTATTATTTACAATTCTAAGGACCTCTTATATAAAAATTTTGATCAAAATCCTTCAAACATGCTTATGAGAAAATTTTGAAAATAGAAAAAATGGATATATGGCAGGTACTGTTAATAACAAAATATTGAAAAAAAATTACACCAAAATGTGGACTATATCTATAGTAGCGCACAGATTTTTTTTTTATCAAAGTAAGATAAGATGGAAAAAAAACTATGATAGCTACCGTTAGTAGTTTTGGGGCTAATAGCCTATTCACACCAAACTCGTTTACCCTTTTCGTTTACCAAAACGAGTAGAGCGTTCAAACCGAACATTTCAGTTGTTTTTGAAAAAGCTGTCAAAACGTTGATACGAATACGACATGAATGCTGAGCAATCAAATCTTATAATGCTGCATAAAAAGAGAGCAGAACTAAATCTGAGTATTTAACCAATTTTATTTATGAGCCAGAAGTATCTACAAGCAGGAAAATAATAATTGAACTTATAAAGAAAAGAAAAATAATAGTTCAAAATTGTGCAATGCATAGAAGCATGTGGACAAAGGTGAGCTTTTAATAAGAATATTCAGTCCAAAGTTCGATCAAGAACTCCTCGTCCGCACTTCCCCAAATTTGTTTAGTTTTTTTCTTTTGCATTTCCTGTAAACAAAAAGAATTCATGCATTAAAAAATTATTACAAATAGGTATTCGAAAAAATGTCCTCACCGCTGCCACAATTGTTTGAACGATTTGAAATTAATTTTTTTGACAGAAAGCACTCAGCTGTTCTTCTTTTTCTGAGGGCATATTTACAATCATATTAATTTCCCTTTCCGGAAGATCTGTTCGTTTAATTCATCTTTGAATCAAGCAGTTTTATCAAAAAGGAGTCGTTTTGCAATGCAAGTCGTTTATAAAAAATGTTGTGGAAAGCGAGTAGTTTTTAGTATTCGTTTTGAGGAGAACGAGTAAAATCTTGTTTATGTGAATAGGCTATAACGTTAAATGCTTAAATACCAAGTTTAAAGAAAATCACTTCAGCCGCTTAGGCAGTAGATCGTTGTAGATACAGATAGATAGACAGACAGACAAATGGAATTGCAGGATCCACTTTTTTGGATTTCTCAATAATCGTAATGATTAAAATCTTAAATTCGGTTTTTGTTTCAAATGCAAAATTTGCCCTATAATATCTACCTAAATCGCAAGTTAAATTAATATGCATTCGCCATACATATTTTAACAGCCAAAATATAAACATTATGGAGACTTCTGTATGTTTATTCAATCTTCTTAAATTCTACTTTTTAAACAATTTTTAGTATCCGTTTGAAGCACTTATTTTGGTGGGGCAATTTTTTGTTGATGTGAATCAAATTTTAAAAAATATAATGCAATGCAAAATTATTAAGTAAAAAGTAAAAATAATAAACAAAGAAGAGAAATAAAAAATATTGAATTAATTTGATAGTGGAGTTTTGTAACGTGTTTTTATTTTAATAAATTAAAGATTTTACTTAACTAACTAAAACACAAATTATTTATTAATTGCTTAGATGCAAGAGCTTGCTAACGATCGAAGCATAGCTTCCGCAATGCGCATCTAAGTAATACATACATAATTTGTGTTTTGGTTAATTAAGTTAAATCTTTAATTTATAAAAAAATATGATTTTTATTTTATTTACATAAAAAAATATTTACTAAAACAATATAATTCTTCAAAATGGACCTGAAAATAGTTTAAAAAAATCAAATAAACAGACAGTAATCTGTGGAAAAAAAATAATGTTGGCATATAAAAAGATGGCGGTTAGATTATTCCCTTTTTCATGAGAAGTTGAAAAACTTACAAGATAGATATCAATTGTTGTTGTTAATCGACAGGAATGCAAGAGAACAATACAAGTATATCATCCTCATCGATAAACCAAATCGTGAAAAGACAAAAACAGTTCGTTCAGCCGAGAATATTGCTGCTGTGGCAGAAAGTGTGCGTGAAGCGCCATCAACATCAATTCACCGTCGTTCTCAACAATTGAACATTTCGGAGACATCATTGAGACGAATTTTGCATACAGACCTTGGTATGACGCCATACAAAGTCCAATTGGTTCAGCAGTTGAAGCCAACTGACCATCCAATGCGTTTTCGCTTCGCTAAGTGGGCCTGCGATCGACTTAGAGAAGATGCCGATTTTGCCAAAGAATCATCTTTTCAGATGAAGCTCATTTTGATCTTGGCGGGTATGTAAACAAGCAAAATTGTTGCATTTGGGGCACAGAAAACCCGCACGCATATATTGAAAAGTCGATACACCCAAAACGAGTCACTGTTTGGTGCGGATTTTGGTCCAGAGGCATAATTGGGCCATTTTTCTTCGAAAATGAGCAAGGAGTGGCCGTTACAGTCAATGGCGATCGTTATCGGGCCATGTTGAACGAATTTTTGTTCACAAAAATTGAAGAGGAGGATATTGGCAATATTTGGTTTCAACAGGACGGCGCTACGTTCCACACAGCCGAAGCTACACTCGATGTTTTGCGCCCTGTTTTTGAAGATCGCATTATCAGCCGCAGAGCTGATGTAGTTTGGCCACCTCGGAGCTGCGATTTGACACCGTTGGACTATTATTTGTGGGGTGCCGTAAAAGATAAGTGTTACGCCGACAAGCCAGAGACAATTGACGCTTTAAAGGATAATATTAGTGAAGCCATTGGAGAAATACAGCTGCACACACTCGATAATGTAAATAAAAATTGGACCGATCGTGTAGGCTCCTGCATGGCCAGCCGAGGCAGCCATTTGAATGAAATTATTTTCCATTATGAACCGGAAGGATTGTACTTTCAAATAAAAAAAGAAATTTGAGAAAATATTCAGTAGTTTTTTCTTATAGCATTTTCAAAAAAAAAAGTTATTTGGCGGACCCTTTATATGTCAACATGGACGATCGAGGTTTATGTCATCTTGCCCCGAACGATTAAAAATGGTTTCAGTTATGAATGCACAAATACTTTACGAGTAGGCATTTTAAATCACAAAGAAATTTCATAATACACAAACAACTGCACCCGTAAAACACTTAAGGCAAAATACATTACTCAGCTTGGCGTAGATGTACGTCCTAACAAATAAGATAAACAAACATTTTTTGGTAGTGAAATATTTCCTACTTCTCTTGTCAAAAGACAATTGAAAACTGAAATCGCTATAATATACTGGTTTTTAACATTGTAAAACTCTAAACCCCAGGTTCATAGTGGGAGTTTAAACTTAAAATCAGCTGAACCTTAAACTGAGTTTAAATTTTTAGTTTAACTCGTCCGGTTTCAAAGTGAAATCTGATCTTCAGATCAATTGAACTTCGTTTAACTAGATTTTATGTAAAATAGTTGACAGAATTTTTCTTGCCATGTCTTACCTTTCTCTCTCTCTCTGAAAAAATAAACACGCGAAACAACAACAAATGCTTTGTGCTATTGACGAGAGGGTTAAAATTTATTTTGTATTAAAGTACCGTCATTATTCTGATTTTGGTCAGCGATAGGGAAACGAGAATAATAAATAAAATAATATTCAAAATCACTTTCACAACTCGATTTTTTAGTTTCAATACAATACCAACGCTGAAGTGAAGCTTAAACGGCAAAATAATTTCGGTTAACTAAAACTACAAATTGAACTCAGTTCAAGGTTTAAACGAGACCGTGAAACCGAATAAATTGTTTATCTGAAGTTTAAACCAAAAGTGTAGTTTGAACTTGCACTGTGAAGCTGGAAGTAAATATTGGCATGCTCAAGAGAATTGTAACAGTTACTGTGTTACTGAGAAAAGGCAATTATGTCAACTTATCTGCATATATCATCTTAAGCTAGTCTCCCCTACCTCGGTTTCCTAGTCTTCTTTTGAATAAATCCTATCTATATGCATACCTATGTACATGTACCTTCACTTTATGTGCATCTATTCAGTATATGTACTATGTAGGTAGGTATATAGAAGGCCAAATAATTAGAAACAATTAATTAATCAAAAAATAATTTTCCATTTGCTTATTAGATTATTTTAAATAATTCTCATATTAATATTCCGCGAGTAGGTAGGTACTTATACCTTTACCTTAAACTTTCAGACAAAACAATCCAACAGAAACACGAAGTAAAAGAAAAAAAAACATAAATGCTCACCCAAAACACCCTAAAGGGTACTTAATACGAATTTAAGCAAAAGAAAAAAGGCGGGCGGCTATATCATGCAAACATTCACAGCCACAGCAAACAGCTACAGCATATACTCGTACCTACACCTTTTGCCCCGATCTCAAAGACTGATTAAACTGCTTTTAGCATACATTTGTTAGCCTCATTTTTCACGGCGAAATATTATTTTCCAGCCCACATTGTCGGCATCTTCCCATATATAACTGGGAAATTTATTTCAGAGGGCCCCGGGCGTTCCGCAACAGAGTGCCCTCGGGCAACCACCTCTGTGTTGTGCACGTTTCTTTGGCCACCATATGTATAACCATATATATATATATATATATATTCAGATAGGTAGATATTCGGATAAAAGGGGCAACAAAAATACAAACTTATGTACACATGTAAATACATAAATAAAAGAAAAAATAAAGCCAGTAAAATATAAAATAGGATATACCTACATACATACCTACCTACCTACCTACGTACGTACTCTTCTATACAAGTAGGTATTTATAAACTGTAAAGTGACCATGGTATGTTTTTGCTCTCTTGTGCACCTCGGGTATTTTATTTTCGTTAATAACAATGTAGCGCAAGAGCTCGGATACGAACCGAACAGGCTTCCGAGCCTTGCGGCTTTACTTCATCTGAATATACATCTACACCGTTTGGGTTCATGGAACCCCTCCTCATGTGTGCCCTCGCCATCACCATCACACAATCGCCCCATGGCCCGTCATCGTCGTCGACGTCGTCGTCTGTACCATGCCACACAGCACAACACACGAGACCGAAATATGATATGGACCTGGAAAGGAACATTGAACAAAATACAGAACCAAACCAGACACTTGGACTGGCTGCGGATTTGATAACTGGGATGAAGCTTTCAAAATTTGTATAATAACTTCCTCTTGAACCAAAAGTAGGTACTTTTTACTTTGAGTCTCTTCTAGCTGTGCGGAAGTGTAGCAGCAACAATGCATCTCGCATCACTCACAAAAAAAACTATAACGTATGCAAAGATATTGGGCCGGCATGGGTATGTTTTATAGATCAGAACCATTGTATTGCCAAAATACAAGTCCTAAATCAATCCATCAGCACACTACAAGTTTAAAGAATTGGAAGCACGTATGATTTCCGGAAATGGACAGAAAATATGTATGTATATTAGGTTCGTTCGTTGAATTTTACCCAGGGTTGCTCGACATCCCCAAGAGTGGTGAACATAAACTGGCTTTTTTCGGTTCTCAAAAATCACAATATGTCTGATCCCGTACTCAGAAAATGTCAAATCTTAAAGTGTGGGTATGAAATTCTCTGAAAAGTTTAGCGCAAAATAACGGGAACGCTTGAAGTCATAACCGTCTTCAATAGCAGTTTTATTTTTTATGTGATGTAATTTTCAGTCCGATCAAATTTCTTGGACATAAAATCACAGGTAGACGAAGTTGAGTACGCTCTCGTGAGCATTATTTTATGTCAAAAACTGTTTAATTTTTGAGTATGGAAACGACTTTAAACTGAAAATCACAGAAAATTAAAGTACGGGATGGGGATCAGACTTAACCCGATTCTCAAAAACTAGAGAATTTGCTCAGGAAAGTATTTTTTTGGAAAAAAAAAGCTTCTTGGCGAATTTAGGGTAACTTCAGGCCTCAGCCAACAAACATATTATATGTTATAAAAGAGTTTGACATAAATGTCAGAATACCTGATTCTTAATATAATGAATTGTGGAATACATGATTCAAGGAATGGTTACATAGACACCTACCTATAAATGTATATTTAAATGGATGAGTTAATTAGGAGGGTAATATGTACCTACCTACATATAGTGAACATAGGTATGTAAATATGTACATACATATGTATATAATTAAAGTGAATGGTGTATAGGTTTTTTCAACGTATAAAAACTGCCAAAATCATCACAAGTATCTCGAAAATTGTAGGACGGATTTTGATGAAATCCTGTTTTTTATTTTTTATTTTTTGAAAACAATAGTTTTTTTTCAAATTTTGGTATGCAGTTTTTTACAGTTTATTAATATACATGTGATTATAAAATTTAAAATAATTTTGTTTGATTAGATTTAAAAATTTTGATATTTGAAAAAAAAAAATTTAATTAATAAAAACTTATTCAAAATTTTGATATGCAGAATTAGTTTGGTCATTAGATCTTCTCAGACATAAACATTCAAGGAAATCCAATGTACCGTTACCGAGGTATCCAAAAATCTAAAAAACCGTTATATGACATGTACTGTTATTAGACTTTTCCCGTAAACTTGGTTCATTCTAAATGATAACTATTGCCAACAAAAAAATTCTCAACGTTTTTTATAAAAATCGTTGAAGCCGTTTTCGATAAAAATAAGATTTTCCTTCAAGGTCATATGGCAGGTACCGTTATATTCTAGGCTTAAAAATGAAATTTCAATTACCCCTCTGAGGGATCCCAAAAGAACCACACATACCAAATTTGAAGGTAATAGCTCGAGCCGTTTAGGCTGCAGCTCGTTATACGTACAGACGGACAGACTGACAGACAGCCAGTTTTTTCCGATCACTTTTTTGGACTTCTCTATGATCGTAATGTCATGTTTGATTGTTAGAATTTTTTTTTTACGAATGCATAACTTGCCTTATAGTACCTATAATCGCAAGTAAAATGAATACGCTACGTGGCGCTATGTTATGCAATTGCCAGTCGCTGGGCTAAAAGTTACACTTTTTCTAAAATTGATGCTATTCCTACGGTTTTGAAAATGAGTTAGCCAAACTTTTTTTCTTTTTAAAGAACAATATTATATTAATTCACAAATTTAATTAATTAATTAATTTTTAATGTTTCTAGAAAAAGAACAAAATCAATACTAATTTTTTGAAAAAAAAAAACTGAATTTAGTTAGTTACATAAAAATTAGATATGTTATTAAAAATATTATAAAACCATACGAATTTAACTAATTAACAAGCCAGGAAAACATATGATTTACCTCTTTTCTCTTCAACCTTATGTTGAAAACTATATCAGTCAAGTGGCATTTTTTTCTTCTTATAAAAATAAAGAACAAAATTTAACAAAACAATATATAAACATAGAACACCATTTCTATCGTCTTGGTTTCAGAAAAAGTGTTGAAGAATATGAAAGAAGTCTGTTTTTATTTGTTACAACTTACCCCACAAAAATGTTACAACTAGCCCCACCATTAACACAAAACACTCAATTAAAATAAAAAAACACAAAAACTACTTTCATATGGTTAACCGAAACATAAATAAATATTTAAAAAAAACAACTAGAACTATGTCTCTTCCAAGTGGAGAGAAATACCAAAAATACGAAGAAAATAATGTTACAAACGTAACTTTTATTAGACAAACAATTTTCTCGTTCACGCGTTTCTTAATTTTCAGGGGAAGCCTTTCATTTTTAGCTGTTATTTTTTAACCCTGTTACTTATTAGCCCCGATCTCCCCTATGTACTTAGTATTTGTTTTTTTTGGAGCATTTCCTATTAGGCAACAACTGCCCCGCTAGAGATATATATTCAATACGAACGTGTTTCGAGGCATGGGCCAAACTGCTAGATGCAATATCTATTACTTTTAAATAACACTTATACGAGTAAATAACTTTTACTGAAAAAAGAATTATGGACCAAAAATTGTCACTAAAATAACAATTTTAATAAACTATCTTACACTACAATTTTTAAATAATTATTCATTACTTTATCATCTATATATTCCGCTATTAGGTTCGATCAAAATTGACCTAGATTGTTAATTAGAGTTTTACTTTGATTAATAGTGATTTTACCTGCTTATTTTTTTGGATTTTATTTATGTTACGATTTTGGATTTCTACAACTAACAAGCTGTTAAAACCAAAAAAAAAACGAAATCAGTAATGAAATTGAAATAACTTTTTGTAACGATCTAATCAATAATAAAACCAGAATCTGAGTTAAGCCAAATCAGTACCTAACCATAGTTACAAAAATTTTTGTTAATGCGACACAATTAATAAAATTAAAATTTAGAAATTTTAATTCTTATTTCAATAACATTTATTTTCTATCTGCTAATACCTGTTACAAAATAACTCTTACAGAAATATCGGCTCATCACTAATGCCTATAACAGTGTAACAGTGTGACAGAGAAGTAGAGCGTATGCGGCCCCGTAGGGTTAAAAGGGCATTCGACCACTTAATAATACAGGTAGTTTTAAATGTTGCTCCTTGCAAAATCTTAAAATTACATTTATTTAAATTGCGTATGCCCGCCAAAAACTGTTTTATGAATTATTCCTCTTCCAAACAAACATTATACATATAGATATTGTTACATATTGTTTTTTCGTCAATATGCCCACAAGTTTTATTAATTTTTTTAAGACGAAAAATAACGGTACCTGCCATATATTTTTTTTTGCCAAAAAGAAAAATCTTATTGTCTCAAAAACGGCTCAAACGATATTTAGAAGAAAAACATTAGTTCATTAATGAAGGGAAACAGTCATTTTTGTTTTGAAAAAATGGTAGAGCAATTTGTTTGGTTTTCAATTTGCTGGTAAACGATTCATTTGATTTTTTCTATGAATAAGCTCCTAGAAAGCTAAAGCTATGTGAACCAAAATTCTTAAAAAAAATTTTTTTTTTTTTGAAATCTAACAAAAAAATTATTTTTTGGGAAAACTCAATACATTTTCGAAAACGACTCTACCAATTATTTTCGAAACTTCCTATGTAGTAGTTCCTTGTCATTATAATGGACAAGTAAACAAAACCGATTTCATAGGACAAAACACAGGGGTACCTGTACGCTGTACCATACAAATGTTAAAAAATCGGTAAGAAAAAAATGTATTTCTCAAAAACGGCGCTAAGAATTTTGATAAGAAAATGAGACAATTTATTCTTAAATAAGTGCAGTCCACTTTCAAATACAAACTGTTTTCGTTTGCGCATGTATTAATGGTACATAAAGGGTTATCCATTTTGCGGTTTCAAAAGTATAGGACTGGAATTCGACATCTGTCAAACTAAGTTGTTAAACCAACTTTTCAGTTGAAAGTCTGACATTTACGAAAATAGATCGCTTAACTATCGCTCAACTCATAAAAATTGTTAAAACCTACTAAAAAAATGGTGATTCTGCCACAGCCACATATCGTGCTTTAAGAGGAGATTATAGTTTACATAATCGTCCAACTATGTAAGCAATTGGCAAAATTGTGAACAAATTTGAAGAGACTGGATTGGGTAGAGATATTGTAAGGCCTGTGCAGTGCATCATCGTTTCGCTCGTACCACTGAAAATATCGCTGCTGTAAGTGAAAGTGTTGCCGATGACCCGAATGTGTCGATTCCTCGTCGTTCTCAGTAATTAGGACTGTCTTACGGCACATTATGGCGTATTTTGCATTTGGATCTACACCTACATCCATATAAAGTCGAGCTCATACAACAAATGAAGCCAGCTGACCATTCACAATGTCGTAGTTACGTCGAATGGGTGCTTGAACAACAGGCGAGGCGGTGGACGGCGACATTGGACATTGGCCATTTCTCACTTAGTGGGTATATTAATAAACAAAATTGTCGTATTTATGGTTCTGAGAATCCTCAAGTAATTGAAGAGAGACCATTACATCCACAAAAAGTCACTGTTTGGGGCGCTCTTTGGTCCGGAGGTGTTATTGAACCGTACTTCTTCGAAAACGACGATGGAACGACTGTCACCGTCAATTCGGAGCGTTATGGTCATATGATAACCGACTTTTTTTTGCCTGCTATTGAAGAATACGACTTGGAGAATATGTGGTTTTAACAAGAATGTGCCACATGCTACACAACTCTAGGGAATATGGCTTTATTGCAAGAGACATTTCCTGGCCGCATAATTTCTCGTCGTGGCGATATCAACTGGCCACCAAGATCATGCGATTTGACACCGCTGGACTTTATTTTGTGGGGCTACGCGAAAGACTGTGTTTATGCAGATAAACCTTTATTTCTTGAGCACTTGAAAATCAACATTCGTTGTTATGTCTGAGATACCGCCCAATATGTGTCAAAAAGTGGTCGAAAATTTCCTCAAAAGAAGAGATGCTTATTGCAACAATTCGCTTGGTGGTCATTTAAATGATGTAGTATTTCACACATAATGTCAACCATCAAGCTTTATAATAAAAAAGAAATATCATGAAATAAAATATTTTGTATGTGTTTTATTTACGTATACTTTTGAAACCGCAAAATGCATAACCCTTTACTTCGCATAGAATCACTTTTCATATATTCGGCTTTCTCTTACTATTGGATGGACCGATTTAAATTATTTTTTTAATAAAATTCTTTGTAGAAGTGTAAACAAAACTGCATATTTTCAAACAACAATGTTTTTCCTATTTTTAAAAATAAATATTTTTTTTTAATCTATTTTTCGTAAGCCAGTCACTGATTTCTTAGAAATTAAAATTTTATATGAATATTAATTATTACTTCAAAATGGCGTTTTGATTTTTTTTCTAAAATAGTTTTCAAATTTTATAAATAAAAACTTATTTTTTTAAAAAACCGCTCCAACGATTTTTGAATTTATTTTGTTGCATATGCATGTAAGACCTAATGTAATTTCTAAATGCAACCTGAATTGCACGTCAATAGTAAGAAGGATTAGAAAGACAGGGAAGAATTGTTTGTTGACACAGAACAATGAATTCTATTTAACGTGTACACCGGCCAGTTAAGGCATAATTACACGGTGGGCCTAACCACATACGGACTCAACGAAAAGGCATGAGTGTTCCTTGCAACAAACATCTATCTATGAGCAAACACTCATAGTATACGCGAATTGTATAGTAACCACAGCCACTGCGAGCTCTCCGAAGAGGCCATCCCAAGACTTGTATTTTCGGGCATTAACGGGAAAATAGTAGGATACAAGTCCCCGCAGTACCGAATTACGGTATTACTGGAGTCTTTTCATTCACCTAAGTGAAGAATGCACTATCAGGTTTTCTTTGCGAATGGCTAACCAGGAACGATAATCCTGCCCTTTTTAAGTTTTGCTGCTTGCGCAAGGAGATAATGGCACAAGTGCCATACATCTATCAATCCTCTAGACCTGTTGTTCCTGAATATGTAGTTTTAGCTACACACTTACTTCTGTGATTACTGAACCACGTACATGCTGCCGCAGCAGCTGCCATAATTGCTATGTCTAGCTCGTTACTTACGATTTGCTAGGCTTCACAGTGCTGACCGGAATCAGCAAGCTGCACCTAGCAAATACTCTTTATTACCTCTGAGATCGCATACCCGGGCAGACTCCTTACCATCCATATACCTGATCGTCTACCCAGGCAAGCGACCTCTTTTTTTTTTTTTTTTTTTTTTTTTTTTATAATCTACGCGCGCTCAAGGGAGTATGAATACCCTTTAAATGTTTCAACACAGCGCGGGCGTGGGGGTGAGGTTAAGGAAGAGAAAGAATGATAGGAAAGATGTGTGGCGCGATATTCGGAGACCGTAGGTGGTTGTTGTCTCAGATTTTATCTCCAGGGATGGCGGCTGAACTAATGCGGAGAAATTTCCGTGTCTTATTTATAGATGTCCCTTATAATCCCTTATAATTCTACCTCTAACGGCCTGATGTTCCAGGCTCACTGTCTAGCAGTATCACCATTCGCATCTTCCTATATCCCGGCCAGCCCACACCCCCTTCCGAGCGTTTTACCCCACTCTTCCGGTTCTTGGACTGACCACCGTCCTCATCTTGGTAAGTAGGGGCTTCGTTTCCAGTTCCGTAGAACCTTCCGCTTACCGCTACCACCTCAGAGCCACGCATTAACCAGATAGATTAGCCGAGTGCAGAATAGCCTCATTAAAGAGACCTAAACATTCCTGAACGTTGCCCATCTTTCACCACTAGGAGGAACTATCTTGGCTCATCACGACGGACCAGGAAGAACGGTTCCATTGCAAAACAACTTTCCGTATATTCCCTTGAGGCCCGCCGATCAGATTTCCCGAAAGACTGTTTGTTGGCACAATTGATGAGAATTAGGTCTTAACTGTCTCATTATAACATACGGGCGTTAGCCAATTAAAATTGGAGGTAAAGTAAAAAATGCCGCCAAGCGTGGGGATAGAACCCACACGTCAAAGTTTGCTTCGCCATTGCGCCATTATTGTTCAGAATAAATTCACTAATCTGCCAAAAAATTGCTCAAAAAAAAATTACAAAAATTAAACATTAACCACACCTGGATAAGTATGTAATTATGTAACTGTTTTATTTAATTCAAAATGGCGGATTGATTTTACTTTTCTGCATGACAATGCATATGATTTGAGTACATATTGTAATGTGTGAAAAGAAAAATTATTTATTTTGTTAAGTGAATTGCGAAGTATTAGGTTGTTTAACATTGTATGCATATAATTTAGACATGAAAAAAAAAATATGTTTTTCTTTTTCGCATAAAACAAAATTCTTACTTGCTTATTTTTATTTAGCCTCGATTTGTCGCCCGTAAATTTCCCAAAGCTCAACCCTCACATTTTTTATTTTTATAGAAAAAAATTAAGAGTAATAATATCTTTAAAAAAAAGAAACAAACTGACCCTTCTAAATGGCTTACGGCGCATCCAATTAAAATTTAGGTCAACAAGGTTTTTTTTTATTCAGGTTCTTCGGTTTGTTGGTTTATGTACGTAGGTAGGTACAGTTGTTACCTACCCAAACATACAAATTTGTATCTCAACTTGAGCTTGGCAACCTTCACAGAAGCAATGGGGAACATGCAGAGGCTATGGCAGTCAGAGCAGAGCATCTTTAAGGGTCCAGGCGATAGCTAGAAGGTAAGTTATTTTTTGCAGGTCCTGCCGGACACCTTTTCAAAAGAGAAATTAATTACGCATTGGCCAAATAATAATTCATTGTGAAGTGGGGGATTGAATTTGGGTAAAAGAATAGATAATAAAGAAGTTCATTGGCGAGGGATTTTTAATCCTTTTTTTGTGTGTGTTTAAACTTTTTATAGTGTTTATATTAATTAAGGGATGTGAAAAATGAAAATAAATTAAAGGGTTTAAAAATTCTTAAGCTGACACAAAATTAATTCACTCGATTGAGTGATGTATGTATTTATTTGTGTCAAGGATATTTTGTATTCCAAATTATTGAAAGTTTTATATTATTTTATTTCTTGGTTTACTATAAATATATTGGAAATATGTAGATATAATATTTAAGAGTTTTCGAGAGGACATCCATTCTAAAATATGCGTGATATTATGGTCCATCAGCCGATATTTTTACTTGTTAGTACAGTATTGAAACAATCTAGGAGCTAACGGTATATTGTCAGTTTTCAAAGGTTAAGAAAGTGTGTCGCCATCATTAGTTGCAAGGATTCTTGTGGAGGGACTGTACAAGACCCATCATATTCTTTTTTTAAAAACGATCGATTACAAATACAATGCACCCTTTATAGCACTTTACTCAGCCTGGGGGAAGGCTTGATGTTTTCTATTGATAAGGCAGTATACTATCTACAACCTTGTGGCTTGGTTGATGCGAGAGCTCGCTTGTAATGTAAGGCAATCTGTATAACGTTGATAGAATCTATATTTGTGGCAGATATTATTCTTGTCAATTTCCTCAGCTTAGACTGATCTTCATTCCATCAGTGGAGGGTGATAAAAAGGGGTGAGACGTATTTGAGGCTTAAAATACTTTTAGCAGAACACCAGATCTTAAACTAATATCTTCAAAGTATTGCACCTTTGACTCTATTTGATTTGACATAGATTTGATATATTGCGGAGTTTACAATTTAAAATTAACTGAAATTCTTACATCACATTCTTTTAGGATTTCTATAAAGATGGAGGGTTACAAATGAAGCTTCAAATGAAATAACATATAAACGACTTCTGTATGTCAATTCGATCTTAAGTTATAGCGTACAAAAGTTAAATTGTTCGTCAAAACGGATATAAAGATTAAACTTGGTCGTTAAAGCAACCTGACTTGAATTAATATGGCTCCCATTTGTGTAGAATGAGATGATCTACAATGTGTACCGATAATTTTTTTCAAAAAAAAAAAATACTCGAAAAAGAGTAATTTGGAGAAACTGCATTTTACACTTTTCCCCCTCTAAATTTTTTTGCTCCACTCCAAATTTAGGGTATTTTTTCGAAAATGCTTATGACGTAAAAATGAAGCTCTCCGCCAAAATTCAGCTTTGTCGGAATTTTTTTGAAGTAACATCATTTTTCTTGCGATATACATAGGTACTATAATAGAGCAAGTTCTTTTTTTTTAATTTAGCTATATGCCTGTAAGACCTAAGGTCTTTTAAATGCAACCTGAATTGAACGGCACTAGTTTGGCACAGTGGATTTGAGAACCAGGTATTGACTGTCTCATCTAAACCCATGGGCGGCATCCAATTAAAATTGGAGGTATAGAAAAGAATGCACCTAGAGTGGGGATCGAACCCACGCGTCTAAGTTAGCAATCAAGCACTTTATTCACTGCGCCATTGCCACCCACAATATTATTTGGAAAAAAATTGAACTCGAGATTTTAATCAAAGTTGACATTATGATAATAGAGAACACAAAATAAGTGGGTCCCGCAATTTAATCTGTCTGTCTGTAGAACGATCTACAGCCTAAACGGCTAAACCGATTTTGTTCAAACCTAATGCTAAGGCGATTTAGGTGACTGTCCAAATAGATTTTTGAAACGTTATCCCCAAAAATAACGGTACTTGCCATACAAATTTTTCTTCCACCTTAGTTATCTCGAAAACGGTTTTAACGGTCCTGATAAAAATTGGTGTGTGTATTTTATTATTAACGGTACCTGCCAAACAAGCATTTTATTGTTTTCAGTTTTCTCATAAACGGCTTAACGGATTCTAGTCAAAATTTTTATACAGGAGCTCCTTCAAATTTTAAATAATATGTACTGCATTTCAAAATTTTCGATGATAGCTTTTTATGGATTTTTGAAAAAAAAAACATTTTTTTTAGAAAATTCAATATTTCGAAAACGTGTGGACGATTTTCTCTGAAATTTTTGTTTTTAAATTCATATTATTAAATATTTAAAATGTTCATACCATTTTTGTTTTTATAAAAAAATTTAAGGTTTTTTTTTAGTGAAAAACTGCTTTAAGAATACATTTAGCCGTTTATATTAAGAATCTTTTCCATGTAGCTAATGTGATCGAACGTAGGAGCAAGTACGTCCGATCCAGTCGTGCATTTTATTTTATCTAATTTTCCTGGACAATGAAGGAAATAATTAATTTATGTTTTCTTCTTTTTAAAATGATTCAAATAATAATTGCTTTTAACCGAATTCTCATTGGCTTAACATCCATGCAGACCCTGTTAAAATAAATTTGCATGTTTATAAAAAAAACTATCTCTTTTATAATTTCAAAAAAAATGTATTAAACAAAGTTTTTAATACAAAAGTATTTATCGTAAATTTTACATTAAAACGAATTAAAATAAAATTCAGCACTATAGAATAAACTGAAATTTGTTGAAATTTAGTCCCTTAATTTAAAAGTATTATGTAAGTTAAAATTGAAATGAATAGAATAAAAATTGTTTTTACTGAACAAAAAAAATATTTCCATTTGTACCAAATACTAATCGTCAAAAATTTTGATTCAAAATATATGTTTGTTTTATATATAAGGAAACTTTTTGTTTTGACGCGAAGGTGGGTTATTTGTATTTATAAAGGATATGAACCTAACTATATGAATATAATTTATAGTATTAGATCCAATAAACATAATATTCAAGTGATATTTAAAGCTGCATATATATAATGTATGAGGTATATATGTATGGTATGTAGTCAGTGGCGAACGCAAAAAATTCGTAAAAATGTAATATAATAGGGTACAAATAAATGGATGATACGCATAATACAATTATTTTCGATAGCTTAGTTCTTAAAGTTTGAAAAAAAAATGTCATCTAATTTGTTAGATAAATATGAATACCAAAAAAATTCAAATATCATTGGAGCGTTTTTTTTATATATTTCTTATTTCTAAAATTATGAAATCATTTTTAGAAAAAAAAATTGAAACGCCATTTTGAAAAAATTATTTACATACATAAAATTTTAATTTCAAAAAAGATCAAAAAAAATGTATTTATTTTTTTAAAGTACTAAAAGCATTTTTTTGAAAATTTGAGTACGCACTTTTATTAACACTTCTAAGAAGCATTTGCAAAAAATAATTTTATTCGGGTCATCCAATAGTGAGAAAGTCGAAAATATGAAAAGAGATTCTATGGAAAGTAACGTAACTAAGTACGCAGAATAAAATATTTTTTTTACTTAAAAGTACATTTTCTTATCAAAATTCTTCTAGTAGTCCAGGAAAATTAGACAAAGCTGAATTTTGGTGGAGAGCTGTCCTAAACATTTCCTAAAAAGTACCCTAAATTTGGTGCGGAGGAAAAATTTTGTATGCTGGGGTTCCCCCCAACATTAACATTAATTTTCTTCAAAATTACTTGAAAACTATAGGTTCTTTTGAAAAAAGTTGTAGGTACGCATTGTAGCTAATGTTATTCTACACAAAAAGATTGCGACATTTTGTATGGTACAATTGATAGATTTGGAGACAAATGGTCGAAAACATTGGGGTGTAGTTCAATTATTCAAAAAAATGTAATAAATTTATGTTTTTGAGTGGAGATTTTTTTTGTTCTTATTTATGCTTGCAAAAACATGTTCTATGAAAAAAAAAAAAAAAAAAAAAATTTTATGTGTGAAACCGGAAGTGTAATGCTGCCACCTAAAAATCCTATTTTTTTTATTTTGCTTAGTAACTCCCAAAATCTATATTTTATCTAAAAAACTATAAGAGCAGATTAAAATTATCTACAAAATGACATACTAACGACTTTTGATTGTCAATTCATTTTTAAGTTGTAAGGTACCAAGATTTAATTGTTCGTCAAAACGGGAGCATTAAAACGAATGAATTTAATCTGTATATCCATTTGGATATATGTAAAGTCGATCGGCCTTATTGCCAACAAAGCAATAAGCAATAGACCTTATTGCGTACAAATTTTTATCTTAAAAAAAACTTGGTACGACAATTTTAAATATTTAATAATATAAACCTAAAATCAAAATTTCAAAAAAAATCATCCACCCGTTTCGAAATATTGCATTTTCAAAAAAAAATTTCAAAAATCCATAAAAATATTTTTTGAAAATTTGCTATGAAGTATTATTTATAATTAGAAGGGTTTCTATAAATTTGATCGAAATCCATCTAGCCGTTTATGAGAAAGTTTAATATCAAAAGAAATACCGTTAATAACAATTTTTTTTGGACCAAAATGTAGTGAACATACACCTAAAATACCTAAAATAGTGAACATACATTTTTTTTTATCAAAATAGTTAGAGACGTTTTCGAGATAATTGAGATGGTAGAAAATATTGTATGGTAGGTACCATTAGTTTTGGACCTAAAAAAATTATTCAAAAATCAATTTTAGACTATCACCTAAAATGCTTATAATATACCAACTTTGAAGAAAAACGCTCCAGCAGTTTAGGCTGTAGAGCGTTTTACAGACAGGAAGACAGACAGACGCAATTGCGGGACCCACTTTTTTGGTTTTTTCTCAAAGTTATGTCAAGTTTTATTAAAATCTTGAATGCGATTTTTTTTTTCATATGCAAAACTTACCCTATAGTACCCATATCCCAAGTAAAAATGGAATGATGTGGTCGGAAAGTGTAAAAGCGATTCCAGCACAATTTGCCAATATTAACACTAGACTCTTTCAAAATTAAATAGACACAAGGTTGTTTTAATATGAATAAAATGTTTTACATACTAAAATTAAGACAAAAGAATTCTTCAAAATAACTCACAAAAGCATTGGAGTGAGACCATGGTTTAAAGTATACTTCGTGTATTTTAGATATTTATTGCGATCAAGCTAACTTTGTATATATGAATGTACAGTACATCCATTGTACATTTTCAGGTTTCGCTTTATTAAAAAAAAATATATATATAAGTATGTTTACCATTAGAAACGTTAAAGTGTTAATGCTTTCTATAAATCATAAACACACTTTAGTTGCATTAATGCATAGCATATATAGAACATAGCACACTGCATACTCCGACATTCCCTGATGGCTATAAAATCGACTTTAAAATCCCAGCTCGGTTTGATTTCCGTCCAAAGATTCCATGTTTTATAATTATTCTTTTACTATATAGTATAGCTGGGGTTGCTTCCATGTTCCATCATAGTCCGATCCTTTTCTCTAGGTAGGTAGGTATTTGATATAGCATCCGATCCGAAAACATATGGCTGATGGAAGACTCTTGCATCAGCAGCCCTACCATAACTACTCTGAAAGAGAGCCAGAAAGGACCAAGAAGAACAACCCGAGGACATATTTCGAGGTGCACCAGAGTAAAACCATGCACACACAATAGCAATGCAATAGCTGAACTGCTGAAGCCATCATCATACACTCATTTGTATATACATACATACATATTATAGTGCATGAAGGAGCTCAATCTACATACATACGTAGAAATATACAATAATGTATAATACTGCTGCTGAAGAGTCCATCATTGTTCCGAAGGAATCCTATTTCTGTAGTATACAGTACAGAATCACGATGATGATGGCCTGCAGGTAAGTCCCGTTGGGGTGGAATAATGAAAAAAGAGACCCCAGTCTCTTGGTCTCTCAGTTTTCCTCTTCGTTTCGGTACAAACATTTGCAGAAAATCCTTTAGGCAATCTTTTTGTATCCTTATCCTTGTAGACAAATAATTCATCGCCCGCGCCTTAAGGCTCGAACACAAATTGGAAAATATAAGAACTAGCTGGGTGGAGAGCGGATCCAAGAAAGATGGAATCTGGCGGGATGAACGAAAGTATAATACGAAATACCTACTCGTACACTCACAAATGCAGGCAACTCACCTCTCTGCACCTTTGTGTGTTGCTCCTGCGGAACCATGTCATTTCATTCGGCTTGCCCCGGTTGAGCCTCAAGGTGAAACTGAAGCTAAAGCTGGACTTTTTTTTTTGTTTGCATATTTTTTTTCTTGTCTTGCTTTTGTAAAGTATATTCCCTGGTTTTTTTCCTCCCAGCAGCAGCAACCTGGATTTCTCGTTGCGTTCATCATCATTGGTTATAAAATACTTGTGCCTTGGTTGGTTCTTGGTTGTAGAGCAGAGGTATAGGTAGGTTTCGGGCTAGTTGGGATCGTTTGGCTGGGTATTCTTAGGTTATTCCGTTGTTTCGGTATTCAGTGTGAGAGAGGTAATATTTTGGTAGTTTTATGGGCTTGTTGAAGGAAAAAGAAAAATTTTAATATTTTTTTGTTTTGCTGGAACAGAATGAAGACGACGCAAATTTATTGGTGTACAAACAGTTAGGGTCATGTTTACATTTTTTGGTGACTTTTTAGAGTTCGAGATATAAGAGCACGAAGTCCCTACAAATATATGTATGTGGATGAACAAATATCTTCGATGTTTTCAGGGGGTTGCCTCAATTGAATTGAGATTATTCCAACATTTTTAAATTGTAATTTTTATAGCCATGGGAACTTGAAATTAAAAATCGCTCTGGTGACGTTTCTAATGTCATTATCCCAAAAATTAACTTTCCAAATTATTGCAAAAGCACACATAATGTGCGTAAGTGTTATAATAATTCATCTAATTCATTATTAAATACTCATTAATAAAATTTTAAATTCACTTAAGTCGGGGTTCATTAAGATTCGTCCAAAAACAAACGAATACCTACAGGAAAAACGCGTTAATTGTTACTTTTGGCTTAGTGTCGTCCACTTTTGCTTAAAAATGAACTCGCATTTTTGGTGCCGTGAAATAAGGTAGATAGCAATAAGGTCGAATCGGTTTTATTTCGCAAAAACTGGAAATAGAGGCAAATTTGTTTTTGTTTTTAGACGACTCTAGCTATTTTCCTACAAAAATGGTAATAATGACGATCAGCATTTCGGCAAAGTTCCAGTTAGTTCAAAAGCAAATTTTTGTCGATGTTATTTCCATTTTAAATAAAATGCACGACTGGATCGCACGTACTTGCTCCTACATTCGATCACATTTTTTGCAAAATATTCTTAATGGAAACGGCTAAATGTATTTTCACTTAATTTTTTATATATAAAAATTCTTAAATTTTTTCAAAAAAAAAAAAACAATGGTATGAACATTTAAAATATTTAATAATATAAACTGAAAAACAAAATTTTAGAAAAAATCGTCCACCCGTTTTCGAAATATTGAATTTTCAAAAAAAGATTTTTTTTTTTCAAAAATCCAAAAAAAACTATTTTTCGAAAATTTTGAAATACAGTATTATTTAGAATTTGAAGCAGATCCTGTACAAACATTTTGATTCAAATCCGTTCAGCCGTTTATGAGAAAGTCGAAAATCAATAAAATGGTTTTATTTTATGTTAATAACAAAATATTTTAATTTTTTTTTGTGCTCGAAATGTAGAGTATACTCAAGGTAGTAACCGCACCAATTTTAATCAAAATCGTAGGAGTCGTTTACGATATAATTAAGATGGTAGAAAAATTTGTGTGACAAGTACAGTTATTTTTGGGGCTAAAACAACGATTCAAAAATCTGTTTTGGACAATCACCTAAAACGCCTAAGCACCAAGTTTGAACAAAATCGGTTCAGCCGTTTAGTCTGTAGATCGTTCTACAGACACACAGACAGACAGACGGAATTACTGGACCCACTTTTTTGGTGTTCTCTATCATCGTAATTGATTAAAATCTCGAGTTCGATTTTTTTCCAAATGCAAAACTTGCCCAATAGTACCTACATATATCGCAAGTAAAAAGACAATTCTACATTATTACTTACAAATGTAGGTACAAATGAAATTCATGTTTAAGAGTCTGGTGTAAAAAGTTTGGAGCGTAAGAAGGGGCGCCGCCCTTCAACACCCCTGCTTGACCCAGTTATAGGACTTGAGGTAGGGTCTAGTTTTTTTTGGATTTAAATTCACAATTTTTGATGCACCGTTATATGTATGACCAGATAACAACACGTACTTTTTTGTTATTTTTTTTTTTTGACAAAAATGGTAATTTTTATTTGCCAGATTTTGGAAAACGATTTATTTGATTTCTTTGACGTTTTTAAGGAGAAGCTCCTTGAAATTCTACACAGTTTTACAAATAACCAAAAGTCTACCTATATAAGCGACTAAAAAGATTTCTTCGAAATTTTGTATTTATTAAAAAAAGCAACAGTACCTCCCATACAATGTTAAAAAAATAGGCAAAGAAAAAAAATTGTTTTCTCGAAAACGGTTCCAAGAATTTTTATTAAAAAAAATGTGTGTTCTTAAATTAGTACAATTAACTTTTAAGTACCCACACAAATATTTTATTTTGCGTACTTATTAACGATAACTACCAGAGAATCACCTTTCTCATATTTTCGACTATGAGATGAACCGTTTAAAATTATTTTTTTTTGCAAATCCTTTTTCCGATTTTTAAAATATAAATAATTTTTTTTTTAAATCTATTTTCTCAAAAAATTAAATTTTTTAAAGTACCTATATATTAATAATTACTTTAAATTGGCGTTTCAATTTTTTTCCTTAAAATGTTTTCAAAATTTCTTTTTTTTTTTATTATTATAAATATAAAGATTGTTCAAAAAAATTTCCATGCACTCTATTGAAAATTTCTTTCCGGAAAGAATAATCACTGCATTTTCAAGTTCTAATAAGAATTTGTTCGGAATTTTCTTTGTATAATGTTTTTGTTTGTTTTAGAAAAATATATATACTTAAAAATATTCTTGAAAACGTAATGAAAATTCAGTTGGTTAAACGCTAATGGTACATAATCTTAGTTTAATTCTAAAGTACTGAAACATTACGTTACTTTATCTGTGTTAATTGTTAGATTAGATTTAACGAAACCTTTCTTTTCGTTACTAATTTTTGTAGTTGTTTATGTTCTTTTATCGTTTAATTATTTTTCTACTCTTAAAGTAGGACATAAGTTAGGAGTTGAAATGAAAAAAAAACTCTAAAATTATACGATATTTTTCGTTGGTTATTTTTCCAAAGTTTTCGTGTATAATTAAGATTTTTTTTACTAGTGAAAAAAATATTTCTTAGTTATTGCTACGATAGAACCTTAAGGATTTTTACAAAGTTTTCTAAGATATTTCAATTTTTTTAGAAAACATTTTAATAGGATAATTTTTATTATTTGTATTGTCAAGAAATAACTAGGTACTAGTTGTCTCACATTGTTTCTTAAATGTTGGCGTTTTTAATTTAATTGAAATATTTCGTTAAGTGTTTGCTACATATTTAATTATTTATTTTCAATAGATTTAATTACTGATTTTTATTTAGATTACCAATTATTTACTATTTATTATTCATTATTCATTATTCATTATTTGTTATTTATTATTTATTATCTATTATTTATTTATTTATCACTTCTATGTTATTTATTTATTTATTGTCAAATTTTTTGCTAGTGTTTAAAAAGAAAAAAAATTAGATTTTTGTTAGAAAACGAGAATTGAAGGTTTTGACAAAGTCTGTCAATAAAATTTTTTGTTAGAAAAAATGTTTGTTTAAAGTTATTTTTTTGGTTAGAGTAATAGTATTTTTTTTTTTGAAAAAAAAATACCACTGGTTTTTCGTATAGTTACTTTCCTATGTCTGTCGGTACATATAACTCTTCTAATTTACATTATTAAAATCTAAAATCTAAATATAGGTAGGTGCATATATGACAGTGTATTATTTTAATCATCCATTCAAAAATTTATTATACTAAGAACCAAGGTAATCTTGCCTATACCGGCTTTAAGCCTTCCTAACCATAACTAGAATACCTACCTATAAATAACGTCAATGCTAAGCTACATTAAAGTTGTTAGCTACAAGAGCAAGTTAAAACGATCCGCATCTTGCATTTTATTGTACTCAATGCTTTATACGATTTGGATATTTAATAATGTAAACTTAAAAACATAATTTCAAAACAAAAAAAAACGTTCATTCGTTTTCGAAATATTGAACTTCCTAAAACAAAAATTGATTTTTTTTAAACAACAAATTTTTTTTCGAAAATTTCCAGTATTGTTAGAATTTAAAGGTCCTCATGTATAAAAAAGTTTGATCGAAATACGTTGGTCCGTTAATGAGATAGTCGAAAATGTAAGACGCGGCAGCTACCGCTAATATCATTTTATTTAATAAAAGAAATTAAACTAAAATGTAGATATTTCCTATAATAGTGAAAACTTAAGCGCCGCGCCGTTTGCGAGACAATTAAAATTTAAAAAAAAGAAGAAACTTAAGTACCTTAGGTTGTAACTAGATTGATCTACAGACAAACAGAAAGATGGACTTAATTGAGAGATCCACTTTTTTCATGTTCTCCATCATCGTAATGTCAAGTTCGATTAAAATCACGAGTTCGATTTTTTTTCAATGGATAACTTATAGAGTAAGATCCCAGGGACGGCAGACATAAGGTGTCTGCCAGACGAAACGCCGCATTTTAGGGGTTTGACAAGTGTCAAACAAAGTTTCATACACTATCCCCTTAAACATATACAAAAATCAGCTTTGATAAAATAGCGTAGTTGGTTATGCCCTGTTAAAACTGCATATCTCCGAAAAGCCCCAGCTTTGAAATTTCGGAATGTCCATTCGTTCTTATCTACTTTGGAATCTATTCACAGAAAAAAATTCATGTATGATAAAATGACGTATGTCTGCCGGCCATGGGATCTTGGACTATTATCCTATAATACCTATAATGAATCGCAGTTGAAATAGAGATTTTGGTTTATGGGCATTTTGGAATTAGAAATTCTAGTTTAATTTTTTCTAAAAGTTTTAGTATGTTAAGTATTTTTAAAAACACTTTTTTTTGTATATTTTTTTAGTAGAAACTTTTTTATTCTATTTTATCTGGAAAACGGTTGGGAAATACTTCCCATGGAACAATTTTTTATATTTTTGACTTTCTCATTATTGGATAAACGGAATAAATTATTTTATATTAATTGCTGCTTGAAAGTAGTAATGGGAATAATTAAATAATTTCAATAATCGAGTAAATAGTATTTCATTGATCAAAATAATCGAATGATCATGCGAATGGGTCATGATCAATTGGGTCATTCATTCGAATGATTTCATATGCAGTATTGAGATTTTTTCGATATAATGTAAGATTCGATTATTTCATTCGAATTGCACATTCGCATTGTAAATAACGGGTTATCCATTTGGCGGTTTCAAAAGTAAACGTAAATAAAACACTTATATAATATTTTTTTTTATGATTTTTCTTTTTTATTATAAAGTTTGAACGTTGGCATTATGTGTGAAAAGGTACGTCATTTAAATGACCACCACACGAATTGTTGCAAGCATCGATTATTTTGAGGTAATTTTCGACCACTTTTTGACACATATTGGGCGGTATCTCATCCATAACTTGATGAATATTGGATTTCAAGTGCTCAAGAGTTAAGTGTTTATCTGCATAAACACGGTATTTCGCGTAGCCCCACAAAAAAAAATCCAGCGGTGTCAAATCGCATGATGTTGGTGGCCAGTTGATATCGCCACGACGAGAAATTATGCGGCCAGGAAATGTCTCTTGCAATAAAGTCATATTCGCTCGAGTTGTGTGACATGTGGCACCGTCTTGTGAAACCACATATTCTCCAAGTCGTATTCTTCAATACCAGGCAAAAAAAAGTCGGTTATCATATGACCATAACGCTCCGAATTGACGGTGACAGTCGTTCCATCGTCGTTTTCGAAAAAGTAAGGTCAAATCACACCTCCGGACCAAAGAGCGCCCCAAACAGTGACTTTTTGTGGATGTAATGGCCTTTCTTCAATTACTTGAGGATTCTCAGAACCCCAAATACGACAATTTTGTTTATTAACATACCCACCGAGTGAGAAATGTGGTTCGTCGCTGAAAATCACCGTCCACCGCCTGTTGTTCAAGCACACATTCGACGTATCTTCGACGTTGTGAATGGTCAGCTGGCTTCAGTTGTTGTGTGAGCTGGACTTTATATGGATGTAGGTGTAGATCCAAATGCAAACTACGCCATAATGTGCCGTAAGACAGTCCTAATTCCTGAGAACGACGAGGAATCGACACATTCTCTCTTCAAATTTCTTCACAAATTTGCCAATTGCTTGCGTAGTTGGACGATTATTTAAACCATAATCTCCTCTTAAAGCACGATATGTGGCTATGGCAGAATCACCATTTTTGTAGTAGGTTTTAACAATTTTTATGCGTTGAGCGATAGTTAAGCGATCCATTTTCGTAAACGTCAGACTTTCAACTGAAAAAAAAATTGGTTTAACAACTTAGTTTGACAGATATCGAATTCCACCCCAATACTTTTGAGACCGCAAAATGGATAACCCTTTATAATACATATTCAAATTTAAATTTTTTCTTAAATTAGTTTTTTTAAACTCGATTTTTCAAAAACTAAAAGCATTTAAGTGCAATATTTTTTGTTGACAGCACTGTTGTCGTCTGTTCTGAATCTGTACTATTATCCTGAGATAAATGACTATCATTAAACAATACAAGCTTATAAATTTGTCAAAGTCTGGATTGAATTAGAATTACAGGTATTTCCAACATTTACAATATTTTTGTTTTAGAATCTAAACTTACCCGTGTAGTTTAGATATATCCGGAATGTTGGCAAATTTAACAGTTTACAATTACGAGAGTGACTATAATACGACTATATGCCTATTTTACAGTATTTTTTATGCGACCTAGAATGTTCAGAAGTTCAATAGGTATCTATACTTCCAAAGCTTGGTGGGAATATCTTAGTTTTTTAATGGTGACAACTGTTTTCATTTTTCTTCACATTTTATGATTTTAAGTGGTGTCTATTATATTTTTAATTTTAAAAATAAAGTTTTCTTATTTAAAAAGAAAAACATCTATGAAATTATGCTTGTTAGAAATTTTGCAATGAACAATTTATTAATTTTCGAATAAAGTTGATTTCATTTTAACTATTTCAACAATGTCTATATACTCGGTTCTAGACACAGTTCCATTAATACCTATATGATATCCATATTGAGCATTTAGGAACTGTACTCTATAGATATCTATGTACCAACTGAAAAAAGTTAAGTCTACAATATTTACTAATTTAGAAAATAACTTTTTTTTTTTGAAAATGGGCGCAAAACATCGATTGTAGCTTCGGCTGTGTGGCATATAGCGCCGTCCTGTTGAAACCAAATATTGACAGTATCATCCTCTTCAATTTTTGTGAACAAAAATTCGTTCAACATGGCCCGATAATGATCGCCATTGACTGTAACGGCCACTCCTTGCTCATTTTCGAATTATGCGTCTGGAGCAAAATCCGCACCAAATAGTGACTCGTTTTGGGTGTATCGGCTTTTCAATGTATGCGTGCGGGTTTTCTGTGCCCTAAATGCGACAATTTTGCTTGTTAACATACCCGCCAAGATCAAAATGAGCTTCATCTGGAAAAGATGATTTTTTTGGCCAAATCGGCATCTTCTCTAAGTCGATCGCAGGCCCACTTAGCGAGCGTTGCTCAAGCGCATACACAACCAAATTCGTTCAGCGGAAGGATAAAACTAATTATCTGTCAAATCAAACATGAGCTAAGTGTTACCATTCACGAAATAATCACAAGTTGAAAAAAAAACGTTAGATGGCGGACCCGTTATATAATTTAAAGGAAACTAAAAAGGAATATATAAACAAATTGAACAGGAATTTCCAAATAGAAATCTGGATGCCCGTAACACCTACGGGATATAGCTAGAGCTACATCTAAGAACCATCCAACAATTGGGTTGTTTACAAAATAATTAATTGAAATGTTTAAACCGTTTAGGACTGGAAGAGTTACATGTATATAATATTTCTGTATCCTTAGATTCACGCACATTTAATCACAAAAGACTTCTACCTATAATCCTCAAAATGTATATAAATACCACATTCATATATACATATGTATATATATATTTATGTAGTTAACAGTATTTACGAATCATTAACCTTAATTATGAGTTCTATTTGTGTGAGGCCATTAGCATTCGAACTACATCAACAACAAAATAAACAAAAAAAAAAACTCTCCCAACCCTGTTAATCCTTTGTCATGCTTCTATTAATTTGAATGCCTGTTAGTTTTTAACCACAAAATAAATTCTAAATTGAAGAAAGGGTTGTTAAATATTTTATTAGCATTTTCCCATATCATTTCTTACAGAAGAGGCCAAATATAAAAGAACATTTCCAAATTCAAAAAATAAGAAACAACCGTTTGCAACAAATAAAATATTAAATCTGACATTGCTTTAACAATATGGCAGATATATCATTACAAATTTCGAATAGGCATCATTAATGAAAGAATCTGTATTATGATAATGTGAAATTAATCAAATTAACGAAGAACTTTTGAAGCTTTTCTCAAGTTAAACAATTTTAATATTAAATAGTTCAACTTAGATTAGTTTAAGTAACCACTTTTGTCGGCTGTCCCGAGACGCACATGTTTTTTTTAATTTCAAACTAATGTTTGTCAACATGTTATCCAATTAATTACTATTTTGTTTCCAAATTTTTGTTTAAAAATAAAAATCCGGAAGTTTAAATTTCAAGTAATTTTTGAAAAAATTAAAAATAACGAAAATCAGAGAAACAATATATTTATTTAATTAAGTACAATTCTGAAAAAAAAATGCACGACTGGATCGCAAATACTTGTTCTTATGTTCGATCACATATTAAACACAAGATTTTTAATAGAAATAGCTCAATATGTTTTTAGTCTTTTTTCCTTAATTTTTTTCCATAAATACAATAATTTTTAATATGACAGTTTTATGTATTTAATAATATAAATTTAAGAACTGAATTAAAAAAATCGTCTATGGATTTTCGAAATGCGAGTAGCTATTGATTTGTTTTGAAAAACCCAAAAAATATTTTCTCGAAAATTTTTGTGTTGCAATTTTATTTAGAATTCAAAGGACCTCCTTCATAAAACTTTGATCGAAATCCGTTGAGCCATTTATGAGAAAGTACAAAATCAATAAAATGGTTTTATATGTAAAGGAAGTGTTTAACCACAATATTCACATTTTTTAAAATCAAAATCGTTTGAGTTTTTCTCGAGATAAAAAATTGTATGGCAGGTACCGTTAGTGTTGGCCAAAAAAAAAACATTCAAAAATTTTAGACAATCGCCTAAAACGCTTAAATACCAAGATTGAATAAAATCGCTTCGGCAGTTTAAGCTGCAGAATGTTGTACATACAGTTAGACAGACGGACAGACAGTAGGAATTGCGGGACCCACTCTGTTGGTGGACCATATCATCGTAACGTCAAGTTTGATTAAAACCTCGAGTTCATTTTTTTTTCTAATGCAATACAGTGGAAGCTCTTATAAGCGGACACTCATCGTAACCTAATTTGTGTCCGGTTATGAGAACTGTCCGTCCGGTTAAGTGAAAGAATATGAAATGAAATGACTGCAAAAATGAATATAAGAAGGAAAGGAAATGTCTATGCAATATGGCAATAACTTTCAAAATTACATCAACTTAGCTAACCGGGAAGTCCACTAATAATTTTTCAACAAAACATTGTTCTCTCCGGTTATTAGAGCTTCACGTCCGGTTATCGGAGATTTTATATGGATTTACTTACGTATTCAAAATAAAAGAGAAACTATACTGAAAACGATCATTTCGTTTTGTTGTTTTTTTGCTTTGTTGATAAAAAATTATGTTTCTGTTTATGGGAGATTTTCTATGTAAAATGAGAATGAAAAAGTGTCCGCGTCCGTTTATTCCGAGAAATTCAAAAAAGAAGTTTGTTCCCAAAAATGTGTCGGTTTAAGGAAATTGTAATCTTGTTGGAGCTGTCCGCTAGTATAGCTTTCACTGTACATTCTTGCCCAGAGTATCTACCTATATCGCAAGTAAGAACGTAAGTTTGAAACTTAAAAAAAATTCAATTTTTGAGTTTGAAAATTATAAACTGTTCAGAGACTGTTCACTTACATATGTCATTTTCGATTGGCTGTTTGGATTATTCATTTTGTACTCGCTTATGTGCTATTCCAAAAGAAATGAAAAATTCGGAGTAAAAAGAGTATAACAGCTAATCGAAGACGACATTAACCAACACCGTAACAAATTTGTTGTTTTAGATCAATTTATTTAGAAAATTGCGGGGCGAATAGACTCTACGCTATTAAAATTTGGTTATTGCCTTTCCCCAACCTAAACGCTGTAGATTTTTTAATGCAAATCTTCCTGTACCTCGCTCACCAGACCAAACCTTATTGAAGACTAATAAGTTTGTAGTTTTGCCCTGACTTCTGACACTAGAAAACTATATCCAACTTTGAAAAAAAAAGTCAAAATTCCATTGCTATGTATTAAATCTTTTTAAAACTATTAAATTTTATAGAAACATGTTTGATTTATTCGCCCAGTTCTGTTTTTTTGTTTTTTTTTTGTTGATACAAATCCACCCACGAGAACAAACACTCCAATCCAGAAAGTAAACACAATCATTCTCATTTCATTTTACCTTCTCGTAAAAATGCCCTGCGGTCGAAAAAATGATGAATTTAAACTTACTATGTATACCTACCAGTACCTAAATATATATTGTAGGTAGGTATGTGATAGATAAAGAGTAGATCTGGAACGGGTAAGGATGACGAGGATGTATAAAATGATATGCCGCCAGGCAACCAGGCCATGACCCCTGGGCAATTAAATTCTGATTACTTTACATCCATCCGGCAGAGGCGCCGCCGCCGCCATCATCGCTCATGTTACCTTCTTACAGCTATGAATGAATACAACCCAAGCCTTGTAGCCGGCGGCGGACTATATTACTGGGATTCTGGGATACAAAGCCTTGCATGTATGAGTATGAGTGGATTTGTATACCTACACATATGTATCAACCGATGAAGTTGGCGGCCCATATTGCACACGTACTTTTAGGCATACAAAATTTGCGCCTTATACACATATTGACGGTATAGTAAGTTTTGCTATTCTTAGCCTTCTTATTCCTTGCATAGAGTGTGGAGACAGCAAGTCCCAGGAGCAGAGTACAATATGTCCACCATAGGGTGTATTAAAAAATCTTTTGCCTGCGATCCTGCCATAGAAAAAGGCCAGACGCGTTACGTTATTGTATCGTGTGTCGCGTGGCTTTGCTTTGCTTTGCTTCGCATCGCACCAAGCTGGCCGCCCAAGTCCTACCACCTCGTTTCATATTTTGTCAGTGGCCTGCGGGATGATTTCGGAGAATGAATTTATTTCTGTAATTTTCCTTCATCATTCCGCTTTCTTGGCTCTAGGACATTTTATACTCCACTCCTATTGTATAATTCTCTATGTCGCTATTCGCTGATGATGAGGATAACTGCAAGCTCTCTGCAGGCGCAGCTGGCCCTGGCAGTGTTTCACCAGGCTCTTTTGGTCATAGTTGCCATTTAGGTTTGTAGTTTTTGTCTGTTTTAGTCGATTATTCGAGAAATCGAATAATCGACATTACAAGACACCATTATCACGTTTATGGGAGCGGTGACATGGTTTTAAAAGAAGAAGCGTTGACTGCTTTCGATTACTGTTGTAATCATACCGTCAAAGCGTTGTCCAGGTCCGAGTTGTAACGAACTAAAAAACACTGATAAAAAAATCTACAATTTCCCAACGTTCTCTCTGTTTCGGAAAAGTTTGATTCAGCGAACCGAAAAAAGTCACATTTGACGGTTAAGGCGCATAGACATAGTTAAGCCGTGGGACCATCAAGGATTACTTAACAAAACAACGGCTTGCTACGATTGGGCGTATTTTGGGAGAACAATAGTAGCAACTAGCAGTTACCGCCAAAAATACCCTAGGCGGTTATGAGGCCATCGGGCTTACTAAATTTATATTGGAGGCAGATACTGGAATAATGGCGGAAGTGGTGGCATGGTCGTACGGTTGTTGCGATGTAGGATGGGTTCACGTTTAAAGCCAAAATTAACCTTCACGTTATGACGTAAGCCCAAAAATTACATTCGCGTTAAAAAGTAAAATTCACATTCACCATAAAACGTTAACCTAAAATCACGTTGGCTTTAAAACCCAAAATCACGTTCCCGTCAAAATGCAAAATTAACGTCAGCCGGGACCATCTGGTGCACTACACGTCTGCGGGTAACAGCTCAATGGTACTACGGGCACCACCATGCCATTACTATCCTCTGGTGTTTTACCTGGTGGGCATCTGGGTGGTCCAGAACCTGCCTGCTTTATTCCGCCGGTATCGCCGGTGGTTTCGTACCTGCTAGTTACTACTAGTGACAACGGACTTGCGTTATTTGTAAGACCTCAAATATATGCGCTGACAGTCAACTGTAAGGGCGTGTCCGTTTTGCGTGATGACGTAGGAAAGTTAAAGAGTTAACAATTTGCGTTGACGGCATAACTTAAATTTAAATATTATTTCTTATGAATAATTTTCATAAAAATATAAGAAAATTTTGTCAAAGTGGTATCCATGCTCTTACAACTTATGTATACACACACATAGAGCACAATCAGAAATGCCACAAGGAAATTCATCTTTTTATTTTCAATTCTCTGTATCTGTGTGGGGTTTTTTTTTGTGAATGTGAAAGAGGTTGAATTTAGCCTGAGGCTTTCTTTGCTAGAGCCAAAGGGTTCTCCTTGTGAACTGTGGACCTAGGATCGGGGTTCTTGGAGTTCGCCTACAGCTATGCGGTGCATAAATGGAAATCTAAAGTTTCAAGGAAAATAAGCATTGTTGAGTCAAGGATTCCTTTTTCAAGTATCATCATAAGCCATTTAAATAAGAAATTTTGTTGGTTACTTATAAGAGCTTGCAGAGTTCGTTATATCTATGGATGTGGTATCTGTATAGAATTGATAATTATTTTTTAAAAAAGTTATCCGATTAAAATGGATTATTTAAATTTAAGAAAAAATTAAAAAAGAATATATTATGATTTATAAATGTCTATACTAAATCAAATTTGAATCAATCACAGCAGTCATGACATCTTATTTTCCTCAAAAACTACTTTAACGATTTCAATAAAATATTTAGATGTCAATATCTACAAAAATTGTTATTAACGGACAATTTTGCCTTAAGCCACTTTGAACAGTTTTCATTTTAGTTGATCATATTCCCAAATGGAAACTCGAGGGAAATAGCGGTAGGCACCTGCGTTCCTGAAGAACACCTGCTTTAGACAAGAAACTCACGTAAGATTTTCTATCATGGCAAAAAAAAAATAAAAATGACGTGATCGCACGTGCTCTTATATTCGATCATTTTGTATGCGCAAGGTGCTTATTAGAAATGGTTAAATATATTTTTAAAGTCGTTTATACTTAAAAAATTGTCTAACAAAAATATTGGTTATGGCAATTTTAAATATTTATATAAATTAAAAAACATAATTTCAAAAAAAAAATCTTCAATCCGTTTTCGAAACATTGAATTTTCAAAAATGAAAAAAATACACAACTGGATCACACCTACTTGTTTCTCCTATGTTCGATCACATTATATGCAAAAGATTCTTAATAAATAGGCTAAATATATTTTTAAAGTTTTTCACTTAATTTTTTATATATACAAATTCTTAAACTTTTTCTAAAAACAAATTTTTATGAACATTTTAAATATTTAATAATATAAATACAAAAACAAAATTTCAGAAAAAATTCTCCGTTTCCGAAATATTGAATTTTCAAAAAAAATATTTTTTTTTAAAAATCCAAAAAAAATATATTTCGAAAAGTTTGAAACGCAATACTATTTAAAATTTGAAGGAGCTCCTGTATACAATTTTTTATCGAAATCCGTTGAGCCGTTTATGAGAAAGTCGAGAGTCAATAAAATGGTTGTATGGCAGGAACCGTTAATAACAAAATATTTTGAAAACTTTTTTGGCCGAAATGTAGGCCAAGGTAATACACACACCAAAACGCCTAAGTACCAAGTTTGAACCAAATCGGTTCAGCCGTTTAGGCTGTAGATCGTTCTACAGACAGACAGACAGATGGCATTGCGGGACCCACGTCTATGATAGTAATGTCATGTTTGATTGTTAGAAAACAATTTTTTTTTTACGAATACATAACTTGCTATATAGTACATATGTATAATCGCAAGTAAAAATTGTATGAAGTATTATTTAGAATTTAAAGGACTTCGTATAAAAGAATTTTGATCGAAATCCGTGGCCGCTTATGAGAAAGCCGACAAACAGAAAAATAGTTGTATGGAAGGTACAGTTAGATAATAATAAAATATGTAACAAATTTTTTGGACCAAAAGGTAGAATTCCTATACATAAATAACTGCACATACTTTTGTATAAAAATAATTAGACATGATAAAAATAAATGAATAAATGCACGCGACTTTTCGAACAATGTAAATGCAAGAGAGAGAAAAATATTCGAAATTATGAGACGAAAAAAAACTTTTATGTGTCGTATCTGTATGGGTAACATTTTCGGTGTAATAATTAGACGTTTCTCTTTTCTCTTGTCCGTTTTGTTACTATTCTGCTTCATATTATTTCGTCGTTGCAAAGTAACTTGTACCTTGCAAAGCAACATGCTTCGCTTAATTGTTGTTCTTTATTTAAAGACACAATGGCGAAAACAGACTGATATTAATTTAATAACATGATACTAAATACTTAACAATTTGCTTATATTACCTATATTTATTTATTCAATTCCTTAAATACTAACGTAAAACAAACTTATACTAATTACATAATACTTAAAATCTAACTCAACTGTTCTAAACTGTTAAAGAACAAAGTTTTAATCTTAATCTTAATGGCTATTGGCACCATAGTTTGATCTGCTAAATATAAGGCTCAATGGTTGCTGTAGTCTTATACTTGTACGAATAAAGCTGAAATTTAACAGACTAAGAACCGATGGAGATGATATTAAACCATTAATAATTCAAACAATAAAATAAAACTGCAAGTACTTTCTATGATTGGTGAGAGAAGGAAGGCCTATTAAAGCAAGTCTTTGAGAATAAGGATGACGAGCATTTTGATATGTTTGATGTGACCATGGAAGGAAACGAAAACCTAAAGCAATTTACTAAAATATTCGTAATTTTAAACACTTTTTAATTAACACCATATTAAACCTAGTTTCTTGATAAACTGCAGCTGAATACGCCCAAAAGAGTGCAAAAAAAACTTAGGGAAAATAGCTTTTTGACGTTTGTAAATGTCAAAGTGACATATGGATTTAACACGATATTAAACAGAAAACGTAGCTATTTGTTTTTTTTTTTTAGTAAAATGTTAAGAAAATAGTACGACTCGTTTAAAATTAGCTAAATTCTCTTTCCAACATAGTATCATACTAAAAATAATTTTACATATTGCCAAATGGACTCAAATTTTGCACCACTGTATTTTGTATTTATTACAAAACTAAAATAGAGTAATGTAAACAAAATACAAATATGAAAAACTTTTTTATTGCTCCTTTTTTAAATAGCGCAGAAATACCAGCACCGAAAGAAAAAGTAAAACAATAAAATTCACGACTGGATCGCACGTACTTGTTCTTATGTTCGATCACACGTATGCAAAAGTTTTCTATTATAAATGTAAATATATTTTCAGTCGTTTTTAACTTAATTTTTATATACAATTTTTTTAAAATTTTTTTCTAAAAAAAAACACTTCGTATGACAATTTTAAATATTTAATAATATAATCTTAAAAACAAAATTTCAAAAAAAATCATCCACCCGTTTTCGAATGATTGAATTTTCAAAAAAAAATATTTTTTTTTCCAAGAATCCAAAAAAATATTTTTCAAAAATGGTGGCATGAAGTATTATTTATAATTCGAAAGACCTTCTGTATAAGAAATTTGACCGAAATCCGTCGAGCCGTTTATGCGAAACAGTTAATAACAAAATATTAATATTTTATTCAATATTATTTGATTGCTTTTTAGAAAATATTCTATTACGTAAAATTAAAGCCAAAGTTAACTACCCACGATGATTCTATCTGCATCTTAAATCTTTAAAAAATAAAAGAAATAAGGCCTGGGTAAAATTTAATCTGTCGCGAACTGAGGAGGATTTTGGAATCTACTTAGAGATAGAAAAGTGACTATTCAAATTTGAGTCCCTTGTTTGTGATATTCATTCTTTTAACTGTGCATCTGTTTTATGTGAAAATCAACTTTGTAATCAAAAATCTATTATTACAAATTTACTGGATTTTTCAACATTTTGTATAGATCCTTTTGAAAAAAACAGCAAGTTGATTGTGTATTTACCGACTTTAGTAAAACATTTGACAAGTTAAGTCATAAAGTACTTTTAGGTAAATTAAAGAAAATTGGGCTCAATGATCATTTTATTTAATGGATTTCTTCATATCTGACTAATAGACATTATTCAGTTGTGTTCAAAAATCATCGTTCTAGTCAGTTTAAAGTTAATTCAGGTGTGCCTCAGGGGAGCCATTTTGGTCCGTTGTTGTTTGTTTTATTTATAAATGATCTCCCATCAATCCTGCTAAATTCGATGACGTGAAAATATTTCGAACAATAAGCTCCTTAACTGACTGCGAACTTTTACAAGATGATCTTGGAAGATTTTCGGAATGGTGCAATACTAATCGTTTGTTGTTAAATATTGACAAGTGTAAAACGATGAGTTCTACATGCAAACATATTTTATTTAATCATGACTATGTGTTAAATTCGTCTAATTTGGAAAAACTTTCTAAATTTTCGGACCTTGGAATCATTTTAGATTCTAAATTATCTTTCACGGATCACTATAACTTTATTATTAAGATAAAACGCTTGGTTTTATAAGAGTTTCGGTCACGAATTCCGAGAACCTTATGTTATTAAAACTCTTTATGTATCATTTGTCAGATCTGTCCTTGAATATGGATGCTTAGATTATGGGCACCTTATTATTCGTTTCACATAAATAGATTAAAGGGCGTTCAAAGAATGTTCATACTCTACGTTTTCTCCCTCTGTCGAACATAGTTATTTTGCCCCCATACACTCATATACTTCAACTTATAAGTCTCACATCACTTTCTATTCACCGAGAGTACTTGCAACTTTGTTTTATAATTGGAATTATAAGTGGATCCATATCATCTTCATCAGTTTTAAGTCGAATTAATTTCAATGCAGGCCGAGTTAACTTAAGAGATCGATTGCCAATGCGAACTATTTTTAGTAGATCCAACTATGGTTTTAATAGCCCAGTAAACCAGTTGATAAATATTTATAATAAAAATAATTTCCTTATAAATTCTGTAAATGACAATGTTAAAGCTAATAGTTTTAAAATACAATTTTTCGTACAATATATAAATACCTCACTTTTGTGTATAGAAATTTATGTTTTATATAAAATTAATTATTTATATTTAAGCAATAATTGTAATGTAACGTTAGCACTTAACGTACTCAAATAAATAAATTTTAAAAAAATTCACCAAAATGTAGAATACACCTAAAATAGTTATAATTCAAGCCAAAAATAATTGAGAAAAAACTTGGTGGTAGCACACTCAAGTTGTTGTTGGGCATTCAAAGTCATCACATAAAATAGTTAACACATTTTTTTTATCAAAATTGTTAGAGTCGTTTTCGAAATAATTGAGATGGTAGAAAAAACTCTATGGCAGGTACCGTTAGTTTTGGACCTAAAAAAAACGATTCCAAAATCTATTTTAGACAATTGTCTAAAACTCTTAATTACCAAGTTTCAAGCAAATCGCTTCGGCCGTGTAGCCTGTAGAGTGTCGTACAGATAGACAGGCAGACAGATAGACACACAGACAGACAGACGGACTTGCGGGAACCTCTTTTTGGTGTTCTCCATCATCGTAATGTCAAGTTTGATTAAAATCTAGAGTCCGCTTTTTTCCCAAATGCAAAACTTGCATATCGAACGCGGCCACTCACATTTAAAATAATAATGTTTTCTGTTGAAATTGCAGCCTAGCCTTATGCGTGAAACAGATTAAGCTAGTACCAGCAATGTCAAAAGCAAAAGCCATTTTTAATTGTTTGACATTTTGTATCGAAACAATTTTATGACTTTGGACTCATGATGTTTTAACGTTGATGGCTTTGTGGCTTAGTGTGTGCTGAGATGGCGGCCGCTGTTGCTGTTGCTGGTTTAGTCTGTTTAATGGATAAGGCTGGGGTGCGATTTCGAAACGCACTTGCAAATCTAACAGCGCAATTTATCGGTCGCACAACAAAAAAAACTTGTATTATATATAAACGAGAGGCGTTAGAAAAGCTGAAGTCCATGTTTTAAGGGTACCATGGCATTTTTAATTGAGTATTAATACAATATTATTGATTTTGAATGAACTATGAAATGTGTTATCTGAGAGACAAGGCTTTCGACCAAGTTTGCTTACCATATTGTTCATTTATAAGCATATAGACTAAAGCGACATTATGTATCTCCAACGGAAGTACTACAGATCTTGAAGACCAATTTACCTACAAGTCCTTTACGTTCATCGAATGTTGCTTGCAATAATTTGTCATCTTCGTGGAATCAAATTTCTTCCACCTTCATGAGAACAAAACCTAAATATTCTAATTAGTAACAATATTCAAGTTTGCATCCTTATACTTCAAGAGTATATATCTGCTCCTTGCTGTCACCATCAATGAATGTTTTAGATCCAAATTTCTATTAGCATCTATATAGTTTCATCATCATATTCAAAATTAACGGAATTCTCTGCATCAAACGAAAATCCCGTAAGGCAAATTTTATTGATGTGCCTTGCAGCAATATTCTGTGCATGTGCTCTCTCCCTCTTTCTCTGTCTCATTATCTTCTCTCTTACTCAATATGAGCCATGACAATTATTAAGCCCAAGATAATACTTGAAAAGTCAGTCACAAAGAGATCCAGATGGGAAGGGAAAGGGAGAGAGAAAGAAAGAGAGATAGAACTACTTTCAGACAACCTTGGGGGCCAAAATTCGAAATTGCAAAATAAGACTATAAAGCCTGATGGTATGTCGAACCCAAGCAAGTAGGTACCATATTACCATCCATGGCCGGATATACACAGTATACAGGAAGCAGCATAGTTTCTAGAGACCAAGCCAACACAAGAAGCCCCAAGGCCATTCTCTAATGTTTCTTCCCGATACGGCCCCAAGCCATTATAATACTGCTGGCATCCTGTTTTACATTTAAATGATAAAACCGTTTGCGTTTGCAAAATAACACACAGAAGCTAGCTATATATCCAGCAAAACAAGATTGAATGGACAGCCGACTATGTCGACGACGGACGACATAACGACAACGACTACGAGGACGTTCAGTTCAGTTCGGTTTGGTTTGGTTTTGTTTTTTGGTCTTCGCATATATAGAGTATATGAATATCTCTGGCAAACATCATCTCTCGTGTCGAGATACAATCACAGAAAAGCGCCAAAAGGCGCTTCCAAACGAATTTGCCATCATGCTGGGTAATTAAAATTCCTGCCTCATGATGATGGCAATGGCAACAAACATACAGCAAAAAAAAATATAAATATCAAATCCAGAGCCTGGTTGGTGTATCTGCTACCCAAAGAAATCTCTCATAGTATAAGCTTCGACACTCTGATTCATCTGTTTGAAGACATGAATGTATTTTTTTGAGTTCCGATATTTAATTTTCCAGTGTCGATTCATTTTCGACAGAAACACAAAGGGGTACGATCTTAGCTAAAGTAAGGGTCTATTGCACCACACTCCTATTCAGTATTTCTCATTTCGTACTTCAGAGTGGAGAATGGTACGCTCACCACCTATTTTGAAAGAGACATATAAGTAATTAAGTTGAGGTAAAACTGCGTAGTAAAATATAATTAGATAGAACATATTAAAATATTTTTTAGTTTATTAGTTCTTATAAATAGTTTGAGGATAAAAAGATGCCAATTTTAATTGGATTCCGCCCATGGGTTAAAATGAGACAGTCAATACCTGGTTCTCAAATCCACTGTGTCAAACTAGTGCCATGCAATTCAGATTGCATTCAAAAGACCTTAGGTCTTACAGGCATATAGTTAAATTACAAAAAAAAAAAATAAAGTTGACATTACGATGATAGAGAACACCAACAAAGTGGGTCCGGCAATTTCGTCTGTCTGTCTGCCTGTAGAAAGATCTACAGCCTAAATGACTGAACCGATTTTATTCAAACTTGGTGCTTAGGCGTTTTGAGTGATTGTCCAAAATAGATTTTTGAATGGTTGTTTTAGACCCAAAAATAACGGTACTTGCTACACAAATGTTTCTACCATCTTAATTTTCTCGAAAACGGCTATAACGATTTTGATAAAAATTGGTATGGGGACTACCTTGAGTATACTCTACATTTTGACCGTAAGAACTTAAATAAAATATTTTATTATTAACGGTACCTGCCATATAGCCATTTTATTGATTTTTGACTTTCTCATAAACGGCTGCACGGATTGGAATCAAAATGTTCATACAGGATCTACTTCGAATTATAAATAATACTGCATTTCAAAATTTTCGAAAAATAGTTTTTTTTTTGATTTTTGAAAAAAAAATTTTTTGAGAATTCAAGATTTCGAAAACGGGTGAACGATTTTTTTGAAATTTTGTTTTTGAGTTTATATTATTAAATATTTAAAATGTGCATACTATTGTTCTTTTTTCGAAAAAATTTAAGAATTTTTATGTATAAAAAATTAAGTGAAAAACGATTTCAAAAATACATTTAGCTGTTTCTATTAAGAATGTAGTAATACGAGTAATCTAGTCGTGCATTTTATTTTTATTCGTTGTCATATTTATCGGTATACTAGTTTTACTCAATCACAGTTGTTAGTTCTATGCCTAAACAGCATGAAATGAGTAAGCCAGCAACTCGTATTACATTTATTTTAGAATTAGTTTTTAATGGAAAAATAAGAGGAAAGAGACTACGGCAGGGATCGAACCTGTGACCATGAGGTTGACAGACGAACACACAACTATCGCGCCACGGTCACCCCCAAGGTTTGATACAAAATGTCAAAAATCTTTGAAAAGGTTCTTTAAAGCAAAAAAATACTTTTGTATGTTTTAAATTTTCAAAATATTTTAAAGAAAAAAATATGAAAGTAATTAACGTATAAAATTTTAATTTAAAGAAAAGTCAGTGACTCGTTTTTGAAAAATCTATTTTTCAAAAAATAAGTATTTGTTTTTTTGTATCGAAAATTAAATATGCAATATTGTTTATACTTTTAGGAAGCTTTTGCATAAAAAAAATTAATTTAATCAGTTCATCCAATAGTTGGTTCGTTCGTTGAACTTTACCCAATGTCGACCCAGGTTTTCTTGATAGAGTTGTGAAAAAAACGTACGTTTTTCGGTTCTCAAAAAACAACCGAGGGCCACTATTGTTAATGTTTTTGTAAAGCAATATATGTCGTCTAAACAAATTTAAAATATGTTTAGATTTAATTCCTTATTACATTTGCTTTGGCCCTATGTACAATCCGCAACTGTAAAGTTTTCTATTTTCTATTTTTGTGCATGACAATAAATTTGAGTAATTTTTTTAAATAAATTTAAAAAAGCGAAATTGCATACAAAACACGAATCCCCAACAAAACAAATGCTTCAGATTAGAGATGAGAGATATTCATCGATGTCAACGAAACTTCAATGCTAACAAGACAATTGATGCTGAAGATAAAGAAAGGGATTAAATAAATTCGTTAAAAGCATCGATGTTTTCTATTTGATAATTTATTTCAGATCTCATGTGAATTTGATCGTTTTTTCGTTTACCTCAACTTTCCGCAGCTAAAACCTAGATCTACTTCAGGACTTGTTTAATACGACTCTATGTAGGTTTAAAAAAACACAAACGTTTTCTCAAAACTTCATTTTTTTTCAAAATAGACGCCTTGGGGCGATCCTATGACTACAGGACTCACCGAACAAACCTAGTGGGAAAGTTGAACATATGAAAAGTGGTACCGTTCATAAGTAAGCAATATAAATTATTTGTTTAATTAAAGGTGGACTGCCCTAATTTAAAAACATACATCTCTTTTTCAAAATTTTTGAAGCCATTTTTGATTTCCCATAATAAAGAATTCCATAAAAATCCAAGGAACCGTTTTCCAGAAAATAAATCGAAACGCAAAGAAAATAGTTCTGCCAGATGCACCAAAAACCACCATTTTTTCCAAAAACAAATTGCCAAAAATACCTTTTTCTTCAATAATGCACTGATTTGTTTTACAAAAATCACTGGAGCCGTTTCTGGGAATGTATGGCAGCTACCGTTATTTTGGACTTAAAAAAATGAAACGTCAGTGCATATTACCCAAAAATCATACATACCAAGAAAATCCATCTAACCGTTCAGGCTACAGATACGAGGACATAGAAACAGACAGAATTGTGAAACCTACTTTTTTCGTTTTCGCTATCATCGTAATGTCAAGTTTGATTAAAATATCGAGTTCGATTTTTTACCAATCCAAAACTTACCAGCTTTCTCACATTTGATACCATTAAGGTTTACGTTACTTTAACAAGCATTACGAACGCGTCGGCATGATAGGTGATTATAAGCGAACACACACAAGATACACAATAATAACCTAAATAATTGTAAATTGGAATTAGGAATTTCTATCATACGTCAATTAGCTAGGATGTAGACAATTTGAGTGTGTGATTAATGGTGGCATGTATAACACTGAAATGCTCAATTGTCAAAACGCGCGCAAACGTTTATTTTTTTTTAACTTGAACATTGCTGTCGTTTATGTTACGTTTGCTTGTGTACTTGCTGTTATATGCCGAATCGTAAAATTAGTACCGAACCAGTGACTTTACCTAAATTTGCTATGTTTGAACTCAAAGCGACACCCGACACCAAACGCTGCATTGGAAATCAAAATAGCCATTAGGTGTCAGATGTGATTTTTTCCGGAATTCAAAAGTTTGAAGCTCCTTCAACCCCATACTTTTTTCGAATTAATCGTGTACTTCGTTTTGAAATTCATAAGAGGCTTCAAGTAAAAATTGACGCTAATAAGCTGTCACAAAATATGGCCTTTTACTTTGACGGCTTACGAACATTTGATTTAATCGTACACCTATGACCTGTTTCGTCATTTATTTTTTTTTATGGAAATTCTCCTCAGCTTAATCACACTTTCATATTTGTATAAACTGCTCTAAAATTCTGCGAATATCATCAAAAACCAAACATAATGGTATAATAGTTACTGCGTTGGATTGTCACGCAAGAGATCTGAGGCCTGGACGCCAGTCTATGTGGTCTAAAAAAAACAGGACTGCCACTTACGAGTGGATGCCAAATTCTCCTAGAATATAAAAAGTGTTTCCCTCATTAGACTTTCGAAATCGACAAAAAATTATAGGCCTCCCTAATTCCTGGCGAATAACAACACAAGCTCAGGTATGGCTGAAAGTTGTAAGTTACCGCGCCATAACAAGTTAACCAACTAAGCACATATCTTTTATAACCCATCTGTGAATTGTAATAATCTAGTCTAACACCCCAAAATGTTCTGAAATATACGGTTTGATGGGGGAAAATATTTAAAATTTCAGAGATTTTTTGTCGGGAACATTTTTCTTAAAATTCATATAGCCGCGCGTTGGTTTGATAGAGGTCGACAAATTATTTGTTTTTCCAAATTTTTGTTAAAAAATTAAAGGTGTTACAAAATAAAGCAAAAAAAAATGTCCTTAAGCAAGCGAAACGGAGTGTATATTAAGATACTACTCATAATAGTTTGTACATCGAAATGAGGCGATGCAATAATTATAAACAATTTGGTTTTCCGACTCATGCATTTTGTGACTCTTGTTTTGGCGACGACGCACGGCTACGCCAGCCGCCCGCTGCCGCCAGAATGCAGCCTTATCGTCGTTCTAATCGCTGTCAAAGTCTACTTTTCCCTCTAACCTTTTTAGAACACAATTTAATTGCTTGGATACAATTAAGGATAATTCATAAAATCGACTTTGAATGGCTTTTTCGCGAGAGATTTAAGTTAGCGAACAAAGTGATGAGAGGGAGGTCGACTAGTATAAGCCAGAAAAGCGGTAACATCAACACAGCAATCGCAATGGCATACAGCAACGGGCCCGGGCACGTTCGTTATGCCCGATGGGTGCGAAATTATGCCAAAGCGCGAGAACTAAATTCCTCGTTAACATGTAAATTGACTTTTAAAGGATGTGGCTGGATATTGGTGGGCCTTTGATGGTGATTTTGTTTTATAAAACGAAGCGGATGCGACATAACCATGATCCGATGGTGGGTTTGAATTATGTTATTTTAGCAACAACGCGAGAGGTCCCCTAACACATACCCACAATACATAGATTGGCATATTGGCACTCAAAGACATGTGTGTTGTTTTGTGCTGAAAGGTTATTTGTGTGCCGCGCCATAATTACAACTGCCAGCCTAAAAGAGAATCAAAAGAATCCTGAAGCAGGCAAGACAATATGTGAATGGATATAGCCTTACATAAAGGCACTATTTCAAGGCATGAAATTCGATAATCTAAAAATGCCTTAGGGTTGCCGCGCCGGTTTTTGTTGTTGCAAGTGATAAAGGTGATTGTTTTGATGTTTTGATTTGTTGGTGATTTACCTATGGTTGGTTGAATTGGCTTTTTAACGGGAATTTTGATTCGTTTGAGAATTTGAATATTAATTGAAATGAATATTATTTTCTTTGCTTAACTTTACTAGGTAATTCTATTTAAGGATGCTAAATAGGAAAGGTGATAACTAAATATTTTAAATAAAATTGGTAAGCCTCTCTCTCTTCGATGAAGATAATGGCGAAGAAGTTAGAAAAACCATTTATGTATGTATAGGTTACATAGATGAAAGAATACAAGATTACGACACTTTGTTTATTTTTTACTTGCGATGTAGGTAGATAATATAGGGAAAATCTTGCATTTGGAAAAAAATCGAACTAGAGATTTTAATCAAACTTGACATTACGGTGATGGAGAACACCAAAAAAGTGGGTCCTGCAATTCCGTCTGTCTGTCTGTACAACTCTCTACATGGTATTTAAGCGTTTTAGGTGATTGTCCAAAATAGATTTTTGAATTGTTGTTTTAGCCTCAAAAATAACGGTACTTGCCATACAAATTTTTCTACCACCTTAATTATCTCGAAAACGGCTCTAACGATTTTGATAAAAATTGGTGTGTGTACTACTTTGGGTATGATCTACATTTTGGCCAACATTTTTTTTAAATAAATTGTTATTAACGGTACCTGCCATACAACCATTATATTAGGAGCTTAGGAGCAAGTACGTGCGATCCAGTCGTGCATTTTATTTTATTTGTTATTGTAATTTTTGACAACACATGTGACGTCAATAGTGAATAAAAATAAAAACGAGATAAAAGTGCAAAAAGTGCATTTGAGTTCCTTTGAAATAAATAAATAAAAAATATATTCTATTGTCATAGGTTGCACGGATAAAAAACGCTCTCGTCTTAAATCTGGTTCAATATACCAAACATTTCCGCGCGAGGATGTATTTTAGAACAAGAACACTTAACAGAATAATTGTAGACGCATCAAAATAAAAACATAATTTAAACATTTTCCTAATTTGGTTAATGCACAATAATCTTCACAAATTGTCCATTTAGCGCTCAGACTTTCTCGATTCTTGAATTTTTCGCAATTAACTTAAATACAATTAAAGTACATACATACATTTAATTCAACAATATTTAATTATTTAAATAAATTGTATTTTTATATAATTCGCGCACGAAAAATCAAATAATCCACATCGGACAAACAAAGCAATTTCTTTTGCTGTCAGTTTTTTTCTCAGATGACGTCAGCAAAATAAGACAAAACAAGAAGTGTCGTAACGAAACGAATTAAAAATTACTTATTACGTTTGTTTGTTGAGCCCTAATGTAAGCCTAGGGTTAGCCCTTACGCGTTTTTTGATAAAACAAAATCTGTCACCTCTGTGAATAAATTCCGCGTCTTTGAAACCTAGGGTCGCCCTCAACTCGTCCTGAAGTAGATCCAGATTTTTAGCTGGGCCGAGTTGAGAATAAACTGTCAAAATCACATGACATCTGAAGTAGGGATTTGCGATATTGAAAAATAATCGCTGTAACGTCGATTACTCATCATCGATGTTAATAATTATCGAGTCGAAGACATCGATGATTTTAACGAATTTTCTTAATTCCTACATCGATATTAAAGCATATTTCGTTAACATCGATAACATCGTTCATCCCTAATATGAAGCTTTTTTATATGGATTCGCGTGTTGTACTTTTAAAATTGCAATTAAAGGAATGCTTAAATTTATTTTCATACACAGAATTAAGAAATAGGAACCTATGAATTTGTGGATTGTGCATAGGGACGAACCAAATGCAATTATTGCAATCTAATTAAATTTTAACATATTTTAAATTTTAATTATTAGATGACATGACTTGCTTTTCAACAACATAAACGTTAATGGCCCTCGGGTGTTTTTTTTTTAGAACCGAAATACCCAGGCTTTTGACAACTCTTTGTGTTGTCAAGAAAACGTGGGTCGATCCTGGCCATTGTATATAGATATTAATAGTACTATCATGACGACGAAATTCATCCAGCCTGCAATAATGTCCACTACTCATCATGGGTTCCACTACCAAATCGGAGGTTATGTAGTGTTGGTGTGCAAAGAAAAGACAATATGAAGAATAGCGTGATAATAGATTGATGAGAGAACTATATACTGGGGACATATTTATGAATAAAACGTTTAGACTGTAGACAGACAGAGTTTAATCAAAATCTCGAGTTCGATTTTTGTACGAATTCATAACTTTCAATATAGTGCCTACATACATATATAATATCGCTAGTAAAAATATATATAAAAAAAATACTCTGTACTACATAGGTACCTACATACTTTATTTAAAATAAATTCTATAATAACATATACATGCATGTATACCAGCATTCATTCTTACTTCAAATTCATGTATACGGCAATAGCCTTGATATAATTTATTTATACACGCCATATTTTAAAGGTTTTCATGGCAAAAACAGCTTATTCGGTTTTCTCCCTTACCCTCTATATTGTTGTCAGATCTAATAAAATTCGCCCATCTCCTTTGCTTTTTTTTCTGTTTGCCTCTACCTTTTCTTCTTCCACATCAACAATTCAATATCAAGAAAAGAGAAACTAGCGTCATATCGACGGAACTACTAGCTAAAAAATTCTGTCTCATAGTAGTACTATACGTTTCACATACAAAGCCCTGGCTAAAGTTCAACGAGCGAACTAATTATTATAGAAATTTACTTCCTCGAAATGTCACGTTGACATTCAAAAATTTTCAAAATGCACCTCTTTTATTTTCTATGATTTCTCTTTAACTATTCATTCCCTTTGATTCTATCTTCGTACAGCATCTCATCTTGTTGATCTCTATCATTGAGCGCACGTATGGTATCCTGCGATCGTAATTACGCTTTTATTACAGGTGTGTTCGTCGAAACGACGACGGGTAACTTTTGTGTTTTTTTTTTATGCTACAAGGAAAAAAATTGAAAAATTCTTGGCCGATGTTCTAGAAAAACGTCAAGACAACGTTCAATAACCATTGGGAGAAAGAAAAAGAAAATTTTGTAGATTTTTCCCATATTCGAAGAGAGGAATAACGAAATACATGTGCTATAAATGCAAAAAAGCGTATTGTGTGAAGGTGAACACAACATTAAAGCTTGTACCTCTTGTATATATTTACATATATATTTTTTTATTTTCGTTTTTTAAGTTTTTACAGTTGATATGAATTATTACTTTAATTAAAGCTTGACTTGGTGTGAAAGCAATGGCAGATGAACGAAAACTTGATGCATTCGAGAGTTTTTATATACAAAAAGATCGAAACTCTATGAATCTAGACAAGGGGAACATGAGTTTCTTTAATCCAATGTCTGATTGTGTAACAAAATAAAGTAATAATTTTAATTTTATTTTTAAGTGCAGAAAATATGTACTGATACGAAATCGTATTTATTATTTAAAAAACATGACTAAGAGCTTCAGTTAAAATTTTAAGGATCGAGGTTACCCAAATTTAAGGATAATGTAGATTTAAAGGTGAACTTCGTCGATTCGACGCAGCATAACTTTAGTGTGTGTTAAATTTGCATAACTACCAGGGGTAAGGTGTGTTCAGATTAGAAAAATAATTGAATATGATTTGAAAAGAAAATTGTTTACAATTCAGAAGGAGTTCTTAACCTTTTATAGTAGATAAGTAAATTTAACTAGTTTACTTGTTCTTTATTTGCATAATATTTTAGAAGTTTTTGACCAAGTTGGTTTTTATTTGGACTTTAGAGAATTTTAAAGAAGTGATTCTCTTCGGCTTTATTGGTCGTAATGGTGATTAAATGAAAGCACTTTTCATTTTATTTTCCCAACGTTTCGACGGTGGTTACCGTCTTCTTCAGGGGTGTCTTTATTTACAAAATTAAAAAGAGATATAATGTTGTACATATTGATACAAGTAAACGAACAAAATATGACTAACATAACGTTAAATTTTAAGATTTTTAATATACATAACAATAATTTGTTTGAAACATATAAAAAAAAAACAGATTAAAAACAGTTTTTGAACACTTCTCGTTTGAAGATTAGTCTACGTTTAATGATATTTATTGTCAGAAACTAATGAACAGTAAACGGCAACTATATTTTGTGTGTCTTGTTTGCCGTTCATATTATTTTTGTTGTTAATTATATGCAGTGTCTCTAGTGTGTAACGTTTAGATGTATGTTTTTCTGTTGCAAGGATCTCCACTCCCTCGACGTTTGGTGAGTGACCGGTATCAACGATGTGAGAAGCCAGTGCCGTCTTCTCAGAACTTTTTAGGCGAATATCTGACTTGTGGTTCGCCATTCTTTCCCGAAGGAGTTGTTTGGTGGTGCCGATGTAGCAAAGATTGCAGGATTCATCCGTTTTCTCCTGGCAATTTATTTTATAAACTACGTCTGAACGGCGATTTTTGTCGGGTTTCGTCTTCAGGTTGGTGAATAGGGATGCAACAGTCTGGTTCGACCTACATGACAAGTTGACTTCCGGGTTGTTTTTCGTGACCATTTCTTTGAAATTTTCGGAAAGTTTGGGCACATAAAAGACACTCTTATAAACACATCTCCTCTCTCCGAACTTATTTTCTGAACGAACTTGGTGTTTTTGTTGAAGTATCAAGTTCCTTATAACTTACTTCTGTCGGAAAGCTGTTGTCTAAGAGTATTTGCGTAACTTTTTCTTCGTTAGCGGAGTGGAATTTTCGGTCACTCAACGCAAAAACTTTGTTTATTAAGTTCGACGCAGTGTTTATACGAATGTGCTTGGCTTGATAAGATCGGAAATTGACAAGTCGCCCAGATGCCATATCTTTCTGGTACCAGTCGAAAGAAAGTCGATGATTTTCGCGGTAGACCTTAACGTCCAAGAACGCTATCGATCTGTTTTTTTCCCTCTCTACGGTGAATTGTATTTTTTCATTAAACTGGTTTAAGCATCGTAAGACATTTTCAATTTCTTCTCTATCCACAATCGCAAAGATATCATCAACGTATTTTGCTATAAACTTAGGTTTGTAGCTTAGTTTAAAATATTCCTGAAAGAGGATTTCCGATTGGCATTCCGTGTACTTGTTTGTACAAATTGTCCTTAAATTGCAGGTAGTTGTTATCTTTGAGGCAAAAATTTAATAATTCGATAAATTTGTTTTGGCTCAGCTTGGTATTTTCAGCTATAATGTTGATTGCAAGCTGAACAGGAACATTAGTAAAAAGAGAAACAGCGTCATAAGAAACCAAAATATCGTTTGTGTCAAGTACAAAATCTTTTGCTTTGGATTTGCATAACTACATAAAGAGCTATTATTCTTTATGTCGAAAGACATTAATATTAAGAGATAAAACTTAGCTTAGAGCGACTGTAAAGGGCCAGTAAGTTAGTTCTAAGGTATTGATAATTAGGCTAGTTTTAAACATTTTTGTCTAGCTTTAAGTTTGTTTAAGTTAATAATAAATAAAAATGAATTTAAAAAAAAGCCATTATGTTTTGGGATTTTTTAAATCTTGGCTGCCTTTATTGCACTCTGTGGCAGTAAGCATTAACGAAGTCTCCAATTTTTCACAATAGTTAAATTAAATCCACATCCATTGTATACTATTTCTCAAGAATGGATTTCAATAAGCCAAGCCTAAAAGTCTCAAAATATTTGCTAGATATATGTTTATTATTATTGAAACAAAAAATAATGGAAAACAGGGAGACAAATAAAACGTTCGTTGCATTTGTTCTTATTCGAAGCCCACAAACAAAAATAAGGATATTTTAAGGAAAATTCTTCTCAAAAGAATATTTTGTCCTTCTGGAGAATGGTTTTGAGTTTTTGCACATCAAATGCAAATATTACCTTCCGCCTTCCGCATTCTGCCCAGCCCAACATAACTGATGCCGCCTATTGCGTTGCGTCTGATTATGATGAGAAAGTGAAAAATTATGAGAACTTTAGGATTTCCATAATAAAATATTTTATTGCCATTGGCACTTCATTAAACTCATAAACATTATGAATTTCGAGCAAAAGTCCTTGGAGCAATTTTTCTCTCGTCTTCCCCTTGATGACAGAATTTTCTTTTTCTTGTCGAGGGGATTTGCGGAGTCTTATGTATTTGTGTATTGTATAATGTATTATGGATAACAGAGAGGAGAGGGGTAGGTAGGAGTATAGGGTGTTTTTGTCAACGGCTCGTTTTGACGGGCCATAGTCAGTTGTACTTGATATATTGTTGTGCCCCTGACGAGGAATTCTTTTTATTCTGTTCGCCATCGCCTCCTTCTTCTCTGGTAGTATTTTATTTACCCTTGGGCACTTATCTTTTTTGCGTGGTAAGGCGGTGTGCGGTGGTGGATTTTGAGTTTGAGTAAGAGTAACATCCTGCATCAGAGCATCCTACTCAACATTATTTTTGCTTAATTTTCTTGAAAAAGGATTTTCTCTGAATTTTTTTTATTTTCATATTTTGTGCGATTATTATAATTTTATGTTTTTTTTTGTATGCGTTCTGGTTAAGGTACATATACTGCAGTTGTTATGTGGTTTCGCGAAGAGATGATTTTTTTTTGTGCACTTTTCATTCGTTGCATACTAATATTGTTGTTATGGTGAGTAAGACATATTTGCATATCTAAGGGAGAAAAGTACGCCAAAAACGTGCGCCAAATAGAGTCAAGGTGGTAAAGCTGTAGAGGATTATCTTAGGTCTCAGGCGCTGTTGCTGTTATATGAAAAGACAGAGTGCTTCCTTATTCGAATATCTTATCCATTTTAAGAAGTCTATTTGAATATTGATTAATATTTTTTTTGTTCCTTAATAACAAATTACTATTCAGCGTTTGGAAAGAATGCTTTTCTATAAAGCTCTTTGGACCTTAAAATCATTATTCATGGGAACAAACAGATTTTTTTCTAAACAAAAAACTATAACTTTTATATAGTGGAAGGATAAGTTATAAGCTGAGAAATATTCAAAATCAATTCCGGATATAAAAAAAAAACAAAGTATCTAAAGTTCTAGCAAAAGATCTGGCATGGAATTCATAAGGGAATTATTAACTGTATAGAAATTCCCGAAAATAATAATAAATAAATGCTGTTTTAGTTTTAGGGCTTTTTAAAATTAGGGCTTTCAACAAGACCGAGGCTAGTCTTGGTCTTCTCTCGGTCTGAGACGAGACTACTTTAAAAGCAACCGAGACGAGACCGTATTTTTGGTACCGAAATTAGCCGAGAGTCTTGCTGGTCTCGGCGGTCTTATCTGGCTTGACTTCCGTTTTCGCTAGAAGAAATATTTTTGGTATTTAATAAGTTTTTTATTACTCATGTTCAATTTTTATAATATTTACAAATTTTTTCTTTGGCGAAATATTCTATTCGTGTTAAAATATCAAACTTCATATGTACACATATTTATATTCTGATAGGTGCCCTGTGAAAATCCAGAGAAGAATACGTACTATTTATGTATGCGTGTCGTTGGAAGAGAAATCGCTCATTTTTCAGACTTTGTTTCTCCCTACAGAAAAGAGTGACTAATACTTTAAGGTGAAATTTGCAAAATATATTATCCTAACGTCAAAATATAGTATGTTGCCTACCTGTCAAGCCATGAACTGTCAAAGTCCATTGAAGAATGGCTCCAATTTAAATGGATTAAAAAACATCTACAAAATTCAAAATTTACCTCAGAAAATTCGTAATTTTTCCTATTAAATTTTTGCTCCGGAAAAAGTTGATTTTAAACTTTTGGGTGACATTTGGAAAAAAAATATTATCCAGGCCTCAAAATATCTTCAGTTGCATATATGTCAAGTCATGAGCTGTCAAAATCCATTGAAGGATGGCTCCGATTTAAATGGATTAAAAAACCTCTACAACATTATAATTTTACCTCAGAAAATTCGAAATTCTTGTGACTAAGGATGAGACCAAAATCAAGACTCAGACGAGACTGTAGATTAAAATTCTCACGAGAAAAAGGTGAGACTAACATCGCGACAAGACAAGAAGGTTAGGCCAGATGGAGACCGCGACAAGACTGACATTTTTCGATTTTCACGAGACCGAGACGATACTAACAAAAGTCTCGCCTGGTCTCGTTGACAGTCTGCTTATAGTTTTTTAATAATAATTGATTTATGAATTTTGTTTCATTTAAAATGAAAAAAAAAACTTCTGAACTCTGCTCGTGAATATATATCTATCCGGTTATTTTGTGCATCCTGCATTCAGTAACTCAGTTTTGAAGACCAGGATCATTGAGTGATGGTAGATGGAAAACAAAAAAAAATAAATATGACATGTGCAAAATATCCTTAGACAAACATGAAAACAGTAATTTTTGACAAACACTGAATTTTTAAACACGGATAAGCCTTAACCCTAGAAAGCTAACCTCCGTCAATATGGCACACATCGTTCAATTTTTTCCCTCTCCCTTCCTTACTGTTTGACTAACACAATCGTGCTTTTACGCCAACTCAGGCGCCGGTGGTTTGTCTCGCGTAGCGTATGCGCTTTTCTTGTAAGTATCATTGTTTATTGTATATGTACAATTTACTCGTCATTTTTAATAATATTTTCTAACAAAATCTTAGTATGACAGTAACTTTTTGATCTAAAAAAAAAACATGTGCTATGAAAAATGTAATTTTAGTATTAAAAACTGAAGTAAATATTTATTTTAACTTTAATTTCCTTTTATTTAAAACCCATTTTTGTATAAATATCTTTACCTCTAATAAAAAGTAATAACTTATTAAAAACAAAAATGTTTAATGTTCGTAAAAAGTCGAATGATTTAGCTTTTCATTGTAGTTCAGACACGTTAGCTTTCTAGGGTTAAAAATGCTTAGTCACTAAATAAACGTTGAGATGTGTTTTAGGCCCGTTTGCTGATACTCAACTTAAGCATTTAAGTTCTACATAAGGACTTATGTCACAGTTTACGCAGAAGAAAAAGTAGCCCATAAGCATTTTAATTCGAACATAAATTTTTATGATGCGTATCAGCAAACGAGTCTTAGTGAATTATATTGAATACGGCGGTGAATACTTAAAATTTTATTAGTAGATACTTAATGACGTAGGTACAATTTTAAATTAATTTGATAGTGGAGATTTTTAACTTGTTTTTTTATTATAAATATTATAAATTAAAGATTTTATTTCATTAATTATAAACACAAATTATTTATTTTTGCTTATACATATGTACATTTCGGAAGCTATGTTTCCATAGTCAGTAAGCTCGAACCGATTCCAATCCATTCTAAGCATTTATTTACTAAACGTTGTTTTAAGTGATTAGCATAGGTTACCTATAGGTAACTAAAAATTAATTACATGACTAAAACTTTATTAAATAAAATTAAATTAAAACAAAATATATAGATATTTGTAATTTATAAGTGAATGTACATACTTTCGATTTGAAATAAATCGCGGAGATTTTTTTTGTTTTTTTTTCCTTTGCGAAAACCGCCAGAAACTTAATTTCCAGGGTATTTTCCTTTTGAATTTGAAAAAAAAAGTCAAAAAGTTTTTCTGGCGTCTTATCCTTAAATAAAATATTTGAAAAAGAAACCAAACTTTCAGGCAACAACGCCAAAAATGTGGGTCTTTTTTTACTAGGAAACAAAATATTGTTGGAATTTTTTCCGTTCTTCCGAAATTTTTGGTCACAATGGACAGAAAGAGCAACCAAGGTATTCTGAAAAATATCACTTTTGTATAATCAAGTTTTTTTTATTGTGATTTTAAAATTCAAGGGCATGACCGCTCTCAGGCTATTTTTTTCAAAATTGTACGTTAATGATTTTATTTCATTAACTATAAACACAAATTATTTATTTTTGCTTACAGGTATGTATGTACATTTCGGAAGATATGCATTCAGCGGCATCGTCAGTAAGCTCTATTTAATAAATTTGCATCAAACGCATAGAACTTAATGATTCATAAGATCATTGGTGTCTCCTGTCGCTGAAGCGGGACAAAAATCCTGCAGGTTATTTAGACCATGCAAGAAATATTTCCCCTCTTCTGATCTGTTTATAATCTGTAAGTCTCTACACTCGCATAAAACTTAAGTACAACAACTGCCAAATCCTGTCAGGTGTTGTCAAAACTCAAGTCTCTTATAGAGAGTTTTATTCAAATTTCAAACTCTTAAAATCCAGATTTGATCTTTTAAATGAAACTTTTTTTCAGATTTAATTGATGTTTGTTGGTGATAGACTGACAAACATTTCTGAAAAAAAAAAACATCTTCATCATCAGATGACGAGGAAGACGAAGCAATCAAAAACTCCACTGAATTTATAAAATATAAATTAGTAACTTATTCGTCCATTATTTCTTTATTTTTTAGCACGGATTGCCAGAATTTCACAACGAATTAATAACAAAATATTTTCCATTTGACCTTGACAGAAAAGACTTTTAACATATATGTGTGAATTCAGATCAATTCTGCCAATCTATCAGAGATCCAATATTTCGTGTTAAGGTTTGATCTAGATTTGCTCTTTTTGTTGGAATGAAACTCTCAAAATTCAAAAAGATGAAATCTTTAGTCGGAAAGAGCAGATCTTTTCTTGAATTAAACTCGCTATTAGAAGGAATTCAAATTAGATTTTTAAAAATGACACGTAGAACTGCGGCGGTAAAATAGAAGCATATGCATTTCTGCGCTTTAATAATTAATCCGTAATAGTCGGGCTTATAGGAATTCCCATGAGATTAAGCCCCTTTATTGTGTTAATTTCGGATTAACACAAACGGCAAAGTTGCTAATATTTCTGCCAAAAAATGGCTAAATAATGTAAGAAAAGTTTTTTTTTTATGACTTGAATTTCAATAATGCATTGGTGATGTTTGCTCCAAAAACATAATCCCCAACAAAAAATCCCCAAGTGAAAATGGAGCAAAGACAAAATCCCTAAGAGAAAATCCCCAAATAAGCAGTGCAAATAGTGAATCAAGCAATAATATCTCACGATTGTACTGTAAAGTTTTTTAAAGGCTATTTGAATAATTAGGCAAAAAGCCCACAATTTAACGTACATAAGGTTTATTTCTTCATTACTTACATTTTAATAAACAATTTCTTTAAAAAGAAAACACTTTCCGCAACGAGAACTTGTCGGAGGAATTCGGAGTATTTTGTTTGTATCTGTCATAAATGAAACCATTAAAAGTACTTCATCGCAAACAAATGGCATGCGTTGAATTTCATTGGACAGAATTTCCGATCAGCCGATCGGAGAAAATCGGGGAGAATTCCGCTCCGACACGGTAACCTCGGGACATAATGAAGGATTTTACGTTTTTTTTCTTAGCTTCCATCTTGTTTTCATTTTTCTAATTGGAATAACTAACAAGTAGTTACCCAACACATACATTCATCACAAGGGTGGATGTGAAACGCACAATTCGCTAACAGGAGGATTTAACTGGGAAGTAATCACATTGTGAAACAGACCCTTATTCTATTTATTTGAATGTGAATGCAGAAAAATGGAATACCTACCCTTTGTCCTTAACTCATTCATATACAGGTGATTGCTAAAGCAAAGTAAACATAATTTCTATCCGTAATTTACTTGGAAACCTTCCACAAAAAAATCTACTTAATGTAAATTCCATGGATCTTTTAATAGAAGGATACAAAAAATAAGATCCAATTCCATTGTATAGACATAAAACAATAATGTATTCCTTTATATAATTTTTACTTGCGATTATAGGTACTATAAGGCAAGTTATGGATTCGTGCAAAAAAAAATTCTAATAATCAAACATGATATTACGATCATAGAGAACGCTAAAAAAGTGGGTCTCTCAATTCCATCTATCTGTCTGTGTGTCCTCGAGTCTGCAGCCTAAGCGGTTGGATTAATTTGCTTCAAACTCGGTACATATTGTTTTTTCAGTAATATGCCCAGATGTTTTTTTTAATTTTTTTTAAGACGACAAATAACGACCCAAACGATTTTTATAGAAAAAACAGTGCATTATTGAAAGGAAAGGGAACATTTCGGTAATTTTTTTTGGAAAAAAAATTGTTAGTTCTGGTACCTCTTTTTGGTTTTCGATTTTATGGGAAACGGTTAATTTGATTTTTTTTATTTTTTTGCGTAGAAGTTCGTAAAAAGTTTAAACACTATTGTAAGCCAAATTTTTTCAAACAATTTTTTTTATGGAAATTAAAAAAAAAAACTTCAAAACTCAAAATTTCAAAGACTGAATGGATTTTTTCGAAACTTCGTATTTTGTAGTTTTTTGACATTATCTTGAATAGTTTAAAAAAACTATATTTCTAAAATAAAAAAACAACGCTACCTCCCATACAAATGTTAAAAACAAAAACCGTTAAGAAAAAATGTATTTCTCGAAACCGGCTCCAGTATAAACATTTTTTTTTTTTTGGTACTTATTAACGATTAAAATAACCGATTAAAATAAATTATTTAATTTTTTATACAAATGCCCCCTAAACTTGTTAATTAAACTGCATACTTAGATTTTGCAAAAAAAAAGAGATTTTCGATTTTTAAAAAATTAAATAATTATTTTTTTGTTTAAAAAATCGACTTTTCAAAAACCATTCACTGAATTTTTTTGAAATTTGAATTTTATATGTAATTAATAATATCTTCAAAATGGCATTTCAATTTTTTTTTCTAAAAATGTTTTAAAAATTTTATACATAAAAAATTCATTTCTTAAAAAGCCGCTCCGACGATTTCTAAAATTTGCTTGTGATATATTCTTATTTATCCACGAATTAAAATGGCATCTATGTCCCTCAAACTATAACGACTAAGCAATATAAAAACATTTAATTATGTGTATTATCCATTTATTTCTACCTTATTATTATTCATATTTTTCGAATTTTTGTGTACGTCACTGAATACTAAATACAATTTAGGTCCTCATATATTTATATATACATTGTTGCGCAAAATTTTAAACAACCCATTGTGAAGGGCTTAACATTTTACTAGTTAGCAATTTCCTAAGTGCTTAATGTTTGAATAAGTATTTCAAAATTTTTAAACTAGTATATTGCTAATTAAGTAGAAATCTGAGCATTTGTAGGGTTTGAATTTTGATGAACACAATTATTGTTGCTATGCGTTGTAAATTAATTATATGTTGATGAAAACCCAACATATAAAGGTATTAGTTAGTTCTATTTTCATCATCTTAACTTCATTATTTACAAAAAAAAACGAAAAAAAATTGTGTACCAGCAGGACTCGAACCTGGGCACCCCGCGTGCAACGCTGATATACTATCAGATTCCATAATGGATTTAGCAAATTGCTAAAAGTTAAAGTAGCCATTCCGTGATTTTAGCTTTAGTAAAATGTTAAAATCGTTTAAAATTAACTCAATCATCTTTTTAGCTTAGTAAATTGATAAAAGTGGCCTTAACATTTTACTAAATCATTTAAAATTTTGCGCCAGTGTCTTTAAAATTCACATGAATCTTATATATTCATTTGTGCCTAAATTATAAAGTTATATGCATATGACTACCTACAAACCTACAACCTTCATTTTCATTAAGTACATATTTACATACCTAGGTTCCATCCATGTATATATTCCCAGTGGGAAATATTCAAAAAATCGCAACTGAAAAATTTTTTCCTCAAGGAAAAGAAGTTCACCAATGAATTTTCTGAGGAATCCTATAATGAATTTAACATTGGATTGGCCTAGGAGGTAAGTAGGTGCACCCATTCTCGAAAGATTTTGTAATGAAATCAACGGTTACACGGAATCATGAAATTCATGGGTTCATTTTCTTGGTGAAAAAACTGATGCTTGAGATGTGATGATTTAGTAAAAGAAAAATAATATATGAAATCGCTGTGGTCTTGAAATATTCGAATTCATAGGTTCTTTTTCTTGGTTGAAAATACCTAGAGATTCTTCAGATATAATAAATTAGTCACAGAAAAAGATTACATGCATGTCGGGTACTGTACCTACTTACCAACGTATAGTATGTACATCCAAAGTATTTTAAATAAAATATTCATTTATTTGTTAGTTGTTTATATTCATATAAAGGGTTATCCATTTTGCGGTTTCAAAAGTAAAGGTAAATAAAACACTTATAAAATATTATTTTTCATGATTTTTCTATTTTATTATAAAGCTTGAACGTTGATATTATGTGTGAAACACTACATCATTTGAATGACCACCACGCGAATTGTTGCAAGCATCGATTCTTTTGAGGTAATTTTCGACCACTTTTTGACACATATTCGGCGGTATCTCAGCCATAACTTGACGAATATTAGTTTTCAGGTGCTCAAAAGTTAAAGGCTTATCTGCATAAGCATGGTCTTTCGCGTAGCCCCACAAAAAGAAGTCCAGCGGTGTCAAATCGCCTGATCTTGGTGGCCAGTTGATATCCCCACGACGAGAAATTACGCGGCCAGGAAATGTCTCCTGCAATAAAGCCATATTCGCTCGAGTTGTGTGGCATGTGGCACCGTCTTGTTGAAACCACATATTCTGCAAGTCGTATTCTTCAATACAAGGCAAAAAAAAGTCAGTTATCATCTGACCATAACGCTCCGGATTGTCGGTGACAGTTGTTCCATCGTCGTTTTCGAAGAAGTAAGGTCCAATTACACCTCCGGACCAAAGAGCGCCCCAAACAGTAACTTTTTGTGGATGTAATGGACTCAGTTTTTATGTGAGCTGGACTTTATATGGATGTAGGTGTAGTTCCAAATGCAAAATACACCATATTGTGCCGTAAGACAGTCGTAATTCTGAGAACGACGAGGAATCGACACATTCGGGTCTTCGGCAACACTTTTACTTACAGCAGCGATATTTTCAGCGGTACGAGCAAAACGATGATGCACAGGCCTTGCAATATCTGTAACCAATCCAGTGTCTTCAAATTTCTTCACAATTTTGCCAAATGCTTGTGTAGTTGGACGATTATGTAAACCATAATCTCCTCTTAAAGCATGATATGTGGCTGTGGCAGAATCACCATTTTTTTGAGTAGGTTTTAACAATTCTTATGCGTTGTACTATAGTTAAGCGATCTATTTTCGTAAATGTCAGACTTTCAACTGAAAAAAAAATTGGTTTAACAACTTAGTTTGACAGATGTCGAATTCCAGCCGTATACTTTTGAAACCGCAAAATGGATAACCCTTTATATTATATTTTATGTTTCACAACAAAACACGTAGAACATTTTTGTAGGCGTCTGTTCTCTATGATCCCAAAATATAAATGAAATCATTATAATTCTAGAACAAAGAAATCACGCCCGACAAAAAACAGTAGGTAGTTAGCGGCGCGAACCGAACGACGGGAAAACCAAAAAAAAGGTTACATTTTTGCATCTTTTATTTTTTTGTAGCAGGTCAAAAATCTTTTCATGGAGAAATTTTCGCCAGCCGTTTTGAATTTAATAAATTCATGCATATGAAAAAGGATTGTGCATTCATTAAAGTTTTGTTTTTGTTGTCTATTCTCTGTATTCTTACTTGAGCTAAGCAGAACATGCTACTTAAATGGCAAACTGGTGATCGGTTGCATTACCATTCATGAATAAAATCAGTGATAATCTCTCAAATGACCGCTTTCATGTAGGATTTCACCAAAACATTTTTCATTCAGGAGTGAATTTCCTGCTGGGTTTCTCTCGTAACTTACATAACTAAAATCCATAATCTAGATTTAAATATATTTTTGTGATAACTATGTTTCATTCATTCGGCAAGTCATTATAATGTAGGTAATAAGAATCAAGGCATAACTAGACTACCAAACTACTAAACATCGTCAATGGTACATTGAAGTTGTTAGCTCCAAGAGCAAGTTCGTACGATCCAGTCGTGCATTTTATTTCTTGCTCTTCTCGTTTTTTAACTTTACTTGACAAATGTTTTGTTTCAATCGAAATTAAAGTTAAATACAAAGTACAAAAAGGACTCTTCCTATACGTCTGCTGTTCGATATTTCGTTTGCTATCATCACATATCGTTAGTAGTTATCGTCATCGTCCTTCTCGACTGTTTCTCTCTATTCTATATGTACGGTGTGGGGCGGGTATACATATACTATAGAATGAAGTCGACTCATTGAACTTTTGCATATAATGAAAAATAGTCCTTGTTACTGTTAAATATGTGACATATATACATTATGTGTACGTAGAGGTATGTATATGTTCCTCATTTGGACTATTTCCCTTTATGTCAAGTCTCGATATAGGTATAAACTTCTTTTGGCAGAAAAGGAATCCATCCACATTTAATTCATTGGAACTCCATCGACTAAAAGTTACCAATAACATTTAACTTTCAATTGTAATTTCGATTAGCCCAAGGCAATTTTGAAACTCATTTTCCTAGAGACTTTTGAGTGTGTGGCTTAAAGCTGATGGAGGACGACGAAGTAGAGAAAAATATATATACAAAGTTTCAGTTGAAAAAAATATATACATATATATTTCTCATGAGCATCTTCATTAGATGTGGCTTTTTGAAGTTGCTACAAATATGTCAAAATACTGTCAGTTGTATTTATTTAATTTCCTAAAAAACAATTTAGCGGAAAGTTGTTTCTGCTAGTCATTGGCTTAATAGTTATGGACTTTGACTAAATTAGTGTTTATATATATATTTAGGTACTGCTGACATATCCCTGATTTAATATGTCAATTTATGAATCAATTCACTTCCGTCATACCTTTTTATTTATAGAAAAAATTACCCTCCGCACCGGGAGGACCAACCTCTAGTCCTTCAGGCCAAGCGTTCTGGAATCCGCGATATCTTAATTATTAATTCGGAGGTTCGCTCTTCCTTACCTTGACTCTATAATTTTATTTTGTATTGAAGTAAAATTAAGAACTATAGTTGCGATTATGGACCAATAAAATTGAAATATGTATTTAAATACGAAATGGTGGCATCCACTTCAGTCTTTAACTTAACCTTACCATTTCAATTGAAACTTATATATATAAGTATTTAATTGTATATTATTTTTTATAAACACACTAGTTGTTGTTGTCTATTCAAATCCCTGTTAACTTTATTTATTTTTCATTCAAAATCGAAAATGAGCTCCAAATACCTACATTTATTATAAATAGCTTCGGAGTGCTATAAATAGACTTTGTATAAAACCACTCAATTAAGTTATATAGTTTAGCTTTGTTTTTGACAACAGATGATCAATTGACAGAAATAATATTGTAATAAAACACCAGTCTAATACACCTATCAAATATCTATCATGCCTTGAGGGGGTTCTAATGCATTTTCGCATTTAAATACATATTCCAATTTTATTGGTCCATAATCGCAACTTTAGTTCTTAATTTTACTTCGATACAAAATAAAATTATGGAGTCAAGGTAAGGAAGAGCGAACCTCCGAATTGATAATTAAGATATCGCGGATGCCAGAACGCTTGGTCTGAAGGACTAGAAGGTGCTTCTCCGTGTGATCAAAGATTCTATTGCAGTGCCACGAGAATTCACTGGTGTGGAGAGCTGATGGCACCTGCAAACTTCAATTTTGGCCATCACAATAAATGCATTGACTTAGAATGTTAGGTGTAGTATAAAAGGCATTTCCACACTTTCATATACCATTTTTGGACATTTGCCGTGGGCTTATTAACATGATAATGAGCCAATACATACAGCACGGGTAATTAAAACATATATAGACTGTCAAAATATAGAACTACTAAGCTGGCATGGTATAGTTGACACGTCAAATATATGAGCTTACCCGAACTAACCCAAGCCATCAAATTAGCTTGGAGTTCGATTTCGCTAAATTATTATTTTTAATTGAGTTTTTTTGCGACCTTTAGTCCAAAATAATATGCGTTTCGCCCAGGTACTACAGATGGGCTCATCAGTTAGATGCTGTAGTACCTTTCTAAGACGCAATATATTAGTCGATGGCTACCGACACAAATAAAATTTACAGCTTTAAAGCACTGTGAATTATATTATTCTAGGTGAATTCGGTCGAATTCAGACACTTAGAAAATAATAACCGTGGCCTGGCTTGTTTAAATTTAAGAATGAATGCAAAAACCAAAACAATACAAGCCCATTTGCATACGTAGGTATTGTTTTTGTTCCTCATTTTGTGGACTGTAACTATGATTTTAATTGAGTTTTTTTGCGACCTTTAGTCCAAATTAATATGCGTTTCGCCCAGGTACTACAGATGGGCTAATCAGTTAGATGCTGTAGTACCTTTCTAAGACGCAATATATTAGGAGCTTATCAAAGCAATTAAAAGAAAACGTCAAGAAAATCTTTAGCAACTAGTGAAAGGGGACAAACAATCCCAATTTGTCAATTGTATGGGCGCATTCAGAAATATGTTCACATCTATCCGGATATGTTTGTGGTGTTGTAATCTCGTATAAAAACGCAGCTTAGGACAAAACAGTTGTTGGCAAAAAGTAAAGATAGCCGAAAAACGTTGGTATAATTTTATTTGAATTGAAATATCTAAAACTAATGCAGAAATACATACAAGCTTAAATGACAGAACACAGTATAATGATGTAACCAAATCTGGTGCGGCTGCTGCAATATCTGTCAAAAAATGTCATATGTTTTACGTACCTAAAATGCAGATGTACATTTTACGGCCTTCTCGCATTTCATACCATTTGCTGTCAGCTGTGATTTATTCTGTGATTGAAAAGTATTGGAAGATCTGTATGCTGATATACTTTGCGTTGCATTCGTAACATTAAGTTTGTGTCTGTTCAATAATATAGACAGATGTCAATATGTTGGATGTTGCTGAACCTGGTTAAGGATGAGCTGAACATTTAAAAAGCATTTTTTCCAAAAGAATGGCCGCCGCTGCTGCTGGTTTTATCTGCTTCACGCTTATTTTACTGAAATCTGAATTCTGTCATGTACTAGGTCACAATAACGACATTTTGAAATTTAATCACAATTAATACATGAAATTCCAATTCGTTAGATTAGTTAAATTAATTTCATTAAAGGTACTAGAAAAATGAATAACTTAATGTACATTTATATATATTTTTAGTTTTAATCTTTATAAAGTTTGTGTTACTTAATAAGATGTTCAATACTGGTACTTCCAAGCAGCTAGTTTTTAATACTTAAAAACTTGTTAAGTTGAGATCTCACTTAAATTTCCCCCATCAATAGTTTTAATTTATTCAAGCTATCATATAGCAATAGGACATCATGCAGAGAGAAATAAAAACATTCTCTTCGTTTATACCAAACAAACTACAGCAAACTACAAATTCAAAATACTGAAACTGCCCCTCAATCAAACGCTATTATTGACTAGCTAATACAGTGCCACTTTTATAAATGCTTATATTATGGGCTTTAGAAGACCCAGCCAGCAGCCCAAAGCACGCCTTCAGTCCATCACAAATATTATACGCTATCTACATATAAAAGCGACCGACGACGACGACGTAACATCCAGTTCCAGGATTGCAGGATAAACAGACGAGAAACGATTGCAACAAGCTCTGGACTGAATCCAAACACACCACACAGAGAGTAACACAAACACACAATATAGAAAACAAAAATACTTAGGTACATAGGAAAATTCAAAAGTAATAATACGCTGAGATGCCTCGGGCGCAGTCGACTTCAACAGCCCGATCCCCGGTATTTACAGGGAGATCTCCGCCTTCGCCATCACCATCGTCCTAGCCCTATGTCCATCGATATACTCTACCTATATTAAGCCTGTCTGAGTTCCATTCAATAGCAGAGCAGGGTCCAGCGAAACAGTGAATGAGCTTGTGATAGGAGATTTGGTTTCAGGTGTCAGCGATTTTAATAAGTTATCAGCTGAATTATTGCACTATTAGTGGCATGGCATCATCTAGTACCTACAAACATACATACGTTGCAGATTGTTTGCAATAACGCGTTGCGAACACAATTCCGATACTATGCTATGGAACGATACTTCAGTTTTGTTGTCCTTGACGGGTACACATTTGACAGATTTTAACAACATGAACAAAAGTTTTTTTTTTAGTGTAGGAAGGTATATTTTTATTGTGTCTTTTCTGTGAAACTGACAAACAATGCTGCAGGAGACTTAGCGTGTGGGTAATGCCTTTTTGCCTGGTTGATTGACGTATTATTAATAATATTATGAAGTTTTTGAAAAGGTATAGTATTTCCGTTTCGTTCCGAGAATATTTTAAGATGCATCGTCAGATATTTTTTTATTGTAGGTACTTACATATGTACATATACTTACAATATAAGCATAATTTTAAATTTCAAAATTATTTATGAATATTGATGGTTGCGAGGAGACTTCCTATAGGGTGTTTTATTAAGCAAGTGATAAATATGTTATCAGTATGTGCAGTGTGACCAATGAAAAAAAAATAGTGGTTAAAGTAGAATTTTTTTGACTACAAAAATGCTAACATTTTTTTAGGAAAAAAACTGCCAAAAATCCTGCCAACTCTGGATATCCTCTAATTTAGAACCGACAAAAAATGTAAATAATGGGTTATTCATTTTGCAGTTTCAAAAGTAAACGTAAATAAAACACATATAAAATATAGTTTTTTCATGATATTTCGTTTTTATTATACAGTTTGAACGTTGACATTATGTGTGAAGCCCTACATCATTTAAATGATCACCACGCCAATTGTTGCAAGCATCGATTCTTATGAGGTAGTTTTCGACCACATTTTGACATATATTGGGCGGTATCTCAGCCATAACTTGACAAATGTTGGTTTTCAAGTGCTCAAGAGTTAAAGGTTTATCTACATAAACACGCTCTTTCTCGTAGCCCCACAAAAAAAAAAGTTCACCGGTGTCAAATCTTGGTGGACAAGTTGATATCAATTACGCGGCCAGAAAATGGCTCTTGCAATAAAGCCATATTCGCTCGAGTTGTGTGGCATGTGGCACCGTCTTGTTGAAACCACATATTCTCCAAGTCGTATTCTTCAATAGCAGGCAAAAAAAATCGGTTATCATATGACCATAACGCTCCGAATTGACGGTGACAGTCGTTCCATCGTCGTTTTCAAAAAAGTAAGGTCCAATCACACCTCCGGACCAAAGAGCGCCCCAAGCAGTGACTTTTTGCGGATGTTATGGCCTCTTTAATTATTTGAGGATTCTCAGAACCCCAAATACGACAATTTTGTTTATTAACATACCCACCGAGTGAGAAATGTGCTTCGTCGCTGAAGAAAATTTTGTTCGAAAAATCGCCGTCAACCGTCTGTTGTTCAAGCACCCATTAGACGTATCTACGAAGTTGTGAATGGTCAGCTGGCTTCAGTTGTTGTCTGAGCTGGACTTTATATGGATGTAGGTGTAGATACAAATGCAAAATACGCCATAATGTGCCGTAAGACAGTCCTAATTCCTGAGAACGGTGAGGAATCGAAACTTTCGGGTCTTCGGCAACACTTTCACTTACAGCAGCGCTATTTTCAGTAGTACGAGCGAAACGCTGATGCACAGGCCATACAATATCTGTAACCAATCTAGTCTCTTCAAATTTCTTCACAATTTTGCCAATTGCTTCTGTAGTTGGACGATTGTGTAAAACATAATCTCCTCTTAAAGTACGATATGTGGCTGTGGCAGAATCACCATTTTTTTAGTAGGTTTTAAATTTTGTATGCGTTGTGCGATAGTTAACCGATCCATTTTCGTAAATGTCAGACTTTCAACTGAAAAAAAAAATTGGTTTAACAACTTAGTTTGACAGACTCGAATTCCAGCCCTATACTTTTGAAACCGCAAAATGGATAACCCTTTAGCTTCCATTTTGACGAAAAATTTAACTTTGGTACGCTATAACTTAAGAACGAATTTACATCCAGAAGTCGTTAATATGTCATTTTGTAGATAATTTTACTGTCTATAAGCTGTTCTTAGAATATTTTGAGCAAAATACCGGCTTACGAGCTACTGAACAAAATAAAATAAGTTATTATTTTTAAGGTGGCAGCATTTCCGCTCCGGTTCCAAGCTTAAAACTTGTTTTTTTTTTTAAAGAACATATTAGCACAATCATAATTAAAAACAAAAAAATGTCAGCACTCAAAAACATAAATTTACTCCATTTTTTTGAAAAATGTATTACACCTCAATGTGCTCGACCATTTTTCTGCAAATCTATCAACTGTACGATAAAAGGTATGTTATCTTCTTTATGCAGAATAACATGAGCTACAATGAGTACTTACAACTTTTTTCAACAGAACCTATAGTTTTCGAGCAATTTGGAAAAAACTTAATTGTTCCCCCTTTCCGCCCTCCTAAAAATGTTTGCTCCTTACCAAATTTAGTGTACTTTTTAGGAAATGCTTAGGACATATAAATGAAGCTCTCCACCAAAATTCACCTTTGCCGGAATTTTTTCGAATTTTCATCATTTTTTTATCTAATTTTACTTGACTAAACATTATTTATAAACGCATTTTAGAAAATGCGTAAACTCATAGTTCATTAAAGTTGTGTAACGCAGAATGGAAGCATTTTAAGCATCTAGTTGTTACATAAGAATATTTTTAATTTATTGTTGATTAAAAGACTTTTGTCTCGGGTGCCCGGGCAACACCGGGGACTTTCTGCTAGTTTGGAAATGAAATACATAACAACAGCGGAAGTAAACAAAACAAAAACCAATTTGTATATAAAATCCATGGAAACAGCAAAACTTAAACAAAACGAAATATAAATTTGGAAATTATATTTTAAAATCATCAGGATAAATTTAAGAGGTAAGTGCAAATATTTGTGTGTTAAGCATATAAAACATAACTTATATATTAAATTTAATAGCCTATAAGTTGCCCAAAGGACAACAGAAGAAGATACAATCATTTTTATGGCGTGTCAAATGGTAAGTCGTCAGTTTACCTGTCATATACAGACCCTAAATAGTTAGAATTCAAAGTTGCGTCTTGCGTTCCTTAAATCTTCTCCGAGCTGCAACCACAACTACAACACAGTAAGATACATATAACATTCTAACAGACCATTAAGGGAAGGCGATTCCTTTTAACCCAAGTATACACAGACACAATAAACAGTTTACCCATTTTATAACGTTTAAGTCCCCATGTAATTAATTTTTCAAGTGTCCCCTCATTTCTGATTAGCCGACAATCACAGCCCTTATTCGGATAAGGACATAGAAGTATGCCAAAGAATATCCCTCTTATAACTATTGCAAACAAAAACTTTCATAATTATAGCCCGCAACTTACACATCGTTTACGGCTTATCGTTCGCAGTTATGAGTCGCACATTATGCCCAGGCCGCCCGAAACCATAGTTGATGGTGGATTCATAGTAGTTGGTAGTTGTATAGTTGTGCAACCAAACAGTTATGGTCAACTCTGGGATGATATTCTTAAAACCGCCAACCAAATCCGGAGAACTCCCGCTGGGAAGCCACTAAAAAAGCAACACCATTCCGCCAGCTCTGCGGTGTAATTAAAAGCCCATCAATAAACCCCGGTATCGCATTGCATCTGGCATGCATCTGGCAGGGGTGTTGGGCGCAGGTCATTTCCTGAATTTTATCTTCTTACTTATAGTGAGGGACATATTCAAGCAGCACTGCACAAACAAAGCCAGCGCTACAGACAAACATTGTGAAGGCACAGCACAGAATTGTAAGGTTGTTCCGTTGAGGTTTTGGTTTACCTACGAGTATGTACCAACTCACACGCTTGCCGCGCGCCATGCCGATTGTTGACTTTGACTGCCTGAACTATCCTCCGACCGACCGACCAGCCCGGGGAATGATAAACCAGGATTTCTGGTCCAAGTTAGCTATGGCCATGCCACGACCCACGATGACGAGGACGACACGATAGTGGAGGTGGAAAAGCAGCGCACCAGTAGAGCAGCAGAGGCAGCGATTGTGGACAAAATAGCGGATTATCTGATAGTTGTGTTGCAAATTAGTGCGCCTCTCTTATGGCATTCTCCAGCATTGTGCGATGATATTCTCATTCTGTGGAATCTAGTGGTGGTGCTCTCTTGGATCTGCGTTGCAATTATCCTCCAATCACTTGGGGGCCTTTGACACTAACACCTAGTTTTGAGTTGTGTTTTTATTTTTTTGTGTTTGTCTTTATTTTGTGTTTGTCTGCTTGCTGGAACGGCGGATAGGCCGTCATGTCAGCAGCGGGTGGTTTTCTGATGGCTTAGGCTCTTATGAGAGAGATGCACCACAATTTTTGGAATGTGTGTCTAGTGGTTTTGTTGCGCTTGTTGTTCGGAACACTTGAGCTGTGAAGTTGTGATGCGCCTCTTTCCCAAATTCCCCCGCCACCAAAGCCTCTCCATCACATGCTATCATCATTTGCAAGTGCGACGAGTATCTATGCAATTTAGTTGCATGACTGATGGACCCCCTAACAAGGAGATAATTAAGTGATGTTGGGATTTTTAATTCGCCATTTGCAGCCAAGTTGTGACTTTTATTTCGCGCCTTCAGCATTATGTGATTTAAAGTGTGGATTCTTGTTTGAAGTTTGTTAAATTTTGTGTGCAAAAAATCCTAGATATTGATATCATCTTTAGATTTACTTCAATATGAAGTGTCCTTCTTGATAGAATTTTTGTTTTTCATATTTTGATAGCAGCTTAGACGAAAACCTGTCATTTATTTATTTATTTGTTCGCTTAATTTAAGAATAATATAATAATAACAATATTTCAATAACTTTATGTAATACACTCGGCGTTAAATTTGCATTGGTTTGGAAAAGGGAATTCAAAAGGATTTTAGAAATACTTATAAAAAAAAGTTTTATTGTTCTCTGGTTCGTCAGTATTGGTGTTTATACTAATACTAGCAGACCCGTGCTCGCGTTGCTTCGCAAAGGCTAAGAATAATTAGTTTTACTATAAATGTTATATCAACCAAGGCCTTTTCTGTGATTGGTGTCACGTTTTTAGTAAAAAGTTAATAATATGGTTAATCGTACCGTAGCCTAATAAAAGAGTTGATGTTGTGCCATAAATTCTTAAAAAAAGAACAGATATTAGCACATATTAAATTTGTTTTATTTCAAGGCTTTTGGGTATACAATGTTAGCCGTTTCAGCATTTTCATAAAGAAGTAAAAACTGTTTATTTTTCAAGCCTACTCTTGAAAGTGCAACATATAGTTGACCATGGGAAAAAACATTTTCTCTGAGATCTACCCCAATGAATTGAAATGATTGATTGTCATGCAAAAGCATGGTTTTACTGGAAATTGTAGACGTCTGAATCGAAAGGGAAGATCTGTTGGTATCGTGGGAATAAGTACATGAGTTCGTATACTGCAGGTCCGGTAAGAATTTGAACTTGTATTACATTTTTGCAAAGCTTTTTGACTTGGAGGCGTGTGCCATTGCATAGGTTTGGGGGACTGAGATTTCTTATTAGCATAATCGGTGTGCCAACTTTTAAATCCAATTGGTAGGATGGAAGAACTGCAGAGTTGAGAGAATTGAGAAATTCTTGACGGTAGTTTGCTATGTCAGTGTCATCGACAGCACTGTCAATTGCTTTGTATTGATATGACTCTGTTTTTAAACTTAGGGGCACATGGTTATTTATTTCATCCACTGAACAATTTTTTTTGGTGCCACAATAGCTCTTTCGCAAAACCAAGAAAACGGTATCGATTGCAAAGATATCAAGTCTCCATAGACACACTAAATAAGTTGTTGTGTGTTGAAAACGATTTTTTCGAAACGTTCGTTTAATTGAATTATATTATCTGAGCCTGAGATAGTATATTTTCCATCACCAATTTTTAGAAGAAAAGATGCGAACTGAGCACTGTCAGTGTTTTCTTTTTTAAGTTCTACTCTCATATTGGTTTGAAGTTGTAGGTTTTGGACTCTCTTTCAAATAAAAGATGATTTAAGGCAAGCTTTTATGATATCAGCCAGAGTCCCCTAGGGAATAATTGGCATCATTTGACGAAAATCTCAAAAAAAACCATTGTTACTCCACCCATAAGCGTCGATGAAAAAATCTTTTAAAACTCTACTAACGGGTTGCTCCTATATGTGCCTTATTACTTAAGACGCAGAGAGAAAAAAGAAAGAATAAACGTAAATTAAGACCTTTACTACACACATATTCAAAATTAAAACTTGTGTGTATGTTTAATTTTGAATCTGTGTATAAATAATTTTTCTTCTTACGTTAATCGATGAGCGAACAATTTAGTATACAGATGTTCAGAAGCAAATAAACAAAAGAAAACATAAACAAATACGGAACGATAATGAAATGAAACAAAGCAGCTACCCAGTCATAAGCTAATAACTTAAAGACCCGAAACCTCTGCTTTCATTTGACATTTGCCTACAAGCTGAAACACGCACACAAGTAACTTTTCTGTTCCTCTTCCAATAGACACATTGATAAAAACGCACACAAGAATCTCTTCTGTTCCTCTTCCTATAGACACATAGACACCACAGCCCTAGTAATTTGTTTATGTTTTGTTTTTCGATTTCACATTTATTCATGGATAGAGTTTAAAAGGTACAAATACAACAAAGTAAACAAATGGGTTTTGGGGGGTGAAACGTACGAAGGTTTTGGATCTTAGTATGGCTTATTTGTGTACCCAGTCATAGCGATTGAATCGAATTCATAGATGCAAAAATACAAAAATTTAATAAATATATAATTGGTAAATTAATTTATTTCTCAGCCTATAAGTGCAGTTAGGAAATGATTTAGGTCTTAAAATTTGCATAAAACTATTGACTTCTTACAAAAAATCTCAGTTTTGTGAAATATCAAGCAGGTTTAAGAGCGTAAGTGAATATGTTGATCAACTTCGACAAAAAAGTGTACGATTTTTTTTTAAGTTAATAATCTAGTTCAACAAATATATTTAACAAATAAAACATATCCCAAGACATGCTTAAGAGAATAAGGAAAATTATAAAATTTGTTTCAAGTAAATCGGTTGAATACTTTCTGAGATTACCCGTGACATAAGTAATAATTGTTTCTTCTTTATATAATAGTAAAGATATTAATATATTTATATGTTAACACATCCAAGACTAGTCTCGGTCTCGGTAGTGAGACGAGTCTGCTTTAAAAACACTCGAGACGAGAGCTTATTTTTGGTATCGAATTTCGCCGAGGTTCTCGCTGGTCTCGGCGGCCTCGGTAGTTTGGTTTCGATTTTCGCTAGAAGAAATATTTTTTCATTTAATTATTTGTTTTTACTCATGTTCAATTTTTCCAATAGGAGCACTGCGAAAATCTAAAAAAGGATTTATGTATGCATTTCTTTGGAATAGAAATCGCTCATTTTTCAGACTTTGATTTCCCTCCGAAAAAGGTGACTTTAAAACTTTTAAAGGAACACTTTGCAAAAAATATTATCGAAACGTCAAAATATAGTTTGTTTTCTACTTGTTAGGTAATAAACTGCCGAAATCGATTGAGGGATGGCTACGATTTAAACAATAAAATTTAAAAACCTCTACAAAATTCAAATCTTACCTCAGAAAATTTGAAATTTTTCCGATTTTATTTTTAAATCCGGAAATGATTGATTTTAATGTCGAATTCCAAACAACCATTTCAAATCGATTTTATTGTATGTTGTAAAGAACTTGTAAAAAATTGTGTGCGTGTAAAGTCCATGAAATCTTGCTAAAATCGCAAGATCTGTTTTGACAGATTTTGTTTAGAAATAATTCGATTGCGTGCAAAAAAAAATCGAATGTTTGGAATTGGAATTCGACAAAAGCCTTTTGGGTGACGTTTGGCAAAAAATATTATCCATACGTCTAAACATACTTTGTTGCCTACCTGTCAAGCCATGAACTGTCAAAATCCATTAGGATGGCTCCGATTTAAATAGATTAAAAACACCTACAAAATTAAAATGAAATACGGCTCTTCAAAGGTATCTGATAACTTTACTTTACAGTCTATTTTTTTATGTTTTTACAAACTTTTGAAAACTCAATTGGCACAAAATATAAGCTATTCGGAGCGCTTATCCAAACTCTGCAAATAATAAAGAAAACAAAGGTTTGAAAATGTGTTTTTCAGTACCAGTTTTATTAACAATTTTAGGGAGCATTCTCATAAAATAAAATTATTTTAATCGGTTCGCCCAATAGTGAGAAAGACGAAAATATGAAAATAAGAACACACACATTTTTTAATAAAAATTCTTTGAGCCGTTTTCGAGAAATAATTTTTTTAACGGATTTTTTTTTTAAATTTGTATGAGAGGTACCGTTGTTTTTTTATCTTAGGAATATAGTTTTTTAACTATTCAAGGAAATGTCAAAAACTACGAGTTTCGATTTTTTTTTAATTACATTCTTTATTTCAAGACAATATCTTCAAACGTAGTTAATAATAATACAAATAATTATTAAATTATTAAATTTATAAATTCATACAAATAAAGGTAATTGATTGAAATAGCTGAGTACGATCCTTAGTCTGCTATACAAGACAGTAATGAAGGTACTCAAAAATATTACTTATTACAAATAATTCAAAATAGTTCTATTGATGGGGAAAACAATAGAAGTTAATATTATATCAAAGATTCAGTTACATATGATTTCAAAAGAACATATATAAAATTAAAATTACATTATTGGATTTAATAAAACATTAATTTCCGAATGGTTAAATGACAAAAGCCAATTTTTTATTTCATTAAAAAATACTGTTTTCACTCTCTCCCACCTAAGTTTTTCTGGTAACCTATTAAACAAACGAGGAGCATTAACCTCAAAACAATGCGAAAATGGGTTTACGAGGTTTTCACCATATCAATTGAGTAGTTTTCGAAATTTTGATTTTCATAAAAAAGTTTTTTTTTTTTTTTTGAAAAATTTTGGCTTACATTAGTGTTTAAGCTTTATAGGAGCGTTTGCATAAAAACATGGTTCTACTAGAGGTACCAAAAATAACAAATTACAAAAATATAAAAATCTTTGGATCCGTTTTTGGGAAAAATAAGACTTACCTCTTTGATCAACAAAAAATGTATGACAGGTACCGTTATTTTTCGTCTTAAAAAAATGTAAAAAGTATGTGAGCATATTAACGAAAAAACAATATGTACCAACTTTGAAGCAAATCCATCCAACCATTTAGGCTATATATTTGAGGACATACAGACATATGCGGGACCCTCTTTTTACATCGTAATGTAAAGTTTGATCAAAATCTCGAGATCGATTTTTTTACGAATAGATACATACATAACTGGCCCTATTGTAACTACATGTACATATGTATATCGCAAGTAAAATGAAATGTAAAAATTGTGCAAAAAATTTATTTCGCGTTTAATTAATTTTCGAATCCACCAAATATTTGTTCCAATCTTTCTATTCCAGAACTTCTTACCAGCCGATACACGTTCAAATATTTTTTGTTTGTTTAAAAAATATAAAACTATTACAAATTCCCTTGTAATTTAGCAACATAGTTGAGTTGCAATGTAATTATTAACAGCCGATAATTCTGACACAATAGCACTTGACTTGAAATAAAAAGCAGTATTTCACTACATTTCCTATAAAAGTTTTCTTAATTGGAAATCAATTTGTTGACAGTAGGGCAATCAAGGACTAAGACTTCTGAACGTGGCCAATATTTGTTATGTTACATTTGAAAGATATAATCAAAAATTAGAAATATTATCTAAAAGCGTCGAAAATTGAGAAGTATTACTTGCGTACTCCGGAGAGCAATAGTAAGCGTTTTTCCAAAATTTTCTAATTTTTCAACGAACAATGATATTCATATCTGTTATACTGTCGGTAATAAAAATGCCTAAGATTCGCAATCTTGCACATATGCATTACTTTAAACTAATTGCAGTCAAATCCCTCACAAAAAAACATTATCCTTAAATGTATTATTGTATATCTCACACCCTGCAACCATCCCTATCTACCATCGAATCATGGAAAACACGCTATAAAGTTAACTTTTTTCCTGTAACTGAAACTCATATATGCTAAATAGTAAAACAGACAATGTTTTTGTGTACTGTATTTTGTTTTTGTATTATTTTGTTCTGCTAAACAAAAATATATGGGAGAACACTCCTTGAGAGGAGAATATGTACCGAACGTAAAAACGCCCTCAAGGTGTTTTCCCTCGAAAACAGCAAAAACATATTTGAATAGACGTTATGAGATTTTCAGTTTTCATATTTTCATATTTTTATATGTCATGGCATGAACTCGTCTTCTTCATAACAATGACGTCTTCTTTGTCTAATAATGTCTTGCATGTGATTTTTCAATACTTATGTATTTTTGTTTTTTTATTTTTGAAATTAATAAAATGCTTTAAATATTTGAAAAAGAGGTTTTCTCACATCTCTTCTTGTGTTCATGCTAGAAAATAGTATAACCGAAATAATAACCCTGCAATGAATGCTCCAATGAGAAGAAGTTTTCATCTCGACCGTGAAATATACTCAATTAGAGTGCTTTATTTTATGTATTTACATAAATGTATGAGCTTTATAGTCTCAAAGACGAAAGACTTTTACCTTGTTAAATATTTGTTTTTGCTCAATATGATATCAGTGATATAAACAAATGAAACAATTTAAATTTGTTTTTTTGCCAGCAATGGAAATTTAATTTAATTATTTTATTTTTCTGTAGACAAGGTATACAATGTTTAAGCAATGAAGAAGTTTAGCCAAATCCTATAGATGGGAGTCCTTTGATTTAGTGACTTATAGATAAATAGATAGCTATAGAGGCCTCCCCAAGAGGGAGCGATAGAATTAGGGATGGAGTACATCACCATGCTTTGCATCGCTCACACTAGCTTGACCTCTGATCGGAGGATAATAATGTCGCCTACACGTCAATTGTACTCGTACATACATGGAGGAATAGAACTGAACCACACTTTTTTTAAAGAGTAGACAGTAGAATGTTACCCAGTACAATCCCGAAAAATCGCAGTGTCATGCCAAGGGATCTAGAGCTTATAGAGAATTTTCGATACTACATCTGCATTCTGCAATTTGCAATGTAAAGCATAATTCATATTAAATTTAGAACACTCCTAATAGTAAACATTTTTGCTAGAAACCTTCTGTGAATGTATTTGCGAAAATGGCTTAAATTAAAACGAAGCAAAGCTCCAAAAAGTGGTGGTAGTGGAGAAACACTTATTAGGTCTGATCCACACTCTGCCATTGGTACAATTTGGCACCAATTTCTGTTACGGACTTACAAATGTATTAGTTTAGAGCAGAAGAGAGCCCTCTTGAGAGAGTACAATATTTCCCATTCCTGACAATTTCTTGCAAATTTTTGGCCAACAAATTTTAGTAGGCAGCAAATTCTAGGCAGTAAATTTACAATTGTCATGTTGACGTTTGTCATAAAATATAAGAAAAAGTAATGTGTTGACGTTTAAAAATTTGTAGAAAATTATGCTCAAGCTGTTCCAGACTTTTTCGGACTATACCTATTTCTTAATGAGAGAATTTCATCCCTATTATTCAAAATTTTATAAGGTCCAAATTTATACCCAAAAAAATCTGGATCGGACCTTTTCTTTTTCTATATTCAAGATTCTTAGTCGGAACGGCTTAATATATTTTAAAAGTCGTCCGCTTTCGAAATACTGAATTTTCAAAAAAAAAAATTGGTATGCATTATTATTTATAATTTGAAGGACCTCCTATATAAACATTTTGATTGAACTTCGTCGGGCCAGGTTAATAAAGGTACCGTTAATAACAAAATATGTCAAAAAAATTCCAAAAAACAAATTGTAGAATACGACTGTCCCTGTAGAATACAAAAAAAAAAATATTATTTAAAAATATTGGTACACAGTAGAAATTGGGCAACCTAAACATGTGTCAAATTTCGAATGAATCGGTTAAGCTATTTATAAGATAGTCGAAATAAAAAAACCGTCCTATGGAAAGTACCGTTTTTAGACATTTAAAATTTTTTTCCAATCATATGTTCGGTCGTACCTAAAAAGCTGCAAATTTTTTTTAACGGTTATATGGCAGGAGGTGCCGTTATTTTTTGAGCTAAAGAAAAAATTTCAATTTCCCCTCTACCTTAAAAAACTCTATATAATAAGTTTGTAGCAATTCGGCCCACCGGTTTGGGCAGTAGGTATGTATATATACATACATACAGACAGACTGATAGACTGACAGACTGACAGACTGACAGACTGACAGACTGACAGACTGACAGACTGACAGACTGACAGACTGACAGACTGACAGACTGACAGACTGACAGACTGACAGACTGACAGACTGACAGACTGACAGACTGACAGACTGACAGACTGACAGACTGACAGACTGACAGACTGACAGACTGACAGACTGACAGACTGACAGACTGACAGACTGACAGACTGACAGACTGACAGACTGACAGACTGACAGACTGACAGACTGACAGACTGACAGACTGACAGACTGACAGACTGACAGACTGACAGACTGACAGACTGACAGACTGACAGACTGACAGACTGACAGACTGACAGACTGACCGACTGACAGACTGACAGACTGACAGACTGACAGACTGACAGACTGACAGACTGACAGACGGAAACACTGACAGATTGACACACTGACAGACTGACAGACATTTTTTGACTTCACTTCTAGGCTTCTCTATGATCGTAATGTCATGTTTGATCGTTAGATTTTTTTTTCTTTTTACGAATGAATAACTTGCCCTATGGTACCTATAATCGCAAGTAAAAAGGATCATAAGAAGAAATTAATAACATTATTATATATATCTATGCGGCTTTGAAAATAATTCGAAGAATTTTATAATCTCAACAGGAACATGACAGTGCACAATCAGAAATGAATCAAAATGTCATACCTAAGCCAAAAATTTTAAATAAAGAAATCGTGAATAAATTGGACCGACAAATATTGCGGCTTAGACGAATCAGTATTTCCATCAGATTCATCAGTTCAAAAAAATCCATCCACCCTTTAAGGTTGTAGACTTGCGGACAGATAGCATAGTGAGACCGATTATTTTCCTTTTCGCTATCTTCATAATGTCAAGTTTGATCAAAATCTCGGGTTCGATTTTTGTATGAATCCAAAACTTGCAACATGTCTATGTGGTAACTATATAAATATATTTCGCAAGAAATTATGAAAGGTCGCTAGATGACAAAATATTTGATTTATGCATTGTAGACCATATGATTCAGACTTTTTGAGTCGCAAGATAAACGGTGTTTAATTTGCTATCAAAATCCAGTTTTCACTGGTTATTATTTTTACTTACCTATTGGTATTTATTATTTTAAAAGAAAATTGGAATGGAAGAATAATACATTTTTTCTTTTATGGTATTTTCAAAAAATATACAATTTTTGGAGAAAAAAAAATGTTGTTCTCATGTATTTTCTGGTACGCCTCCTGCTTGGTGATGTGCTTAATGCTGATATAATCAATTTTGTAAGTAGGTACCTAACATTATTTTTTTTTTATAAAATTGACTATAAGAAAAAAAACATCAATTATATCTAATGACACACCATGGGGCGTAACTTAGGCATCCACCGCTATATCGGTTTCCTGTATGTACATATATGTTCAAATTTGATACAAATTATTATAAGATTGGATTACGCAAGAGATTAGAGAGTATCAGAAAGTATAAAACTTTATTTCATTATTTATTAATACATAGTATGTATAGAAATAGAAAAAAATAAAAATTATGTAAATATTTTTTTTTTCACTTAAGTCTTGCTTGTGATGGAGTTGCTTTTTATTGACAATTTTTTTTTAACTTCTAAGGTTTTTGAACAAAAACTCCAACATAAAATGGTACACTTTTTCTAGATTTAACAATAAAGATAAATGGATGAATAGCCTTAAAGTGCTTTCGGCGGAAACGTTTGAACATCACAGGCATTATATGCAATCCTGTAAAAATAGAAAAATAATAGAAGTTATTAAAACATGGAAATTGTCAATATTTGGAAATTATTAATTTTAATCGTATCTCTAAATGGAATGTAAATAAATATATTTTATATATATTTTCACAATGCACACTTTTAAACTTGATCATAATATGCTTTTCACACCAAACCCAAAACCGGGTTTTCAGCTAAAAGCTTACGAAAAATCGAAAACAGTTCACACTGAACATTTAAAAGTTTTTGTTTGACATTTCAATTATTTTGGCACCAGAGACAACAACAAATACGTTGTGAATTGAAATTGAAATTACCCCAGACAGCTGTATTTTTTCGTTTTTCCTGGCAACAACCCGTCAGCTATTTATCTGACGATTAATTCAGCACTGAATGTTTCACAAGGTAGGTTTCCTTAGTTCATCTTGGAAATCCAACATGTTGTCGACAGGTTTTATTTAAAACTTGTAGTTTATCAAAACGAGTGGTCTATCAAAAATATATGGGAAAACTTGTGTTTTCGCTTTAGGTTTTCAGCCAAGAATTTCGCGAAAAACGTGTTTTGGGTTTGGTGTGAAAAGGCTATAACGTGCACACTGAATCTTCTTCTTAATATTTCAGCGTGAATTTATTAAGGGGAGCCACCCTAAATCCCCACAAAAATTATATCCAACAAGATGAAATACCCATGGTGAAAGAAGCCCTAAGGACAAAGTCCCCAATATACTTTCTTTTTTGCCAAAATCTCCAAAATCTCAAATAATCCCCAATATATTTTTTTGTGGGTTAGTGACATTTTCCCCAAAATGAAATGCACAAATCCAAAATCACCAAGTTAAAATACCCAGCATCAAGTCCCCATAGAAAGAATTCCCAGGGCAAAAATCCCCATGCCAATATCCCCAAAACAATTATTTTCAAGTAGTGAATCATGCGATGAAATAGAGCGCGCGAATTCATAGCATGATTCACTATGTAACGAAGCGTTACAATTTTCATTTCCAAACGGCCGTCGACAGCAATTTCATACGACCAGCACGGAACCATAACACAGCAATAGCATGCGACCATTACCAGCCCTTGGTCATGCGCACTTACCAGCAACATACTCGAGCAACATCAATCGACCTGAACACCAATCTAACATTTGCGTTCGTCATCGTTAAAGTTCACACCGCCTCAAAGCTACAAATATATGAAGTAGAGGTGATGAATGACAACGAAGAGGAAGAAACTTGTATACTCAATAGCAAGCCTTGATTGCGATTTGGGCTTTGCTGAGGAATAAGGTTCTCGTTGATCTCGAGCGGCAGCCAGCTGGATGATCAATTCCGTTTAACCTTAATTGGTACACTGGTGTTCAATTTAAAGCGGAATTAGATTCCTAACCGCTTTTCTCCTCTAACTGCTCCTGAGTAAGTTGTGGGCTTACCCGACTTTCCCTCGGACTAGCCTTGGGCAGGAATTGGATTCCTTACTGAGTAAGTTGTGGGCATCCCGACTTTCCCTCGGACTAACCCTTGGCAGGAATTAGATTCCTAACCGCTTTTCATCTCTTTCTGCTCCTGAGTAAGTTGTGTTCTTCCCGCTTTCCCTCGGACTAGCTTTAGGTAGGAATTGGATTCCTAACCGCTTTTCATCTCTTACTGCTCCTGAGTAAGTGGTGTTATTCCCGACTTTCCTTCGGACTAGCTTTGGGCAGGAATTGGATTCCTAACCGTTTTTCCCCTCTTACTGTTCCTGAGTATGTTGTGGGCATTCCGACTTTCCCTCGGACTAGCTTTGGACAGGAATTAGATTCCTAACCGCTTTTCCTATCTTACTGATCCTGAGTAAGTTGTCGGCTTCCCGATTTTCCTTCGGACTAGTTTTGGGCAAGAATTGGATTCCTAACTGAGTAAGTTGTGGGCATCCCGACTTTCCCTCGGACTAACATTTGGCAGGAATTAGATTCCTAACCGCTTTTCATCTCTTTCTGCTCCTGAGTAAGTTGTGTTCTTCCCGACTTTCCCTCGGACTAGCTTTGGGCAGGAATTGGATTCCTAACCGCTTTTCCCCTCTTACTGTTCCTGAGTAAGTTGTGGGCATCCCGACTTTCCCTCGGACTAGCCTTGGGCAGGAATTAGATTCCTAATCGTTTTTCCCCTCTTACTACTCTTGAGTAAGTTGTGGGCTTCCCGACTTTCCCTCGGACTCGCCTTGGGGAGGAATTAGATTCCTAATCAATTTTCCCATCTTGCTCCTTCTGAGTAAGTCGTGGGCGTGTATATTCGCTATTCCCTGTCTGCTCCTTCATATAAGTGGGACTGCTACTTATATGAAATACCATGTTATTTATCTAAGTTAAAGAATTTGTAAAAAATATTGTAAGCAATAACAGATCATTAAACCGAGTTCTAACCTTCATAAACCCGAGTTTTATTGTGCTTTCTTCGGGATATCCTGGACACCGACGAGCTTACATCAGCCTTTGGGAAAAAAGAATCACAACTACTTGAACATATTTGTATTGGGGGTATTTGGTTTGATTTATATTGCATAAAATATAATCCAAAGGGTAAATACAACTTTTTTATTTTAAGAAAACAAATACATAAATAATTAATATGTTAAAATAATGCAAACAAAATAAGTTTCTCTTAAAGTCTCAAATAAAACGGATATCAAAAATTCACAAAAAAGTTTCACTACGCACCATGAAAACCAAAGTCAGACTGACAAGTGCATGAATTAAGAGTAATTGATTGTTTAGAAATTGGTTTCAATTGTTATCACTTATTAGTATCACAATAAGAGAATTTCATTAGATTTTTTTTGAAAACTAAGTGCGCATAATGAAGATGTGCATGGACCGGACACTGGGGATTTGGGGATTTTGGCAAGAAACATTGTTTCGTTGGTAATTTTGTCCATGTGTATTATGTCTGTGGTGATATTGGCTAGTTGGATTTTATTTTTTGGGGATTTTGTAAAATGGGGATTTTTTTTGGAGATTTCGTACGACACCCTTTTTTTGGTTTAGGCCGATTCAACTAATAAATTATTTATTATTTGATACATTTTAAAATAATTTTTTTGAAGTGGATATCATACAATCGCGTATTCCCTTATTAATATCAAGAAAAGGTTTTTTTTTCTAGAATTGACAGTTTTTATATTTTGCTTTATTTTATGATAAACTGTTTATAGTTCATCATCGCGCGATTTTATTACTTGATTCACTACTTGCACTGCTTATTTGGGGATTTTCTCTTGGGGATTTTTTTGTGAGATTTTCTCTTGGGGATTTTGCCATTACTCCATTTTCACTTGGAGATTTTGTCTTTGGCAATTTTTTTGGGGGGGATTTGAGCAAACATCACCAACACTGTATTAACTTATAACTCCTCTTAATTTATTATCCAAGTCTTTTTGTAAAAACGAAAGGAACACATAACAATGAGGTAATTCACTGCTCTTACACATTTTTCCGCGGAATAAGGATCTTTTAATTATTTCGGGTTAAGATAAACAACATTAATTTCTTATACATATATAAAATGAAAATCCTTTTGTATTAATACTTCTTTTTTGATAAAATAAAAAGATTTTTTTTCAATAAAAATGGTAGCTGTTGCCATCTAAAAATAGCTTTTTACAGCCCTTGTTCGATTTTAAGATCTCCATTTAATGCATTTACTTATTCGAGAGGAGAACTATGACTAAATGAAATTGAATGAATTGAACTGAATTAAAATTTGTGTCAAATAATAACTGTAATTTAATAACTGCATCACCCTGAGGAAAACAAATTAAATGCAGGACTGGATAGCACGTACTTGCTATTGTGTTCGATCACAGTGTATGCACAAGATTCGTAGTAAAAACAGTTAAATGTATTTTTGAATTTTACTAATTTTTTTATATACAAAATTTCGTATTCTTTAAAAAAAAATTGCGATGGCAATTTTAAATACATAATAATGTTAACTTAAAAACAAAATTTCACAAATCAAATCACTCATTTTTTTACCAGAATGTATCCTACTAAAAGAAGTACACACACTAATTTTTATCAAAATCATTAGAGCCGTTTTTGAGATAATTAGGATCGTAGGAAGAATTGTATGGCATACAAAATTGAGTAAAAAAAAAACAACTTTAAAATATATTTAACTGTCGATCGAAAACAAGAGAGATCCAGTCGTGCATTTTATTTTTTCACTTGCGATTATAGGTACTATAGGGCAAGTTATGCATTCGTAAAAAAAATTCTAACAATCAAACATGACATTACGATCTTAGAGAAGCATAAAAAAGTGATCGGCAAAAAATCTCTGCCTGTCAGTCTGTCCGTCTATATGTATAACGATCTACAGCATAAACGGCTTAAGCGATTACCTTCAAATTTGGCATGTGAGGTTCTTTTGGCATTCCTCAGAGGAGAAATTGAAATTTTATTTTTACGTCTAAAAATAACGGTACCTGCCATATAACCGTTTAGGAAAATCTTATTTTTCTCGAAAACGGCTATAACCATTTTGATGAAAATTTTTGAGAATTTTTTTGTTGGCAATAACTATCATTTAATATGAACCAAGTTTACAAGAAAAGTCTATTAACGGTACCTTTCATATAACGTTGTTTTTTTAATTTTTGGCTTTCTCGGTACCGGTACACTGGATTTCTTTCAAATTTTATATCTGAGAAGATCTAACTAGCCAAGCTAATTCTACATATCAAAACTTTTAATAACTTTTTTTTCTAATTAAAATTAATTTTTAAAACTTTATTTTTTCAATAATCAATATTTTTAAAACTAATAAAAAAAAAATTATTTTAAATTTTATAATAGCACGTTTATTAACAAATTCTAAAAATAGTGCATACCTACTAAAATTTCAAATAAAAAAATTTCAAAAAACTAAAAATAAGAAACAGGATTTCATCAAAATCCGTCCTACAATTTTCGAGATACTCTTTTATAAAATTTTCATTGATACGTGGCATTTAATGGTTTTCTTCGTTTATTCCAGGAACCGATTAAAGTGATGGTTTTGGCAGTTTTAATAAGTTTAAAAAACGAATTTTTCCCACCTATCCACCATTCATTTTCTATATATACATATGTAATAATGTATGTACATATTTTCATTAATTTGCATAATTAAAATCCATTTAAATATACATTAGTATTGAATCAACAATTCATTATACAAAGAATCAAGGTAATCTTACCTAAATCGGCTTTAAATCTGTATAGGTTAACTATATGCTAGCTACATAACAACAGCATTAGTGAGTAACACTAAAGTTGTTACCCACAAGAGCAAGTTTGTACGATCCAGTCGTGCATTTTATTTTAAATGGAGATCAATAGTCTGTGACAGCCTATTTGACTGCATTCTTTTATTGTGAAGTTAATTTTTTATTTATATTATTTTTTTTATTTGGCATTTGGCAGCTCCGCATGGATACACCGTCGTTGCTGGCAGGCTGGTCGGATAAACATTTGCAAATTGTTTAATTAATTTGATAGTGGAGATTTTTAACGTATTTTTTATTTTAATAAATTAAGATTTATAATTATTTGAAAATGGTGATCTGGTGACAGATCAGTAATTTCCGAATGTAAATAAAACTATTTCATTCTTTCTCGACGTTTCGTTGGGATTTTCCTACTTTTTCAAGAGACTGGTTTATTAAATTTTACATTAGTGGTATAATTAATATTTAGACATCACTCTTAGGTTGAACATTAATTACAATGAAGAAAATAAATAAATAAATAAATATGTACGTTAAACACTAAACAATAAAACAGATAAGAACTTAAATGCTAATATCACAGAACTTTTTTTATGGCCACACTGTAATTTGACTTTATGTTGTCTTATGAAATTCTTCCTTCTATAAAATTTGTTTTTTTTTTCTTTAATTTTTCTTAAAGACCAATAAAACGGGATTTGCCTTGCATTTTTTTCCAAAAAGGTAAATTGTATTTTGCTGCAATGATTTTTATAAAAAAAACACATAATAAAAAGTTCTCTTTTAGTATTTTTGTATCAAAAAAGAAAACTTGTTTTTTAATAAAAAAAAATTATTAGATTCAATATTACGAAAACGGCTTAATAGATTACTTCGAATCCTTGTAGACAGTTATTGAATATTCAAAAAAAAAAACTAATAAAGAACAGTGAAGAAAAATGTTTGTTTTTCAAAAATACCTCCAAAGATTTTTGTAAAAAATATCAGTTACCTAATTAATCAAAGCAAAAAAAGTAATTTTGTTTCGAAAAAAATGGTGGAAGGATGAAATTTTAAAAAATTATTTTAGTAGTTTTTTGACATTCTCTTGAATACTTGAAAAAAAATTTCCTAAAACAAAAGCCAACGGTACCTACCGTAAAATTTGTGCAGTCCACTTTTAAAAGACAAAAAAGGTTATTTTCTGTTCTTATTAATTTTATTATTACCACCATCACAAATGAAATTATTTTTATTTTTTGATGATAATTAATATTGCATAGGTATTCAAATTTTCAAAGAAATGTTTATTTTTTTTTTGAAAAATCTATTGATTTTTCTAGTGATTTTTTTAAATTTTAAGCTTATACGCATATTAATAATAACTAAATTGGCTATACATTTTTTTTTCCTAACAATGTTTTTGAATATAGTGAAATATCCCTTAGGCGGACTCATTTTTTTGTACGGAAATTGCTCCAAAAACGTTTCATTGTTTTCAGTTTCTCTTGGACGGACACTCCCTTGGACGGACACGGACAGGAATTTCACAGAGCAGGATTGAATATGTCATCACGCTGATAATTTTGACAACGGTCTTTTACAGCAAGCATGAAATTATTTTCTCTCATTCACGTTATAAAAGTGATTTTGTTTGGACGTAAAACAGATTTATTTTTGGAGTTTTAGACTTTTCTTTATTTGCGCTCAGGTAGTTTCAAGTTTGAATTTGGAGGACAGTGAATTCGATCCAGAAGATGATTCGCCTATAGCAAATTTAAGACTAATTTCAAAGCTCATTCATGAATGCAGATTGGATGGATGAATAACCTAAAATATTTGTGTTGATGGATGAAAATGTAAATGTGGTTGAAAATATTGCAGTTCCTTTTGAAATCAACAGGTCTAGCAGTGAACCTGAGGAAGAGGCTTCTTCCTACGAAGACGCAAGCACTTCAATTGACCATTTAAAATAAAATGCACGACTGCATCGTACAAACTTGCTCTTGTAGCTAACAACTTTAGTCTTACTCACTGACGCTGTTGGTGGGTAGCTAGCCTGTATAGTTATCCTATGCAGATTTAAAGCCTAAGTATTACTTGATTCTTAGTATAATGAATTGTCGGATGCATTATTCAAGGAATAGTTACATAGGTACCTTTTATTTGTTTGAAAGATCATACATAAATACGAATCTTCTTATATTAATTAATGCAAAGTTTTTAGAGACTGATTCTTATATGTATTTACATAGATTTTAAATCTAATAATTTTATTTCATTTCATGTGATAGAAAAGAAGTGAAGTTTATTTATTTTTGTTATTTTTATTTTCTGTCAATAAATGAATACTTTCAATTTTGAAAATTAGTGTTTTTATTTGATTTCCCTTCAGCGGACAACTGCATTAGGCGGACAAAAATGTCTGCACTATTGCTGTCCGCCCAAGGGAGATTTTACTGTATTTATACATACACATTTTTTTAAATTTTTGTTAACTGTCTCCTTAGCCGATCCGAAACTAACCCAACTTTTAGACGTCTCAAAGGATGTGACTTCATTTACCATTGAAATATCACACAACTTGAATAAAACATTTGTAATTTAGTTTTTTCTTTTTATTCCTTTATTTATTCTTTCAATGAATGTTATCTTTCCAGTAAAAATTGTATTCTTATTTTTTGTCCAAATAACATAAAAGAATGGTTTATTTACTATAAACTTTATAACTTTTTTCCGCATCGGAAAGAATGCACACTTTAATGCGATCGTCACTCCTGTTGATTAGAAAAAAAAATAAATAATGAAAGGCTAGGACAAGTAAAATTGTAAACAAACTGATTGTTGTGTTGTGAAAGAATAAAAGCTTAAAGAAGTGAGTTAAGAATTATTGAAGATATAGAAGAAGTTTTGAGAGAATTATATGATTAGTTTGATTAAGATAAGTAGAGATGGTTGTAAAATTGGTCTCTAAAACTAGGTTTGTAGTAAATGTTTTCTAACCAAACAAAAATTCTTTTTTTACTTTATATTCTTTAAAACATCCGGTGCCGTGCAATTCAGACTGCACTTAAAAGACCTTAGGTCTTAATAGGTATAGTCAAAATTTTAATGGTACCAACCATAGTTTTGCAACAAACATTATTTGGATTTTTTTTCACGTATAAACAATTATTTTCACAAATATAAAATTGCATTAAAACTCAGAACCGTCAGAATAAAAAAAAAAAGTGTTCAGTTTCCAAATAAAAACGCCATAAATGTTTTTAGGACACAGTATACTTTCGTTTATGGTTTTCGTTAGGTCTCTCTGAGACCCCTTTCACACAAGGAAACTGAGTTGGCGGGAACTAAGAGTTTTGATGGCGAGAAGGGCAAGAAGTAAGGGGAATTCCCCTTGCTTCTTGCCCTTCTCGCAATCACCAAGTTGCCGGCAACTCAGTTTCCTTGTGTGAAAGGGGACTGACATCGAACGGACAAAATCTTATATTTAATAATGGCCCCATTTTTTATGGAAATTTTTATTTGTTCCTACCTTAAAGGTCTCCAATACTTGTCTCTTTAAATTTTATTATACATTTATGTATATTGATCAGACAGAAAGAATTGACACCGAAAAAATTATAAGATTGAAATATTAAACCTTACTGTTATTATTATGTGAAATCTATACTCTTAGGATTGTGACAGTTAAAAAATTAATCTATTATGCCCTATAACACGCTACACCTTGCAAAAATATGTTCCCTTTCACACAGGGTATCTATTTACTGGAAATGTTTTGACGTTTTCCTTTAATTTAATATTTTTTTGACACGAAAAAAACCAAATTGCATTAGATTTTTTTCGTTTCCTTTTTAAAATTTTTTTGCTTGAACGCGAACTGCATGTATGTTTAAAGGGAAAGAAAACAAATTTCTCCAAATCGTTGATCGGCAAGATTTTGTTCACTTCCCTTATTTCCTTTTTGAATGGCAATTCGAAACCGTTTGGAGTGTGTGTAAGTCCTTCTGAAAGTGTTCTATTCATAAACTAATAACTTAAGGACCCGAAAACTCTGCTTTCATTTAACATTTGCCTAGAAGCTGAAACACGCACACAAGTAACTTTTCCGTTCATCTTATCCAATAGAAACATTGATAAAAACGCACACAAGAATCTTTTCTGTTCATTTTCTTATAGATCGATTTCCCATTCAATTCATGGAGTGTTTCAAAGGTACAAATACAACAATGTAAACAAATGGGTTTTGGGGGGTGAAACGTATCAAGGTTTCCGATCTTAGTATGGCTTATTTTTGGTTCTATTGACATCCTGAGTGACAGTTCTTTTCATAAAAGGAATAGAAAATGATTCCCGATTTCACAATCGAAATCACTCACACATTTAAACACAATTAATTGAAAATTTCGAATTTAAATTTCGTGTTTTTATTGTACAATTTTCTAATTTTGTAGTCAATAAAGGAAGTGTTTCTTTTCTAGAAGATTTTGTAAGCATCGACTGTTGCATCGGTTCACTACTTTTAAATATTAAGTTTGAAAGTTTTAACATTAAATTGGATTTTTTTGTATGTTTAATTGGAAAGGTCAGTCATTTTTTCACACCCTAATTGTTGGCATCTCAGTTTGCTTGAAATATACGTCGTAGACAAATTACTTATGTACATACTTTGTCAGGCAGAAAAATTGAAGCCCAATCGCCATTTTTTAGTAGGCGATAAGTATATGAGAGATCTCTACGCAGAGTTCTCTCTTTCCTCTGAACTTGCATAGGTGTTAAAAACCTACTATGATATGATACCTGCAAGTAAAAATGTTGATTGGGTTTCTCTTTTTCATGCAATTAATTCGTCAATACCAAGTTTAGTTAGTAGGTATATATATATTGAAATCTATGGCTGTACTTCTTTCATATCAAATATGAAAATGCACAGCAAATCTAAAATAAGTTTTTTCTAATCTTCGACTGTTCGTTCTGCTCTATGAGAAAAATTGATAATAATTGTAGAACATTTTTGGAAGCGGTCTTCAATCTTATTTCGAACAGAATTTATTGCTCAGATTGTGTTTATTTGTTAGTGTTTTTTTTTCATTTTTGCAATTGGTGAAACGCTCCATATTCAAAGATCGTTTTTTCTATATTTTGAATACATAACCTACTTGTTAAAATGATTTCACACAAAAATAAAAAATCAGAAAGCAATTGTTACATTGGAAATCAGAATGAGGTAATACCTGAAACTACAAGTATCAGAGGCGCCATTACCTATTTTAAATTATTTTTCAATAAGACAATGGTTTTATTCAGTTTTTTTGTTATGTCGTTTTCCATTGGGCATCCAGAAGCATTTCGAATCGTCAGAAAGTATTCTAAACCATTCCATTTGCAAGAAATCCTATTTTTGATTTCAAATAAGAATCCACTCAAGAAGCACTATTCATACTCAAATGTAAAACCCCTGAATGTCTTTTTGTTCTTCATCATCTTCGTCGTCATAAGATGATGAATTTATAATTGAACACACACAAAGACAGAACATCAGAATTGAATAGATGTATTTACCACTGTTCCATTGGGTTTTATAATGACTAATGAGTTAATACCTGAACGCAACCAATGGAAAAAAGCTTTAGTTTTCTAGTAGAAATGATCTTAATTTGTCACTCGTATTAATGAATCACAATACAACATACATATTCAACGTTCTAACGTCTGATTTAAAGCACTTATTTTATTTAAAAAAAATCACTGTTCAGTATTACAAACCTCTGAAATTTTATCCACCCCTAAGAGGCCACAATATTGGCTGTTTTCAAAAACTTCCAATTAATTGAAACGTTGTTGTCGAACACTGAATAGAATTCATATGCAGTTCAAAATTTGTATTTGGGTTTCCGAACCAACATTTTTGCAGTTTGCGGTATTGACGAAGATGCCGTTTTCGAGAACCACCATCATGGGTATTTCTGAATAATAAAAGTAGCTAGAAAAAACTTTTGACGATATTTTTTTCACGTTTGTTTGAAATCATGTAGCAATTTTGCCACTTTTCAAAAAAAAAAACTGAACTGATTTTTGAAATTCTTTTGTAATATTAAAGGTTTCACACTAAAAACTAAAGCATACGTTTTTACATTTTCAATTATTTATGTAGATATCTAATGTACTAAATTTTTAAAACTGATATTTCTTCCAGAAAAGTATATTTCCCTCTTGTTCCATATAAAATAAACAAATGGTTTGTTTGCGGTAAAGTTGATTTCCCTTGGAAAACCGATGAAAGCGCAGGCCATCGCCATGACCATACCTATTTAAAGATACAATAATCGATATATTTGAATAAATTTAGTTTACCTTTTTAATACAATAATAATATTACAAGCAAATAGAAAATAAAAAAACTATTGTACAAAAAGTGATAATCCTCAAATAAATATACGAAATTGCGCGGCACTTGTTAGAAATATAAAAAATAGAAAGAATTTTTGATAACTGTTTGATATTTTGTTTGCAAAATTATAATATAATCGGTCAATGTACCTATTTAATTAAGAAATTTAACGCAAATAAAAATTATTTTCAAATACTTTTTTAGAGTACATAACCTTAAAAGCAAGCAATTTTCTCAAAAAGTATCTGAAATGCAATATTATTGTAATTAATCCAGATAACTGGTAAGGTTGTTTAATACAAATCGGTTTAATCGTTTTAGAAAAAAATGTAATCGTTGTATGTTATCCATTTTAGAAAAAAATTTGGAATAGTATTTGATGCAAATATTCCATTCGTTGTTCACTTGAAAGAAGAAAACCACTTTTTTGGACGTTTCAATTATAGCCCATTTGTTTGGACTAATAGCGAGTTTAATTCAAGAAAAGATTTGCTCTTTCTGTCAAAAAATTTGATAATTTTTTGACTTTCATTGCTACGAAAAGAGCATATCTAGATCAATTCTCGACATGAAAGATATGATCTCTGATGGGTTTGCAGATTTGATCTGAATGCACATGCACACATATGTAAAAAGTCTGTGTCAAATGTCAAATTAGTGGAGTTTTGATTGCTTTGTCTTATAGTCTTCGTCTTCCTAGCCTTCTGATGATGAATTTATGTTTTTTTCCAGAAATATATTCACTAATAATAAAATTAAATCTGGAAACAAGTTTCATTAGAGAGATCAAATCTCGATTTTGAGAACACTTTTTGAAATTTGAATGAAACTCATAATACTTGCCATATGAATAATTAAAAACGTGGAATGTCTGGAATAGAAAATACTTATTGGACATTGTCCATTAGCTATCTGAGATCATGTAGGGTACAGGTAATATTTTGTTGTCAAAAGTTTAAACAGCTGATAAAAGAAAAAATAAATTGCTGCTTGGCGATTTGATTTTTTAATTTCTGAAACTGTCAAATATCAAAATATAATATTTCCCCAGGCTGCGAATTTTAGTCCAAGGACAAAATTATGAAGAAACAAAAAAAATAATATATAATGGATTGCAAACTATACAAACCCACGCCAACTCGACGGGAATGTATGCCACACATTCTCAAAATCAGCTCGTTTCTTAAATTTGTAAATTATTCCATTTTTTAGAAATTTTAGAAAAGCTTGGGATCTGTGTTTGAAAACATGTTTTACTTTGGGTACCTACGTTATCGAACCACAAGTTTTCGTTTTCGATGATCCAACAAGTTAAAACAGAATAATGATTTTTTTTTTTTTCAAAATTGTGGCCTTAAATTTACTACCTAGTTAGGTACCACATAAAAAAAACATGAAAAGGGGCTTACCTTTTTACCCCCACACAAAATTTGACCAAATTTCCCAGACTTTTCGGGAAATGTTAACCAATTTTGTCGGAATTTTTTCGTATTTTTGCCTTTTTTTCTAATATTCATGAGATATTTGTACGTAATAGGTGTAGCCTAATGCCTAAACATTACAGTATTATTTTGACAACTTTTAAGCTTGATGTTAAGGTCCACGCTACGCTTTTGGGAAAAGTCAACATAATTTTCTGATGATGTTCCCTAAAAATATCAAACAAAAATCAGCGCTGATTGAAACAAAAATCACTCAACTTTATTAGTCAATGTATGTAGGTAGGGTACTAGATAATTTTATTTTACTGAATTTTTATAAATCCACATTATATATTTTATTTCAAGCATTTAAAAAGAAAGATTTCTTCCAGAAAAATATATTCCATTCTTATTCCAGATAACATAAGCAAATGGTTTGTTGGCAGTAAAGTATATTTCTCTTGCATAGCTGCTCATCATGCTATAGCACATCATCAACATTCCTGTTTATGTAAAAACAAAATTTTATTTAAAAAAAAAACAATTAGGTATTGTACAATTCGATTTTATTAAGGAAGCGACACCAGACATGCCAATTTATAACAGTTCTGTTAATTAACAAGTGCTAATTATACGATCCCGCATTTATACTTACTTCCAGAACTTCGTTGTTGGTCCAAACCTATACTCTATGCTTTTTTAAATCAACATTTATATAAACAACTATTATAAAAATGACATAACTTTTATAAATTGGCATTTCTCCAGTCTCGATATTCTTTTATTTGAGGTTCTAAACAGAATGGAGAAGCAATAGTTTTTGGAGAGAAATTAAATGTATAGGTCATTCATTCAGCTCCTTTTGCTTATCTTTTTCTAGACAGCAGACACTATAAACTTTTAATGTTGAATATTATAATACAAGTAAAGCAACATTTGTAAAGAAAAAAATCATGCTAAGCAAATCCAAGAACTCGGTACAATTTGAAAAGCAAAGCAACATACATTTAAGGTTTAATGTTTGGCTGTTTCACAGATGTACGTATTTAGTTATTTGCTTTTGCTAAGGCCTATACTCTGTACATTTTATATTTTCAATACAGGCCTTATGGGAGAGCTTTTTTAAAAACACTGGTGCCTGTCGATGAAATTACGAGTGATAATAACCATTGAGTTACATACAAATTGTTTTAGTAGTCTTGTTAAAACCAGCGTAGGTATACCCATACCTACTGCACATCCAATGATTTCAACTTTTTCTTTATACAAACATGAAAGCTGACCGCTCTGCAAAATTTCATAATTCTTAATATATTTAATATGAATTCTGTGAAAATGAAACGCCCACTGAATGTAAAATCTCAAATTTAAATGTTTCCTTTGTTTGCATGTCAAGTCCTATCGCTCTACCAAATTTCATCAATCTGCGACAATCAGAAGTTCTCTGCATAGTGGATTGGGCGTATGGTTACAATTCGTCCCCATTTTGGAGGGATTGTCCCTCTTTTTTACCCCAAGATGTCTATGTCCCCAAAACCAAAAATGACAATGGGGGACACAAATGTCGCTCTTTTTTGCACATATGTAATATTTTTTGCACCTTAAGGCAATATTTACTACCTACTCTTTCCCATTGAAAAAAAATCTTAGAAGGTTCCCAAATTAGAGCTGTGAATACTTCCATCATAGTAAATACAATTTTCACAACTGAATGCATCCATTAACTTCATTCAAGGAGCGTTGCTAACTTCACTTGAGTTGGTCTATATCTGCCAATAGAAATACTCTGCCTCTTGTACAAGCTGCCTGTTTCCGACAATATTCACGAACTCGGAAATTGCGGGTAAGTGATATCAATAGGATATGTTTCAAATTAGTGTATATGATATTCTATTTTCTTAGTCCAGTTTACTTGCGGTCGCACGAAATGCAAAAAAAAATGGCAACATTCTTGCAAAAGAAAATCAAAACTCAAGCGCCGAATTGTGCACATTATCATCCATTTTCAATCGACACGGACACATCCAACAAAAAATATAAGAATGTTTCCTCCCATTATTCAATATTATACTAAAGAATAGGGAATAGAAACGAAATTATTTTGATTTTATGATTTGCCAGGTGAAACGTCAAAGACATATAAAAATGTTGTTACTTCACTTTTTTTTTGTTCATGTTTTGTATTTTTCGAAAACATGTTTTGTCCCTCTTTTTGAATATTTGTCACCCTATAAAACTCGCTATGTCCCCCTTTTAAACATTTTCAATCTGCTAACCCTAATTGGGCGGGTGAAACGCCCCTTAATGTTAAATCTCAAATTTGAAACTTTTGCCTTTACCTGCACTTTAAGCCCTACCGCTGTACCAAATTTCATCAATTTACGACAATCAAAAGTGCTCCAAGTAATTTATATCAGTTCTATGAAAATGGGAGGGTACCTCGGGCCCTTAAATAGCAAATTTTAATTTTCTATTTTTTCCTTAGTATACACCACAGGGACTGCCGTTGTGCAAAATATTCATGATGTCGGAAAGTGCTCCATAGTTTTGATGATCTGTGTCAGTGAGTCAGTCAGTTACATTTTTTGCAGTATTTTGTCTCGGGAACCACTACTGATAAAGAATTGAAATTTAGTGAGTTGCATGGTAAGCTTAGCAAATGTTGCGAGTTTGAAGTTTCTGATTTTAGTGGTACTGAAGTTAGAGGGGGTTTAAAAATCCTGTAAGAACCGTGTAGTGCCAGAACTATGCTGGACACTAGGTTCCCTTTGGTACCTGACTTGTGCTTCAGGTCATTGTCGTTGCAGAACCGGAAACTTAGACGAATACCCAACCCTTTTCGGCAAATTGAACCAACTATTTGTTTAATATATAGATATACATATTTTTGTAATACATATTTATTATAAACGGTGATTTTTTAAGAGCTTGGTTTTTGAAAATTCAAAAAAACACAGAAACTTGTAAAAAGTGAATGAAATTTTTATTTGGATCGATAAATCAATTTCTGCCATTTACTTTTTAAAAATAATTTCACTTAAATGTTGCCCGCGGCTACGCTACAGGTGGTCCATTCTGAAGGTCCAATTTTGGCAAACTTTTTCAAACATTTCGGCCGGAATCTCACCAATGACGCGTTCAATGTTGGCTTCCAAGGCAGCAATCGTGTTTGGCTTGTCCCCATAGACAATAGACTTAACATAGCCCCACAAAAAATAGTCTAACGGGGTCAAATCACATGATCTTGGTGGCCAATTGACTGCGCCAAAACGTGAGATCAACTGCTCACCAAATTCGCCTCTCAATTGATGCATGGTTTCGCGTGCAGTGTAGCATGTGGCACCGTCCTGTTGGAACCACATGTCGACCGAGTTCAATTCTTGCATTTTCGGCAAAAAAAAATCTGTTATCATCGAACGGTACCTTTCTCCATTGACCGTAACCCTGCAGCCTTCATCGTCCTTGAAGAAGTACGGCCCAATGATGCCGCCTGCCCATAAACCGCACCAAACAGTGCATTTTTCGGGATGCATTGGTAGCTGCTGAATTGCCTCTGGCTGCTCTTCACTCCAAATACGGCAATTCTGCTTATTCACGTATCCATTTAGCCAAAAATGAGCCTCGTCGCTGAAGACGATTATGACGACCATAAAACGGACGTAGCTTGCGAAACACATTTTTCACAGAGCACGAATTTTGATAATAAATTTCAATAATTTGCAAACGTTGTTCAGGCGTAAGTCTATTCATGATGAAATGGCAAACAATACTGAATCGAAATGTCAAATGTTCGTGGAATTTGTCATGTGTGATCTGTCAAAAATATAAACGTCAAAAACCAAGTAGCAAAAAAATCACCCGTTATAGATATGATATTTATTATATATATATATTATATATATATGTACATATATTTTGAAATACAGCCCATACCATATCATTTCCTATGCCAAGCTTCAGTTGCTTTCATGTTATCCTTAGAAATAAACTCCACTAAAAAGGCTGTGACCCACTTTATTCCAATATACCCAGTTAAATTTCACTAAAAGCATTTGTATACAGATACTTCATATACAATGGTGAAATGTAAAATAGTTTATAAATACATATTTAAACTCCACACCGAATGCAATATGATGTACGCCACTGTTTGACAGAAGATATGCAACCGTTGTGTTTAAGTGCAAAAAGAAAAAGTTCTTCGAATTAAAGTTTCATGTTCCGTATTTCGGGCTCGGGCGGAGACTTTTCGCATCTTCTAAAGGAATGCGTAAAGTAATAAGTAAGTCATTTTATCAGATTATTTATTTTTTGCATCAATTTGTTTTTTTAATTAGAACACACAATATTTACATGATGTGTATTTATTCATTTAATAGATATTACTTATTTTCAGTTTTAATAATTAAATTAGGTTAGGTGTGTGTTTAAATTTCAATGATTTTAATTCAAAACCAATGCAGTGCAAGCTTTCTATCTTGCTTCCAGCCGATTTGATCATCAGTTATTCTGATTTAAATTCATAAAATTAAGGTAATGTATTTATGTTGATTTTGTATTTATGTTGAATTTTGTATTTTAAGTAATATCTTGATGTCATTTAAAGATGCCTTTCCAATAATGAATTATTCTAGAAATTAAACTATTATCGACAGAAACCTCATTAGATTGCGATAAAGCAATTAATTAAAATAAATCTTACTTTTCAGAGGGTTGACGTTTCCTAATGTAAAAGCCTTTCTCGTTTCCAATTAATGATCCAACAAAGAATATTTGAAGAGTATTATCTATTAAAAAGTATGCAAATGACTTGTCTGCTGTAAATTCAATGTATACCGGTTCATCAAGGCAATCGAACATAAAACCTATGATAAGAATATTTTTTTAATTTCATACCATTTTCTAAAATATTGGTAGATAGCTACTTAACTTAAAATTAGTAAAACGCAAATGTTTTAGACACCAACACATACATAGGTATTGATATCCGTTTGTAATAGAAGCGAATATGAGATTGTTTTGAGGTCCGAAGCGAATTGGACATTGCAACAAGAAGTTATTCTTTAAAGGATGTGTTAGGCGCCAGTTATAGCTTTCATTAGCTGTGGTTTAGTTCACCCCGTGAAAATAATACGATCTGGGTTATGTACTTACATGCACACTCTGTTTGCCGAATTTAATAATAATATTTGCAAACCCAGATAGACACCTGGATCTCGTGTTGTTTTTGTAATACGTGTTAAAACATAACCCAGACCCGTAGATAATAAAACGCAGCTATTGAAACTCATCATTGAAAACTTTCAGCCCTATTCTGCTATTCATCGGAGGGAATTTTTGTTGAATTTTCACTTATCATCTTTCTACTATTCATTCAAAGTGAATCTTGTATACATTGGTAAAGTCGATAATATTGTGCGGTATACTGCTATTCACGTGAACCCAATCACTCCAAACAATTCAAACCCGCACATCAATTGTTGATTTGGTATATGTTTATGTCTGGCTGGGTGTTAAAAGGTTAGCGGGTCTTGAAATGTAATAAATTTGCTAGAAAACTCTGATGGAGTTGTTTATAAAAACATCTAAAGCTTCAAATAACAAATTTTCTATTTAAAAATTTAAAAAAAACATCGTACCACGATTCATTAAATTTTTCTTTATGTTGTTCATCTGTAGTTATCAATTTGGGAATTTCCTTATTTATGTTTGTGGCAGGGAAAAAAAGTCTCATATGCATACACATTTTTATCCAAACTTCAGAAGATTTTCGCATGAGAATCTGTTATAAATATCAAAATGAACTTGGGATAGTACAGTTCACCCGATGGATAGCAGAATACAAAGGCAGTGTGAAAGGGAATCGAATGGGTGGATCTAATATACGATATACCTGAATAGCAGAATTCATTTTAATTCTGAGTCAATTAAAGAAATAAAACTGAAGTAGTTTGGGTACCAAAATGAAGGTAATAAGATGTGTAAATTTTTTTATCAAAAAAATATTTTATTTGCTCTACCACTTTCTTGTAAATTCACTTTTGATTTTTCAATGATTGAAAGCGTTTTCAATGATAATTGAAAAATCAAAAGTGAGTTTACAAGAAAGTGGTAGAGCAAATAAAATATTTTTTGGTATAAAATATGATACATCGTATTACATTCATTTTGGTACCAGAACTATATCAGTTTTATTTCTTTAAGTGCCTTAGAATTGAAAGTCAAAGTTTCCAGCGATGAGAAACTGGGCCTTACACAAAAATTTTGTTTCGTTCAATTCCCCGCGAGCTTTTTTGTAAGTTTTGTACTCCCATGGAATTACATTTTACATTCTCAAATTGATTTAGTGTTTGTAAAATGTATTACAAGGTCGAGTAAACACTTTACTAAAAATACTAGTTAACTCAAAAAATAATTACGGATAATAGAAATGAAACATCATTTTAATAATTTCGTTCATTAATTGAACACGCCCATTTTACTCCACATTTCACTTCGACTGGTGTGTCATCTTTGACAGCAATATATTTGGTTCGCTTGCTGCACTTTACACAGGGCTGGCCCAAGTTTTCTTGATAACCCCAATTTTTATTAACAAAAAAAATGTGTTTTTCGGATTGGGTTAGAGTTCTTAATCCATGAAAACCCACAGTGAATGGGGTTTTTAATGCTATTTGTACTTTAAATTATTTTTTTAGAGGAAATAGTAAAGTCGCTGATGCTTTTGATGACCTTGAAGACAAAATGTCCCAGTTTCAAAAAAAAATTAAATGCACGGCTGTATCGCAAACAGCTAAATATATTTTTAATGTCGTTTTTTACTTAATTTTTGTATATTCAACATTTCTTACATTTTTTCTAGACAAAAATTAGGATGACAATTTTAAATATTTAATGAAATAAACTTAAAAAAAAATTCAGAAAAATCGTCCACCCGTTTTTGAATTTTCAACAATGCAACAAAATTATTTGTCGAAAATTTTGAAATGGAGTATTATGCCATTTTTAATTGGCAATCCGGAAGCCTTCCGGACTCTTCTGAAAGCGTTCACTTGCGAAAAAATGACAGTTCTAATTCTGAAAAGAAGTGAATGTTGCTTCTGGATTTGAAATCAGAATCAGAACCAGAGGCACTCACACATTCATATAATTGAACGTCAAACTCGACTGTTGTCATTTTGTGTACCATAATTGTGCAACAAAGATTTTTGTTGAATTTGAATATTCTCACGTACACAATTATTTTCACACAATCTCATTAAAATTCAGAATCGTCAGAATCAAACAAGTGTTCAATTGGCATCCCGGATCGGAGAAGAATTCCGGATTGCCAAATAAAAACGCCATTACTTGAAGAGCCTCCTGAATACAAATTTTGATCGAAATCCGTTGAGCCGTTTATGAGAAAGCCGAAAATAAAAAAAATTGGTTGTATGGCAGATATAACATAATATTTTTAAAAAAATTCCCAGAATGTAGATTCTACTAAAAGGAGTACACACACTAATTTTTATTAAAAGATAATTAATATGGTAGACAAATTTGTATGGCAAGTACCGTTATTTTTGGGACTAAAACAACGATTCAAAAATTTATTTTAGACAATCACCTAAAACGCCTAAGTATAAAGTTTGAAAAAAAATAGGTTAAGCCGTTGAAGAACATTCTACAGACAGACAGACGGAATTGCGGGATCTATTTTTTTCCAAATGCAAAACTTGCCCTATATCGTATAAAAAAGTTACATGCATATACATATATTATATCGCAAGTAAAAAGTTAAAGACGAAATTAATATTTGTTTTACTTTAAATATTTTGTAGAATATATTCGTTTTATTTTAAAGTTGCTGGGCAGCACAGCGAAATTTCTCTTGGCAAAAACAACGACCAATAACACAGTAATCTAGTGTCGTTAAAAATGTCACAAATCTAGTGAAATAAATGTTAAACGAATATATTTTGTTCGTAAAAATTTGCTGACAAATAAAACACAACTTCTTTCAACTTATTCTTCTTATGTATATGTTTATTCATTTCTAATGTATTTTTTTACAAATTATGCATTCTTATTGAGAAAAGCTCCCACAAAGGACACCACGTTTTTGCTCTTAATAAAATATATAAATGGCCGATTAGCTACAAGTTCTTTGGGCGCCTTGTATTTCCTCTTCTTGATTAACATTGCTACATTTTTTTTAAAACATGAAAATAAAAAAGTTTACTCAGATAACTTGGTGTTGAAACAATAATACGTTATAAAGATAGATTTGCTGAGGAGAAGAATTACAAAAGTTTAAGGCTTTTCTTAAACTTGAAAACTTTATTTTCAAAGCGTTTTTTGTGGTTAGAAAAACATTTGGAAGCTTTCAAACTTAGTAGCATAACACAAAACTGTACATTAGATTTATTTAAAAAAAATAAGAAAATGTGTTTCACACCTTACCTAAAGTCATTACAGAAAATAACAACTGTCCCTTCTTAATTTTTCCCTACACAGAAAATCCGGTCGCGATTTGGGATATACATAAGTAAATAAATGTCAAAAATATAAGGAAAGAAGTAAAAGATACTTTCTCGAAAATGTCGGCGTGCTTACGAACTCTAAACTCTAGAACAACTTTATAAAATAAAACTTTGTATCGTAAAACTGAAGCAAAGATTTCGATAAAAAAGTGTTTATTTATCTTTAATGTGCACTAGAATCAGATAGTTATATATGGTATATCTGTCAACCCAAATGTCACATTGCAAAATTATCATTTTCATTTGTAATTGACGTTCAGATGTAGTCGATTTGAAAGCTAATCAAGTTTCAGGTTTCTGATTGGCCAGCTTCCCAAATAACAAGGATTTTTTTGGCAGTTGGCAAATCAAATGTTTTATGTGTTTGAATTTATGCAACGTTAAATAGAGCCACAGTAGGTTCGTTCGTTGAACTTTACCCAGGGTCGATCTAGGTTTTTAACCGCAAGAGTTGTCAAAAAAACCTGGGTTTTTCGGTTCTCAAAAAACATCCGAGGGCCATTAAATTTTTGTTGCAGAAAAGCAAGTTATGTCTTTTAATAATAAAAACTTAAAATATTTTAAATTTAGCATCTTAGTAATTTTTTTTTGCCCCATGCACAATCCACATCTTCAAAGGTTTCCATTTTGTATGGCTGTGTCTGAAAATTAATTTGAATATTCTTTTATTTCCATTTTAAAAATATCAAATCAGATCAGATCTCGTGTGACTTTGATGTTTGTTCATTTACCTCAACTTGAGCCCACCTAAAAACCTAGATCTACTTTAGGGCGAGTTGAGGGCGACACTAGGTTTCAAAAAACAGAGAATTTGTTTACCAGGGTGACTTCAGGTTTTTCAAAAAACGCTTTAGGGCGACCCTAGGGCGACTCAGGTCTCAACGAACAAATCGAGTAATAGCTTATTCACTGCGTATCTATATTTAACCGTTGAGATGTGTTTAAATGAATTCTATTGAATATGGGGGAATCTTCTACTCATGCAAGAATGAAGCCGTTTGCGTCAAAACTTCAGTCAAATTGGAATCAAATCCGCTAAGATATAGAAAAAAGATATTCCATAATAACAATAGTCGTGTAATCAAATTTATCAACACTATATATTATGATAAGATTTAATACAAGTATAAAAAAAAATTAATGAGTTAAAAATAACGACTTTTTTTGTATAAACTAAACAGATATATATTTTATATTTTAAATATATTATTAAAATTTATGTGGATTTCCTTCCTTGAAGAAATAAAAAAAAAACAGAAAAGATTAATTTTGCAGACTTAGCTAGAGCCAGAAGGAAAGTAGAGCCGACAAGCTTCCTCATTAATATCGCTAAGCTACTTTTGTTTTAATACATTTCTGTACTGTTGTTGTTTAATTTATTTTAAATAATATGAGATTCTGAACAGAATTTTATTTAAAGCACTAAGTAATAGAGTAAGATCCAAGGGCTGGCAGCCATACGTCATTTTGTCATAGCTCAAACTTTGTTTGACACTTGTCAAACCCTACAGTGGGTCGTTTCGTCTAGCAGACACCTTAAAAAATAACGTGAATATCATCATCTGTAGGGGTCCTTAACGTAATTATTTAAGAATTTTCACTTCGCCGTCATAAATTGTCAATTTTTCACCGGAAAAAGTTTATCATTTGACTGTTTCTTATATTGTTCTACCTTTTTGTATGTCTAACCAGAATTTTATTGATTATATTTTATAATTCAAATACATAAATTCACATTTCAACATTTTCAACGTTGACTATCAACCTAATATTGGTTGTCAAACATATCAATTGAATTACTTAAAATATCTGCTTTAAAACTCAGTTTGTTAAAATCTAATAGCTAGTTTTATTAAAGAAAAGATTGGCTCTTATTCTCAAAAGATTGTATTTTTTTGAATTTTGAAATAATGGACGAAGAAGTTAATAATTTAGATTTTATAAATTTAAGTCGTGTTTTCGTTTGGTTCGTCTTCGTCATCTGATGACGAAGACATGTTTTTTTTAGAAATTATATGTCAGTCATTAACCAATCCTACAATTAAATCTGGAATGAATTTTCATTGAGAAGATCAAATCTCGATTTTGAGAAATCTTTAAAATTTTAATGAAACTCGCTATAAGTAATTATTCACTGATAATTCTCAATTTTCATGTAACTACAACGGTCTGTAACATTCTTAATGATGAAAATAAAAAAGCGTGTGCTTGATTGCTAACTTAGAAGTGTGGATTCGATCCACACGCTAGGCAGCATTCTATTCTATACCTCCAATTTTATTTGGATGCAGACCGTGGGTTATAATGATATAGTAAATATGTATCTATTTCCCAAATCATCTGTGCCAAAAAAAAAATCTTTCCCATCTTTATATTCCTTATAACTAATGTCATGCAAGTAAGGTTGCATTTAAAAGACCTTAGGTCTTAGAGACACATAGTTAAAATTATTATTATTAAAACTTTAAACAATTGGGTTGTTAAATATCAAATTTCAGATTATTTTGTAGAACTTTACTATGCAATAAGAGTCCACTTAATTTCAAACAAAACTTGTTTTTCGGGTTAAGGTTTTATTTTTTTTTTTTTTGTACTTTAAGACTTTTATAATCATCATTCATTTTACAGAAATAATGTACATACATTATGCATTTATAAAAAAAATATTGAAAATAAATTCAAACAGACATATTATTTATTTTTAAGCTCTTATGAATTGTGTAACAAAATCTCGTCTTTGGTTTTTTTAAAATTTTGTCTGTATATACATTATGTACATAGTTTACAAATTCAATATGAACAACATCACAAAATTTCAAACGCTAAACAGCTAGAACTATTTGTTTTTAATGAATTTTCCAGCAAAATAAATCGACTGTTTGTTCTTAATAAAATATATGAATGGATGAATAGCACTGAATAGTTTAGGCATCCGCAACATTCGCGCCTTCATGATTGCTCCTGAATTCAAGAAAAAAGGTAAATATTCATTAGGTAAAAACTACTTGATTAATTTTGTTATTATTTGATAATTAGGAATGTTAATAATTTTTAACAAAAAACTATTTTAAAATCTACTACACACTATACACTTTTTTAACAATTTCAAAGGGGCTTTAGCGCGATGTAAATAATATACAGTGAACGTTCAGATAATTTATCATAATGTTAAATTTGATTAAGCTCTCGGAAGTTTTCTTTTTACGTAAAACCAATACCTTATACATGGGACAATTAAATAATATAATAAATTTAAAGAAATTGTAACTCATTATGATGGCAGTTAACAAAGCGTTTGAAATATTGCACGAAATGAATGCCACTATTCAATTATATTTGGTTGCGATAAACAAAACTTTAGATCCTATTTAAATTTTTAAAAAAATCCTGATAATGTTTATAATAAAAATGTTTAGTTTATTCATAACAATATCAAAGCATCGAAAAACATTGTATTATTTCCGATAGTTTTAAAAGTAAGACAAACACTTAACGAAATATTTAAAAAAAATTATTTGATCAAAATAGCTTCGCAAAAATTGTTTATCATTAGTGAGAGAAATTTAATCCTTGTTGATATACGTTCCAGCAAAGAGAATGGACTTTGAATCCTTAATCATGTAAATAAATGGATGGATGGCTTCGAATCTTAAAGGACGCATTAAGCACATCTTCCTCATAATCATTCCTAAAAAAATGTCAATTTTTTAGCTGTTTCCGTTTATTGTATTTTCAATAAAAAAAATATTTTTAACTTAAATACGAGTAATTAAAGTAAACAAAATCAAAGGAAATTTTCAAGAGAAAATCTCCCTCCTGAACAACAAATTGTTGGCTTATAAACGAGCAAGGAGAAAATAAGAAAGAACCCGAATGAACAACAACAAACAACCACATAGGTTAATAAAAGCGGTATATTTAATACACTACCCCTGATGAAGTCGAGAAAGAATTCGTTTCGACGCAGGGAAAAATTATACAAAATATAAAAGTCAGTGGCCAAAAAAGCCCGATTAAGCATATATGTTCATAGTTTCAAATAATGCGTCAAATTATTATTAATTCAAAGCGGTAGTCGTTCCAATGCGATTGATAAACAGAAAAGCCTGCATTGTGTTGGATCTGATCATATGGGCTCGGGGGTGTTATGCGTAGTTCGTTGGCCCTAAGGCAGCTTGGCCATGATTAAATACTAGAGATAGAGACATAAGAAGTTTTTCAATTAAGATGAAAAAGTAGACCAGAACTACTAGTCAAAGGAATCTGATGATCGACCTTGGCAAATCGTGTAGCTATAATTCCAGCCAAAAATAATATGAGAAAAACTTAGTGAGAGCAAATGATTAAAATCAAAGGAGATTGAAAAGATTTTTAGAAACCTAAATACATTGTTGACATTATTTATTGTAATTATTTCAAAATAATAATACAATCATTCTTTTTTCAGACTATAAGAATGGCCATTGTAGTTTAAATATCTCCCAAAATTACCCTTAGGATTTGAGTGATTTAGTGCAGTCAAATAGACGAAAAAGGGTCTAGAATTTGAGTAAGTCAAAGTTTAGCAGGAGTACCTGTACACACTCTACAAAGTCTGCACTTTCTTTCACATGCATATTGCAGATATTTTATGTGGACTTGGTGTTAAGGAGTACATATCAAAATTTCTGTTTTTTAGTGTAGCAAGATATGTCCAAAAGTATTAAAAACAAACTGTTTATGTGTGAAATATGCTCACCTGCATAAACAGTAGAAACAGAACTATTGTAAATTAGCATGTATTTAGTAAATTTCTATAAAAATAAAAACGCCGCTTTTTTCACTGAAATTAATTATGTCATTGGCAATATTAGGTGTTATTCAAATTTAAAAAAAAAACCATCACATATATGTAGTAAATTTAAAAACATTCTAGTAGAACGATAATTTATTTAAAACCAATTTAAAATATTAAAAAAAAACATTTATACATTACTTTAAGCGAAAAAATAATTCAAACAATTGATGAAATATAAAAACAAAAATAATACAAAATTTAGAAAAAATAGCTGAATACTGAATTTCCTTTTGTGATGGAAAATTTAATCCTTGTTGATATAAGTTCCAGTAAAGAGAATAGAATTTGCATCCTTGATCATGTAAATAAATGGATGGATGGCTTCGAATTGCAGAGGAAGCATCATGCATCTCATCATCATAACCATTCCTAAACAAAATTCAATCTTAATTAGTTGCAAATTGGGGATGGATTTTGTTTTTTTTTTATTTTTTAACGCAGAAACAAGCATATAACAAAAATTATTGAAATACGATGTGGTAAAATAATACAGCTTATTCGAAACATTGATATAAAGTTGACATTTTGTCCAAGCAACAAATAAGAAAGCGTTTTTTTTTAATTTCTTAAATCATTTTCCTGTTCTGTTATACATTTTTGAGCAATGAGAAAATACAGTTTTGATTTAAATAACTTAAACTATAAGGGTTCAGTGAACAGAGTCAGTGTTAAAAAAACAAAAAAATTTAATTTTTTTTAAATAACTAATGAAATTGACATTTAAAATTCATCGTGCTTTGTTTTAATTAAATTATCAGGGTGCACATAAGACCCACAGAAGAGAACTGAATGTTTTTTCAGACTACCGCCAGTTATGAAGGATATGAATGGATGATCGGCATTGAATTCTTTAGGTTCTTGCATATTATGTAAACTGCGTTTAAGGCGAACAACACAAGCTATAAGAAGAACAACAACACGTTTGTGAGCATTACAAGAAAAGCAACAAAAAATGATGTAAACAAATTTTACTATAGGAATTACTAAGGCACAGCATTAAGGAATAACTACAATTATACGCATGTATAACGAATATCTAAAATGTTATTCGGAAATGAGAACAGGAAAGGAAAAAGCTTTTTTTTTTATTTTGATTTCTTAACTTACCAGTAGCAGCGGCAGCTTCAGATCCTTCTTCGTTAACCTCAATAAAGGCTTTGTGGATGACTTTAGACACGAAGAGATTTTCGCCAGAAGAGAGCATGTTTCCGAATTCAGCGTTTGCATCAAACATTTTTTTGATTCCCAACTAAAAGAAAAAAATAAATTAAATTTTAAGTTCAATTTTTGTTAATTATGAATATTGCCAATTTTTTTTGGAACAAAGCTTATGCAGTTTTAAGAAAATAAAATGGGCTTTCATAATATGTAAACAAAATTACTATTTATTAACGTGTTTAAAAAAAAATGATATCAAAATGAGAAAACAACTTAAAAAACAATACAATTTTCAAGGAATTTAAGTAAAAGCAAGAAAATTACACATTATACACAAAAATCTCGAGCAACAAAATTGGTAGACAGGAGAAAACGTTTCTTGCTTTTACTTAAATTCCTTGAAAATTGTTTGCCTGATGAAGAGCATAATCATTCTCGAAACGTTGCACACTAAATAATAATATCTTTAATTTATTGACCTACAGCCCACAAAAAGTTACATATATCTTTACCAAAATAATGTTTTCACATGTATGCCACTCTCACAAAAAGTAATACACACTTCCATTCGGTCAGCTATTGATGTAAGATGGCAATGTGCAAATATGACTTTTATAATATTAACGAAAAATTATTAAGAATTTTGCATTTGCAAATGTTTTTCTTTATTTTAAATTGAAACAAATGTTGCTTTACCAAAATAAATTGGTGTTCCTCTATATTAAAGAAAATGTCAATAAAATGTATTTTTTGGCGCTTTAGAATTTAAAGTTCAATACTTTTCATTAAAACCGTCTTTAAAAAAAATGTCAGCCATATTAAATTTTTGATAAAAGACACAAATTACCGAAGTTTTTATCACATGCGTTCGTTATATCGGATAGCAAATCGTTGAAATCGTTCGAGATACTATTTTTGGAGAGCGTCCTTTCAAATATTAACTTCACGTAAATGGATTATCTTCAAAAAAAAAACGTTTGCACGATGCCTAAATAGAATTTTAATTTCATTTATGTTTTGTTGCTTGATAAACAAAAATTGTAAGCCACTGTAAATTGAATTATTGAGTAAATGAGTACCCAACTGGAATTTGATAACGCGTTGTCTATCTATTGGCGGTAAAAATTTTAGTCAAAATGTTTCGTCGAGAACTTAAATGATCTTTCAAAGTGAAAATTATTTATCTCTTCCAACCCGTGAGTGAGTATTCAGTACCTATTTCACCTAAAAAAACTTTCAATTAATGACCGAAATTAAAACCATCTTAAATTTTTTTCAACGCTTTCAATTATTAGAGAAAGTGTTTATTATTAAGCTTAATACAAGCCACTTAAAACTAAGTCTTAAACAATAAAATAAATAATAAATAAAATAGTAATAAATAAAATAATAATAAACAATAAAGTAACCTAATTCTATACGATCAGTACCAATAAGCGTTATGTTGGTACTGGGGACAATTCATTTGTAAAGCGGTAATCGTTCAAATTACATATATACTATACACCCAGACCCAATATTTAGGTTAGCTCATGATACCCTGGAGGTTATCAAGGTGATAGGCAACGATTTTGTAACAGCTATTGGATTAAGCGCATTACCTAAAATTGTTGCCGCGACAAAAAATATTTTAAAAGCCAAGTAATTACAAGTTACTTACATTTTTACGCAAGACACACACAAATTACGAACAGTTTGAGAATTTATAAAAGGAACCAAACGTTCTCAAATTGTATCCTAAAATAAGCTATAGACGACACGTAAATGGTTGAGTTACGTGAAGCAAATCGCTGACGATCACGTTAACGATTATCGTTTTGGCGATTATCATTTCCAAAGTTACGGAATCACCTCCCTGGATAAAAAATTATGGCACGCACCGTTATTTTTGGTAGAAGAACTACAACAAAATACTACAAGAATTTTAAAAACCATCTATAGATTCACGTTTAAGTTATAAGTTTAAAGAAAATCGCTTTAGGGGTTTAGGCTCTAGACCTAAAGATAGACAGTCAGACAGACCGTAATGCGGGACCAAATATGTTCGTGTTCGTCTATCATCATAATGTCAAGTTTGATCATTTAAGTTCGCATATATAAATTGAATATACAGAGTGTCCGCCGAGAAGGTATACTACTTTGTTTTGCCGCCATTTTGGTAAACATTAGTCTTGACTGTTCATATTTGGTAGTCGTGAAGAGACACGTGGTAAATTTATTATGGAAAAATATTCGATAAACCAACGTGTTTTAATCGTTAAAACATTTTATCAAAATCAAACATCGATTACTGTGACGATGTGAAAGTTACGTGAAATTTTTAGGGGAAACAACGTGCCAACAAAACACACTATTTATCGTGTAGTGAATGATTTCGAAGAAAGAGGGTCTGTAGATGATAGCCCCAAGCATGGACCACAACGTACTGCAAGATAGGCTGAAAACATTACTGCTGCTCAAGGAAGTCTTTAAAACAATCCATCAACATCAATTCGGCGCCTTGCTTAGGAGCTTGGTCTTCAAAGAACAACTTTGACCACAATTTTGCACAAGGATTTGGATTTGTTTCAATTTAAGATTCATTTGACACAAGAGCTTCTTCCACAAGACAATTTACGCCGCCGTACAGCTAGCTCATGACAACCCCGATTTTCATGAAAAAATCATAATAAGTGACGAGGCACATTTTCATTTGAATGGATAAAGTGAAATAAACAGAATAGTCGGTTCTGGGCAATGGAAAACCCTCAAATAAAATCAGTCACCTTTGCATCCATTAAAAGTTACAGTCTGGTGTGCAATTTGGTCAGGGGAATCATTGGACCTTACTTCTTTGTAAATGAAAATGGCGTAACGGTAACTGTGAATGGGGAGCGATATCGTGATACGTGAAAACTTTTTAACGCCACAACTGCATGCTTTGGGCTTGATTAACATGTGGTATCAACAAGACGGTGCCACATCGCATACAGCCAGGATTACAATAGAATTACTGCGAGACCTCTTTCCACAAGTTATTTCAAGAAATTGTGAAGTTGATTGGCCTCCACGGTCGCCTGATTTCACTGCTCCGGACTTCTTTTTGTGGGGATATGTGAAAAGCAAGGTTTATGCAAACAAACCAGAAATGCTTGAGCAACTCAAACAAAAAATTCGTGATGAAATCAATGAAATACCGCGTGAAATGTGTGAGATATAATGAAAAGTGTGCTCAAAAGGGCTCGTATTTGTGAGACTAACAGAGCGGACATTTACCTGATATTGTATTCCATACATAATTGCCGACATTGAATAAAACATTTATCAATATAAGATCCATTCTCTTTCATTTAATCAAAAATTATAAACAAACAAAGTAGTATACCTTCCCGGCGGACACACTGTACATATATATGTATGTTCATATGTATCTGTAAATACATCAGATGGTTTGCCCTTTTATAAATCATAATATAAAACACAAACACAAATTCGCAATTATTAAAAACTGAATTTTTTTTTGTTATGAATCACCGGTTTCTCTTGCTCACATATCCAAACAATGGAAATCCCAAATTGGTTCGATATTTCTTACATAATACTGTCATTTCGGCAAAAACATTTCGTTGTGTTATGATGACATAATTAGTATTCCAATTTGGATCAATCAGTGGTATAAATTTTGAAGTGGCAAAACAAGTGAAAAATACTTTTTAAAACAGTCGGTATACTAATTTAATCAGCTGTCTACTTGAAAGTTTTTTTCAATTGATCATTGGGTGAGTCATTTTTAAGATAATAAGCTTGAAAATAAGAAGCCGTAAAAGATAAATGTACTATTCTCTTCTTGCTATTTTATACACAAAACAATTTTTTTATCAAACATCTTTCAGGGAAAATTATAATGATTATAATAGTTTACAATTCTTTTTGTATACGAATACTTATTATTATTCTGAGAAATGTTTATAACTTTTATGAACATACATATGTACATCATCTCTTTGCAATCAATAAATAATAATTTGTGGAGAAAGTTTAAAAGATAGGTTGGCCAGAAGCCAATGTTTTTATATCCTGATCTTTTAACTATAAATCAAATTATGTAGTTTTGAGTTGTGCGCGGTTTTTACATTCCAAAGATTTGTTTGGTTTTTAAAAAAATAGAATAGAATAAGTGAGTGCTATTAAATCTTATCAATCAACTACCAAAAGTCTATTTAATTTGAAAAGGTGTATCTTATACCATCAATAATTTAGTTGAAATCATTATCTGAACATTTTTTGGTTCATACGCTCGGTATGTATGTATCATTGTTTTGCTATGTGAAATAGCTAAATGACATCATCTGCACTCTTTTAGGACTTTAAATCAATAAATTTTATATTTTTATTATATTTCTGATAAAATGTGTATGTTATCACGAGTATTATTGACATTTCCGATTAATAATAAAGCTAGCCTGACTTGTGATTAAAAACCAATGTGTTCGTGTTTCGTGTTCAAGTAATTTATTCTTGTTTGAAACAATTATAGTTAAGGTCTTTGTCCTCTTTTGTTAGAATTAATTTAATTATAATGCTCGTTTAATACGGAAATCGTCCTACCATTAAAATCATTCTAGCCGCATGCAAACAATTTGTAGGTCTCTGAACTCTCGTCAGTTTTGTAGGAATTGTACAGCCGTTATTATAATGTGTGGTCATTTACATATATATATAGGTATGAATAAAACTTTTACAAAAGCTACAAATTACTCAGCCCTATCACAACCAAAAAATCGTACGAATCCCAAAAAAGTTGATAATAACAATTCGCATGAAATTTTCCACAACGATGGTTTCTGTGATAGTTTTGTGTGAAAGTAATAATTAGGTGAATAAGCATTTTATTTTCATCTAGTAGAACATTCAAACACGATATCGAAAAATGTTTATTTACATAATGCAAATCCAAAAAAAAAACACAATCGTTCTTGTGTAAAAATATGGATGGAAATAGTGAAAGATATTCAAAACTGTATACTAATGTACAAACAGATGGATTTCGTCTCCTTTTAATTGTTCCAAACATGTTCATACCTTAGGCAGTGCCCAGTTGAGCCTGCATGTAACACATTTTGAATTGAAGGAATGCTTCAATAGAGTTTTTAGTCCAAATTATTATGCGTTTCGCCCAGGTACTACAGTTGGACTCTCAGTTAGGTACTGTAGGACCTTTCTAAAACGCAATATATTAGTCGACGCTACCGATACAAATAAATTTTACAGCTTTCCAAAACTGTTATAGGGCAAAATAACTCCCGTAGTCTGGCTTGTTTAATTGTATTGTGAACTTAATGATTCAACAGTTGAAAATAATACATTATGTATGCATTTAAACATTTTAAACTCCCTTATGTTAAAATTCTAGATCTGCCACTTGTAGAATGACATGATCTACAAAACTTTGCATGAAGTATTTAAAGGATTTAAGTGGACACGAATTGGTAATGTGCACTTACACTACAGTATCGTAGTATATGTTACAAATAGCTTTACAAAGTTACCTCGAATAGAGGTAGTACGACAGAAATAACAAACAAAATGAGATTATTTTGAGAGATTATTAAACATTATGTAGGTTTACCAAATGCATTCTACTTCGACAAAATAAATCCATCATTAATGTTTCAGACTGTTTAAACAACGATAAGATATCAAAGGTCTGGTAATTTATAGATTATATGAAACAAAAATAAATGAAACACTCACCTTTTGTAGTGGTTTTGTCAATTCTGCTGAAAATTCAACCTTAAATTTAGGGAACTTCACAACAACCTCCTCCACACTCATTTTCTGTGTGAGATCATGCAAATTTACACTTTGTAATTTTTCTTCGAGTGATTTCAAGCCTGTTCGTGAATTTGGCAATAGCACCAACATGGAAAGATCAGAATCGCGATAGGCCATTTCAATTGCAGTACAGTCTAATTCCTCAAAATATCCGTAGTTATATTTGGCCTTGCCATTCATCATCTCCACCTTCACACTATCGTTTTCATTGATGAAGAAATCCTCTTCGGCAGTTCTGTCTTTTTCGAATTTTTTCTCCCATTCGCCCTTGAAATGGATTGCATTAACCAACACCATTCGCGTGAGGGAGTCTAAGCTGTCTGGTGAAATCAAGTCTTTAATTTTGTTGTTGGTCTTTTCTTCGACCCAGTTATTAATGGTTTTCGCTGCTGGTGCACTTTCTCCGAAATTAATTGATTCTGACGACGAGTTAAAGTTCTCAACGGCGATTTTATTAAATTCTGGATTAATTTCATGTCCATCTTGGACGTAGATCTTATTGGCAATTTTAAGAAGCTTGGAATTCGCATAGGAAGCCAGAACTCCTTTGAATGATTCACCAACCTCAGCACGATCATTGGCAACCAGCTTCAAACCGGTAGCCATTTCTTCAGCTGTTTCGCCAGTAGCCCCGGCATAGGCTAGTGCGACACATGTCTGGATGGAGAAAGGAGAGAATATGATGTTCTTGCCTTCATTCAAAGCGGCTAGTGCGTTGTAGAAATCAACCGAAAATTGGGCGCTGTTCTGGGCGAATTTAACACTCAAATCTGAAGACATTTCTTCGGACAAAGTAAACGAGGACTGGAGTAGAAGAAAAAATGCGAACAATTTCACTGTGGATGGAAACAAAAATACAAAATTAGCACTTTGATGTCTTAAATTAGAAATGTACTCTTCAAAAGTATAGACTACAGAGAAAATACGACTTGGACTTGCCTCGCCTCAGGTTGCGAGAATAATGAAAATAAAATATACTACTCGTTTCGAATTAAACCGACGACCAAATGTTTTGGAATTTATTGTTGTAGGCTTAACAACTGAGTTCCTATTCGTATTCATACACGAAACGAACACGTAATCGCAAAAAGCTTTTTAAATTCTATTGGCTGGACGGGTGAGGGTGGGCGGTAGTGGAATTATTTGTTTTCATGCAATGGCCGGCTAATTAGCGACGATGACGGTACCCAAATCAAATGACGGTGATTCACAAAAAAAAACAAAAAGTAAGGTAGACGAAAAATAATATGTACCTAACTAAAGCTAAGAATAAGAAATATAAACAAGACTTACGCATTTATAGCAATGAGTCACTTTAATTGTTATTTTTAGAATCTATTTAATAATAATTCTATTGTATTATAATATTCTAACAGTTAGTTACTTAATAATGCACAAATATCTTAGCAATTTTTATTTATTTTCCAGTTCGAAGCAGATGGTTTGTTGTTTTCGATTTTTCCTTTTTGTACTGTCATTTTTGATTGCCTTTCCTTCCCACTTGTACGAATAGAAGAAGAAAAAACAAACATAAATAGGGGCCTAGATGAGCAATTTTTAATTGTTCAGCAAATCAATCTGATAATATTTGGCTGTAAGCAAAAAGAAATAAGTTCTCGCATTTTAGAAAAATTAAATAAGCAATAATTTTGAATTGCAGTCCGTAGATATATGCCCAATAAATGAACTTTGCTTTAGGGGAGCACAAATTTTAACATGCGGATACTTTTATTCGGTAGATTTATAGTTAAACGTAGAATATATCGCAATTTTAAATTGAGGAAACTTTTTTATTTCTATTTTTAATTAATTTTGAAAGTTTTCAATATTCATACAAAATATATCCAATTTATGACTAGAAGTAACTGCGTTTATTTTTTTGACAGCACCTAATTACCTATGTGCCACTTCGGTATAGTAAGTGTTGTGGTATATGTATTTTTTTGGGACTTTTTAAAAACAAATCTTCAAATCCAAGAAAAAATTGCATATTCCCAAACTTGTACGCAATTTAAATCCTATATTGGGCTAGGGGGTGCAGGGGGCAGATTTTGGTACGCGCGCCGTGAACTTAGTTGCAAAAAAACATTTCACAGAAGCACCAAACAAAAAGCTTAATAATATCACAACACAATGCAAGAGAAGTATAAGTTGTTAGTAGATGCGGATTTTTATAATCGTGTTAAAAACTTTAAAAAAATATGTTAAGAATAGAAAAAGAATATTTTCATAACTTTTTTAGATATTACTTGCAACGATAAATCTACCGAATAAAATTCGTGCTATTTTAAAGAAAATATAATTCAAAGCACGAAAAACTCCAAAATTGAAAAAGTCCCCTTTCACGCAGAAAAAACCAGTTGGAGATTTTTTTGACATTTTCCTTTAAATGCCTTTTAGCTTTCACACGAAGAAACTGGCACCAAGAAACAGAAGTAAACTGGGAATATTACGTTGGGCTTATTGGAATGCAAAGCAAAACATTAAAAACATCTCTTCAAATCGTTGACCGGGGAGATTTTTTTTCATTCCCCTTACTACTTGCCCATCTCGCCATCAAACTCCCAGTTACCGGCAACTCAGCTTTCTTGTGTGAAAGCAGTCCAAGTTAAACATTTTTTAATCACATTTAACAGTGTTTCCTTACCGTAATATCATAATAATCTATTCTATAGAGTCGCCCAGCTCATTATAAAAAAAATCAAAGTTCTAGGCATTCGCAATTAATGGAAAGTAGCACCTTAATTTTATTGGTTCGTAAAATTTTAAATTTAAAACCATAATAAAAACGTACCCATAAACTATTTTCCTCCAGTTAAATTAAAAAAAAAAAAAACGCATATTAAAGAGCAAAATAAAATTGAATAATGCAAAATATTGAAGAAAAACACAATAAACAGCCTTTGTCTTAATTATTACAATTCTTTATTTACTATTCACTTCACACAAATATGTTTACTGAATATTTTGTATGATCGTCTACATAATTATGTATTATATGTTGTACTTCATCTAATGACTACCTATGTATTTTTGCAAGAAGAAATTCGACAAATGGGTGTTGATTGTTTTATCAGGAACAAAATTTAAAAATAAAGCACATTATAAATTAACAAATCTGAAAATAGGTAGAAATTAATGACATTGGCGCAAAATTTTAGTTGTTTTTAGTATGATACTAGGCTAAAAAGAGGATTTTGCTAATTTTAAACCAGTTTAATATCGTACTATTTTCTTAACATTTTACTAAAGTTAAAATCAGAAAATGGCTACTTTATTTTTTAGTATCGTACTAAATCCATATGCCAATTTGACATTTACAAACCTCAAAAAGTTATGTACGCTTACTATTTTTCACTATTTTAGGCGTGTTTGTTTATTAAGAAAATAGATTTAGTATGGTGCTAGTTAAAAAGTGTTTAAAATTAGGAAAAATATTAGCAAAGTGCTTTAGTATTAGAAACTGTTAAGTAGTATCATGCTAAGCCGTTAACATCAGGCTGTTTAGAATTTTGCGCCATTATCTCGTAGACGTAGTGCAATCTTAATCTTTTTCGCTCAGTTATAAAATGAAACGACAAAGTCCAGGCGTGGTTATGGCGAAATGCATTTTATCTAACGAATCTGTGACAGTGTCGGAACGCAGATTTATTTATCATATTTGATAAATTTGAAATGGCCTTTTACAAAAAATGCGCTTTTAGTGAATTTTGGCCCACTAGTCTTTTAACTGCTTGGCATTTTAGGACTGTGTAAATTCTGTTGAAATAAAAAATTATTTGTAATTTGTATATTTATTTCTTAAAGTTTGGTAACTTGCGTTGAAGATTTCAAATATTTTATTTATTTCACAAGACATGACACAGATCGAAAACTTCAAGCAGTTAAGTAAAAAAAAACTTCAATTCAAAGAGTGTGATAAAAATTATTGGAAAATTTAAGATTGAAAAATAAGCAAGTCTTTTCTTCAGAATATTATATGCAGATAGTTAAAAAGTAATCCATTCTATTCAATTCATTTATTGACTCAAAAATTTATTACGAGAATTTATGTTTGATTTGAAAAGTACTACGAACTACGATAACAAAACCGAATGCATTCCCAAAAAAATCATCAGTTAAATAAAAAATGTGTTCGTTAAATTTAAAAAAGACATCGCTTTATCCAAACAAACGAATACTACAATGATGACAAAGCTTTTTCGTATTAAAATCTTGAATTTCAAATTAGCTTTTTTCAATGAAGAAAATAATATAAGAACAGAACAGAGTACAGAACAAGATAGATCAGTAAATTAAATATTAGTTGTCAAAAGAATAACAAAAACAATTATAGAATGTTTGCAGTTTTTTTTCTTGCTGATAACGATTCTTTTTAATTTTATTAGGTACTAATAAGTAACTATTAAAATAAAATACAAATCGTTTAACTATAACCGCTAAGTAAAATGTAAACAATCCAACAAAACAAAATAGAAAAAAATGATTTAGACAGTTCTCAAGATTTTGTTCGAGTTTAGTCTTATATGGTTTTAGACAGATCGCTACTGAAATTCAATTGTTTTTGAGGAAAGAAATTTGAAAAAAACGTAGCCATCTCTTTTTTGAATGTGTGTGTGGAACTGTCAAACTAAATTGTTTACTCATTTTGAAATTCTTTGTCAGTGAAAATGGAAATCGACTTGAATAAATTTGATGTTGTCCTCGATTATGAGGAAAATGAAACAAATATAGGGCTCTTTCAAAATACGAAGTGTTTGTGTTCATACTAGCTTAAGACATTTTGTTGCGTTATTAATGTTATATTAATTTATTTATATTTTTCTTACAGTTATAATGTATTAACCAATTGAACTTGCATCAAAACGTTTTGCAAATAATCACAAGAATTGACATCTCTGCAATGTCAAGTTTTTTGTGTGTGTGAAAATTCGTGTGAATCTGTGTAAATCCGTCTTCAAAAAGAGATTCGATAGAATTCAATTCTTTCACAAAAAAATTCAATTTCTGTGGCTATGGAATTCGTTTAAGGTGAAAAAAATTGCTATACAGATCCGTCGTGAATCAATTTTTGTTTTGCAAGAATAGAATAGAAAATCTATAGTCACTCTGTTTACCTAAAATAACGTTTTTTTTTTAAGAAAACGCAAATAATAATTTAATATTATATTTGTTTTTGTGGACTGTATGGATTAAAGCCAAATTGAAGATTTTTATGACCTGTAGTCCAAAATGCGTTTCGCCCAGGCACGATAGTTGGGCTCATCAGTTAGATGCTATCGTACCATTCTAAGACGCGTAATAACGTTTCACAACGTATATAAATACCATTTTCCACTCCTATTACAACACTTTTTTTACTCATGTTACTTCAAAAACGTTCTTTTCTTACTGATTTGCAGTAAGTTTGTGTTGATTAAAGAAGCAATATTTTAGACGAGGACTTTCAAGTGTGTATGCTTAAATTTGTCAACACAACATTTCCATAATTTCAAATTCAATTGAAATCAAAAAAGAGTAGAACCACCGGCCGCTAAATTTAAGAATATAATTTCCAAAATTAAAATGCATAAGACAATTGTCCGGCAGATTATTCTTAAGCTTCTTTCACTGATTCTGTTTTTCTTAAACATTAGCTGCGTTTTATTATCTACGGGTCTGGGTCTAGGTTATTTTTTAACACATTACAAAATCAACCCGAGATCCAGGGTTCTATCGGGGTTTCTATCTGGGTTTGCAAATATTAGTATTAAATTCGGCGAACAGAGGATACAATACATATCAGTACATAACCCAGATCGTTTTATTTTTACGGGGTGAACCATATGGGTTATTAGCGATAATAAAACAGGGCTATTGAGTCATCTAAATAGAGGGAGATTTTAAACTGAAGCAATATTTGGAAGCATACAAATCCATTTTATTACAAACATAAAAGTATTGGATGTATGAATGTGAATACAATTTATTTTCAAAGACTTCTATGAAAAATGAAATATTCTGATAGCTAATGGTTAGAGAGAAAAGTGAGAAGTACAAATTTATGCGGTAATAAGTAAAAGTTTAAGCGTGAAAGGAACTTGACCATTGAACTATTATTTGTTTGCAATGTCAATAGCCCGGTTAAGTCACCACAGTGACAGTAACAGTGAAATTCACAAACTTACTTGAGGTCATCGATTTTGACATCTTGATTCTGATAAAGATCTCACTCACAAAACATTCACTTCACCAAAATTTACTTTTGCTCTGCTTTTTGTTAAAGAAATATTTTTGGACTTGGGATATAACTTTAATTTAAATTCACATACTAGCACATTTAACACAACATAGACATTTATATATATATATGTATATAATATGTAAATTAATTCTGAATAAAAAAACACTGATATCAAATAAACTAAAAAGGGGCAAGGAAATTCGATCCGTGAGCTTGCAAAAAATACAATTTACTTGTAAATATCGAGACAATTACACGATTTTACACAGAAAAAAACCGACAGACGCACGTAATGATGTGAGATTTCAATTTAACTAAAGATATAGATGACTGGAATATTTTATAAATCTAAATAATAATAATCTACCAATAGAGAAAGCTTATCTATTGAATTGAGAAAACAAAGCTCAGTTTAAAAATAAAAACAACTAACAAATTAATTATAAATTCCCCCATGTTGGAATTAGCATGATTCATCAAAATACAATTTTGAAAAAACCTTATTTTTTTGGCTATATTTGATGAAGTTATGTTACAATTCACTTATTACAGCTGGAGTATCTGCGCTAATTAAGTGGTTCATATATGTATATACTTAATATTGCACTGAGCTTAAAGGCTATAGGAAAATTACAGTAGGTACCAGTTTTACTAAATTCGGAATTAATTCGATTGTTTTCTAAACACAATTGATTTTGTTTTTAAAAAATTAATCTTATACTGTCAAAATACACCTTGAATTTTTAGCAAGAAATCACCAACGTTAAACGCACGCTAACAAGATCTGACAGTTATATTAAAAGGTTTCTTCTTTGAGCCCTGAAGTCGCCCTAGGGTCGACCTAGGCGTTTTTTGAAAAACCTAAAGTCACCCTGATAAACAAATTCTGTGTTTTTTGAAACCTAGGGTCGCCCTCAACTCGCCCTGAAGTAGAACTAGGTTTTTAGTAGGGGCAAGTTGAGGTAAGTGCTTAAACGTCAAAGTCACACGAGATATGAGGTAGGAATGCGCGATATTGAGGAGAATATCGAGTACTCATCATCGATGTTAATAGTTATCGAATCGAAAACATCGATGTGTTGAAGGGTTTTCCCCTATTCTTCCATTAACATCGATTTTGAATCACCGATTTTTTGTTTTAATATCGATGTTTCAATAACATAGACGGACTTATCCATCATCCCTAATCTGAAGCATTTTTTTTGTTGTGAATTCTCGTTTTGTATGCAAATTGTTATTTTTTAAATTGGAAATAAAACAATACTCAAATTAATTTTCAGACACAGACATGAAAAATGGGAATCTTTAAAGTTGTGGATTGTGCATAGGTTTACAAAAAATGTACTAAGAACTTAAATTTAGCATATTTTAAGTTTTAATTATTAAATGACATAACTTGCTTTTCTGCAACATAAATTTAATGGCCCTCGGGTGTTTTTTGAGAACCGAAAAACCAAGGTTTTCTTGACAACTCTTGGGGTTGTCAGAAAAACCTGGCTCGACCCTAGGTAAAGTTCAACGAACGAACCTAAAGTTGATGAAGTTGTATGCAATGGCACCTTCCCGCCCCGGTTATATAAAGTGAGTTTTTCGAAAGTTCTCGCATTGCATTATATAGTAGATTTTGTTCGTGGATTTTCGGTTTTTCGTTATTTGAAAATTTGAATCCGTATAACCGTATATTATTCTATTCTATGGTTTAGTAGTCAGTTATTAGAGGTGGAATTTGCATTTTTTTATTAATACTGCTGTAACTGTATTATACTATTTGACATCACTTTTCACATTAATCAGTTTAATCACGTATGCCAACAAGCAAGAGGAGCTAGAATTTGTGATGTTGGTGTTTACGGCCTAACTGGATAAGAAGATTGCTGCCAGCTTTTTATGGCAGGTGCTTTGCTTATAAAGATAAAATATAGGTAATATTTTAGCTTCCTGTCATTAATGATTATTCGCAGTGAAAACAAATGTATATGTTGTACATATAAAGTAAAAGTATGTATGTAGCTGTATTTATGTCATAGTTTTGTTATCCTGCGAATTGTTCAAGTGCAAAAAAGAACCTATTTATTTTATCTCAAAGTTCTTGCAACTTAGAGCTAAACTAAGTATATTATCTGAAAGAGATATTTGATAAGTGGGAGCGAACAAGTGCTCTGGTCTCACAATCTAATAACACCGATATCATATAGCATTGCAATCTTATCAAAAAAAAAGTTATAAACATCTGACTCAGTTAGTAAAAACAATATCAATGTTAGTTAGTTGGAAAAGATACTTGCAATAGTAAAAAGTTTGTTTTTTATGATTTCTAATCAAGTTTTTAAAACTATAGTTAGTTGACATTTTTTAATATAATAGTGATTAAATATATAGTACATACGAAGGTATTTGTGACGCTCCAAAAACTATTCAATTATGATAAATTGTGTTAGTTAGTTTTTTCGGTCATATTTTTTTAGTTTTAATATAATCTGTTTGAAAAAAAATAATAACCAATACAAAGTGAAAAAATCGAAGTTATTTGTTTTAACTTTAAAATTTTTCTAGTTTTTGTTTATTTTCTACTTAAAGCTTTCCGATATTTTGATTTATTTTGGCGAATATCCCTGCATATAGGCATTTCATTTTCATGTAGGTAATCAATTGGGAATTTAATTGTAATGCAATCAATTTGATCAAAGGAAAATTGCCCAAGGGAACTCTAGCACCAAATGTTCAATCAAAATAATGACCTGAATTTCCTTTGCTTTACAACCCAATGCTTTCAAGTCTTGATAAATAATTATTAATTTCATCGAAATCGCTTATGGAATTTTCGAGACATTTGTAAAATCAGTGACAAAAATCTATTTCGTAAGGTACCTTAAAGGCTTCTGAGACGAAGCCTAATTGCTTCAGCGCGATTTAATTATGTACAACTCCATTGAAATCAACTAAGTGGTTATTAAGACAATTAATGTAAAATAACAAAAACAAAAAACAGTGAACACGTACAAAGTGCTATGTTTGTTTGAACTTACAGGACGCATTATATACAATGACAACACAATTAGCCTCAAATAAAGGACTATTTGCGGCAGATTTGTTTCATCAAATTTGTAAAACCAAATCTTCCGAAAACGTGATAATTTCACCAATATCTGTTCAAACGGCTCTCGCAATAACATACATTGGAGCCAAAGGCGAAACAGCAAAACAACTCCAAATCGGTCTTCATTTACTTTTAAATGATGTGGAGCAAGTTGGAAGACATTTTGTAGAAATTCTTAAGAAAAACAATGGCGAGGCAAAACTAAGCATTGCTAATAGAATCTTTATTAACAACGAATACAAAATAGTTCCCTTCTTTAAAGAAATAGCTCACAAATATTTTGACTCTGACGCACAGAAACTTGATTTTAGTCAAAGCTCAAATGCCATTAATATCATCAACAAGTGGGTAGAAGAGAAGACAAACAAAAAGATCACTAATGTTGTGCAGCCCGGATCGATAAACAGTGATACAAAGGCGATAATCGTCAATGCTATATATTTCAAGGGTAAATGGAAAACACCTTTTAGCAAAGATATGACACGGAAAAGTAATTTTTGGATCAGCAAAACCGAGTCGGTGAAAGTTGATACAATATTCGGCAGTGAACATTTCAACTATGGTGAATTTCCCGAGCTTAATGCAACTGCCGTCGAAATGCCATACAAGGACTCAGACATATCAATGATTCTGATTTTGCCAAAAGAACGTGACGGTTTGGCTGATCTGGAATCAAAATTAAGTTCTGTTGCTATTAATGAACTTTCATCGAAAATGACAATGAAAAGCTTAGATATGTATATGCCTAGGTTCAAAATTGAATTTACAACTAGGTTAACTGATACCCTTAAAGCGGTGAGTTTGAAAGAGATCCTTGCTTAAGTATTTTTTATTTCTGATTTTTCTTTCACAGATGGGAATACGTTCATTATTTGAAAATGCAGACTTGCCAGGTATGTTTGAGGCTGGTCCAACTGTAAAAGTATCAGATGTTCATCACAAAGCATTTATCGAAGTTAACGAAGCAGGCTCAGAAGCAGCAGCGGCAACAAGTATGACCTTAAATCATTTAACTGGGATTTATATTTTAAGTATCTAATTTTCTATTGTTTTTCAGTTGTAAAGGTATCCCCTATGTGCTTGGACTTTAATAAGAAGAGATTTAATGCCGATCATCCGTTTGTGTTTGCTATAACGAACCCTGAAACTGTTTATTTTGTAGGACATTTAGCTAAGTTTTGAATAAATGTTTGTTTGTTTATTATGTATACAAACAAAATTTCACTAATAATTTACGTATGTGCCATTTAAATATTTGGATTCTATAAAAGAATGCTGTATGTAATTTACTTTGAACGTTTCTTCACAAAGGTAGAATATTTGCAATCTTATTTAAAATTGGTAAAAACGGGACTGAGAACTTCTTGACTACTTGTGGACATAGCCGCCTTTTTGGCGACTTTACATACTCTAATTCGAGCGACGACGCGACGGGGTCACCTAAGCGGGATAGAACATAGAAGATTCAAAAAGGCGGTACATTTCTTTGGCACCATCTAACCTGACCAAGAGAACTGTACTTTTGTAGGTACATTTCACCCCAAAAAAATGCTGTTAACATTGTTGTAAATTTGACTTTCTATTCATGAATTTATTAGGGCTGTGTTAAGAAATTAAAATTTTGAAGGCGTAGACATAATTCATTTGTTGAAAAAATTAAGATAAATTTGTTCTCCAATGAGTTTGCCCTTCCTGCAAAAAATTCTGCCTACGCCCTTGTTTACCATAACTTTAAAATTGTTTGCTATACAAAGAATTAAAAAAAAAACAGTTGTAGTTAGATTTTGTAAATTGTTTTATAATTTGTTTTATGATTTTTACTTGATCCTGTTTTCTCTGTACCACAGTAACTATAAATTTGTCTGAATTTAATAATTGAAACTTTTAATTCAATCATAACAAATCTGTCTTGCCTCCATAACCATTTTCCTAGAGAAATTATTACCACTGAACATTTTATCTTATTATGCGAAGCGCGAGCTATTCATAGTTGGTGTTCTTCATTTCTGCCTGATAGCTGTGTACCATTGTGTAGGAGGATGTTTCTGTAGATAGTGGCTGAGCTTTAAGAGACATGTCCTGGTTTGGCTGAGCTTATTTCAAAACCTAAGCGCTGGTGGATCTTGTAGAGTTATTGTGCCTTAAACTTAAGTGTAGCTAATTTTAAAAAGTCAGACAAAGTGCAATCAAATATTTATTCAATTGCACTGTTTTTCGTGTGATAAAACAAATATATAACAAAATAAAAAAATGGTTGTATCGCAGGTACCGTCAACAACAAAATATCTTAAGAATTTTGTTGACTAAATTGTAGACTAAATAGACCGAAAGCCTACAGCAATTTTTGGGTGTGCGAAAAATTATTAGTATAATTAGATAGTACTTGAGTAGTTATACAAATGTGGGCGTCTTGCATTCTCAAGTAGGAGCAATAGGTGCATCAAATATGCAGTTTTTTACAAAGTCTAGATAATTGTGATAAGAACTTTAGAATTCTTCAAACTGTAGAGGTGAGCTCCTTGATTGTGTCTTGGACCATCATATACACATAGACAGGCAGACTGATAGACGGAATTGCGGGAATCACTTTGTTTGTATTCTCCATTATCGTAATGTCAAGTTTAATTAAATCTCGAGTTCGATTTTTTCCAAATGCTAAACTTGCCCTATTGTACCTATATCGCAAGTAAAAATAGTACATACAATGGTGCATGTATTTTGCTTATTCATAGGTAGGTGTATTGATTTTACTTCGGTGTCGGAGTTTATTCGTGAAGTTATTATAAGTTGGGTGTTTTTTGAAAAAGTGAATACCTAACTTAGCAAAATTTTACATACAAGCAATAACAACATCAAAAGTGGATATTAATAAGGTCAGTAATCGAAATGAACATAAAAGTTAATTTGAGTGCAGAAACATTGTTTTTATGAAAGGTTGGTTAGGATGTGTTCTGGAAGAAATCTGCTGTTTATACTTTTTGCTTACGATATATGTATGATCGAGTTTATCATCAAAGTTGACATAACGGTGATAGAGAACACCAAAAAAGTGGATCCCGCAATTCCATCTGTCTGATTGTCTATCTGTTTGTCAGTCTATAGGGCGATCTACAGCCTAAACCGATTTTGTTCAAACTTGGTGCTTAGGCGTTTTAGGTGATTGTCCAAAATAGATTTTTGAATCGTTGTTTTAGGCACAAAAATAACGGTACTTGCTATACAAATTTGTCTACCATAATTATCTTGAAAACGGCTCTAACGATTTTAATAAAAATTGGTGTGTGTGTACTACTTTGGATATGGTCTATGTTTTGGCTAAACATTTTTTTCAAATATTTTGTTATAAACGCTACCTGCCATACAACTATTTTATTGATTTTCGAATTTCTCATAAACGGCTCAACGGATTTCGATCAAAATTTTTATACAGAAGCTACTTCAAATTCTAAATAATACTGCATTTTAAAATTTTCGAAAAATAGTTTTTTTTTTTATTTTTTTTTTTCATCCGATGGAAATCTTCAAAGACACTCGGTAAGAATCGGTACCGAGTAGTGTGGGACCCTTACCGCACTAAAACCACCGGTGAATCAGGACCAATCTATGAAAGATCGACAAATGATTTTATTTTCTTAATTTATATGTACATCGCATTGGGGGAAGTTTAAAGTTATCACACTTTCCCATAGCTTTTAGACCATCAGCTCATGGGGCTTGGTTCTTCTTAATCTCCGAACATTGTCTCGTACATTTAAGACGGTCTCCATTTCGGAGTTGGTATGTGTGATACAGCGTGTTTTTTAACCACTTCAGTGACCATTTCAATTTGATCGCTAGTAGATCGCTATTTCTTATATACCAAGGGGCATTTATTATTCCACGAAGGGCCTTGCTTTGGAATTTTTGGATGGGTTCAGCATTTGTTTTCTTTGTACAGCCCCATAGTTGGATGCCATATGTCCAAACGGGTTTCAGTACTTGCTTATATAACATTAGTTTGTTCTGGATAGATATGCCAAAGTTCTTTCCTAGTAATCAGTAAATTTTTTTGTACTTCAAGTTTAGTTCTTCTGGTTTCTTTTTGATGCGCTCTTTTCATTTAAGCTTTGCATCCAAGTCAAATATTATATATACAAAATATTTTTTTTTTTGAAAATTCAAAATTTCGAAAACGGGTGACCGATTTTTTCTTAAATTTTGTTTTTGAATTTATATTATTAAGTATTTAAAATTTGTATACCAATTTTTTTTTTGGAAATAATTTGAGAATTTTTATATATACACAATTAAGTGAAAAACAACTTTAAAAATACATTTAGCCGTGATCGAACATAGGAGCAAGTACGTGCGGTCCATTCGTGCATTTTATTTCTTAGAGAGTGAAAATAAAAGTGATTATTTCTTCAATCTTATTAACAAAAACACAGCTAATATTATGTTTAATGATAAGGACGTGATATTGTTTTTCAAATAGTTTTTATGTGATCCTTTATTTTTATTACTAAATTAGGGTTAATTTTAATTATTTTTATTTTTTAAATCAGCAGACGGCAAGTCTTCATACTTTGCTCGTTCACTTGCGACGATTTATAATTGGCACTATGGAAGCACTGTGAGACCGACCTTTAATGAGGGACAGATTTATACGAGCCAATATAATCAGAGTGAGAGGCAAACGTCATATCTTTTCTGGACTAACAAATTTTCTTGGACAGAGTGTAATAAATAGTGATAGGCACCAGTTATAGTTTTCATTGAAACTCATCATTGAAAACTTTGACTATGAATTCGAAGGCACTTAAACAAATAAAACTGATGTCGTTTTGGTCCCAAAATAAAGGTAATAAGATATCATTTTAGTACCAACACGACATCAGTTTTATTTGTTTAAGTGGCTTAGAATTCATAGTCAAAGTTTTCAATGATGAGTTTCAATGAAAGCTATAACTGTGGCCTTAGTTTCCTGCTTTAACTCGTTAACATTCAGTTAAAAAACCTTACGTATTATGGAACGGGATAAATAACTCAATACCTTTGATTAGTACTTATGTTGTATCTTCGTTTGCTCGAATTCTAATTTCTTTTTAAGATCCCCACAGGCCACAACTCTGGTATCTATACCCATATACTCTAATAGTTTTGTTCTCAGACGTCCTTCTGCACCCTTGGAGCCTTTTAATTTTTTTTTTTTTTAAGGATGTCTTTGATTGTTCTATAACAGGAAATGTCGATTTAGCTTACAGTTCCACAGACAACTTTCTGCCTGTAGAGCAAATTTAAAGCACATACCATAAAGCTAAATGCTTAAATTTGTTTTTTAAATTATTGCGAAAGCCATGTTTTAGTCAATTCGTATTGATCATGAACTGTGATGCGTGATGTGACGGAAACCTGCAACTGATATGAAACAAAAGTGAATCTCTTTTTCAACACTGAGTGGTTCCCAAACTGATTTTAATCAAAATATCAACAGCCCCAATAAAAATCATTTAATAAATTTGTATATGGACATACGTATGGGATTACCCAAGGTAATTGAAATAATATTGTGTACCTACTTACCTATGGCTTTGCTATAAATATTTTTTTTGTTAAGAACGTGCACACAAAAATAAACTTCCGAGTTAGCAAGCTTTAATTATTGTTTTTGTTATAAATACCCCAGAACTTCAATTCAAATCATTTAGTATGCTTAGTGAGTTCATAGCAATTGAACTTAGATTCTTGGAAAAGCCAGATAAGTGCCTAAATTAATATTTTATTTGTCTTTGTTAATCGAAAATAAAATGTCAACAAATATTAAAACCAGTAAGTTAATTTTTGTATTAATTGTTTGTTTTGTTCTAATACGTAAGTCGAAAAAAAAATTGTCTGATTGAATTGAGTTTAATTTATTTAAAAACCGCTCGCAGGAGTTACCACAAAACTGTTAAATTATAGTGTGTGTCTGCAATGTGAATGTGTTTATGATATGAATTTTTAATTAAAGTTAAGAGTTCTGTGTTCCGTAGCTACTACCGGATTAACACGACAGACAGGTTGTCAGAGGTTCTTCCTTCTACCAGTAGTTTCATCATTAAAAACAAACTGACAAGCGCTTCGGACATTTTGGAATCATGAAAATATTGTGTTTCGAAAATATAATAAATTTGTCAGATATCTCCCGGGACGCATTAGATTGTCACTTATAAAAGCATTAATGAACTATTAGTACCAAAACCAATCAAGTGCCCGACCAACAACTTTTACTGCACGTATAACTTTTGAAGCAAGACAATTTCACTGACGAAAATATTTAAGATCATTTTATTGTGTAAGTGGATTCATATTTAAGTATCAGATAAAGTAGCTTTAAGTTAGATTGCTCCTTAGTATGACTTGCATATGTATGTCAAATGTCACACCCGATAATACGATATTTACTTGCGATTATACTCGTATGTAGGTACTAAATATAAGGCAAGTTATGCATTCGTCGAAAAAAAAAGTTGTGAGATAACAATCAAACATGACATTACGATGATAGCGAAGACGAAAAAAGATGGTTTAAAAATTCTGCCCGTCTGTGTGTCTGTCTGTCTATATGTATGTATAGACACCTACAGCCCAAACGGGTTGGCCGAATTGCTCAAACTTGGTATATAGAGTTTTTTAGGTATTGTACAGAGGGGGAATTTTTTTTTAGCTCAAAAAATAACGGTACCTGCATTATAACCGTTACGTTCAAACCTATATTGCTCGGAAACGGCTCTAACGGTTTTGATGAAAAAAAATCAGTGTGGGTTTTTAGCTACGACCGATCATATAGTTGAAAAAAATTAGAAAAATGTCTAAAAACGGTACTTTCCATAGGACCGTTTTTTTTCTTTCGACTATCTCATAAATGGCTTAACCGATTCTTTCGAAATTTCACAAAAATATAGGTTTAGGTTGCCCAAATAATACCGCGTACCATTATTTTTAATTAATATTGTTTTGTATTTTTAAAATCATTTTTAAGAAAAAAAATTTTAAAATTTAGTATTCGAAAACTGCTCATTAAATTTTTTTCAAAAATTATATTTATTATTATTTTATGAATACCTATGAATTGGCGTTTTTGAATTTTTTTAAAAATATTTTCAAAAAAGTTTTTAAAAACAAACTTTTTTCTCAAAAACCGCTCCACAGATTTAATAGAAATGTTTTGCATACGATGTGATCGAACATAAGAGCAAGTTCCTGCGATCCAGTTGTGCATTTTATTTTGTATTGTGATTATTGTGATATTTTTATGTGATTATTGTGGTATTTTCCGATTTGTTTTTACTTTTTAATAATTTTCTGTATGTATTTTTGTATGACTCTAATTTTTCTTAAATTTAAAATTCATTTGTGTACCATTGATATTCCATATCATACTGCACAGATTCTGCAATGTAAACTTCAAGTAAGTAGGTATTTGAATGTTTACTTGCTTGTATACACAGTGCAAGTGATACATAAATAAATGGCAAGTTATGGATTCGTAAAAAAAATTGATAAATCAATTAATTTTAATCTTTTGTCGAAAAATATTTTTTTTTAATTCGATTTTCTTGAATGGAAAAACAAACTTTTTTCTTAAATTATAAAAAAAAATGATTTGTTTTCAAACTTAATATTTCGAAATCGAGTTTAAGGAATTACTATGACACTTTGTATTTAGTAGTTTCTTCTAGAATACTTGAGAAAATTATTCCCTTAAAGGAAAAACGGTACCTACTATATGAATTTTGAAATACCGTTAAGAAAAATATTTTTTTTTCTTCAAAGACGGCTCCAAGTTTCCATATTTTAGACTTTTATCATTATTGAATTACTTAACTGAATAAATTAGTTACAGATGCCCCTTGATTTTTTGTATTGATTTATGTTTTATACGCATATTAATTACTACATTTAAATTGGCGATCCATTTTTTTCTAAACATATGTTTAAAATTGTATACATAAAAATAATTTTAAAAAACGCTTCAACGATTTTGCATGTATCGAATGGTAAGACATTTATTCAATTTAACAAGAAAGGTAATATTGGTATATTACAAACAAATATTGGACTTAAATCTTTGTAAGATTAGCTAAATGTAAATTTCTTAAGACATGTGAAAAATTAATTAGTTTTCTCAGTCAATTTTGCATTCAATAAATACAATTGAAATAACGGGTAATTTAAAACGTAAACATCAAATATTTTATACTGATGCCAAACGCGGCTAATATTAAATAGTTACAATGAATCAGCAAAGACGCATTTAGTATTTTTCTCTTATATTTTTTTTTTTTAGTTTGTACTTGTTTACAATAACACGTTACTTAAAAACTGATATACAGGTTTGATATATATGACGAACGCTACTGAGCAATATTTTTGCAACAACGTATTCCTGAATTTAGAAAACAGTTTATATCGTTTTTAAAACACGGTGTGTATCATTGTTCCGACGTTATAGACATATAAAAATAATATTCTGAGAACTATATGTATGTACGTCAACTAACGATCCTTAATTTTGTATTTTAATTTTAACTTTTTAATGGGCTATTTTTCAGTCAGTTAGTGCATATTCTCCAGGTAGAGCAAAAATCAGTTTTTCAACGGTCAGATACAACTTAATCTAGGAATAATGTTATCAGCTCATTTTAGAACAGAATAAGGAGTTATCTGATGAATAAAATAAATAGCAGCTATTTTCGATATGAAAACCACTTTGAAATAAACGTTAAGCAAAAACTAATTTCTATGAAAAGTTCGATACTCGAAATAGAAGTAACGTTCAAATTAAATTATTCTATAGATTGTGTTTTCTGGATTGAATAATTCGATGTTGTTATCTGGTAGTTTAACAGTCAAGTAAGTTTATTCCTGGCAACTAACTGGATATTTATCTGGAGATTGAAAGATCGGCTCTAAAGCCATTAAATATAATAAAGTTTGCTTAATTTTTTGTTGAATATTCTATACCGTTACTTACATATATACATATGTACGAGTCTAGAGAAATGTCAATCAGACAACCAATTTCCGAAAGTTTAATGCCTTTTAACCCTACAAGCCGCATAAACTCGACTTTTATGTCACACCTTGACATGTCCAGTCACGTTCTTCTAATATACGTGGGTGGATCAATAAGTTTCTGAAAGTTGACACAAATTGTGTAGTTTTATTCACAGTAGACATAATAAAGGTAATATATTCCTGTTTTCATTTTCGTTCAAGTTCGGGCATGTGGCAAAACTGTCACATTTGGCATGTGCATATGATTAGGCATGGGCCAAACTGCTAGTTGCAATATCTGTTACTGCTACTTTAAAATAACAGTTAGAAATTCCTCTTACTGAAATAACAATTATGGAAAAAAATTGTCAGTGAAATCACAATTTTAATAAACTTTTTTCCACTACCAATTTAAAATTAATTATTAATAACTTTTTCATCTATATTTCGCTGTTTGGTTTGATCAAAATACAAATTTAGAAATTTCAAATGTTATTTTAATAACAGTTATTTTTGATCTAATGTTACCTCTTACTGAACACATCTTACTGAAATATTTACCCATCCCTATTTGGATGTGAAAATATCAAAATTGAAAGTTCATGTGCCAAATCTCAGAGACATTTTGTAGTGGCAGACATTTTATATTGACGCCTACAAGCATTTTCGTTTAAATGGAAAAAAGTGAATTTCGAATATAATTATATAATAATTTACGGAACATCTAAAGCCTGCTGTGAGTCAAGAACCTTCGTCTCGACTTGCTCAATATATTCAAATTACTAGATATGGATGCTCCTTCGATGATGTGTCTCTTTTGCATTTTTTAACTGCTAGACGTTTATTAGACAAATTTTCTAAATAAATAAGCATAGTTTAGGGCATGGACATTTTAAACTGTTACAAAATAGGTCACTGTTTAACAAATAATTTTAAAAAAAATGTTGATGTTTTTATGTAGATATATTGTTGTTAGTGTTATAAAATGTGTATACCTACTCAATTAATTTTTTTTTTTTTTGAAGTCAGATCTCAAAGTTTTATTGTCAAGTTGATTTATTTGTATGCACACTTTTGAGCATCAGTGTTGTGTTACAACCTTTATGATTGTATGAATTGATTATAAGATTTAGTTCTAAGACGAAGCTTTTTAATTAATAAAAAACTAATTTTAAATTTTGGGAAAACAAGTTTTTTATTGTATCTTTATACAAAAATATAAATAAATAAAATCAATTGTATATTATGTATCAAAACCTTTTGTTTTTTCTGAACAGATTTAATATAAAAAGATTCTACATTTGCTAAATAAATCAAGTAGGTAATATAAATGGTTTATTTTTACTTTTAGTTATTCTCTGCACTCTGATATCTATAATTCAGATGACTTCTTCAGCCAGTATCGATCAGGCTTCGTCGCCTTCTACGACTAGTGGACTTTTCGCTGCAGATTTGCTTGGACAAATCGCAAAGACAAAATCTGCCGAAAATGTTGTTTTCTCTCCAATATCCATTCAAACAGCTCTGGCAATGGCATACCTTGGTGCTGCTGGAAAAACAGCTGAAGAACTCAAAAATAGCCTCCGTCTGCCATCGGCTGACAAAAATCAAGTTGGTGAATATTTTGCTAAGATTTTGAACAAAAAGGCTGGTGAAACGAATATAAGCATAGCCAATAGAATCTTCGTCAACTCCGACTATCTAATCCAGGCTGATTTCAATGAAAAAGCTGAAAAGTATTTTAATTCAGGGGCGGAAGCACTTAATTTCAAGGAATTGCCAATGGAAGCCATTAATGCTATTAACAATTGGGTTGAAAATAAAACAAATAAAAAGATTACCAATTTAATAAAGCCAGGATCTGTAGATGGTGACACGGTTGCATTAATCGTAAATGCGATTTATTTCAAGGGAAAATGGGAAGAACCGTTTAGCCAGGACCTTACACGAAAAAGTCCTTTCTGGATTAGTAAAGATGAATCCGTCGATGTTGATACTATGTTTGGCAGTGATAGACATCTAAAATATGGTGAATTTCCCGAGTTAAATGCAACTGCTATCGAACTGCCATACAAGGATTCAGATTTGTCTATGATGCTGATCCTGCCATCACAGAAGGATGGTTTATTTGATTTAGAGGGCAAGTTGAGCGCAATATCCATAAATGAATTGCCGTCAAAAATGACTGTGCAAAAAGTCGACTTGTTGATACCAAAGTTCAAGATCGAATTTTCAACAAGTTTATCTGATGTTTTGAAACAGGTAAATATTCAATAAATAAATAAAAATAAATATAGAAGGTTCTTATTTTTGATTTTACTTAAATAGATGGGAATTCGTTCAATGTTTGAAAAAGCCGATTTGCCAGGTATTATCGAGTCGAACCCAAATGTAAAAGTATCTGATGTTCAACATAAGGCTTTTATTGATGTGAACGAAGCTGGATCCGAAGCTGCTGCAGCATCATGTTAGTTACATTGGTCTTTAATTTAGTTGGTTATATTTAATTTGACTTCTTTTATTTTCAGTTCTTCAAATATCTCTTATGTCTTTGGATTATAATTTGAAGTTCTTTAAGGTTGATCGGCCATTTTATTTTGCTATAAAAGATTCTAATACAATTTATTTTACTGGACATGTTGTTAAATTTTAAATAAAGCTTACATTCTTTGATGTTTTTTATCTGTACATGGTCTGAAATTAATACATACAATACATTTTTACTTGCGATATGTTTAGGTACAACGAAAGCTTTTTGCATTTAGAAAAAAACCGATTCGAGATTTTAATTAAACTTGATTTAGTTCAAATTTTGTTTACATATTTTGTTATTAACGGTACCTGTCATAAAAACTTTTTTTTATTTTCGACTTTCCCATAATTGGCTTTTTATACAGGATTTCCCTCAAATACCAAATAATACTAAATATCAATATTTTCGATAGATATTTTTTTGGATTAAAAAAAAATCATTTTTTTTTGAAAATTCAATAATTCGAAAACGGATAATTAAGTTTATATTAATCAATATTTACTTAAAATTGTCATATTGTTTTTTAGAAAAAAATTAAAGAAATTCGGTAGGTATATACAAAATTAAGTAAAAAACGACTTTAACCGTTTCTACTAAGAATCGTGTGCATACGATGAGATCGAACATAAGAGTAAGTACGTGCGATCCAGTTGTGAATTTTATTTTAAGGAAACCTGCAAAAGGAAGTTCTCCCAAGTCCTGCAAGGTAAGCTTGTACAAGGAAATACATGATTGTTGAGATTTTATAGTTCCTTTCTTTTAGAGAATCAAAATATAAATATGAAAAATCGTTTTTATAACAAAACAAGATGCACAATTAGGTCGCACATACTTGCTCTTATATGTTCAATTATATCGTAAGCATAAGATGATTCTTAGTTGATACAGCTACTCAAGGTGTTATTGTTTCCTTTTAGATGTTTAGTTTTCAATGTATTAATATAGTTCTGGAGGGAAAAGTAAGGCCGGATACTATATCTAAAGAGACAGTAGCTCAATATGGCTTTTTGCATTTTTATCACTTTTTCTCAAAAACACAAATGATCAACACAAATCAGGATGCTTTACTATGCATATCTGAGAATACATAGGGTGCTTTCATAAATGCATGGTTGCTTTGTTTACATACGATCAGTTGCGATCATTTTAACGTCAGAAAAAATATTTGCGCATGCATTTTACGAGTAATATGCATTTATGAATACTTTCTCTGATTTGCTTCATTTTCCTGTAAACCAGAAACAATTCTAATGTGTATTTTAAATTTTGAGTTCAACCTTTGTAACCTTTGTATATATAGATATTAAGGTTTCATATACAAAGGTTCAACTTTGAATTTTCTCGTGGAAATTTTGACAAATATGAACAGTAAGGGAAGGTGTACCACCGCTTAGATCATACTGTGTCTTTCCTTAAGAAAAAAATCAGAATGCATGTGAAATTTTATATTTGCGCATTTGCGCTGCAAATATTTGCGTTTTACACTTATTGAATGATGATATTCACTAAGGCAGTTTAGTCATTTGTTTGTTTTTGTTGACAAGGAAAGTAATGTGCAAAAAAGTCCAGCATTAAATTATAATGGGGGTTATCGTGAATTTATTGATATCGGAATTTGGGAATAAGCTTTCATAGGGAATATTTCTGTCATTTCATGTTCGGAGGAAATTTATTACATGGGGGATTCAGTATTGTATGAAGAATTTCGAGTGAATAAAATATTCCGTGGAAACGAAATTTCCTGGGAGATTCCCGATAGAGCCCAATAACTTTCGTATTATGTGAATTAAGTGGACTTTGAGTTAAGTGCTTATTTGGTCACCAATTTTTAATGTTGAAGATTGACAGGCGTAGGCGTGCCCGAACGCCTATAGAAATACAGCCAACACCAACAAAAAAGCGGTCTGAAAGACATAAGGACTTATCATTGCTAACGGCTCTATTAGATAACATTGGTCATTTCCCAAATTTAAAGACAAATAATAAATAATAAATTACATAATTAAATAAATTGATACAATAAATAAAAGGCAATACATATATACGAAATGTTTGGAAACGACTGCAATTATCATTCCTTTACTTATTGTCATAAATGAAAAGTCTAATTATGTTATAATCATAATGCAAATTACTCGTCAAAATTGTAAACGCAACCAACCAACTGAACTATTTTTTTAACTAATTTATTTATATTTTGTTATACATACTTAACAAATTTAAATTTATGTAACCGTTGTTGCATACAAATTCAAATTTCACATCCGTCCTGATATGGCACTTGTCCTAAAGCTTTGGATGAATGTAAGCTTTAAAGATTACATCCAGAGCAGAAGGCATTGTATATATATTCCATTGTATTTATATTTATATATATATACAATAGAAATACTTCTGCTGAATCTTAAAAAACTCACTCCCTTTACAGCGTTTTTGGCGAAATCGAATATGTGTTCAATTCGAAAAAGGTGATCAGTGATGCACATACCATAATGAATATCGGCGCGTAATACCCAGATTTTGAATTTTGTAAGAGCATCACAAATTATTCAGCTTTTAATTTCTGATTTCTGATAATATATCAATACATACTTTTCCTTTTTAAAACATCTGACTTCTATGTTATAAGGGAACATATTTAATCACAAATGATCCTAAGCTTAATAGCCTTGCTTTTAATATAGTTGGCAATTTTGAGTACATTTTTAAGCAGATCATTTAATTTACAAGTGTCTCCATGAAACGTTTGGAATTATTAATTTTTAATTTTTCAAGGAGTCCGCTTTTATTGCCCATCAAAGCATCACTCGTAGTGGCACTGGACAATAGTAAAAATAAAAGACATTTTATATCACAAAAAAACTATTGGAGTTACTTTTTTAGTAAGCCTTCATACAAAATAAAATTATCGGTGATTGTATACGGTTTCCCTGATTTGGCGACTGTATATGCTACTTATTGATAGCTAGCTTTCTCATTGGCACTCGATAACTAAATCAAATGTTAAATTAAAAATGGATAAGAAGATAAATATATACATATCTCTGTCAGAAAAACAGACAAGTAAATTAAAAACAATATGTAAAAGCAGATCCAATATGAAAAAAAAAGATAAATATTCTTCGCGAGACTTAGCGCGTTAGTAACGGGTTATACATTTTGCGTTAAAAAAAAATGTCTGTTTTTCTATATATTTTGCTTGGATTGAGTCAGCTGATATTCTTTAGACACTCGATGTGCACAGGGTGCAGAAAAAACACAGTCATTGTCGGGTCAATGTGAGCCAGACATGAATTTCAAAATTTACATTGAAATGACAGTGGCTTCATCTGTCGAAAATTGGTCGTACCAACTCAGAAACTTTCTTTGGCTCATGCACAACAACTTTGCTAAAGATCATCACATTCATTTTTTATATGTAAAATTTAGATTCCATTTTTGTCTTAACAACACAAAATAAAAAATAAAAAAAAAATTCTTTTTTTGTGGGATTTTTTTTTATTCGAAAAAAATACTTTTTTCATATTAAGACAATTATTAATCACTTAAAGCTTTTCCCATTATTCAGATAGTGAGATTGTTTTACCCTAACAATAATCATGAGCTACCTATGTATAATCGTCTTAATGTTAGGCAAATCAATGACGTACTTTAATATTGTCTCGTTATAAACTAAGTCCCACGAGGATGTCGCACGTTCTTGGAAGTACATTCATAAATTTGGTATATATTTATGTACATAGGACACAAAACCATTTAAAAAATAAATAAATTTGCAAAACATTTTTAGGTCAATAACACTTTTGGACTTATTTGTAGATATTCAAACTAAATTCCATATAAATGTGTTCTAATCATTTGAGCTCTGAACCTGGTTATACGAATACATTATAAGCACGAAAGCTTGCGGGTGATATTTCTAGACAAATATTCGCCTTTGAAGTGCATATCCATTGAAAGAAATAATGACCAGTCGTGTCAAATCTCAAATTGTCAAAATATCATTATTAAAACTTTTCTTTGAATTGTAAGTAAAAAATATGTTCTTTATTTCACCCATCCTAATGTAGGAACACTCGTACTCAACGTTTGCTAAGCAATGAACAAATCTGGCAATCCTGTTATATAATCAATAAACAATTATGAGAATAATATTTCGTAAAGCTAAGTTCTTTTGAACGACACAAGATAATTGGTGGTGAGAAAAAAAATGGTTTTCCAAGATTTTCTTATTTTTTCTCAAAAAACAATGTCACCAATATTGTTTGTTGCCCAAGAAAATCACTCGCATCAGAAATACATAAGGGGTATTATTCACGATCCAATGCAACAAAAAGGTGTAAAATTGCGAAATTTAATTTTTCTCTGCAAATCGTGAACGCACCTTTTTTTATTCTATTGCAATTCTGGAGTAAAAATGCAAAATTAGCCACAAACATTTCTGACGGGAAATAACATCTGCCAAATTTTCAACGACACCAGACAAATTTTGCACCATTGTATTTTTCTGTTGCAATAGGGTTGGGGTATAGCAAAAGTGCAAAAGTGTTGTGAAATCTTAGTTGTTGTGGTGCAAAAAAAAGTTGCACTTTTTCATTTTTACAATGATACTAGGCCAGTTGCACCAGATCACGAATACCCCTATTGAGTTATTTGCACTTGGTCTTCCCTGATGCATGGATAGTAAATGACTATTCACATGAGAGCGACCAACGACCGAGGAATAAACGAATAAATTCCTTTTAAAACAATTTACCAACCTAAATTCTTCACAAATTCTAAACAAAATTGTAGAAATATTATTTGTAATAATAAAATTTACTTTTTAATCGCCAAAATACGGTACATTTTAGAAAACAATTTTGGTAGTCGCGAATTGCATCTGATTGTTACAAACAGTCAAACTCTATTCGCGTTCCACATACCATCCACCCTTCAACGAGTAATTTGTTCGCCCGCGTCTTTCCTCAAAATCAGATTTACAACGTATTCCCCGGTTATATGAATGAATTGCGGAATCGAATCGTCAATCTGAGTTTACAGAATAAACAACAAAAACATGCAACAGAAAAAATACAGAGAAAACGGAAACAACACAAAAAAAAACACTATTTGTGCACACACCCACCAAGAACCAGGTGTGAATTCGATTCTTCAATTGCTCGATTCAAGTATATAAATATATTTTCAATTCGATCCAGCTCGTTTAGTGGGATTGGATCAAGTAATCCGATTTTAATCAGATTCAAGTATACATCGACCTAAATCCTGATTCAATACCGATTCAATTCTCCATATCAACATAGTATATATTCGTGACGAATAAAATTAAAGCAATGTGAACGAAATGTCAAAATGGTCGAATATTCGTTAATTCATTGGTCGTTGGTCGCTCTCATGTGCATAGTACTTAAGAGCTACTCGTTAGTTAAAGAATCTCACTCTCACACTTTTACTTACGATTATAGGTACTATAAGGCTATATTCTTAAATACATATTTATGATTGTCATTCCAATTTTTTTTTAGAAAAAAATTAAAGAATCTTTGTATATATAAAAAAAAGTAAAAGGCGACTTTTAAACTATATTTAGATTTTTAATAGCAATCTTTTACATATGATGTGATCGAACAAAGAGCAAGTTCGTGCGAAACAGTCGTGCATTTTGGTTACTATGTACCTATAAGCAAATATTATCAGAAACTTCCTAACTTCTATACGCTTTGATCTTTTCATGAACCCAATACACGTCCATTATCCTGGTAGACATAGATATGTATATTAGTCAAAGTACAAGTTTATGTACATACAAACATACAAAAAGAGCATATTGGTCATCAATAATAATTAATCATTATTAATATAGGAAAACACTTTTTACAACAATCATCATCCGAGTTTTATTTTGTTGGTAATTTCTAAAAGTCTACGAAATTACTGATTCCTGTAGGATTGACTACTTTCAGTCTTGTGACGGAGGCATCATTCTCCATAAAAATGTATATACTTAAATAGCTATATGTGCCCTAAACAAAATTCAGTCTGGTTTATACCAGCATTGTTCAGTGGGTATTTCCAATGTATTGCATATACATATGATAACAACTTTGAGTTATACTCCACAATTCACAATAATGTGGCCTCTTTTTTGCCAGAACGTATAAGTACTGCAAAAACTACGAGTTCGTGCTTCAGTTAACATCTATTTTCCTTTAAGTGAGTTTTTGTATATTCTAAAGAAGAAAATATTCTGTGATCAGTGAAAGTCAACAATGTCTCCAAGTGCAACTCTATGTAAGAAAAGAAAGTATTTAAACAATTCGATTATTGTGGGTTAAACCAACAAATATCTGTTTTCTCGTATACGTGCTTAAGAATATCGAGTGATTTCTCAATTATTCATAATATTATAGATATTTTGTTATTATTTAATGCATTTGATTGCTTATGATAATAAAGGTAATGTGAAGGTCAAAGAACGAGATAAACTTGGAATATATTCAGATGGACCAGAGGGGTGTAATCTAAGTGAAAAATAATAATATAAAGTTATCTTCTAAAAATCTCGAAAAAGTTCACACAAGAAGTTTTTGTTAATAAGCTTAGTGTCGTTGTTGTGTATAGATAATAAAATTATGTGTTAAAAATGTTGGCATCTACATATACAAAGCAGTTTTCTGATTTAAATTTAATTTTAAACAGGTTTAGAACGTGATTGTGAATTCTTAAGCCGGCTAATCTGCTACGACTCATCGGCCCATATGTACCTATAGTTATTTATTACATACATCGTGTAAGAGAATATAATTAAAATTTGGTTGCCAGAGTTTATGTGCATAGTTTTGATATTTGAGCTTATTTAAGTACGTAGTGAGACATTCTGTCCATAGTCGCCATTTTCTTTATATTTTCCTTCTTGATACAAATGACATTTCGTGTGCTCAGCAATGCTCAGACGATTATGTTCAAGCTCATCGACCGCCCTCTGAACATGTTGAGAACGAAAAAAGCATTCAAAAACACAAACATATTCGGGGTGTAAACGCTCTGAATGAAAAAGAAACATAAACAAATTTTTTGATAACGCAGACTCTGCTCTGAACTAAAAGAGAAAAACGCCTTAAGTAGACTTGACTCTATGTTTGCATTTAGCACATGGAACATTCGAAAATCCATCAGTTGATGCGGAAATCTCCATTCACGATTGTGCATAGTATTATTTGTATAGTCGACTCTCTTTAATTCGAAACTCGAGGGACTTCTAAAATATAAAAAATTATCGAGAGTTCGAAATATTAAATGGTTTGAAATTTTTGAGAGAAAAAATATGAAAGCTTCTTTTTCTTACTCCAACACATTGAAAAGCATAATCTTCTCCTTGTGTTTAATTTTGGTTCAGAGTATACTCAGAAGAATCTTAAATTATTTGGCAGCATCACTTTCTACCCACCTCCCTCGATTTTTTCGATTAACTCTTTCTATTCAGAATTCGTCAAGCATTTATATACTTTGTAGGACTATTATTAACTAACAACAACTTTTAATCTGCAAAACCAACGAAAGAGTAACTGAAACTGAACAACTAAGCAAACAGTACGAAATTGTGAATCAAACTAATCATTTCAAAGAAAAATGCGCGTGCATCGATGAAACAAGTTTGAGTTTGTCTCAAAATAAACCTCTATACAATCTGATAACTTTTGATTGTCGAGTGTTTAATGCCTGTGAGTTGGAATTAACTCGTGTCGTTTTCTTACGTAGCGATGATATTTTTGTTCGAATTACCAAATGCATAAAAATGTATAGATTTTTTTCGAAATATTAAGATGCTTTATAGAAACTCGTTATAACTTTGAATTAGAGATAGGTTTGAGTTAACGAGAGTAGACGTACATACGTATATGAATCGATTGCTTCTTTTGTATCTAAGTTTATTTCGCGTTAAGATTATTAATCTAGAATTACTGAAAAATCTATACTAAATGTTACCACGTGTTTTGATTGTCAACGAAAAATGTTGTTGACGAGAATGTTAACACCTTTGATGATAAAGAACAGGGAGAAAATAAATATTGTTGTGACGTCGTCAATGCATTAACCGATTACGTTGGCCGTGTAATCTCATAGCGGATTTCATTCAAGAAAATATTTGCTTCTTTCTGTCCAAAGATTTGATCTTTTTTAATTTTGAGAGTTTTATTTCAACAAAAAGAGAGCAAATATAGATTAAATCTCAACACGAAAGATTTGATCTCTTTTGTGTCGTCTTGTCTGTCAAACGTCAAATTGAAAATATTTTGTTATTAATTTGTTGTGAAGTTGTACCAGTCCGTGCTAAAAAATTAAAGAAAATAAACAAATAATGGACGAAGAAGTTAATTATTTAGATTTTATAAATTTACTGGAGTTTTTGAATACTTCGTCTTCCTCGTCATATGATGATAAAGATATGTTTTTTCCAGAAATGTATTAACCAATACTACAATTAAATCTGGAAACAAGTTTCATTGAAAAGGTCAAATATCGATTTTGAGAGCAGATCTCTGAAATTTGAATAAAACTCGCTATCAGCCTTACCAGATAATCAAGAAATATCTATCTCCATTCATGTTAAGTCAAAAACATTGTGTCAAAAACAGCAGCTGCGATTTATCTACGAGTTGAATTTTATATGCATTTACGGCGTCAAAACTATTAAATGCGAATATTTTCTATAAAAAATAATCTTTTTTTTTGTATTATAATATTTGTAATATTTGTTATATATCTAGGAGTAACTATGTTAATATAGTGACAAATGGATGCGTCCTTTCTTACCTTGAATAGAACTGGAAGAATAAAAACGTAGACTTCAAAGTCAAAGGTGGAGAGAATTTTCAGGACTTAACACTTATGTCATTTTGAATTAGTAATTCTGAAGATTTCTCTTATAAAGTTCACGTAGGCGTATGAGTACTTTTTTATGATTGGCAAAGAGCTAATATTTATTCTTAAGGGAATTTTGATTTTGTCAAAAAAACAAAACAAGTAAATGAAATTACAATCTTTTTCCACTAACAGACTACCACCGAAGCGAGTTTATTCAAATTCAATGTAGGTACTTATATATAGTTCAGTGACAGTAGCCTTGTCGTTTAAAAATGGAATTTTAACATTTTGTCAAATTTGTTAATTCTGATTTTTTGCTAAGTTGCTTAGGATGTTGGGCTATAAATAATCTAAGTTTCCGACCTAGAGGTTTTAGCCTAAAGAGTTTATTTTAAATTATAATATTTCGCACTACGTTTTAAAAGTAACTAATTTTTTCCCAGAAACGGTATTGTGTAGGACTAATGGTTTCTATAATGCAGCTTTAAAGCATAAACTAAATTTTTTTCAAATATTGCTCAAAAAAGACCTAGGGGTAAAATGAAATCTGAAAATTTCACTGAGAATTTCACTTGCAAAAAATGAGGGTTTTTGCAGTTTGTCTTATGTTATCGAAATCATAACCAGCATTCAATATAATTTGGCAGTTTATGGCGTGCATGTTTTGTTCGATACTCTTGAGGCTTTATTTTAAAATGGAAAACCTTAACATAATATATAGATCTCTTAGAAAAATGCAATTAAGATGGAATGCATTCAAGAATACACTCTAAGTTGGTTAGACAAACTTAAATCGAATTAACCGCCATCTAAACATCTAAACATCTCAGCATTTTAACAATTTTATGTATTCTGGTATTCTAATCGACAAGTTAACATACTGAAGTTTAATTTGAGCGTATTTGTAAAGGCGGTAAATTTCAATCGCACATTTGAAATTATTTTATTTTGTCATAATGGCCGACACAAATTAAATTCGATTTTGATATTTAATTGTTACGAATGTGCGTATTTCTGGTTATGATTCTCGCTTCAATTTAACCGAACACTTTCAGAAGAGTTCGGAAGCCTTTCGGACGACCAATCGAAAACAACATTAGTCATTTTATGTTCACTCGGATTGGTTACCCATTAATTATATTCACTCTTCGGAGTTGTTATGTTTGCCTGTAAAATAATGCTAATTTGGCTAATTCACTTTTTCAAAAAAAAAACACGGCTATTATAACAAGCCCATACAAATATTAAGATTAGATTAGAATATTGAGTTTCAGTAAACGTAATTCTTGATCATTTAAAGATGTAAGTTCCTTGGCCCATTAACCCTTTTTTTGAGTTCCATATGATTTTTTTTTTTTTTTATTTATTGATCAATGTACATATATTAAATTTTCTAATTATTTGTAGCTCTACTTGTATTATTATGCATCGCCCATATATCATCATCCCAGAATATTTGGCCAAAAAGTAGAGCTTTGGATTTAACTAAAAATGGTTCTTTCCCATCGGTTCTTTTCAACGGAATATCAAGTCGAAATGAAAACAAAAATATTATCATATCGCCATTTTCCGTGCAGTCAGCTTTGACTCTACTCTATATGGGTGCCGAAGGTGATACCGCCAAAGAATTTCAAAATGTATTTCATTATAGTTCGCCTAACAAAAATGAAACTGCTGCTAGCTTTTTGCACCTTATCAAATCGATGACATCAAGTGAACTAGCCCAGATTAAAAGTGCCAACAGAATATACACTAGATTTAATCTTGCTCCAGAATTCAATGAAATTGCTTTGCAATATTTCCATGCGGAAGCGGAAATGGTGGATTTTAATTTGAGAGAACAAACTGCAAACAAGATAAATACTTGGGTGGAGGAAAACACAAATAAAAAGATCAAAGACTTGATTAGTCCCGATTCAATTGATGACTACACCACTGCTATGCTTGTGAATGCTATTTACTTTAAGGCACAATGGGCAGATCAGTTTAGTAAGCATACAACCAAAAAGCAGCCTTTCTACATGAGCGAAACTAAATCTATTGATGTTGATACTATGTCTGGAGAGATTAAGTGTAAATATGGGATATTTCCTGAGCTTGACGCTACCGCAATTGAGTTGCAATATGAAAAAACCAATATGGTTATGGATGTGATCCTTCCTAATAAGCTAGATGGCTTAAAAGACCTAGAGCATAGGATTTCAGTAATGGACTTTGGTATGCTCTTTGAAAACATTACCAGAGAAGAAGTCAACGTTAATCTGCCGAAATTCAAAATTGAATTTAATACTGAACTTATTCCTGTTCTAGAAGATGTTAGTTATTATTTTTTTTCTTTCCTTATAACTTTCTTAATTGATTTTTCTTTTCTTTTATTATATGCAGATGGGCATGAAGACGTCTTTCAAATACGGTGCTAATTTTAAGGGAATATTTAATACAATTGTCCCGGTAAAGATTTCTGAGGTTATTCATAAGGCTTTTATTGAAGTAAATGAGTTTGGATCTGAAGCCGCGGCATCAACATGTAAAGTTTTATTGTTTAAATTTTAAATGCACAACTGAATTTATTTTTCTTTCTTTCCTAGATACTAAAGTAGTATTCCTATCAGCTTTTTCATATGTTACGAAAACGTTTACGGCCGATCACCCATTTATGTTTGTCATAAGAAATCCAGAAGTCATATATTTTATTGGTCATGTTAAGCAGTTTGAAAACTAATAAATTGTGTTTAGTCAGTTTAGTAATTTAATAAATAATATTTTATACAATTTTGTTTGTTTTATTTTGTTTCATTTTCTATAAGAACTTATAGTTGTTATAAATGGTGTTGAAAAACAATGTTCGTCACTTACTTTTTCTATTGCACACTTACATTTGTTACAATCTTTCACAAGAAAACTGTTTATAATTTAAGGCCACAAAATAACAAGTTGATATACAAAACAATATAGGAAATAAAATAAATTAAATTAAAACGCTACTTAAAGAACAAAAAATAAAAAAGCTAGTAGCCATCATATTTTATCAATCACAGTTAAAATAATGACAACACTGTATGCAGTATTATTTTATATTTTCAAAACCTGCAGTGTGGTTATTTAAAAGGTGAAATATATTTTTTTAATTAATTGCATCCAAATTGATCGATAATAAAATATCAACCATTAACTACAATTTTTTTTTAAATTAAAATTTAAAATAAATATATTGTAATGACGTTTGTTAGCTTATGTTTTTATGTCGAATTCCAAACAACCATTTCAAATCGATTTCATATCGATTTTTTTATTTGTTACAAGGAACTTGCAAAACATAGTTTGGGTGTAAAGTCTATGAAATCTAGCTAAAAACACAATATCTGTTTTGACAAATTTTGTTTTAAAAAAAATCGATTGTTTATGTGTTCAGAAAAATATCGAATGTATTGTTGTTTGGAATTCGACATTAGTTACTTTTGAAGAAAATACGCATATTCTTGCTTCATCTACATTTTTACATATTGCTTCTCAGACGATTTTCTAATACAATATTTTGTATAAAACAAGATACATATGTAGTTGATTTATATCATTACTCCTTCGTTTGACCAAGTTGATGGCAGATGAATTATGCTTTATCAAAGTCAGTAAAAGTTTTTCGATACATTCCAAGTAAAAAAAGCATTAAAATTTTATAACAAGGTAGAATAATTACGACTTTATTAAAAATCCAAAAGCGTGTCCTGATTAAAATAGTTAAATAATTAATATTTACAGTCATGTTTAGTTCAAATTTACAATCACTAGCTTACTTGTGCTAGTATTATTTACTGCTTTTCGAAATCTGAGAAAGAAATTGACCCTGGAACCTGTTCCCTGTTATGTGCTAAAATCAAAAATGAAACATTATTTCTTTTATTTCTAAATGCAGATTACCTCTTTTTTTCAGGTTTAGATTGTCTCAACTCAACCAACCTTCTTCGAATATATACAATCTAATAGCAAGCTGATAAAGGTTTAGCATCTTTAATCGATATTTTTATTATATTTTTCTTAGCTGTGATTGAGCGAACGGTGGACTCATTTATATTGGAAAAAATCGTCCAACCGCAGTGTGCCCTTCCCTCTTCTCTAACCGTTTAATAATTTCTAATTTTGTTTCCAGGTTTAAAAAAAATCTTCTTTTTGCATATCTCCTTGGAAAGTTGTGAAGATCGCTTTACTAATGACATCTTAATGTCTTGTAATTCATTCAACTTCTAATTTTATAAATTATAAGGTCAAAGATATTAGAATGCATGATGAGAATCTATAAATATTACCAATATCTACCATTTTAAAAAAGAAGCAATAAATAATAGTAATGTAATACACAGAATCAAACAATAAGAACAAATTGCAGAAATATTTTTGGCAATCTGATATGCCCATTTAAATTAATAAAAGTTTTTCTTGATTAATTTTTCATACCGGGAATTGTTGTTGAATCGTGTATAATCACAGTGTATGTAGAGGGAGTTTCGGAAAAACTTAATCGCGTATAAGCGAAACCGCGTATGCAGAGACCTCGTTATGGACATTATAAAACTCAAATTTCAAAAAAAAAAAAGTGACTGGATTTAAAAAAATCGAATTTTCAAAAATAAAAAATATTTAGTTTTTGAATGGAAAACACACTTAACACCAAATAGTGAGAAAGTCGAAAATATGAAAATTGGTTCTATGAAGTACAGTTAACACTGGAGTACACGCGTGGCCTACTAACTAACACTAACAGTTTTGTTCATAACTTAACGGTTTTTGATGTAAGAGCTGTGTCATTTTAAATAAGCCTTCTCAACCAAATTTTGTATAGGTCAGCGTAACTCTTGATATGTTCGCGAACGCATGTTTTTATAGTTAAGTGTCAAAATCAATTGTCTGCCATATTAGTCCGCGCGAGCGTTTGTGTAAAATTAAATTATTGCACCAAGGCCCATACAAGATCAACAAAAAAAAAATTGATTTGTCCCGATCACCATGCTGTAGAGTGTCTTCAATGCTATGAAAATTCATGGTTTTTATATATAATTATATAAATTAACTAAAAAATATGAAGAATTGATTTTTGAACAACCAGTTTGGTCTTTTTTTGATATTGAAAAAGTATTTATACTAAATTTGAATTTGCTAACTAATATTTATAAGTTCAAACTATTAAAATATTTGTTTCATTTAAATGTTTATAAACTAAAAAGATAATGGTATTTTTAAATGGTCTACCATAGTAGGCCATGCGAGTATAGGTGAAAAAAATAGGGCGCGGGTACTCCAGTGTTAATAAGTACGCAAAATAATATATTTGTATAATTAAAAGTGAACTGTTCTACTTTAAGAACACACACATTTTTTATAAAAATTCTTGGAACCGTTTTCGAGAAATACATTTTTTTTCTTAACTTTTTTTTCAACATATGTATTTTATTTTAACTATTCAATATAATGTAAAAAAAAAAAACAATTAAATACGAAGTTTCGGAAAAATCGTTGGAGTCGTTATTTGTTATACATTAGTGTTTAAGCTTTCCAGGAGCGTGTGCATAAGAATGAAAAAAAAAAATAAACCGTTGTCCAGAAAATCGAACACCAAAAAAATGGTTAAACTAGAGGTACCAAAAATAGAATTATTTTTTCCAAAAAAAAAATTATCAAAATGTACCTTTTTCCTCCATGAACTCAATTAAACAAAATTAAAAAACTCAAATGGTCAAACTTCGTAGCGAACTACTTAATCTAAACTTCATTCCGCATAAGGATAATTTACCTCTAGAGTGTGATACAACTTGGCAGAAGAGAAGACGTTGTCCCATTCATGGAAAAATGCCCTATCCTCAGAGAAATTACAAGCAATATATTCAGAAAAGTCTTTTTATCGAAAGAACAAGTTTTTAGTTTGTTGAATGAGATGGATGTTGCCAAACTACACAAATATTGCAAAAAATGCATTTACATGTAGAGCTGCTATATTGAATGAAGACTTCTGATTTAATTGTGCTTTATATTGTTAAAAATGATTTATTTCTTTTTTAATTTTGAGATGTATATCGATGGGTCAGTACATCATAAATTGTTATTAATTGCCAATCTGGCAGACGGCAATTGCAATGTTTTAACGATTTTTGTTGTTAATAATTAGGTGATATAATGTAAATTTAACTATACTGCAATAAAAGTTTATATATATATAAGCTTAAATAAAATGAAATGATTCTATGTAAATATTTTGTACCTCATTCTCATTTCTCAAAATAAATATTAAATATCTAATTCGATGAATTTTTGGCAAATTAGAACTAGATACATACATACCTCCAATAGCTCAGTCGATTGATTGGCTTTTGGATTGATGCTTGATTTATTTTCTTGATAAACGTTAATCTAAGATTAGTAGAAAAAAATTCATTCGTTTTTTTTAATAAAAAGAAAAAATCATTTATAAAAATACAATTGAATATTTATTCAAAAATATTTGGCAAAACTTAATACTTTTTTTTTATAAAAAAAATTACTACAAATATCACTGCCTTCAAGGCTTTTGTGTTTATATTTTTGAATAAAAAAATATTCATCCGAAGGTCTTAATTGCATTTTTATTCCTAATCTATCACTAACTCCCAATTTCTTTGTAAAAAGAATTAGCAAATGATTTTTGAATTCCGTATACAAATCTGCAATAAGAAAAATTATTACATCATGAACATTTTGAAAAACGAGACAAATATACAAATATTAACAATTACTTACGCCATGAAAATATAACAGAGCATATACATCGCACTACTTATATAATTAAACGCTCCTGGGTTATTTACTAAAGTAGCACGATACACAAGATTGTATAATGGTCCTGAAGCAATAGGTGATATCGATTCCAAAGACGTTGTTAAAGCAAACACTTTACCTTTAATAGTGACAAATAAAATGTATTATTTAATGGTTTTAAGTGCATAGGTATAAATTTACCTAGATCAGCAGCTGGAGTAACATGGGATAATATTGCTCGACACATTGGACCGGTGACACCTCTTAAAGATCCCAATACCGTACCTAAATACATATGCCATGAGTATAATGCAGCAGCACGTACTGCTGACTCTAAGACACTACACCCTAGGGCAAGAAGGCCCATTGCAACAATTGAAAACCCAAGATACTGTAGGAAAATAAAATTTAATTTCGAAAATATGGTGCAAATTTGTGTTAATAGTTACTTTTCTTAATATGATCATTCCCAAAATACTGCCCCCAATTTGAATAACAATTCTGGCTGCATTGAACAGGCTAAAATCTTCCAGTGTCCATTCAAAACGTTCTCGCACAAATAGATATGTCACCGTACCCTCACCCTCTAATAAATTTTTACGATATTTTTTTCATAAAATTTCAATTTAAATATTATAAAATATCAAGCTTACGCATAGTTGCAATAGAAATTGTCAGGATTATCATAATAAGCCAAATAATTGCACGATCATATTTTGGTCTACGTTCGCAGCAAGTTTTAAATAGACCTATAGCCAAATCCCAGCGGAAGAATTCTCGTATTTTAGACTAAAATTAGAATTTTGAAAATAATTCATTACATTAAAAAAAAATTGTGATTTTCTTACTCCGGTACAAATTTGGTCCTGTCGGAGGCTTTCAGGAACAAAAAATATGACGTACAGTAGTGCAATGATCATAAACCCACAGCTAATCGCAAAAATTGTTAAAACATTTGTTGCTTCATATATAAAACTACTGGCAACAGAGCCAGTTGTTATTCCAATTAAAATTGAAGCCTCATTAAGCACCATTCTGAAAGATAAATATAAATATGTGTTATTGTTAAATTGGAATTTATCTACCTAAGATCTCTCGCTTTGGAAACAGCCACGTCAGATATGTAACAGTAGATAACTGTAATCAAGGCACAAGTTCCTCCAAAGAAAACAGAAGGAAGCGATGATAGCAGATAGATCCATGGGCTGACTTCCGCATGAAGTGAAATTAAGGTTACAACTCCCATTATAATGTAGGCAAGAAAATATCCTTTAAGTTAAGACAAAAAACATACATTAATAAGATTGGCTGTTTTAGGTAATATTTTGAGTCGTGTTTTAAAAAAAGTGTATAGCCAGCTTAGGAAGTTTTAACGTTTATATTATTGTTTTAATTTTTATAGAAACAACAACCTTTTAATTGTTTCCGGATAAAAATTTCCTTAGTTGGGTATACAAAAAAAATCACGCTTTTTATTTTTGTATAATACCAGTGTAAGTTAATATAATAACTGGCCTTCGGCCAAATTTATCTGACCATGGACCTAAGAAGAAGCTTATAAACGCTGGTATGACACTTTCTAAAATAGATTGAGCCATTAGTATATTTGTCACATATTCTTGAACGGTTTCTTCTATTTTCTGGAAAAAAAAGACGTTGACAAAAAAATACTTTGATTAATACTATTATTTTGCTGATTAAAAAAAATAATAAGGATTCAACATATGTATATAAATATTTACAAGAGCTAGCAATTATTTAAATATTTGATTAAACTATTTAATTTGAAGAATTTTTTTCTTAAAACAATCTCCATTGATACTAAGATCAAGTTCATGGTTATTGGTTATTACGTTTTCTCATGCATTAGCATGCATCAAGCAGTTACAGTATTTAAAAATGGACGGTAAATCATTTGTAAAGAATATAAAATGAAGTACCCAAATGACTGCCTTGTGAAATACTTGACCCCACAACTACATATGAGATTTGATACACATTAATCCTTAATAGCTTATTTTCTGTTAGATAGGTATGAATTTAAACACTTTAAAAATTCAACATTCAATTCCATTATTCTAATATCGTTTTTATTTGGCAATCCGGAAGCCTTCCGGACTCTTCTGAAAGCGTTCACTTGGGAAAAAATGACAGTTCTTATTCTGAAAAGAAGAGAATTTTGCTTCTGGATTTAAAATCAGAATCAGAACCAGAAGCACTCACACATTCATATAATTGAACGTCAAACTCGACTGTTGTCATTTTTTGTATCATAATTGTGCAACAAACATTTTTTTTGGATTTGAATATTCTCACGTACACAATTATTTTCGCATATACAATCTCATTAAAATTCAGAATCGTCAGAATCACACAAAAGTGTTCAGTTGGGATCCCGGATCGGAGAAGAATTCCGGATTGCCAAATAAAAACGCCATAAGTTTTTGCAGGGGAAGACCCTGACTTCGGCTGTCAGAAGCTTTAACAAAATCACTATACAGGACATAAGCTTTTCTACTTTTTCGACTTAATTATTACAATAATTTGCAAAAAGACTTAAATTCGTAAAAGTTGATCTACCTTTTACAAAACCATCCTGGACATAACAGTAAGTTTTGAGATTGGTCTATAGTTCTTTACTAATAGCGAGTTTTATTCAAATTTCAAAGATCTCTCAAATTAGAGATTTGATCTTTTCACTGAAACCTTTTTCCATTGGTAAATAACTGACACACAAAAAACATATCTTCTTCATCATCAGATGACAAGGAAAACGAAGACGAAGCAATCAAAAACTTCACTGAAATTATAAAATATAAATTATTAACGTCTTCGTCCATTATTTCTTTATTTTTTAGCACGGATTGGCACTACTAGTTCACAACAAAATAATAACAAAATATTTCCATTTGAACATGACAGAAAAGACTTTTTACATGTATGTGTTCATTCAGATAAAATCTGACAAAACATCAGAGATCCAATCTTTCCTGTTAAGATTTGATCTAGATTTGTTCTTTTTGTTGGAATGAAACTCTCAAAATTCAAAAAGATGAAATCTTTTGTCATGAAGATCAGATCTTTTCTTGAATGAAACTCGCTATAAGTGCTTAAGAGCACTCTTATAAACGCAATAAGATATTTTGCATTCTTTAAGAAAAAACAACATTTTGTAAAGATTTATTAAAAATAAAGGTCAAAATATTACAAAGTGAAAAAGATCATTTTGACAAAGTATAGGAGACATCATATTAAAACCAGATTTTTTTGAAACATCAATTTCATTTAAGCTTTCCAAAACATCCTTTCTAAAAAACTTTGTAGATTGAATCTATAAAAGGAGTAATATCAGGGTAAAAGCCGTCAATATTTGTTAAAACATCACAATCACAATTATAGGAAGCTTTAAAGAACCCAGCAATAAGGTCACATTTTTTTCTCCGTGTGTAGGTATAGAACCTTCAAATGGCGCTATGAGGACCGAAAAATGCATGCTCATAGGAGTGTGAGATTCTAACTGCACTAAAAATACCTCCTCCCGATTGCAACTAAGTTAAAACTTATCTAGCAATTTATTTTTAACGAATTGAATAAACCTGTTGCAGGTGATAGTTCCTGCTTATACCGCGATTTTAAAGCAGATTCTTGTTTAGTTCACCAGATCTTAGTCAAATGTTTGTAAGGTATTTAAATTAGAATCTGTCGTACAACCCCCGAGTTGTATACAATAAGTCCAGACAGGCTTAAGCACCTGCCTGAGTTTGTTTTGGATACTGAGCTTAGAGTGTTTCCCGAGCAACCAGTACATATCTCTGAGTTTATTAATTAACTTTTCGCATTTCTTTTTAACATGCGGTTTCCATTTTAATTTCGCGTCTAGAGTCATTCCGAGATATTTTGCTTCATTGGCAAACGGAACTTGAACCGTGTTAACAAATACCGGTAATCTAATAATTTTCTTATCTACATTGACTGATTTTACTTCGTTGAGGGATATCAGCCATGTTTTTGTCCAATCATTGACATTATTCAGAGCTTTTTGTAATTTTGTCGTAGAATCATTTATCATTTGGCTCACTGCTAGTATTGCAGTGTCGTCAGCAAACGTGGCTACGATAGTGTCTTCTGTTTGAGGTATATCACGTGTAAATAATAGGTACAATATTGGACCTAGAACACTTCCCTGTTGTACCCCACCCACTATTTCTTTGAGATCCGAGTAATCGTTTCCATGTCTTACTCTAAAAGGTCTTTTTTCTAGATATGCTTTTAGAAGCGTATAAAGTGCTTCAGGCAGAATTTGCTTTAATTTAAAATTTAGACCTTCGTACCACATCAAAAGCTTGCGACACGTCTAGGAAGACCGCCGAACAAATTTTCTTTTCTTCAAGAGTTTTCTCAATGACGTCAGTGATCATATGCACTTGGTCAATTATCGAGTGCTTGCTTCTAAATCCGAACTGATATTCAGGTATAAGGCGCTTTTCTTCTATTATTGGCTGCAGGCGCAGAAGTAATATTCTTTCATAGACTTTAGATATTAAGGGCAGAAGCGAAATGGTCTATAAGATTTCTTATCATGTGATGGTTTTCCTGGTTTGAGAACCATTAAACCTTTCGCAACGTTCCATTGGCTCGGAACGTACTCTAGCCTAAGAGTGGAATTTATTTTATAAAGAAGATTAATTAACCCTTTGCGAGGAAGCATTTTGAGAACTTCGGCCATAATAAGGTCATATCCCGGAGCTTTATTATACTTAAGCTTTCTTATTTCACTACTTAATTCGGCAAGGGTAACATTTCTTGTTATGTAATTTTCGCTTGAGTTAGAACGTATATTTAAATTTTCGTTGAGTCCTTGCCCATCAAATGGTTTAAATGTGTTCTCCAGGAAATCCGCGAAAGCGTTTGCTTTCTCTTTGTCGCTTTTTGCCCATTCGTTTTGATTATTCTTAATCGGGAGCGCTGGGAGCGTTGGTTTCTTCATTACTTTGACAGCTTTCCACAGTTAGTAGTTGGATTTTTTTCCTGCTGTCAAGCTTTCAAAATAATTTTCTACTTCAGAATTTTTGAATTCTGCTATCCTCTTTTTTAATAAATTACACAAGCGATTTAAATTTAGCTTGTGTTGAGGAGCTCGAGTTTGCTGCCATTTCTTACGTGCCTATCGTTTCTCTTTTACTAAATCTTTTATTTACTGCGGATATTTTAGGTTTTTAAAGCGCGGCATTTCTCTTTGGTACGGGGTGTTGTTCCATGGGGCTTGTTGTACGATATCAACGAAGGTCACATGGGCTTTGAATATCGTTGGATTTAAGATCCTCGTATTCCATGCATTGAGGAAAAGACAAACACTTTCTTTTAGAATTTAAAAATACCCAGAAATATTTTGAATTATGTTTTATAATTGATTCATAACCTGTTGAGAAAATCAAATTCTTTTCTTAACTGAAAAAATAATAAACGATCCTCTGAAAGATTTGTTATCTTAAAACGCTTAAATGACTTGTTATTAGCATTATCCAAATTATGTATTCTTTTATTAAACCATGGAAGCTTAAGCGATTTCTTTCTAGTTAAGGTAGGAATAAATCGTTCTTTCTCCCTGCGTATGTTGTAACACTTAATAACTGCAAAACTTCTCGAATAATAGGCTTAGATACAAAATGTATTATTTTGATTTATATTTTGAAGCTTATCAGAATAAGCTGGATTTTAACGAACTGGAGCTGATTCCTTCTACTTGTCAAGGATCTATCCAGATAAACAGATAGACGCGACGTACCTACAGTTTGGCAAACAATACTTTTTTTTTTAATTCTCCATCATAAAAATACAAATGGGCCTATTTGCCTTCCCATAATGTATTTGAGGAACCCATAATGTACAATTATCTTTATATATGTACATATATTTTGTTTTTTAAAGTAAGAAAACTATTATCTGTATTGACACGAAATAATACTGTTGAGAATCCATTTTTTGCAGAGTCCAATATCTCAGACCTCATCAATGTGGAATTCTTATGGGGTTTTCGTTTGGTAACTTTATATTTTGATTTAAAAATTGATTTTTTTTACGTAACGATTCGAATACGTTTTCAGATTGATTTTTATTTGCTATACCAGCTATCAGTATAAGCTGTCTTGTCAAACTGATGGCTGTCAATTTTAATGCATAGTGGTGTTATAAAAGAGGGGTAGATCTGCCAAAAAATCCAGATCTGCAAAATTGATTTAAAATCAAAAAATAAATTAATTTATTTGGCCAATCGAAGGCAAAAATTGTCAAAATCAGTTTTTTGACAGATCTAAATCAAAAATAAATTGATTCGTGTTACCAAACGATAACCACATTAACGAAAAATCTTGTTTAGGTTTTTCCTTCAGGTCAGTCATTGATCGACAACCGCATTTGTCTTTGACAGTAATACCTAATCTCTAATATACACCCATATATACAGTATTTACAAGAAGTTTATGTTGTTTTTAATAATCAAGCAATACAATTTTCAGTATTTAATCTCTGATCCACTTTTTGTTCTAATTAATTTAAAATCATTGTTTAGTTGCGTAGCGTTTGTGTCATGAACATCCAAAGCAGATAACAAAATCCATATATATAATCATTCTTTAACTTTATTGTTTGATTAAATAGAGAAAAATAGACACAAAGGAATATTCCTAAATCTATTTCCTCTTAGCTGTAATGTGTCGTTTTGTTAAATACACGATTTGATCGCTGAGCTAGCATTAAGACTGAAGAGAGATTAAATGGCATTTTTTAATTTTTTTTTTCAAATTTTAACTAATAAGGGGGGACAAAAACAAGATATCGAAAACTGTAGTTTTTTTTTATAAAAAAAATTGTTCCTACTTACATAAAGGGTGCTAATTTTAGATATGGAAATTAATGAATATAAAAGATTCTGCAAAGATTTGCTTCAAAAGCGACATACAAAGAAAAAATTACAATTCTGAGATATGTAAGTACAACATTGTGGAAGAACATATTTCGCATTTATGTTTTGTATAAACCTTATACGTGAATATCTCATCTAAATTATACATATGTACGCGGTACGCCCTTCTTTTCGAATACAGACTTTTTCCATAGCTTTTGCGCGAATACCAAGTTTTTTTTTATCTCATTTATCTTGGGTTTCAAAGAAATTTTGAGTTATGACTTTCTTTTAGAAAATATGAGTGATATGCATGTAATTAATGCATGATATGGTATTTGCTATATATAATATGTATGTATACGTCTCTGTCATTTAACAAATTACTCGACAATATTATTTACAAATATGAAAATATACATAACATTACATTTATATATGATACATGAATGACATTGCTAAATATTGTGAGACATTCCATATAGTAGGATTTGCGTTCAAAATATATGTAAATACATCAAAATAAATCTGAGTTTAAACAAATGAATTATAATTACATGACGTAAATTTGAAGCAAAGTTAAGTTTTCTTTGCGTTGTATTAGTTGATCATATGTATATTAAAACTTTATAGTTAAATATTTTTTGGGCTTTGATGATCAGCTGTCTTTGTCAACGTTTTATTTTAAGAATTACATTTTTCAAATTATTCCTCTGATAAAATATTATTTATTGATAAAAATGTAGTTATTTAGATGATAAAACAAAACAAATTCAGTTTATAATTCCAACAAAAGGTAATATTTTTTTATTTTCGACACACTGCCCGGTCGAAGCTGATTATCTGGCTGGCACTTTTCTAGGCGTATAGGCACTTTTTTTCAGACAATAGGTTTGGGGGCAGTTTAGAGTATAAGATAAGTATTATGTGTACCAAAGTATTTTTTTAATCATAACTATGACAATATATAGGTGACCTTGCCCTTAAGGGGAATGATAGACTAATCTTTTGGTTTGAAATATGTACAGGTATATGTATTTATTACATACATATATGGTATATAATTTAATTTTTATTTTGGAAGTAGAGGCAAAATGTTATAAATGGACATTCGACTATCAAACCGTTCCCTACAGGTGTTTTTATTAGAACCCTCTTTTGTAGTTTCAATTCTAGACTTTCGAAATGCATCCAAACAAAATATGATTTCGCTTTTATAATAATTTTATTTAATTAATTATTATTTATTTATTAAATACTACTAATTAAGTTTCGGGACTACACACTTTTAGCGGGACTAACTCAGGCGACTTTCGACTCCCGTCTATCTTAATTTGTCAATGCAGTCAGAAACTTTAAATACCAAATATTTGCTAAGCTGGTCAAACGCAAGTGCCTGACTGTTTTAGTATTAGTGGTTCCAAAATCACAAAAACCGTAACAAAATCTCTCACTGATTCCAACATTGAAAAATCTTGTAATTTTGCACAACGGTAGGTCTTGTAATGCAAACAAAGGAATAAATCGAAAAATTGAGGTTTCCCATTCAGGTGTGGTATCCACCAACTTCCTCAGAATTGATGTCAAGTATATCAATTATTCCAATTTTTGTAGAACGATAAAAGTTCGTAAAACGGTGGGACTTCAATTGCATACAAAAGAAAAATACGAATATTTGATGTTTTCCATTCATGGAACGTGTTATCCGAACACTTCCTAAGAATTGGTGTTAATTGAATAGAAGACTGCCGATTGCGCCAGAAAAAATGCCAAACCATTAAGATCTTTACAAAAAGGAATGACACCAACCCAAATGAGACAAGAAAAACCTCTATGTTACAACTATGTTACAAGCTATCCGTGAAATGTAGTGAGTACGCTAAGTTCTTACTTTATGCACTCTTAATACCAAAGTATTATTAAAGTAGAATAATATTTAAATATTATAAGTGTAGCTTAGAGCTTAGGGCCAGTAGGTTATTTGTAAGTTATTGATAAGTAGGCTAGTTTTATGAATTTTTGTATAGCTTTAAGATAGTTATAAGTTAAAAATAAATAACAATGAATTAAAAAAAAATAATATTTAAGCAACTCCAAATTTAGAGATCAATTTTATTATTTAATGAATATTGACTAAATTTTGGTGTGTTTACTTGTTTTTTTTCTTATTCCCAATTGGAAATGTTTTAAGAATTACCAGCGAACCCACCAACATTTAGACTCTAAGGTCTAAGGTTTGTTAACAAAAGAGCTAGTTCGCTATTCCTATATTTGTAAGAAAATTCATATACCTACATATATTTAAGTACATATTTTAAATCTTAATTTTTATCAATATATTTATGTAAAATTTGTTCTGATTTTAAAGAACAGTGCATAAAGTGCACTAAGGAATGAGCTGAATAAAATTATTCCGGTGGAATGATTTTTTGGTGGGTTTTGAAAATAATGGATTAGGCACCTATTTGCTGCATACATATTTATAACTTTCTTAATCCTATCTGAGCCAGACTTCAAAATTATGCAAATTATCATTATAAGTAAGTAAGCAAGTTAATGGCCGAACTGAACGCCACACGATTTTTTTAGGGAAGGATGATATAGTTGATAAGACATCAAATCAAAACGCTTGCTCTTATGACCAGCACAACTAACACGCTAGTTTGGCGGGCGTAGAAATTACACTAACAAAATTTATCTTCAATTATTTATCTGAGTGTAAAATGCTATTTACTTTTTTAAGCTCATGGGAAATACACTTCGGAAAGTCACCATTTTGTATTAATCACCTCACGATCCAGGTGTTTTGAGGATATTCCTTATTTTCTTTGTACTTTTTTATATTTTAAACTTTTATAATTACGTGTATTATTCATTTTTAATAATAAGTGAAACGGATATAACGCGTTTATTTATTTTTTATTCAAACATTGAATGTACTGTTAAAAAATATTGTTCTACCTATAACAAAGGATCACACAAAGCAAATACTTATGCAAAAAAATGCTTTATCTTTATGTAGTCTTTAAAACCAACAAACGATAATACTTGTATCTAGCTATTTGGATGTCAGAATATGCTGCTGATTTATCATTGAAATTTATTTAGATACCTCTATCATAATTTTAAGCTTTTCATAGTAAATATTTAATGTTGAATGCAACAATAAAATCTAAGATAGCTAGGTTATTATATTATTATAGGTAGGTACCCATCAAATCTTTTTTTATAGTTCTATCAAGTTTGCATTTTATGTACCACCTAGGTTTATTATTATTTCTTTTATAATAATCACATACCTTTGCCTCCGGTGTTGGATCTTCTTTTTTAATTCCCAATAATGGCGTGCAACTAGTTTCGTTGTATTTGAAAACTATTCTACATGTTTGATAGAGCACCTGATTCTGGTAAACAGCAGCTAGGAAATTTAAAAATTATATAAAACCGCTGCAAATGTAGGTATATATGTATACGTAGGTATCTAGTTAAAATACTTTCACCAGCAACTTACATGACAGACTCATTGCAAAAAATAGTAACAACACGGCAGGTTCCAATATGAACCAGCGATTTTTTTTAATTATATCTGATTGTGCTATAGTTACAGGTACTTCATCTGCTGCAGTGGCAGTTACAGATGGATCAAGAGCTGTCACTTGTTCAGACTGTGCGCCAACGACCAGACGTTCCTCGTCAGAATTCATTTTATTGTAGATATTAAAAATAATTTATTTCAAACTAATTAACATAACAGCGACTAAAATTAAACAAAGAATACACAACTTCACCTTCACTCACTACTGTATTATTAATCTAAAGATTACGTACGTTGCAATTGCAGCAACCAACCCATCGCGCACAAAATCAGAAACTGAGAATTCGAAATTGAAAAAATGACTGCCAGAGCAATTTTAATGATGAATCAACACAACATTTTATTGACGTTGTCGATTAAAATTTGTTTGTTCGTCGATTTGATTGTTTCTAATGATAATAAGTGGCTTAAATTTAATCAAAATAAAAATCTTATTGGAGGCAAAATATAAACCATAAACTAATAATGTTATTATGGCTTATTTGTGATATAAACAAACATAAACGTCGATATCGAAACGACAAGAGTAGAGAAGAAACACAAAGGAAAAGAAAAAACAACGACAAAACAGCAAACAGCAACAATAACACATTCAGGGATGAAAATGGAAAATCGCTCCTCAGCAGTAGTAAAGAAAATATCGAATTGTACTCAACTATTGTACATTGTACGAAAGAAGGTCAAGAAGCTAATTATTTCTCTACCACCTTTGCACGCTGACTCAGTATTACATATCTACATAATTTTAATATAAAATGTTCTTTTATCAGTGTTGTGCAAATTATGTTATGACATTTCATTCCGTATCACGATCCACGAAAAATGATAACATTGTGTAATTTTTATTTTGCGGACAGTTAAAAAAAATATCTCGTCACTCGCTAATGCAGATAAAATATTTTTTATCAGTTCTAACCAAATAATGCATGATATTAAATTTTTTATTTCATATCACTTGCAAGAGCATTAATATGTGAGTTTTTTTTGGGTGCATTAAATGAAAATATAGCTCATTGTTCAGTGACTTGTTGTTTGATGTAGTACTTTTGGATTTTGATTAGACTCTTCTTTTGTTTTAATAATAAGTGTATTTATGCAACGAGATAATTTTCCGCTATGCAGAAAGATATTATTTTCCGCCAGACGTTTGCATGAACACCCACTTAAAAAACTTGCGTAAATGCGGAGAGTAATCAGATGTTCCTTGAAATAAATGTATAAGGTTTATTTATTCTCTGTCTATATCAAATTCGTGAGATAATTTTATCTGATTTGCAGAACATTTTTTTTATTGTTTATTATTGCTTCTACAAATGCCATTTATTCTGGTATTTCCAGTGAACACAGCTAATATGTTGTCACCAACCGAAGGCACAAAATATGAAACGTTTAATATAATAAAACACAATTTAATAGGTTTTGTGGAATGAATATAAAAGTACAATTGTATTGATTTCGGTACTGTGCTGTGTACACCCACTCACCGTCATACGACTGTATTTACGCCCCATTCACAAACACCACACAAAGCGAAAAGCATTTCTCGATCGTCTTCATTACAGGTTAACTCCACTTGATATTTGAATAACCAACGAAATCCCTGATATAAAAATCAAATCTGTTTTTCTTCGGATTCAGTGAATGTCTTGAAATTTCATTAGACTTAAGCCAGACAGGCTGAAGTCCCTGTACCTCCACAAGCCATAATTTCTTTCATAAAATCGAACTTGAAATGGAAATTTCCAATGAAGACCACAAATTTCATGAAATAAATTATTATATGAAATCGATTTCAGCATTTATTTGTTATGCCGGATTTACACGATTATTTCTTTCATTTTTTTGACATTACTGACAAAAACGTGTAAATGGTTTGAAAATTTGTCATTATTTTCATCATTAAAAAATAGCAGGGAACACTGACATTAAATATTGCAATTATCATTTTGTCATGTAAATGCACCATGATGCCATTTTGAAAATTATGGCACACCACGAGGAAGAATGAACTTGCTCATTCCTTAATGGCAGATTGCCATTATCAATCAAACAGTAATTTTTTGCCCTTGTAAATGCTTATCATTATTGATTCGATCTTATCATTATTTTGCAAATTTAATGGCATGAATTAGTGGCAATTTATCTCTCGTGTAAATCCGGCATTACCATCTTTGTGGAAAAAATGAAGAAATAATTTGACTTTTAACGTCACTTCGACTGACATTTGTATGCTTTTTTACCTTTACGTGGTCGACGTGGACTATATTAATGAGTTGAGTTTAGGTTGAGTTGGAATTCCAGGCCGATAATGTAAATACTTTACTAATCTCAAAAAGTGTTTCCACCGCTCCAATAGTAGATGACAGCACTATTCAAAATGCATATATCTTTTCATTTTCTCTTATGATGTAGAAGTGAGACAAGCAGCTTCATCTCGTCTGTGCCAACCGAAGAGAAAAATTCACTTTCCCGATGAATGTGTTCATTTCGATATGGAAATAGGATATTTCGATTGAAGATTTAAATGAGATTTATTTTTTTTTGTTGCCTGGTTTGTTTTTGACTTAATTTTTTTTGTAGGTGTGATTGCGATTTTGTGTTGGTAGTTTTGTTGTCGTTCATATATATTTAACATTAGTGTACATATATTGTGCTGTATTAATGTGTGTAATACTTAAGTCGATGGCACAAATAAGCCTTACTAAGATTGAAGACCTTAGTACGTTTTACCCCCCCAAAACCCATTTCTTTAAATTGTTGTATTTGTACATTTGGCACTATCCATGCTTAGATGTGAAAGCGAAAAACAAAACAAAAACAAATTACTATGGCTGTGTTATCTATAGGGGTATTCACGATCCGATGTATCTGGTCTTGTATCATTTTAAAGTGTAGCATTTTTTTGCACTACAACAACAAAATATACTGAATGTCAAAATCTTACACTAATACCCGAACCCTATTGTAACAGAAAAATACAAGAGTGTAAGATTTTTTTAACACAAACTAAGGCCGTGTGTGAATTGCGTTAAAATGTTGGTTAAATATTCTACCTTGGTTAAATTTTGAAGTTTGGTTTGTTGTGGAATCAAATTTAGCTTTTTGCTGTGTAAATTGCGTTAAAAGGGATTTATCAAAACACTATTTTGGCTAAAATTCCTTCAAGATTTAAGAAATTTCCCTAAAAACATTTTTTTTTGTTGTTTAAGTCAATTAATTTCTTTCCCAAAATCCGACTTTGAAGATATAAAGTTAATAATTTGGCACGAAAAAAGTAACGAATTCTCAGGTTTACTAATATGTTTCGGTTTAAAATCGTTAATTTAATATTTTAAAACAACAATTCCAAATCTTTTCAAAACAATTCCCATTATGGTTAGTTTGTTGATTTAGTATGTAAACACTAGTTTTCACAGCTGAAGAATTTGACAAGCTGAAAATAAATCTATTTGTATTCAATTTGCAAAATGAAATACAATGAGTATTTTAATTAATTATTTTATATTTGTTAAAATATCAAGGGATTATATTATTTTTTTTTCCTCTGAGACCCTACACGAACAAAAATATTAATGTAATTTTATTTTTCAATTGAATAAATTAAAACTTACATTTTTCATATGGTTTCCCAGTACATCAGGACTTTTTGGAATTCTTCTTTCTTTTCGGTTATCGTTTACAGTTTCAAATTACTTTATCTTGGGAAACGTTAAATTTTAACGCAAATTTAGCCTGCTCCACAGCTGCCACAGCAACAGCGCTGCCGTTTTGAAAATCTAGATGGGAGTATTTCAAAGGTTTAGATGGGAGTATTTTATGTTCGTAGGGAGTACGCAAAAAAAAACTGACGAAAAAAAGAGATTATACTTTTTTACAATATAATTTTATTAAAATATTTTATAAATTTGTACTTCAAGTCCTTGTATCACCTAACGGTGAAATAAAAGAACACACAGATTAATTAAATGCATAAGAACAACAAATAAAGTTTTAATAACTAAAACAAACTTAAGCAAAGAAAAATAACATCTATTAAATAAGGAAATTAAATAACTCACATTCAATGTGGAAAAAAACAGATTGTATTGTTACGCAATCAGCAGGGCATATCAGTTTCTTATATTATTTGCAATAATTACACAAGAGCTCTTTTGAGGTTACCCATTGCGATGCATGTTCATTTTGTAATAGAGATTTTGCCATTAAAATTGAATTAACTGTGCTAATGCTTAAGCAGTTTCTATTTTGTGTTTTTATTAAATGCAACTGGGAAAAAATGCGTTCAGCATTGGCACTGCTGTGAGGTAAGTAAATTAGAGAACCAATAAATGTTTTCAATGCGCCAAACATTGGCTCACCAAGGGCATTATTAGTTGCCAACACATTTTGATAGAACTCTTCCAAACTGCAATTGCGATTCATTATTGTTCGAAAACCTCCATTCTTCATCCAGTTCCTCAACATTATCACCCGTTACAAGATGTGGAAATATATTTATAAGAGGAACTAGAGGACTTTTTGCTTTTTGGTCAATAATGTTAAGCGTATTTCCTTTCAGAGAATTTACATAGTATTCACAACAGTTGTCAAGAATACCCTTAGTATCATCTGGTGAAAGCTGCTTTCCAGACAGAAAGAGACTCACTTTAGCACCTATGTACGTTTCATCAAGGAAAATCGCATTATTTGAAAAGTGCTTGAGTGCTTCATCGTCAATATAAAAAGGATTTATAAAATTTGTTAAAACCGTCTTATATCTTCTTATATCATTTTATCTGTAGGAAGGAGAACATGTATTCTGGGCTCTTCAAATTGAAACTCCAAACTCAACCTATTTATTATTTTTATGATATATGAAAGAAAATGAAAATAAATTTTGTTTTCTACAGTCATATCCAAACAAATCTGATAAGCCATGGACTGGTATTACACGACGACTTATGAATTGTGACTTTTTTCGAACATAATGAGTGCGAAAGAGAATAAAATTGCCATGTGAGTCGCGTGCCAAGATTTCGGCGACGCACTTTTGACGTTTCTCTTCACACTTATTTGTTATTGAAGCATACGCTTCATTTCATATCCTTGCGTCCGCGGGTAATATCCACAGATGAGCCATACGGAGATGGGAAACTTTCATTCGATTCTATAAATATTTTTGATAATTATTATAAATGCTAATTTCAAATTTAAAAAAAACGAAATTCGAAGTAAAAGAAAACTGTCAAATTTGAGTCTTGACTCTAAAGTCGTGTGTGTAATAGCGCGCGCATCAGCGTACGAAATTTCAAAGAAGAATTCGAAGAAGAGTCGCGACTCATAAGTCGTGGTGTAATACCAGTCATGCTTCCAGTTTTGTCTGACTCATATGAAAAAATAATCAAAGAAAACAAGATTATGACACTTCTTTGTTTTTCTTATTTTATTGACATCATATGTGAAAACAAATCTGCAAATTGTTGTTGTTTGTTGTTTGTGGATTAATGGATTTTTCCTCATATGACGTCAATAAAATAAGAAAACAAAGAAGTGTCGTAATCTTGTTTTCTTTGATTCATGGGTTAAACGCATTGGATGATATCGGAGATGTCATCTTTAATGAATGTTTGCAAAAGTTTTGGACATTTTCGGGGGAGTACATTTCGAGTGAGGTCAGTACGTGAGTACGGTAAAGGCTAGAGTAGTACGAATACTCCCTTAGTACTCATTTCGGCTGCCCTGATTAATAAAGGTGTGTTCACAGTCTGTTGTAAAAAAATAAAATTTTATAGTTTTACAAGACTTGGTACACCAGATCGTGAATACCCCGTGTCTATAGGAAGATGAACGGTAAAGATTCTTGTGTGCGTTTTTATCAATAGGTCTATTGGAAGAGGAACGGAAGTTACTTGTGTGCGTGTTTCAGCTTGATGGCAAATGTCAAAAGACAGCAGAGGTTTCGGGTCCTTATGTTATTAGGGGGGTTCACATGGACCAACATGCTCGACAGCATGGCTCGACGAACCTAATCAATCTTTGCATTCACATGGATACTGATGTTTTCGAACATCATGTCGATTTCGTTTCAATAATTAGGATTCGCTACTAAAACCAATACTTTTTGGCTTTGAAAAGAACGATTACGGACCGAATCTCTTTTTGGAACTGTGTGTGTTGCTTGGCAGCTCTAAAAAAAAACAAATCTTCAATTCGTTAAAACATCATTATTTCGTTTTAATTTCCCGATTCCGACGCGGGGGAGTTCCTAAACCCACTTGCACTTTTTTAATATTTGTTTCCAAGAAGTTTTTAACAATTTTTTTTATTTTTTAATATAATAATTTACTTTTTCTGTACACTGCCACAAAATAAAAATTAATTCACAACACAACAATTGAGAAACGTCAAAACAAATATTGTAGTGTGTGTACGAATCTGTGCACAAATCCGTTTTGAATCCGTCTCCAAAAAGAGATTCAATACGGATCTGTTTTTCCAGAAAAACATTGGTTTTAATTTGAAACGAATTTGATTTTCAGAAAAAAATTGACGGCGGATCGACGGCAAGTCGATGTTTTTGTTGAAACGAAATCGACATCAGTGTTTTTAAATTTTCGAAGCGAACGGACGCAAGATGGCGACCATTTTTCTGGCGGCGTTAATTATGAACGAAATTTACACTTGTATGGGAGGTTCCGTTGTTTTTTTGTTTTAGGAAATAGTTGTTTTATAGTATTCAAGATATGTTGAAAAACTACCAAATACAAAGTTTCGAAAAATTATATTGAGTCGTTTTCAAAATTTTGATTTTTCAAAAAAAAAAATTCAAACATTTTGATTTACAATAATGTTTAAACTTTCTGGGAGTTTCTGCGTAAAAAAATTCAAAAAAAAATCAAATTAACTGTTTCCCAGAAAGTCGAAAACAAAAAAAATGGGTTTACTAGATGTGCCTACCTAGCTACCAGAAGTAACATTCCCTTTCCAAAAAAAATTATCAAAAGGTTACCCTTTTTCTTCATTAATGAGCTGATTTTTTTATAATATATTTGGTAGGTATCGTTATTTTTTTTTTCTTAGAAAAAATGAAAAAACAGTTGTACCAAGTTTAAAGCAAATACATCTAACCGTTTAGGCTGTAGACTCGAGGACAGACAGACAGATTTTTTTTTACGAAGGCATAACTTGCTTTATAGTACCATAACCGCAAGTAAAAATACGTGCGTACTTCGTTAAATGTCAAATGCAACTATCTTTCATGAGACTCAAAATAAACCTAAACCTAACACGAAAAAAGAAAACGAAGTTGTCAAGTATCTGTTTCCACAAGTTGGTTGGTTGGACGAGCTTTGGACGAGCCAGCAAGTTATCAAAAAAATTTGAAATCCGACGAGCATGTTGGTCCAGCGGTTGTTTTTCCGTTTTAATGGTCGAACATTGGAGGTTGTCGAGCCATGATGTCGAGCATGTTGTTCCATGTGAACCCCCCTATTAGTTTATGGTCGATGGTCTCGTTGCCAAAGCTTCAGTAGGTATTTCGTAGATTTATATAGGTATACGGAGTAGTATAATGTATGTAATGTAAAATTACTGAACCATGAATCAAAGTTCGAACGACGCGACGCGACGGTGTCGTTTGTGTAAGTGGAAGATAGGGTCGTTTTGGGCGATGTATTAATGCAAGTTCGGGCTGGTATCAAAAAATGTCAACTTCATTGTTCTTTGACCGGTTTCCATGAAATTGAAATATGTTTTAGCTGACATAAAATTATGAAAGAAAAATTTGTTTTAAATTAGGGAAGTTTCACTTCTAGCGCCTGTACATAAGTACACACACTCTTTTTTTTTTCTAAAAATGTTTTCAAACTTTTGTACATAAAAAATTAATTTATTAAAAAACCGCTCCAACGATTTTTGAATTTTTTTTTTTGATATATTCTTATTTATCCATGAATTCAACTGGCATCTTTGCTTTTTCTCAAACTATAACGACTAAGCAATATAAAAACATTTAAATATGTGTATTATCCATTTATTTCTACCTTACTATTATTCCCTTTTTACGAATTTTTGCCTGCATCTCTGATTACTAAATACAATGTAGGCCCTCATACATTTATATATACATAAATATGTATGTCTAAACATCGCATGAATCGTATGTATGCATAGTGCACCTAAATTACAAAGTTATATTCATATAGCTGCCTACCCACCTACATCCCTCATTTTCATTATTATATGTACATGTTTACATACTTAGTTTCCATCTATATATGTATGTACATGCATTTTACTCTCCTAACCCACATAGTTAAAATCCATAACTTAGATTTAAATATACATTTGTAGGTAGGTACATATGTAACTATTCCTTGAATCATCCATTCGAAAATTTATTATACTAAGAATCAAGGTAATCTTACCTACATAGGCTTTACACCTGCATACGATAACTACACCTAACTAACTAAACCTCAATGGTTAGCCACATTAAAAATGTTAGCTACAAGACCAAGTTCGTACGATCCAATGGTCAATGTCATAGGAAATGAGTGGTGTCCTCTTGTTTGTCTTCGTCATGGCAACCTCTGCATAGTTCATTATTACTAAGCCCCATTTTCTTTTTATGATAGCCAAGTAGATTATGTCCGGTGAGTATGCTTACAAGAGTTCGAACTACGAAGGGAATTCTTGTTTATGTGGGCAATACCTTCTGTTCTTTTCTTTTCAAAGTTAGGCCATAGTTTCCTGCACAGGTGTCGAGTCCGTTCCATCTTTCATTGGTCTTTAAAAGAAACTTCTTTCCAATGTTCTGTTTTATAACACAGAGTGATATTTTAATCGACGGGTCTATTGGGTACTGTCAAATGTTGAACCCTTCCTAGCAAGCTCATCAGCTCTCTCGTTGGCCGGTACATTACTTCGATCCGGGACCCAGTAGAGTCTAATGTTGTGCTTTGTGCCAAGAATCGTCAGCTCTTCGCGACAGCTAGTTACAAGCTTTGACTTGATAACTGCTGCCGCAATCGCTTTTATTGCTGCCGATAAAAAAGGTGATGTCAGTATGTTTTATCTCCAGCTTTGATACGTGTTTTACAGTATTTTTCACTGCCAGGACCTCAGCCTGGAAGACACTACTGTGATCAGGTAGCATAGCGGAACTGGCTACTTTCAAGGTTTTCTGAGAAAAATACCTGCACCAACTCCAGTGTCAATCTTTGAGCCGTCGGTATAGATAGATACTGTCGACCCATCAGTATGGGGTTCGTTGTTTGCCCATACTTGTCTGTCGGGGAAACAGGTTTTAAAGGGTCTTTTAAAATCGAGTTTTGGTGACATGTAGTCTGTGCACACGTTGTTCCCTATAATTTTTTTGCGGAATCTGAGCATGTCCTATGTGGCTATTGCATTATTCAGCTGTGACCTACTCAGTTGCATCCTGGAAGTTAGCTTGTTCCACTGAGCCATTGTGTCACAATAAGTGCGAAACCAAACATTATGAATAATAGTTAATTGTTATGCATTCAGACTCAGTGGGTTAAGATGTAAAGCTTACTGCGTATGTAATATACATTCATATGAAGGTATAACAGTTACAGCACATGTTCAAGGGGAGAAATGTAAGAGCCTACTGATACCAATATATATTCCATACTTTAGTTATAATGGCCACTGGTATTTAATTTTCCTTTATATTTTTGTTTTATGTATAATACATATATTATAGTCGTTCTCGCTATGCACCTTTTGTTACATTTTACAACTACAAAAAGATGAACGAATTTCGTCCAGTTTTCTAGTAATTGTGAGATCTCCAATACTTATCGCGAATATTTTACAATACAATGGATGTTGTTTAAATAACTGTTGTGAACACCCCAATGGTCGTCTAATGACTTTGTCATACCTGTATAGTGAATTTCCGTAAAAAAAATAAAAATATAAATAAAAGTCAAATGATACGATATTAAGGATTTTATTACTGAAATACGTACATATTACTGCTACCCACTTACACCTGCTGGTTCCTATTATTCTCAAAAAAAAAAATATTGGGCATTCGGCATGTGTCATGACCAGCCGATGTAAAGAGTCTGGGTGAACCATTAATCCGGTTGTTGTTTTGCAGCTACTGTGCAATAGGATCCCTAAGAAAAAGGAAAAGAAAAAACTATAAAACGGCTTTAGTATGGGCCGATCGAGCTGCTGCTAGGCTCAGCAGCGAGTTAACTGCAGCGACTCGGACGGTGCGTGGACCAGGTCTATGAAATCCGATTGGGAACTCACCTGTCAGACGGTTGTCCAAGGACGACGGTAAGCACATTGTAGATGTGTGATGATGCGTAATGGCGGTGGGTAGACCAACTGGACCTAGAGAAACTTCCACCACGTAGGGACGTAGGTCGGAGCCGGAAGTCCGGTAGAGGCACAGGAGCCGAGGGTTGCTTGATTGCAACGGAGGTGGTGTACCTCCTCGTTTAGTTTTTATCACTTGTTTTTTTTTAATTTTTTTTTGTTTTTTTTTACACTGGTATTAACATGTTATGTTTTTAGTGCACTATTTTATTGTCTTTGCATAACTTTTGTTCGTGCAAGACTGTTTTTATATTTTCACTTTGTTAATATTTTGTTACCCGCGCGTTTGTTTTGAATTTTTAGCTATAATTTGCTTTTTACAATTAATTATTTAATGCGGTGGGAAAAATGTGCGCGAACGACTGACCGTCAGTAGTCAGATATAAACACAAGCTGACGGGAAGACAGAGCGGGACAGGCATACTCATAGGTATAAAGCTCTGAAAGGAGATGAGGTTTATAATACGAGGAAGGAGCCAGGATGATGAAATGTGAACGTTTGCTGGTTCATATAATAGGGGAATATTTGAAAGGGAAGCATATTCTGAAACAGGACGACATTATTCAGGAAAGCTGGTGGATAAAGTGTGGACGATTCACAATGTGAGTTGAAATTAAGGGTTGAGTACAGGATAGGTTTGTTTCTGAGATGCTAATAGGAATGTAGTAAATGGTAGTGTTTCGGATAGGCTACGGATTTTCATTTTCCGGTAGTTGTGCGAGCCGTTGAACTATCGGTAGGAAACCTCTAATCTGAGTAATTTTTGGTGATGACAAAGAAAATCTGACTCGGTTAGGCAAGTGGTTACCGTAGGACGGAATCTCTTTGTCATTACCAATTTAAGTCTCAGTCCGTGTTCACGTCGGTCAGTATTTGAGGTGATACTTGAATATCAATATTTTTTTTTTGCAAATAAGAAATTGAGCGGGTAAAATTTAAATTCAAAATTAATACGTGCAATATTATAAGAATAGTATTTTAGAGTTCCTATCGTAGTGGTTGGATTTAATAGTGTTATCTCGAAAGATACGGCTTTGCGCAACTCGGTATCACAGTGTTGCTTGCTGAAAACTGGATTTACTGAGAAAATTGCACCAGGTAATATGATTAACAACATGTGAAAAAAAAGGGAAAATTCTAAAGGGTGTCCTGTTTATAGTGAGGAGGAATTTTAGCGGTCAACGAGTAGCCAGTGGCTCGTTATCACCGTTCGTACTTCATTTTCAAACCCGTACATATATATGTGTGCTCTAGCAGTGAATGAGCAGTGGAAACGAGTTCGCCTCGCAACTCATCTAACCAAGTTGGAACTCCTTTGTTACTAAGGCGGAGTCCTACCTCACTGGTGTTAAGTGGCAGCTTGCAGCACTAAAATCCAGGCCCGTGTAAGACCCGGGCGGTCAAGTAAAAACCTCCTAGTGATCATATTCATCTATATATATCTTTACAAACCCTTTCATACCTATAAAACATACAAATATATATATATCTATACCAAATTATTTCGGTACGAGAATACCTACGATTCGAGTGGTTTCGATCGAATACCTACCCACCGCTATATGCCCCGAACGCTTGGTGCTTCTGGGCCCGTTATTAAAATATTCCGGTGGACGGAGTTTGGCGTTCTACGTGTGTAGGGGAACGGTTTATACAACAAAGAAAAACCACTTTGGCGTGATCATATTTTTTTGTTTTTTTGGTGTAATCCAGAGTGTTAAATTTCCAATTTTCTTTATAATTTTTATTAGTTTTTATATATAATTGAATTTTTGGGGTCAGTGGGGTAAAAGTGGACGCTATTTCGAAAACATACCTAACGAGTCGTCAGTCCTGCGTGGAGTGAGTTCTCCTAAACAACCGGGTACTAAAATAGCAACATTTTGCGACTCCTTAGCTACCCACAAAGAGCTCTCTGTAGGTAGGATAACGGGGGTTTGGGATACCGGACGAAAAGAAGGTCCGCTTGGAAATCCCGGTGGAATACGGGAGCTCAGACCTTGCGGGAACGGGACAGGCACCGTTGCAACCGTTGGTCTGCTTCGTATCGACGCTTTTAAACCTATTTGCCCAACATTTGGTATAATAAAGCCAATTAATTTATTATAGTTAGGTGAGGTTCAGGCCAAAACCTATATAAATTTTATAATCTTTTACATTTTAATTTTATTATTTCTTATAATTTATGTATGTCTAATTTTTTTTCCTTCGTCAAATAAAATGCCCTGTAAATCACGTCAAATGATAACGAAACTTCACGTGTTTTTATGAGCTTCAATGAGGCTTAAAATGGTGCAATAAATTTTCTTTCAGGGGGGTGTGGAAGGGCTAGCGAGGAACTTCCTGTAACCGGAAGATACTATGGTTCGATCGCGATAGTAAATCCGATCTGATTTGCGACTAAGGGGAATTCGAGATTCGGGCCGAATGAATTCCAGGTGGGGTGGGTATAGGCCAAGCTGCATCATCAGCCGCAGCGTTCCTGAAGTGTGGACTATTTGGTGGTGGCTAAGTGTGTTTTTTTTTGGCATGATTTATGTTTTTTTTGGAATAGGCGAGGTCTAGCTATGGGGGCAAGATCCCCCCCTAATCCGGCGAGCTGAGTCGAGCACCGCGAGCATGCCATCGCCTCCATAGCGGACATTCTACCCCCTCTCAGTCCCATCCTACCCGCTTCCTGTCCTCTCATATTTTTACTCAATTTTCTTTTTGCAGCTTCTACTTCCACCCTACCTACCTCCACCTCCTATCCTTTTGCCTTATTTCAAATGGCGCCCAACGTGGGGCCCGAACCCACGACCCTGAGATTAAGAGTCTCATGCTCTACCGACTGAGCTAGCCGGGCTCCGGAACCGCAGGTGACAGTGGGCTTCCGCGGAGCGAAAAAGTGATGGTAGATCCGGCAACGCTAGGCTCTTTAATTAGTGCGGAGGTGAGAGCGGCGATGGAACAGGCTAGGTCTGAGCAACTGGAGTTATCCAGAAGCTCCGTAGATAGGGAAGTTTCGGAGACATTGAGGGACGAGATTAGGCAACAGGTTTTGAGTCTCATGAAGGAAGTGAGTACGACTCTGCGGGTGACTCAACCAGGCGAAGAAGGTTTCCGACAGCCGACGGGCAATCCAGCAGAGGCACCGACGCCAGTTCCGGAACAATTCGCCGTACCTTCAAGGCAACCTCAGCGGGACCCAAGGCAAAGGTCTTTTCAAACAAGGGATCCTAATCCGAGATCAGTTGGAGAGTGTGGATACCTGCCGAGTGGCGGGCGACAACCGAGTCCTTTTCAGGATCCTCACAACGAGGCGAGGGTTCATAATGGTAGACGGGCTCCACTCCCAAGTCATTCATCTCATTATTACCCACATTCTACCATGAGAATGCCCATCAAAATGGACAAGTGGGGTTTAAAATTTGATGGCAAAGCCGATTCGCTCAGCGTAGAGGATTTTGTCTTTCGAGTGGAGACCCTACAATGCCAATATGAATGCTCCTGGGCTGAGATCATGAGAGATTTCCATCTCTTACTCTCAGGTGCTGCCAGTGAGTGGTACTGGTACTACCATCGTTCCAATGGTCGACCAGACTGGCCCATGCTAAGGGATGCGTTGTTACGGCAATTTCGAAGTTCGAAGTCGGACTACGAGATCATCCGAGAAATTATGGAACGGAAACAAGGCACCTGGGAGTCAAGTGATGAGTATTTTGCGGCCATTACGAAACTTAGATCTCGGCTCAGGGTGCAGATTCCCGAAACTGAGCTGGTGAGAATCCTTAAAAGGAACCTCAGTGAGCGGTTGGAAAGGTTGGTGTATCCGCAAGCAGTATACTCCGTGGACCAGCTGAGAATGGCTTGCAAGGAGGCGGAGTATGCGTTCCCGAAGAAGGACCGGGACGGTCCGAAACCATATAGAGCTCCAACTCGTTTCGTGGCGAATGAGTTAGAGCAGTTTTATGAGCCAGATATGAGGCCGTCACACGACGAACAAGTGAACGCTTTACAACACTTGGGCGTTCGCCCAAAAGTTTCAAGTGGCCAACAGGAAGGCCGTCCCGGGGTTTGCTGGAACTGTAGGTTGCCAGGACACTCTTTCGTGGATTGCCCGTCGACCCGGAGGAACATCTTTTGCTATCGGTGTGGGCAAGAAGGGGTAATAACGCCGAAATGTTCGCGTTGCATGTCGGAAAACCGCAACCGGAACGCGACGACTTCGGGGGAGTCGCGTTCGACCCAAACACCCCAAATGGAAAAGTAAGGAATGCCGAGTCACAAACCTGTTTCGAAGAAACGAATATTAGAATCCTGGCCAGAAAAAGCAATGATAGAGTGGTTGAAAAGGAAACTGGAAATCGATTTGAGATTAAACCATTACATGAGAGAATTAGAAACTATTACGAAACAAGAGAGACGATATTCGGAGGAAAAGTAAGCACGGTCTCTAAAAGAATTAGTAAAGCGAGAATTCGGTATGAACTAAGGAAACAAACACGTATGAGCATTTCTTCGTCGGTTATAGATACTCATGCTGATCCCCGTCCTTACGCTAAAGTTCAAATCGCCAACAAAAGCGTGTATGGATTGTTGGATAGCGGGGCCAGTGTGAGTATTCTAGGGAAAGATTGCCTGAAATTCTTAGACGAGATTGGAGTAAAATTTCATCCCTTCAAGTCTGGGGTTAAAACAGCAGATGGTAAAAGCCAGGCGATAATCGGGAAAATTAAATTGAATGTCAATTATAAGTGTAGCGAAGAGTCAATCACGTTCTATTTGGTGCCCAATCTCGATCAGGAATTGTACTTAGGAGTGGATTTCTGGAAGGCGTTCCAAATCGCTCCGAATGTTGTGAGTGCCGTGTCGGTTTTAGAGGATAACGCAGATTTGAGTAACGCACACGAACTTTCGGTGGAACAACGGTCTCGATTGGAAGCGGTGAAGCAGAAGTTTCTTGATTTCGATCGCCACGGTCTGGGTAAAACAGAGCTAATGGAGCACGTCATCGATACCGGAGACGCGGAGCCTGTTAAGCAGCGTCATTACCCTGTTTCTCCAGCGGTGCAGGCCTTATTATACCAGGAAATAGATAGGATGCTTCAGCTCGGCGTTATAGAGGAGAGTGAAAGCCCTTGGTGCTCGCCTGTTGTCCTTATAAAGAAGCCAGCCATAGATGGTACCATTAAGTATCGTTTTTGTCTGGATTCTCGTAAGGTAAATGCGTTAAGCAAAAAAGATGCTAACCCTCTCCCCCATATCGAAGGGCTGATCAGTCGACTACCTAATACCTATTTTATAAGCAGTGTAGACCTGAAAGAAGCTTTTTGGCAAATACCGTTGGAGAGGCAGAGTAGAGAGAAAACTGCGTTTGCGGTACCGGGAAGACCCTTATACCAGTTCACGGTCATGCCCTTTGGGTTGTGTAATGCAGCTCAAAGGTTATGTCGGTTAATGGATAAGGTTATTCCTGCACGACTCAGGGACAACGTCTTCGTGTACTTAGATGATCTGTTAATAATCGCTCCGGATTTTGAGACACATGTCGCCCTGCTGGGAGAAGTAGCCGAGTGTTTAAGAAAGGCAAACCTCACCATCAACCTTAAAAAGTCCAGGTTTTGCTTTAAGGAGCTAAAATACCTGGGTTTTATCGTTGGTGGTGGGAAGGTGAAAACGGATCCGGCGAAGGTCGAAGCGGTCGTCGATTTTCCGATGCCGAAAAATGCTCGACATGTCCGTCGGCTGCTTGGTCTAGCAGGGTGGTATAGGCGGTTTATCAGGGACTTCTCCAGTTTAACCGCGCCCTTGACAGATACGTTGAAGAAGAAGAACCCGAAGTTTACTATGACGGAGGAAGCTATAACCGCGTTCGAAAATCTGAAAAAGGCCTTAACGACAGCTCCGGTGCTTTCGCACCCAGATTTTTCGAGACGGTTTTATGTGCAGTGCGACGCGTCAGACTCTGGAATCGGCGCGGTACTCTTTCAGAAGAGCGAGGCGGGAGAAGAAAGTCCGATTTCCTACTTCTCACAAAAACTGAATTCTTGCCAACGGAATTATAGTGTGACCGAGAAGGAATGTATGGCAGCAGTGATGGCAGTTAAAAAGTTTAGGCCCTATGTCGAGGGTATGGCATTTACCATCATAACGGATCACTCGAGTCTGAAATGGTTAATGACCATGAAGGATCTGAGTGGCAGGCTGGCTAGGTGGTCACTCGAATTACAGTCTTATACCTTCGACATAGAACACCGAAAAGGCTCACTGAATGTCGTGCCAGATACACTTTCTCGGGCACACTTAGATAGTTTGGACATAGGAGAAGTAGCGCCATTAGTTGATCTCGAGTCAGAAGAATTCCACTCCGAAGAGTACAAGGATCTGATCAACACTATTCGAGATCACCAGACCGAGTTGCCGGATTTGAAAATTGTTGATTCGTTCATATATAAACGCGCGCTACCCTTAACTAGTGACGATTCACTTTTAGAGAATACCTGGCGGCTGTGGATACCCTCAGGGTTAACCGAGAGTATAATAATGAAGGCCCATAATCCCCCGCGAGCCGCGCATGGAGGTGTAGGTAAAACCTTACACCGGATACGTGAATATTTTTATTGGCCAAATATGACCGTTCAAATCCGACAATTTGTATCCCAATGTGAAATCTGTAAACAATCAAAGTCTACGAATCAAGTCCAACGTCCTCCTATATGTAACAGTTTCGTAACCGATCGTCCTTTTCAGAAAATTTATGTAGATTTTATTGGTCCTTACCCGCGTTCCAAAGCAGGTAATTCTTTTGTTTTTGTTGTATTAGATCACTTGTCTAAATATGTGTTATTAAAGCCTCTGCGCTCTGCCAACTCAGGAAGCATCATAACGTTTTTGAAAAACGATGTTTTTAACTCTTTCGGCGTACCTCAGATACTACATTCTGATAACGGCAAGCAGTTCCTGTCGAAAGAATTTCAGAACTTTTTAGAGAAGTATGGCGTACGCCACTTCCGAACCGCGAATTACGCTCCTCAATCGAATGCTTCTGAGAGAGTCAACAGATCGTTACTAGCTGCGATACGATCTTACTTAAAAGAGGACCAACGTGACTGGGATGTGAACTTAAGCGACATCGCGTGCGCGATGAGAAGTTCCGTCCATTCTGCTACAGGTGTGTCACCCTATTTTGCTTTATTCGGGACCAATATGATGACACACGGAAGTAGCTATGCGTTGGCCCAAAAACTGGATGTGGTAGAGGATGGCGAGCTGTTGACTCTCCCAAGACAGGAACGGCTGCAGATAATACGCGCCAAGATCAAAGAGGGTATTCTAAAGGGGAACGAAAAAAGTGCAAAAATTTACAATACCCGCGCCCGAAATATTCGCTATGTGCCAGGGCAAGAAGTTTACAAACGAAACTTCGTCCTCAGTGACTCTTCTAAGCGCCTTTCTTCGAAACTCTGCCCTAAATATGTAAAGTGTCGCGTGGTTAAGTCGGTAGGCAAAAGCATGTATGAGCTAGAGAACCTAGCGGGGAAAAGCATTGGCGTCTTTCATGCGAAAGATTTAAAACAGTAGAATCTTTACGTTACAAATAACATCAATGAGGAATTCTAACCGCAGTTGAGTATATGTACGTCTATGGTTGATAATGCGATAATTTTCACTTACGAAAATAAGTTCTATTGGAACAGGGAACACCTGTAAGCCCGTTCAGCATCAAGACGGAATTATGTGTATTACATGTACCTATGTCCATATGTATGTCAAGGAGTGTCTCCAATAAGAATGACCCCGCTCATAGTGAGCGAGGGTGACAACCACTAGTACCTGACCAACTGTGATATTTACCCTGAATCTTCTGTGATATTTTAGTTGTAGTATATAAGACTACTATATGTATTTCACTGCTAGGGAGTACAATAGTAAAGAGAAAACGCCACGCATTCAAAACAGTGATAATGCTTTTAGAAATCTGTGATATTAGGTTAAGGATATAGTTTAATTGCGCCACCCTGTTCGACATGTATGAATAGATGCATAAAATAAGAGTTCTAGTCACGTAACACCTGTGATAGTAACCCATCGCTTTATTTAACCACTGTGATATTTTATTGTTTAGTTAGTAAGAAATGTTCTCTTTATTCCCGATCTGTGATATTTTTATTTTAATGTGCAATTGATTTGCTTTATAACATCTAAAACATTCTGCCTGATTAGCTTAGAAACCTTCAGCGCGTTTGCTTGGATTAGACAAAGTATCAAACGAACGTATAGGTATTTAAAAAAAAAAAAAAAAAAAAACAATGGAATTATCCTTGATTGGTGAGAATATTACAGAATAACCTTTAAGCCGGTCATTGAGTAGTAGAAATATTTTCAATATTTGATTTTATGCAGTTTCACAGTATGAAATACATTTAACTTTTTGCGGAGAAGACCAGCCCATTACCTGAATCAAAATAAGGGAATATTTCTATGATCTTTAGATAAACCGATAGTATTAAATTCAAGATTTAAAATTTAGTAAAGAAGTATGTACTTCGTATTTATTTAAAAAAAAAAAAAAAAAAAAAAAATTTATATCAACTAGCATAGGGGTAAAAACATAATATAATGCTATATATTTATATCTGGTGTCAAGAAACTTACTCCGCAATGAAGGCGATCGGTATAAATATCTTATGTATAAGAGGCGATGGCTGTCGATCTATCCGATGATACTGCTCACGAGGGGTTAGAGATGTGTGGTAAATAGTAACAACCCATCCGATAATAGTAGGTCGTACTGCCCGGCTCGGTTTAAATGGGTTCTTCCCCACTTGTTGTTTAAGGGTGTCCATTCATCACCGCCCCCCTCGTTCCTGAGAAACATCTGGATCCGCTGTTTTGTTGTGAACACCCCAATGGTCGTCTAATGACTTTGTCATACCTGTATAGTGAATTTCCGTAAAAAAAAATAAAAATATAAATAAAAGTCAAATGATACGATATTAAGGATTTTATTACTGAAATACGTACATATTACTGCTACCCACTTACATCTGCTGGTTCCTATTATTCTCAAAAAAAAAAATATTGGGCATTCGGCATGTGTCATGACCAGCCGATGTAAAGAGTCTGGGTGAACCATTAATCCGGTTGTTGTTTTGCAGCTACTGTGCAATAGGATCCCTAAGAAAAAGGAAAAGAAAAAACTATAAAACGGCTTTAGTATGGGCCGATCGAGCTGCTGCTAGGCTCAGCAGCGAGTTAACTGCAGCGACTCGGACGGTGCGTGGACCAGGTCTATGAAATCCGATTGGGAACTCACCTGTCAGACGGTTGTCCAAGGACGACGGTAAGCACATTGTAGATGTGTGATGATGCGTAATGGCGGTGGGTAGACCAACTGGACCTAGAGAAACTTCCACCACGTAGGGACGTAGGTCGGAGCCGGAAGTCCGGTAGAGGCACAGGAGCCGAGGGTTGCTTGATTGCAACGGAGGTGGTGTACCTCCTCGTTTAGTTTTTATCACTTGTTTTTTTTTAATTTTTTTTTGTTTTTTTTTACACTGGTATTAACATGTTATGTTTTTAGTGCACTATTTTATTGTCTTTGCATAACTTTTGTTCGTGCAAGACTGTTTTTATATTTTCACTTTGTTAATATTTTGTTACCCGCGCGTTTGTTTTGAATTTTTAGCTATAATTTGCTTTTTACAATTAATTATTTAATGCGGTGGGAAAAATGTGCGCGAACGACTGACCGTCAGTAGTCAGATATAAACACAAGCTGACGGGAAGACAGAGCGGGACAGGCATACTCATAGGTATAAAGCTCTGAAAGGAGATGAGGTTTATAATACGAGGAAGGAGCCAGGATGATGAAATGTGAACGTTTGCTGGTTCATATAATAGGGGAATATTTGAAAGGGAAGCATATTCTGAAACAGGACGACATTATTCAGGAAAGCTGGTGGATAAAGTGTGGACGATTCACAATGTGAGTTGAAATTAAGGGTTGAGTACAGGATAGGTTTGTTTCTGAGATGCTAATAGGAATGTAGTAAATGGTAGTGTTTCGGATAGGCTACGGATTTTCATTTTCCGGTAGTTGTGCGAGCCGTTGAACTATCGGTAGGAAACCTCTAATCTGAGTAATTTTTGGTGATGACAAAGAAAATCTGACTCGGTTAGGCAAGTGGTTACCGTAGGACGGAATCTCTTTGTCATTACCAATTTAAGTCTCAGTCCGTGTTCACGTCGGTCAGTATTTGAGGTGATACTTGAATATCAATATTTTTTTTTTGCAAATAAGAAATTGAGCGGGTAAAATTTAAATTCAAAATTAATACGTGCAATATTATAAGAATAGTATTTTAGAGTTCCTATCGTAGTGGTTGGATTTAATAGTGTTATCTCGAAAGATACGGCTTTGCGCAACTCGGTATCACAGTGTTGCTTGCTGAAAACTGGATTTACTGAGAAAATTGCACCAGGTAATATGATTAACAACATGTGAAAAAAAAGGGAAAATTCTAAAGGGTGTCCTGTTTATAGTGAGGAGGAATTTTAGCGGTCAACGAGTAGCCAGTGGCTCGTTATCACCGTTCGTACTTCATTTTCAAACCCGTACATATATATGTGTGCTCTAGCAGTGAATGAGCAGTGGAAACGAGTTCGCCTCGCAACTCATCTAACCAAGTTGGAACTCCTTTGTTACTAAGGCGGAGTCCTACCTCACTGGTGTTAAGTGGCAGCTTGCAGCACTAAAATCCAGGCCCGTGTAAGACCCGGGCGGTCAAGTAAAAACCTCCTAGTGATCATATTCATCTATATATATCTTTACAAACCCTTTCATACCTATAAAACATACAAATATATATATATCTATACCAAATTATTTCGGTACGAGAATACCTACGATTCGAGTGGTTTCGATCGAATACCTACCCACCGCTATATGCCCCGAACGCTTGGTGCTTCTGGGCCCGTTATTAAAATATTCCGGTGGACGGAGTTTGGCGTTCTACGTGTGTAGGGGAACGGTTTATACAACAAAGAAAAACCACTTTGGCGTGATCATATTTTTTTGTTTTTTTGGTGTAATCCAGAGTGTTAAATTTCCAATTTTCTTTATAATTTTTATTAGTTTTTATATATAATTGAATTTTTGGGGTCAGTGGGGTAAAAGTGGACGCTATTTCGAAAACATACCTAACGAGTCGTCAGTCCTGCGTGGAGTGAGTTCTCCTAAACAACCGGGTACTAAAATAGCAACATTTTGCGACTCCTTAGCTACCCACAAAGAGCTCTCTGTAGGAAGGATAACGGGGGTTTGGGATACCGGACGAAAAGAAGGTCCGCTTGGAAATCCCGGTGGAATACGGGAGCTCAGACCTTGCGGGAACGGGACAGGCACCGTTGCAACCGTTGGTCTGCTTCGTATCGACGCTTTTAAACCTATTTGCCCAACATTTGGTATAATAAAGCCAATTAATTTATTATAGTTAGGTGAGGTTCAGGCCAAAACCTATATAAATTTTATAATCTTTTACATTTTAATTTTATTATTTCTTATAATTTATGTATGTCTAATTTTTTTTCCTTCGTCAAATAAAATGCCCTGTAAATCACGTCAAATGATAACGAAACTTCACGTGTTTTTATGAGCTTCAATGAGGCTTAAAATGGTGCAATAAATTTTCTTTCAGGGGGGTGTGGAAGGGCTAGCGAGGAACTTCCTGTAACCGGAAGATACTATGGTTCGATCGCGATAGTAAATCCGATCTGATTTGCGACTAAGGGGAATTCGAGATTCGGGCCGAATGAATTCCAGGTGGGGTGGGTATAGGCCAAGCTGCATCATCAGCCGCAGCGTTCCTGAAGTGTGGACTATTTGGTGGTGGCTAAGTGTGTTTTTTTTTGGCATGATTTATGTTTTTTTTGGAATAGGCGAGGTCTAGCTATGGGGGCAAGATCCCCCCCTAATCCGGCGAGCTGAGTCGAGCACCGCGAGCATGCCATCGCCTCCATAGCGGACATTCTACCCCCTCTCAGTCCCATCCTACCCGCTTCCTGTCCTCTCATATTTTTACTCAATTTTCTTTTTGCAGCTTCTACTTCCACCCTACCTACCTCCACCTCCTATCCTTTTGCCTTATTTCATAACAAAGTGAGAAAAAGAAATAGCAGTTTCTGTCAGTGCAAATTTAAGAAATTATAATCATTAATATTCTAAGCTTGCGATGACTTTTAGTTTAAAAACAAAATTAAACAATATTTTGTATGTATTGATACCAGTCATTTTTCTTTGACTTCCAAAATATTTCTAAAAGAAAAATTCTTTTAATTAGATTGAAAGATTTTATTAGAATTTTGAACCACTTAATCTAACATTTACTTAGGATTATTTACTAATACCTTCTTCTGTCCCGATCTCGTTCATTCCTATCTTTTTCTCTGCGTCGATCGCGATCATCATGACTCGCAAAACGCCCTTCACGTTCTCCTCTTCCAAATCCTGCTGCAACTCCGCCATGCCAATCGTCTCTACGATCATCGCGCTCATATCGTCTCCGGTCGCGGTCTCCTCGTTCGCGATCTCTTTCCCTATCCCTTTCATACCTTAAACAGTCGCGTTCATAGTCAATGATCTCAATGTGCGTCTTTTTCTTTTCTCTAGATCTTGATCTAGACCTAGAGCGCTCCCTCTTCTTTTTCTTCTTCGGTGAATCTTTGTATTTTTCCTGAACGACATCTTCATCGCTAGCCACATCATCATCTAAATCTTCATCTAAGGCCGAAACTTTTGGCTCCAGTTCGTTATTCTCTTCCAAAACGGTACGTTTTTGAATGCGAGGCAAAATGATGTCACACACACGGTCGCTTTTGAGCAGTTCATCTATGAATTCGTCCATGTAGACTATTTCAAATTGGCCACCACGATTTTGTCGTCTCAACTTCCGATTGTCGTTATAGAGGGGTTCCAGATATTTATAGCAATCCATTGAAGATCCAGTCAGTCGAAGGTAAAAAGCACCCAGGGCACGAACATACTTGAATTCTTCATTCTTTATAAATTCCACAACAATGTCCTTCTCCGGTTGAATTTGTAACATTTTCAACGTCAAACAGAGAAATTGTGTTGGCTTAATGTTGCCCCCGAAAACACCTCCAACAAATCGTAGCTCCATCGCTTTGTCCACTAGCAATTCCGCGGTCAGAGCAAAGCATTGTTCCTTCCAATATTTCGAGTCGTAAATGCGAGAACGTATGATTTTTTCAATTAAATACTGTGGATTAGTTCCGTGAACATTCTTCGCCTCTTTAACAGTTCGATTTGCCATAAGGATATATTTTTATAATATAAGCTTATTATTAATATATTATCGATAGCTATTTTGTTTTTTCTAAATTCGTTTCGTATCGTAAATAAACTAAACCAAATATTTTGGCAACTAGCGAATTTATAAGATATGTCAAAAATAAATATCCCTAGGAAACATAGAAAAGTAATAGATTATAAATATCATTAAAATCTTATACATTCGTCGTTTTCAATAATTAAGGTGTACTTACATTACACTTGTATTCAATTCATATCTGCAATAAATGTTATGGATGATATCACACGTTATTCTAAATGCTTGCGACTTTTTCAACAACGTAATACAAAAGAGAAAAAAAATCGAAAAGATCAGATGAGAAAACTGCCGAGGCTCGGTGCATCATTTCCCTTTTCTCTTGGCCGTTTTTAACTATTCTGCTTTATAATTTATTTGATCCTGGGAGGAGTAAACTGCCTTGAAGAGCACTATATGCTTCTCTTCATTGTTCTTTATTTAAAGGCACAATGTATCTTTTTTTTTATTATAAAAAAATAGATTAATGAAAATATAAACAGAAATACTTTTTTGTATTGCTTCTTTATTTAAAGAGCACATTGTCACAGACAAGCACCAAAAGAAAAAATAAATGTCAAATTGATTCAATTTTTTTGTAGAATTTCTTTTTCTTCTCTCTTGTGCCATGTAGAGCGTAATCGAAGTTTTTTTTTCGAAATATGTTTTTTTTTCTAACTTCTTATTTGCTTTATCGTTTTGCGCTGACCATGAAGTTGTTTTTTTTCGTCTCATATTTTCCAATTTATTTTCTCTCTTTCATTTACATACTTTGTTCAAAAAGTCGCGTGAATCTATGTCAAATAGATCGTTTTTTAGTTAGATAGATAGAGAAGACCAAAATTCAGGACATAAAATGTAGTTTACAGGAAATATAGAATAATATGGAAATCATAGTGCACTTAGGCCCGTTTGCTGATACACAACTTAAAAACATTTAAGTTCTAATTAAGAACTTATTATGTGACAGTTTACGTAGAGGAAAAAGTAGCTCTTAAGCGTTTTAAGTTGAACATAAATATTTATGATTCGTATGAGCAAACGGGCCTAAGAATTATCAAGCAAAGTATAGTGCGAAAGACAAGAAAGAAAGAAAATTAAAATGTAGTTATATTATACATAGAGGTAGAGCGGTAATCTATACATATATAATTATGTATGTATTCTTTATATTTATTATTTGTGACGTTCGAAATTGTGTCTTTGAATAACAAAAATTATAATGTAATTAAAACTACTCACAGGATTCATAATCTCTTTTTTTAAATTTTTTAATGAAAAGAATAACCTACATAATCTACATACCTAGCACAAAGGATAAATATTGCAACCCTCCTACAATAATTCCCACATCACGCATAAATACAGTGAAATACAAAGCTGCGTTAAAAACAAATTTTACAGAACTGTCGGACTGAAATCTACAAAATTCCAGATTTCACTTCGGTGGGAGAATAGTAGTTTTTCTCTCTATCGCTTCAAAATTTGTTTTGGAAAACAAAAAAGGAGAGATACAATTTATTTATTTGAATCTCTTTACCATATCACAATGAATCCGATATTCAACACAAACAAAAATTGTAAGTCGTTCTCGCTTACAATCAAACCTATCCGTTATTCAGCTTTTACATCATATAATTTGAGTTTGCGATTTTTAAGCACGTGGGTGAGGGACTATGTGGTGGCCGGGGTAGACAAAATAGCTTGGGTTGAAAAATTGCAGTGTTATCGCCTTTTCTTCTTTGTAAATTTTCGTTATGGTACGATTGAAATTTTCTAAATTAAGTGGGTAAAGATTGCGGATATATGTTCGAGGAAAATTATCATTATTAAATATCGCAGTGCTTAAAAATATCTCTTCAACCGAAAGAAGTCCAAAACAGACACATGGATTAAAAATCACTTTGGTGTAAAAGTAGTTTAACATACTTGAAGGCGGAGTTCAATTCACAATGTAACAGGGGCCATTTTCAAAACAATTATAAATAATTCCCTGTAAGAATAAATTGTAATAGAAGTTTGAATATAAAAATCCCATTTTTTGCAAATGAAGAGTTGTTTTTGTATTTTTTTTGGATGACGCATGCTGTCAAATTTTTCATCTTCATTTTTGGAGAAACAAAAAGAAGCAGAAATTCACGAATTTCACTTTTATTAGCTATTGTCCTGTATCTACATACAATTGTTTGATTTGTTTTGCAGACTTAATATTTTTACAAAATCTTTGTGATAGTTTTTAAAACCAAAAAAGTAAATAAAAATCTCAGCAAATATGAGTTTCTTTGGTAAAATGTTTGGGTCAAAAAAGGAAACTGGCCCAACAACTGGCGAAGCAATACAAAAACTCCGTGAAACAGAGAACATGTTAATTAAAAAACAAGAATTTTTAGAATCAAAAATCGAACAGGAACTCGACATGGCCAGAAAAAATGCATCGAAAAATAAACGAGGTAAGTCAATTTTAGAATACCAACTTGGTAATGTTTTGCGTCGCAAGCTTGCAAGCTCATAAGTCTATTGAGTCATGAATGCTTAATTATCATTTTCCAATAGCTGCCATCCAGGCATTAAAACGGAAGAAGCGCTATGAGAAGCAGTTGCAGCAAATCGACGGCACTCTGTCTACAATTGAAATGCAAAGGGAAGCCCTCGAAAGTGCAAACACGAATACGGCCGTTCTGACCACAATGAAGAACGCTGCCGATGCCCTCAAGGCTGCCCATCAAAATATGTAAGCAACTTAAAGTTCCAATATTTAGTTCGACATTTTAGGGATCTTTTTCTATTTCTAGGGATGTTGACCAGGTACATGATATGATGGACGATATTGCCGAGCAACAAGACGTTGCCAAGGAAATCTCAGATGCTATTTCGAATCCAGTTGCCTTTGGTAAGCTTATTAAGCGAATTCTAGAAACTAAAGTAAAAGCTAACATGTCTGTATACACACAATGTTGCTTAACAAATAGATACCTATGTTTAAATAATTAATCCTTTTTTGGTTGCTAGCTAAGTTTACTTAGTCTTTATTACTTTAAGTCTTGAATACTATCTGTCGGTTTTATTAACATAATTGTCCTTTATAAAGGTGCCGATATGGACGATGAAGAGCTTGAACGTGAATTGGACGAACTGGAACAAGAAAATTTCGACAAAGAAATTATTGGAATTGGCGAGCCGACACCTCTTCCAGAAGTACCTACGGACGATGTCAAAGAAAAGGCCGGTGGCACCAAACAAAAAGAAAAGAAACAAGCAACAAGTAAGTACTTTCAATATATAATTGCTCCAGCTAAGATTCAATTGAGTATTCTTTAGATGATGATATGAATGATCCCAGCATGAAGGAACTCCTAGCCTGGGCTGAATAATTTAATCGTCTTTTGTCTCTTAATATTCAATATAGAAAAAGTATGCTTCAATATTTATACAATAATTAATAACAAATAAAACACGGAACAAATAAAACAAAAACGTCGCTATGACATTAAAAGAAAAAGAATAGAAAAGTTCAACACATTTTCTATGCAACACAAAAACAAGAATTTGATAAAATCGGAATAAGGAATAAAAAAAAATGATTGAGATATACAATTATGCAGAATATTTACATTATAATCCTTGCTAAGTTAATCACTTAAAAGAAACCGTTACGTATTTTAATTCTATGGTTTTAAAATGTCTAAACGCATCCTCTTGATTTTTTGTTCGGTGTAGATTTTATTTTAATTTTTTTTTCCACATAAAAGTTGTCAAAATATAAACGTGATTTTTTTTTGTTTACCTTTTTTCTCACAAAAATTTTTGTTGATTAAGATATGAATAAATACAATAAACTTATGCAGAAAATCTTAGTATTGAAGTGTACATACTTGGGTCAAAACTTAACGAAAAGCATAACAAGGTAAAAGGAAAAACGGGGTTCCTTCATCATTCATAGCAGATTACATTCAGCCATTTCATTGTGAGTATAAAACAGATGCGTGTCAAAGTAGAATAAAGATAGTTTTTTTGGTATACTTTTGTAGATGATAAATTAAGGTTTGAATAAAACAACTATAGTGTGTCACCAACAAGTTTCTTAGCTGCTCCATATAAATATACACATTATATGAGACTATACACCATCAAACCAACGATTTCCAAAAAGAGAGTACATTTTTGTGTTAATTTTCCTTTTCTTTGATCTTTTAAGGTCAAAAAGCCTTTCGTTTATTGATTAAAAAACAAGTGCAAATTAAGTGTTAAATAAAAAAATGGATGAAATACCCACCTTGCCTCTTTCAAAAATCGCATTGCTCGAATATAAACCAATGGCTAGTTGGAACAAGTTTCGTCTGCGGCAGATACTAATACGCCCAAACTCTCAGAAAAAATTAAATTAGAATTGTTATTTGTTATTACGAATTTTTCAATTACCTCTTTATTATCAAAGTACGTATTTATTTATGTAAAATAATATGAGGAAAGAATTCAATAACTTTATCATTTGTTGCGTTTATCGCGAATAATGGTTATTTTACCGTAAGTTACATGATATTAATTCAAATCAAATGACTCCGCATAATCTCTGAAGTATTTAAAAATTGAAAGTTACCACGAAAGTACCACAAAGTCAGTCACACAAAATTTGCATTACATTTCTTTTTTAATTGCAATCCATACATACATAGATACTTATGTATATATGACAAGTTTTGAATTCGTAAAAAAACGAACTCGAGAGTTTGATCAAACTTTACATTGCGATAATAGCGAAAACGTACAAAAAATGTATGTCCTTTTCGATTGGTAATCCCGAAGAATTCTCCGATCCGGTATTCCAATCGAACAAGTTAACACACGCGTCTTAATTCTGAATTTGTATGTGAGTGTAAGACGGAAAAAAATGTATGCTATTTTTGTTAAATTGTCTGAACTTCTATAGCCGCTTAGTGCGATTTATGTAACTTAAACACACGAAAAGAGAAAAAGAAAATTACAATAAAAAACATTGCTACAATTTTCAAAACAATAAATATATTTTGAACATGTACATAAAGTACATTGACTTTTTAAAGGATTTTTGAACGTGTTATTAGTTTCAAAGAAAAAAAAACGCATTAAAAAACATTTCAGTCGAGTTTGATATTTTCTGGGTTTGATTTGATTCTGACTTCAAAACCAAAAGGAAATTTCTGTTCTATCCAGGTGAAGAATTTTCATTTGATAACAATCGGAACAGTTTCTGAAGCATTCTGAACAATCGAAAAGGCCCTTTTTGAAACGACTCAATCGATTTCTTCGAAGCTTTTTATTCCTCAGTTTTTTGATAGTATCTTGTTTACTTAAAAAATATCATTTTCTCAAAACAAAAAAAAAATGGTACCTCTAATACAAATTTAAAAAAAAAACGTTACGGATTTTTTTTGTTCTTCAAATACGGCTACAATAATATTCAGCCCTATTCACATAGAATGAAATATTCACGTATCAATAGGGCCGTTTGATACAAAATGTGTGTGTGCACTACACTTTTAAAAAATAAAATATTTTATTTGCGTTCTTATTAACGGTACTTCCCATAGAACCACTTTTCATATTTTTGACTTTCTCATTTTTGGATAAACCGATTCACATTTATTGTTTGTATGTTAATGATCCTAAATAATATTCCATATTCAAATTTTCAAATTTTTTTCTAAAAACGTTTCCCAAATCAATTTTTTTGATATACCAGGTTCGTTCGTTGAACATTACCTAGGGTCGACCCAGGTTTTTTTTGACAACCCCAAGAGTTGTCAAAAAAACCCGGGTTTTTCGGTTCTCAGAAAACACCCGAGGGCCATTAAATTTATGTTGCAGAAAAGCAAGTTATGTCATTTAATAATTAAAACTTAAAATATGTAAAATTGAAGTTCTTAGTACATTTTTTGTGGCCCTATGCACAATCCACAACTTCAAAGCTTCCCATTTTTCATGTCTTTGTCTGAAAATTAATTTGAGTATTGTTTTATTTCCAATTTAAAAAATAACAATTTGCATACAAAACGAGAATTCACAACAAAACAAATGCTTCAGATTAGGGATGATGGATAAGTCCATATGTGTTATTGAAACATCGATATTACAACAAAAAAATCGATGATTCAATATCGATGTTGAAGGAAGAATAGGGGAAAACCCTTCAACACATCGATGTTTTCGATTCGATAACTATTAACATCGATGATGAGTACTCGATATTCTCCTCAATATCGCCCATTCCTACCTCAGATCTCATGTGACTTTGACGTTTATTCATTTACCTCAAGTTGCCCCTGCTAAAAACCTAGTTCTACTTCATGGCGAGTTGAGGGCGACGCTAGGTTTAAAAAAACACAGAATTTGTTTATCAGGGTGACTTTAGGTTTTTCAAAAAACGCTTTAGGTCGACCCTAGGGCGACTTCAGTGCTCAACGAACAAACCTGCCTATTCATATTTATTCAAGAATTCAAATTGCATACTTTCTTCTCTTAAACCAGTAGTGCCGAACTGGTATTGCTCCAAGGGCTCTTTTGAAAGTCTAAAAAAGCTACATAGGTACTTCTTAGTTAAAAAGGTTGGGTTTTTAATACTTGTCGTAAATTAACCTGAGAAGAACGCAACGAATTACGGATTGAATGACGATCTGCAAGTCTCGCAATGCGCGTCATGAATTATTTGCATTTGACTGAATGAAGTATAAAGCGAGCAGGATGACAATACAGCCTTTTCACTTATTGAAAAGGTTCACATGCGTATTTGTATGGCACATAGAGCGTTATGTTAGATTTAAGAGTTTCCTTAAGTTTATTCAAGGGGATTTGCGGGCAACTAGAAAACTGGCAGCGGCCTACCTAGTGCCCGCGTACTACTGGTTGGACACCACTGTCTTAAACTATTACAGCTAATTCTGCTTTCACACAAGAAAACTGAGTTGCCGACAACTGGGAGTTTATAGGCGAGAAGGGCAAGAAGTAAAGGGAATGAAAAAAATCTCACCGGTCAACGATTTGAAGAGATTTTTGTTGACGTTTTGCTTTGCATTCCAATAAGCCAAACATAATCTTCCCAGTTTCCTCCTCAGTTACCTGGAGCCAGTTTCTTCGTGTGAAAGCTACAAGGCAATTAAAGGAAAATGTCAAAAAAATCTCCAGCAACTGGTTTCGCTGTGTGAAAGGGGACTAAGCAATCTAAGCAATTTGATTATGTGTTTATTAATTTATTTCCACCTCGGATTCTCCCCAAAGTCACAACTTGCGTGAGTCTTAAAAACAATCGAAATTGTGATCTACTTCAGAGCAGGTCACAACTGACAAATAGTTTGTGTTTCGACATTTCGATGCGGCATTCGATATTTTGTGAAACAATTTCTTTTATTTTCCAACATGATGTAAACAGAAATATGAAACTTTAATTTTAGATGAAAACTTCAGCAGCGACTACCAGAGAGAAGGAAAAAAGGGTCAGAGCATCCTACATAAAGTCTTTAACAGTAAACAGTAAATAGTGTGATTATCTGTAAGCATTCTGTTCATTCTATACCATTCTATCAAATATTAATCCGTTTACATTTTCTTGTTTGAAAATGAATGAAACGGATTGTCTTTGATAGTTGTTTATTTGCTTAAACAAAATCAATTCATTTATACATATTTGCTTATCTTCATTATTACATCTATAATAAATAATCCGCATTAATTTCAATTTTTATTTTGTTTTTGATATTCAGCTGTTCCAATAATGCCACTACGCAATTCAGCTTTAGCTGTGGTGAGTTTCGTTGTGAGTTTTCTTGTGAAGATGGGGGGAGAATTGGATAAATGTTATTAGGTCACAATAATCTTCACAAGAAATAGTCACAAAAGCTTCTGATTCATTACAAGAGGGGGAATCGGGCTGTTAAAATCATGCGGACGTTTTATATCCTACATCCTTATAGTAAGTTTTTTCTGTTTCCGCTATAACTCCTATTTATGACCAAATTTGGTTAAAACTCAACTCGTTCAGAACTGGAAGCAACTGGCTAACTAAGGCCCGTTTGCTGATACACAACAAGCATTTAAGTTCTACTTAAGCACTTATGTAACAGTTTACGCAGAGCAAAAAGTAGCCCATAAGCGTTTTAAGTTGAACATTAATATTTATGATTCGTATCAGCAAACGGGCCTTATATATATAATTCAAAAAGCTGGTTAGTTATTATAAAAATAAAATATAGACGTACTTGTACTTTAACAAAGGTGCTGCCTTACGGTCAAATATGTTATATATTTTTCTACAATGTCATAACTTTTCTTCAGTACCTACTATGATAATCAGTATGGTCTTTAGACTTCCTATAAACAAGGTACGACCTAACCAGAAAAAAGCGAAAACAAAACGTGTGTACTATTATAACAGTCACCTTGACTCAATTTAAATATTATGAACCCAGCAATTTACGACTTTCGATTGGAAACCAGTGCACAATCAATGTGAAGTATTTCCAACACTACGTGCTTTTAAACAAGCTCCAAACTCTTATAGCATTATCAATAAATTGGCTCCTTCAGCAACTCTTGTGATTTTACATATTTTTTTAGCCAAACATAAAATACCGACAATCGGCCATATTATCTTTGAGTGTACATCACGAATAATGGCTTCTACCGGTGCATACGGAAATTTGTTACCCTAACCCTACTATCAGTTAATCATTACGTTTGTATTAAAATTGAATTTCATAATCTTATGTCCAAATTTACAAAAAAAACCTCTGTCTTCTTCACTTTCATTGGGGCACACAAACATACGAAAGAGTTGTAATCGAATCAGATGAGTTGCAGAGGACGCTTAGTGAATTTTTAATGAGAAGTGTTGTTTCTTGTGGGGCTTTGCTTCTTCTGTTTCATCATGAGTTTCTGGTCGGTTTGCAGATAGGTTTAGTAAATATTTTGAGTAATTGATAATCGGCTGTTAATTGAAAAGGATCCATCATGAAGGGACTAGGATTGGTGCTTGTTTTGGTATGAATAATTGAAGTTCTCTAATTTTTGTCCACTTTTTAATAATTTTGTATTGCAGGCAATATTATCAGCACCAACGATTCGAGCGACTTTGGATGAATTCGATTTTTCCAATTTGGATATATATAAATTTAGGTTCTTCAGAAACCTTCCCTCACAAAATCCAGCTACAGCGCCTTATGCTAACCCCTTTTTGGAGCATTTTCAAAAGAAAAAAGCGATTCTAGATTATTTGGATAGATTACTGCTTGGAAATTCCCTACTCGGACCACCGACGACTATTGAGTTCCATCCTAACTATGGTAAGGCATGGCGGCCCTATTTTGAGCACCATTATGGCCGTAGGGCAGAGAGACTAATCGAGCTCCTAGGCAGCGGAGCTTCAGTTGAAAAGCTGAAATACCATGGAGTTCTACCACAGGACTTTGGTTCATATCATTAGTTGTAATCTTACTTATAAATCGCTTATTTATTTATATATAAAAAAAAGGAATCTTAATATAGGATCGTCACATTTTAGTATATTTAATTGACACGCCTTTTTTGTGTAGAGATGTAAAGAACATTGTTGCCACGAATGAACGCATCTCCGTATTTATTTTTCAATTGGCCATTAAGATATTCTTCGGTTTGATCTAGAGCTATGTTCATGTAGCCGTCTAAACAGGCTAGTACTCCTAGAATGACAAAATTATTTTATTTCTGAGTGGGTAGGAGAAATACCGCCGAAACTGATGCTAACCTCTGTAATCTACTCCAGAGTTTAGTTTTACCACAACCGGACGGCCATGAATTTGGTTTATGAACTGTGAGAGAGCTTCTTTACGGGACATTTCTATATTAACTTTATTCCAATGAACTTAAGAAATCAGTATATTAGTAATGGTTAATGTTGTGTACAGAACAAAACGATGAAAAACGTTTATTTCTTCGCCGAATTACAAAATTTAATTTACAACCAACAATGAAATGTCAAAATATTTGTTTGTCAAAAAAAAATCCCAAATAAAAAATAAATCCCTTTGATTAAAATTACCAGGTCGAAGATGTAGAGTGCGCTATTGTATATGGGATTAATGAAAGAAACCGCTAATACACAATTACATTTTTCCTCGACTATTTGAAATTTATTGAATGCTAACTTTCTGTTACAAATGACCAAACATTTTTACTACCTTTGGGACATTGTAGTATTTTTTTCCTTAATTTTTGGTCATGCAAAAATTTGGTTCTTGGAATGTGAACGTTGCAAGTCTTTCTAGCTTGTTGAAACTTTTTCCGGTTTTCCTCAGTGGGGTTGGCTTTATAATTCCGGATACTAACTTTTCTAACCCTAATAACCTCTTTACCGCTCGAATCAAACCATGCATTTTCTTTCGGTTTGATGGATTTTACCCTATTCGGGATAAAATTTCTCATTCCGTGAAGAATTAAATTTGTTATCATATCTGCGCTGGAGTCTACGTCACTATCGAGGAAGCATAATAGGTGTGTTTTTTTTAAGCCCCGGGGAAATTTGACGAAAAAATCGATGAGTAGGATTAACAATTTGCATGTTAAATTCAACAACAACTAATCCCCGAGGGTGCCTGGCTTAAACCCAGAGAATTTTCGGGGCTTAGCTATTGGAGAGGATAAAAACTGTGCTACCAAAAACTTTTTCACTAAGTTATCGATAAAATGTATAGAAACTTCAAAACTGATATTTTGACATGTCAGATAATTATCAGTTTTGTTTGGTTTGGTTGAGCATTTGTTCTAAGTGTGTCAGTTGTTTTCCTGACGGCCATGTCAACCTAACTTAACCTACCTTTTAATATACATTCCGCAACACAACAGCAAATCAATTTTAACATTTTTCGCTTTTGTATTGCCTCTGTGGTTTTTTCCACCTCGCCATGAGCACAACCTTCTACAGCGATTTTCATTTTTGCGTTTATTTTTATTATAGGTATATTAAAACTTGACTGTGAAATTATTATTAAATAAAAAAGCATTTCCTGAAGTTGATATTCATTCAATTAACAAGAATTGAATGAACAACTAAACAAAGGTTTCTCTGAGAAGATTATTGTTTTCGGCTGCGTTTTGTTGTACACGGGAGCAATCCAACACAGATTCTCTGCTACATCCTTGGTGACTTCAATCTTCTTGATCGTCGTCCGCTCTTGCTCAGACCTATATTCCTAATGACATAGGAACTCAGCGTCCCGCCCGAATAAGCAACTCGTCCACTAATATCATGTCACCAGTGACCGACGAATGGGCTAGTTTTCAAGTAGTTGAATGCTATGTACCACTGTATTTGTGAAAATTAAATTAAAAGAAAATTACATCACCTAAAAACAATTTCCAAAATACTTGATTTCAATTTTCAAATTACTTGATTCACATTTTTGTGTATAAATAATAATTAACTTGGTTCTTTTTATGTTATTTTAATAGAGAAGTAGTTTAGATTCAATAAATATATCTAAATTACACAAAACAAATCAACCCGTTGATCAACCCGGGTATTGCAAAAAAACACACCCAATGACCAGTTTAAGTTCCTGAAGAAGTCATTGAGACCGTCCCAGTTGGCTTTCTCATATTGCCAAACGGTTCTCTTAAGTGACTTTTCTTTAACTGGATGTTGTAATGGCACTAAGTTATACCCAAATAAATTAAATTCCGTTTGATCAGAATTTTCACCTATTTGGGTCTCACTCAGTGCCAAAACAGCTGGCCTGTTTTTCACAGTGTGTACATACGCGGCAAACAATTTTTTTCTACGAATGTTGCCATAGTCGACTCTAAACTTCCTAACCATTCAAATATTAAGTATGCTTAATACTGCAATCTTGTAAGATCTTTTAAACCGTAAGGACTTATTGGCATCTGTTACAGTCAGTGTGAAAGGCAAATATCCTATCTTCTCTGCAATTAAAATATTAATATACCAGAATATAGTTCCCGGCAACAAATTGGCTTTCATGTAGAGTAATTTTTATTTGACAATTTATCTCCTTTAACAGATTTCTATATTACTCCAGATACTCATTAGAAGGTTAAACCTCAGCAGCCATTTTGTAGTAGGTATTCTATAGGATAATAATATTTACCTATTAAAAAATGGGGATTTATGTTAATTTTTTCCATGGCATATATTATTGGCCTTTTCGATTGGCCGTCGGGAACTGTTCTCACCCCCACAAAATGACAATTGTTACTCTAAACAACAGAAAACGATTCTGGATTTCATTTCAGAATCGCAAACAGAATCACTAATGGCCTTTTCGATTGGCCGTCCAGAACTGTTCTGACCCCCACAAAATGACAGTTGTTACTCTAAACAGAACAGAAAACGATTCTGGATTTCATTTCAGAATCGAAAACAGAATCACTAATACACTCACATAATTAAAATGTCAAAATCATCGGGTTGTTTTGTTATGTAATTTCGATGTGCTTATTGAATTTAAACTACTTTTCTCGTAAGATAAGGTAAAAAGAAGCAAGGTATAATTATTATTCATTCACGAAAATGTGTATCTAAATTGAAATCAAGTGCTTTGGAAATTCTTTTTAGTCGATGTGATTTTTTTTTATTTAATTTTTACAAATACAGTGATACATACAATTCAGAATCAGTCAAATTGTTTCCAGGTGTTTTATTGGGGGAACGTGTTCCGGACGGCCAATCGAAAAGGCCATAATACTCTCACATAATTAAAATGTCAAAATCAGCTGGTTGTTTTGTTGTGTAATTTCGATGTGTTTATTGAATTTAAACTACTTTTCTGGTAAAATAAGATAAAAAGAAGCAAGTTATAATTATTATTGATACAAGAAAATATGTATCTAAATTGAAATCAAGTATTTTGGTAATACTTTTTAACTGATGTGATTTTTTTTTAAATTTCATTTTCACAAACACAGTGATATATACAATTCAGAATCAGTCAAATTGTTTCCGGGTGTTTTATTGAGGGAACGTGTTCCGGACGGCCAATCGAAAAGGCCATATGTTGACGAGTCTAGTGAAATTCCAATTAATAACAGTTATAAAAGTTGTTCGCAAACAACCAATCTTTGAAACTTAAATGCCATTTTAACCCTACGGGCCGCATAAACTCTACTTTTCTGTCTCATTGTTGGCATGTCTCTAGACACTTCTTTATTATTTATTTGAATATAATGGGGTGCAGTGGAAGGTCACATTTTCTACGATGTAGAATGTGTTGTACAATTAAAAAGTCGATCAATTTTTTTCCACAATGATTGACATCGTGCATCGTATATGGCCGACATGCAGCATTGCATTCGAGTTTGACATTTAATGGCTGTGAGAATTTGTGTGCTTATTGTTTCCATTCTGACTTCAAAACCAGAATTGAATTTGCCTTCTTTCTAGACGAATAACTGTCGTTTGATACCAATTTAAAGATTTTTGGAAGCATTCGGAAACGTAATTAATGTTTTAATTAAAAAAAAAAGAACAAAACCAAACTGTTAAATTTACAATTTCTTTGTCAATTTTTAACAAATTCTTAAGACTTATACTTAGGGATATTTTTGTCACCATTCTACATTTCAATCCACACAGAATTTAACCAAATAAAAAAGAAATAAATAGCAGTACATAGCACATAGGTAGTTATAAAGTTTGGTATCAATGAATTCCTTCTAACGGTGTATATGTTTTATACTGATAAAGTTCGGGACCTCCATATCCGTATAGTAACTTGCCTTTTCCATTCTCATCATAATAAGGGTATCTGTATTTTGGTCTGGAAAAGAAAGAAAAATAAATCGAAGCAAATAATAATTTACCTACTATTTAATATTTTAATCATACCTTTCAAAATATTGGAAATTGGGTGCTCTTGGCTGGACAGTGGAGGACGTAAGTTGTACAATGCAGATGAAAAGAAGAAGCATCTAGAAAAAAAATAACAGTTTAGCGTTTTATTCAAAAATAAAAGATTTTTTTAGTTAAAAGGGACATACTAAATTCCTAAATTCAAAATCAACACCGATTATAAAGCAATCTTTATGTCAAATGTATTTATTTTTATTACACAGTCACGGTCTGCAAACAAACAACTTATCATCATGCGCTAAAAAAAAACTATGACAATGCAGAGGTCAACGGTGTTTTCGGTAATGTATTGCCAACAGTTGACACACTTTGGAAAGGTCTTAAAGTTATTTTAACGTTGTTGTAAGCGATTTTGGTTGAACGACGAATTGGAGTTTTAAGAAACTATAATTTCGATTTATTCACTAGGGTGTATGAGCAATTATTAATTTCAAAAAATTATAATTTTTCCAATTAGCCGACATATTTTTCGGTAAAACGGCGCTGTTAGTCAAATTGTTCTTCACCAAAATACAAATTACGTTCGCTGATATGCCAGTTAAAAGATTTACATACATGTGTTGTTGTTCCATAAGAACATACATATAAATCAGATTTGTCATAAAAAGATCAAACTTTACATTTCGTTCATGGAAGTCTGGCTTGCGCTGTAAAGTTCGTCAACCTGAGGCCTCTCTGCACAACCAGCTGTGTACATGGATGTTTCCAAGTTTTGTAGATTTTTTCTTAGAAAATAGCCAAACATTATGTAAATTTTGTAGCTCGAGTAGAAACGAAGGTTACGTAAAGTTATCTGCCTAGGTAACCTGATTGAATAAGATCATGATGATACAATTAATTATGACAAAGTGTGACAACTATTGAAGTAATTTAACGAAGTATTCCTGAAAAAATAATCATATCGGTGATTATATATAGCTAATATAGCAGTTTTCAAAATGTCTAAACTTATGTCGCTTTCGACGGACAGGTGTGGTCGGAATACTTCTCGTTCTCTCCGAATTCCTATGGAATATAGACAATAACGAATTATGAAGGAAAATCCATTCGATAATGAAATTTCATAGAACAGATTTGTGAGAACTGCCAAGACCAACTGTTTAAAACAAAAAAATCGGTTTTAGATTTAGATTGAGGTGATAAATCATTTTTCGTGTCGGAATCAGTTTTTTTTAAATTAAATTCAACCCAATTTCAGATTATTTTTAAGATTTTTTTGTTTGCAAGAGCAAACGAACACGAATTCTAGAAAAACAACAATAATGTTTTTTTATAATCTCTGTCTATCTTCTATCTTGTTCTGACATCACACGAATATGTTCTGTTCTGTTATAACTTTTTCGCCACTGAACAAATTTTATAATTTATTACAAAAATATAATTTAAGTATCAAAAAAGATTTGCATATCAACTTACGAGTAATATATTCGTAGTGTTGACTAACATAGAAAATCACTAAACAGTTTGTTATTCTCTTAAAATAACCAATATGACTGAGCTCTGTTATTTTTTTTAAATAAGAGAATCATTAAGGGCCGTTTGCTGATACACAACTTAAGCATTTAAGTTATACTTAAGCACTTATGTGACAGTTTAGTTAGGGGGAAAAGTAGCCCATTAGCGGCTTAAGTTGAACATAAATATTTATGATTCGTATCAGTAAACGGGCCTAAAACATCCTTTTTTGTCTATAAAAATCTCTCGTTTTTTAAAGCAGATAAAAATCTTCATGTTCATAATTCTGTATTTCGAAATTCTTCTTCCTAGAATTCTGTTTGTGCAAAATCCTACTTACGAATACTAGAAAAATTACCATTTTTATAAAAAAAATTGTTGAATTTTATTTTTAAGAAATATTTACAAATTTGTACATAAATGAAAAGTGGATAACATTTTGAAGTAACAATGAAATTTAAACATAACATATTTTCAAAATATATAGCGAAAGCGAAATGGATATATTTACATATAATATTATGCAACTTTAATACAAAAATATAACCAAATTATATCATATTGATACTAAATATGGTTTCCATAAGCAGAGTCACTTTTGTATGACTCGCTTAATTTTCCAAAATTCTATTTGTAAAGATTCTATAACGGCCGTATTATTTCCTTTTTTTTAACTAGGCTTGCTCTAAAATTAGTAGTTCACAGAAAACCAAACAATTTGTCTTGTTTTTTTAATTTTTTTTATTGATAATAAGAGTTTTGTCATTTTGAACTTGAAAACGTATTTTTAATTTTGAAAATGTTCGTCAATTTATATGTTTTTCTTTTCAACAAAGACGGATCTCTACTAAAATTTAATTGTTTTCAAGAATTTGAAAAAACGTAGAAATATCTTTTTTGAATGTGTGTGTGGAACTGGCAAACCAAATTGTTTTCCTCATTTTGAAATTCTTTGCTAGTGAAAATGAAAATCGACTTGAATAAATTGGAAGTTGCCCTCGATTATGAAGGAAATTAAACAATTCCCAGGGATCTTTCAAAATACGAAATGTTTGTGTTCATACTACCTAAAAACACAGTTCGCTGCGTTATTAATATTATATCAATTAATATATATTTTTCTCACAACTTCCATCAAAATGTTTTGCAAATAATCACAAGAATTGACAGCTCCGAAATGTCAAGCTTGCGGTGAAAATCCGTGTGAGAATCTGTTTAAATCCGCCTTCAAAAAGAGATTCGAGAGAATTCAATTCATTCATTTTCTTTGTCTATGGAATTATTTTAAGGGAAAAAATTGCTACAGATCCGTAGCGAATCAATTTTTGTGTTGTAAGGAAATCGACATTAGATTTGGTTCAACTTGTTTTGTTACAGAACAGAACTGGTTAACAATTCGATTGCGAGTATCGTGATAATATAAATCAGAAAAGTTCGTGACTAAAATTTAGGTTTAATGGGCTTAACATACAAAATTAAATTTTTAATAACAAAACAACCCCGTTCAAGAAAATTTTGGTTTGACTTCAAAATTATTATATAGATAATTGCAATTCATTAAACAGTCAAATTAAAAATAATTAATTATTCTGTTAAATTTAAAAAAAAAATCCTTGGCATGCTTTAATGTTATATATATATATACATAGATATGTATATATATTTACAATAAATAGGTATACTCTCTAGCTGTCAAAAGAATTTCGGTCAAGTCAACCTTAAACTGCTTGTTCATTGAACTTATTTTTTACAATTTAAAAAATAAATGATTAAAACCACATTGTTTCAATTAAAAAAAGAATCTTTTACAAAGAATAAAACATACAAGGATTGAAATTATGGAGCCTATCCAATTTTGAGAACAGTAATTTTATTGTTGCCTTCCAACGGGCAAAACAACAACAATTGACAGCCGTCATTTTGACAAGACTAGCTGTACCTACGCAATATGTGTCAAAAACAATTTCGAGTGTGTGATATAAATTTTATGCAGTAACAACCACATTATACATCTTGATTTAATAATCGAAACCGTTAGTTTTATGAGTGTAAAACAACACCTATATAACTATTTAAATAAGAGAGTAAAAACCGAATAAATCTGTGTCAAGCAATTCAAATTTACCCTCCACAATTATTTGTTCGTTCCTCACAAAAAAAAAGAAACAAAAATTACGTGATGTGAATATATAAGTTTCTCAACACTATAACTTAAACACGTTCATACAAAAGTTATTTCATTAAATGTAAAATTATCTCTCCATTAGTGTTGTTTGCACTCTCCGCAAGCTCTTTCCACACCATTTTTTTTGTACTAGTGACCTCGATCGGTATGCTATAGAGTGGTAGGCAAAGGTACTCTAGCCCCATTTATACTTCAAGGCCTTTTGAAAAAATGTCATTGGACCAATAAAATTGAACTTTCTTTCTAATCTACATAATGCATGTTATCTTAAAATTATCGTAGATTCTTAACCATTAACTCTATTTTACATCGTTTTTATTAATAACTGTGTCATTTTCACATTTGTTCGCTAATTTTCACAAGAAAATAAAATTGAAAGAAAATTAAAAAATAAACAACCACTACGACTACGTTATTAGATTAACTGCGATGAATGACGGCGGAAGTGTGAAAGTAACTATCGTTACTGTAAATATAAACACAAAAAATATGTAACTCAATGGCAACACTTACGGGCAATAACAGTTTTGAAATGTATTTGGTCATTTTGAATTTACAAGGTAAAATAATTTAACAATTGGTTGTTGTTAAAATGCGGTAATTTGTATTTGATTTTATTTTTGGGACAAACCCGAATTAAAACAATAAGCCGCTATTGTAGCTCGATGGGCCGTTTGAATACTATCGCGATCACTTGGATACTAAAGTCAGTTGGAAAATCGTAAGTGGCCCAAAGTATGTAGCTATACTTACTGAAGTCCATGGTTAGCGTGCAAACGTTACATGAGCTTCATGGAAATTGAATGGAGAGGAGGAAAACATTTTGTTTTGGCTTTCATTGGGTTTCTTTGAGATTTGCAAAGAAGTTAATGTAATTACCTACACTTCACAGATGAACTTTCATATTAAAAAAAAAAAAAACAACAAAACAGTTTATTAGCATTTGTGTATGCATTGTATTTCAACATGCTTTATTATTCGTCGTTCATTGAAGAAAAGATTTGTTCATTATACATTTTCCCCTGATTTATTGTAAAAAAAGAAAGATGACATTTTTTTTTCTTTTATGTTGTCTCCTATTTAAATTTAAACAGCGAACAAGTCACGCGAGCACAGAGACTTAAAAATCATTCAATTTAGGCCAATTTAGGGTGCAAGTCTTTCAGATTTCAATTAATTTAAAAGAACGACTGGATTGCACGTATCTACTCTCTCTTATGTTCGAAGCACAAGAATCGTAGTAGAAAGGGCTAAATATAATTAAAAATCGTTTTTACTTAATTTTGTATGTATACTAAATTTTATATCTTTTTTTCTAAACAAAATTTGTATGTCAATTTTATCTAGTTAACAACATTAATTAGCAAAATAATAGCAAAAAATCGTCCACACGTTTCCAAAATATTGAATATTAAAAAAAACACACATTTTTCAAAACGAGACTAACTTTTTTCGTATTTGCTATTTTTTCAATGTCAAATTAAATTAAAATCTTGAGTTATATTTTTGCCCAAATCCTTGCTATATGATATAAGCCGTGTTTTTTTGGGAACTTTATCCACTGTAAGTTTATCCGTCGTAGCATTTTACATACAATTCGCTACAGTCGATAAAAAGCTAAAGTAGAAGTTACGGTGGATGGCTGGTTGACGTTTATTCTAGTCTCGAATTTGATTTTGTTAGTTTTGTTGGTACGATTACTAATTAGATTGAATCTCGATGGATGTGTTCATGGAGTGTTAAAATTATTAATTTCATTCGTAAAACAAATCGATCTTTTTGATACTTTTTTTCTTTTTTTTTTATAGTTGGCCAGTTTATATTTCTAAAATCTAAGATAACTCTATATAAATTATAAGCTGTTCTTCTGAAAAGTTTCTGACTTTTACTATCAAAAACTGTATTCTTTGTCCAATTATTTTCTGGAGTACGTCTAAAATTCCACCTATGTCTGCAATTTTGCATACCCCTGAATGTCAATTTTAACAAATTTCGATTTCCATTTTGAAAAAAAAAATAAATATCTATTAAAAAAATTCCGTTTTACTTTTATTTTTGACTAACTAAGACCAATATCGTTTTGTGTTGAATTTTTATTGATAATTATAAATAAACGGAGTTTGGTGAAAAAAATCATCTTTTTGTTTAGATCTACAAAAAAGCAATTTGAGAAGACAAAGCGCATTGGGTGGAACTGCAGTATAGAGGAACTGCTCGACACTGGGCCGCTAAATACTTATTGGTATGAAATTCTATGAGCTATAAGACTAGGCGCGCACATATGCAACTTTCAGTTTTGTAACAGTTTGGTTGCTAAAGTGAATACCATGGACTTATATGAGAGTGCGTGCACATGCAAAAACTATTCAGTCCACGATTCGAGCAACTTAAAAGTTTGTGTTTTGGCACAAATCCAACGACCGCCCCAAATAAGTTCTTCAGTTTGTATTACAACGACCTATAATGTAACTGTGCGCACATTAAATCAAAATATTGTATGTGTTGTTGGTTTATCTCGTTGATTGATTTTAAGTTACTTATGTGCGCGATCATCGTTCAACTAGTGATTAAATTATTTCGTTTCGGAAAAATTGCATGTGCGCACCTAGCCTAAACGCACTAAGCGGCAACTGAACTTCACAAAATGTGCTTTTTCTTCAATGTTTAATGGACGTTGGACATGGAGGATATTCGTTTCAATAAATGGACATGGACTGGGCGTACATTTTTGTGATCACATTGTTTATTTTTCTGGACACGTGCATTGAAATGGCAAACCAAATGTTAACTATTTATTCCTTATGTATCTTAAGTGCAGTCTGATGAGTGAATATTGAATTGAAAGCAAAACATACTCAGAAAATAAATTTGTAAATTGACTTGAAGTATAAAACTCTAGCTATCGATCTACTCAGAAAATAAATAAATGCATGATATATAAAGGGGAAATGCAAGGGGAATGAACAATTTAAACTTCGTTGTAGTGTGCGTTCAAAACCAAGAAACATAAAGGAAACAACCAAATCTCCGGCAATTTTGTTTCCTCGAGTGAAAGGCATAGACGATATTTAAAGCAATACAAAAATATCCCTGTGTAAAAAGAGACTTGACCATAAATGTGGCTGGTTTCACTATTTTTACTAAATTCCACGGTGAATACAAATTGTGAGACTAAATTTGAAGGAAGTACTTTAATTCGTTAAGGCTCTAGCTCAATGAAAAGCTAAGCAAATATAGGTATGACGAAAGCATTTCACTTAATTACGTACGGTAAAATTAAGAAGTATAAAAAATATGCATTGATGTTACGATCTACATTAACCTATGGCTTGGTGATCCGGTCGTTCATAGTTCCTTTTGCTTTTTTACTCATTTCATCTTCTTTTAGGTGTAGTTTAACATCGTTTACATTCATTGCATTCTACTTCAATCTCCAAAAGAAAGTGAAAGTATATTTTGTTTTGTTTCAAACTTCGCGTAAACATTGGGGTTGGGAGCTCACTCACTAACATCTACTAAACAAAAATCAAAGTGTGTTTCATTCCAAATAGTGAAGTAATGTTACAGTTATTGTAAATTTTTGCAGTATCTTAAAACCTATCTCCGAACATGTTCAATTAAATTATCCTTTGCTTCAAACCATTGTTGAGATATTACGTGATTTTTGTGACATGTACAGTACAATACATAAATAATGTTGGTAGGTAGGTATACCTTCTTGAATTTTTTTTCGCTATTCTGTTGGAAGTAACTCTTACTCCACGGCTTGTTTAACTATCGAGTGAAGCGGAAAAGTTTTGAGATCAGTATTATTACGCAACTTGCTTGCTCGTGTTATGATAACAATATGGTTAATTTAACGTAAGTAAGGTAATATCCACCACGCAGCTGCAAGTGCATTCTCCGACTTCTTCTGTTTTGAATGACAGATTTGAAGATTGTGTTAATTTTATTATCTTTTTCCAAGTGTAAAATATACTATATATTAATTTATACACAAAACGTTAAGGATTGGCTTAAAAACAATTATAAGTCGTCTATTACTTGATTAATTCCTTAATACTGAGGTGAAAAAATGCAGAGACTACAGATCTCACAAAGTATTATGAAGACAAAAAACATTAGTACCTATTCCTATTCATGACCTATTCAAAATTAAAAATTAAAATAACATTAGTCAATGTCTAATTAAACAAAATTGTTTTATTTGTTTATCATTAAAACGTAGCGATATCTATAAAATGTGATAGAAAAGTGAAAAATATAATTTTACATGCTTTTGTATTTAAATTTTAAATATTTCAAAATTACTACAAATTTAAAACAGAAATTATTTAAAGTCTCATTTACTTATTCTAACTTTCATAAAAATGTATAGTGTATATGCGTACATAACCGTTTACAATAATATAAGAAATAATAAATTTAAAAAAAAAACCACCGCTGCGGACAGGATTCGAACCTGTGCGGGCAGAACCCAATGGATTTCAAGTCCATCTCCTTAACCACTCGGACACCGCAGCTCTCAAACAAATTATGTCAATTCACACAAACGTTGTTGAACAGGTTAAAAGAGGTAATAGAGACAACATTGTATATCAATTCGGATATTTATATTAAGTTTGAGCCGTAAATTGGTTTAAAAAAGCACTAAACAAATGGTCGTGAAAAAGATTAATTTTTTGTCAGTGTAAGTATACATTTCCATTTACTCTATTCTGACTAATTTTGAGAAGTGAGAATACTATTCTCAAGGGAGATTAAAATACGTTAAAAAAATGTTACTACATATAAAATGGCTGCAATTTTTTAAACATAAGGCACGTAAACGCTACAGTAAACGATAAATACATATATGTACATTCATTTTATTTTTTAATTAATCCGAAAAATATAAAACAATGTAAGCAAACAATCAATAGAAAAAAGTTTGTTATTTGACTTATTTCCTAGTATTTTATATACAGTAATACCCGCTTAAGTGCCTCTCGCTTAAGTGCCTAACCCGATTAAGTACCTAATTTTTTTTACAACCAATATTCCTAGGATTTTTTCAAATATAAGTCTCATTGTATAAGTACCTTCCGCTCCCTTTTATTTTGTATACCTACCTTTATTGAAATTTACCTGACAAAAATTCTTTTAAGTACACATTTGAAATCAGCTGATAAAATACAGAAGTTTGTTTTCCTTTTGTTTAATGCCTAAAAATTCATAAACAAAAAAGTAATAATCTTAATCTACTACAATGATTCGTGAACCAAAAGCCATTAAAATCTATTTTGAATCAATAATTCAACACGTCCGATTAAATATAATACAAAACACCTTCCTAATTAACTATGTCTCCCCCAGGGCAAGATCTTCCGATTTTATTGATTAAAAATTTTAATCTTGTTGGATATACATAGTTCATATTGATTTTTTTTGTCGAAAAATCCATGTGAGATGAACTGTACTTAACAAAAAGTGCGTATTGGTAAGGCCATCACTAGCCAACTGATGAGTCCAAGTGAGATCGCCGGGACGAAACGAAAATTTTGTGGGCCAGGAAAACTTTTTTGAATTAAATGTTTTTTATCAAAAACTTTTGTTTTAATTTGTGTAAAAAAGTTATTTGAATTAAATTTTTTTTTAAATCAAAAATGTTAATAGATAAGTACCCATGTTAAGCGGGTTTTCTATAACTGGTTTTACTGTATTTCATTTTGATATTTCTAAAATGGGCAAAAGGAGCTATATGTTAAATCTCGCAAACAGTGTCTTACGCCTAAAAGTATACAATTTGCTTATTTTTTTCTCTCAAAAACGTTTTCAACGATTCCGAAAAATGAAGTGATGTATATGTACGTCTAATTTAGCACCAGTTTTATTTTCAATGACTGAAGCGACTTATGTCAATTTTCTTATAAATTGTTGGAAACAATGTCTATCAAATCTAAAAAAAAGGGTGTGTAGTGTTCTTATCTAGCTACATGGGCCAGGAGTAAATCTTCCCCAATTTAAAACAATTCTTTTCATTCGTAATTCTAAGACCAAAGTCAACTACAACATATTTCAATATCATGGAAAATTGTCAAAGAACAACGAAGTTGACATTTTTTTTTATACCGGCACCGTATTTTCATAAATACTCGTACATACCCATAACGAACCAATCTTTCAATTATACAAAACATCACCGTCGTCGTTCGAAATTTGATTCATGGTTCAGCAATTTTATATTACATTACACATTATACTACTCCGTATAGATACATATATAAATCTACGAAGTATGTACACTAAAGCACTAACAACATTGGCTTAAACATTAAGAAAGCCATAGAAAGAAGGAATAATATTGTCGGAACACATATTTTTTGAGTGCGTGTCGTGTCGTCGCGTCGGTCGGTTTGCAAATGCTTACCACCAACCCCATCGCCACATAAGAAGTCTTACTTCAAAAATGCTTTCAAGATTTTGGAATAAAAATCGAATCGTCAATATAAGGTAATTATTAGTATATATCGTATTTTTTTTTATTTCAAAAAACTTCACTAATACTTTTTGGAAAAATTAATTTTTCAAAAAAAAAAAAAATGTTTTTTTTTTTTTTAATTAAAAATATTTTTTTATGAAAATTTAAATATGCAATATTAAACTCTTATAATGTAAGGTTAGTAATTATTGTAATATCTTTTAATAAATTAGCATGATTATTTTAAAATCTTCTTTAAGCCTTTTCAAATGACTTCCTCTGGTGGTTGTCCAGAATCTATGTTTTCTAGATAGTAAAGATGGTAGAACAACTTATATGGCAATTACCGTTATTTTTGAGGCTCAAAAAAGATTTAAGAATCTAATTGAGAGAATCGCCTAAAACGCTTAAGTACCAAATTTTTGCATTTCTAATAAAATGGCAGACAATTTTGCCTAGCTTTATATTTTATATAATATTTTATATTATTTAAACGTTTAAAAAATATACTAATGAAATGTACAAGATTCAAAATTTGGCAACCAATTAAACAAATTTTTTTTTGAATAACTTACTTACGGTAGATATTATAATCAATAAAAAATTATTGAATTAAACAGCTTTCCTACCAATCAGAAAAGTACAATAATACTGTCCAACGAACAACAAGTAGATACATACATATAAAAATAATGCGATAAATAGGATGTCAGACCAACAAAAAAAAGGAAATTTCATTAAACGCAATAATGATAAAATGAAAATGTTAATAAAATGATTGCCATTAATATCATTTTGATTATCTTCATAATCAGATAAGTAGTTTTTATTGATTAGTTGTTAATTACGCAAGCTATTTTCAGCTGATACCATAAAATTGTTTAATAATCTGTTAACAACAGCAATAACAAGCTTCACAAGTTGTTTAATTATGGGAAATTTTCAGAAAAGACAATGCTGCAATAATTCAATGAATCAGTCCATGCTATTTTAATAAACTGTTTGTTTCATGTAAGCAATGTTTTATTCGTGGTATGTTATTATTGTTATCAGCAATTGCAGTTATTTGGTGCATCAAAGCTTTACCAGCAAAATAATGAAAAGATGTTATTATTGATTGTTTGCATTTTGACAGCTGTGAAGATAACATTTTATTGTGCTCTGCAAAATCTACATGAATAAATGTACCTACACACATTTTTATTGTTTATGTGTTTCAAGGACGAAATGTGTTTCGCTAAAATACATAATATGCGATATAATTTCAAAAGGATAACATCATTTCAGCTGCTTATTGTATCACTGAAGATAGTAATGAACTACATTCCATTGCACTCAAATTTGATTGCAATTTTTCATGAATCGTGAATGTCAAACTTTTAAGTTTATTTTAAAGATTGGCCTATTGGATTGCATATCTCTTGCCTATCATTTCATAACTTGCCGCAGGTCTCCGTCTCGCATCCATTAGAAATATTTATTTCGAACATTATTGCAGACAATTACTGAAATTTATATTTCTTGAACTAGGTATGTGGGCAAAAATATATCACGAAATTTCATTGAAAAACTTGTGCACGATGAATTTGGGATATCACGAAACGTCATATAGTAATTTTCCATATGCTTATTTCTTATGAGAAGATAAGACATTAATGCAAAAATGGATGTCTAAAAAAATCGAGACATAACGGGCCCTCCACAAGAATTATTGACTAAATGACACATTTCTTGCAATCATTTGTTTCAAGTGGAGGGTTAGGGTTATGTTTAATTCGTCTATGTCTTCTGAGCGCTGCCATTCATTAATGAAAATGTCAGTGACAATATTATACTGTGGGTGTAATGTCATTTTTCATTGAAATCTAAAAAAATGTACTCGAAATAGAGAATTACCCTTTTGAATGAACTTAATAAGCACCTGGGCTATCAGATTTGTCTATTTCATGATGAGTTTCTTCATTGTTCAGTAAAAGCAAAACAAATATATTTAAATGTCGAAGCTTATCACAGATGATTGTTTAGATGTGTAAGTAAATGTATATCAAATCTCTCAAGATAGAAAAATCTGCTCTTTCGTACTAATGCCGATTTCATTTCAATTAAAACATCGATCTGCAGTCGATCCACTGTAATTTTTTTTCTGAAAGTCAGATTCGTTTCATAGGAAAACCAAATTTGTTTTTGGGAAAACAGTTTCGTTTGAATATCTTTTTCGAAACGCATTCAAAACAGATTTGTACACAGTTTTTTTTTTTAAGTTTCTCAAATGTTGTGTTTTTTAATTCAGTTTTTATTTTGTGGCAGTGCACAGAAAAAATAAATTAATATTATTAAAAATATTGTTAAAAACTTTTTTGAAAAAAATATTACAAAAATGCAATAGGAATAAACAATTCCCCCGCCGCGGAAACAGAATACTAAAACGAAATGTTGATGAATTGACTAACAGAATTTTTTTCATACAGCTGTCAAGCAATACACACAGTCACAAAAAGAGATTCGATCCGTATCCGTTCGTTACGAATAAAAAAAGTATTATAGCGAATCCTATTCTTACTTGCGATTATAGGTACTATAAGGCAAGTTCATTCGTCGAAAAAAAAGTTTTAAAATAACAATCAAACATGACATTACGATGATAGTGAAGACGAAAAAAGATGGTCTAAGAATTCTGTCCGTCTGTATGTCTGTCTGTCAGTCTGTCAGACTGTCTGTAACTATGAATAGACACCTACAGGTCAAACGGGTGGACCGAATTGCTTCAAACTTGGTATATAGAGTTTTTTAGGTACTGTACAAAGGTGAAATTGATTTTTTTTTTAAGTAACGGTAACTGACATATAACCATTACTTTAAATCCTATTTTCTCGGAAACGGCTCTAACGATAGGACCGTTTTTTTATTTCGACTATCTCATAAATGGATTAACCGAAATTTTTTTGAAATTTCACACATATATGGGTTTAGGTTGTCCGATTTATACATCCTACCAATATTTTTCATTAACATTTTTTTGTAGCATTCTTTAAAAAAAAAAATTATTTATATTTTGAAAACTGCCCAATATTTTTTTTTTTAAATTATAGTTATATGTATTTGCTGAATATCTTTGAATTGGCGTTTTCGAATTAAGAAATTTTTTTTTTTCAAAAAGTTTAAAAAAAAAACTTTTTTCTCAAAAAACCACAGATTTTAAAATTTTTTTTCTCATAAATTTAAATTTATATAAGAAATACAACAGCATACTTTTTTTTAGCTCAAATTAGTTTAAGTATTTATTTCAGAATTTTGAATCATAATTTCTTTGATGAAGCCGATCTAATCTTTTGTTTTTAAGTTTATATTATTAAATATTTAAAATGGTCGTACCAATTTTTTTAGAAAAAAATTAAAGAAACTTTGTGTATATAAAAAATGAAGTAAAAAACGACTTTAAAAATATATTTAGATTTTTAATAGAAATCTTTAGCATACGATCTGATCGAACATAAGAGCAAGTTCGTGCGATCCAGTCGTGCATTTTATTTTTTAAGCGAGCTGACAACAAACAGTGTGCGATGCAGACGGAGGTGTATAAGTCAATACGTACGTATAGAATAAAATTGGTAAATAGTATGTACTAAAAAATGAGCAATCAAATTTTTCGCTATGATATTTAATCATGTGAAGATGAAGTTGCACAATTTTAGCTATACAATATATTGCGACACCTGTCAATATCAAGAGCATAAGCGATATTTTAGATTAAATTCAACTTGAATGCAACAATGAATGCTATGTTAGTTAGTGTGCAACAAATAACTTAGCATAGTTGTGTTGTGAACGATGTTATTTTGGGATTATTTGAATAAGTTTTGTAGTTAAAATGCAAATGGCAGTATTTTTTTGGCCAAGGTCCAATTACATTTTCTTGCTCCTGGTAATGTGGCCCCACAATGTTGCGATTTGTACATTCGCACATCTGGCACTTATGGTTGGTACGGCCCTGTATATATGTATTTTTTCTTGAAAGAAAAATTTGAACCGAAAGTACAATCATTTTGTACCTAACCTACCTAAAAACTACCAATGAATCAAAGAAAACAAGATAACGAGACTTCTTTTTTGTTTTATTTTTTGACGTCATCTGTGAACAAGAATCTGAAAGCATAAGAAATTATTTTGTTCGTTCGATGTTGATTAATGGATTTTCGTGCGCGAATAATATAAGCATACAATTTGTTTAAATAATTGAATATTGTTGAATTAAATTTACTTTAATTGCATTTAAATTAATTGCTAAAAAATCACGAATAGAGAAAGTCGGAGTGCTAAATGGATATCGAAGATTTAACTTAAATTAAGGAAAACAACAATTTCTGAAAATTATTGTGCATTAAATAAATGGAAAATGCTTAAATTATGTTTTAATTTTGTTGTATTTTTTTGCATTTGGATAAGTCTACAATTGTTCTGTTAAGTTTTCTTATTCCCATAGGGGCATAAAAAAGTTTTTTTTTTTTTATTTTCACATCGCAGTCAATGTCTTTGGCCAATTAAAGTAGATTTGTTTGGTAGCATGGACAAATTACTAACTCTTATCCGTTGAAGGATTTGAAGATATTGTCCAACTTCGTCAAGTCATTCAACACAATTGGTGATATCTTTGATAAGACGCCTTCCCTTAGGTGGTCATTCTTCGGCATTTCTTCTTAAATTAATAGACAATTTCTTCATTGTCCATGACATCGCATAATTCAACTACGTGGATGTGTGCACAGACGGAACCAATGCCATGACTGGAAAAACGTCCGGTGTCGTCCTTAGAATAAAACAAAATCTCAAAGAATGCAGTAGTAGCCATTGCGTTCTATATCGCCATGCCCTTGCAATGAAAAAAATGCCACTCTCCTTAAAAGAGGTCTTAGACGCCAGTGTGAAAATAACATAACTTCATTTTAAATCATGGCCTTAGAATACAAGGCTATTCAAAGTATTGTGCTTTCTCGCGGTAAAGGCCTTTTCACATGAGAGCGACCAACGGCGGACGATTAAACCAATAAATTCAATTTAAAACAATTGACCAATCTAAATTCTTCATAAATTCTTAACAAAATTGTAGAAATATAATTTATATTAATGTTCAGATACAAAAAATTACTTTTAAATTGCCAAAACAAGATAAATTAAAAAAAAACAATATTGGTCTTCGAGAATTAAGTCTGATTGTTACGAACAGTCAAACTCTGTTCGCGTTCCACATACCATCCAGACTTAAACGAATAATAGAATTAAAGCCATGTGAACGAAATTTCAAAATGGACGAATATTCGCTAATTCGTTGGTCGCTCTTATGTGCATAGTACTTAATACCATGTAGTGTCTTTTCGGAATGAGGGCTGAAGTCAGAACCTTCCTTATTAACGACAACTTTGATTTGGGCGACAGGTTGTGTAATGAGGTTTGGCGTATCTAGGCGAAGTATTTTAATAAATAAATGATTTCAGTGTATCACTTCAGGGAAATTCAATAACTGTTTTCGATACCAGTGATAAAGTAGAAGCATTTAAAAATAAAATCAATTCTTATGGGTTGCAGACCCATACTTTGCCGCGTTGGACAAGCCAGCGTCTCTGACATCATTGCAGTTTGAGTGCTTGATTAATTTGGCATCAGATTCTTCGATGAAGGCAGATTTTGAAACGAAGAAGTCTTTTTCAGAATTCTGGTGTATGTTGAAAGACGAATTCAAAATTTTGACTGATAAATCCAAAATAATTCTTCTGCCGTTTGCAACAACATACATGTGCGAATCAGGGTTCTCCGACTATGTTGGAACCAAAACAAAATATAGATCCCGTCTCGATGCAGAGCCAGATATTCGGTTGCAGTTGTCCCAAATTCAACCAGATATATCAGCATTATCTAGAACAAAACAGGCACATTATTCTCACTAAGAAACTTTCTGAGCTATTTATTGAAATACAATTACGTATATGTATACTATATATTTTAAAATATTATTAATTTTCTAATTTTCTTAAATTAACATTGTTTTTTCGTTAAGGTTACTTGTTTTACTTGAATTTGATAGAATACATATATAAAAAAACAGTTAATGCATTTTCTACATAACCATAACTGCGATAAATAGCATATAAGTGCGACGAAGTGCTCCGAAAGGAATTTTCCACCTGAAAAGTGCTCTGCGAATAAAAAAGATTGGGAACCGTTGGTATAAGCAAAAGAAATGTTTGCAATCCGGTCAATGGTGTTTCCAAGTCTTGTGTATCGTCAAGGCTCATATTTTTGTTGCTTCCAAAATAATAATAGCAAAATCTGGGGCCCAACTATGGAATTTGATTCTACAATAAAGTTGCTCGAATTCGCAAAATTTAAAATTTCTAATTGATTAGTAAAGCACTTATTAACTGAAAAGAACATGATTAATTGGAGATTGTGTGGCGAAGAGCCAAATACGCGGACATTGGATGTGAAAGTAGAATTAAGTTACATAGTAGAGCCCTTGTATTACCTCAAATGATTGAATAATTCCTAAGAAATTACTTTAAAGTGTTTATTGCAACAATTATTAAAATTATTACAACCACAAACAGTAGGTACAAATTAAAAAAAATATATAATTTCTAAAAATAATTTTAAACAATTTATGGTCCTTAGCCTGGTTTGTTCTCATAATATTATTCACAGATGACGTCACATGATAAAGCGAAAAAATAGAAGTGTCGTAATCTTGTATTCATTCATTCAAGATACCTACCTAATGTGAATGATAGCAAAAGAATTTTATTTACGTCACCATCCACTAAAATCTTCCATGGTCCGCTTGCTCACAGAATTTCACAAGTTTATCATACCAAACCAATCCCCGTTAATAAATAGTAAAGGAGGTGCTGCTGTTGCTTTAGTACAAATGTACATATGCATACACAGAAGTATTATGTGTATGTAGGTATGTAAGCTTAAACGTAACGTTTCGTATTTTAAAGATAAATCCAATATTGTGAAAAGTTGTTTGTGTCTCACTGACTGACTATTGGAATTGTTTTTATTTTTATATTTCTTAATAAACATAAACTTGGCGGGGATAAAAAAAACAAATTTACGTAAGTTTGTTGTCGGCGCGGCGGAATATTTAGTGATTTGCGATACTTGAAGAGTAGACAAGATTGAATAGACTCTACACTCTAAGCTTATTATAGGTATCAAAGATTTTTCTTACTTCTTCAAGTCAGTTGATTCAATCGGTGTCTTGATCGTGCTTAAGAGTTTTATTTCATTGACAAAAATGTCTTTGAAAAAATTGGTGCTAACTGTGGTATGTTTGGAGTTAATCTTGCAATAGTATGCATATAAATAATAAGCATTTTATAATTAAAACTTGATTTTGGAAATGTGCAATTAAAGCTTTAAAAAAAATATCAATGTACATAATTGAATGACATACAAAATACATAATTATAATAATAAATATTTAAGCATAACATGGCATACGTTTAAGTGATTGATTCTTTGGTTTAAAGTTTGTATTTAGTAATAAATTATTTATGTTATAAACTGTGTCAGAAATTTTGTGTGGTTAAGCGATATTTTGTTATTGAGAAAATGTTAACAAATACAATCTTGCTTGTAATGGTAGATATCTACGTGTTTCTTGAAAATTTGTCAAGTTTTAAGACTTTCTTTTATTAAAAAAAATGTATATTATATATATTGATAACAAGTATGGAAGTACCTAACTCGCGCAGCGGATAAGCGTGAAACAGATTAAACCAACTGACGTTATTTCTATAACGAATGAATTTTAATTAATCGGCAGTCGGTGTCCACTAGCCCATCTCCACAGCGCCAAAAGTGTCGTTAGACGAAATTTCCAAACTCGCAATATTCAGTAAAACCACACTACAAAAATTAAAGAAAAAAATAAAATGCACAACTGTATCGCACGAACGTGCTATTATGTTCGATCACATCGCATGCGAAAGGTTTCTATTAAGAATCTTAATATATTTTCAAAGTCGTTTTTTCACTTATTTTTTTGTATTCAATTTTTTAAATTTTTTTTTCTAAAAAAAAATTGGAACAACAATTTTAAAAATTTAATTATATAAACTTAAAAACAAAATTTCAAAAAAACAAATATCTACCCGTTTTCGAAATATTGAATTTTAAAAAATATTTTTATTCAAAAATCCAAAAAAATATTTTCAGAAAATTTTGGTGCAGTATTATTTATAATTTCAAGACTCTCCGAGCCGTTTATGAGAAAGTTCAAAATGAAAAAAAAAAATGGTTGTATGGCAGGTGCCGTTAAAAACAACTTTCGACCAAGATGTAGAGTGCATACACTTAAAAATTAGTGCACGTACTTTTTTTTTATCAAAATCGTTAGAGCCGTTTTCGTGACAATTGAGATGGTAGACAAAATTATATGGAAGGTAGTTTAGGTTAAAAAAAAAAACGATTCAAAAATCCATTTTAGACAATGAGTAAATACGCTTCAATATGAAGTTTGAAGAAAATCGGTTCAGCCGTTTAGGCTGTAGAGAGTTGTACAGACACACAGACAAACGGAATTGCGGGACAAACATTTTTGGTGTTCTATCATCGTAATGTTAACTTTGATTAAAAACTCGAGTTCAATTTTTTTTCCAAATGCAAAAAACTTGCCCTGTAGGCTATAGTCTATAGTACCTACATATATCGCAAGTAAAAACAATGAATGGGACTTGTAGCTGTGTTTGTTTCGACGGTGCCGCTGCTCTGTTGGCAATGTGTTTAAATAATGTTTCCTGGGCAGCGTCTTGTATGCTGTTGCTGGCGCAGGTTTAATCTGTTTCACGCATAACAATTTTCGCCTCAGAACAATACACACTTGCATTTTTCATGTAAAGTAGACCTGTTTTTTTTTCAATTTCTGTCGAGCTTGTAAAAAGATCACACCTAGTATTAATCATCTTGGAGGTGCGTTGTGCTTCTACGATTTTTAGAAGAAAAAAAAAAAAACTAGGGCAAAGAGAATAACCTGTTCGTTAATAACGTTTTAATGATTGGGTCGACAGTTTGACCTGTAGAGTTCTTTGATATGTTGGCCATGAATAATGAGTTTGTTTTGTATTGTATGATATAATTGGTTTAGACTTGAGTGTGTTGTCTATGGTCGGCAATGTTGCAATAATGTTACATAAATCTTTGATTTTAAAATTAAATGAGTGTAACATGTGCGGTGCCGAACTTGGGGCTTTTGCCGCCCCAGGCAAATCATAATTTTGCCGCCCCAAAGTTAAAAAATAATCAAAATCGTACAAATTAATATTTAAAAAAAATTTTATTCGTAAATCCGATAAAATAATTTCACAAAATATTGAGACTGACACATTTCATTAATTTCATTTTTGCAAATCTTGTAGCGATTTCATCTTCTTCAATACGATTCAACATGATTTTTCCAACGGAAATCGTTGTCAGGGCTGTTAATCGCTCTTCAGTTAGGGTTACCAGATTGACAATTTTGAAAAGGGGAACATAGCGAGTTCAGTTAGGGTTACTAGATTGAAAATGTTGAAAAGGTGAACATAGCGAGTTTTATAGGGGGACAAAAAGACAGACGGACCACTTTTTTGGTGTTCTCTATCACCGTAATGTCAACTTTGATTAAAATCTCGAGTTCGATTTTTTTCCAAATGCAAAACTTGCCCTATAGTCGCAAGTAAAAAGTGAAGTAACAAAATTTTTATATGTCTTTGACTTTTCACCTGGCATTATATTGAATAATGAGAGGAAACTTTTTAATATTTTTCTGTTGGATGCTTCCGTGGAAATTGAAAATGGTGAAAACAATTCGGAGCGTGAATTTTGATTTTCTTTTGCAAGAATTTTTCTATTTTTTTTGGCATTTTGTGCGACCGCAAGTAAACTGGCAAGAAAAAAAACCTATCATTTAAACTAATTTATAACATATTCTACTTACCAGCAATTTCCGAGTTCGTGAATATTGTTGGAAACAGGGAGCTATACAAGTGGCAGAGTTATACTTATAACTATGGTTAAGAATTATTGAATGAACATTTATTGGTATTGACAGATAGACTGCTTTCACACAAAAAAACCGGCAACTGAGAATTTGAGAGTAAGAAGGGCAAAAAGTAAGGGGAATGCAAAAAATCTTCGCGGTCAACGATTTGAAGAGATTTTTTTGACGTTTTGCTTTGAATTCCAATAAGCCCAACATCATAAACTAATAATGTAAAGACCGGAAACCTCTGCTTTCATTTGACATTTGCCTACAAGCTGAAACACGCACACAAGTAACATTTCTGTTCCTCTTCCAATAGACACATTGATAGAAACGCACACAAGAATCTTTTCTGTTCCTCTTCCTATAGACACATAGACAACACAGCCCTAGTAATTTGTTTTTGTTTTGCTTGTCGATTTCCCATCTATTCATGGATAGAGTTTCAAAGCTACAAATACAACAATGTAAACAAATGTGTTTTGGGGGGTGAAACGTACGAAGATTTCCGATCTTAGTATAGCTTATTTGTGTCCAACATAATCTTTCCAGTTTCATCCTCAGTTTCGTGAAAGTTTTTTCGTGTGAAAGCTACAAGGCAATTAAGGGAAAACGTCAAAAAAAACTCCAGCAACTAGTTTACCTGTGTGAAAGGGGATATATAGAACAACTGAAGTGAAGTTGGCAACGTTTCTTGAATGAAGTAAATGGATGTATCCATTTGTGAAAATTGTATTTACTATGATGGAAGTATTCACAGCTTTAATTTAGTAACCTGATAAGATTTTTTTTAAATGGGAAAGAGTAGGTAGAGCACACATTTTGTCTTAAGGTGCAAAAAATATTACATATGTGTAAAAAAGAGGGCCATTTGTGTCCCCCTTTGTCATTGTTTAATTTGGATACAATTCAAGCAAATGGTTTTGCTAATCATCATTTTGAACTTCGACTTCAAGTTTCTCGCAATCCTTAAATCTCATATTCTTTGAAATATCGCAATTAAACCCGAAATTTTTATTGAGATATTCATACTGCCCAAAACGGTAATCGAAAGAAGATAAAAGACATGTCTTATCCGCAAATAAATATATGATTTGATCTGGATTACGAGGAAAGTAAAACACGGCTTACGTGGTAAAAGAAATCAACTTTAAATTTAAATTTAGATTTTGGATCAATTATTTGAGATTATGAAATTGTTTGTGATTGAATGAAATCAACTTTCATATTCATCTTTGTAGCTGGTAGTGCTTCAAATAAAGATTCCTCAGAATGGTACTGCCCCAGTTTATCTAAATGTTCCAAACCATGTTAAAAATTCTATGAATTTGGACTAAAGCATCTTTAAAAGGATATTCATTTTGCTCAAAATTCATTCCAAATTATCGTTGACAAAGCAAATTTGATTTTGTATAAGCGTTTACCTAGTTGAGTTGCTTTGAAACTTGAATTGAAAATTAAAGAATCATAAATTTTGATAAATTTTCAATAAGACAGTTAGTAGCCTTTGCTCTGCTTGACCAACGTGTATCCGATAATTTTTTCAAAACAATTTGCTTAGAATAGTTAGCATATTTTTGAAATCAGATTTGTAGAAGGAAAAAAAATTCTAAAATAATTTTTCCGCTGATGTCAGAGTTTTAGATTCAAAGACACCAATTTTGCCGCCCTATAGTTGAGTGCCGCCCTAGGCACCTTGGTTTGCTTGTTTTGCCTTCAGGCAGGTTCGGCATGCGTTATCATTATCCCGAAATTTCGTCTTTCTTTAGGTAGGTCAACCTACAGCATAAACAGCGATTTTCTTCAAACTTGGGACTTAAAAGCGTTTTAAGTTATCCATTCTTTTTTTTAAAGCTTTCTTTTTTAGATCCATTGGGGAAAAAATGGTAAATATCAGTTATCTCGAAAATGGCTTAAACGATTCTGATAAGGATAATTCATGTACAGTCAATACATTTTTTTAAATTAAAATATTATCAACGGTACCTGCCGTTTAACTTTTTTTTTTTTTTTTAGATTTTTGACTATCTCATTAACGGTTCAACCGATTTCGATCGAAATTTTTTACATGAGGCTCTTTAAATTCTAAATAATACTGCATAACAATTTTTTCGGAATATATTTTTTATTAATTTTTGAAAAAAAAAAATATATTTTTTTTTTGAAATTTCAATATTTCGCAATGGTTAGAAGATTTTTTTTTAAATTCAGTTTTTAAATTTATATTGTTAAATACCTGAAATTGCCAACACGAATATTGTTTTTTTTCTAAAAATATAATAATAAACCTAATAATAAAAAATAATGAAATTTTGTATAAAAAATTAATTAAAAAAATGCGTTGAAAGTATATTTAGCTGTGTTTCTACTAAGAATTTTACAGTCGGGTACACTATAGCTGATTTTCCTATACACACATATTATGTACCTACATATATAAACAATTTATAAAAACATATCGCTTAGTTAGGAGATACTAGCCTTATTTTATTATCACCGTGATCCAGATCAGATGATCTATTTATTTGCATTACAACAACAAAAGGATTTAGTCTTGTTGTTCTAATACTAATAAATAGATGATCTGATCTGGATCACGGGGTAAATAAAATACGGCTCATAGTACTCGTATTTAGTATATTATTAATACACATTCGGGTACTTCTTAAATATTTTATTAATAAAATCTTTAATATAACTTTTAGATTTCATTATGCTGCCTGCTCAACACAATCCATAGATCAGAGGCTGTAGTTTATCGACTCATAACTGAAACACTACAAAATAATATCGCTGGGGAGCCCATTACACACGAAAGGACTAACTGGGATTTTGATCCAGAAATTAGTAAAGCTCGTCGGGCTCTATTTTATGAGGTTAATTAAATCATAACGAAAATTATTTAATTATTATCATAAGACATTGGTATTTCTTTATTCAATAGAAAAATGGTTTCCGAGCATCTAAATTCATCGAAAGCATTGGTGTTGGCATCGACGGCAAAGAACAAGAACGCAGAGAAGAACAACAAATCCGTGATATTGGCAAACTTAACGGAGAGCACTACCGGAATTTTTCATGAAAATGTACTGAAAGAAATTTATTTAACTATACATTGAATCAATTTATAACTAATTTATAACACTAACTCGACATAAATCATCCACAAGCGCATTAAGAGCTATGCAATTTTGTATAATTTAAGGGGAAAAGTCCTTTTTTTAATTTCATCATTATGCTAGAAATTGTGGGAAAGGTTTTTTTTTATTTTACTCCATATTTTCCTGCATTACTACTCAAAGTAATTGAGGTAATTTTGCATGGCATTTGCTTAATGTCGTCCGTCCCGACCCTTCGCCGAATTCCCTTTATGTAAATCTTTCACTAAGCTTAAGCATAATCATTATACATTTGCCAGCAATTAACATCCATTTTCTCATAACTTGAAGTTTTTAATTTTTGCCATTCCGATCAAGGATAATTAACGTTGATGAAGTAAAAATTAAACGATTATAATTGTTCTTTCCTTTTTATTTTGTTGATGGAAAATTTTGTTTTTTTTTTTTGTTGTATATGTACCTAGTGGAAAATAATAATGTACCTAGTTGTGAGTTGTGTTTTTGTCGTCCTTGTTGGAGTATAATGTAGAGTATATGGATAGTTTAGTGAGCAAAGTTGTGTATATACACTTTACATCACTTGATTGTAGTCACATATTTTGTTGTCAATTTTTGTCTCTTAAAATGCAGTTCATCAACAAATACTTGAAGAAAATCATTAAGTGATCTGTGAAAAATTATTATAGTGAGCATTTACACAAAGAGTATTAGACTAGTATGTACATACCTTTAACGTTTTGCCAATATTGCCAAAATGGCATAAAGAGTACAATATTTTCTTAATATTGACAAAGAAGTGCTAGAATAGATGTCAAATTATGTCGTGCCCACGATTTAATGTCAGCTGTGAATTTTTCCCTTATTGAAAACAGTTTGAAACTCTTACAATCACATGTAAACGCTTGTGGTTCGACCCGAATTACGCGTGATTTTGAAATGTCAAAAATACTGCCAGCTTAAGTAAAGCGTTAACCAACTCTTTTGTGGCACTAAATAAAGTTCCGTCTTCACGTTGCGTTACGGTCTAAACTCTAAGCATTGAATTTGTGTGTATTCAAAATTTTGACAGCTATTCCAGCAGCAATTTTAGGGGTGTTTAACCAGTAAGCCAATTATAGTGCTAACTTAGACCTAGTTCTAGAAAAAAGAAAGGTAACTAGAAGAAGAACTCAGATTCTAATTGTTGGTTATGTCATAACCGCCGTTTTTGATTTCCTTTCAGAAACATGTTGTTATAAGCGTTATTGGCGTTATCAGAACAACAGTTAAAATATTATGTTTTTAGTTTTGATCGCATCCACTATAGAGTCTAAAAGTTCCCGATATTATTCTAGAATAGTTCTAATCGATACTATAAATATGTACTTAAATTTCTTGGAGAAATACATTTTTTATTCGAGTTCCTTTTTAGCCACAAATAAATGACAGCCAAGGTAACACAGTTTTGCAAAAAATGTGAATCAGCCTTTTTTTTGACAAGAAATCCATATTTTTTTGCTTGTCATTATTTTGAAAAAACGACGGCTCATTAACTGTTATCTTGTTCTAACTTGTTTTGACATTTCTGTTCTGTTCCTATCTTTTCTTCAGTGAATACTTTCAATGGCTCTGTATTTTTGTTCATATTCACATCATCACACCAATGTTCGAATTGCATATTTATAGGCATGTTAACAGTGTTGCCACTTTGTTTTTTTTTATAATTTGTGATACTTTCTTTCTTCCTAAAAAAAAAAACACTTAAAACACATAACACGCATTAGTAATTATTTACTGAATAAATTAAGTCCATAACCAATTTGACAGATTAATACTCTTTGGTGACACTTGACTTAAATCAACTGGCACAGAGTGTACAACTTCTGTTTATGAGACAATCTGCATTGAAATAAGCTCTAGGAAAAATGGAAACCCTCTAATCAAATGAGCATACAAAAAGATGGGTTGTGTTATATACAAACGTAGGTTCTATATGTTATGAAATGCCTGGCGCACTTATAAATCCTTCAAGATGGATTTTTTTCTTCTTCTGTGTATTTAGTTAGTTTTCAGTTTGATGCATGTATATGTACAATGTACATATAGATAATTTATGTGTAGGTTCACTATAGTAGACGACGCGAGTTTTATGCACAATTAGATGAGATTATTATTGTCATCTGCTTAACAACTACAATAATTCTATCTATGTTCTGTGTTTAGTCATTCATTTATGAGAAAATCATTATCCTGTACTCAGTCCTTCTTAAGCAATCATAAATCATTATGCGAATTGATGTGTTTAGCATATTTACGAGTATATGGATTTTAAGTGAAAGAAGCTTTGTATTTGGAGCATATCTTATATAAAAGAACAAGCTGCTTATAAAGTTACGAGTTTTTTTTTATTTATGAATTTATTTTCGGAACTTTTGAAAAGTAATCACTCAAGTTTTTCTAAAAAAAAAACAAAATCTTTGCAATGAAGGATTGAATTATTTTTTCAGTGACCATCTGTTTTCTTTGGCCTATTCTCCACAATGTTCTTATTTAAAAACTTAGCCAGGATTTTAGGTGATGGCTTGGGGTAGAAATGTGTCAGCTTAAGTTTAGCGCAAGCAGCATACTATGCTTAAGCTCAAACAGATCTTGCCTTAAAAAATTGTTATGTTTTTTGTACAAATACTTATAATAATCATGGAGATTAATATAATAAAATTAACTTATTTCGTTTTCGTCATTTTCACACACAATGATAAATAAATCATTTTCTATTTCTTACCAAGAAAGGTGGGATCTGTAACGGCTAAATATATTTTTAAAGTCGTTTTTTTATTTAATTTTTTTTATAGCTATGTATAAAATTTCTTTAGTTTTTTTTTTTTAGATAAATATCTGGTATGGTATTTTAAGTATCTAAAAATATAAATTTAAAAACAAATCGCCCACCTGTTTTCGAAACAGATTTTTTTTCAAAAAGTCTAAAGAATATATTTTTTCAAAAATTTTAGTATGCAGTATTATTTTAAATTTGGGGAGCCTCCTTTACGAAAATTTTGATCCAAATCCGTTGACTCGTTTAAGAGAACGTCGAAAATAATGGTTGTATGCAGGTATCGTTAGTAACTTTTTCTGTAATTTTTCTAAAACCAAAACTCCAAATATAAAAGTGCACTGAAATTTTTACTTGTGAATTTGGGAAAAAATCGAAGTCGATCAATTAGGATGATAATGAACACCGAATAAGTGGGTCCCGGAATTCCGTCTGTCTGTCTGTAGATCGCTCTACAGCCTAAAAGTCTTAAGCAATTTAGTTTACACTTGGTACTTAAGCGATTTAGGTATCTGACCCAATTCCTTATTTAAATATTTACTAAGCGCCAAAAATAGCGATAGGTACCTGCCATACAAATTTTTGGTGCAAAAATGGTAAATCTTAATTATCTCGAAAACGCCTATTTTATGATTTTTATAAAAATAAAATGCACGACTGGATTTCACGAACTTGCTCTTATGTTCGATCACATTGTATGCAAAAGATTTCTATTTAAAATCTAAATATATTTTTAAAGTCATTTTTTACTTTATTTTTTATACACGAAGTTTCTTTAATTTTTTTCTAAAAAAAAATTGGTATGACAATCTTAAATATTTAATAATATAAACTTAAAAACAAAAAATTAATTCGGATTAGTCAAAGAAAAAATAATTCAAAATTCTGAAATAAATACTTAAACTAATTTGAACTCAAAAAAGTATGCCATTTTATTTCTTGGATAAATTTGCATTTATGAGAAAAAATTTCAAAAATCTGTGGAGCGGCTTTTGAGCAAAAAAGCTTTTTCAAAAAACTTTTTGGAAAAAATTAAAAAAAAAAATCAAAAAGGCCAATTCACAGGTATTCAGTAAATACATATAACTATAATTTTTGAAAAAAAAAACTATTAAGTAGTTTTCAAAATATAAATTAATTTTTTTTTTAAATTCTTTTAAAAACACAAAAAAAAAATTAATTTATATTTTGAAAACTACTTAATAGTTTTTTTTTTCAAAAATTATAGTTATATGTATTTACTGAATACCTGTGAATTGGCCTTTTTGAATATTTTTTTTAATTTTTTCCAAAAAGTTTTTTGAAAAAGCTTTTTTGCTCAAAAGCCGCTCCACAGATTTTTGAAATTTTTTCTCATAAATGCAAATTTATCCAAGAAATAAAATGGCATACTTTTTTGAGTTCAAATTAGTTTAAGTATTTATTTCAGAATTTTGAATTATTTTTTCTTTGACTAATCCGAATTAATTTTTTGTTTTTAAGTTTATATTATTAAATATTTAAGATTGTCATACCAATTTTTTTTTAGAAAAAAATTAAAGAAACTTCGTGTATAAAAAATAAAGTAAAAAATGACTTTAAAAATATATTTAGATTTTAAATAGAAATCTTTTGCATACAATGTGATCGAACATAAGAGCAAGTTCGTGAAATCCAGTCGTGCATTTTATTTTTATAAAAATCATAAAATAGGCGTTTTCGAGATAATTAAGATTTACCATTTTTGCACCAAAAATTTGTATGGCAGGTACCTATCGCTATTTTTGGCGCTTAGTAAATATTTAAATAAGGAATTGGGTCAGATACCTAAATCGCTTAAGTACCAAGTGTAAACTAAATTGCTTAAGACTTTTAGGCTGTAGAGCGATCTACAGACAGACAGACGGAATTCCGGGACCCACTTATTCGGTGTTCATTATCATCCTAATTGATCGACTTCGATTTTTTCCCAAATTCACAAGTAAAAATTTCAGTGCACTTTTATATTTGGAGTTTTGGTTTTAGAAAAATTACAGAAAAAGTTACTAACGATACCTGCATACAACCATTATTTTCGACGTTCTCTTAAACGAGTCAACGGATTTGGATCAAAATTTTCGTAAAGGAGGCTCCCCAAATTTAAAATAATACTGCATACTAAAATTTTTGAAAAAATATATTCTTTAGACTTTTTGAAAAAAAATCTGTTTCGAAAACAGGTGGGCGATTTGTTTTTAAATTTATATTTTTAGATACTTAAAATACCATACCAGATATTTATCTAAAAAAAAAAAACTAAAGAAATTTTATACATAGCTATAAAAAAAATTAAATAAAAAAACGACTTTAAAAATATATTTAGCCGTTACAGATCCCACCTTTCTTGGTAAGAAATAGAAAATGATTTATTTATCATTGTGTGTGAAAATGACGAAAACGAAATAAGTTAATTTTATTATATTAATCTCCATGATTATTATAAGTATTTGTACAAAAAACATAACAATTTTTTAAGGCAAGATCTGTTTGAGCTTAAGCATAGTATGCTGCTTGCGCTAAACTTAAGCTGACACATTTCTACCCCAAGCCATCACCTAAAATCCTGGCTAAGTTTTTAAATAAGAACATTGTGGAGAATAGGCCAAAGAAAACAGATGGTCACTGAAAAAATAATTCAATCCTTCATTGCAAAGATTTTGTTTTTTTTTTAGAAAAACTTGAGTGATTACTTTTCAAAAGTTCCGAAAATAAATTCATAAATAAAAAAAAACTCGTAACTTTATAAGCAGCTTGTTCTTTTATATAAGATATGCTCCAAATACAAAGCTTCTTTCACTTAAAATCCATATACTCGTAAATATGCTAAACACATCAATTCGCATAATGATTTATGATTGCTTAAGAAGGACTGAGTACAGGATAATGATTTTCTCATAAATGAATGACTAAACACAGAACATAGATAGAATTATTGTAGTTGTCATACAAATTTTTGGTGCAAAAATGGTAAATCTTAATTATCTCGAAAACGGCTATTTTATGATTTTTATAAAAATAAAATGCACGACTGGATTTCACGAACTTGCTCTTATGTTCGATCACATTGTATGCAAAAGATTTCTATTTAAAATCTAAATATATTTTTAAAGTCATTTTTTACTTTATTTTTTATACACGAAGTTTCTTTAATTTTTTTCTAAAAAAAAATTGGTATGACAATCTTAAATATTTAATAATATAAACTTAAAAACAAAAAATTAATTCGGATTAGTCAAAGAAAAAATAATTCAAAATTCTGAAATAAATACTTAAACTAATTTGAACTCAAAAAAGTATGCCATTTTATTTCTTGGATAAATTTGCATTTATGAGAAAAAATTTCAAAAATCTGTGGAGCGGCTTTTGAGCAAAAAAGCTTTTTCAAAAAACTTTTTGGAAAAAATAAAAAAAAAAATTCAAAAAGGCCAATTCACAGGTATTCAGTAAATACATATAACTATAATTTTTGAAAAAAAAAACTATTAAGTAGTTTTCAAAATATAAATTAATTTTTTTTTTAAATTCTTTTAAAAACACAAAAAAAAAATTAATAAAAATATTGGTACGCAGTATAAATTGGGCAACCTAAACCTATATACGTGTGAAATTTCGAAAGAATCGATCAAGACATTTATGAGATAGTCGAAATAAAAAAAACGGTCCTATGGAAAGTACCGTTTTTAGACATTTAACATTTTTTTTTTCAATCATATGATCCGTCGTACCTAAAAAGCTACACTGATTTTTTGTAATCAAAATCGTTGGAGCCGCTTCCGAAAAAAATAGGCTTTAATGTATTGGTTATATGGCAGGTACCGTTATTTTTTGAGTTAAAAAAAATTAATTTCCCCTCTCTACAATACCTAAAAAACTCAATATACCAAGTTTGAAGCAATTCGGCCCACCCGTTTGGGCTGTAGGTGTCTATACATAAATACAGACAGACTGATAGACAGACTGACAGACAGACTGTCAGACAGACTGACAAGCGGACATACGACGGACAGAATTTTTAGACCATATTTGTTCGTCTTCGCTATCATCGTAATGTCATGTTTGATTGTTATCTCAAAACTTTTTTTTTCGACGAATGCATAATCGCAAGTAAAAAATCAGTGCACCACTATAGGTACATATAGTCTACAATTTGGTCACTAATAATTAATAATTGTAATTTGTTAACGGTACCTCCCATATAATCGTTTTTTGATTTCCGACTCATCTCATGAACTGCTAAACGTATTTCGACCAAAATTCTTATACAAGATAATATGCATACCAAAATTTTGGAAAAATATATATTTCGAAAACAGATCGAATATTTTTTTTGGAAATTATGTTTTAAAGTTTATATTATTAAATATTTAAAATTGTCATACCAAATTTTTTATAAAAAAAAAAAACAAAGACATTTTGCATATAAAAAATTGATTGAAAAACGACATCAAACATATCTTTATCCATTTTTAGTAAGAATGTTGTGCTTACGATTTGATCGAACATAAAGAGCAAGAACTAGGGATCCAGTCGTGTATTTTATTTTTATCAAAATCGTTTGAGCTGTTATTGAGATATTTTGGATTAACCATTTTTGTTCCAAAAAATTGTATGGCAGGTACCATTATTTTTTGGGCAAACAAAAAAATTGAAAATTTAAAAAAGAACCGAATTCACCTAAGACGCTAAATCATCAAGTTTGATGAAAATCGCTTCAGCCGAATTGCGAGACAGGGGGAATTGCGAGACCCATCATCGCAATGTCAAGATTGAATAAAACCTCGAGTTCGATTTTTTTTCCAAAACTCGCAAGTTAAAATAAAAAAAAAGTAAATAATAGTTATTATGAAACACATTTTCATTGTTTTAAATTAATAAATTATTGCTAAATAAAAGATGGAATAATGGGGAAATGAAGACTCTTTTAAATTTGTAGGACCGTAGCTAGAGTTGAATTTAAGGTAAGGTGAAAATAAGAAAATGAATAGGTATTGTTTAATCCATACCGTGCAATATGTATCAAACTAATTCAAGTATTCTCATCTATCGACGATGCCAATGCTATTTTCGGTCATTTCCAAATAAGTAAAAATCGATAATTTGCCCCTATTTACAATCCACACCAAATATAATGTGACCTATGTTCGGTGAAATAGACGCTCCCTCCATAATATTTTTTTTTCAGTTTTGTTGTACCTACCTCATGTAGTTATAAGGCACCAGTTATAGCTTTCATCGAAACTCATCATTGAACACTTTGACTATCAATTTTGAGGCACTTAAACAAATAAAACTGATTCAATGATGAGTTTCATTATTAATAAACAATGTAGCATATTTATAGGTGCCATGTCACAACTGCAAGGTGTTTCTCAGCTGACAGGATACACTTTATCTCATTTGATAATTCTTTATAGCTAAATACGAAATATAAATTCTCTTTATATGTTATATATACCTATACCAAGGCAGGAAACAGTGTTGCATTGTGATAAAACCCTCTCACTCACACATAATATAAGATTCATTGACTAAATGCACTATTTTGTAATTTCTGAAGTAGCACAAATGCATATCCCTTGTTATTTTACATTTCTTTCTTCAAGATCCATTACCATTAGAAGAAATCCATCAGTAAAATAAAAAAAAAAACATGTAATTGTGAACCCCATTATTATATTTAAACTTGTTTTCCCTTATCAAGTAAGTCTTAAGCAAAAAGTTCACATGATGTGGCTTCTTTGATTGAGGTAGATTTGAGCTTACATACCAACTCGTTATAGTATACTGCATATTGCCAACCTAACCACATTCCACTAATATCTTGCATTAAACCACAGTTACATTTCCTCTGGAAAAAATTGTATCCTTAATGATGGTTCACCTATACATACCTTTTTTTTTGTTGAACGGAACTCAGCGCTATTTCCTGAAAATGTCAAGGATTCATTTCGATTTAATGCATTTCCGTTGCCTTAATAATAATGAATGAATTCCAACCTTGTATATAAAAATGTGCTTTTGTTAATCGGGATCGGGTTGATTTAGGTATGTCATAAATATTGTTACCATAGAACATTTTCTTTCGCTAAAGAAAAAAAATTGTTGTATGTATATGTTCTTTAATGGAAATGAGTTCTTGTTGAAGTACTTGTTGATGAAATTTCACTTAAGTGAGTTTTATGGGATAAGAGTAATGAATTTTTAATGCATTTTATTTTTTTGAATTTTTCCAAATTATTAAAATGACAACAGAGTGAACAAGTGATGGAACGTATGGAATGGACATAATATCTAAAGTTATTGGCAGTTTCTTCTAAAATTGCGTCTCATCAAATTTAGTGTAAGATTTTTTTTTGGCCAACTGGCTATATAAAACTGCAAACATTTGAATTGACTGAATAATTATAAAACATAAATACATACGTGGATGGCATCTGAGATATTACTAGCAAAATCGGCTAAGAGGTTTTCTAATAATATATATGTTCGTTAAACTTTGGCCAATATTGACATAGGATTCCTTGACAATGGCAAGAGCTCTAGAAAAATCTGAGTTTATCGCTTCTCAAAAAATCAAAAAAATATCAAATGGTCATCCATTTTTGCCGTTTAGTGTACAAAACGAAAATCCAGAACAAAACACACACTTTGACAGTTTATTCGTTCCTCAACTGGCCGCATAAAAAATCAGTGTTAGATATGGGTTACAGAAAATTTCGTCACTAAGGATGCGTTCATGTCTTCTACTTGTTGACCTCCGCATTAAGCATCTGGTACCTTGCAGCACGGTAGGACTTAAAGCGTCAAAATGCTGGTTTGCAACAAAGCAAAATTGATTCCACCACGGGCCTATAACAGAATGCTACAAGTACTTGTAGGACAAGTAAAATAAGACAAGTCTTAAAAAATTGCAACACAAAACGAAAATCTACAAACTTTGTGACAATTGTCATTTTAAAATGTGACACGTGGGAAATTGTTGGATTTCCCCCTTTTTGTGTGTCACAAGTGTCACAGAAAATTTGCTTTAGTATTGTGTGTGACATGTAATTTAAAAGTTATCATTCGTTTACAACTTTGTATTTTCTGTTTGAAAATAATTAATTTAAATTGTGAAAGAATATACATACAAGCCTTAATAATTTGTTAATTTGTCTTCAACACATATTCAATTTAAAATATATTTTTTTGATTGTAATTTTGATAGAGAGGACTAAAATGAACATTCGTACAGATTTAAACTGATTAAGCCAAGAATAAATTTTGAAGTTGACGATCATTTCTTTCTCGAAAAGTTTCAAATGTCAAAATTAACGGAACGGTATGTAACTTGCCGAAAATGTATTCATCTTTGCTTTGTGAAATATTAATCAGGCTTTTTGCAAAAGTAAATATCTTTATCCACTGTTCGCTTTTTTATTCTTTTGCTTAAATATCGCTGATATTTTTGTTAAAACAGCAATTTGTTTTCCTTTCGGAATGTTTGACATGTTTTATTTTTGGCCACTTGTCACACAATGTGAAGGAAAATTTATTATTCTGACACTTGTCCTTGTCGGATAAGTATAGCTTGACAAGTGAATTAAAACTTGTCGACTTGTCGCGTTGTGTTATAGGCCCCAGATATTCTGTCGACAAACACTGACTACTGCGCACCCCTATACTAAATGTCAGCAAATAATGTTTAGTTATCTTCCCATCTAGAATGAATTTGGAAGATGACGAAGTGTCGAAAGATTTCGACGTTAAATATCCGAAGGATCTAAAATAAAGTGCGGTGTCGGAGCGGGAATTTTTCAGAGTCGTTAAAAGTCTCTAGTTCTTTTCAACTTCCCAACTTTGCCAACGTCTTTTCCAGCTGAAGTAGGTACTACCTATATTAGAAGCATGCAAAATACGTATAAGAAATCCAACTCAATATCTAAATTTGGCAATTATCACAGACAGTCAAGCGGCTATGAAAGCCCCAAATTCGACAAAAATATCTTCAAAACTGGCGCAGACATGTCGAGTAAACTTGAAAACCTGGACAATAACCATAGATTCACTTTAATCTGACGTCCAGTGGCTTCGAGGGTAATGAATGGACAGAAGAGCGACAGAGATCGGTCATTCATAGCTCGCTTGCAGATAGCGTCTCTATCCCACTCGCTCCGTACCAGTTCTTTAGTATGAAAAAAGCGCTTTCCAGCGCTTTTTGGGTCTGACTTGCAAGTTCGCTCTGACCGCCATTTAAGTGGGCCATAATATTCCAAAAAAAAAAATTTAGGACGAAATGCAGGGTGACTTCTGGGCTATACAAACAAACCTGTATTTATTTGAATACGTTAAGTGCTACCGTTACATTACAATTATTGCTTAAACATAAATAATGAAATAATAATACACATAATTGTGTGAAATATACTGTCAAGTTATGTGTGATTAACTGTCAGATTTTATGTCAACACATTCACATTATGACATTATAGGTTTTCACCGCCATATACATATATGCATGGTAAATTTAAAGGTTAACTAAAAGTTCATTCATACTCTCCACGAGACGTTCAGATCTCCACAAGCGCAATTTGTGTATAATTTCAATTATCTGGACATTATATATATGTACTAAATTTGCACTAAACGGCAAGTGAAATACATAACTGTATAATTTTGAGGCAGACTCTAATATTATACAATAAGTGTCAACAATTTACCAAAACGTATTGCAATAAAAAACGACTTTGTCAACATTTACTTCGTATAGACTTAATTATTTCTCCATCTACCAACCTACAACTAGTACTTAACCTGACACAGAGCAGAAACATACCTAGCTATTTCTTAATAAAACCAAATCCTTAAATAAGTTGGGTAAGAGGGAGAGAGTGAATACGCCTTGAACTCTCACCCATCAGGCTTGTATTACAATAACAAAATAAAAATGTCAGTCCCTTTTTCACTCACCCCCTTATTTGATAGTGAAAATGATATACTTAACATTTTTTCTATGTCAACAACCCTCGAATAAGCTGCGAAGTTCCTTGAAGGTGCCCCAAAGAAAACCACTTTTTCGCACCCCCAAACACAAACCCAAACCAACATTGGTGGGCAACATTTTTATATTAAGTTATCCCCCCAAATGTTTGGCATGAAAGTTCCTACTCAGTCATTCGATACCCCTTCCCCTTGCGCTGCCTTTTCTGTTCATTTTGAATGGTGGTGTTAAAGGTATTATAAGGGTAACTTAGATGTTCCATAAAAAGAAATGGCTCTCTAAAATATGATTTAAGCAATAATAGTATATTCATGTAATGTCGCGAAATGAATGGGAAAGCAACACAAAAGCTGTCAGTTGTCATTATAAAAGTTGAAAATAATCGATTTTATTGTATCTTCGAGGTTATTCGTGCAATAAATTAATATTAAATAGTAATCTATGTGACCTTCTGTAATTCTGAACAATTTTGAACTGATTAGTGCGCTAAGGGTCCAAAAGAGTGGTGTAGTTAAAATTTGTGTGACGTTTCAAGCATGGTTATCTTCAACATCAGGACCAATTTTCTATAGTGGATGAGCTATACTACTTTTTCACCGACCACTAAACCGAGATTTAAGTAAATTTAGCTAGATCTCCTACAAATCTTGAGGATTTACCATAAAATGTTGTATCTTTTTAGATGAAGATTTAAAAATCTCATATAAATCTTCATAGGGCCAATAGATGTACACATCGAACTAACCTATTCCCTCATGGAAATGAACACATTCATCGGGAAAGTGCATATTTTCCTTCGATTGACACAGATGAAGCTGCCTATCTCACTCATACATACATATGAGAAAATGAAACAATATTTGCATTTTGAATTAGTGCTGTAAAAATTAATATAATGCACTTTTGGAGCGGTGAAAACACTATTTGAGATTAGTAAATCTAAATCTAGATTAACGTTCGGTGAAAAGATTGTATTAGATCTACATTGTGTTAAATCCATAGGCATATACATATATACATCTAGATACCCAACATCGCTTCAGAAAGCAACAATAAAACTGCCATATTTTTATTTTTGGGGGTGGCCATGGCGCGATAGTTGTGTGTTCGCCTGTCAACCTCTTGGTCGCAGGTTCGATTCCTGCCGTTGTCTATGTCTTCTTATATTCCATTAAAACCCAATTCTCAAAATTGTCATAAGAGGAGTTGCTGGTTTACACATTACAAGTTGTTCAGGCATAACACTAACAACATGTGGTTGAGTAAAACTAGTATACTCATAAGTCATAAATATGACAACGTAACAAATAAAATAATGCGAATTATAAGAGACATAAATAAATAAGACACGGTAGTTTTCTCCGCATTAGTTCAGCCGCCATCCCTGGAAAAAAAAGTTGAGACAACAACCAACTCCAGTCTGATAGCATCGCGCCACACATCTTTCCTATCTTTCTTTCTCTTCCTAACCAAACGCCCGCGCTGTGTTGAAACATTTAAAGGGTAGTATAATCCCTTGAGCGCGTGTAGATTATAAAAAAAAATAGGTTACTTACTTATTCCTATAAAAATATAGAGTAGAGAGAAATAATTCGCCGTAAAGCTCTCTGATATATATAAAAATAAATCTTTTTAAAAATGAAACATGAAAAAATAAAAAAATAAAATGCACGACTGGAACGCACTTGCTTGGCCTTATGTTCGATCACATCGTATGTAAAAGATTTCTATTAAGAATCTAAATACAAATATTTATTAATTCGTTTCTTATTTAATTTCTTCCTTTAATTTTGTTCTAAAAAAGGTAATATACACTTAAAAAATAAAATTAAAAAAATAATCATCCACACGTTTTTGAAATATTGAATTTTCAAAATCAAAACAAACTTTTTTTTTCAAAATATTTTTCGTAAATTTTAGCATGCAGTATTATTTATAATTCGAAGGACCCCCTATATAAAAATTTTGATCGAAATCCGTTGAGGAGCTTATGAGAAAGTCGAAAATCAAAAAAGTGGTTATTCGGCACGTACCGTTAATAACAAAATATTTAAAAAAGTTTTTTGACCAAAATGTAGACTATTCCTAAAGTAGTGCACACACTTTTTTTAATCAAAATAGTTAGAACGGTTTTTGACATAATTAAGATAGTAGAAGAAATTGTGTGGCAAATACCGTTATTTTTGGGACTAAAAAAACATTCAAAAATCTATTTTGAGATACTCACCAAAACGCTTAAGTGCCAAATTCGTTTAGGCTGTTCATCGAATCGAACTACAGTCAGGCAGACGGAATTGCGGAACCCTTTCTTTTAGTGTTCTCTATCATTCAATTCAATTATTTTTTGAGCCTTTTTGAAATACAAACATTTTTTACAACAATATTTTCCATTTGTTTAGCATAACTCATAAATTATGTTGCCGACGTATAAATTATGCCTTGTAAATCTATTCAGAAAGTTCGTTGGTGTTCTTTATCATCGTAATGTATAATTTGATCAAAATCTCGAGTTTGATGTTTTTTCCCAAATGCAAAACTTGCCTTGTAGGACGTATGAATATCGCAAGTAAAAATCAGGCAACAGCCAAGCCAGCATAAGAGCAAATCCATTCAACCCCTTGCTCACTTTATTATTAATTTTTTTTTTGAACATCCATAGTATATTTTCATTTGGGGTTAAATATCTAATGAAAAATAATACAAGTAAAGCAGAAAAAATAACGAAGGATCAGACCCGGTATATTTTTTTTGTTCATGGTGATGCACAAATAGCAAACGGAACATCAAGTTTTACTCTTGAGGAATCTTAAAAAGCAAAGAGCGGATAAAGAATTGACTTTAGCAAATTTTTAATAAAATACGACATTGAAGTGGAGAATTTCATTAAAAGCGTATTCCACTGTTTGGTTTGTTCGTTCATTCGTTCTCGGAGTCATTGGCATTATCGTCGTTGTCGTCCTTGTCTATTTGCTAAGGATTTTGATTTGTGATGTTTTTTTTTTTGGTTGGAGTGGAAAACTACCCACCCGTTGCCCTCAAAAGCCCCCCGCCAGCAACCGCTCGATACCATTATCTTACTGAGCCATTTTTTTTGGCTTTCAGCTGAGCTTTGGGTGTCGTGAACCTTTTTTTTTTAGTCTCTAAGTTCCTGCTGCATTGTATTTATATACATACATACCTATGTGTGTATTGATAGAGTTTCGGTAAAGAAAGATTTTTAGTGCTTGTTATATTGGGTCTATAGCACACCTTTTAACTTCCTGAATAAAGGGATGAAATTGATGTGAGCAGACGACGAGGATAACGACTAGCATGCCGAAAGGTGGGAATCGGGTGGTGCAGCAGCTAGGGTGGTATGCCAATGCAAACACAATCAAATTCAATAAATTCAGTTTTTATTGGAGTGATTTTGGTTTTTAAGCGCAATTCGGTTTGTTTGCGTATAGGAAGTCAAAGCGATGTGTACGCTTAAATGATATCCTTGAGGCTGGTTGGCGAAGTACCGAAAGTATTTTTTATTTTTTGGGTAACTACCTACAATTTTTTGTTATTGCACAAAATGCAGATTCAATGGTTAGTGTGGATGTTGATGGTGGCATTTTTTGGATTGGTATACATTTTATTTGTCTAAAAGCTTAAATTTACTTTGGTCCTTCGAATGAAATTGACTTTTTCACTATTGGAAAATGGTTGAAATTGTAAAATTAAAATGTGAGTTTTGATTTCTATATAAGTAACAGGAGGTGTTCAACTTTTGAGCAGGTATCTGCTTTTAGACTTTTTTGTAGAGGTTATAGCCATTTTGAAAAAAAAAAATTGTATCTTATGTATAGGTCAGAAATAATTAATCAATTACGGTCCTTTCGATTGGCAATTCGGAAGAACTCTCCGATCCAGAACATAAATAAAACAAACGAACACATCCAATTTGATTTTGAAGTTTTTTTTTATCGCTGTATGTATGTCCAAAATAGTTTTTTCACGCATTTGTAATTAAGAAACATGGCGGAAACAAGAAGACAATAAAAATTCGTTTGTGGGCTTCTTAAAATCCATTTTTAGTTTTTTGGAACTTTGCTTATTCAATTTATAATATTAATTGATTAAAATGTTTAATTCTTTTGTCAAAATATTTAAAATTTAAAATTAAAGCTGAAATTTCTGCTTGCATTAAATGACATTCCACACATTTGACAACTAATTGTCTTTGAATGTGTGAGTAATTCTGTTTTCGATTCTGAAATGAAATCCAGAATCGTTTTCTCTTCTATTCAGGAGAAGAACTGTCACTCTTGAGGCAAATTTAAGTTGTCTTTTCTAAAAAAAATAATTTACATTCAAATAAAAGATATGCCAATGAAAAATTTAATATTGACAGATTCGATTGGAGGCATAATCGTGATATACTAATGAAATAATAAATGTGTAAACGTAAATCATACATAAATTATTGCATGATACGAATCCTCGCTGTCAAACGGATTTGCCGACAAGAACAAGATGAAAATTGAATTTAACGTGAATGTGTGCGCTCAATGACCACATTAAATTTATTTATCGACAAGGATTGAATTACAAATACAACAATGAAAATAAATGAGTTTTGGAGGGTAAAACGTATCAAGGTTTCCAATATTGGTAGATAATACTCATCTGTGACGTAAAGTTTTAAAATGGATTTTTTAGAGACCGAGGTGAAGTTAGTTGTGGTTTGCCGGTTTGACATTCACAAAACCAGTATTGACACCTGGTAAGTTGCTTTCCACGCCATCTGGAAGTCGCGCGTAAGCTTGCAGTTAGAGATAGATTTGTAGGATATGGAAAACAGTTCGTGATCTTAATAATCTTGGCTAAGACCCTGTTTTGTTTTTTTCGTAACCAATGAAGTTGTTATTGTTGCTCGTTGAAGAGTTGTTTTTTTTTTGTTGTATGTATTTGACCAATTATTTCATATAATATTTTAGATGATAGGATTAGACGTTTTTGGTCTATTTGTTTTTTTTTTTGTTTGAATGCGAATAAAAAGACTTTATTAGACTCTTTACCCACCGTTACGTAAGATTTTCTTGCTTCATCGGTGGCTTTATTTATTTAATCTGTTAACAAATGTACATTATATTAATTTTTTCAATAATTTATTTAACATTCTCTTACTTTTGCTTTACTTTACTGATTTATAACAGTTCATACCCATTATAAGCTCCCAGTATTGCATCCTCCCGTTGACGGCACTGAGTTGTGCTTTTTTCATTTTCCATTATAGTTATCAATTTGCATTTAGTTAACGTTTTGCTTAAGATCTCTAATGATTCATTCAAAATATTTTTTTTAAATTTAACTATATGCCTGTAAGACATACGGTCTTTTAAATGCAACCTGAATTGCACGGCACTAGTTTGGCACAGTGGATTTGAGAACCAGGTATTGAGTGTCTCATTTTAATCCATGGGCAGCATCCAATTAAATTTGGAGATATAGAAAAGAATGCGCGTAGCGTGGGGATCGAAACCACAGGTCTTAGTTAGCAATCAAGCACTTTATCAATTGCACCATTTATACCTATTCTGAAAATTAATCTCATGGGAAATATATTGAACGTTAAATCTCCAATTGAAAGTTCACGTGCTGACTGCCAGGTGGCGTGACTCTATGTATGTGCCATTAGTGAATATCGTGAATTTGGGATTATTTATTCGCCTGTGAAGAATTAAAAATCGAGCAATAGGATTTTTCATGAGCACAGGCACATCAGCGATCACCAATCATACACAATGGTGCAATTGATCGCGACGTGTATGAACACTAACATACATATTAACAGTGTTGTGCCATGTAGACTATAAATGTAAACTATACATGACAGTCTACATGTAGAACATTCTATGTAGACAATTCAAAATTGTCGACATAAATTTGTCGACAATGTAGACATTGTAGAGAATTAGTAAAACCATCAGAATTCATATTTTTTTCAACTAAAATTTATCAAACCACTAAACATAAATGTTAGAAAAAGAACCAAGTTTTTCTATTTATAATACAATACCATGTGTGTAAGAACAAAATATCCGTGAAAAAATCATTTGATTTAAATCTAAACGTAAGTTTACCTAGTTCGATGCTTATTAAAGTTTTAGTTTTAAATTTTTAAATTAGAGAAGATATCGAAAAACTTTAAGTTATGGGAGAAATCTGTTATGGTAAACCTACTAATAGGTCCACTGAATCACTTCACTGGTTTACTACTAATCAAATTTTAAAAACCTTTTAAGTCTGAGGATTTAGTAATAAAATTAAAAAAATGCCAGTAAAACTTGCAAATTTGGTTCAATAATCAAATCATAAACTGACAAATTTCTCACATAATTTGGAGTTGTTTATTTTTGTGGTCTGATTTCAATTCTTTTAGCAGAGATATTTTTTGTCTCTGATAAAATGGCTGAATGACATAAATATCAAATTTTTAATAATTCGATTCCCTATTAACAAGAACATCTCTAAAGTCGAAAGATCATCATTCTACGTGAAAGTACTTCTAATAATTGATACAATAAATCTGAAAAATATCTGAGAATCGAAAATCTCCAGTTTTCATTTTTTACCTTTATACTAAATATGAACTCAAATCATATCACTTTACCACATTTCATTTTTCTACAGCAATCCGAAATGCTTCATAATAAATATGGATTCTAAGAGAGTGGGCGGATACCACGCCCCGAAACGGAAGTCCTAAGCTTTTCGATTTTTCTTTTATAGGTATATGAACTTCAAGTCAAGACCTAGCGATCTATACGGTATTTCATAATCATACAGCAGTCCGAAGAGGTTTGTTTTAATTGAACCAACAATTGGAAGAAGGAAATAAGTCCCAAGGTTTCCAAAAATAAAATTTTGATCCAAATTCCATTTCTGTTACGTGGAAAAAAAGAACGAAAAATACCTTTTTTAACAGAAAAAATGGCGTTAGGCAATTTCGCCCAAATCGATTGGGAAATATCACCAACAAAAAAATCTTAGCAAATTGTTGTTGTACTTTTTCTCCTTTTGGGCGTTATTTCTCATATTTCTATTTTTTTAAGGAAAGAACGCCCAAAATTCAAATATGAAAATTCCAATGGAAAACACACCCACAATTGAAAATATCGCCCAAATAATGGAATAAAGTTCCAAATATTAAGAAAAGACGCCCAAATCAAAATCTTGGCAATAGTTATACTCCTTTTTGAATTATGGGGCGCAATTTTTGGAATGATTTTATTTGTGAGATTTAGATGTGAAAGTTATTGTCTACATTGTCGACCAATTGTCTACGTTTAAATGTAGACAATTAAAGTCGACACGTAGAGGAACAACACTGCCTATTAATAAGAAACTCTTATTTCATCTTTAATTCATGACTTTATTAGCAAAACATATGGAATATTCTTAGAAGAAAGCCTGCTCCTGGATCCAGGCATATCATCAATTAGCATACTCTAATTGACAAAGAATAACGTTAGACGATTGGAAAATCTCCGCCGAAATTTACGTTTCGCAAACATCACACGCACGAATTATTATTCCGAAAAAAAGTGAAACATTTTATGAATGTATATATATTTTGGGAGTAGATACACATATAGTAATGTATGTCTTATGCTCAATGGTACCTATTTTGTATATGTGTACTTTACAAATGTGAAAATAGAATTTACATTTACAGCCATTTACAAAAGTTACGCGCCGTCTTCCGACACTTGCTGCGCCACCTTATGTATTTAATTTTTTCATAAAATTCTTTCAGTAAAATGATCCTGTCTTCCATATAGACCTGAGTTATGGGAAGTAAACAAATTAAAACAAACAGGTCACGCATGAACCCAACTGTCACACTACATTTGCCTACATTTTTAATGGTCATACCTAATCCATACTGGATTCCTTCAAAATCTCATTAAACTAAACTAAATCTTCTTATAAAATCAAATATCAAAAATTAAGAGTAATTATTTTTTTTTTAAATTAATATCTATTTCCGGTGGATTTTTCTATCAAGAACACTTTATTTTTCAGCCTTGTTACTTAGACTACATTATATGTCAAAAACTAATTAAATATCATCAAAGACACTCACAAACCATGTCTTCCTTCGTCCGACACACAAAAATAGTGCATATCAATATAAATAATCATCACCTATACATCTACCTAGTAGTTGAATGTGGTATTTGTATGCCCCGCAACGCGAGAAAGAATTATCTTTGTAGCTCATAAAGCTTCAAATACCAAGAACGATGAGAAAGATGAGAACGACGACAACTTATTTATCTAATATCCTGTCCAGAGTGTTCCCTCAGGGTACAATAACCATTTCAATATGAAAACCGAAAATTCAAGTCAATTTCTGCCGCTTATTCGAATAAAAGTTAAAGTTTCAGATTATTCCCTTAGCTGTGGCTAAATAACCAAACCATATTGCCCTACCCCGCCCCCTCTATTTATTACCCAAACACTACCATCTCTCCCGCCAATATACTGGAAAAACGAACGTTGAACGTTCTTCGGTTGAACGTGTGTAATTGTGCAAATAAGATAATGACGCAAGAAGGACGAATTACTTATACGAAAAGTTACAAAACTGGCATGTGAGGAAGAAGGCACAAAGGAAGGACTTGCTCCTTGTTCATATAGAAATCAGAACTATTCATGGAGAATATTAATTTTAGAAACTATATAAGGATATCTTATTATCTGAGATCGGAAGTGTACACATCAACCACAATTGCACACATTGCACACATAGTTAGCCACACTCCACACATTCTATCCCCGCATGATGCTCTATTGGTCATATTAATACTCGTATGAACTACGAGTATTATAACTCCTCTGTAGAGCATCCACCCCCCTCGTAAAAGTTACAAACTTACATTTTGATATTTATAAATAAGTTTGTTTCATGAATTGAACATGCAATTCAAAATGTGTGTTCAACAAGTAAGTACTTACTTGGTTTGGAAAATAAATTAAAACCAAAAGATAAAGTAAAAATCGTTGCACGAAAATAATGTCAAAATTGAAATTTTCAGCTTCGTAGGTACTACATTGTAAGTCCTTGAGACCTTCATTGTACATTGGATTTGTTTCATTTGTTTTATTGATTCGATCCATGACTTGTTGTTAACTAATTCTCTATCTGTCAAAGCAAATAATTATTAATTAAAATCACACTTCACAAAAATAAAGAACAGAAACAATTCCTATGTATATACGTACATTACATTTGTATTGTTTTTGTTCTTATTCTTTTCTTAAAATGATATATTTAATAAAAATCAATTTTCGTTTTATAATCTACAATCGCTCAAGGGATTATACTACCCTTTAAAATGTTTCAACACAGCGCGGGCGTGATGTTAAGGAAGAGAAAGAATGATAGGAAAGATGTGTGGCGCGATGTTCTGAGACTGTAAGTGGTTTTTGTCTCAGATATTATCTCCAGGGATGGCGGCTGAACTAATGCAAAGAAGTTTCCGTGTCTTATTTATCTATAGCCCTTATAATTCTATTTAATTTTTTTATTCTTTGTCATATTTTATCGGTATACTAGTTTTACTCAATCACATGTTGTTAGTTCTATGCCTAAACAGCATGTAATGAGTAAACCAGCAACTCATTGTATGACATTTATTTTTTATTTTTTTAGAATTGGTTTTTAATGGCAAAACAAGAGGACATATACTATGGCAGGAATCGAACCTGTGACCATGAGGCTGACAGGCGAACACACAACTATCGCGCCACGGCCACACCAAATTTGTGGATCTTATTTAAATAACAAGAGTTTTTTTTTAATTTTATTAAAATTCTTCTTATATATCTGTCAGGGTTGGCTTCTGGCTCCCGTCGCGGACGGACGTGCTTTTCCCTCTGGAGAAGTATAAAAAAAAGAGTTAAAAAAATAGTAAAAATAGTTTAATTAAATTAACTAAAGTAAACGTATGTTAAAGTAACATAAATAATTGCATCAAGTTGTGCAATAGTTATTAAATTTGAATGCTATACAAGTCGACAACACCAGGGAAAATATAACTTGGAGAGGGAGTCAAACCAACGACATCCACGTGTTTAGAAGCCATCCGAAATCCATCTACACCCAGCTTACTTGGTCGCGCACATGGACACAGCGTACGTATAGGGACGTCGTCCCAGAAAGTTGAAGCATCCCATGGATCGCTTGTGTTTGCAGCCCGTAATGGACATGGCTGCATAATTCCGTTATACTGAACGGAACCGATAATGGGGAAACAACAGTTCTGGGTCATCGCAACATCCAATAACTATGTAGAAGATCGCTCTCCTTCACCATATAACTATCGAGATGTCACTTTCTCACTCAAACGAAAGATGTAAAGTACTGAGCTCTCGCTCTAACTGACGAATGATACGATGTACATTCGTTTCTGTATTCCAATCCTCAATTGCACACATCTATGTTGAAGAAAAAGAGACGAGATGACTGTTTCTCTTTATCGCACCTAGTTTTAAATTCTTATATTTTAGTCTTTTTATATATGAATTTGTTGAGTGGACTCATTTTTTAATTTCTCAAACTGTAGTTTACAACTATGTAATTTTAAATTTCTTTTGTCTAAATTTAAGGAAGAAAAATAATATATAAATTTAATGTAGCCTGGCTAATTCGAAGTCGGCAAAAATAATATATGTAATGTAATATGTCGCCAAAAACGTTGCAAAGTTTTTGGGCTTTCTTCGAAAAAGCAAGAAATTGTTCGTCCCATCTGATCAGGCTGTAATCTATAAGGCCTTCAGTCGTCCAAAGCAGGAGTATTGTCTCTTATTTGGGAACAAGTTCCCAAAACTCATTTGAATCCCTTAGATAGAATTCAGAATAGTGCTTAAGTATAATATGCGATATAATATAATAGAAACATTTACATCTCAAGAACACCGTCTAAATGTTATATGTCATTCATTTATTGATCGCTACTAATAAGCAATCTTCTAGCGAAATATCCAGTTGGATTTCTCCCCTTAAAATATTTGACCGTAATACCTACTTGCGCTTCTAAGAATGCTCATCAGTTTAGCCATTGAGCACAACTGTCAATGTCAAGTACAGAAATCCTTTCCTTAGGCCCTATAACGCTTTAACCGGCTGTATTTTCCCTTTCCGTTTTTATATTCAGAAGTTCAAAATAAAAAAAAAACAATGTGCATCGGTATTTTACATCTTCGACTACTTTCCTTACGCTCCCACTGTGCTTGATCATTTTAAGGGTAGTCAAAACTCCTTTAGTTCGGACATCATTATATTTATATATTTTTTGTAAACTTTGAAAATACGCAGCTTTCGTTGGCTCAATGAATAAATTCATCGTCTTAACGAATAAACGAATTAAAGTTTACTCAACAAATTAAATCATTATTCGAATGCTATTAGTATTAATTAATGAAATAAGTTACACCGAAGGAAATATCATTAAATTACGAAAAGCTTCTAGGTTTCGACTAATTAAACTATTTTATTGGATAAATGAAAATCCGTTGCATTAGTTTAGTTAATGGAAGTACAGTGATCTAGAACTAGTACGTTTGTATCGTTTGAAATTTTTATTCCATTTTAAATTTTTAATTGTCTTGTTGAGGACACTGTAATCTCAAATTTTTAAGTAAGATGTAATCTTGACAAGGATTTCTATGTTTGTAATTAATTTTTCAAAAATTCGAAAACACAAAAATTGATGTTTGCTGACATCTTAACAATTTAATATGTTCTTGAAATAAATATTCCAATTATTCGCACACATAAATAATTTGTTCGCATGAGCTCGCTGTTATTGTCCAAGTGGCTTATGTGGGAAATAGATGGAATCAGCACAATCATCGTCAACAATAAATAACAGGCCTGACAGCAAAAATATTTCAAAGGCATTACCACCATTAGCACTGTCATTTCCAATCCAACTGTTTGACGTATTGTATCGAAAAAAATACGGCTAAAATAATGGCGGTCAATGTTGCTGGTAACGTTGACGGTGCTGGTTTATCCTGTTTGACGCATAAGAATCTTAAAGGTAACAAATAATAATTTAAGCGTTAGTGCGTTGAACTGTCATGTTGAAGTTGGGAAAAATTTACTGTCAATTGCGAGGAAGTTCAAAATCACAAAATGTTTTTCTCACCTTATCCGTTACGACTTGGAAAAAAACATAAGGATTTAAAATTAATCGTCGTCGATGCGGCTTAACCATGGCGGAACGCCTTGACCATTTACAAAAGCAATTCTCTTGACGTTTTAAAGGATTTTGTTGGTTGTTTTCCATCTAAATAGTAAACATCCTTCAATTTAATTTGAAAGCTTATAGCTTGGCAGATGTTCGTCGAGCATTACATTTTTTTTTTCACAACAATGAATAAAATTGAATATATATCAACATCAGCTACGTTGATACACCAGAAATATATAGCGGATCTACGGTTCGATTTGGACAACGCCATAACGGACATCCCAAATAAATCAGTCCATATCACCTAAAAGTTTTGAAAGGATTATTACATACTTACCTACTTTCTTAAGGTGAACTATACAGTTTGGGGTGGACCAGAGCCTATACCAACAAGCTTCTTCAAGTCGACTCTGTTTTTAGCTAGCTGTTTCCAGTTTCGCCAGTGCACGCCAAGTTGGTTGAGGTCCTCTTCTACTTGCGTGTTCCACCTTTAGCGATGTCCTACGGGGTTGGATTAATTGATGTCCATTCGATATCGGTGATTCAGCCATCTCAGTCGTTGGCTTTTCACTTTTGTGGCTATGTCGGTTTTGCTGTACAGCCCGTATAGTTCGTTGTAGTATCTTATTCTCCATTCCCCATTATGACCAAAAATTACCTGGAGAATTGTCCTCTCAAAACCAACCTAATGCGTTCTCATCCGTCGTTAACCGTGTCCATGTCTCCGGACCATACCTACATCAGGATCGTGATTATAAGCGCCTTAAAAATGGACAGTTTAGTTGCTCGAGAGATGGCTATGCTTCTCAAATTGCAAGTGCGACTTGCAAGAGTAATTCTTCGTTTGATCTCAGCACTGGAATCGTTCGCTGAGTGGATCCTAATTGTACAATGTATCTGATCACTTCAAAATGTTTGCTGTCTATAGTCATAGCACACATATTAAAGTTAATATACTCCAGCTCTCATTTTCGTTCAAGTTCGCCCATGTGTCAAAACTCAGAGACACTCGTGACATTTTTGGCATGTGCATATGTTATAGGCACGGGCCAAACTGCTAGTTGCAATACCTGTTACTGCTACTTTTTAATAACAGTTATAAATTCCTGTTAATAAAATAAACAATTAAGGATCAAAAATTGTTAGTGAAATAACAATTTTAATAAACTATTTCCACTACAATTTTAAAATTAATTATTCTTCAATCATCACTTTATCATCTATGCTCGGTTAGATTAAAATTGTCGATTGACCCAATTGCTTAATTCCATTAATTTTTCTTACTTAGTTTTCACATTAGTTTTTATTTAAAAAAACGTTACTTACTGCCTTTTATCAGAAGTACTAGGCAATTTTAAGTTCTTCCCGATTCAAATGATTTCGAATTTATGCAATGACTCGGGAATCAAGAATTACCAAAATCACGATTAAGCAAAATATGTTACTAGAAAATAACAACTTTTGCTCGACGACTAAAATCAATAATAAAACTAGAACTTGAGTTAAGCACAGTCAGTAATCAAAGTTAAATAACTTTTTGTTAATGTGAAAAGAAATTTTAAATCTTATTTCAATAACTGATATTTTGAATCTGCTAATACCTGTTACTAAATAACTCTTACTGAAATATTGGCTGTTCAATGTACAGATGGTCAAACAGACAAGACGTGTAAAAATATATTGATATAAATTCTTTTGCGCCATAAAAATGATTGTATCATCTTCTGTTGTTCTTTGGCCAGCTTAGAGGCTATTAAATTTAATATATAAGTTATGTTTTATATGCTTAATACACAAATATTTGCACTTACCTCTTAAATTTATCCTGATTTTGAAATAAAATTTCCAAATTTATATTTTGTTTACGTTTTGCTGTTTCCATGGATTTTATATCCAAATAGGTTTTTATTTTGTTTACTTCCGCTGTTGTTATGGATTTTATTTCCAAACTAGCAGAAAGTCCCCGGTGCTGCCCGGGCACCCGAGGCAAAAGTCTTTTAATGCAATATCTTCCAAATGAAATAAAAAATTAAGAAACAAAATTTGTAAGGAAAAGGATTTATCAATTATTTTGTCGTTTATTTAACCAGGATAAGTTTTCTTATTAGATTTAACAAATAAGATTTATTATTTGTATTTTTGTTTATAAACGAACCATTCTTCATTTTGAGACCCTTCGCTTTCGTTTTTTACATGGGATTATAGTTAGTTCCATATAAGGCCAGTTATGCATTCTTTGAAAAAAAAATGGAGTCAATAATCAAACATGACATTACGATGATAGCGAATACGAAAAAGGCTGCCATTAAAGTGCGGCTTGAACAAAATTATGCATAGTGTCGGAGAATGTTGCATTAGTGCGGGCTTACTTTAAACCTTTAAAGACCCGACATTTTGAGTTTCAAGCTAACAGGGCCCCAGCACGAAAAATTCCGAAGATTTCGATGAAAGAAATTCAACATTAGACGTGTTCCTTTTCTGCAATTTATGCGGGGCTTATACAAATAAGCTAAAGGTTGCTAAGGTTTCGCACTGAACTATCATTTAATGTCAAGTTTGCAAGGAAAATTTATTTTAGTGTGTAAACGCATACAATCACGAAATCTTGTATTTTCACGCTTACAGGCGCCGCCGGTGAATTCATGGAATATTCCTTGCATTTCAGCGTAAGGACGCGTGTGTTTGGCACCATGTTAGAAATGAATAGTTTGTTGAGAATATTGAAATTTTGCATTAACCGAGCTTACAACTGCAAAGATTCAACAGCGCCCGAGCCTACTTTTGCGAAAGTAAAAACTAACTTGCAAGTGTAAGCTCATACTTTCGCGTAAGTTGATATATGCATGAAATGTAAAACAAAATTTGGTGGGTCCCAACTTTTCATATGCCAGCTATATAAGAGTTATTAGGATTTTACACTTAACTCCCATCGTTTTTATTGGCACATGTTACGTTTACAAAGAAAATAAAGTTTGCACAAGTACTGTTTTTTTGTGCTTAGCCCATTTCACCCTACAAACAGCTAAGTTTTGCAAAAAAATTTTTAACCCTCGAGCCACTTGCAAACAACATTTCAAAGCCAAAAGAATTTTTTAAATTGTAGGTGTGGTTCCCGAGTTTAGACTTATCAAACAAAATGATGAAGATGAATTTCACTTTATGAGAATAAAATTATTAAAATCTGTGGAGCGGTTTCGAGGAATAAATCATATTGTGTATACTTATCATTTGAAACAAAAAATAATGAGCTGTTTTACAAATATTAAAATATTAAAAAAAGTTTTAAAACATGCTTTTAAAAATACAAACAAATATCTATTAGGTAATTAAAAATATTGGTATGCATCACAAGTTGATGTACCTAAACCTATATAATATGTGTAAAATTTCGAAAGAACGAAAGAATCACCTAGCCCTTTTCCAGATAGCAGAAAGCAAAAAATAGGTCATATGGTAGGTACCGTTCTTCTTCTTACCTATTATTGGTAATTTGTTTTCCAACCATATAATAGTTCATACCGAAAAAATAAATCAAAATCGGTAGACCCATTTTCGAGTAAAATGATCTTTAACATAATGGCAGTTTCACAAAAAAAAACTCTATACCAAGTTTGAAGGAATTCGGCCCACCCATTTGGACTGTAAGTGGCTATACTAACATACAGACGCACAGAATTTTTAGACCATGTTTTTTCGTCTTCGCTATCATCGTAAAGTCATGTTTGATTGTTATCTCCAAAATTTTTTTTTCCACGAATGCATAACTTGCCTTAAATTGTATTTACCTATCGCAAGTAAAAAAATCAATCTCCGGAAAGCGAAGAGTCCCAAAATGAAAAATAGTTCGTTTGTTAAAAAAATAAGAAAACTTATCCTGGGGCCAAATTCCGCAAGTGTGAGTATTCTCTGTGTACACAGAAAGTTGTCTACACATACATATTTTGGATTCCGCAAGAGTGCTATTCATTCACGTGTACACAGATATGCAAATTTATTCACGCATATTTCAAGGGGGAATAAATTGTTTGCACGGAAAAGCATTCACGGTTGCGGAATTGGGCACCTGTACCCATCTTCTGTAACTCAGGCGATAACTTTTCCTCACTTACAAGGGGTTATTATGTTATGTTATTATTTCCAATGGAAGACAATAAATTGAAGAGTCATTTTGACATCTTAAAACCGAAACAAACAATTTTTTTTTGTTTCTCGACCATTATTATCGATTTGAAAGTTACAGAACATGGGTATTGAACGACAAAATAAATGAAAAATCCTTTTTCTTATCAATTTTGTTTTCAATTTTTCATTTCATTTTGAAGATTGCATGAAAAGACGTTTGCCTCGGTTGCCCCGGCAACGCCGGGGACTTTCTGCTAGTAGTAAAATATATCCGTTTCCGTTATATCTATGAACATATGTGTAGAAATCTTTACAGCAGCGGTACTTTTCATCACAAAGTTTTCAAAGGCGACAGTGGGAGTGAATATGGATGATGGGGAATGAATTATGCTGGAAGCTACATTCAAGCATATGTTTAATCCTTTCCAATACACATCCTTGTTTGGACAATAATATTCGTTGGAATTTCTTTAATTTGTTCGTATTGAATGGATTCAAAGAGTACAAGTTCGAGTAAAGTATCGATCCATCCATATTTGTGTATGCAAAGGTGAGGCAACTTATGAAGAAATCGCTTTTGTGTTGTCCTTTTGATTTTTTTTTCTTCCGTGATCATAAGGACTACAAAACATTTGGGTATATATGTTCAAGTTTGCATTGTAAATATCTGGAGTATTACTTTGTTATTTGTCCTTTGTTGTGGGTCTTTTGTTGTCCTTTTTTTTGTTTGTTATATATTCGAATGAGGATATGTTCCTTTCTTTTTTGATGCGTGATGGACCAACACAAAATATACTGTATTTGAATATTCAGATGTCTTCGGCAATTGTTGTGGTATTGTTAAGATTTAGTCAGAATTTATGTAATTCACATGCGTGTCAATGCACATATCCTTATTGTAGCCTTCGTGTTTTTTTGTTGTTTTTGTTTGGGTTTTCAATTTGATTGTTTGTTAGTGTCCAAAAGGTGGCAATCGAAACACTATGGTTGGTGAACAGTTAACGCCTTAAAAAAAGGCCTCGCACAGCACATGTGGGCGTGGGTGTGGGCAGGATTGTCCACATTGATTATCTCTAACGGCATTGCTTTGAATGATTAGTCTGGCATATTGATAGTGAATTCGGTAGCTGATGTAAAAAAAAATTTTAAGGAATTCAAGAGAAGATCTGTCGCACGCTATATAGGTAGGAACGATTGTTTATCTTGGTTTTGGTTCTCAGGGGATTCAAATAGACAAGGTTTATACTTCATTCGAAATTGAAGTAGATTTTTGGTCATTTATTTGGGATATGCTTATGATTATCCTTAATATGTACAATACTTCATATTCCCATTTAGCGATAATGGGTGTCAATTTTCAGATTAGCTGCGAATAATTTCTTTATTAGACCACATGTGTTTGAAGAATGTAGATGTCTATCATGAGTGAGCATGCGTTTTAAGTTATGTACGTACACATATGTTTGTGGCAGTTAATGGTCAAGCGGAAGGAATTATTTTTGAATTTCCAAATTCGAAGAATTTTTTTTTTTACATCCTACTTACACACAAAGGTATGTATTAATGCAAAGATTAAATCAATTTTTAGTGTTTAAAAATTTAATATGTTGTGATTATAAAAAGACATTAGAATAAAAATCATGGGGCGGTCGAGCTGACTTCCTTGTGGGACTCCAGCTGTTGTATAAATATGGTCGGATTTTAGATGATCCGATCTACTTTCAAATAAGATTCAAACCATGTGCAATAAATATTGGCTGAAAGTTCTATTTGATATAGATCAAATAAGAGGAAATTTTGTCATGGGCCTTACTGAAAAATTACATCAACTTCGTTACCTTTATCTAAAGCCCTTAAGTTTTCATAGACGAATTCAACTAAAGGTGCTGTTGTTGACCTACATTCGAAGGAAAATATGTTGATGAGGGAAGGTAATTTTTGTTGTAAAAAACAACCATTGCGTCATGAAAGTTACCCCAAGAAAATTAGGATAGCGCAGATCTTAGAGGTGCCGTTTTTTTCAGGGTTGTTTTATTGATAGGGATGATAAAAGAATTTGTAAAGATATAAGGAAAAATAACTTGTGAGATTTAGGGCTGGCAACGACCGGTATCCGGACCGAGCCGATACTATTTTAAAAGCACCTGAGATGAGACCGTATTTTTGGTATCAAATTCGCCGAGAGATGGTTTCGGTGGTCTTGGTGGTTTGGTTCCGGTTTTCACAAGTTTTTTTGCGAAATATTCTACGCGTTAAGATATCAAACCACATTATGTGGGCTCATAGTTAATACTCAGATAGGAGAACTGCGAAAATCCAGAGAAGATTATACGTACGAGTAATGTAGGCATGTCATTGAAATATAAATCACTCATTTTTTAGAGATTGTTTCCACTCCGGAAAAGGCTACTTTAAGACTTTTAGGCGACACTTGGAAAAACATATTATCTAAACGTCAAAATATGGTTTGTTGTCTATCTATCAAGCCATGAACTGTCAAAATCGATTGAGTGATGCTCCGATTTAAATGGATTAAAATACCTCAACAAAATTCAAATGTAAGCTTAGAAAAGTTGAAATATTTATGACTAAGGATAATACCAAGATAGGGACCGAGATGAGACTGAAATTTTTCGATTTTGACGAGACCGCGACGAGATTAACAAAAGTCTCGCCTGGTCTCGTTTCGTTGCCAGGCCTAGTAAATTGAAAGTTGAAGAATAATTGAGAAGGTTTTGATTAAGTGAACGAAGCTAGCATTTTTCAGAAGCTGATGGTATCACATTAACTCCATTAAGTTACTTATTTTTATTTCTTACAATTTCAAATGGAATCACAGTGAAATACAAGAAGCACATATTGGGGGTGGCCGTTGCGCGATAGTTGTGTGTTCGCTAGTCAACCTCTGGTCACAGGTTCGATCCATGCCGTAGTCTATGTCCTCTTATTTTTCCATTAAAAACCAATTCTAAAAAAATTTCATACGAGTTGCTGGCTTACACATTACATGTTGTTTAGGCATAGAACTAACAACATGTGATTCAGTAAAACTAGTATACCGATAAATATGACCACGAATAAAAAAAAATAATGCGAATTATAAGGGACATAGATAAATAAGATACGGAAATTTCTCCGCATTAGTTCAATCGCCATCCCTGGATATACAATCTGAGACAACAACCACCTCAGAATATGGCGCCACACATCTTCCCTATCCTTCTTTTTCTTCCTAACCTAAACCCCCGCGCTGTGTTGAAACATTTGAAGGGTAGTTTAATTCCTTGAGCGCGTGTATAAAAAAAAACGCGAAAATTTGGAACTTTTTTGTGGTTTATATGAACTGGAATTCAGGGCAACACGTTGAGTGTTAGCTGAAATTAAGTGAAAGAAGATTTCTGAATCATCTGTGTTGTTCTGAACAAGGGGACTTGCAGTTCTTGTAATTCCGAATTGTTGTGATAGGTTGTTTTCGTAAATTAATAGGAACCTACATATTATAACTTTAATATTGAACAAAGCACACGAAATTTCATGAAATATATGTTTAATTGTGATCAAATGGGGAAATACATTGGGAAATTAGTTTTAAAATCTACTTCGGGCATTAACCCATCCTGGATTTATATGATGACATTTGTTTTCATCTACATTTGTGCCGCACTATATGTCATCAATAATGTTGTTCGTTACTAATTCACTAGAATCAAATCAAATCCCTGTAGACCCATCTGCAGCTTAAGGCGCTGAATCGAAACCACTAAATGATCCCTAAAATATTTTTTTTTATGCTAAAACTAATCTCTTGAAACAGCTATAAAAATGCAAAATTATCTCGAAAACGCCTTCTATTAACGTTTTGATAAAAAGTAGTTTCATGGGAAGTACCGTTAATAATAACGCCAAATGAAATATTGTTTTATGTGAAAGTGGATTTCACTAATTTAGGCATAAACACATTTTTTAAAATCAAAATTCTTTTAGCCGTTTGTGTGAACATCATTTTTTTCTTACGTGTTTTGAAATTGGTGTGGTAGGTATCTTCGTTTTTTGTGTCAAAAATTTTTTTTTTGAGTATTCAAGAGAATGTCAAAATACTACGAATATAAAATTTTGAAGAAATCGATGAAGGCATTTTCAAAAATTTTGGTTGACAGTATATGTACTGTACAGTCTAATTTTTGAAGGAACTTCTCCCTAAAAAATTCAAAAAAAATCAGCTGAGTCGTTTTCCAGAAAAACGGAAATGAAAAAAATGTTCAACTAATTAGAGGTATGTACAAAAAATAGCAATTTCCACAAAAAAAATACGGAGAAGTACTTCCCTTATTAATTACTGATTTTTTACTTACGATTAAAGGTTAACTATGAGGCAAGTTATGCAATCGTAAATAAAATTCTAACAATCAAACATCACATTAAGATCATAGAGAACACCAAAAAAGTGGGTCCCTCAATTCCATCTGTCTGTCTGTCTCTCCTCGAGTCTGCAGCCTAAGCGGTTCGGTGCATTTGCTTCAAACTTGGGACATACATATTGTTTTTTCAGCAATATGCCCAGACGTTATTTTAATTTTTTTTAGACGGAAAATAACAGTAGATCCCATACATTTTTTTTTGCCAAATACGAAAATCTTATTTTTCTTAAAAACAGCTCCCACAATTTTTATAAAATTATAAAAAAACATTAGTTCATTAATGATTGTTACAACCATTTTTTTGGTTTTCAGTTTTCTGGGTAATGATTAATTTGATTTTTTGAATTTTTTTACGCAGAAGCAGACAGTAATACTATTGTATAATTATAACACTATTGTAAAAAAAAAATGAAAACTCCAAATTTCGAACACGGCTGAATTGATTTTTTCGAAGCTTCGTATTAGGTAGTTTTTTGACATTATCTTGAATAGTTAAGAAAACTATTTACCTAAAATAAAAAAAACAACGGTACCTCCCATACAAATGTTAAAAAACGTTAAGAAAAAGCGTATTTCTCAAAAATGGCTCTAAAAATTGGTATAAAAAAATTAATTTTTATTATTAATTAATTATAGTTAATTATTTAAATTAGCAGAGTCCACTTTTAAGTGTAAGCATATTTTATTTTGCGTACTTATTAACTGTACTTCCTACAGAACCATTTTTAATATTTTCGACTTTCTTACTAATAGTCAGATGGACTGATTAAAAATATGTTTTATATACAAATGCTCCTTGAGATTTTATACATCCGTTCAGGTTCATGCTCGCGGACAGACAAACAGGCAGACAGACGGAATTTTTCCAAAAACATTTTTTTTCAAATATCCAAAAAACTATTTTTAGAAAATTTTGGTATGCAGTATTAATTAAAATTCGAAGAACCTCCAAAATAAAAAAAAATGTTCGAAATCCGTAAAGTCGCTTATGATAAAGCCGGAAATAAAATAAAAATGCTTGTGTGGTTGGCAACATTAATAAGAAAATAGGTAAACAAATTTTGCAACCAAAATGTTGAGTATGCCTAAAGAAACACACACACTTTTGTTATCAAAATCGTTAGGACCGTTTTTGAGATAATTAAGATTGTAGAAAAAATACCACAAGTGCCGTTATTTTTGGGGCTCAAAAAATTATTCAAAAATATATTTGAGATAATACCCTAAATCGTTTAAGTACCAAGTTTGAATAAAATCGCTTCAGCCGTTTAGGGCGTAGTTCAATCTACAGACAGAAAGATAGACAAACGGAAGTGCTGCACTACTCTTTTTCAGAATTCTCTATCATCGTAATTTCAAGTTTGATGAAAATCTCGAGTTCGAAAAGGATAAGCTCATTCGAACACGAGCAGGAGTGCGAATAAAAGTGGACGTTCAACGACAACAGAAGGGTTCTCCTTTGACAATTGCTCGAACGTGAACGGATGAAATATTCTTTAATTCATTTTTAAGCGTCTTTCTGTGCCACACTCAGTGGCGTATTAACCACTAGGCTCGTGTGGCTCGAGCCTAGGGCGGCAACTTGTAGGGGGGCGGAAAATTTTGTATGTTATTTTATTTTAACGTAAAAAAATGAATCAAAAAAAAGATTACCTATAATGACATTCAAATGTATCCGAAAATACGAAATTTAAATCACTGGCCTGATTTTCCGCCTATTCTTGAAAATTCTGTTTGCTCGAACGGTTCGAAAACACGTAATGACAAATCACCCGATAAGAAATTATTTGCTACTTGTTATAAATTGCAAGTTGCATTATTACCGATAACGCGTAACGCATGAGAAGTACGCGTGCACTAAATAAGAATAAGCCAAAATCTCCGAGTTTTTCTCACTAATAAGGCAATACGATTCAGTTTTACATATGGGTTTTATTTAGTAGAAGTTTCCCTTAATTTAATGTTATGGAAATCTTACGTAATTTTCTTTATTATATAAACATAAATTAAACCTGCAAAAATCTAAAACTCTTAATAATAATAGTTAAATGTAAGACTTGTTGAACCTTAATCTAAGATAAAACAAATGAAATGAAATAAAGCGTAACGATGCAGATATCAACAGTCAGGATGAATTTATTTTTATCGTGCTGTTCGCAGTTGTTAGTTAGTAGTTACTAGTAGATCGAAAATAAGCCATCATAGCTAGATTTTAAAAATCTTCGGATTTGTTTTTCGCAATTACTTATCGGGCCTTAAAAATGCAAAAAAACTGCGTCCTAGACGATCTCGTCGAGCCATTCACAGGTAAATGCTTCCCTATTTTCCTAACGCTCGCACTCTTCTTAAACATATTAATGGTAATAAAAATCCCTTTAGTGCGTACAATTATAAAAAAAACACGCGTTTTGCCTGACCGCGGACTACATTCAGGGGTAATACTCAAAATATTTTTTATTTAGTGAAAAAAGTGACTAAAAAGGACCTTATAGTGAAAGAAAAGTGAGTTTTTATTTAGAATGTAATATGTTGGTAAACTAATATTTTATACTGAAATGGGTAACAATGTTAAATATGTACCTAACGATTAATTTAAAATAATAAAAACTTAAAAGTTATATACCAAAATTATTTGTCTCCTTAAATGGAGGGCAATTGTTCGGAAATTTCTTTCCTGCACTTATTTTCCAGACAAACTAAAATGACTTATCTACTCTCACACCAAATTCAAGTTCCATTCAAAAAGGTCTTGCATTTTTTTATAAGAACAGGTTTATATCAATGCCATTTTTAATATACTACCAAAAACCTATAACAGTTTGTCTTTTCAACAACAAATAAATAAACCACCATGTAACATGCCAGCGCGGATCCAGAGGGGGTCATTTTTTTTTTTTTATAACATTGCACGCGCTCAAGGGATTATGAATACCCTTTATATGTTTTACTTAACACAGCGCAGGCATCCGGTGGAAGAAGAGAAAGAAGTATAGGAAAGATGTGTGGCACGATGTTCTGAGACTAGAGCTGGTTTTTGTCTCAGATTTATATCCAGGGATGGCGGCTGAACTGATGCGGAGAGAATTACCGTGTCTTATTTATTTATGTCCCTTATAATTCGCATTAATTTATTTATTTCCTTGTCATATTTGATGGGTATGCTAGTTTACTCAATCACATGTTGTTAGTGTTATGCCTAAACAGCATGCAATGAGCAAAGCAGCAACTTATTTTATGACAATTTTGAAAATTGGTTTTTAATGGAATATAAGAAGACATAGACAACGGCAGGAATCGAACCTGCAACCACGGAGTTGACAGGCGAGCACACAACTATCGCGCCACGGCCGCCCCTCTAGGAGAAAACCATAAATGGAATTAACATATAGACCATTTAATTTAAGAACAAAAGCAATCACCTTCTTATATGTATATATCTTACTAGGTTTTATTATTAAATTAGTTGCCACAGCATTTGCCGTAAAAAAAATATTTGACAGATTCCCAGTTTTAAGACTTAATAGGTTGTTTCTTGAAATGTAAGGAAAAATATATTTTCTCAACACCAGTAAACACTTAGTAATGCAATTTTGTTTACAAAAATTCTATACAATTTATCAAAAACCAATCACAAATGACCTGCGACATATTTCGAAAATACTACCCCGCACCGCATTTAAATTCCTCACCCCAAAAAGCCAATCGTATGCCTTATTCTTCGATATTAGCCCATTCAAATTACGATCCTTGGATAGTATTAAAAAAAGGGGGCGCCCAGAAGGTCAATCCGCCACTGGCCACACTTTGAACACTTTGTTGTCCGAAAACGCTGAATAGTCCGTAATACCGGACGTATTATTGAACAAGTGCGCTATAAGCTTGGCCCACTGATAAAATCATTCAAGATCAATTTTTTGTAAAATTTGCTAATTTGAATATAAAATAAAAATGTTTGACAACACAAATTGCGCAATCCTGAAAGTAAGTATAAGCGTGGGGGTTATAGCTTTTAAATTTCGCCCCAGTCTACATTTTCTATAAATTTTCAAAAATCTCGTACTATATTACTTTTTTTTTTAACGTTTCCACAATTTCTCTATTTTATTAGTTGATAAACTGTAGCTTAACCTGTAGCTAAACTTAAGCCTACCTACTTCAGTAAAAAAAAATATAACTAATAAAACACATTACGAACGCAAAAATTGAACATTTTATTCTTCACCCACTCAACTACAAAATAATAACTGCCCCTAAAACAAAAATAACCCAAACGAACCAAATTTAATTTTTATATTTAAACTTGCTGCTCATGTATCTTAAATATAAGCTGTCTATTTGCATTCTCAATTCTCAGCCAATTTTTAGATGAAAATTCTCATCATTTTTTTTGTGTTGGTTTTATGTTGCACAAATAGAAAATTTTCCAATTTCCATTCCGAAAGTGTTCAACTAAAAAAAAAATCCAGAAGTAGCTCCACCCGCTTGGTGTGTAGATATATGTACTATATATACATCCATATATAATGTAGATGTATGCAGGCGGACAAAGTTTTAATTTTTGTGCACTTGAGTCCCCCTCTTGTGAATGCATAGGTATAGTGGAAAAAAATGCATAAATACAATTTCTGCCATATTAAGTCCTCACATCCTTATTTGATTTGCAAATAACACACAACCACACATTTGTTAAAAAATGTGAGTCAAAAATAAATATAAAACAATTTTGCATAAAATGCAATTTTTATTTAGTCACAGTTTTTTTTTTATTTTATTTTTAATATTTTGTGTTTTCCAAAAGAGGACCATGTGTGCCAATCCGCCCCGTACCCGCACTACTTATTTTTTCTACTTAACCATGAGGAGGGAGGAGATAAAGGATACTTTTACATCAGAAATACCAACAAAAAAAAAATAGCTGCAGGTCCTTACTATAACGACATGGCACGTTGGTGTCGGCGGCTTCGGCGTAATATGTGAAACAGTCAGTATCAGTATGGCGTCGCTTTTCGCATCAGCTTACGACGATGATAACGACGACGACGACGTAACCATCACTCCGACCCAACATCCGTTTTGGAACAAAAATAACACCACAGACTGTTTGAGAGTCCTTTTTATTTTATTATTTTATTCATTCGGTCGATGCGGTGGGTAGGCTATAATATGTAGTATGTAGATATTCTCGTATGCGATTTTTTTTTATTTCGTCCTGCTGTTGCTTTCCTGATGTTGGGTGCGCATCCTGTTCCTCTATTTGCTGTTGGAAATTTTTGTATTTTATTTTTATTTTGGTTTTAATTTTGGCTGGTTTCGTTGAACAACAATGAAACCATATTTAATGAAATTTTTCAACAACTTTCGAAATGCATACTCCGCTAAGTGGGAGATAGGGGGCGATGTTTTAAACGGCAGCAATATAAAACAATTTACCCGCACACATTGTATTACGTAGTATACGGTTGGTTACGGTACCTTGTATGATGGGGCATGGTGATGGTTTAGTGTGGGCTCATTAACCCCTTTGGGAACACCGAAACGCCATCTCTCGTTCGTCCCCCAAAACTTGCCTTAGCGGGCGGCGAAAATTATTATAACCAACCAAGCCACTTTGTATAGTTGGTGTATGCTACACTATCCCCGTTATACTACCCATCACTCATTGGAGCCTTTGCGGGTTAAGTTGATTCTCATTTTCATTTTTTTTTAATACCATAGCAAGCCCTTCGGGAAACAACAGAAGAGGGTACCTAAATGTGCATATTGGTCCTTTTGAAGGAACCAGATGTGCTATACAAATTGCCACAGTTTCTAGGAGGGGATATGACGATGGGTATGGGTGCTGGCGCTGGCGCTGGTGCTAGATTCGCAAAATGAATGTAATAAAACGAAAATATGCGAACACAAGTCCATTTAATAAAAGAGCAGGGTTCTTATCAGAGAGAAAAGAAAGGGATTACCTACCTCTATTACACATTCAAGCTCGTCGAGCAATCTTCAAATGAAAGGGAGGGGCATTTGGCATTTAAGGGAAATTGTGTTTAATTAAAGTTCTAAAACTCTTCTTCAATCTATATAGACAATTTTGGTTTTAAATATACATGGGGTAAGCCTCAAATTTTTAACTATCAGAAGAAGACTAAATCCCAAGATTCGTTGATAAGTTTTGGTAAAATGAGATTTTTTTTTTATAATTTAGATTCTGTTTATTGGGGGTTTCAATTGTAACTGTGCATTGTTTTAAGATTTCTATTTGTTTTTCAGATGAGATTTTCTGAGATGATGAGTTTTGTTTCGTGCGGAATTGTCTTTTTGGAATTTGTTTAATGTACAAACAATGATGTCGTTGCATGGAATTGATAAAAATGGTTGATCATTTAAATAAGGAGATATAAAATAATTTTTTATTTTAATTTAATATAATAATTTAATTTGTATTTATAATTGGCGTATAATCAATGCTGTATCCAATTCGGTCCATTCTCGTGACGAATTGGGGTTGGGAGTTCCAGTTTCCACGGTTTTTCGTGCGGTAAAAAGTAGTGGAGTGATTGTTCAGGTCAAAATGTGGCTAGCTCCAAATCTAACAACACCCCACAAACAAAAAGGATTAAGATTTGCTCGTAAAAACATGGACCAGTTCCGGTCCAAACCATAATTAACATTTTATTAGTTTACACTTAACTATTGTGAACTATTGTAATTCCAAAAGGCATAATCTAGTGAATTTTCGTTTAAATAATTTTCAGTGACGAAGAGAAATTTAATCTTGATGGGTCAGTTGGTTTTAACGGATATTGGCACGATCTGAGAAAGGCAAACAAGTTTTTTTTTTCAAGAGGAACCTTGGCAGTTGTATGGTTTGAGGGGCCTCTGCGACCGTGGTAAAGTTGCACTACCTTTCACCACTACAAGGATGAACAGTAGGTACAGCTTACACCCAGGTGCTTCGGGATAATTTGTTACGATAATTAAGACGATTTCGTCGAGTTCTACATGTCTTTCAGCAAGATAATGCCCCAATTCACGTTAGTTGTCAAAGTTTGGAGCGGTTTGGATCCAATAATATACATTTAATGGATTTGCCGGACTGTAAACCCATTGAAAATGTGGGGTGCATTTTGACATGCAAAATGTATGCGGATAATAGGCAATTTGCTAGTGCTGCTGAGCTGCTGGAGGCAATTGTGGAGGAATGGAACTCTATAGACGATTCCGTATTAAGAACCCGTGTCAAAAACTCAGCAAACTCACTTACTAATTTGTCTTAGAAAACGTACTTAAAATTAAAAAAAAAACTAAAAATAAAAATGCGGTTATACTCTTGCAATACAAAAAAATCTGTTCTTAACTTCTAAACACCAGACGAGAAAATTATGACCATTTTTTTTCTTCTCAATTTACTTGCTTACCTACTGATGCCATTCAATGAAATAAAATGCACGACTTGATCGTACAAACTTGCTCTTGTGGCTCACAACCTTAGTGTTGGTAGGTAGCTAGCATATAGTTATCCTATGCAGATTTAAAGCCGGTGTAGATAAGATTACCTTGATTCTTAGTGTAATGAATTGTTGATTCAATTAATATTTACATAGTTACCTACCTACTAATGTAATGCATTATCCATTTTGCGGTTTCAAAAGTAAACGTAAATAAAACACATTGGGGTGGCCGTGGCGCGATAGTTGTGTGTTCGCCTGTCAACCTCATGGTCACAGGTTCGATCCCTGCCGTAGTCTATGTCTTCTTATTTTTCCATTAAGAACCGATTCTTAAAATAAATGTCATACAATGATTTGCTGGTTTACTCATCACATGCTGTTTAGGCATAGAACTAACAACATGTGATTGAGTAAAACTAGTATACCGATAAAATATGACAAAGAATAAAAAAGTTAATGCGAATTATAACGGACATCGATAAATAAGACACGGAAATTTCTCCGCATTAGTTCAGCCGCCATCCCTGGAGATAAAATCTGAGACTACAACCACCTACAATCTCCGAATATCGCGCCACACATCTTTCCTATCATTCTTTCTCTTCCTTAACCTCACCCTCACGCCCGCGCTGTGTTGAAACATTTAAAGGGTCTTCATAATCCCTTGAGCGCGTGTAGATTATAAAAAAAAAAAAAAAATATAAAATATTTTTTTTCATGATATTTCTTTTTTTATTATAAAGTATGAACGATGACATTATGTGTGAAAAACTACGTCATTTAAATTACCACCACGCGAATTTTTGGAAGCATCGATTCTTTTGAGGTAGTTTTCGACCACTTTTTGACACATATTGGGCCGTATCTCAGCCATAACTTGACGAATGTTGGTTTTCAAGTGCTCAAGAGTTAAAGGTTTATCTGCATAAACACGGTCTTACGTGTAGCCCCACAGCGGTGTCAAATCGCATGATCTTGGTGGCCAGTTGATATCGCCACGACGAGAAATTACGCGGCCAGGAAATGTCTCTTGCAATAAATCCATATTCGCTCGAGTTGTGGGGCATGTGGCACCGTTTTGTTGAAACCACATATTCTCCAAGTCGTATTTTTCAATAGCAGGCAAAAAAAAGTCAGTTGACCATAACGCTCCGAATTTACGGTGATAGTCGTTCTATCGTCGTTTTCGAAGAAGTAAGGTCCAATCACACCTCCGGACAAAAGAGCACCCCAAACAGTGACTTTTTGTGGATGTAATGGCATTTCTTCAATTACTTGATGATTCTCAGAACCCTAAATACGACAATTTTGTTTATTAACATACCCACCGAGTGAGAAATGTGCTTCGTCGCTGAAGAAAATTTTGTTCGAAAAATCGCCGTCCACTGCCTGTTGTTGAAGCACCCATTCGACGTGTCTACGATGTTGTGAATGGTAAGCTGGCTTCAGTTGTTGTGTGAGGTGGACTTTATATGGATTTCGGTGTAGATCCAAATGCAAAATACGCCATAATGTGCCGTAAGACAGTCCTAATTCCTGAGAACGACGAGGAATTGACACATTCGGGTCTTCGGCATCACTTTCACTTACAGCATCGATATTTTCAGTGGTACGATGCACAGGCCTTGCAATATCTGTAACCAATCCAGTCTCTTCAAATTTCTTAACAATTTTGCCAATTACTTGCGTAGTTGGACGATTATATAAACCATAATCTCCTCTTAAAGCACGATATGTGGGTGTGGCAGAATCACCATTTTTATAGTAGGTTTTAACAATTTTTATGCGTTGTGCGATAGTTAAGCGATCTATTTTCGTAAATGTCAGACTTTCAACTAAAAAAAAAATTGGTTTAACAACTTAGTTTGACAGATGTCGAATTCCAGCCCTATACTTTTTAACCGCAAAATGGATAACCCTTTATATTTAAATGGATTAAAATTAGGAGGGTAATAATGTAAATATGTACAAGTACATACTTATGTATATAATGAAAGAGAATGGTGCATAGGTGGTTTTAGGTTTAGGTTTTTTGGACTTATTAAAACGGCCAAAACCATCAGTTTAATCGGTTTTTCGAAAAAACGAAGAAGACCATTAGATTCCACGCATTGATGAAAATTTTATAAAAAAGTATCTCAAAATTGTAGGACGGATTTTGTTGAAATCCTGTTTTTTATTTTTAGTATTTTGAAAACAAATTTGTTTTGAAATTTTGGTATGTCCTTTTTTTAGAGTTTATTAATATACATGCTATTATAAAACTTAAAATAATTTTTTTATTAGTTTTAAAAATATTGATTTTTGAAAAAAAAAGTTTTAAAAATTAATTTTAATTAGAAACAAAAGTTATTAAAAAATTTGATATCAGAATTAGTCTGGCTACTTAGTTCTTCTCAGATAAAAAAATTGAAAGAAATCCAGTGTACCGTTACCGAGAAAGCCAAAAATTAAAAAAAAACGTTATATGAAAGGTACCGTTAATAGACTTTTCCCGTAAACTTGGTTCAGATTAAATGATAGCTATTTCCAACAGAAAAATTCTCAAATTTTTTTTTATCAAAATCGTTGCAGCCGTTCTCGAGAAAAATAAGATTTTGCTAAACGGTTGTATATCAGTTACCGTTATTTTAAATTTCAATTTTCCCTCTGAGGAATGCCAAAAGAACCACACATACCAAATTTGAAGGTAATCGCTTGAGCCGCTTAGGCTGTAGCTCTTTATACATACAGACGGACAGACTGATAGACAGACAGACATTTTTTACCGATCACTTTCTTAGGCTTCTCTATGATCGTAATGTCATGTTTGATTGTTAGAATTTTTTTTACGAATGCATAACTTGCCTTACAGTACCTATAATCGCAAGTAAAAATACTGAGGTGTCATTTCCATTTTCAATTTTCTATAAAACGCATTTTTACAGGGTGCGGTTATACTGTTTATGAACATATATACAAGTATAATGGACGAATATATATAAATAGGGGATGTGTGAAAACAGCATTTATGATGGTGTTGTTTCGAAATGGAATCCCATTGGCCTCTGTGTTTCGACAATCTCACCAAAAATACAACAAAATTAAATGAATTTGTTTATTTATTTATTTAACAGCAGACTTACATATTATATTATGTCTAAGTTGTTACAAAAATAAAATACACCACTGAATATCATGTGCTTGCTCTTATGTTCGATCGCATCGTAAGTCCAAAATTCTTTGTAGAAACGGCTAAATGTAATTTTAGTTGTTAAAGTTAAAGAGAAAAAAATATCAAAAACCATTGGAGCGGTTTTTGAAAAAGTTTATTTTTTATTTATAAAACCTTGGAAACATTTTTAGAAAAAAAAATTAAAACCCCATTTTGAAGTAATTATTAACATATATATACAATTTTAATTTCAAAAAAATTTAGGGACCGGTTTTTGAAAAATCGAGTCCATTTTTTTGAAAATTTGAGTATTTGACACTTTTGGGAAGCATTTGCATAAAAAAAAAATAATTTTAGCCGATTCTTCCAATAGTGAGAAAGTCACAAATAAGAAAAGTGTTTCTATAGGAAGTACCATTAATAAGTATGCAAAATAAAATATTTTGTTTACTTAAAAGTTGACTGCACTAATTAAAGAACACGCATATTTTTTTTAATACAAATGCTTGGAGCCGTTTTTGACATATAAGATTTCGAAATTTTAAATTTTCAAAGGATAATAGTTTTAGTTTTTTAATTAAAAAATTTTTTTTTGTTGAAAAATGTTGACTTACATTAGTGTTTATAAGTACTTTCTAGGAGCTACTGCATACAAAAACTTCAACAAAAATCAAATGAACCGTTTTCCAGAAAATCGAAAACCAAAAAAATAGTTCTACTACAGAAGTACCAAAAATAACCATTTTTTACAAGAAAAAATTATCAAAATGTTTTCTCTTCTTTATTTATGAACGTAGCCATTTTTGAAAAAAGTAAGAATTTTCTTTTTGGCAAAAAAAAATAAAAATAAAATGCACGACTGGATCCCACGAACTTGCTCTTATTGTCGATCACATCGTATGCAAAAGGTTTCTATTAAGAATCTTAATATATTTTCAAAGTCGTTTTTTATTTATTTTTTTATATATAATTTTTTAAAAACATTTTTCAAAAAAAAATTGATTTGACAACTTTAAATATTTAATAATATAAGCTTAAAAACAAAATTTAAAAAAAATCATCCACCCGTTTTCGAAATATTGAATATTCAAAAAAAATTTTTTTTTTTCAATTCATAAAAAAAAAATTCGAAAATGTTCATATGCAATATTATTTCTTATTTGCAAAGCCGCAGGTACCATTAATAGCAAAATATTAAAAAAAAATGTTTTACCAAAATGTAGCGAGTATACCTAAAATAATGAACAAACTTTTTTTTAAATCAAAATCGTTAGAGCCGTTTTCAAGATAATTGAGATGGTAGATAAATTTGTATGGCAGGTACAGTTCGTTTTGTACCTTAAAAAAAGATTCAAAAATCTATTTTAGACAATCACCTAAAATGCTCAAATATCAAGTTTGAAGAAAATCCCTTTAGTCGTTTAGGCATAAGGGCGTTGTACAGACAGACAGACAGAATTGCGGGACTCATTTTTTTGGTGTTCTCTATTCTCGTAATGTCAAGTTTGATTAAAATGTCGAGTTCGATTTTTTTTACAAATGTAAAACTTGCCCTATAGTACCTACATCTATCGCAAGTAAAAATATATGGTAGGTAGGTACCGTTATTTTGGACTTAAAAAAAACGTGTCGGCATATTAGGTACCGAAAAGCAATAGTACCAAGTTTGAAAATCCATGGGAGATATGACAAAAAATTATATGCAATTAGTAACAAGCAACAAAAGTGGAGTGCGCATCACGGAAACAATTTTTGGAGCAAAATGCGAAAATCTTATGTGGTTTTCCATTGGTACAAGGATCAAATTCGTTTTTGATACGAATCTCTCATAACATGGAGTTTGACAGTTAAATCATTCCATTGGGTAATAAAAATTAATATTTTTTTGATTTTGAATCAAATTCGTAGATTCGTATTTTTTGGCGAATCTACCCCTCTTTTACTAACACTACTAAACACAAGTGCAATTGGAAGCGTTTATTTTGACAGCTACCTGTTTCATTGACGCGACACCTCAACAAAAAACATTTAAATCCAAATAACATTCCATTCGCCACGCAAAAAAATCAAATTCTTCATTTACTAATGGAAAACCACATTAATAATGAAAAACGAATCCAATTTTGTACCCTAGCTCAGAATTTTTAAATTAAAGACTTTTTGTTCGCAATTTACAAGACTGTCTTAATCATAAACTCAAACAAAAAATTATAATTTCTCCAATGATTTTGTAAATACATACATATTTTGTTTGGCTTGGTATAATATAAAAAGCCGTCATTCGCAGTCCTCGCAACTAATTCTACATAACCTCTCCACGCCAAAGTTTCATTTACTAAACAAAGCAACAGATCTGAAGTGTCAACCACAGTCAAGAACCCAACAATACCTACCAAAAGTTTCAGTTTATATTCGCATTATCTCCATTGTCGTCAGCGGCATCATCATCGTCGACTCCGACTGGAGATCAAATTACAATCATTTTGTTATCCTATCTACATCCTTCGTCTTCATCATTTTTGATTTCCATTATTTAACGCAAATTTTATTCATTTATCCGAATATATAAAGCCAACCGTATTATACTCGTAAGTATATACATGGGTTTTTGTTTTGAACCATCTCAAGACTTAAGAATATTGCAATTAACTTTCACTGCAGGACGTCCATCTGCAAATGATGGCCCACTTAAACTTTGCCAAATGTTGCGGCAAACATTTCTATTATTAAAAAAAAATATGTATATACGCATAATGTTTATTATATTCATTGTACCTATATGAGCAAAGCAAGTAAAAAGATTTTATTCATTATCCTGTGTGTATTGCTTAAAAGCATAATAATAATTGCTCCTTGACAAAAGAAAATATAATTTGATCCTTTTATTTATCCTTTTTTTTCTGCCTCAGATCATCATCCGACCGAAAATCGGTGGCCTCCTGGTCGGCTCATAATGAGAATAAATCAAAAAAGGGCTGAAAGGATAATTCAATGTAATACAATATCATGTCAACTATGTTGCTGTATTATATCCTTTCAGGACATGCTATATCGTCATATTATGATAAGCATAAACTATATACCAGAACCAACATATTCTACGTATGTGTATCTACTTGAGTAGCAACTGTTGGAGACAGACCGTGGGGTTTCTCAACATTAAGTGTAATTATTTTGTCATGAATATTTTTAATGAGATCACTGAGGGGTGATTCGAAACGATTTACAACTAATTTGTTTTATTTTGTAAGCAATAAGGGTTTTTTTATTTTTCGTCAGAATGTCCTTGACAGGACTGCGGCAGGTGTTGAAAATGCGGGCTTGGTTATTTTATTAAAAAAACTCTTTGATATACCTAACAAGAATAGTTGTAGCTTTAGGCATTTCATTCAGTTTGTGCAAAAAAAATCATTTTTTTTTTTAATTTTCGCAAATCATTGCAATAATTGTGTAATAGACATTTAAGGAAATTAAAAAGATATTTAAATTATAATCCCCTGATCGTTATTTTGATTGATATCACATTCGCATTATACATATTGAAATATTTTACATATTATATTATGAAGCCATATCGATACAGTCACGTGCAAAAGAATGTTGACACTCACTCATGTTTGGATCACATTTATATTTTGTTAGTTTAAAACTCTTGTAGGTACGAGTACCTTCTAAATAACGATTAGATTGAGTAATTTCATTATTACTTATAAGTGTGATACCTATACCTACTTTCGCCTTATTTTACAAAAAAAAAATATATAGGGTGTTTCACATAAGGTGTGACATTGATGTCATTGGTGTGACAAATAAAATGATCGTATTGGAGGGGTCTATTTTCTCAGCTTAGACATAGTCCAAATTCCGCTAGAGTGAATGATTTTCTGTCCAAAAGATATCTATTTATCCTCAAAATATGCCTGAGTAAATTAGCAATTTTAGAAATTAGAAAATTTTTAAATGCAGTATTGTAGAATTTGAAATAACTCCTGTATAAAAATTTTGATCGAAATCCGTTGAACCCCTTATGAGAAATTCGAAAATCAATAATATGGTTGTATGGCAGGTACCGTTAATAACAAAATATTTGAAAAAAATGTTTGGGCAAAATGTAGACAATATCCGCAGTAGTACACACACCAATTTTTATTAAAATCGTTGGAGCCGTTTTCGAGATAATTAAGATGATAGAAAAATTTGTATGGCAAGTACCGTTATTTTTGGGGCGAAAACGACGATTCAAAAATCTATTTTGGACAATCACCTAAAACGCCTAAGCACCAAGTTTGAACAAAATCGGTTCAGCGATTTAGGCTGTAGATCGTTCTACAGACAGACAGACAGAGGGAATTGCGGGACCCACTTTTTTGGTGTTCTTTATGATCTTAATGCCATATTTGATTGTTAGAAAAAAAAAATTTACGAATACATAACTTGCCTTATAGTACCTATAATCGCAAGTAAAAATTATCACACCATTTGCGGAATCGCAAATATCCTGCTAATATTATAGTCCAAGATCCCAGTGCCCCCATACCTTACTTATTTTCTGATGCATATAATGTATGTGGTAGGGTAGTGTAGTACGTACAATAATCGTATGCATACCTGCTAGCTTGAGCCGAGGCACGGCCAATTCTCAGGTACCAGGCTTAGCACCTAAAATATTACTAATTTTACTTATATTCTGATGGCTGAAATTAGGTATGCTGTACGGAACATTTTTAGAAATTTTGAAACACTACTGCCAGGCACCTATATTCGGCGGTTTTTTTTAGCCAGACGCTTTAAAGGTCGTAAAAAATAAACATAATCTTACTTAAGGTCTGATACTTAACGGAACTATAATAGCGCACAAGTACTGGTCTCGCGCTCATGCCCCCTAGGATTGGTCTGGCTGCTTACAAAAAGTAATATATTACATATATATAAATATTAAGTATCAGAGAGCATTGCCGGAAACAAAATTTTGCCAACAGAAAGTGTGATTTTAGGCGCCTGGGTGCTACCAACAAAAAAGTAACAGAATTCTGAAGATTTCATATGTAATTTTTAGTTTTATTTATTGCACTTTAAAACTTAAGGAATAATAAGAATAAATAAACACAAAATTAATAAAAAAATAAATGAATAGGTTAAATAAAAGAACTCAATATTAGTATGTATACGCTGTATTATTTAAATCCATTGAGACGTTAATGAACGGAAAAAAATTCAATCTTCAATAAAAATCTTCTTCAAGTTCAAATGACTAACATCAATCAATTCCCACACCATTAATGGTGACAAGAAAAATATATCTCTACCTTCCCTCAAAGCCAATCAAAGAAATCATTTCGATAACAAAAGTATCTATCCAATCCCCATCCTTCCTCGCAGCTCTCTCGCTTCACACCATTATCGTCAGCAATGCCTATATAGCTCACTTGCAGCCATTCTAAAAGACAAACTTGTCTCTCTAAACTGCCAATTCCACATCTTCCGACATCGTCCTCGAAACAATAAAAACAACAAAAAAACCTCCCTCTCCATACCCTGATGCCGACCCACAATCATTATCATCATCGCCATTAAGCCATCCTATACGCCTCTTCCAACCTTCAACCTTTACAGGACTCTCTTCTTACTCAGCAAAACAAGGTAAATCAAGTTTCAAGAAGCCGTTGACAATATAAAGAAAATCAAAATCAAATTTTCCAACCCTTATTGTTAACTCATTGGGGATCCTTAGAGTCCTTAATATATTAAATTTTCGTTTGAACGTGCTGCTTGCATAAATAATAAGAAAAAGAAACAAATAAAAAATAAAAAAAAAAAAAAACTCGGGAATAAGGCGGAAAAACAAAGGACCCATTGGATTTGTGCTCAGTGCACCATCGCATCATATCAGTCGTCCTCGTCGTTGTCGTAGTTAAATGGATCCTTATTGTATGTACCTGCCAGAATCTGTTTCAACCCCAAAGCACCCACCACCCCAGTCTTCTTCGTCATTACCGCCGTCGTCGTCACCGCGCCGCACCGCCACTGCCGCCGGTTTTAGTCAACGCTGGCTGTCACGGTGGTTGTCGTCATTTTCAATCTGTGAATGTAGTTAACCTTATTAAATGGAGCAAAAACAAACACCCATAGGAAGGATAACGTTTAACCTTTGCCACCCTTTGTAAACTCCAGTGCTCTACAAACCATTAAGGAATTCAAAACAAAAATGACGATGTTACCAACACATACAGACTGTCTCAGGGACTGTAGGAATGAGTTGAACTCACATCGAGATGACCCATCCGGGCAAGAATGTCTGTGTGGTGTGTCTCATCCAATGGGCTTGGAGCTACATGGCGCATGCCTCGGAATCCTCCTAGAATAGATTCCGATTCCGACATTCTCATCAACCCTCTGGCAAGGTATCGACATTATTTCTATGAAATCGGATCTAAAAATCAAGGATATCATCCTGAGAATTCACCCGAACCTTGCTATAGTCGCGTGCGGGTGGAATGTGTTATAAAAGGAATAAATATACACTTACACACATTCTTAACGGAACGGACATAAATGGCTGCTGATTCAATTTGTGTCTTCACACTTCCTTAACTAACTATCGTCGGAACTCGGAAGACGAAGAGGAGCGGTTGGGTGGATGATAGAAAAAATGGGGGAAGAGAGCGAGCATTTATTCTGTACTCGTCTTTTTTTTTTTCTATAAGCCGGATCCCGGATTCCCCAAGGACGCAACTTGTTGGTTTGTAAAGAGGCAGTTGGCTTGCTCTATGATGAATGATGATTGGGTAAGTGGCCTGGTGGCGATATAAGGTGTAGGTGATGATGGGGAATAATAATGTAACCACTGAGATGAATTAATTGAATAGATAATAATTTACGGCTCAATTAGGGCCGAGCATTTCATTTAGATGAGATTACTTATTTTTACGTTACGTTTGCGGCTACAATTGCCTTCGGGCTGTGTTAGATGAATATAATAATAATTATAAATGAAAGGGGATGAAAAGTAATTAACTTTGGTTGATTATAATTAAATAGTTTAGAAGTAGATTAAGGATGTGTATGGTTTAATTGAAGGCAATTTTCGACAGTTAATCTGTCTTATTAATCAAAATTCTTTTCTTAATATCCTTATAAACTATTTTGTCTTAGATTTATATATACATAATATAATATTGAAAGGTGAGGCCATCTTGATGGCCAGTGAGCTGGTCTGTTTCTTCCTATTCAACATTAATCATATATACTATTCATTCCTTAACCTCTCGGCCATATCAGTTGGCTGAAGCATCATCCTATTAGAAATGCAATGAAAATAGTTAATTTGCTGGAATGTTCTTCAAAATTCTGGTAAATCATAACGCAAAATGTGTTTATAGTTTATCTGATACTGATTGATGGACCAATTGTAATATCTTCCAATATTCTATCATCAAATGAAATTCTGGTGTTGTGTCGAGTATTTGAAAATGATCTCGTTTCTTAAAAAAAAAGTGGAACCAAATATTTTGGATATCTGAGGACTTAAAGAAAATATTAACTTTATTTAAACGCAGTAACAAAGGCTGACATTCCTTTTGAAAATCTGATTTGACAGATAATTAGCTTTATCCTTCCTCTAAACGAATATGGTTGTGTATACGCTCGAACAACGCTCCGCTGAAGGTCATTTTGATCTTGGCGGGTATGTAACAAGCAAAATTGTCGCATTTGGGGCACAGAAAACCCACACGCATACATTGAAAAGCCGATACATCCAAAACAAGTCACTGTTTGCTGCGGATTTTGGTCCAGAGGCATAATTCGAAAATGAGCAAGGAGTGGCCGTTACATTAATGGCGATCGTTATCGCCATTTTGAACAAATTTTTGTTCACAAAAATTGAAGAGGAGGATATTGGCAATATTTGGTTTCAACAGGATGGCGGCGCTACGTGCCACACAGCCGAAGCTACACTCGATGTTTTGCACCCATTTTCATAAAAAAAAAGTTATTTGGCGGACCCTGTATAAGGCAAGTTATGTATTTGTAACAAAAAAAAAATGTTTTTTCTAAGAATAAAACATGACATTACGATCATAGAAAACACCTAAAAAGTGGGTCCCCCAATTTCGTCTGTCTGTCTGTCATTCTGTCAGTCTGTAAGTCTGTCTGCCTGTCCTCTAGGCTACAGACTAAACGGTTGCTTAGATTTGCTTCCAACTTATTACATTTTGTTTTTTCGGCAATATGCCCACACGTTTTTTTCATTTTTTTAAGACGGCGAATAACAGTAGCTCCCATACATTTTTGTTGGCCAAAAAAAATCTTATTTTTCTCAAAAATGGCTCCAACGATTTTTATAAAAGAAAATCAGTTCATTAATGAAGGGAAAGGGTACGCTTTGATAATTTTTTTTTGGAAAAAATTGTTATTTTTGGCACCTCAAGTAGAACCATTTTTTTTTTGGTTTTCCATTTTCTCGCAAACGGTTAATTTGATTTTTTTGAAATTTTTTACGCAGAAGCTCCTGGAAAGTTTAAACACTATTGTATACCATAATTTTTCAAAACAATTTTTTTTTGGTAATTAATTTTTTTTTTTTGAAAATTCTAAATTTCGAAAACGACTCAATAGATTTTTTCGAAACTTCTTATTTAGTGGTTTTTGACATGATTTTTTTCGGCGTAATATGAAGATATTTGTTTTTTTCTTCTAACCCTTAAGTCTAATATACAGTTCTTTTAATTGGAAACCAAAAAATTGGTGGAACGTATCTAATTTTTTTCCGTATTAGTTCCTAGTTGGATAAACAAATTTTAAACTCAAACATTCTTTTTTTGCGAAAAAATCACTTCTATAAGAAATGCATGTAGTTTTTGTTTTCGTCGAGAGCATTAACAAATATTTTTTTTACGTATTATATATGTACCTATACAGTACACCACGGATATAAGAAAGTCTAAAAATCCAAGAAATGTCTTTCATATATCTTAGTTTTTCTTATACAAACATCGGTAAAAGAATGAAAACATCTTATAGTTATAAGGGTGTGTGCCACACCAGAGAAAATTTTCAGAAATATTAAAGAAACCTTTGAGAAATGTTTCTGAAATGTATATTTTTTGGTGCGGACGCTTTGGAATATTATTTCGATTGTAAAGAAGTAAAAGTAAAAATATTTTTATTTTTGATTTTATTTTTAAAATTTTCGCCAAGTGGCTCCCACTTTTGTTGCTCCACATTTTTCGCGATATTTTTATATTTACCTGTAAGAACAACCACTCATGCACTATCTACTCTTGTAAATGCTTGGGAAGCAAAGAAAGTTTTCTATTCGGAATGGGCAACAGATAAATAGTTCAGAAATATTTAATGAGCGTCCAGACCAAAGTAAGCATTTCAGAAATGTTTCTCTGTTTCCGAAATGTTTTTTTTATGTTTCTGAAGTATTTCAAAAATGTTTTTTTTTTGGTGTGGACACCTTTAGAAACATGAATATAAGAAACAAAATATCTTATAAAAAATAACTATAAAAAAGCGGCTGAAACGATTTTCTTCAAACTTGGTATTTAAACGTTTTAGGTGATTGTCTCAAATAGATTTTTGAATGTTTTCTTAGCCCAAAAATAACGCTACTTGCTATACCATTTCTTCTACCATCTTAAGTATCTCGAAAACGGCTGTAACGAATTTGATAAAAAAGTGTGTGAACTACTTTAGGTCAAAAATTTCTTTAGATATTTTGTTATTAACAGTAGCTGACATGAATTATTTTCTTGGTTTCCGATAAAAAAATTTATTAAGGAGGTTTTTCGAACTCGAAATAATACTAACATTTTTGAAAAATATTTTGTTTTGAATTATTGAAAAGAAATATTTCTTTTTGAATATGTACCTATACCTACCTATTTAATATTTCGAAAACGGGTGCAAGATTTTTTTTGAAATTATGTTTCTTAAAATTTATATTGATAAATGAATATAAATGCCATACCAATATTTTTTTAATAAAAAATTAAAGAATTTTTGTTGTACAAAACATTCAAAATTTTTCGTCTGATTATCTTTTTAAAAGGAATAATTGTCCGAAGAAGACATTTTTGTTGAAGTAAATTTGTTATTGGCGTACCTTTTGTTGTAAAAATTGGTATTGGTGGGTAAGAAATACTTTCTTATAGCATAGAGTTCTAAGAAAGTATTTCATGTTATTTTCTTATAAACGATTCATTTCGGAAGAAAATTTAAGGAAAATGCACTGTTTACTCATTAAAATTCCTATAAGCGAGTTTTTCTTCTTTAGTGTTTCTTATCCCCATACAATAATGCACAGCAGAAGTGAAAGAACAAATGAGACAGTGGGCTTATTCAACCGAACATGATCCAAAAAAAGTTAAACTCATTTTATTTTCTGTTGGCTGGAAATAAACTTATATTATACTAGCAGACCCGCGGCCGTGCGTTGCTACGACTTTATTGTATTGCGTTCAATTATTAGATATAGAAATTGGTATTCTTAAGGAAATGATTGATAAAGATTCTAATTAGTAGCAATCAATTTAGCATATTAATTAAGAAATAAATGATGAACGATATTAACGATAAAATAAATTAGATAGTTTTTTAACGCGTGGGCATGCAACATATACAGCTGCCCATCCATGGGAGAAATACGGTTTCTTCAAGTCCAAGCCACAAATTGTCATTGTCTGCCCTTGCGGGTCAATTGGAGAGGCATGTTGGTTGAGGCCCAGGTTCATTCCGGACTGTAGCGCCACTTAAGTAAGTAAGTAAGCCCTTGCGGCTCATGGTAGCCTTTTGAAAGGTATTGTTGATTCTGATGGATTCATAGGTATTCGAGGTAATATGAGGAATTTTCCTTTAAACTTTCAGTCAATATCGTTGCTTCAAGTACGTTTCTGGTATTATCTGATGACTAATCGTACACCGTTGCATAATTTGGTCGATTTAAGTTACGCAAAGAATGACCGATGAACAAATTTTCAGACAAACAGAGCTTATGTGGTGTGGCGGAATTCCTGGCATATTCAGATAATTTAATAATTCCGGGGGAAAATTGGCGATCTCATTTTCATCAATAATTTGACTTAAGCCATCAAATCACCTGGCAATTAACATTTTAAAAGAATAAATTTAATGTCTCAAATTTACGTGTTGACACTGGATGAGGAGGATGTTGGTAAGAATACACAACCAATATTAAGATCCTGACCCATAGAATCCGTTGGTCCCTTGCGTAAAATGACAGCCGAACTTTTAATTTTTAAAATTCCCCTCCGTGGTCGATGAAAGGGACCACCGGATTCTATGGGCTGTGGCCTTATGTATACCAATTTGCTTATATTTTTCTTTGATTACAGTGTGTACTAAAGGAAATAAAATGCACGACTGGATCGAACAAACTTGCTCTTATGTTCGATCGCATCGTATACAAGAGGTTTCTATTAAGAATCTGAATATATTTTCAGAGTCGTTTGTTTCTTAATTTGTTTATAAATAAAAACATGGTATGGAACAGAATTTAAAAAAAATCATCCACCCGTTTTCGAAATATTGAATTTTTCAAAAAAAAATTATTTTTTTTCATAAATCCAAAAAAATATTTTTTTGAAAATTTCGAATTTATAATTTTTTTTATCGAAATCCTTCGAGCCGTTTATGAGAAAGTTCAAATGAAAAAAAATGTTTGTATGGCCGGTACCGTTAATAAAATAATATTATAAAAAAATGTTTGACCAAAATGCAGGGTATACCTACGTGAAATAATGCACATACTTTTTTTTATCAAAATCGTGAGAGCCATTTTCGAGATAATTGATATGGTAGAAAAAATTGTATGGCAGGTTGGTTGGTTGTGAGCCTAAAAGAACTTTTCTCAAATCTATTTTAGAAAATCACCTACAACGCTTAAATACCAAGTTTTAAGAAAAACTCTTCAGACAGACAGTCAGACGGAATAGCGGGTCCACTTTTTTGGTGTTATGTTAAGTTTGATTAAATTTCTCGAGTTAAATTTTATTTCCAAATGTAAAACTTGTACCCATATCGCAAGTAAAAATGTTACAGTACTGAGTACGAAGTACGAATCTTCAGTGAAGAATTGAAATGGGCCGAATTGCCCACAATCACCAAAAATTAGACTATTTTCTATAGAATCAAATAAGAGTACCTACCTACTACTATTATGACAAATTTAAACATTTAATAATATAAATTTAAGAACGAAATTAAAAAAAAAATCATTAACTCGTTTTCGAAATGTTAAATTTAAAAAAAAAATAATTTTTTTTCCAAGAATCCAAAAAAATATATTTCAAAAATTTTGGTAATGCAGTATTATTTATAATTCGATGGACCTCCTATATAAAAATTTTAATCGAAATCCGTCCAGCCGTTTATGATGACGTCGAAAATCAAAAATTTTATGGAAGGTTCCCTTAATAACAAAATATGTAAAATAAAAGTTTGACCAATATGTAGATTATACCTAAAATGGTGCACACATTTTTTTTTATCAAAATCGTTAGAGCCGTTTTCGAAATAATCAAGACAATAGAAAAAATTGTATGGCAAGTATCATTAGTTTTAAGTATAAAGTATTAAAAACTATCCAATGAACAACAGCAAAATAAAAATTTCAACAAAAAAAATCATGAAAATCGGTTAGATAGTTTCAGAGTTCTTTCAACACATCAACATGACATGAGACTTATATATAATAGATTTATAAAGGAAATATATGAATCGTTCCTTGTACCGCTCGTCCTATTTCAATTACGACAGTTACTATTGTGACGAATACCCAACTTCGCTTCATGCTTTCCTATTGGCCAGTTGCGATTTGATGTTGTAAGGATCCTGGTTATGCTTTTCCACGGGTCTGCACATCAAATCTGTTTTTTTTTTGAAAAATGCGTTATTCTGTTTTGAAAATATAAGAAAGTTATACTGTTTAGTGTATTCGGCAAAATTCCATGATTATTATATTTTACTTAAATTCTAATGGCAAAAAATTATTTTAACAGATTTAATTTGTCATTTTTTTAGTTGCGTCCAACATATCCTTACACTCATATGTATTTTAAAAACACCTGTTTGAAAAAAACCACTAAACATAATCACAAAAAGAGAAGAAAAAAAGAAAAATAGGAACTTACGACTTGTACCTGTTCGTGGCTCTTTTTCGAGAGATCTATATTAAAGGGCTTTAAATCGGATTTGTGAGCAAATTCCTATCCTATACAAACATTGAAATTCATTCGGATGCTTATACGCTGGAAATAATTTTCCAACTTGGTTCGAGAAATAAATTTTCTAAGTTGAAGTGTGGCGTTACCATCTGGGTAAGGTATTTGGCTATTAATGAATTTAAGTATAATGTCCCTTTTATTTCAACTTTTGTTTATCTAATGGATTATCTGTAACAGAGAAAGGACAAAATTCCAAAAAGGAATAAGAAAGTGCACAGAAAAAGACTTTCCATTTCGTATTATGATTTTAGTATGAGAAGAAAGTGGAAATTTAAATTTTACATCAATACTTTTTAAATCAATTTAAGCGACACGATTTTTTATTAACCCACCCACAATAATAACGGAAAATACGGGAAGTTTTAGAATCAAATTAACAGTTAATGATAATTGCGCATAATTTTAAAAGATTTAATACCATGTTAAAGCAGTTCGATTATGATACACAGATAAATAATACCAAGATCGTAAGGTTTTGTACGTTTCAGCCTCCAAAGCTCATTTGTTTAATGTTTACAGTATTGTATTTGTATATTTGACTTTCTTTCAATGAATAGATGTGAAAACAAAAAACAATAAAAAAAATTACTGGGGCTGTGTTAAGAAATTGAAACTTTGAAGGCGAAGTGCGAAGACATATTATTCATTTGTGGAAAAAAAATTGTTTGCATGAAAAAAGATTAGTATTTTTATTAAAATTTGTTGTTCTATAGTAGTTTATAGATTTAAAAAATCGTCATCACACAAAGTATATTCTACAAATATTTAATTATTTTTGTTTTCGATATTTTCCTAATTTATTTGTATAACTCGACACGATACGAAACAGTTTACATGTTAAACGCATCACCAGAAAGAGTATACAATTTTCTTTTTACTTGCGATATCAAGGTAATATAGACGCTATAGGGCAAGTTTTGCATTTGGAAAAAATTTTAACCAAAATTGACATTACGATGATATAGGACACTAAACAAGTCATTCAAGCAGTTCCGTTTCTCTATCTGTCCATACAATGAGCTACAGCCTAAAACGGCTAAAGTGATTTTCTTCAAGCTTTTTAATCGTCAAATAGATTAGCTCCAAAAATATCGTTACCTGACATACAAAGTCTTCTACCATTTTATTATATCGAAAACGGCTCTAAATATATTAATAAAAAAAAATCTGAGCACTACTGTAGGTACATATATGTATGTTACACATTTTGTTCCAAAATCAATTTAAAACAGAAAAAAATTAATTTGTATATAAAAAAATTTAGTGTGGCAATGGCGCAGTGGATAAAGTGCTTCATTGCTAACTTAGACTTGTGGGTTCGATCCCCACGCTAGGCGCATTCTTTTCTATACCTCCAATTTTAATTGGATGCCGCCTATGGGTTAAAATGAGATAGTCAATACCTGGTTCTCAAATCCACTGTGCTAACAAAAAATTCTTTTCTATCATTCTCTTTCTTCGAACTAGTGCCGTGCAAATCAGGTTGCGTTTAAAAGACCTTAGGTCTTACAGGCATATAATTAAATGAAAAGAAAAAAAAACGACTTTATATATTTAGCCGATTCTACTAAAAATCTTGCGAATACGATGTGAAATGTGATCGAACATAATGCGTTCCTAACACCACGCAATATTATTGCTCAAGATATTGACCAAAATTATTGCGTGAAAATGTGTCGCCCTAACACGATGAAATATTATTGAAAGATATAATTGCCTTCCTCCAATTTATTCTGTATAATAACCTTCTTGATCTTTTTTATCTATGCATTGGTCCGTCATATATGTATTTAATCAAATAAGAATTTAAATATGCGAAGTAAATATTGAGATTTGCATTACGCGACGCAGTATGCTGCGCAATATATTGAATATTGTCCAAAAAATATTAATTTTTTTTTAAATCCCACAATATATTGAGCAAACCTAAAGCCCTTACACGGTCAATATTACTGCACAATAAAGAGTACTGCCCAATAAAATTGCGTGTTTTAAGGCCCGCATAAGAGCAAGTACGTGCGTTTTATTTGATTTAAATTACAGCTTGTTTAATTGTTGTAAAATATAAAATATATTTCTTGCGTAAGAACATCTCTTATTACAAATGCATTCGATTTTTTGTGAAGCGAACTTATATCGTGGAGGTTGGATTTTGGTCTTGCGATAAAAATGAAGGGAAAAGGGCGAAGCATGTTTGGTGACAGGAAGAATTAAATAGTTCACAAAACTAATTTGAGTATTTTTATTAGAAAATCAAAAATGGCGTTGCTAGCTTCACACACATGCTAAGAGTGAAATCAAATCTACAGTGTGAATGATTCTTGACGGTTTGGTTGTTTAATGTTATCTGCCATTAATAATTGTATTTGTATTTCGATGGTGCTGTGTTCGTTGAGTATGTATACCTATTGTTATTGGGGAAACAAAAAATTCTTTCTTTTTCTTGATCTTTTCCGGTAAAGACAATCGCGCAAAATTTTGAACGATTTATTAAAAAGTTAAATCCACTTTTAACAATTGCTACTTTAACTTTTAGGAATTTTCCAAATCCATTATGGCATCTGATAGGAGGTATATCATCGATGGACTAGGTTCGAGTCCTGCTGGTGCACAACTTTTTTTTTCTAAATAATGAAGTTAAAATGATGAAAATAATAAACATCGAATACTTATTGAGAGCACATGCTCGGTTTCCATTAACATATAATTAATTTACAACGCATAAAAACAAATAATTGTGTTCATCAAAATCCAAACCCTACAAATTCTCAGCTTTCTGAAAGAAGGGGTTTACAAATTTTGAAATAGTAAATCAATAAGTACTTAGGAAATTCATAAATAGTAAAACGCTAAGCCCTTAGAAATAGGTTGTTTTAAAATTGTGCCCTTATTTTGGTTTAAATTAAATTTTTTTAGAGTTTATTTGTATGAACGAAACAAAATTAAGATATTTGCGTTAGTAAAGTCGTCTGGCTGCCACGCCCCCTTTATCATTTCTTGTTTTTTTTTTAACGGCTCCAATGATTTGGACAAACATTTTAGAACTTGTTGGTAGTTTTTATTGTAATAAACAAGACAAAAAATTAAAATCCTTGGTTAAGTAAAAGCCGCTCACTTTGTCATCATTTCTGGGTTTTTTTAAACGGCTCCAAAGACTGGCGCGCCTGATCTTATTATTTCTTGTTAGGCACATTTGGAAATAGCACCATAGGAGTTGTAATATTGTCGATAAATAATATTTTATATTTTCTAGCTGTTATTCAGGGTCGTAGCCTTTTTTTATTGTTGTTTTTTTCATGTTTGTTTTTATAATTTGTTGTTTTGTTAACATTTTTTAGTTCACTTTTCCATTTTTCTTCATAGATATTTAATTTTTTTTCACTTATATTTAATTTTGGATAATATTTTCTTTTCATTTATTCTAAATTAATTCGAAAGCTATTCTATTTCTACAAATCAATACTTCTTTACAGAATTCGTAAAGTATTTTCCAATTTTCATCATTCAGAAGAAACCAAGTAGTTGCTCTATTGTTTCATAACTTTTGAAGCCCCAGCATTGGACACCATAGAACAGTATAGCTCGAGTTGTGGATTCAAATCAAAAACATTGAATTAGTGGTTTTTGAAATAGTTATAAGAACTGTTGAAAATATTTTACCAATAAATATAAATAGCTTCATTTGCTTTTTCGAGTTTCGTATTTTAGTAATTCTCCATATTAAAATTTAACGATAGATTTATGCTAAGATACTGAAATCCTTTGAAAATTAGTAAAATACAAAATATGCATACAGAAATTACCAATTTAAGCAAACATCCCTAAATTAAAATATCTCAAATCGAAATCTATCCATCTGAAATTATTTAATAAACTCCCTATTATTTATTCAAACATTTTTGTAGGTAAATGAAAATAAAAAATACCTGCACCCAAAAATGACAATCTTCCTTAACTGTCTGCAGATTTAAACAGGATCACCGCTTGAGTAAGCATTCCTGGAATTTGGATCGATATCGTCTAGCATGTAGTTAAAAATCTCTCCGTAGATTTAAAGAAACTCGTGATCATCTCCGCAAAATCCTACTACCTACTTACTTTTGAAGAATGACCATAGAAAGAACATGCATATTATATAGCCGGGAAAATCGCTGCATATCTCTTCATTAGCAGGATAACAAATATCTAATAGTAGTTGATCCCTATTAACGTAGTCGCCGTGCTCCTTAGTATTGCTATCAAAACAAAGGATTAAGGGAACGTCCCTTTATAGGAATTTAGATGCTCATATATACCTAAGTAGGTACAAAGGCGATGTCATAAATTTAAGTACATACGTGCCATAAACTATTGTTTTAAGTTGAATTCCGGCTCAACAGCTAGTTTGCGGTTCCTTAATTATTTTGTTCCATTGTGCTCTTTAATTATTTTTATATGTGTCGTATAGAATGTGAACAAAATATTCTTTCACTAATAAATTTATAGCTAGCTGTATGAGATTGCGCACATTCGGATTGTCTCATCTTCCTAAAACGACCAGTTTAAACTGAAAAGAATAAAATACATATTTTTGGCAGAGGAATTTTATTTTGCCTTGCAATAAAAATTAAATTTAATTTATTTTAATCTATTGCAATTTTTTTTTACAAAAACAAATAATCAGTAGATAGGTAGTACGTACTGATCAATTAATAAAACCAACAATTGTGAAAATTTTAAAATTGGTAATAAGAGCCTGGACTAAGAAAATTACACTATTAATTTATAAAAGTATTCCTCGCCATTAGTAGTATAAAATGTGAGAGGAATGACAGGACGAATTAAAAATAGGTAACACCATAAATTAGCATATCTGGATACACTTTTTTTTGGTTATGAAGTCTAAATGCTTGCACTGTGAAAATGAAATAACCTGCATATATAGCATTTTCTTAAAAGGCCGAGAATATAAAATACCACTTTATAAGAATGTTGTGACTTTTAAGCTCACAAAATGTAGAATATTCTAAGACAATAAGATGCACGACTGGATCTCACATACTTGCTCTTTATTTTAGTCGTTTTTACTTAACTTTTAATAAACAAACATTTTTTTAATTTTTTTCTAAAAAATATATTGGTATGGCAATTTTAAATATTTAACAATATAAATTTAAAAACATAATTTCAATAAAAATCGTCCAACCCGTTTTCGAAATTAAGGATTTTCAATTAAAAAAAAAGTTCCAAAAAAATATTTTTCGACATGTTTGGTATGCAGTATTATTTATAATTCAAAAAACCTCATGTATAACAATAAAACCAAAAGTTTTCTAAATAACGTATGTCATAATGCAAAGAAGATTTTTGGTTTTTGGAAGGTTACCAACGCAATTAAGTAATAAATATCTTAATATTCCATTTGGAACTATAAATCTATATTTTTGCTCGCGATATATAGGTACTATGTGGCAATTCCTGGATTCTTAAAAAAATCAAAGTTAATATTCGTATATTTTAATTTTCTCACAAAAAGTCTCCAACAGTTCTTATAAAATAAAATGCACGACTGGATCGTACGAACTGGCTCTTGTAACTAACAACTTTATTGTAGCTAACCAATGACGCTGTTAGTAGGTTTAGGTTGTCTAGTTATCCTTTGCAGGATTAAAGCCGATGTAGATAAGATTACCTTGATTTTTAATATAAAGAATTTTGGAATACATATAATTCAAGGAATGATTATATAGGTACCTATGTACCTACAAATGTATATTTAAATGGATTCGAATTATGAAAATTAATCAATGAAAATTTTATAAAAAAGGATCTCGAAAATGTTAGGACGGATTTTGATGATCTCCGGTTTGTTATTTTTAGTTTTTTGAAAACAATTTTTTTTTAAATGCTGCTATGCAGTTTTTTAGAGTTTATTAATATACATGTGATTATAGAATTTAAAAAATATTTTTTGTTTAAGTATTTTTAAAAATATCGATTTAAAAAAAAAAATTAAATTAATTTTAATTATAACAAAAAAGATATTTAAAATATTTATATGCAGAATTACTTTGACTACCTTGATCTTCTCAGATATAAAATTTGATAGAAATCCAATGTACAGTTACCGAGTAAACCAACAATTAAAAAAAACGTTATATGAAAGGTACCGTTAATAGACTTTTCCCTTAAACTTGATTTATATTTAATGATAGCCATTATCAGCAAAAAAATTCCAAAAAAAATTATCAAAATCTTTGGAGCCGTTTGCGAGAAAAATTGGATTTTCCTTCAAGGTCATATTGCAGGTACCGTTATTCTTAGGCCTTAAAATAAAATTTCAATTTCCTTTCTGAGAAATACCAAAATAATCACACATACCAAATTTGAAGGTAATATCTTACGCCGCGCCGTTAGGCTGCAGCTCGTTATACGTGCAGACGGACAGACAGAAATTTTTTGTCGATCACTTTTTTAGGATTCTCTATGATCGTCTATGATCATGTTTGATCGTTAGAATTTATTTACGAATGCATTACCTTATAGTACCTATAAGCGCAAGTAAAAAATCAGTTCATTAATAAAACGAAAAATAACTTTTAAGAATTTTTGGTATTTTTTTTTTGGAAAAATGGTTATTTTTGGTACATCTAGTACAATGATCCATTTTTTTGGTTTTCGATTTTCTGGAAGACAGTTCATTTGTTTTTTTTTTGAAATATGAACCAAAATTTATGAAAACAATTTCAAATAAAAAAATAAAAAAAAATTTTTGTTCGTGAAAAATCAATATTTTGAAAACGACTCAATCGATTTTTTCGATATTTCGTATTCAGTAGTTTTTTGACATTATCTAAAATAGCTAAAAAAAATATTTTCCTAAAATAAAAAAACAACGGTATATTCCATAATAATCTTAGAAATAACCGATAAGAAAAAAATCTATTTATCGAAAACGGCTTCAAGAATTTTTATAAAAAAATGTTGTGCGTTATTTGATTAGTACAGTCCACTTTTAAGTATGTATGTATAAAAATATTTCATTTTGCAGACTTGTTAACGGTACTTCCGATAGAACCACTTTTCATATTTTCGACTATCTCATTATTGGATGAACCGATTTATTTTTTTTTTTTATGCAAATGCAAGATTTTAATAAAACTGTGTATATACTCAAAATTTCAAAACAAAAGTTTTTCGATTAAAAAATAAATAAATACTTTTTTGTTTGAAAAATCGATTTTTCAAAAACCAGTCGCTGGAACTTTTTTTAAATTTAAATTTTATATATATTAATAATAGCTTCAAAATGGCGTTTCAATTTTTTTTTCTAAAAATGTTTTTAAAATTTTATACATAAAAAATATTTTTTTTTGGTATATTCTTATTTATCCAGGTATTCATACGGCATCATTGATTTTCTTCAAACTAAGACAACTAAAGTCATGTTCTCGTGACTATCAAGTACAGCAAAGTAAAAATTTTACAAGGAAAACAACAATTAGAACATACTGGGAATTACTTTTCCTTTTTATCCGAAGTATAATTGAGTTCCGATAATTATAACGTCTATTCAATCATAGAGGGCATTGAGGTAATTTTTGCTTAGTAATGTATGTTTGTATTTCTTTTTCCCCTTGTATTTTGTATACTTTTTGACAGAAAAAAACACAGTTGTGAAAATCTCTAGATATTAAAATAAATAAAATCAAGTTGTAGTGTGTATCGTTTTTGTGAAAATGTTTCACTTTGCTGTACTTGCTAGTCACGAGAACACAACAATTTTGCTTTTATTTCTACACCTCGTTATATTTATTTCCTTTTGACGTGTTTTTTCTTACGTCACAGAATACTACATACAATGCAGGCCCGCGAACATTTATATATACATATGCATCTTTAAAAATCACATGAATCTTATGTATGCCTATTGTACCTAAATTATAGGAATTGTAGGTACATATTTCCCTTCTGTTTTATGTAATTAAAATCCATAACCTAAAGTTGTTAGCTACAAGAGCAAGTTCGTACGATCCAGTCGTGCATTTTATTTTATAACATCCCAGATAATTAAAGGGAATCTAGCTATTCTTACAAAACTAACATCACCATTCGGCAACCAAATGTCACCACTTCACCATTATTACTGTTCAGGCTTTCGTGACCAGGTTACTCGTTTCTCAGTTGTGATGTTTGTATTCCAGGAATAGACTATCTGCCACCCGATCTTCAGTTACATTAATTGCCCAAGCTGATATTTAAGCTTTTTGTTTTTTTTTTTGAGATACTGAGAGAGTGAACCGATATCTGATTGACTATGATTACCATCCAGTATATCGTCAAAACCACCTGTAGGTGAAACAACAAAATTCAAGGAAGGGCACATAATTTAGACAAATTAAAGAAAAATTTTTGTTGCGGTAAATTTAACACAACAGCATAGCTATCCCATACATTTAGAAATCATCTGTGATCATTTGAATTAAAGAAAGCAGTAAACTGAACAAAAGAGGTTCCAATACTGAAGCCTTGTGGCACTTCTCTACTAACGAAATAGATAAAATAATTGAAATGACTAATGTGCAGAAGTATTCTTGCGTAAAAAATGTAAAAACAGTAGTGGTTGCCGCACAAATTATTACTTTGTTATTGCATACATAAGCACGTAAATAAACGGTGATTTTTTAAGAGCTTGGTTTTTGAAAATTCAAAAAAACACAGAAACTTGTAAAAAGTGAATGAAATTTTTATTTGGATCGATAAATCAATTTCTGCCATTTACTTTTTAAAAATAATTCCACTTAAATGTTGCCCGCGGCTACGCTTCAGGTGGTCCATTCTGAAGGTCCAATTTTAGCAAACTTTTTCACACATTTCGGCCGGAATCTCACCAATGACGCGTTCAATGTTGGCTTCCAAGGCAGCAATCGTGTTTGGCTTGTCCCCATAGACAATAGACTTAACATAACCCCACACAAAATAGTCTAACGGGGTCAAATCACATGATCTTGGTGGCCAATTGACTGCGCCAAAACGTGAGATCAACTGATCACCAAATTCGCCTCTCAATTGATGCATGGTTTCGCGTGCAGTGTGGCATGTGGCACCGTCCTGTTGGAACCACATGTCGACCGAGTTCAATTCTTGCATTTTCGGTAAAAAAAAATCTGTTATCATCGAACGGTACCTTTCTCCATTGACCGTAACCCTGCAGCCTTCATCGTCCTTGAAGAAGTACGGCCCAATGATGCCGCCTGCCCATAAACCGCACCAAACAGTGCATTTTTCGGGATGCATTGGTAGCTGCTGAATAGCCTCTGGCTGCTCTTCACTCCAAATACGGCAATTCTGCTTATTCACGTATCCATTTAGCCAAAAATGAGCCTCGTCGCTGAAACGGACGTAGCTTGCGAAACACATTTTTCACAGAGCACGAATTTTGATAATAAATTTCAATAATTTGCAAACGTTGTTCAGGCGTAAGTCTATTCATGATGAAATGGCAAACAATACTGAATCGAAATGTCAACTGTTCGTGGAATTTGTCATGTGTGATCTGTCAAAAATATAAACGTCAAAAACCAAGTAGCAAAAAAATCACCCGTTATTTATAAGCAACACATAATATAATTCATTAACTATTTGTGCATTCTTTGTTGTTTTATGTATTTATGTGCAGTCACTACATTGCAAATAAAATGCTTAATCACAGAAAGAATGATTATAGGAAAATGGGCTGTAGGTCCTAAGATCGTGAGTATTACGCTTGAATTATTCAATGGGAATAATCCGGCTGGCAAATTTACTAGAACAGCGATAAAATAATAAAGATACATTACACATTTTTAATGGCGTTGAAAATGAGATACTATATTTTTCAGTTGTACTATCACTTATCATTTAAAAAAGTCTATTTTAGAGAAATGTATAGCCTAGCGGGATCAGAAGGTGAGAAATATTTCTTTCATCTTCGAAGGAAAACCAAATACTTATCAGAGGTTTTGGTAACATCGAATAGGAGTGTGGTCGTCAGTAAAAAATGAAAAGTTGTCGGATTTCTTCGATGGAAGTAGGCTGAATGGAAGAAGATATCACTGAATTTGCTTAGTGCAATAAATTCTACGTAGTTTTTTTTACCGTTTTGAAATGCTGTCGATATTAAATAAGGAGTGTGAACCAAAATTTTCACAAAAAATAATTTTTTTCGTAAGCCAAGAAATAAAACTTTTCCTTTATTTGAAACTGGTAAAAGAAATAGCTTCTTTTACGTTTGATATCATTTTTTGTTTTACGTTGATCACACATTTTTCCAAAAATCGATAATCAATCGGTAAAATAAAATTTACCGAAAATTAGGTTCTAATTTCTATAGTTCACTCCTGTTTTCTTAAGGTAATTGAAAAGGACCCTTTAGCGTATCTCACTTATACCGATAAAGGGAAATTGAATTATTGTAATCGGCTGAATAATAAATGATACAGGTAATTTACTTCTTCTAAACGTGTCAGGCAGGTACTGTTGTCAAGTCTTCTAAGAGAATCAATTTTTATAAGAAGGCCTGCCCTCAGAATAATGGGTTTGTGTGAAGGGGCTGACTATTTCCTGAAGTGTAGGTGTACTTAGCTTTTAATTCACCATGGAAGTGGGCATTTATTTCACATTTAAAGTGAATAAAAACCTCAAGGAAATAAGGCCACTTAATTAAAGAGGATCTTGTTCCGTTATTAAGTGATGACCTAACTATTTAATGGACTTATTTCTCGCGAACTTAGGAATCTACCTCTGGTCATAGAGTCAGCTGGTTGCTTCGGAACAAAAAACTTATCACTTATTAATATTCATTCATAAGTGGAAATTCTCAAATATCTAAGGTAAAAAAGACTCTTACGTCTCAATGTTTATCTAAAACAAAATAGCCACGAAGGAATTTCGACAAAATTTATACGTATTTAATCAAAGCCAAAGTACCTCGCACAACCATTATGGTAATGATTAAAAAAACCAATTGACAATGTTTCATTCATAAATTGTAGAATTTTAAAAATACTTTATAAACTTAAAGGATCTTCAATGCTATAATAAATAAAATGCACGACTGGATCGTACGAACTTGCGCTAATAACTTTAATGTAGCTAACTATTGAGGTTAGTTAGGTGTAGTTATCCTATGCAGGCTTAAAGCCTATGTAGGCAAGACTACCTTGATTCTTAGTATAATGAATTGTCGAATGGATGATTCAAGGAAGATTTACATATGTACCTACCTACAAATGTATTTTTAAATCTATTTTTGGCTTTTAACTATATAAGTTGATAGACTAAAATGTATGTACATACAGGGTGGCGCACGAATCGTGTTACAATAAGAAATTTAAATGACTTTTATTTTAATCGATGTATTTCATTAATTTTTTTTTATTGGATTAAAAATTAAATTTTATTTTAAATAACTAATAGTTTTTAAAGATGATAGACCGCAAATGACCTCCAAGCTCATCCACGCATATACGGCACCTGATCAGAAAATTGTTCATTGCGGCCTGAAGGGTTGAAATTGGGATCGCCTCAATTATTGTCTTAATGGACTGGTTGAATTTAGTCAAATTGCTGGGTTTCGTCTTGTACACTTCCTGGTTATGTCAAACCCTATAAAAAAAGTCTGCTGCAGTCAGGTCAGGTGACCTTGGGAGCCAGCGGAAAGTGCAGTTTCTGGATATCAATTTGTTTTGGAATTTTCGTTGGAGCTCCGCCATAACTTGTGTGGCTACGTGTGCACTTGCTCCATTTTGTTGAAACCAAATCCTGCTGAAAGGGATACGTCTTCGGCGAAGTTCTGGGTAAAAAACACTCCTTCAAAATCTTTAAATAACGGTCCCCATTGACAGTTTGTGTTACACCGTTTTCTTCAAAGAAGTATGGCCCGACAATGCACCTTGATGAAACTGCGCACCACACAGTGACTCGTTCTGGATGCAGTTCCATCTCATGGAGCATTTCTAAATTAGACTCACTCCATATACGGCAATTTTGCTTGTTAACATTGCCGTTTAAGTCAAAATGGGCCTCATTAGACATGGACAAACAATTTATCAATGTGTTGTCTTCTTCGGCCATGCAATCATTTTTCGCCAAAATTCCAAGCGAACAGGCAAATCCTGAGGGTTTAAATTGCTTGAAATTTGGACTTTGTACGGAAACAAGCTTAAGTCATCATGAAGTATCCGTTGAAATGACCGTCTGCTAACTCCAATTTGGCCCGATAAGTTTCGAGTCGAAACACTTGGATTTGCCTGTATTGCCGATGTAACAGCGACGATTGTATCCTGTTCCCGAACATTGGGATCTCGATGATATGGTCTTGGTTAGATGCTTCCAGATTCGGCAAACATGTTCACAAGGGGGGAGTACCGCCAAACTCCAGCCTAAATTCCCTTTGGACGGCAATGACGTACTGCAAAGAATGGTAGCGCTGCACTATCCAAATCCTTTGTTTCAGTATCCCAAGCATTGATTTTGAGAAATCTAAATAGTAGCCTATAAAATGAAAAAAATAAGCCAATTAGTCAGACTGAAAAAAGTCAATACGTTTTATTTTTGTAGCACGATTTCGTGCGCCACCCTGTACATATACATATAGAAAGACCCTAAGTATGTAAACTTGCATATAAAATAATGCAAATGAAGGATGTACATAGGTGGATAGGTAGCTATATGCATATAACTTTGTAATTATTAAGGTACAATATGCATACATAATATCCATGTGATTTTTAAAGACACGTCATATCTATATATAAATGTATGAGGGCCTACGCATTGTATTTAGTATTCAGTGACGTACGCAAAAATTCGTAAGAAGAGAATAATAATAATGGATAATACACATAATTAAATATTTTTATATTGCTTAGTCGTTATAGTTTGGGGGAAAACAAAGCTGCCATTTGAATTCATTAGTAAATAGGAATACAGTAGACGCTCGAGATAGTGAAGTAATAAAAACCAAGCATATTAAGTATTTCGAGATTGTTTACTATTTCGAGAGAGAATTTTTTTTAGATTTTCAAAGCAAAATTTAATTAACACCTTTGTTTATAATTCTTAAGTATAAATAAGCAATTTCATAAAAACATTAAATAAAATACATAGGCAGAGTGAGGCTCGACAAAAAGCATAAGTATTTAAATTTTCTTTGAAAAAATTTCATCAATAAAACAAAAAAAAAGGAACATTTCACATCACGAGAATAACAAACAAAAAAATTTTTTTTTTAAAATAAAATTAACTATCGGGTACCAAAGTAGAAATAAAGTTTTGTACTCAAAAATTAAAATGCGGAACTTTCGTTATAATCTGCATTATTATGTACCGCCAATTCAATAACCTTATCAATATAAATAACAGCATCCTTTGTTGGAATTGGACACAAACGCTTTCGAAGAGTTTATGATTAAAACGAGTTGAAACCTTATCGACAAGATATGGACGCATTGAAGATGGAAAATACAGAGAAAAAATCAGTGTTCACTATATCGAGATTTGTCTTGTTCACTATTTAGAGTACTCTGTAAACAATTTTGTGCGTTCCCCATATTGGATAGTTCATTCGACCGATTTTCACTATATCGAGTATCTACTGTAAATAAAAAAAAATTCAAAAATCGTTAGAGCGTTTTTAATGTATTTATAAAATTTTGAAAAACTTTTTAGAAAAAAATTTGAAACGCCATTTTGAAGACATTATTAACATACATATAAAATTCAAATTTCAAAAAAATTCTTTTAAAACTCGAACATTTTTTTTTTAACATTTTGGTTCGCAGTCTTATTAACAACCTTAGGGAGCATTTGCATAAAAAAAATTATTTTAATCGGTTTATCCAATGTCGAGAAAGTGGAAAATATGAAAAGTGGTTCTATGAGAAGTACCGTTAATAGGTATGAAAAAAAAAAATTTTTATACTTGAAAATGGACCATACTAATTTAAGAAGACACACATTTTTTATAAAAATTATTGTAGCCGTTTTCGACAAATATTTTTTTTTTAATCACGGTTTTTTTAATATTTGTATTGGAGGTACCGTTGTTTTTTATTTTAGGAATATAGTTTTTTTAACTTTTCAAGATAATGTCAAAAAACTACGAAATACGAAGTTTCGACAAAATCCATTAAGTCGTTTTCAAAATTTTGAGTTTTCAAAAAAAAAAAATTTGTTTTAATTTCTAAAAATAATTTTTTTGAAAAATGTTGGCTTACAATAGTGTTTAAGCTTTTAAGGATCTTCTGCGCAAAAAATATCAACAAAATTTAATTAAATGGTCCCTTTATTAATGCACTTATTTTTTTTTTTTATAAAATTCGTTGGAGTCGGTTTTGAGAAAAATAAGATTTTTATTTTGGCCAAAAAAAAAATGGATGGTATGCTACTATTATGTATCGTATTATACCGAAAAACAATATCTACCAAGCTTGAAGCAAATCTATCTAACCGCTTAGCCTGTAGACTCGAGGAGAGACAGACAGACTGACTGAATTGGGGGACCCACTTTTTTGGTGTTCTCCATGATCGTAATGTCATGTTTGATTGTTAGAATTTTTTTTGCACGAATCCATAATTTGCCTTATATAGTACCTACCTATAATCGCAAGTAAAAATTTGAATTAGTTAATTCATTTGAAAATGGTTACAGTGTACTACCTAACTATATAAAACTATTTGCTTATAGATTACTGTCTATCTGATTGAAAAACTGCTCAGTTAAATTAGAAAACACTCCGTCTATCTAATACCTACCTGCCTCCACTTCAGCCCCTATAAGTTAATTCAATATCAATTCAGCTAAAAGCAATTTGTCAATGAATTTTCGTCGTTTACCCGCAGCGCACAGGATACGCACCACTCATAAATCCTTTGTTAAATATACCATATTTACATTTAAAATTATCACCCAATTTCGATGTCGGTTCTATAAATTGTACGAGTAAATACCTACCTACCTACCTATGATGATTATTTTATTATACCCTTCATAATTTACCTGTTGTAACACAAAAACCACGTGCTATCTTCATCATGGTCATATTCTCTCCACGGAACCCATGTGCGCAACCCCTAAAAATTGTTTGCATTGCGCAAAATCAGTACCATCACCACCACCATTCTATAGCATATAGCAGTAATTTTCATTAATGTGTTGGTGAAACTGGAGAAATAATTTATGAAAGGACAGTCATAGCCATCCTTTGGTGTTTGGTATGACTATGAAATTGGAATTTTCCTTCAACCCTCTACTAAAAGCAAATCTACTAGAAATTCTCACACACTATTCAAAAAACCACCACACTTATACATCCATCTATACGAATTGTGCATTCCTGTTTCTGATTGCTCATAGTATCTATGCGTTGTCATGTCAACCACACAACACACAATTAAACATTGACAACATTATGATAAACCACCCTTAAGCTGAATGCATAATAGCAAAAACAACAGCATATCGATTATAGCATGTGTTTGTGTGAGAGTGTGTGTGAGTCTGAACTAGAAAGCACACCCCTTAAAAATATCCTTAGAAATGGCCCAACGAACAGACACTTTGTGCATGCATCTAAGCGAGAAGAAAGTCCCATCCCCTATAATCGACCTTTTGGGTAGGTATACCCACTGCATGCCTTAAATTAAAAAAAAAGGAAACCTACCCCTAGTCCTTTATTTTGGGTTAGTGAATGAATTATGCGTATTTAATGCAACGAATATTACTGTTGAATACTCAGTCGGTGATTGATGGTTGTCCGTTGACGTTATTCAAACGCAAACAATCCGCCAACGCGTTCAACCTATTATTTAAATTAAATCAATTACAATGGTAATTTGATGTTTTTATAAATGTGTGTGTAATATATTATGAGTGATTGATTGAAACATTGCAATTAAAATATTATCTATATAATTTATCTTTACTACCAACACAAAAAGAAATTAAATTATGTTTAATGTGGAATAACAACGTCTATAAGGATATTCAACGCACAATCGATATTTTTGGATTATAACATAAAAAAAAATATATATAAAATAAAGTGATCAATAATAGATATTTTACATACATATAACAGAAACAAGCAAAATGATGTCAACAACTACAGCACATTCTTCCGTTGGGCCTTTAAGGCCGTCGCAAGATGCTCCAGTATCAAGACCCCGAGCTGTTTATAGCATTGATCAAATTTTAGGAAATCAAAGCCGAAGAAGTGGTAAGGGAAATTATATATGTAAATACTATCTAAAAGTGAAAACTCTTTTATAAAAAAAAAATATACATTGTATCAAAAAGTACGTCCCGAGAATGGTGTTTGGCATGATTGTGGTATAGTGGTATGTCTCAAAGAAATTACTGCTGGTTGGAATTTATACATATTGTTATTATTTATAATCTAAAAATACTTATTCAGCGTTTAAAAGTTGTAAATAATAGCGAAACAATTATGAGCTAATAAAGGATATTTTTCCAATTTTTCGGTTGATTAGTATATTCTTGTCAGATATTCACCTTTTGATGATTAATAAGTTTCCATATAGTAACTTTGGTTAACAATAAGTTGGGGTCTCAAAATGTAAATGTATTAAAATTTCCTTGGAGTAATGTAAAATGAGAAGGTTGTTTCATTATTCCTACTGTGCGGCTCCGAATTTCAAGAAAATAAGAGCTGTAGTCTACAAAGTAGTCTTATGGAAATAAACATTATTATTTAAAGTTATTCACACATTTAAAATTTTGTATATTTTACAATTAATTTTATGCGTATTAGATACCAAAATAGTATAAACAATATTTATTTTTTGTATGATTACATACTTGCTTGAAAGCACTTTTTGTACCATTTAATGATATTGAATAACCAACAACAACTTGAGTGTGCTATCACCAAGTTTTTATCATATTATTTTTGGCTAGAATTATAGCTATTTCAAGACTTGCCTTTGCCCTAGTGGTGCATTGAATATAATATAAATAAAAATCAGCAGTGTCAAATCATTCATATAAAAATCTTTGGCTTATACACGATTAAGAAGAAAATAAGAGATAACCCGAATAAACAATATTAATTTGAATTTTATGTCTTTTGCAATTGCAGGCTTTGTTGCCAATTCCCTGCCTAAAATATGCTCAAATACGTTTATGAACACAATTACAACTGCATGTGTGCAGTCATCATACTTTGTTTAAAATGAGTTCATAATAGCAAACGTTGACAAAATACGAAGTATAAATAATTTGTTAGAAGCTTTTGATTTGATTTGTAGTACCTACATATGTAACGGGTTATCCATTTCGCCGTGTCAAAAGTAAACGTAAATAAAACACACATAAGATATTTTTTTTCATGATATTTCTTTTTTATCATAAAGTTTAAGCGTTGACATTATGTTGTGAAACACTACATCATTTAAATGACCACCACGCGAATTGTTAAGAGCATTAGATTCTTTTGGGGTAATTTTCGACCACTCTGTGACACATATTGGGCGGTATCTCAGCCATAACTTGACGAATGTTGGTTTTCAAGTGCTCAAGAGTTAAAGGCTTATCTGCATAAACACGGTCTTTCGCGTAGCTCCACAAAAAAGAAAAGTCTAGCGGTGTCAAATCGCTTGATCTTGGTGGTCAGTTGATATCGATACGACGATAAATTATGCGGCCAGGAAATGTCTCTTGCAATAAAGCCATATTCGCTCGAGTTGTGGGGTATGTGGCACCGTCTTGTTGAAACCATATATTCTCCAAGTCGTATTCTTCGTTAGCAGACAAAAAAAAGTCGGCTATCATATGACCATAACGCTCCGAATTGACGGTGACAGTCGTTCTATCGTCGTTTTCGAAGTAGTAAGGTCCAATCACAACTCCGGACCAAAGAGCGCCCCAACCAGTGACTCTTAGTGGATGTAATGGCCTCTCTTTAATTACTTGAGGATTATCAGAACCCCAAATACGACAATTTTGTTTATTAACATACAAACCGAGTAAGAAATATGCTTCGTCGCTGAAGAAAATTTTGTTCGAAAAATCGCCGTCCACCGCCTGTTGTTCAAGCACACATTCGACGTATCTACGACGTTGTGAATGGTCAGCTGGCTTCAGTTGTTGTGTGAGCTAGACTTTATATGGATGTAGGTACAAATTCAAAATACGCCATAATGTGCCGTAAGACAGTCCTAATTCCTGAGAACGACGAGGAATCGACACATTCGGGTCTTCGGCAGCACTTTCACTTACAGCAGCGATATTTTCAGTGGTACGAGGGAAACGATAATGCACAGGCCTTACAATATCTGTAACCAATCCAGTCTCTTCAAATTTCTTCACAATTTGGCAGATGGCAGAATCACCATTTTTGTAGTAGGTTTTAAGAATTTTTATGCGTTGTGCCATAGTTAAGCGATCCATTTTCGTAAATGTCAGACTTTCAACTGAAAAAAAAATAAATTGGTTTAACAACTTAGTTCGACAGATGTGGAATTCCAGCCGTTTACTTTTGAAGCCGCGAAATGGATAACCCTATACATTTAAAAAATAGCTATCAACAAAAATATTTTAAAACTTATTGTTCTAAACTTTGCGGAAGAAACCGTTTTTCATAAAATGGGACAACAATTGGCAGAATTAAGAAAATTAAAGAAGAAGAAGGAAAATATGAAAACATTTAGAACGATGTTAATAAGTCATATTCCAAAAAATAAAAATTTTCTAAAAACGATCAAGGAATTTCCGGATGATATATTTCAAAATCATTTTCGGATGACCAGGAGCCTTTTTCAGCGCTACTACATCAAGTACAATGTAGCGTTTTGACTTGGTTTTTATATGTAGTACACAAGTGTAGATACGGAGAATGTACTAGAGTTATTGAAAAAATTTCACAGTTTTTGATGCTACATTGTTCTAGTACAGCTAAGGGTCAATTCTTGCTACAATCTTACAATAAAAATGTTTATATAGTAACGAAAATAATAGCTGAAAAATATAAGAATGTTAGTAATTTTTGTGTGCTAACATAAAAAGTCATTATAAAGTTTTTTGTTCATATTTCTTAGTCAGTTAAGGAAGAACAAATGGTTTTTCTTAAGGAATTTTATTCTTCGAAGAGCGATTTGTTTGAAACGTTAACTCGCCCTTAAAGAAATACGATACTGACAGAGATCTATTTTGTTGGGCTTCTTCAATTAAACCACTTTGTTTTCATAACTGTTTCGTACAAAAATTACATAGAACTACCAACAGTTTGTTTTGAACAAACTTAAGCCATTTTGGAAAAACTCAAATTGCGGACGGCCGAAAATAGATATGAGGCTGGAAGTCTACCTCACTATTTGGAAGCTTGCAAATAATTGCTCTTTTTGAGAAATAAGCTGCTTATTCGATTTTAAAATAATTAATTTCATATTAAATAAAGAAAACAATCTAATCTAACGATTATAAATAAATTTAATTAAAAAAATACTCACATTTGCTCCATTGCCATTTTCCTGCAAATTCAGCAACATAATAAAAACAATTTGACCGCAAATTAACTGTCATTTTATATAGTGTTTGTTTACATTTATGAACGCAATTTTGGCAGTACTGCGGAAGTCTTACAATTACGAACACAACCATAGTCAGATCTGTCAATAAAAATATATTATTTCTCAAATGTCTTAAGTCCCTCTTAACTTCTAATTTTGTATATAACAATGATTTATCAGAAAAAAACATTGAAAGGATATTTTCAGACGGCCAGCCCTGCGGACTTTGAAATTGTATGGTACCGAAAATCAACTGAATACGTTTGAATACACAGTTCTTATTTTTGTCAGACTCTTAGGACATTGTCAGGCTCATTTAAAATTAAATTGTAAGATGTCTTATTATAATTGGACAGAATAAAATAATAAATTTATATTTAAATTCAACAGTTCAAATAAAATTAATATTTTTACTTGGCTTTCTTATACCAATTTTGAATGAATTGTCTCAAGTCATTTGCCCATATTTTTTTTGGTCTGCCATTTGGTCATCTATTCTCTATACATGACCAGACCAACTATATTTTAATAGCTTTGTTCTTTGTTTAAGGTTGAGTATTCTTGTCCTTTTTCTTAATTCCTCGTTCATATTTCTTCGTTTCTAATTTAGTTTCGTACTTGTTTATCTTAGCAATTTTCGTTCGGTAAATCCGCTTGTAAGATTGATGTTACTCCTAATATTTCGTTTCGAGCGCATTATGTCATTACTGGTAGAATTGTAGACTCAATAATATGTTTTCTCAAGTCGGCCTCGGCACTTATTCTTGAGTGTAAATGCTCCAATACTGTTTCCAAGTACCTACTCGTATTGTCTACTCGTCGGTTTATTTCTTCCGGACTTATAAAAGTTTTCACTTGACCCAAAAATATTTAGTATTAGCATGGTCCAATTTTTCGTCATTGAGAATAATTATACCTTCTTTTAAATGGTTTGACATAATCCTTTTTTTCGTCAGGCTTAGAATAGTTCGATCGATTATGTATTTGACAATTTCTTCATTCTGTCTGGAAAATCCAAGTTATATTGGTATTTTTTTATCAATTTTAATTTTTCGATAGAAAACCATTCAGTCGGCGACTATCGCCGCCATCTTCAATACAAAAACAGAAAAAACACCTTATACAGTAAGTGAAGAAAAACACAATTATTTCAAATGAATTTCCAATAAAAAAAAAACAGTGGCAAGTGGAATTTTTCTTCCATTTTGTTTTGTATTGTGAAGGAAGTTACCTATGCCAATTTATAACAGTTCTTTTTTATAAAAGTACTGTTTATGAAGCAACATAGGGTCAGACTTTCTGAACTTAGTTATCCGCTCGAAGTACGGTGAATATTTCACACTTTTAACAAAAAAACAACAGTTATAACAATTATTTCATTGTCAGACCAACTGTCAGACTTTGGCACAAAAAAGTGGCAGAACATTTGGGGCGTTCACTTACATATGTACTTATTAGATATGCTATCTCGAATTCCAGTATATGTTTGTGAACGAATCAGATGAAAGCTGTCAAAAAAAAAGCCAGAACAAAACTCATACTAAATGAAGTTTGCAGTGAGCTGTTCTATGCATTTGTTCTCGAAATTCTGGTTGTTCCAAAAAGTTTGGGATAACTCAAGATAGCTTTCACGAGAACAGGTGTTTTTTCATAAGATGTGCTTTTGCACGCGTTACAACAACAAGTTATTCCAGATTGCTTAGAAGAAATGAGTAAATGCGCGCATTGTTTGCGTATTGAAATACACTATAAACTTTTGAAAGATCTGACAATCTGAGTAGTTAGCTAACAGTTCTTCAATTAACCTATTCACAGTTAGTGATCTTAAATCAAATGGTGACAGTTTGTCCTAACTGCCATTGTTTTAGATATGTTCAACTGCAATCGAGTTGGAAGGATCAGATTGTCAGTCATAGGTTGAGTTGAATTGAATAAATGATGAGATGACAGCGCGGCACAATGCAATGGTTTAACTTAAGTAACTTAGGTATTTCAAAAAAGAAGCCGAGTATTTAAGGGAAAAAATGACAGTTCGGATTCTGAAAATAAGAGACATTTACTTCTGGATTTGAAGTCCGAATGGAAATCAAAAGCACTCACAGATTTTTATACTTGAACCTAATAATTCTAATTGTTCAATAAACATAATTTTTGATTTTGATAATTTTTACAAAAATAAGTTATGTCAAAGAATGCAAAGAGATGTTGTACAAAATCATTGCGGCTCTGGATGAAGATTTGATGCCAGCATGTATGGAGAAATGTATTCGACGCTGAACTATTTATTTGGAGAAAAGTCATATGTTTGAGACCAATATAAAACCGAAGCTATTTCAACTATTTTTCGTGCAAGAGGTGAGCTGTTGAGACTTGAGACTGAATTTCGTGCCACATACAGATGATCTTCCACTCTTCTGTTGTCTGTAACGCGAGGGAAAGAGAAAATATAACTCACTTTCTGGGAGAATGTGCTATATTAGAAATCAGAAGAGTGTATTGGAATGCAAACAACTATCTCTTTAACAACGAGTTAAGGGATCTCCTAAACGGGAAATACTGCTTGAAATTCTTTGAATTCTGCAAGGAGCTGCTTAGCTATCGTACCAGAATAATTTATGAACTTTTTTAAATAACTACTGCTAATTTTAGTTTTGCATTTATAAAATTATATTTATTCAAACTTTTATTCAATATATTTTCAAACTTTGTCACTCAGGCAGACAGTCTTAAGTCATTGCTAATGATTGTAAGATTGTTAACAAAAAATTATGTAATCTCTGTCGTATGTATGTATGTATAGACACTTACAGCCCAAACGGGTGTGCCGAATTGCTTGAAACTTGGTATATAGAGTTATTTGGGTATTGTACAGAGGGGAAATTGATTTTTTTAGCTCAAATAATAACGGTACCTGCCATATAACCGTTACGTTAAAGAATATTTTTCTCGGAAACGGCTCTAAGGATTTTGATTTAAAAAAAATCAGTGCAGCTTTTAAATACGACCGATCATATAGTTAGTTGAAAAAAAAATTTTAAAATGTCTAAAAACGGTACATTCCATAGGACCGTTTATTTTCCTTCGACTATCTCATAAATGGCTTAACCGATTCTTTCGAAATTTCACACATACATATATATAGCTGTAGGTAATCCAATTTATACTGCATACCAATATTTGTAATTAATATTTTTTTTTGTATTTTTAAAAGCATTTAAAAAAAATTAATATTTTAAAAACTGATCATTAATTTTTTTTTTCAAAAATATTAGTTATGTAACTATATGTATTTGCTGAATACGTATGAATTGGCGCTTTTGAATTTTTTTGGAAAAATGTTTTCAAAAAGTTAAAAAAAAAATTTTTTTGTCATAAATTTAAATTTATGCAAGAAATAAAATGGCGTACTTTTTTTTAGGTTAAATTAGTTGAAGTATTTATTTCACAATTTTGCATAATTTTTTCTTTGATTAAGCCGATTTAATCTTTTGTTTTTAAGTTTATATTATTAAATATTTAAGATTGTCACACCAATTTTTTTTTAGAAAAAAATTAAAGAAATTTTGTATTTATAAAAAATTAAGTAAAAAACGACCTTAAAAATATATTTAGATTTTTCGTGTTCGTGCGATCCAGTCGTACATTTTATTTGGTACTTGCATAAATACATCTCCAATAAACAGTTTTTTTTTTTTTGTAAATTCGTTTTTATTTCATATTCACTTATAACTATCTTAAAGCTAGACAAAAATGTTTAAAACTAGCCTACTTATCCAAAACTTACAACTAATTTACTGGCCCTTTACGGGCGCTCTAAACTAAACAATAACTCTTAGAACTAATGTCTTTCGACTTAAAAACTATTTTAATTAAATCTAATTATTTTATATTTTTTTTTTTTAAACTAAGAAATTTCTTTTACAAAAAAACTCGGCATCAGTATTTTTTTTTTACTTAAAAACTACCTAAATATAAACTAAAAATAATTTAAACTAGATATAACTGTCTTATACTAACTAAAAATAACTTAAACTACTTAAAATACCTAATAATACCCAAACCCCAATAAACAGTATAGCTTGAACTAATTCACTTCACCATTCTTTTGCGCAGCTCTCTTTAAGTTTCTTTGCTATACAATAAGGGTATTCATGCAACGAGATAATTTTCCGCTTTGCTGACGTCAGACGTTTACATGAAACCCCCTTAAAAATACTTGCGTAAGTGTGGGAAATAATGAGATGTTTGTTGAAATAAATGTATGAGATTTATTTATTCTCTTCCTGCATCAAATTCGTCAGATAATTTTATCTGGTTTGCAGAATATTTTTCCCATACAACCTTTGAAAGTTCATTTCTGCGGAGATAAAATTATCTGGTTTCTGAGATCTATCTGGGTTTTCCGCCGTTACATGAATACCCTTAATATAACCATGGTCGTGGTTTAGTGTGCAGTTTTCAAAGAAGTATTTCACCTCTGGCATTGTACTCGTTAAATATCTTGTGCACTATTTTTGTTCTCTTGAATCCCCGCTATATGTGCAATTGACCGTTGGCCAAGTAAATTGGTTCAAACTATACACAAACAAATACACATTAATACAATAGAGAAAGCCATAGAAAAAGAAGATTAATATTGTGGGTACCCATAATTTTGAGAGCGTATCTTGTCGTGTCGTGTCGTGTTGTCGGTTTGACAGCTCCAGAGAAAATGTGTATCCTAACGCCAATTAGATTTACTTACTTAATATCTCTAGATTATATATAATTGACGTTTAAGAAAGCCTATAGGTTCTTGTCTTTTTAAACGTAAAATTTTTGTGTATCACTCGTGTTATTTTTTTAATTTTATATCTTGGGTATCTTCTAAAACTTCCCAAAGCTGTCAATTTTAGTACCAAATTCTGTCAATTTAATTTTTTTTATGAACTTCGACTTAAGCTTGTGTTAAAATTAGTAGATTATAAGTAGTCTTGTAAATTTTAAGACTCATTTTATATTCATATCCCGACTATAACGTTTTTAATTTCAGTAATTTAAATCAAATATAACAAAGTATGTATACTTCAATTCTTCCTTGAATGATTCTTTTACTGAAGGGAACTGTCTCGCATTTTTTCTTTTATTCAGTAGGATTTTTTTTAATACACCTATCATTACACAGCTTATGCCCCATATGTTCCTTCAAAATATCATTTCATACTCGAAGTGGAATTTTATATGGATGAAATATTTTCCATGCGAAATATTTTTCCTTGAACGATGACAAAAAAATTAATTTGTGTTAACCGGAATCTGCCTGTAATACGATTAAAAATGAATTTTTCCCCTCTTCAATTTGATTTGCTTGTGTGACATTTTTATGTGTGATGGATTACAAATAATTGGCTATTAAAAATACACATCATTATTAATATTTAGCATTTTTCAAATCCCTTTTTTGATAATTTTACATTCATTTGGCTTTGTCTGCCCAAAAATCCCAATTTGTGTATAAAATAATTTTTTTAATAATATCTAATTTGTGAATAGAATGAAATATCTGCACAAACTCGACTATCTAAACAGTATAAATTTAAAAGCATTATGATAATAACATTGATATTTCATAATACCATCACAAAAATTTGTTAACTTATTTATTGAAATTATCATACAAATACGATAATAATGACGGATAATATGTATAACGTCAAATGACATCCATCAATATTTTAATTAGGCTTTGATCAAACATTTTTGTATGATGGTGGTTTTGGTAACTCATACAAAATTTATTACAAATTTACATTTTTTAGCTGATGTTTTTTTTTTCATTATTATTATTGTTGCTGTGAATTCTTAAGCTTTTTCTAGAAGCCTTTGAAGCTATGTACACATATTCGTTTTCAACAAACAATAATTCAATTACTTCGATCGCAAAAGCTTACAAGAACTCCATTAAAATATTCCTCTAGATAGAGAGATATAGAGGGGAAGAGTGAGAAAGAGAGAGGATAGACGATTGTATTTCTATCATCATCAGGACAGGAGATTGATGCAGTTCAGGTCTGAGGTTTTGCTTGTCCGAAAATTGATTGTATCATCACATCGTTTAACATTTCAATCTTTCATCATTGCACAAAAACCAGCTCCAGCGCAGCGCAGAGAGGGAGTTGCATATAAATAATAGTCAATCTAAGGGCGTTCTATAGGGTAAAAGACACCCCTTTATCACAGGAAAGAGGATATAGTGTGTGTTCAAGTATAACTCAATTGCATTGTGCTAATTTTATTCAATAGATGCAATAGCGTTACCCATATCTATCGATGTGGAGGGTATGATGATGGTGCGTCCCATTCTGTTTGTTTTTGTTCGCTTTCAATAACTTACCAATGGATACCTTATCCAGCCGCAACCATAGATACATCTTGCTACACAATTTATATTGAACATCAAATGCTATTATATGCAAATTGCATTAACACTACACCCTGTAGAAATCACAACTTCATCACGACAGGATAACCCCATTATCGTTGGGTGGTGTGGTGATGGCGGATGATGATGGTGATGTGTAGACCCTGTGAACTGGACATAGACATATCAAGGACCTAACAAACACACACAAAGTCACATACGAACACAAAAACAACAGAGCCTAATGCAATTGCCATTGGTAATTTTGCGGTACGGAAATTGAAAATCCTCTGACACAATCATTCTCGTGTGATGTTGATATGTATGTATGTATTCTTTGCAGGATAATAGATACTATACTCGTATGTAGGTAAATCTAGATATTTTTTTTTTTCAAACTTTGAGAACAAAAGGGTTGGATTGCCACTCCTCCCATTTCTTTTTCTCTTCAGATATGAAAAGAAATATAAATAATTGTCATGACGTTATTAAAATGTGTTACTACAATATCATTATCCTTCCGTCGAAACATCCATTCAAAAGCGTTTTCACCCTAAGGCTGCAATATTATGTTGCCTACCTTTACCTAAATCCCTAAGAGCAAAATAAAAAAAAGTACATAAATATCCTGCAGAGAAGAATTTCATACTCTCATTCATTTTGTATGGATACATACATTAAAAATTAATTTGAGGTTCAACTTCAAAATCGATTCATTAAAAGCAAAGATATAATATTCCTTCTCTATTGAATTGTGTTGGGAGGAAAATTTGAAATTTCTACCAGTATAGTTTGACGCCTGATGATGAATAATGAGGAGGGGAAGGGGAAAACAAAAGTGCAGAAAATATGGATTTTCGAGTGTTTTGAACACCATCGAGGGAAACTGAGTACAAAATATAACATCCTAATATACAAATGGAGGCCATCACTTCGTTCTTTATACACAAAGCAGAGAAATCAAAAGAAACAAACAAAAAAAAAAAGAGTGTGCAAATTCAATTTTGTAATTGTATAAGGACTTAAATACAAAAAAAAATCCTTTTAAATGCATTTTGTATATTGATGGTGGATGGTGCTATTTTTGCATTGATGAAAGTTCTTCTGTTTTATTAGAACTTGAGAATTCCGATCTGAAGGAGTATTTTATTTATTGATTTTATTCATTCTTCCGCGGCTTAATTTATATAAAATTAAATTCAATGGTAAATACAAAGCAATTCTTTTTCTATAATTGCAAAATCAAATGGAAAAGGATTTAGAGAAAGAAACAAATAACAAAAAATCCTGATAGGTACCTACTCTAATAGGTAAGGTTTGTAAATAATCCTCTTTAAAACGATATTGTTTCAGAACGTAGGATATTTCTATCGTATTTTACTTATGCTTCCCTATAGATATATAAAAGCGCGGGTATATGTTTCTGTTTTATTTCAATGCTAATACTTATGATTTTAAGGACTTTCTCATGTGACAAAAAAATAAAACCTGGGCGCAATGCATTTTTGTCGAATATTTTGTATCAAAGCCTCTCATTTTGTTTTAGAATTTTTTAGACAAAATATTGGAAACGTCGTTATAACAGTTTAAACATTTTTTTTGTTGAATTTAAAGTATACATAGACATACATATGTGATATGTCCTACCTACGTCTGCAAGATTATAATTTCAAGAGTTATATTTGTTGTTTTTCAAATTGAGTTGTGCCAGGCTGCCGTGGTATTCGGTGAAAATTACAGCAATCCATACGAGATACGATGTACAGTAAAGCCCGCATAAGTGCCTCATATTAAGAACCCCACTTTAAGGGGCACTTATGCGAGTTAGGCAGTTAAAAAAAAACGCTTAAATGTACAAGTGGTACATATCCCTATATTTACATATTCAAAAGTTTTTGATAAAAAAAAAACATTTAATTCAAGAAAGCTTTTAACGGCCTTTAGTCCACAAAATTTAATAATAAAACTTTAACTCATCAGTTGGCTAGTGATGGCCTTACCAATACGCATTTTTTGTTGAGCTCAGTTCATATTACATGGATTTCTTGACAAAAAAACAATGATAGTTCACATCCATTAACAAATTTTAATCATTAAAGTTCGAAGATTTGTCCAGTTAATAATAAAGTTGTTTTGTATTATATTTAATCCGACTTGTTGAATTATATAATTAATTATATTATTATTGATTCAAAATAGGTTTTAATGGCATCGATTAAATTTTTCTACTACCTTCATTATCTCGAAAACGGCTCTAACGATCTTGATAAAAAAGTATGTGTACTACTTTAGGTATAGTCAAAATTTTGTATTATTGATTTCGACTTTCTCATAAACGGCTCAACGGATTTCGATCAAAATTTGAATGCAGGAGCTGATTCAAATTCTTAATAATACTGCATTTTAAAATTTTCGATAAATTGTTTTTTGGATTTTTGAAAATAAAAATATTTTTTTCTGTTTGAAAATTCACTATTTCGAAATCGGGTGGACGATATTTTCTGAAATTATGATTTTAAATTTATATTATGTATTAAATATTAAAAATGTTCATACCAATTTTTTGTTGAGAAAAAATTAAAGAATTTGTATATATAAGGCACAAAACCATCTTAAATATCTCGAAAACGGCTATAACAATTTTGATAAAAAAAAGATATGTGCACTACTATACGTATAGCATACAGTTCGGTTATTTTTTTTTACAAATCTTGTTGATAACGTTACCTGCAATACATCCATTTTTTTGATTTTGGACTTTCTCAAAAATGGCTCAACGGATTTCGATCAAAATTTTTATGTAGGGGGTCCTTTAAATTCTTAATAATACTCATAGGAAAAAAATTCAATACATATTTCGAAAATTGGTGGACGGGTGGATTTTTTTTGTTTGAAATTCAGTTATTTAATTTATATTATTAAATACTTAAAATTGTCATACTAACAATTTTTTTCGAAAAAAAATTACGAAATTTTGTATATACAGAATTAAGTAAAAAAGACATAAAACATATTGAGCTGTTTGTACTAAAAATCATGTGCGATCCAGACGTGCATTTTAATTTCGATTTGACGGTCAATATGTATTTAAAAGAGAAAACCAAAAAAATTTATAAAAAACAATTAGATAGATAGATATTTTTATTTCATTCTTAAAATAGTATTTGGTTGCTACCGCTCAGTTTACACAGAGAATTGATATTTAAAATATATCTTTCTACTGAATACGTTATTTTTACAACATTATAATTACAATTTGAAAAGAGAATAATTTTATTTTGAAGGAAAATATAATGACAAAAACCTTCATTTAAGTACAAAAATTAGTTCCATTAAGAAATAGATTAAATTAAATTAAAACAAATAAAACAGGTAAAGTAATATAAAAAGGTACATTTAGATGAATGAATAAACAAATAAGTAAAAAATAAATATATAACAAGAAGTAAATAATTAATAATTAACAAGTAAATTAATAAACAATTAAATAAATAAATAACTAAATAGACAAATAAATAAATAAACAAATAATGAAAATAGATCATAAATAATAATTAATAAATCATAAATAATAAATAACAAATAATAAATAATAAATAATAAATAATAAATAATAAATCATAAATAATAAATATAAACAAATAAATGAATACAAACATGAAATTAAATAATAAATAAATATATATAAGTACAATCAACAAAAATAAATAAATAAATGAATAAATTATGGGTTAAACATATATTTAACTGAATATAAACGAAAGAATTAAATAAATAAATGAATCCTTATATTTGTAATTGAACTACCAAAGGGTTATCAGAAATATCACATTTGATTAAAAAGCTATCAGTTAATTTTCGAATTCTTCTGCAAATCAATTCAACACCTGCTTGACTATGAAGATCATTAGTTGAATGATGCCGGGGTAGATTAAACATCATTTTTAAAATTTTGTTTTGGCATACTTGGAGTTTTTTAATATGGCAAATTGAACAATTCCCCCACACCTGACATCCATATAACAGAATTGCTTGAAAAACAACCTTGTATATAATAATCTTGTTTTCAATACTTAAATGCGATTTTCTATTTATTAGCGGATATAGCATTTTAATTGCAATATTGACTTTTTTAACTGTTTTATTAATATGCTCATTAAAGATAAGCCGCTTGTCAAGGTTTATTCCTAGATATTGCACATTAGACTCCCATTTTATAGAAGTTCCATTGACTTTCAGCTCGTTACCGGGTAGAAACAATCGCTTTCTTTTTCTGGTGAAAAAGATTGATTTTATCTTTCCAGCATTTAGCTTAATTTTCCATTTGTGATAATATCGCATTAAAATTTCAAGCGCATGCTGAAGATTGGTCTCAATATTAAGACCAAACTCATGCGAAGAGAGTATGCAGGTGTCATCTGCATAAATCCCTGTTTCACAAAATGGTAGCTGTGGAAAATCAGACGTGTAGACATTATATAAAACAGGACCAATAACTGAACCTTGAGGGACACCATACTGTATGTTGACTAAGACAGATTTACTTTTATTAACATACACTTGAAAACATCGACCAGATAAGAAACTTTGGACTATTTTTATAAGAAAGTTTGGAATCCCGAATGTTTCCATTTTGTAAATAAGCGCATTATGCCAAACAGAGTCGAAAGCTTTTTCGATATCTAATAGGACCATACCTGTAGATCTACCTTCAGTACGATTACTTTTGATTATATTACAAATCCTAAGAACTTGATGGGAAGTACTGTGGTGACTCCTAAATCCAAACTGATGGTCAGGAAAAATATGTTTTTCTGCAATTAATAAGTAAAGTTTTTTCTTTAATACTTTTTCGTAGACCTTACTCAAACTGCTTAGAAGGCTAATCGGCCTATAGCTACCAGGGTTCTCCCTATCTTTGCCCGCTTTTAATATTGGTATGACCTTCGCCATTTTCCAGATCTCTGGAAAATATTGGTTTTTCAGACAGGCGTTGATAATAAAGGTCAGATACTTTCTTCCTGATTTGGGTAAATGTTTGAGATATAAATTCTTTATCTTATCGAGTCCATCGGTTTTCTTTACTCGCAACTCCTTAATTATATCGGAAATATCATCAACAGAAACGTATTCATCTTGAGATGTTTCTGTTATAGAAGATAAAATTCTTTGAGAGGCAGCGTTTACCAAACTAATGGTATCTAAATCACTTAGCTGATGGGACACTTCATGGTTTTTCCTGAATTCTATAGCAAAAGCATTAGCTTTTTCACTATCAGTATAATGGACATCATTTGAATTTTTAAGTGCAGGAATCAATCTGGTTTTGTTTTTTATAATTTTAGCAATGTTCCAAAAAGGTTTATCATTTTTCTCTAGCTGGCTTAGTGTTTGATTCCAACTAGTATTTCGATTTTTTTGGATTTCCATGGAGATAAATTTATTGAAATATTTCAACTGGTAGCGATGTACTGGCAAACGATATCGTTGCCATTGTCGTTTAATACCATTTCTGACACGAATATATTCAAGAATATAACCAGGAACTTTACTAATATGATGCTTTTTGAGTAGCTTCGGTACAGAAGATTCTACTGAGCTTAGAACATGATTAGAGAAACTTGAAACAAGCAAATCAACACCTTCTTTCGTTGTAACATTTTCTATTTCCGTCGGCATATTTCTAAGTTTCGATTTTAAATCCGATTTGAAAATTGACCAGTTAGTATTTTTAAAATCAAGATAATATTCCTCTATTATTTGCGAAGGATGAAGAACTTCTAATAACACAGGGTTATGATCAGAAGGAAGTTCATCAAAAACTATAGGCTGAGATACAGTGTTAGCAGTGTTAGTAACAAAAAGGTCTAACACTGAAGGACTGCCTCTTTTACCAGCGGGTATATAAGTAGGACCTGATGGAAACAATATGGAATAGGGAAATATATTTGTTAGATCCGACAGTATGTTGCCCCAAGAATTAGCTCTGCTACAACCCCAATCTCTGTGCTTGCAGTTCAGATCACCCCCAACAATATAATTTTTATTTTGTATTAAAAGCTTTCTTAAATCAGCATTTAAGTATTGTCTCTTTAATGGGGATGAAGAGCCACCCCGAAAGTATGCACAAATTATGTCAATAGTTCTATCGTTATCTAATCTAAGTTCAATTCCAATATTTTCTATGCAAAAAGTACGTATAGGCAATAAAACAGAATGTTGAATTGATTTTCTTACCAATATTGCAACCCCCCCGCCTCTTTCATCTATTCTATCAACACGATAGCAATAGAAACCTGGAGTTGATATTTTTACATCTAGGTCTAACCACGTCTCTGTAATTAATGCAATATCTACCTCTTTTACATTTAAAAAATTTAAAAGTTCTATGTATTTACTTCGGACACCTCTGGCATTCCATGTAATTATATTTAGTAATTTATTTTTATATGACATTTTGATACAAAAATTTAGTAGCTAACTGAGCGATAGCATAAAATTGATCATTTTTTGTTTTACATGTACTTAGTTTCGTAATCATTTCTATTACGAGAGAATTAAGTTCTTCCATGGAGAACAACTCACCGCTGTTGGTGATATTAGCATTGATTATTGGTGCACTCATTTGTTGGTGAATGTTAGATGATGCCGCTGCTACTGCTGCTGGAGATGATGATGATGATGAGCGTTGAGTATGTACCCATGAATTTGGTGCTCGAGTATTATTATTGTTCTCAACATGTTTGCTTGTTGGTCGGGTAGGTAAGGAAGGGAAATCGGTTATAGAGAGATGTGATGGCATATTTACATTTGGATTTATAAGCTTTGGTTGGAGAGAACGCTTAATTTTACTTGCAAACTTAGCTCTTATTTCCAAATATTTATTTCTGCTTTGACAGATTGAATCGGTTGACTTGTGATTCTCGTTGCAGTTTGCGCATTTGAACTTGTCTTTATTAACACATTCTTCAGTCTTGTGTGAGCCGGCACAGAATGAACAGTATGTTTTAACATGGCAATTCTTTTCACCATGTCCAAACATTTGACAGTTTCGGCACTGTGTTATTTTATTTTTATGGCTTCGTTGATAATTCCAATTTATCTGCGTATGGAACACAGAACGAAAGTTCTTTTTAAGATCAATCATTTTAATGGATCCACTTTCAAGAAAGCAAACATAAAAAGTTTCGGAATAATGTTCATAGTTTTTTGTTACACTTTTAATGTCTACACATTTAAGACCGATTCTAATCAATTCTGATTTTAACACAGTGGTATCAAATGAGCTCAGGCCATACAATATAACCTTAAAAGCTTTATCACTTTTAAGGTCATGTGAGAAATACTGACAGTTCTCTGATTTTAATTTCGCAATCACTATTTTGTAAGAATCTATAGATTCACACATAATTTTAATACCAATGGAAATAATTTTAATACAATAGTCAGTGACTTTAATAGATTTCATCATTTGATGCACATAGTCACATGACTTTTGCAATAATTTAATTGGGGGCACTATTATTTTTGGAGCGGATTGTTTTGATGTTGATTGATCATCATCCATATCTTCACCTTCATTGCCAGCATCTGCCACACACTGCAATGGGCTCCAGTAACCAGGGGATTTGAAATTATTTTTGCTCATATTATTGTTCGATATTGGAAACATTGAGGATTTGAGCTTCTTTCCCGAGGACGCGAGGTTGTCCTCGGCAAAAGGAGATCGCGCGCGCTTATTTATCTTGGAAAAAAAAACAAAACAAACTTAATATAGGTAGGCTGTTATACGTCAATCGCTATAGAAAGCTCGGACACAACTGAAAAAAAAAAAAAAAAACAATTATTTTACTAATTAATTTTACATGAACGGGTACGCACATTATGAATGCAATATTATAAGATTACATGTGAGTTTGTAAATCAAGAAGAATATAATATATCAACGCTTATTTTTAATTTGCTTTATTTTGTTGTAGTTGTGTTGTAGTAAAAATTCAATATGTCAAAATGAGGGAGATGAGTCTTGCGCAAAAACTATATGGGGGTATATTTATAGTCGCTGATAAGCCCAGATTTTACTAAACTATAGTTTAAGACAATTTTGGATTAATGAATACAGACCGATTTTACTTACAATAAACATAAACATTTAATTTCAATATATATATACATATATATTATAAGAACCGCTTCTTACGTGGATCCAATGAAACGTTCATTAATTTTTATAATAATATTATAAAATTTTGATAATTATAGTTTTCAATTTTTGTAGCTTGTATTTATATAAAACTTACGAAGGTAATTAAACATAATATCTTTTTAAAAAATAAAATGTCTCAGTTCATGAAAAAAACTCAAATCTTACCATAAATTATAATACAAAGCAAAAAAATATTTTTTTTAGTTCTAAGACTAAATCAAATTTTGTGCACAAAGCCTTTTGATTTTTTTTTCATAATTTACATAAAAATAATATTTATTCCCTAAACAAAATTTTCAACGACTTGAATAGCTTGATTTTAAAACAAACAAACTTTACGGAAAACAATTCGTTATTTTAATAATCCTGGCTACGGTCCTGTCTTGTTCCTTAAAGAGTACATAATTTTTTTTGTTTTACCATTTTAAAAGTTATAGTTATATTTATAGTTATAGTTATAGTTATAGTTATAGTTATAGTTATAGTTATAGTTATAGTTATAGTTATAGTTATAGTTATAGTTATAGTTATAGTTATAGTTATAGTTATAGTTATAGTTATAGTTATAGTTATAGTTATAGTTATAGTTATAGTTATAGTTATAGTTATAGTTATAGTTATAGTTATAGTTATAGTTATAGTTATAGTTATAGTTATAGTTATAGTTATAGTTATAGTTATAGTTATAGTTATAGTTTTAGTTATATTTATAGTTAGAGTACAACATGGATATAATAAACTCTGAAAATTCAAGAAGTTTCTTTCTTATATCGGAGTTTTTCTTATATCCAAACATCGGATAAAACAAAGAAAACTTATGATATAAGAAACCCGGATATAAGAAAAAAAAATTGTTTTAAGAAAACTAGCTATATGCAAATGAAAATATTTTGTACGTGTACATAAAAAATTTCATGAAAACGAAGTAGGCCATACAAACTTTTACATAATGAGTGTATGTTCATATAAAAACTTCATCTAGATATAATATTTTTGTATGATAAAAAGCTCGTGACTAGCAAGTATAGCAAAGTAAAAATTTTACAATTAAAACAACAATAAGAACATACTGGTAATTACTTTTCTTTTTCATCGGAAGTATAATTGAGTTCCGATAATTAGTAAGTCTATTCAATCATAGAGGGCATTGAATAAATTTTTTTTGTAATGTATGTTTGTGTTTTTTTCTCCATGTATTTTGTATGCTTTTTGACAGAATAAAACACAGGTGTGAAAATTCCTCCATATAAAAATAAATAAAATTAAGTTGGAGTGTGTATCGTTTTCGTGAAAATGTTTTACTTTGCTGTACTTGCTAGTCACGAGAACACGACTAACAAACAACAAAGTAAAAAAAATTAAATAAATACATTTAAGCAAAAAGAAGTCAAGCGCAAATGTCAGAATCACATTTTTTTACATTTTTGTATTTGTAAATTTGACTTTCTTGATTTTGATTTTGATGGATGAAACGTAAAAGAAAGTGTCGCTTATTTTGCCGGAGTTCGTTTTGTACAACTTTTTATATTGAATATATTAAATTCAGGAACTGTTATGGACAAATTACAAAGATTAATTATTATTTATCTACGCGAAACAAAACACGATAATTCCGCAGGTTAATTATATATTGTCAGTGCCAACAGTTCTTAATTACCTTCTACAGCTGAGAGTTTGAGAGCAGATTTTAGGTCTGTTCGTATAAATGTTTCTTTTTCGAAGTTACATAACAGACTTTTATAAGAGATCGAACTCCTGAATACCAATTATAAAATATATCTAATGGTGAATATCTGTAATGCATTATAACAGAAAATTCATAGCAGATTAACAGATGTGACAGAATAGGCCTAAATATCTTGTAGGCAAACACAAATAGCTGCGGAAATTCCTCATCTTTGCTTTGCTCATTTGTGGTCAGAGTATCCGTGGCCTTTCCAATTGTCAGCTGTCATTCCTTTGAAAGTGGGAACTTGTAATGAAGGTCTTAACACACAAATGCATATTCAAAAGGTTTTGGCACAGGTTTTTCTGATAAAGTAAATTTCTTTTATATGTATAAGCGTAGTTTTTGTTATAAGAATTGATTTTGGTGTTTAAGAAAGGTTTTCTTATAACAGTGTTTTTCTTGTAGGCCAGTTTCTTATAAACGATTAATTTCGAAAGCAACTAAAGGCACGGCGTTTATCATCGCGTTTTTCTTATATCAGCGTTTCTTTTATCCGTAAAATACTATATCAATTTCGATTTATTTTACACTTTGATTTAGAATATTTAGGCCCGTTTGCTGATACACAACTTAAGCATTTTCGTTCTATTTAAGCACTTATGTGACTGTTTACGCAGAGGAAAAAGTAGGCCCTAAGCGGTTTAAGCTGAACATAAATATTTATAATTCATATCAGCAAACACGGGCTTTAATGCTTTAAAAGTCTATATTACTGTCAACACATTTTAACCTAAATATGTTCATATAAAATTAATCAGAAAATATTAATATAATGAGACCATTTTTTGGTGTTCTCTTATGCGAAATACATTGAAAATCAAATAGAAAAAAAATGGTTCACGCACTGACCTGGCCGTGACTCCATATGTCAATAGAATCCTAACGAAGCTATCCAAGTGTGCTGGAGATATTTTGAAGGGGTGAATCGTGAATGCCTATAACTTGATCAAACGTCCCACTTCTAGGTTGCCTGTCCCGCTGTGTAGCTAAAGCGGAAATTTTTATTTTCTGTTTTTTGGAGGTTTTAAGAAGTAATCAAGATAGGGCAATTTTTTGACGAATGTTCACTCATTAGCAACTACGTCATCAGTCAAAAAACATCAGACTGACACTCTGAGAATATTGCCATACAAGCCCGATGGATGGAGTTATTTTGTTATGTTCGGGATAAAAATTTGAACTGATAACATTTTCGAACAATGATGGAATACGTTCTATGTTTGCCTGACGTTCGCGTTGCAGGGTTAATTTTGCTTATGAACAAGATATAAATATTGTCCAGTGAGAAAACCTAGTTAGTTGTACCGGTTTTGATAGCAATCTTAATAACAAAAACAAATATCAACAAATTATTAAAAAAAAAACTTTTATAATAGATATTAAGTTCTTTCACGTCACAAAGGACCTAGGGATCGACGTGGTTTTTTGCATTATATGGGCACTGTGGTACATTGGGAATCGGTATGAAATACAGGCTTATTTTTATCCTAAGCCAAATCCTTCCCATACATCAAATATTATAAATACCAATGAATTCATCGTCAAGAGCTCTATTGTTGCCATAATGCAGAATTCAGAATGCCGTAAAACTGATCCAGCTGTTTCGCGTGATACTATACATTGAGATTATAGGAGATTCGCAAGTTGCAACACATACCTTTTATGGCATCTGAAGAAGTGTAGAAATTTATGGGTATTAAAGTAAATAAGGACAAGACCTAAACACTTATTAATAAACAAACAATCATCCTTCTACCCCACATCCTAGGAAAAAACGTCCCTATTTATGGCAACAACTTTGTGCGTATTGGTAAGGCGCTTACTAGCCAACTGATGAGTCCAAGTGAGATCGGGCCGAAACGCAAATGTTGTGGGCTAAAGGCCGTTAAAAGATAATTTAAATCAACTTTTAAATAGTTCAGGTGTTCTTTTAACTCATACTTAACATAAATGACATATCCAGTTGATGAAATAACTGGATTCAAAGCTCCTGTGGCGCAATACGCTCTTTAAAACGCTTTTACTGCCAGATAGTGGACAACAATGCTCCATTCAAGAGTAACTCCGTATCCCAACCATCATGTTCCAGACGATAAGCAGGACCGAACATCCGACTTAAATACCAATCTACAACGGTTGCCAGTGCGCATGGTCTATCTGACTGAAAGCAGCCTGCCGGGATCGTGGAGGATAAAAAACTGCTGTCGCAGTGTTTCAAACACTGACTTTCACTAAACTTTCATGGGTCTGGGCTCTGTTGTAAGTAGCAAGTTAATAAAAAAACTACTTTTGGAGCAGTTGATTGTATAAATACGGAAAGAGTTACCGAGCTACCTCTTTTAATCCATTTTCCATAAAACCAATACCATTATGTGTATTTTGTTTTTGAATTTCAGAATTTTTAGGTTTGATTTGTTATAAGTCGTGAAAAAAAACCAGATTATCTGATTTGATTGTATGCCTACGAAATTCACATGTACCTACCTACATATATGTATTGAACTCTTAGGTTGTATATCATACAATGACAAAGCAATCAAAAATCCACTTGAACACCCTTCTGTTTACGCCTCAAATACATCAATTAGTCAACTTACAAAAAATAACACAAATCTTAAATCCCATTAATGTACTTATTTTTTTTTTTTGAAATTTTAGATCCCGAGTCCTTATCCCATCATCATAGTCATCAGCATCACAACTATAAGGAAGATCCTTCGCCAACAAACACAGATAATGGCTGTGACGGAGATAACGACGACGACCTCTCAAACAGTCTCAATAATGGTCACGATCAGAACGACATGGAACGTCCCCGAAAGGTTCGAAGGTAAGTTTGTTTTCTGTTTTTTTTCCTTTTTGTTTGGATATTTCTTTTTAAGAATTTATCATGATATTATGTAGGTTCGTTATACGAGTAGTTGTATCCTGATACCGAAAAAGGAACCGACAAAATCACTTTCTCTCCTTTCTTTTCTAAATCCGATTAATGATTCATTTAAAAATACAAAAAAAAAACATTAAATTCCTTTTTCATTATCCTTTTTTTTTCTTTACTTGATTCTTTCTGCATCTCAACAAAAAAAAAAATAGATCAAGGACGACTTTTACCACATTTCAATTGCATCAGCTCGAAAGGGCATTCGAGAAGACTCAATATCCTGATGTTTTCACCCGGGAGGATCTGGCGATGCGCTTGGATTTAAGTGAAGCACGTGTGCAGGTGGGTTTTTAATGAGCAAAAAAAATTAATTTTATATCAAGGATTTGATAGCATTTAATTAGCACAATCACAAAATGCATCATTGAACAAACGGAAAAAAAGAAAGATTAATTATTTAATATCCGTTCGGAGATCATAGTGAAACCATACGCTGTCGTTATATTTATATCTAGAATTAACAAAAAAAAAACACAATCAAACGGACATCCGCTTACTAAATAAGTCCATTTAATTTTATTTTTGAATTAAGTGCAATTTACTCTGCGATAATTACACTATTATTTGTCGATGGACGTTGCCAAGGACAACCCGACAACGCCGTCGATAGCAGATGAAGTAAACTGATACAGTGCTTGGTGTGTGTTTTTGATTGCTTTTTACATCAGATCCTGACGCGTGTTCCTACTAATATTGTCATTAAATTGGTGCGCACATACATATATACATGAAATCCTTTTGTGTGCACTTGGTGTGTGCATACAAAAATTATCCTTCCATAACAAATATTAACGTCGTTACAAAATGGATTTCGCTGAGTAATTTGCAATTGTAACGAATGGGAAATGCTTCAATTACAAACAATGCCAATAAAATTATACAAATTTGTACAGTATTGCTGGCAAGAAACGAAATATTTTTCTAAATATTTCTAAATCAATGTGAAATATCGGCGCTTAGAATTTGAGGACCTTTTTCATTAAAATTTTGTTTTTTTAAATAGGTAATAATGAAAGATGTTTTTGTTAAAATCCCTGTTTTGGGTTTTTAAGAGGACATTCAATTTGAGAACTAAAATAAAAAAGGAGCAATCTACTTACATATTTATGCAAATTCCATTAAGTATATCGTATAGCTTTGTGATAAAAAGAATGCTCCGGGATCTTAATCCCCCAAATATGGGATATTCTGAAAAAAACTTGCCTTATAAAAACTCAGTAGTTGATTAAAAAATATTCAGCTGTATTCAATTGTAGATCAACTCCGCATACGCAACATAAACATACTAATAGAATCTTAAACATTTTTGAGAGATTTTTACTTTTAGCAGTTTGGGGATATTCGAAAAAATTGCTTATCATCAATCAATCCTCATAAATGTCCAGGAAGTTTCAGTAAGAGGTTAGCTTGAATTTTTATGTCAGTGTTTATTTTCAAGGTCAGAGAGATTCTTAGCAATTGTTGGATTTAAAAAAAAATTAAAGCTTAGCTGCCAAGTGAAAAGTTATTAAATTCTCACCACTTTAAGTAATTAATCAGTTATAGGATTATTAAAAATTTATTTACTAAATTTTATTTTCGAATAGCCCACCAAGTGAGATGCTCAAAATGTCCACACCCTTTAAGAAAGAGAATAAGAAACAAAAAACACGTTAACACTCTGACCTTTTCAGATAAATGACCAGTCTTACCTTTCGTTTTTCGAAGACTTGAACTTTGCTTAGTATTCACTTTATTCCGCAAGATACAAAAATCCGGAAAATGATAAAAAAAAAACGAAACAAATTGTTCTGTGTTTTATATTAAGAGTTTTCTTGTGCATCAGCATTTGAGTCCGGTGGGCTCAAAGGATTTCAAGGCCCTTTTTGTTCTGTGTACCGCTGACGAATCTCTTTTGCGCTGCTTTAAGGTATGTAAAGTCATCCAAGCATTCGCCTATGTCACACACATTTGTTTGAGAACTAAGGACATTCGGTATTATCTATGGGTTTTCTAGATTTTAGGGCTTGGAGATTTTGGTTTTTTGGTATTTTGGCTGTTGGGGATTATTAGTTTTAGAGGATTTTGGGATTTATTGGATTTATTGGTTTTGGGGATTTTGAGTTATGCGGATTTTGGTTTGTGGGGATTTTGGGTTGTGGGGATTTTGCGTCATGGGGATTTGTTGTTTTGAGGTATTTAGGATTTACTTATCTTGTGTATTAGTGGTTTTTGGCCATATTGGGTTATATATTTTCTGGATTTTGGTGATTTTGGATTTTGCCAAATGGGGGTCTTGGAAATTTTGGTTTATTTTGCTACGTACGACGCCAAAAGACGCAGACATTTAAAAGTGAGATCAAAAAATACCTATGAGATTAGAAGGAATATTTTCAGTTGGAAGTTGGAGGAATCCCGGACGATAGCTCCAATTCATGCCAACTTAGATAGTGTCTATGACGAAAAGACTTAGGTTATGTGCTGTCTACTATCTTACCTCACTTCAGCTTATACAGGCCACCCATCGTTTATACAGAGTGTATTATAATTCGTGGAGGCCATGTTTTGGGAGATGATTCAATTACACAAAAAATGTAAGTGTGCGAAAAATTCAATCTCGCATAAGGAGTAGGTTTTCGATGGGTTTTATATAAAAAAAAACATTTAAAACCAACTAAAGGACTTAAATTGATTGTACCTACGTATTATAGTTTTATATTTAGCTAATATTTCATTGCTTTTTTTTTTTTGTAAATCAAATTGTGTTTGATAAAGTTCGATGTAAAAATTTTTGTAAAAAATTCTGTTTTTGTTTTAATTTTCCTTATAAATCTTGTTATATTAAGGGGATTTAGTTTTGGAGTTATTAAAAAAAGCAGAAAACGGGATTTTTACTTGCGATTATAGGTACTATAAAGCAAGTTATGTATTCGCAAGAAAAAAAATTCTAACAATCAAACATGACATTACGATCATAGAGAACACCATAAAAGTGGGTCCCGCAATTCCGTCTGTCTGTCTGTCCTCGAGTCTGCAGCCTAAACGGTTCGGTGGATTTGCTTCAAACTTGGTACATATTTTTTTTTAGCCAAAAACAAAAATCTTATTTTTATGAAAAACGGCTCCAACGATTTTTATAAAAAAAAAATCAGTTCAATAATGAAGGGAAAGGGTACCTTTTGATATTTTTTTTTGAAAAAAATTGTTATTTTTGGTACCTTTAGTACAACCATTTTTTTGGTTTTCGATTTTCTCAGAAGCGGTTGTTTTGATTTTTTTTAATTTTTTTACGCAGAAGCTCCTAGAAAGTTTAAATACTATTGTATACCAACATTTTTCAAAAAAAAAATTTTTGGAAATTTTTTTTTGAAAACTCAAAATTTCGAAAACGACTCAACAGATTTTTTCAAAACTTCGTATTTGGTGGTGTTTTGACATTATCCTGAATAGTTAAAAAAGACTATTTTTTTTTAAATAAAAAACAACGGTACCTTCCATACAAATGTTAAAAAACCGTTAAGAAACAAATGTATTTCTCGAAAAATCGATTTTTCAAAAAACAGTCACAAAATGTTTTTGAAATTTGAATTTTTTATGTATATTAATAATATCTTCAAAATGGCGTTTCAATTTTTTTTCTAAAAATGTTTTCAAAATTTTATACATAAAAAATTAATTTAATAAAAAATCGCTTCAACGATTTTTGAAATTTTTTTTGATATATTCTTATTTATCCATGAATTCAAATTGCATCTTTGTTTTCCCCCAAACTATAACGACTAAGCAATATAAAAACATTTAATTATGTGTATTATCCATTTATTTCTACCTTATTATTATTCCCTTTTAACGAATTTTTGCGTATGTTACTGAATACTAAATACAATGTAGGCCCTCATACATTTATATATACATATGTGCTTTAAGAATCACATGAATCTTATGTATGCATATTGCACCTAAATTATGAAGTGGTATGCTTATAGCTACCTACCCACCTACGTCCTTCATTTTAACTATTATATATACATGTTTACATACTTAGGTTCCATATATGTACATACATTTTACTCTCCTAGCTTACATAATTAAAATCCATAACTTAGATTTAAATATACATTTACAATTCATTGTCATAAGAATCAAGGTAATCTTACCTACATAGGCTTTAAACCTGCATAGGATAACTGCACCTAACTAACTAAACCTCAATGGTTAGCTACATTAAAGTTGTTAGCTACAAGAGCAAGTTCGTGCGATCTAGTCGTGCATTTTATTTTGCTTCGGAAACAGAAGTAATAATAAACTTTTTTTTTCTCAAAATTTAACAATTTAAATTTGTTCTATTGATTTCATTAAAAATTAAGGAGTTAATTGAATATTAGAAAAACTAGAGTAGCACTTAATTATTTGAATTTTTTTTTTTCAAAAATTTTAACCTTGAAATTTTGACCTACGTAACTTTATTTAAAAAAAAAAAGTAAAAGTATTGAACATCAGCTATAGTACATACTTGTGTTAATTTTTTTTGTTGTATTTTATGTAAGATTTTCAAAAATTGGTCCCCTTTTAGAGCGGCAAATTGATTTTTTCCTAGAATTTTTCATTCCCAAAAATATCCTGCACGATACACTACACCCTGTAATAGATATTGTTAGTGTCGTGCATTTTATTATATCTACTTATATCATAATGTGTGGAAACTTTCTTGCACAACATACGATTTTCTCGATTTTTAATCAATATACATATGTAGGTAATTTTTATTGAACTAATTACATTTAATTACAACTGTATATGCAATGACTTCCGTAAATTATGCTCAATTGCATGCTTATAAATGTGCAATGCACTCATGCTCATGTGTGTATCTGCGTTGTGCGAGAACGCATATACCAATCAATTCAACAGTCAACACGATTATCCATTCAATGAGGATTTAATTACAAAAAAAATTAAAATCCCACACGCGCGCAAATACAAAAAAAAAATAGGTACGATATTTTCCAGTAAGCAAGCAATTTTCAGCTTTTTAATTGTCGTAATTATCCTTCGATATCAACAAGATTTGCATGACAATACAGGATCTGCATAAATTAGCTTTTGGAATTTATGGTGGCAAATAAAATGATATATATCGCTGTGTTGGTCCTTGCGGGCGTCTCGTCGGTATCGGCACGATGGCGAATGAACACTTTATTCTTCTTCTTTTTCTTCTTCCCATGAACAATTCCCTTCTATAGATAGATACATGAATACCTTATTTTATGGGAAAGTATCATTTTCGAGATTCATGGTCCTACGAAATGGATTATGTTGATTGTTTATTGTATATATAGTAGGGATTCAGGAAGAGGCTTAAGTTTCCTTGTTATTTCCAGGTGATTTAATTGAATTGTGCGTAACTCATGTCCGGATATAAAATATAATTCGCGTGAAAAAAATAATGAAATTCTGTAAAAAGGATGCATCACAAGGAAGGGTGGAATTGGATAGTTACGATCTGCGTGTAGCGTGTGTGGTGTGTGTACATTCCATATTCAACTGGGTATAATCGCCTTTAATACTCACTTAACGGCAATGTAATTAGGGGTGCACAATTATTTCCTCTCTCGTGTCCTTTAAGCCACCCAAACGATTTATTTTCTATTTTTTATTTATTTGTGTTTTTTTTTTGAATTTTATTTTCAAAAGGGTGGAAAGCGCGGGCTTGACCTTTGTATTTGGTAGTGTTTACATGGTACTTTGTGTTATATGTTTTTTTTTGCAATGGCACAACATACATTTGCCGCGTGCCTTTTTTCATTGACAAGCTAATGAAAGGACATTGTGAATAATACAAAAAAGTACAAATACATACATCATTACACGCTCACTCATCCACTTCACCAAGTGATTTGATTTCTTTTTTAAATCCTGTCTGGATGTCAATATTGTATGGCAATTATTTTCGGATTTAATGCACTTCGAAGGATAATTTTCTCTGGCTGGTAACTGGTTTAGAATTAAATACATACATACATGTACTCCATTTCTCATATCTGTTCGAGTTTTTGCCCGTTTGTCAATTTGTTGAAAATCGGGAGAAATAAAAAAAAAACCGAGTGTCCTGTTGAATTGAGATGTATGTATACATGGATGTGCGTAAAAGGTTTTTGTAACGATTTTGTTTGAAGGATCAAAACGATAAAAATCGAAATAAGGGCCAATAAAGCAATCATATATACACATACATACTATATATGATTAGGATGAGTCTGATATCCATATGAAGAGTTCGTTATTATTTTTTTTGTAGTTTAGTCAAGGAGTATGCAAGGCATGGATGGTATGAACAAGGTCCTTGGGTATTATCTGCCATCAATAGCGAAAGGATACTGTTAAAAGACTTTTATGAATCGACAGATAATCTGATCATTGAAATTTCGTTGCTTGTTTTTGTTGTTGTTGTTGATGTTTTGGTTTGGTCAAATATATGTGAGGATGAAAAATTTTTGAGGGGGATTAAATGTTACATTTTTAGGACTACACTGGAAAGGGTTTAAATTGGCGTGTGGGAACATTTAGAAAATCTATATGACTAGTTATGCATACCAAAATATATATATATATAAGGTTATAAGACTTTGAACTGTTTGGAGTATGTTTTTTAAAACAAAGTTCAATTTTCAAGTTAAATTAAAAAAAGATTTAAAAAGATTGGAAAGATTGCTCGAACATTTATTAAATTTTCGGTGAAAAAATATCTCAAATGACATTTATAGATAATCTACCGTAATTTCGGGAAAGATTTGAAGAATGATGGTCTCATATTTTTAGGACAGAAAGGATTCAAGAAAAAACCAATGCCTATCGATTTTAAAAAAGTTTCTTATACAAACTGATATAAGCACTGAAGATACTTATCTTTCAAGGTTTTCCTTGAAAAGGCGTAATTTACAATGCAGTTAGCTCTCAATTAAGCAATTCAGTGTCCGTCAAATTCTATTACGAAAAAAACGTGATATCAAATTTACGGGAACAAAATTAACTTACCAAACTGAACGTAAGAAGATGCTGAGAAAATATTCTCGACTTCCCCATTAATATAAATTGGTGGAAATAATTCGAATACAGGCGAGATGCAACTTCGTTGAAACAAAATTTTGCAGATTTTATGTTGATCTCTCGACCGTCAGAAATTCGACGACTTGTCCGTGAAAACGCATATGTCAATGGAAACGGACCACCCATCATACTAAACTAACATTCCAGCTTCGGTTAGGTTTCTCCAAGTTATTGAAGCTTCCTTAAGGCCTTATAGAATCTTTATAAAAGCTGAAGCTGAGCATGTTTTGATGCAAGTGGATATTTTTTTATTTAAAATTCCCAGATTTTCATACACCGCTTGTCACACCTTGGTAAATGGATCTGGTCAGAATTTTGGAGTGACAACTTAAAGCGTGCGATTGAAAAATATATAATAAATTATAAAATAAAAATCAGTTCATTAAATAAGGAAAAAGGAACATTTTGTTAAGTTTTTCTTTTTTCGGTTTTCTGAAAGACGGTTGATTTGATATTTTTCACATTTTTTATGCAGACGCTCCTAAAAAGTCTATGCACTAATTTAAGCCAATTTTTTTAATTGCAATTAAAAAAACGTTTTTTTTGGAAATCTCATAATTTCGGCAAAAACTTAGGTAATTAATATTTTTTCGAAACTTCGTGCTTGGGAGTTCTTTGACATAGTCTTGAACAGTTAAAAAAACTATATTCCCAAAATAAAAAAACAACGGTACTCCCATAAAATGTTAAAAAATCCGTTAAAAAATGTATTTCTCGAAAACGCCTACAAGAATTTTTATAAAAAAAATGTATATGTTCTTAAATTAGTACAGTCCACTTTTACGTATAAGCATATTTTATTTTGCGTACTTATTATTATGTCCTCTTAAAATGTTAATAACACTGCACTACTCAAACTTTCAAAAAAAAAATTTCGATTTTTAAAAAATAAATATTTTTTTTTTTTAAATCGCTTTTCAAAAACCAGTCACATAATCTTTTTGAAATTTGAATTTTTTGCTGTGTATATCTATTAAAGACAGCTTCAAAATGGTGTTTCAATTTATTTTGTTAAAATAGATATAAAATATTATATGTACCTACGTAAAAAATCAATTTTTAACTAAGCAATATAAAAACATTTTATTATGTGTATTATCCATTTATTTCTAACTTATTATGTTTCGTTTTAACGAGTTTTTTGCGTACGTCACTGAATACTACATACAATGCAGGTCATCCTATATTAATATATATATAATGTATTTTTAAAAATCACATGAATCTTAAGTATAATTTAAAAAATTATATACATTTTTTCATGGGCGAGCTTTTTTTCAAAACAGTGGTGCCTGTGAATACTGTCACCATACAATAGTGAAAAAACTACAACTGAAAAAGATTCTACCCACTGACCAACTAACACAAATTGTATTATTTTCCTTCAAAATATCGTACACCCTACCATGACCGTCCTCATTGTATTTCCAAAGCTTTAAGCTTATTGATCATGATCATCTGGCATCTACTCGTTTCTACATTCACTGTATAAGTTGAAAAAATATACATTTCTACAGAGTTACCAAAAAACCTATTGAAAGCAATACAAAAGAGCTTTTTCAATAGTTTTTTACCAAAGACCTTTCTGTTTTTAAGGTCTGAGAATAAAATTTATTGCCGTGAGGAGGAGAAGTGTTGTCACTTCAATTTTCTCCTTTTTATTTAGTTGTCGTCGTTGTTAAACTGTAGTCATTTTGTTTCACTTTCGGCGTTTTTTGTAGGGAAAGTTATTCGTGCAAGGTATCGAAACGTTCAAAGCAAATAACGTGGATATTCATTACAAACGGTTGTAGGTATAAATTGACATTTTGTTTTATATTGAATAGGTAATTGATATTGCGTTTGTTAAATAGTGAAGTAAAATTGAGTTAAATAAATAGTAAATTGATATTATATAACGTTTAAGGTTTTCGTTTTATTGCCTTACTGCTCGCTTGGTGGTGTGGAAAAAGATAAATTGTTTTTTTTATTTAATTAAAATTTTCTTTGTTTTAAGTATGCGTATATGGTAACCCATACCCATATATCTCTCATTTTTCGGGCATTTATAATTAAATGTACGAAAACCCTATGTAACTTGAGATAGGTTTATGCAAGTAAATGCAACAAGAGTTAGAGGCAAATGCCCTATTTTTCCTGTACTGGATATTTTTGTTGGACAGATTATAGTTACATTAAAGTTGTTAGCTACAACACAAGAGCAAGTTTGTGCGATATAGTCGGGCATTCTATTTTTAAATGAAACATGTACATTGGCATGGATGCTTTGGAACCATTTACTTCCAGGTCAGAGTGTTCTAGAATCTTTTATTTTGTATCTGATTCCACGTATATATAGGGCTGGCAACAAGACCGGGACGAGATCGTATTTTGCTATCAAATTTGCCGAGAGCCCTGGTGGTCGTTAAGAAGGCTGCGAAAATCCAGAGAAGAATACGTACGATTTAAGTATGCATGTCGTTGGAATAGAAAGCGCTCATTTTTCCGACTTTATTTTCCCTTCGGTAAAAGTTGACTTTAAGACTTTTAGGTGACACTTGGGAAAAAATATTTTCGAAGCGTCAAAATATAGCTTGTTGCCTACCTATCAAGCCATAAACTGTCAAAATCCATTGAATGATGTCTCCGATTTAAATGGATTACAAATCTACAAAATTCAAATTTTACCTCAGAAAATTCGAATTTTTTCTGACTAAGGATGATACCAAGACCGAGACTCAGACAAGACTAACTTAAATCTCGCCTATAGTCTCGTGTCGTTGCCAGCCATATGCCTCAATCCGAGTTTATTTCGTTGTTCAATACTGAAACAGAATAGCCATTTTATTCTCCGTAAGACTTAAAAACCAGTTGTGTAGAAGTTATATAAAATAAAGGGCAAAATACAACCGGTTAAAAGCATTCTATATTCGTGTAGTGCGGCTAAAAACAGATTATCTTTATATAACATTTCTTCCGAAGTTGGATTCAATGGTAAATTGGTGAGCATTTCCATAAGTAGGTACGATTATTTAAGTTGAATTATTTTAGATTCAATTATTGGCAATTTGGCTAGCATTTTTTTTTAAATAAAAATAGCGGCAGAATAATTAAGGCCATAGAACGTGCAAATAAATTTATATCACCTAACATTTTAATATCTTTTGAACACTATCTAAAGCTCAAATAAGATAGTAATAGTAAATCACGGTTTTTAGGAATGAATGCTGGTATAGATTAAAGAAGGGGGAAACATTTCTTCCATATCCGTAAAAAATCTAACAATTACTTTAGCAGAATTTTTGCCAACCCCAAATATATAGGTATATGTGCATTACGCATAGGTATACAGCCGCAAAAGTTATACGTTGATGCAACCTTTTAATAACTCCTCAAACTAATAATGTAGGTCTAGGTACAAATTTATGTTTTTAGGGATTATACATTTTTACTTGCAATATAGGTAGTTACTATGTAGGGCAAGTTTTGCATTGGGAAAAAATCGAACTCGAGATTTTAATCAAAGTTGCCATTACGATGATAGAGAACTCCAAAAAAAATGGGTTCGGCAATTCCGTTTCTCTGTCTGTCTGTCTGTCTGTAGAACGATCTGCGGTCTAAACGGCTGAAGCGTTTTAGGTGATTGTTTAAAATGCATTTTTGAATCGCTGTTTTAGCCCCAAAAATATTAATTTTTCTACCATTTTAATTATCTCGAAAACGGCTTCAATGATTTTCATAAAAATTGGTCTGTGTACTAACTTGAGTATGGTCTACATTTTGGCAGAAAAAATTTTAAATATATTTTGTTATTAACGGTACCTGCCATGCAAACATTTTATTGATTTTCGACTTTCTCATAAACGACTCAACGGATATTGATCAAAATTTGTATACAGGATCTCCTACGAATTCTAAATTATGCTGCATATCAACATTTTTGAAAAATAGTTTTTTTGGATTTTTGAAAAAAAATAATATTTTTTTTTTTTTTGAAAATTCAATATTTCGAAAACTGGGGTCCCAACACGTAACTTGATACAATCGAGTTTTGTCGATAGAATCGAGAATTGAAAGCACCTATTTTAGTTCAATCGAGTTTTCTCTAACGATACTCGATTGAACGAAAACAATTCTCGATCGTATCGACAAGACTCGATTGTATCAAGTTACGTGCTGGAGCCCCTGGATGATATTTTTTTAAATTTTGTTTTTAAGTTTACATTATTAAATATTTAAAATTGCCATCCCAATTTTTTTTTATATAAAAAAATTAAGTAAAAAATTACTAAAAATATATTTAGCCGTTTCCATTAAGAATCTTTTGCATTCAATGTGATTGAACATAGGAACCAGTACGTGCGATCAAGTCTTGCATTTTATTTTTATATGTAATTCTAATTGTAAGGAATCTGTTTTTCTACTTCTTAAGCTTTTATTTTTAGACCTTATGGACAACAAAAAAACAATCAACATCTGTTTAAGCGAATTAAAATTACAAATAAAAAACATTTTTTTTATCAACCAATTTTAGTTTCTTAAGACTTGTCCCCTCCCATTATATATGACGATGTAATTTTCACAGCAGCTTTCTTTGACTCCTTTTGTATGATTAAAAAAAAAAATACACAAATTTCAGTTTCTAGCAAAATAGGGCTAACAATATGATTTCTTAAGAACTACACTAGATTTTGTTTAATTTTTTTTTTAATAATCAACCCTTAACAATGACTTCTCATTGTCCTAGGACTCCTGCCAACTTCTATTTCTATATCAAATAAAAACAACCCTCTCTATCTCTAATTAAATCCAATAATTTTTACAAACAGTCTTTTTTTTTAATTCATTCTCTATAAATTTGACTTATAAAACAATTTTTATAAAAGAACATTTAGGTAGGTATACGAAAACAAAAGAAAACCATATCCTTCCGGATGTCATTTGTCGTAGAAAATATAGAAACGCGCCTAGTTTAAGGCAATTTGAACCAATTTTCTCATCCATTCAATTCAATTCAAACAGAAATGGAATACACAAAAAAAATATTCATATACCATTTCAACATACTCACACAAAAATGAAATACGTATGGATGTATGTAAAAAAAAAAGAAAGAAAAACACCAACCCCACATCTCAGAAGAGAAATATATTCCCAACTCTAATTGACAATATGCCAATTATCCTTGGCCAATTATTTAAAAGATTGCACCAAATTGTCTCCTATCTGCCCCTCGTATCATTTCGTTCGCCCTCGTTGTTCTACCATACATCACGACGTCGATGGCAACAATGTCGTTATCGTTCCGTCATTTAGAGTTCTCTATTTATTCGTTTCACATCCTGATCCTTCTTTTGGTATATGCATACCAACAACTGACTGAGTAATCGTTTTATCTCTTCCACATAATCATCTTCGTCCTTTATTTTTTTTTGTTGGCGAGTATACCAAGCTTATATGTTGTGCTCTTATTGTGAGTGGGTAAAATTTAATTGTAACACTCTTTGCAAAGAAAAAGATTGTGGGTTGGGTTGGGGGTTGAGAAAAAAAATATTCCAAAAAAAAAACCGCAGGGTATCATTTTAAGGACACTGTCCTGGTTGGTATAGTAGATACAATTGTGGATACATCGGCGAGGGGACAGCCATCATCATCATCATCACCGATTAGAGGTAACTAAGACCAACTTAATTACACCCCAAGGATAATTGCATCAAATTATCTGCGAGCGCCCACATTTACATATATGTGTATGTTTAAATGAATGCTTTGTTTGCTGTACCGTATATACGAGTATACATATAAGTTATACAAGGTATACCTATGCGAAAGTTGTTCATCAGGGGACACAAAATAAAGATCAAAATAAGTGGATTTCTTTGTGGCAGAAAATGAGACAATGTGATGACAGGAAGAGGGTTTTCTTATAATCTTGATGGGAAGGCACACATACTACTTTTATATTTATCATGATGAGCACAAATTAACGACCGGAAATCATTTCTAATGCTCTCGCCCAAGTGAACTACGCTAAATAAAAAAGAGGACGAAAATGCAAAAAAAAAAAATACAGTTGGATGATGCGTAACGGCAATTGTCAGGCACATCCTTCCTTTTTAAGAGAGAAGAGAAGAATCTTGTTGAAATCATCATCAGCAGAGCATTCACAAAATTCACAATGGAATTGCATGAAATGTCAGGAAGTCCTTTTCGTCCTTTTGGCACTTGTTCCTAACTATCTCTCCACACATAAATCTATAACTCAACCATTGCACAAAGTCTCTAACTTTGTTTATTTCATGTACATATGAATGTATGTGTGTCTATTGCTGATGTCACTGTATGGTTTCCTCGAAGAATTTATGAAATTTTTACACCACCATCACCACCCCCAAACAATCCTCGTTATAAACTTCGAACCATATCTATGGATTAAGTTCAATTGAATTCAAGTGGAGAATTGTTATAGAGATGTGTGCTGCATAGTTCTCCATTTCGTTGCGCACAAACAATTGAATTTCCCTCAAAGAGTGTTGGCTTGGGTTAGAATGCAAGGGCGTTCATCACGCATACATACTTGCAAAAGAACGAGTTGGAGTTTAAGGACAATTTTGCCAAGTGCAGAAGGGACAGTAATTGAATGCAAAATAAGGAGAAATCTATATTGTTGAGTTCAAAATAAAAAAATGCAGGTCTTTTAGATTTATACATTTTTACACGCAGCATCACTCTATAAGACTAAAATGGAAAGAGAGACCAAGTCCTGTCTCCTACTAAAAACCAACAGCCAGTGACTTCAATCATATTGCCCATGAAGGCTAAAGGATTCCAAATGGAATGATGAAAATCAGAGAAACACACTTCCGATTGGATTCTATTGTCTGAAATTTAAATTATGATTGTCCTTTGCCCCCTCCATAGGTAGGTATATGTTGGTACATATAAATGTCCTCACCATCACTTTACTCAAAATTGAGAAATTTGAACAGAAAGCATGGTGATGGTGGGTGATGATGGACTATATGGCCAATTATTCCATATCGTGGTTGAATTGTGGCGCTTTATGTTTGTCTACCCTTAAAATCAATCGTTATGAGGTTTTAATAGGGGAATTGGACTCTGGGAGTGGGGTGTGGCGGTAGAGTGAAGATTGAAAAAATTGCCCGTGAATTGAGCTTTGGTTAGGAGGAAATTGGAACGAAATTGATTGGTAATTGCCATTTTATATAAAAATAGGGATTGTTGGTTGACAATGATGGGGTTCATTTTTTTTTTTTTTTTTTAATCGATGAAAAGGAAATACCAAGTGGAGTGTTAAATTATATAATTTATTCATGTTGCGCCATGAATAAATTATATAACCCATTATAATTCTTTTATTTTTATTTTTTTTTTAAATTAAATTTGTTGTTTTATTTTTAGGTATGGTTTCAAAATCGTCGTGCGAAATGGAGAAAACGTGAGAAATTCATGAATCAAGACAAGAATGGATATCTTTTACCTGAACAAGGTAAGTCTGGAAAAAAGTTGTTCCAAGAGCGATTTGTATCTACTCTCTGCAACTCTTTTCTTTTTGTGATATTTTGGGTCAAGTATCATAATTGTATGATTATTTTGTGCGAAATAACAGTAGGAGAGACCGGGCTTTTGAAGATGGGTTAGCTAAGGATCAATATTTCAGCTACGAAATGCAATAAAAAGAAAAAAAAGATCAGAATTTGTAAAAATATAACTTTTAGACAAAAAAACGTGTTGTTACGACTTACCCCATATGTGGGGAAAGTTGTAACATAGACCGGGGTATAAATTGTAACAAAAACTGTAATCTTCTTTTAAAGAAACTATAAATTTATATAAACAAGATTAACAACAAAAAATATAGCGAATACACCAGCAAAACTTATTAAATTAATACTAAAATTTACAAATTATTATATTAATTCACAAAATTAATTAATTGATTAATTTTAAATTTTTTGTTCTTAAAGAAAAAACAAAATCAATATTAATTTAAAAAAAAACTGAATTTAGTCACATAAAAAATTAGGACTGCAATGAAAATTTCCAAAACCAGTTTTTGATTAATACTAATTAGCAACGCAGAAAAACACATGATCGATCTCTTTTCTCTTCAACATTTTGTTGACAAATATATATGTACGTCGAATGGGCTTTTTTTAGTTTTATAAAAAATAATGAAATATAAACAGAACAAAATTTCGACCGTCTTGGTTCCCAAAAGATGTGTTTGAAAATATGAACGAAGTCTGTTTTTATTTGATACAACTTTGACCCCACAAAAATGTTACAATTAGGCCCACCATGAAATTTAGCACAAATCACACAATTAAAACACAACCGAAATGCATTCGTTGGTCAATTACTTACATAAACTTAACTTAAACATAAATAAATATTTAGAAAAACAACTAGAAATAATTATATCTCATCCCAGTGAAGAGGAAAACTAAAAATACTAAGAAAAAATAATGTTACAAACGTATCAATTTTGGGACGCTTATAACTTTTCTTAATGATGTCCAATTCACAGCTGAAGTGTACTTAACGTTAGCTTTAAAGTAGAGAACAATTTTCTCCTTAACCCTTTCATTTTTAGCTGTTAATTTTTGACCCTTTTTACTTCTAGCCCCGGTCTCCCCTAAGTGAAGTATATAGAACTAAAGCATACAAAAAAAAACGACACAATCGACAGAAAAAAGAGATTGTCGGAAAACCCATAAGATTTTTCTTCTAATTACATAGATTATTCGAATAGGAAATTTGAAACATGGCAACGCTATTTAGGATCATTTAAGCTCTCAATTTAGAAAAGTTTAACATCAAGTAAATCTTGGTCTCCTTGTTCTTATTTGTATTCCACTTACATAAAATTACCGATACAATTTCTGGCAATGAATAAAACACATCTTTCAGCTTTTTGCCAATTTATTGTGTAGCTGATCATTTTCCTCTTCTTCTTCACGATTCTCTTATCTGCTTCAGACTAGCGATCCGCCACTGGAGTAAGCCGCATTTACATCAGAAAGTGTGTGAAGTGAAATTGTTCTATGTCTGAGGCAGGTCCCGATCCAGCCTTTTCGCCTCACCGGGCAAACATTTAATTTGCCGCCCTTTGCAATGAAAACATAAGTTATAAAATTGTTTTTACAGAGATGGTGCGATTTTTGACCGAATTTTGAAAAGTGGAGGTTATCATTCCGACCCGTATGAATGTAATATTATTGGAATTATGGTATATTCCTATCCATATGTTAGTCTGATAGTGAAAGTGCTTTTTAGCGACACTTAAGGGTTTTCTGAAGTTTTTATAAGTTTTATATGAGTGAAGAAGAATTATATAGATAAGTGTGAAGAAAATTGAATACAATTTTCTCTTCGCTTCGTTTGTTTTTGTTTTGTGAATAAATAAAACGGAGAAGAAATAATTTGCTAACGTACCAGATGTATGAAAAATAAATATTAGGGAAGTGGAAGTAGACATACTACATATGAAGTAGAATTATCATCTGTCGCCAGTCTGAGTCTCTTCCAATATTTTTTATTGTTTTTTGTTTTCCCTGTGTATCTATTTCTTCTCTTCCTTCAATTTTACGCACTTTCAGCAACGGCCTATTTTATGGTCAATTATGTTGCTTCCCTTTTTCTTTTTTCGTTCAGAACTGAGCTCTGAACAGAGTTCGAGTGTATAGAGTACGCCGTAAACTTGTTGCGAACATAGCAAGCTGTGCACTGTGATTTGTTTTTTAAACACACTTGAACCACACAAATCAGAATAAATTTTCATTTTAATCATAAGGGTTAGCTTAGGTTAGGTTAGGTATAGATGGACTGCCAGTAGATCTTGCTACCGGCATACTTAGATCAAAGTAGATCCATTGTGGAACAGCGAAGTGTTGTGATCTAATAACATATGAGTTCTATGGATAATCATTTACGAGCCATTTAGAGGCTTTTATGAAGTTCAGTAGGCTTTTGCCTGAAATATTCCAGAGATCTTCTAAATCATTAAAGAAGTAAACTGCCCAGGAATTTGGTCCTTATATGGCAAAGAGCTGGTTAGTCCCATTTTCTTTTTATGGTAGCCGCGAAGATTTTGTCCGGTGAGCACGCTTACAAGAGTTCGAAGGGAATTCTTGTTTATGTGGATGGTACTTTCTGTTCTTTTATTGTCGAAGTTAGCCATAGATTTCTGGTTGTGGCACAGGTGTCGTTAGTTTTTTCTGTTTCGTGACACAGAGTGGGATTCTGATCGAGGGCTCTATATGGGTAGAATCAAGTGTTGAACCCTTCCTCGCCAATTCATCAGCTCTCTCGTTGCCGAGGACATTAATGTGATCCGGGATCCAACAGAGTTTAATTTTAAGCTTGGTCAGCTCGCTATAATAATCATTTTTAATCATAAAAAGCAGAATAGCACAAAACTACCCTTATTTTGCACACAGATACATTCCAGATACAGAAAATCAACAAACGACCAACTTATTTCGACATTTTAATTGTATCTGATTTGTTTTCTTCACATGAAATTCCGTGTGCTCAGCAATTTACCCATAATGCTCAGTCGATTATGTCCGAGCACATGGAGCGCGCTCCTAACATATTCAAATAAAAAAACGAAACACACATTCGGATCTCTACACATGCTCTGAATGAAGAAGAAACACAAACAAATTTTTTTACAACTCAGACTCAGAACTCTCTGAACTAAAAATGAAAAACGAATAATGCCATCTCTGCATATTTCTTAATGCCGCTCATAACTGGCTCAACCACTATAATGCCTGACCACTATGTTTTGGAGGCTTAAATAATTCATGTTCGAGAAAACAATTAGTAGCACAGTTAAGAAACTACTTTAAGCAAAACATAACTTCACATTTAAACATTTATCAATTTTACTGATGTCTGGAGAAAATACATTGCTGTAAAATCTTATTTAATACCCCTTGTTCTGTCAAATGTTTATTTGTCAAATTTCATTTGAAATTGTCAAAATATTTTATTTTTGCTCTTCAGCATAATAACAACGCCATTTTTACATAACATCCTTAGTTCGATAAAAAATTGCGTTATTAACATTATCATCACCGCTACTTGGGGATTCAATTTTGTTTATTAAATTGTAAACTAGAATTCGTGGAAAATTTGGGATTGAATCTTCAATAGAAACACAAGCTCGAAAAGTGTTGTTGGTTATCTGAGCCAAAGAACGTATCTTTGTTAAGAAAAAGAACATTTACATACATCCTTGCTTCTTTAGTGCGTGTTGATAAAAATATGTTACAAAAAAGATAAAAAAACAATTACAACTCTATTCATTCATTCACTCATTAGGTATAACTTTTATCTTAATTAGTTGGTAGGCAAATCGTAATGCAAATGCATATCAAACCCTCACCCTCACAATTGAAATTTATTCACCTAATTCATTTGGTATCCTTAATATTAATATAGAAGGTACATACATACGTATGCCGAACTAAATATATCCCATTGTTTCACACGTGACTCCCTTTGATAGATTTCCTGCCACAGATAAAATAAAAACCGTCCAACACTATACCATGTTCGTATGCATCTATAATTTTCAACTCTCACAATGAATATTTAATTGCACGTTCGTATAATTAATGGCGGCGACATGTTTACAAATCCCAGGAAATTTGTATAAAACAACTTTCCCGCAGCTAGAACACATTATTGTCCTACAGGACACCTGCCCATTTGTATTGTTTTATACAAAACACACGCGCAAAAGTACAATTCAAATTGGCACAATACACGCGCCTTTATATGAGTACAATCTAAAATTAATCTTAAAGATAGCTATAGTTTTTCTATTGCTTCCATCTTCAGTCAGCACTTTTGCCTTCAATCTTTTTTTCTAACAAAACAAAGTGCAGACATTATTATACACGCAATTATTGTTGCTGCTGCTGGCCAAAGACAAATTGCATTCATCCATTAATTGTTTAAGATCTAAAAATATCTAAGAGTTGCAGGCGCAGATAAATATGCTTGGAAGACGAATAGATACATTTTAAAAACAAAAATAACTTTTTATACCTTTCATTTTTTTTTCTAATTTGTATCTTTTTTTTTAAAGGAATGCCTGACTTCCCACTGGGAATTCCTCTTCCACACGGCATGGGAGGTCACCCAGGATCAATACCGACTGAATTCTGGCCACCGAATTTCGCTCTACATCATCATTTCAATCCGGCCCTGATTCCGCAGAGCCTCATACCACACTATAAATTGCCAAATTTTCAAACCCTCCTCTCGCAATACATGGGACTGAGCAATCTCAATGGAATCTTTGGCTATCCACAAAACCTCTCAATGCATTCTCAAGTTAGCCCGCCATGCAGTAATAGTCCACCACGCGAAAGTCCACCAGCTGTTGCGAAGGTTGAAGAATGAACTTCAACCGGAATCTTAAATTTCACGCTGTAAATATAAATTTAAAAAAAAATATTGTTATTAAACTAGATTTTAAAAAAATGTGGTGATATCAAAAAAAATTGTAAATAATTACTTAATAAATTAAACTATTAAAAAAATGAAAACAATTTTGGGCTGTAAAAATAAAAATATTATTAAATTAAATTTTAAATTAAAAAAAAAACAATAATTTAAAAAAAGAGAAAATAGAAAATCATAACTTAAAAAAATATCAATGCAAAATTAAATAGAAGGCACAACATAGTGTTTGTGTGTGTGTTAATCAAATTAATATTAATTTAATTGTACAAAATTTGTAAGTTATTACAACAGAAATATTATAACAATAACCAAATAAATAGATTAATAAAATTTGGCCAAATTATAATTATAAGTTAAAATAAATGAAAACAATTTATACAGAAAAAAAATGTGTTACTTTATTAATATTTGTTTTTTGTTTTAAAAATAACTTATGGATCCGGAAACTCTCTGTGGCAGAATTACCCAATTTTTATAACAATAAATTATCGAATATAGCTAGAAAAATGGAAATTCCTGGAAATGACTTCAGAACGCTCACCAAAAAGCCCTCTTTTTTACCACAAGGCAAACAGAATTGATTGGTGCAAAATTTTAAAGGATTTAGTAAAATATTAAAGCCACTTTTAGCAATTTACTAAGCTAAAAAGGTGATTGAGCTAATTTTAAACGATTTTAACATTTTACTAAAGTTAAAATCACAGAATGGCTACTTTAACTTTTAGCAATTTGCTAAATCCATTATGGAATCCGATAGTATATCAGCCTTGCACGCGGGGTGCCCAGGTTCGAGTCCTGCTGGTGCACAATTTTTTTTTTTTTTTTTTGTAAATAATGAAGTTAAAATGATGAAAATAGAAATAACTAATAACTTTTTAGAGCACATGCTGGGTTTTCATCAACATATAATTAATTTACAACGCATAACAACAATAATTGTGTTCATCAAAATTCAAACCCTACAAATGCTCAGCTTTCTGCTTAATTAGCAATTTACTAGTTTAGAAAAGGTTTAAAAATTTTAATACAGTTATTCAATCAATAAGCACTTAGGAAATTGCTAACTAGTAAAATGTTAAGCTCTTAACAATGGGTTGTTTAAAATTTTGGGCATTGTCTTTATTATCAAACTACAAAGATCTTCAAATTATTTTTGTGTCTATCTATTTCCGCAATAATTATGTGGTCATCTCCTTGACCTTGCGGTTTCTTAAGATGTAATTTGTACAATAGGTAGTTAGATAGAAATGACAGTCACGAGCAACCTATCCTGACCCCGCTGACCCAATTAGCGCCGGAGTGCGACGTTTTGACACCATAACTCGTTGATCCTTTGATTTTAAAAGAGAAAGCAATATTCTAAACTAGGAAAATCTATACGATTCAATATATCAGAAGGATCATCTATTGATATGACGTTTGGATACGAGAAGCTGCCGCACGATCCTCCACATGCTAAACTCAATTTTGCATGACGTTCATGCAGAATTCTTCTCACGCAGAAGATTGAAGTCTTCCATGGACTGAGATTTCTTTTCCCTGTTAAGTAAAAATAGGATAGAAGATAGAAGGACACATGTTGGCACGACCCTGGGTATGTCCTTCCTCGGTCTGCATAACAGGTTAGGGGTTCGCGATTTGCAAGACTGTCTTAAATTATGATATTCACACTTAAAATGACTGAAACATCACTTTTTAATGTTAATAATTTGAAGGAAATAAAACAACATTACTATCAAAGAATCGCAATTCCATTGAAACACTTACCAATTTGACAACAGTCAAATATGACATTACGATGATAGCGAAGACGAAAAATGATGGTCTAAAAATTCTTTCCGTCTGTATGTCTTTCTGTCTGTCAGTCTGTCTATATGTATGTATATACCTACATACCGAACGGGTGGGAGGAATTACTTCAAACTTGGTATATTGAGTTTTTTAGGTATTGTACAGAGGGGAAATTGATTTTTTATTGCTAAAAAAACGTTACCTGAGATATTACTTTAAAGCCTATTTTTCTTGAAAACCGCTCTAACGATTTTGATTTAAAAAAATCAGTGCAGCTTTTTAGGTACGACCGATCATATGGTTGAAAAATCGAAATTTCACACATATAGTGTGTAGGTAATCCATATTATTCTGCATACCAATATATTTCATTACATTTTTTTTTGTATTTAAAAGAATTTTTTTTTGAAAAATATTTTGCAAAAGTTTTTTAAAAAGAACTTTTTTTCTCAAAAACCGCTCCACAGATTTTGAATTTTTTTTCTCATAAATTTGGATAAATTTCCAAGAAATAAAATGGCGTACATACTTTTTAAACTCAAAATAGTTTCAGCATTTATTTCAGAATTTTGAATTACTTTCTCATTGATTAAGCAGAGTTTGTCTTTTGTTTTTAGGTTTATATTATTAAATATTAAAGATTGTTATACAAATTTTTTTTAGAAAAAAATTAAAGAAATTTTGTATATAGTTATAAAAAATTAGGTAAAAAACGACTTTAAAAATATATTTAGATTTTTATTAGATATCTTTTGCATACGATGTGATGGAACAGAAGAGCAAGTTCGTGCGATCCAGTCGTGCATTTTATATAAATAAGATACATTTATATACATTCGGAATAAAGAAAATCAGCAACGCTATAACGACGAAATGCAAAACCCCTTTCCAAAGTTCTGAAAAACTGCTGTAACTTTGTGTGTTACTGTTAAATAAAATTCACGACTGGGTCGCACGAACTTGCTCTTCTGTTCCATCACATCGTATGCAAAAGATTTCTAATAAAAATCTAAATATATTTTTAAAGTCGTTTTTTACTTAAATTTGTATGTATACATTTTTTTCGAAAAAAAATTTGTATGACAATCTTAAATATTTAAAAATATAAACTTAAAAACAAAAGATTAAATCGCCATAATCAAAGGGAAAATAATTCAAAATTCTGAAATAAATACTTAAACTAATTTGAGCTCAAAAAAAGTACGCTATTTTATTTCTTGGATAAATTTGAATTTATGGAGCGTTTTTTGAGAAAAAATGTTTTTTGAAAAAAAACATTTTTCAAAAAAAAAATTCAAAAACGCCAATTCATAGGTATTCATTCAGCAAATACACATAACTATAATTTTTGAAAAAAAAAATTTAATGAGCAGTTTTCAAAATATAATTTTTTTAATTTTTTTAGTGCTTTTAAAAATAGAAAAGTATAAATCGGGCTATCTACACCTATATATGTATGTATGTGTGAAGTTTCGAAAAAATCGGTTAAGCCATTTATAATATAGTTGAAACCAGAAAAAACGGTCCTACTGAAAGTATCGTTTTTAGACATTTAATTTTTTTTTCCAACCATATGATCGATCGTACCTAAAAAGCTGCACTGATTTTTTTAAATCAAAATTATTTGAGCCGTTTTCAAGAAAAATAGGCTTTAATGTAACTGTTATAGTCATGTACCGTTATTTTAGAGTTAAGAAAAAATGTAATTCCCCTATGTACAATACCTAAAAAACGTTCGAGTGAACTATCCAATATAGTGAACACACAAAATTTTATACAGCGTAGGTACTCTAAATAGCGAAAAAGAAAAATCTCGATGCAGTGAAAACTGATTTTAGTCTAAGAATTTTCCATCTACAATGCGTCCATAGCTTGTCGATAGGGTTTTACCGTTTAGTTTCATGTCGTTTTAACCATAAACTCTTCAAATGCGTTTGTGTCTGTGTCCTATTTCATCAAAGGATGCTGTTAACTATATTGATAAGGTTATCGAATGGAAGGTACATAATAATGCAGATTATGCTGACATTTTAGTTTTAAAACATTATCAAAAAAAGCTGTCAAAACAATTTAAAATTAAGAAAGACACAAAGTAAGTGAATTAGTTTTTCACATTTTAATTTTTTGTTCTACGAGTACAAAACTTTATTTCTACCTTTGTACTCGATAGTTAATATAAATTTCGATAAATTTTGTTGTTGTTGGTTTTATGAGTTATTGAACATAATTTTATGTTTTTTTTTATTCACGTAATATGAAATGTGTATTTTTTTGTTTTATTAATGAATTTTTTTTCGAAGGAAATTTAAATAATTATGCTTTTTATCAAGCCTCACTTTAATGTTTGTAAGATTGCTTATTTACACTTAAGAATTATAAAAAAAGTTTTGTGCACTTCACTACTCAATCTGTATAGTTTTTATTAAATTTAGATTTGATAACTAATAAAAATATTGTCTCGAACAATCTCGAAATACTGAACATACCTGGTTTTTATAACTTCTTTATATCGGGTGTCTACTGTATATGTATATATACCAAGTTTGAAGCAATTCGGACAAACCCGTTTGGGTTGTAAGGTGTCTATACATACATATATACAGACAGACAGACAGACAGAATTTGTAGACCATCTTTTTTCGTCGTCGCTATAATCGTATGTCATTTTTGATTGTTTTTTGCTGTACCTTATTTTTGATATAAAAACGGCTCCAGAGGTATGCTTTAATTGTGGAATAACTCTCACAGTTTGGAATATTTTGGTGGACTGTCCTATGTTTCTCGACAATTAGATTCATCCACAGACAATGCACCTAAGAGCTGAGACCCTCGCCAACATCCTAAATCCGCATAAGATATCAACACGATCCGTCGAATCAGAGCTGCCGTATTCGCCCAGCAGAAATTTGAAGAAATTTAACCTGGTTTATTTTGCCATCATCACTTTAATTTATATTTTATCTATATTTTGCTTTTTAATATACAAATTAATAAAATGTAAGTAGATGTTTGAAAATCTTGTAAAATTATAATACAGCATCATATGGTCTGGCTTCCCTGATGCCTTAAATAAGCAATTTAAAATAATTTTGTTAATTATTTTAATAAACAAAATAAAATAAATTAAAAGAAAGCAGGAATTTTGAAAAAAAACTTAAAATTGTTGTTTTCTTTTGCTTCAATTGAATAAGTTTCATGCTTTAGCAATTAAATATTTTAGCAAAGTTATAATTTTATTTCACGAAATTATTTTGAATAATTTATATAAATATAATAATTATATAATAATAGCGGACTCAGTGAACTTCGTCTCGCCCCAATTTAACGCCTTCATGTTAACCCAAGAGCCAGAATAAAACACAGATAGCTCAAATGTCAATGTGATTTATTTGAATGCAATCAAAATCAGTAAATAGTCATATATGATAAACAATGTTTTTGGATTTGTTTTATGGCGCAAAAATAAACAACGAAGACGATTTGCCAACACGCTAACATGCAACGTACAGCTGCACGTGCGAAAAACAGAGAAATTCGAGATTTATTCCACAGACTTCTAACCGATTTATTGATTGTCATCGCGAAAGCCAATGGAACGTGGAACTAATCCGCTTGAATTGGAATGGAAGATCAGTTGGAATAATCGGAATTCGAGGGATAAGGACTTTCTATCCTTTGAATTTGCCCATGAGTTCAAAAATTTAATCGGATTGTTGGTCGCTTTATCCTAGTCGGTCACGCTGTCAACGGATTTGTACGAATGTAGTTCTCCAGCAAATTGACTTTGAATAATAAAATTTAAGCTATGGACGAATTCCTTATTCTTCGCTGCTAGAACCCGAACACTTTACTTTGGTGATAAGTTTTTCCTTCGAAGTTGTTAACTCTCAAAAATTTGCCGGGGATGAATCTGAGGAAAATCTCCGGAGAGCAATATCATACCCCACCAAATCACTTCGAATCATCTTGTTCATCAATCATCGTTCGGACAATTGCTATAAAGCTTGTTTATGCACCATTGTGTATTCAACCAAATGATGATTTTGCATTCTCGCATCAATTTAGCTGTCGGCGAATTCTTGGTCATTGTGCACGTTATTGGCTTGTCAACCGTGAGAAGATTCATCGCCAGCTTCAAAGCAGAATATGCAGTTCTACCGCTCTTCAAACAGTGTTGCAGAAATGCCATAGGATGCAACAGGCAAAGAAATTTGAGATCTTGACCGCTTTGTTGTCAGAACCACCCAAATGACGAATGTCTTGCATGTCCCACCTGTATCATCGAGAAAGTAAATGCAATTGAGGAAAAGTATTCGAAAACAGCGCGATTCAAGTTTAATTTGGGGTGGTGATTGTATATGCAGCGCAAGCCTGTGCAATATCCACACGTCTCCATCCATTTCTTCTGCACGTTTGTGTTGCGTTTGATTATTACGGACATTCTGACTAATCATTCCAAGACGTATAGGTCGTCCAATGTTTGATCGTCTATGAGGAGGCATTAGTCTCCTAAAAAACATCAAATTCGTTTTTGACAAATCCTATTCAAATGAAATTAATGAATGAAAGTTTCGTAACAAATGTCCGCAACCTAATTAGATAACCTCACATTTTGCACTTATTTTCTGAAAAAAAATGATCGAATAGATAAATGGCATTGAATTTCAGTTGATCGTAATGCTCGTGCCGTTTGCGGATGTGAGGCATGATTTATACGACTATCCGGAATCAAAACTCAAAATCAAATCAAAATTCGAATCAATTGCAGCAAAAAAAACACATTTGCTGAATAGAAAAATCGCGCACAGTCTAAGTCAATATATAAAGCAATCTATAGGGTTGTTGAATCTTTAACTTCACCACCCAAAATGTATGAAACACATCTTTTAAAATAATAAATTTCACAATTATCCGAAATTTTTCAAGCTTCACATCGAACTTTCTACTTTTAAATATTCAAAGAAATCAGACAGTTCGAGAAACGTCCGGTAAAACGTCGGAAAGCAGTTTCGAAATAATCTAGATGGTAGAAAAAATTGTATTGCAAGTACCGTTATTTATAAGTGTTAAGTATTACAAACTATCCTATCTTAGTAACGCCAGCAAAATAAACATTTAAAAAAAAAGAACATGAAAATCGGTTAGATAGTTTCGGAGTTCATTCAACACATCAACGTGACACGAGTTTCTATATAATAGATAAGTGTTTTTTTACAATTCAAGTATGACATCTTGTCCCATTAAGGGGACCAGAGCCAAATTTAACAAGCATTAATGAATTTTCGTGAACAAACATTGGGTTAAAAAATTTGCATAGGTATCTGTCAAAAAAAAAAAAAAAAACTGAATCGCAGCCCTTCGATATCGCAAATATGACTTTCTGTGTATACAGATAAGACCCACGCTTGCTGAATTGAACCACAGGCTGTGAATCTGACATTCCATGCTCACTGAAATTTTATTTGGTGGTATTTTGCTTCGTACGGAATATTTTATTCCCTCGAAATTTTTCCTGTGATCGTGAATCTCCCACGGAATAAATTTCTCCGAAAAAAAAATCAAATGAAATGACAGCACAATTCCCTGGGAAAGTTTATTCTCGATACCAATAAATTCCGAGGGAAACTTTTGAGCATCATTCACGTTCCCAAAATTCTAATTGGCGAAAAATTTCCATTTAAATCTTTATTCATGATAACCCTCAATAAAATAATACCGTGTTATATACTCATCGCTTTTTAGGTATTTATCATAGACATATAAATACACATCGACACGGGAACTATATACTGACTGAAAATATATAGATATAGAACGTGTTGTTTTCTTATGAAGCGTTTACAATCTGCCTGCCAAGAAGTATTTTCGAAGGGCCGTTTATATTCCCCAACTGAATTCTGTAGGTAGTGACTACTTGAAAGATTGGCTATGTTCAGATGTATTGGCAATAGGTCCGTTCGTTGAACTTTACCCAAAGTCCACGCCGGGTTTTTTTTACAGTCCCAAGAGTTATCAAAAAAACCTGGGGTTTTGGTGCTCAAAAAAAAACAAACCGAGAGCAATTCATTTAAAAAGCAATTGACAATTTTCGATTGCATGAAGTGCGCGTTGAATATTTTTACAAACGTAATTTTTTTTTTGAAAACTGCTCACTAAATTGTGTTCAAAAATTATAGTTATATGTATTTGCTGAAAACCTATGAATTTGGGTTTTTGATTTTTTTTTGAAAAATGTTTTCAAAAAATTTAAAAAAATACACTTTTTTCTCAAAAACGGCTCCACAGATTCAAAAAAAAAAATTTCTCATAAGTTCAAATTTATCCAAGAAATAAAATGGCGTACTTTTTCGACCTCAAATTAGTTTAAGTATTTATTTCAGAATTTTGAATTATTTTTTCTTTGATTAAGCCGAATTAATCTTTTGTTCTTAAGTTTATATTATTAAATATTTAGGATTGTCACATCTATTTTTTTAGAAAACAATTAAAGAAATTTTGTACATACATATATATACAAAATTAAGTAAAAAACGCCTTTCAAAATATATTATTAATATAATGGGTTATCCATTTTGCGGCTTCAAAAGTAAATGTAAATAAAACACATATAAAATATTTTTTTTTTCATGATATTTCTTTTTATTATAATGTTTGAAAGTTGACATTATGTGTGAAACAGTACATCATTTAAATGACCACCACGCGAATTGTTGAAAGCATCGATTCTTTTGAGGTAGTTTTCGACCACTTTTTGACACATATTGGGCGGTATGTCAGCCATAACTTAACGAATATTGGTTTTCAAGTGCTCAAGAGTTAAAGGTTTATCTACATAAACACGGTCTTTCGCATAGCCCTACAAAAAAAGTCAAATCACGTGATCTTGGTGGCCAGTTGATATCGCCACGAGGAGAAATTACGCGGCCAGGAAATGTCTCTTGCAATAAAGCCTTATTCGCTCGAGTTGTGTGGCATGTGGCACCGTCTTGAAGAAAGCACATATTTTTCAAGTCGTATTCTTCAATAGCAGGCAAAAAAAATTCGGTTATCATATGACCATAACGCTCCGAATTGACGGTGACAGCCGTTCCATCGTCGTTTTCGAAGAAGTAAGGTCCAATCACACCTCCGGACCAAAGAGCGCCCCAAACAGTGAATTTTTGTGGATGTAATGGTCTCTCTTCAATTACTTGAGGATTCTCAGAACCCCAAATACGACAATTTTGTTTATTAACATACCCACCGAGTGAGAAATGTGCTTCGTCGCTGAAGAAAACTTTGTTCGAAAAAATCGCCGTCCATCGCCTGTTGTTCAAGCACCCATTCGGCGTATTAACGACGTTGTGAATGGTCAGCTAGCTTCAGTGTTTGTGTGAGCTAGACTTTATATGGATGTAGGTACAAATTCAAAATACGCCATAATGTGCCGTAAGACAGTCCTAATTCCTGAGAACGACGAGGAATCGACACATTAGGGTCTTCGGCAACACTTTCACTTACAGCAGCGATATTTTCCGTGGTACGAGCGGAACGATGATGCACAGGTCTTACAATATCTGTAACCAATCCAGTCTCTTCAAATTTGTACACGATTTTGCAAATTGCTTGCGTAGTTGGACGATTATGTAAACCATGATCTCCTCTTAAAGCACGATATGTGGTTGTGGCAGAATCACCATTTTTGTAGTAGGTTTTAACAATTTTTATGCGTTGTGCGATATTTAAGCGATCCGTTTTCGTAAATGTCAGTCTTTCAACTGAAAAAAATAAATTGGTTTAACAACTTAGTTTGACAGATTTCAAATTCCAGCCCTGTACTGTTGGAACCGCAAAATGGATAACCCTTTATATTTAAATGCAAAATTCGCACTATAGTAAAAATTTCAGTTGGACCAGAGATATTAAAATTAGTCATCAGTTCACTATACAAAGAAGATTAAAATTTCGAAAATTGAAGTAGCTAGGTTGTTTTTGAAAATTTAATACATACATAATTTCGAAAAAAAATTGATGTTTTTTGGTAAGTGTATATTCTTGAAATATAAGTCAGTGTGAAGGTACCACCATTTTATTTTAATGATGAACGAATTTCTAGGAGGCATCACTGTTTTTATAAAGTAGGAAAATATAGATTCAAAAATAAAGAGCATTGGACAGGGATGAAAAATAGTCTCTCAGCTGTGTATCAAAAGTTAAAAGAAAAGTGTACCGAATTGTACTTTTTGATTTTTTGAACAACTTATAGCGAGTTTCATCAAACAAAATAGCTCTTTCTGTCAAAAGATCAAAAGATTTGACATTTTTGAATGTTGAGAGTTTAATTTTAACAAAAAGAGCAAATTTAGATAACATCTCAACACGAAAGATTCGAAAATGCCAGATTTGATCTGAATGCACACATACATGTAAAAAGTCTTTCTGTTGAACGTCGAATTGCTAAATATTTTGTTATTAACTTGTGAACTTGTGCCCTGCGTGCTAAAAAATTAAATATAAAAACAATAAACAATTAATGGACGAAGAAGTTAATAATTCAGATTTTTTAAATTTAGTGGAGTTATTGGATTGTTTCGTCATCGTCTTCTTCGTAATCTTATGATAAAGATGGTTTTTTTCCAGAAATTTATTCACCAATCCTACAATTACATCAAATTTGAGCAGGTGCCATTGAAATTTGAATGAAACTCGCTATTATACCATGTTGCACATTTTATGTCAATAGAATATTAACTAATTACATTTCTCCCCTTACAATATTCAGTCCTATAATACTCGCACTTCTAGGAATGCTCATCAGTTTACCCTTGACCCTAAGCCTAACTTAAGACATACTGTCAAGTACAGAGATTCTTTCTTTAGCCGCACAAAGCGAATGTGAAATGCTTTACACGGCTCTATTTACCCCCACATTTTGATATTCAGAAATTCAAAACCAATGTGCATCGGTATCTCCTCTTAAATCCTTTCCTTCATTCATAACGCCTGCAATGTGCTCGATCGAATTAAGCGTAGTTAAAACACCTTCAGTTCTCTCATCAGTATCTAATATACAAAAAAATCATAATTGTATTGAAATAATACGCTCACAGAAGTTTAATGAAAAACTAATGAATTTCTTATGGTCTTTTGTTTAAAATAAAGTTTGTAATTGTTAAATTTTGATTAATAAAATATTTTTAAAAATTTTATAATTTTATAAAAGTGTATTTTTCTACTTCAACAAAGTAGAATGTATCAAAAAAAGTACAATTGTATCAACTTTTGCAACCGTGGCATCGGAACTTTTACATGTTTTTTTTTTACTGAGAATTCTTGTACCTATACCTAAATTAGGTTTTTCTGTTTTTATCATATGAAATTTGAAACCTGTCTTTATTTAAAATCAATTAGTCGTTAGTAATTGGTCATGCTCGATTTATGTTTACGTTTAGCCAAATGAATTTGAATGTTCTTTTAGTTATTGCGCTTGGTGAAACATGATCAGAATTGTCTATCGTATCCTATCTACTTTTAAAGCGGCTTTCTATCTGCAATCAAAGTCTGAGGAAAATAATCTCCAAGCAATTAGCAAACCTTCTGATAAAATTATCAAAGAAAAAATGTACAAAATCTCATATTTAAATGTATTAAACCAACAAATAAAAAAAACGAAGTCCTTAGCTTATCCTGTTTTGTGATACATTTTCATCAAATCACAACAAAATCTTCCCCCTGTAAACAGTTTGATCTGATAGGCGGAAGGACTATGAGAAATACCTACAGTCTCACTCGGCACATCCCACATGCGCACTACACCGGAGATTATAATGTACACAGGAACAGCACATCACAATAACAACAACAAAACTGCTCAAGAAAACTATATAAGAAAAAAGAAACAAGGACATTGCATGTCGGCAGTCATCGCCTTAAGGACAAAGTATCAAATTTCCATTTTTTTCTTCATCTTCTTCGGCAATTGTGCTCGATCAAAGAATTAAATGTTTTCCTGTCGACTGTAACAATTTAGTTGCGGTAAACTAGCAATTTGTACACAAGGATATCAGCTATCAGCTAATTTCTGGTGACATTCGATATTTAGGTGGATAAATTTATGAAAAGTTCCTTTGCGACGCGAAGAGAGTTTTCTTAAACGTTTTGGGGCGTTTTCTATATGAATAAATGATATACAACGAATGAATCATTTATTTTCGCACAAATGATTCCATTTGGGAGCGCTTAAATCGGTATATATCTCATATCGAAAATTTGACAAGCACGTTTACACCTAACTTAGATATGGTGTGTTGGAATTTTGGAAATTTTTGATTTATTAACAAGGAAACATTTAGGGTCATTGAGTTCCCTAATTTGAGAACGGATTTATAAACGATTAAGTTTAAGAAAATATTTTTGCAGTTTAACATTTTAAAGTGTGATTTAGATAAGAATCTAATAATTACCAGTCACCAAATAAATTAAGGTAACATCACATTTAATAGTTTTAAAGATTGTCCGCACAAATAAGACACTTTAATATTGTAAGCAATCGAAAGGTCCACAAAAAAAATGAATTTATATCGACAAATTAAAATGTTGATCTTGTAAAAAAACTGTTTCCTGGCGACTGTACCATTAAACATACCAGAAGATTTGGCGGGCCAGAAGCGGGGCAAGAAAAGGCACTCTTGTCCCAAAAATCTGTTGGCATTGGACTGGTGATTGACAACATGCGTGTAAACATCATTCACTAAGCCGGTGCCGACGAAAACTCAACTTTTGAAGAATCGATAATTTTTGCAATCTACATTTCAAAAGTCGATCGACATTTTTATAGTCGGTCAATCTTATATAATTCACTTTAATTATTTGAACACAGTTGTTAAGTCATTAAAAAAATAAAATGCTGGATCGCACGTACTTGCTCTTATGTTCGATCACATTGTATACAGAAGATTCTTACCAGAAACGGCTAAATATATTTTTAGTCATTATTTACTTAATTTTGTTATATAAAAAAATTGGGATGTCAATTTTAAATATTTAAATTTTAGAAAAAATCATCTATATTTCGAAATATTGAATTTTCAAAAATTCAAAAAAACTAGTTTTGGAAAATTTTTAAATGCAGTGTTATTTAGAATTCGAAAAACTTCCGGTATAAAAATTCTGATCGAAATCAGTCGGAAATAAAAAAAATGGTTGTATGGCAGGTACCGTTAATAACAGCTATAATAGACCATACCTAAAGTAGAACACATACTTTTTTTATCAAATTCGGTAGAGCCGTTATTGAGATATGTAATTAAAATTTTAGAAAAAATTGTATGGCATGTGCCGTTATTTTTGGAGCTAAAACAAAGATGCAACAATATACAAAGTTTGAAAAAAATCTGTTCAGCGGAACCAACTTTTTTGTTGCCCTATATCATCGTAATGTCAAGTTTGATTAAAGTCCCGAGTTCGATTTATTTTCCAAATGCAAAACTTGCACCATAGTACATATATCGCAAGTAATAAAAAAGATCGCATGTAATAGATAGAAACAGATAAATATATTTTTAAAGTCGTTTTTAACTTAACATTTTATAATAAAAAAAAATTTAATTTTGTTGAAAAAAAAATTGCTATGCCAATTTTTAAGAATTTGAATTACTGGACTATTATACAATTTATATCAAAAAAACAAATTAAAGAATCGTTTTAGCGGTTTTTTTAAAAATAGTTTTTTATTTATAAACTTTTTAAACATTTTTAGAAAAAAAAATTCAAACGCCATTTTGACGTATTTATTAGTGATGCAAAATAGCTTTTAACGGCCTTTAGTCTACAAAATTTGCGTTTCGTCGTGGCAATCTCACTTGGACTCATCAGTTGGTTAGTAGGCGCCTTACCAATACGCAATTTTCGTTAAGTTCAGTTCAACTTACATGTATTTTTGGACAAAAAAGCGATGTGGACTATATCCAACAAGATTAAAATTTTAATCATTAAAATTGGAAGATTTCGTCATTGGCCAGACATAGTTAATAAGAAGATTTTTTGTTTGTATAATACAATTCTATATACTACTGAAATTACTCAGTCAAGTAGAAGACTTAGCATTATATTTAATTGGACTTGTTGAATTATTGATTCAAAATAACTTTTAACGGCCTTTAGTCCACAAAATTTGCCTTTTTGTTCTATTTTTTCTAAAGCTTTGGAATCTGCAAAGCGGCCAGAAAACTATTGACATTTGTAAACATTATTCAATAAGCCGTTGCTGATATTTTCAAAATCAACTTTCGAACAATTGTAATTTTATCAATTGACATTTCTTGCTTGATTTTTTCAATCGAAATTTTAATAATCGGCCAATCGTTCCCAACCCACTTCACATAATTATAAGTTGTTAAAAAATAAAATGCACGACTGCTCTTAGTTCGTTTTTAACTTAACTAGTTATAAACAAACATTCTTTAATATTTTTCTAAAAAAATATTGGTTTGTCAATTTTAAGTATTTAACAATTTATTTTTAAAAAACATAGTTTAAAAAAAAAATCGTCCACTAAATATTGAATTTAGAAAAAAATAAAATCATTTTTTTTAAATCCAAAAAAAGTTTTTATCGAAATTGTCGGTATGCAGTATTATTTATAATTCGAAGAACCTCCTATAAACATTTTAACTGAAATCCGTCGAACTGTTTATGAGAAAGTCGAAAGTAAAAATAATGTTTGTATGGCAAGTGCCGTTAATAATAAAATATGTGAAATACAAATATTGGACCAAAATGTAGACTTCTTTTTTATCAAAGTCGTTAGAACCGTTTTCGAGATAATTGAGATGGTAGAAAAAATGTTATGTCAAGTACCGTTATTTTTGGGGCTAAAAAGCAATTAAGAATCTATTTGAGACAATCACAAAAAACGCTTAAGTACCAAGTTTGACGAAAATCGGTTCAGTCGTTTATTAGATCGATCTATAGCCACACAGACACAGATATTATTGCGCGACCCACTTTTAGGTGTTCTCTATTTTTCATGTGACTTTTTCAATCAAAATTATTAAAGTTGGCAATATAAAGTTGTAAATATCGTAGTTGATGGTACTTTGAAAAGAGTCTGAAAATTGTTGTGTTATACACACGTCGATTACGACGTCATTAGCCTTAAGTACAGACACTAAATTTGGCCAGAGGATGGACCAATGGTTAAAGGGGATAGCTTTAATAGCCTCCTGTTGGCATTCTTACATCGGCGTGCTGTTCTGCAAATTAGAGAGAATGAAATAGCCAGATAAGAAGATAAGCTAAACACTCTTTGCATATTCTGAGAATTCTTCCTACTTATTATTAAAACCAGTAAAAAAATTACATTTAGTGTAAAAAATTGCACTTTGAATTAGAATCTCTAGGCACGTGGGACTGGTCGAACACAAAACGTTGTTCGTGAAACACACAGGCTGTTGGATTTTTGCTTCCTTACTTGTCACCTGACTTCAATTTGGAACGTAGTCGTACATAGCAACACTTAAAGAACTATTAGAAAAGATAACCCATATCCTAAAAAATAATCCCTATCCTGAAAAGCTGACGTCCTATAATGTAACATTTATACAAGTTCCAAACTGTCAAAATAGTATTTCATGCTTGTCATCTCTTTACTTGCGATTATAGGAATACTAAATGTAAGTTATACATATCGTCGAAAAGAAGTTTTAAGATAACAATCAAACCTGCCATTAATATGATAGCGAAGACGAATAAGATGGTCTAAGAATTCTGGCTGTCAGTCTGTCAGTTTGTTAGTCTATCTGTATTTTTTTTATAGACACCTACAGCCCAAACGGGTGTGTCGAATTGCTTAAGACTTTATATATATAGTTCTTTAGGTATTGCACAGAGGGGAAATTGAATTTTTAGCGCAAAAAATAACGGTACCTACCATATAACCCTTACGTTAAATTCTATTTTTCTCGACGGCTCTAAAAAAAATTTTATTTTAAAAAATCAGTGCAGTTTTTTAGGTACGACCGATCATATGGTTGAAAAAAAAAATTAAGAAATGTCTACAAAATGGCTGGTAAATGGCTTAACGATTCTTTCGAAATTTCACACATATATAGGTTTAGGTAGCCCAATGTATAATGCGTACCAATATTTTTTGGATTTTTAAGAGCATTTAAGAATTAAGAATTGAAATTTATATTTTGAAAATTGCTCATTCAATTATTTTCAAAAATTATAGTTATATGTATTTGCTAATACCTATGAATTGGAGTTTTTGATTTTTTTTAAAAAATGTTTTCATAAAGTTTAAAAAAACGCCTTTTTTCTCAAAAACCGCTATACAGATTTTTAAAATGTTTTCTCATAAATTCAAATTTATCTAAGAAATAAAATAGCGTACTTTTTTTGAGCTCAAATTAGTTCAAGTACTTATGTATTTCAGAATGTTGAATATTTTCTTCTTTGATTAAGGGCCGTTTGCTGATACGAAACTTAAGAGCTTATGTTCCACATACACGCTTAAGTAATACATAGAGCTTTGCACCAAATTCAAACCTAAACATAAAACTCGTTAAGTGGAACATAGATTACGTCTTAGAAAAAGTAGCAAATAAGATATTTTAGTATGACATAAGGGATTGAATAACTCTTAAAAATACTGTTTCGGTATTTGGTTTTCTTATTTACCAACGCATTTAAGATTTACAATAAATAAAAATGTATTTTGAATTTCTGGATGCTTCACGTCATCGTTAAATCTTTGAAATCCCTAAAGTTGGAATTCCTCATCAAATGTATGAGGGAAATAAATATTTTGCTTCATTTGATGAACTCTCTTTTTACAAAAGATTTCGGTTAATAAAAGAGCAGTGATCAGTGATTGAAACTTCGATTATAAGGCCGCGGTCGACGAATAGCGAGTTGGAATCTAAATCCAGAAATAACTTTAAAATCCAAAAAGAAAGAAAAACCAATGGGAAAGTGGAACTATACTTTGCGACGTTTCTCACTTGTACTCTTGTGTTTGGGTGTAGCTTGTGCTGGTGCTTGTGCAAATAGCTGATTTTCTCAAACCCCGCTTCGCAGGAAAAATTGCTAATTTGCCCAAACGAAAACAAAGTTTCCATCGTTTTCGAGTGGATGTGGAGTGGACACCACGCTTCCAGATGAAATTGTCGACGACGCGACGGCGACTACATTGCGCCATGATTGTGGTGTGATGAGGCAACCGCCGATGATGGTGAGGACAATTCCAAGGATGACGCCAACACTGCACTCAAATTATAAAAATGGTGGCTTTGAAGTTGCTTGCAGCAGCAGCAGTAGCACCGGCAGTAGCGGCAACAAGCGCAAATTTACGAGTTACTGCAGCTGCCAACGATCTCTTTGGCTTTGATGATGAAACTGGTAAACCTTATCGAACGATGAATTGTCAACAAATTTCCGAAGTACGCCGCCGGTGGCCGTCTACAATAACTCGCGATTGCCAACAGACGACATCTGCAAGTGTACCGCACAAATCCCAACATTTTTTAATTTTATAAACAAAAATACTAAATAAAAACATAATTTCACCGTTTCAATTTTAAATATTGTATGCAAAATTTTCAAATTTTGTCATATCGCATAGTTCAAAGTGAACTTAGATGTATTTTAAATCTGTTACTTTGCTAAGTTTCACATAGAGTTTTACGTGCAACATAAATAAATTTATGTATAACTTATAAGTTATGTGGAACTTAGCTATTAACAGGATTTATGATTCGAATCAGCAAACAGACCTAAATCTTTTGTTTTTAAGTTTATATTATTAAATATTTAAGATTGTCATACCACTTTAAGATTTTAGATTTAGATTTAGGTTTTTAATAGAAATCTTTTGCATACGATGAGATCGAACATAAGAGCAAGTTCGTGCGATCCAGTAGTGCATTTTATTTGATAAGAGTTTTGAAATACAGTTTCATTCCGAATTATTAGGTTAAATTAGTTAACTGAGTTTTAATTTAAAGAATGCAATCGTTCTTGAATACAATCTTCAAAAATCATTCATTGGATTCAGTTTAAAGTTGCCATTCAATAACTTCGCTTTGAAACTGCATCTTTAAATTCTACAATAATTTATTTAACAATACAAAAGATTACAATTATTTTTTCTCCATTTTCTTACAGCAATCAGGTGATATTGATTGCAATTTTTTGAGAATTATTTTATTACAATTTTTTCCTTATGTTTATTAATATGGGCTTTTTTGGTCAATTTGTTAAGCACAACAAGGAAAACAACTTATTTCATCTTTCCGCGTTTCGTCGATTTTCACGACTTTATCCTCCTGATGCATTAATTTGATACATTTCATTGTAAAGTGGAACTGAGAATGTAAGCAGATATTTATTAAGTTCAAATCAATGTTTATAAAATAAGGAGAGCAAAATATTATTATTTTACTGGCGAATGGTGGTCAAAAGAATGAAAAATAATGGCAAGAATGAATATTTTCAAAAGATTGCAATCAATTGATTGCTGTAAAAGGAATAAGAAAAAATGTTTGAAATCTGCGTAATATCTTTGAAGTCGGCAAAGATTACATTCAAAAAAGATTACATTCTTTTACAAATATGACGTTTTGCCTATTTCCCCAACATCGTAGAATTTGTGGTTGAAAAATTGAGAAGTCTACACCTGGGGATAAGATTGGTACATAAACAATAAACATATAATATAATGTACATACTTAGGGTCATAAAAATAGACCAATCAGAAACTTAGCCCAAAATATTAATATAGATGGAAGAGTAATCTCAAATCTAATATGAAGGTAGATTAACCATTTTGAAATTTAAAAAACAAACCTGTTCACTTCAGAATTTTCTGTCCCAACACATTTTTTTTTAATTTCAAATAAATCTGAATGATTAACCTCTTCAACTTGCATGAAGTGGTTCGAAATTAAATACCACCTCATTGTATCTCATTGTATCCTTTCAACCCTCCCATTGTTCTCAAACCCACTTCAAGCTACTGTTGCAACTCTATTAAGCCCAAATTCAATGAATCTTCACTTATTATTATGTACTTATATTATAGGTCCTCGGGCACACAGTATAGGTACAGTAAGAAACATTTTCTATTCAACACAACATCAATTGATTCAATATAATAATATGAAGGACTATATGGTTGCGCGCCCAAAAATCAGTTTTATTAAATTTTCATAAATATGCCCTCGAAACACACACAAGAGCACAAACTCACACATCGAAAACCAATAATTGTAAATGAGCACAAAGTCTCCCAATAATGATGAAGATGATATTTGTAACAAGCAAAGGGCAATATAACAAAAAAGACGCCATATTCATTATGGAACCTCTTGAACTGTAAATCCTGTACATATACACGTAAGGGAGATTGCAATAGTTATTTTGAAAAAATTCAAATAACTTAATCCCTGGCATTATATGAGATTTTGCAACAGTCTCATAACATCCTTGTTGGAAAAAAATAAATATAGAATGAAAACAAAAAACCTGAAGTAGGTAATGTTTTTTCTTGTGAATTCTAAACGTCTCGGCTCGTATACCTTGCTATATATAGGTACATATATCAAATGAACCGACACTTATAATCCTGATGATTTGATGGCTTGCAATGCGGTGCCATATTAAATTCTTTATGTCTCCTATGTGTTTGTGTATGCCAAAAATTTATTACAATAAATCGTTGAGATTTAATCAAGGATCTGCTGTACTCGAGTCTGCTCTTATATTGACTGCAGCATTATTTACCAAACATTTCTATTAAGGACCTTTCGGATTTCTTCTCAATTTTGTTGCACTCAAGTGTGAACACGCGTTAATAAAAATCAGATAGCTATGTAGGTATGTGTAGATATAGGTATATACACTTTTAGTCAAAGCATCGATGGCGAGAATATTAAATTGGAATTCTATTGCGTGCTGCAAGGAGAGAAAAAAAAGAATTTCACGGATCGCCCAAAAGTATAAAAGTACACTCATCCCCATTAGATAGAGGATTTTTCCAATAACTCAAAAAGAAGAATTGAAAAATTGTGTATTTGAAGAAGGTTTCTATTCAATAAACATCTCATGAAGTTCTACGTTCTGAAGGATCATTTGATGATACGACGACCGCCACGGCGCGCCGCAGGACTAAATTCAATTTGCCTCACGAAACAAATTTACAATATTATATAACTCTCTCTCTCTTTGAGGGAAGCAAATATATGAAATTTATCAAGTGCCCTGGTCCTGGATGCTCTCAAGGACTCCAAAAGAGTAACTAAGTTGTGTGCTTCTCCAGGAATCATGAAAAGGACTCGAATCATGTGTATTGCACGTTGATGATGGTAAATCATATTCATCATCATCTTCATCATGATTCATGGTAATCGTAATCGTCATCGTTCGTCGTTGTTTATAAAGGACACTCGAAGGAATTAAAATCAAATGAAAAAGATTTAAATATATTTCTTCTTCGTTTTCGTTCTGAACAACTTGTAATTCTGTTTCGTTGAATAGGATTCAGGATCAGCTCTGCTCTGTATTCGAGCCAATGGGGTGGGTAGTCAGCAGTAAAATGAGGAACGAGGAATTTTAAATAATAAGTAAGTTATAGACTGAGAGAGTTGTGGAACGAGTGAATTTAATCTCTCCCGCATACCTAAACCAAGAGTTTCTTTACTCTCATTCCTATTTGTTATAACCACAGCAAAGCAAATAAGGTCCCTTTTGCAGGTCGCGATTCGGTGGGGTATGGGTAATCTGTAAATAACAAGAGAATCTTTTAATTTCATGTCATTTGGAATTTTTATTGGAAAAAGGACTTTTGTGTGTTTTATGAATGGTGGTATAATTTTTTAAGACTGTGAGCAAAAATAAGCCATCATACGACCACAAGTATACAAATGAAGTAGCTATTTGTATCCACCTTGATACGGGTTCTGATTCGGGTTCGGGATTCGGTCGGGGAAACTTTTGCTGAAATACTAATGAATAGAATTCAAATGAAATGAGGACATTTATGTTGAATGTAGTTTTTGTTGTGGTGAAAGTTAAGAAACACAAGAGGAAAATCATTGAAATTGAGACAAAAGTCCTTTGGCTATACATGTCTATAGAAATTTAATCTCGTACTTTAGGAGATTTGCACTCATGTAATCAAAATTTTATTCACAGTTTACAGAATTGGAAAGTTTAATTACAAATGAAATTTTGAAGATTTTAATTCCTACGAAGGCTTTAAGGTATTTTGGATGTAAGGATTTATTAATATAATATCATATTTATTCGGAGAAAAACTAATATCTGAGACTAAGAAGTCAACCAGTTACTGAATGGAGATGGAGGCATCGTTTCAGTCCTAGTTAATGCGAACAAGAGGGAAAGTATTCGTAGTAAGACTTTCTGTTTGTTCTAAGCAATTACATATTAAGCCTGTTCTCAAAACCAAGTTAATAACAACTATTGGGCTCTAAATAAAATTTTGAAGAAAAAATCATAAATATATAACGGAATCACATACACACTTGTTCTTATTGTCACATTGCATCGTAAGCACAAGCTTATGATAGTTAGTTAAATATAAATTTTAAGCGATTTTAGTTAAATTTTTATAATAGAAAATTTATTTCATTATAAAATACTAGCAGACCCGCCCGCGCGTTGCTGCGACTTATTGTATTGCGTTCAATTATTAGATATTAAAATTGTTATTGTTAAGAAAGTGATATGTAAAGATTCTAATTATAGTATCAATCAGTGCTTTTCGTTAATTAAGAACTAAATGATGAACGATATTACTCGATAACTTGTCGTTAAAAGATATCAACTTGATGGTTTTTCAACGCGTTGGCATACAACATACAGCTGCCAATTCATGGGAGAAACACTATTTCTCCAAGTACAAGCCGCAAATTGTCACTGTCTGCACTCACCGCGAGAGCCAAACGTATATGGAATTGAAGCCTTTTGAAAGGTATTATTGAAATATCGTTGCTTCAAGTATTTCGTACACCGTTGCGTAATTTTGGTGGATTTAATTTACGCAAGGGAATGACCAGTGAACCAATTTTAAGACACAGCTTGGGTGGCGACACTTCTGGCACATCAAGAGAATTTAAAAATTCAGTGGAAAAATTGACGATTCCATTGTCATCAATAATTATTGTCAATTTACTTTAAAGTCATAAGATCACATCACATGACAATAAAAAATTGAAAAGAATAAATTTAATGTCTCAAATTTACGTTTTGACGCTGGATGTGGACGATGCTGGTAAGAACACACAACCAATGTTATGTATATTTATTTGGTAATATTTTTCTTTGATTTCAGGGTGCCCTTAAAGAAAAAAAGTCTCAGTACTGAGGACTGTGATGCTTTTTTAGCTTAGAGCTGAGGTAGCGTCTGCGGGTACAAGGTTTGACCGAAGAATGCAATTAAAACTCGGTGCATGAAAGGTTTAGAACTCCTCAATCTTTACCAATTTTTGAAATACAACATTAAATCTAATCAAAAATACTATAACACGGTATTTCATATAAATACTTTACAATAGTTTTCCTTAAAAATAAACTTACAGTGTGATATAGGTTGGGATAGAGTCACCGGCCCTGGTTGAAACTAAAGGCACAAAGTTCGTGGGATAAAGTCCCCGGCCTGGCCGAAACCAAAGGCACAAAATGTACAACACAATGTCAAACAATTACTAAAATCCTAACTAGTACACTACGCACTCAGCAGTTTGCTTCTAGACACTCCCCTTGTGTACACCAGATTGGTACAATACCACCCAAGGCAGAAGTCCGTACCTTTCCACTCCGATGTTACCTTCTCTTAATAAATTCCCCGTAAGCAGAAAGTGTGAATCGTAAGCACAGAAAAACTCAGCCCATGTAATTTATATGGCGTGGCGTTATATTGAGTGATCTTTGTTTTTTTTTCATCATAAATCGTATGGTCACGTGTCTGCTAGCTAGATGAGCTTTATACATCTGTTATGAGTTGAATTTAATGTATTCAAACTAAAATAGCAGTTGGCTGGTTGATGAATGCATGTGATGTGTGGGGGATATTGGAAATATCCTTTTGTTGGATTGAATTAATAACTTCGTTGCAGGACGAAGCGAGGGAGCATCTATAATCTTCAGCGAAGAATTGGAGGAATTTGAAGCTACCGGATCTTCAACTGCAAAACAGCAAACTACCACCCCGGAATATCTCAGTACAATAATTATTGAAGAAAATAAAATTAATTTTTCGGACGCCATATAGTGAAAATTGGTTTTATGTTTAGTAAGTTGTCTCAAATCGCAATTTTCAAATTTTCATGAAATTCGGTCTACAATCACCAAAAATATGACTACATATTTTGTATAAAAGCAAATAAGAATCATATGCGTAGCCATCTAAGATTTATTGGAAAAAAACATAATAAAACTAGATGCTGATCAGTGTTGCCAATCATTAATTTTTCTTCTGTGAATTATACGATTCGAAATCTGTTCACGAATTGCTCATAAATGTGTCAATAATTCATTGGCTCTATACTGAATTTCGCTTCTAAAATACATCTCTGGTTATTTTTATTCTGAAACTAAAAGCATATACTTAAAAAGGTGGTTTAATTCTATTTTTATTAAACTATATATACTTAATAAAATTAATAAAGTGTGAGCACTGAATGGCTCAGATCATGGACGCAGAGAATCGTATACATATTTTTTATTCTGACATTTCTCTTTTTTTGTAAATGGAATATAAAATGAAATTCACGACTGGATCGCACTTACTTGCACTTATGTGCGATCAAATCGTATGCAAAATATTTCTATTAAGAATCTAAATATATTTTAAAAGTAGTTTTTTTATATACATTTTTTTTATAAACTTTAAGCATTTAATAACATCAACTAAAGAACGAAATGCGAAAAAATTTCGAAATATTGAATTTTCAAAAAAAAAATATTTGTTTTCAAAAACTTGAATTGAAAAAAAATATTTTTCGAAAATTTTATAATGCAGTACTATTTATAATTCGAAGGACCTCCTATATAAATATTTTGATCAAAATTCGACTAGGCGTTTATGACAAAGTCGAAAATAAGAAAAAATGTATGGGATGTAGGTACCGTTAACAAAAAAAATAGGTTTAAAATTTTGGTGACCAAAATGTAGAATATGTACATAAAATAGTACACACACCTTTTACTTGCGATTATAGGTTCTATAAGTCAAGTTATGCATTCATCTAAAAAAAAGTTTTGAGATAACAATCAAACATGACATTACGATGATAGCGAAGACGAAAAAAGATGGTCTAAAAATTCTGTCCGTCTGTCGGTCGGTCCGTTTGTATGTATGGATAGACACATACAGCCAAACGGGTAGGCCGAATTGCTTCAAACTTGGTATATAGAGTTTTTTAGGTATTGTGCAGAGGGAAATTGAATTTTTTTTAGCTCAAAAAATAACGATACCTGCCATATAGCCTTTACGTTAAAGCCTATTTCTCTCGGAATCAGCTCTAAAGATTTGATTTAAAAAATTAGTGCAGCTTTTTAAGTACGACCGATCCTATGATTGAAAAAAAAAATTAAAAAATTACTACAAACGGTACATAGAACCGTGTTTTTAAATTTCGGCTATCTCATAAATGGCTTGACCGATTCTTTCGAAATTCCACTCACATATAGGTTTAAGTTGCCCAATTTATACTGCCAACCATAATTTGTAATTAATATTTTTTTGTATTTTTAAAAGCATTTAAAAAAAATAAATTTAATTTGTATTTTGAAAACTGCTCAATAATTTTTTTTTTCAAAAATTATAATGTATTTGCTGAATACCTATGAATTGGCGTTTTTGAATGTTTTTTAAAAATTGTTTTCAAAAAGTTTTAAAAGAATTTTTTTTCTCAAAAACCGCTCCACAGATTAAAAAAAAAATTTTTCTCATAAATTCAAATTTTTACAAGAAATAAAATGGCGTACTTTTTTTGATCTCAAATTAGTTTAAGTATTTTTTATTTAAGAATTTTGAATTATTTTTTCTTTGATTAATCTTTTGTTTTTAAGTTTATATTATTAAGTATTTAAGATTGTCATACCATTTTTTTATAGAAAAAAATTAAAGAAACTTTGTATATAAAAAAAAATTAAGTAAAAAACGATGTGATCGAACATAACAGCAACTTTTTGCGATCCAGTCGCGCATTTTATTTTTATCCAAATCGATAGAGCCGTTTTCGAAATAATCAAGATGGTAGAAAAAAATTGTAGGGTTATTTGTCACCATTATTTTTAAGTACGCCAGCAAAATAAAAATTTCCAAAAAAGAAACATGAAAATCGGTTAGATAGTTTCGGAGTTTATCGAACACATGGAGGTGACACAAGATTTGTATATAATGGATATTGTAAATTTGAAAACATAACTGAAAAAAGAATAGTCAAACCGTTTTCGAAATATTGAATTAAATGAAGTTAAAAAGAAAACATATAAACACATTAATTAAACATTATGCATTATTCTTTAGAATTTAAAGGATATCCTGTATAATTTCTACTTGCGATATACATATGTACGGCAAGATTGGCACTTGGAAAAAATGGAACTCGAGATATTAGTCAAACTTAACATTACTATGGTGGACAAAATGATGGCAATTCTGTCTGTCTGTCTATAGATCTATCTACGGCCGAAACGGCTGAAGCGTTTTTCTTCAAACTTGGTACTTAAGCATTTTAGGTGAATGACAGTAACAAAGATAACAGTAGGTACTTGTCATACAACCATACTTATTAACCTGATCTCAGTCAAACTTGTTTAGGTAAATTTGATATGTTTGTTTTGTGGAGGATTCAGGCGTTAGAAATAAGTAGGTATGATCTGATAATAAATTTGGACGTTGCTGTAAGTTTTGAGTAAACTTTTGAGTTATAGTTATGTAGAGGCTGAATAAAATTACTCAAAAATTTAACAATATGTCAAAATGTTCGAAAGTTACTTTTATCAATATTTCTATACATCCGCCGTAAGATATATGTTTTAGATTGCCAAAGCTAGTATATTTATATGGAAGTCCCATTCCGTCTTAAGGACCTATCTCCACCAATCGTGCATTCAATTTCTGCTGCCTGCACATGTACCCAATCCATGTCATTAATAATTTTCCAACAATTAACCTTAAATGCAAACAATTATTCACAGTCCTTCAAAGCCACCTGTATTATTTCCGAAATTAAGTCAATTCTTTTTGATTTATTTCGCATTCAAAAACTGACAAAATTCAAACACGATATATGTACGTAGGTAGTCACTCACATCACAATCATCCATATCCCTTGCCAACCATTTCTAAAATATCACATGCATTTGTTGTCTTATATACAAATGTAAAACGAAAGCACCAACGCCAACAAACATTAGACCGAGTAGAATAAGTAAGGTAAAGGTATCCGTTACTCGTAAAGCATTTAACATTTAACATTTAACTATACAATACAACACCTGCCGTGTAATTAAATCAATAGAAACCCTTGCAACAGTTAACAACATCGACAGCAGCATTGACTATGACGAGTATGCATGACACGACCCACGACGCCGACGATGACGATTGACGGACGCATGGTAAAAAGGGGTATGTTCCTGTTTACTCCGTCTGTACTTATAATATGTGGCCAGGGCCACCTTAAGCCAAGTGGGAGCCTATATCTAACGTAGGATCTGGGCCCGTTTTGCCCCTCAATGCAATATGTACATGTATCTTGAGAAATTCGTCAGAAGTTAGAATTTCTAATTGAAATTATATTATAGACAGAGAATAATCGTTGAAAGAATGTATTAAAAGAATGGGACCTAGGTGACTTCCCTGTGGAACTTCGAATTTTTCAGTTTAAATGATAAGGATAAAATTATCTAAATGGATAACGTTGGCAACCAGTCCAGTTCAATAGAAATTCCCTCTGTTCATTATGAAATAAAACTATCTTAAGGATGTTGACGTAAGACATCAGATTAGTTTATAATTATTTTCTTGAAGTTTTAATTTTGCTTTCCACAGCATATGTAATACTTTTTAGCATATTTTTGATGGTGCTTGTGTTATTATTGTACATAATTCGACTAGACTTCTGGCAGGGACGTTAATCCATCAATTAGTCCTAGGAAGATTTTCACTTAGTAAGAAACGAATTAAGAGTCGATATTAGACTAAACTCAAATTTAGCCAAAATCTGTAGACATAAATGTTTTACTTAAGCCAGATAATTGCTTAGTAGTAACAAAACAGTATCGAAGTTGAATTTATTACCACAAGAAAAATCAATCATAGAATCCATTCGTAGTAAGTTCGTAGTGGAAAATCTGGTACGAACTTCGAAATTCGTAGAATTTGGTATCTCTGAATCACAATGAAACGGAAATATCTTAGCTTTCCCTACGACGAGTTATTGTTATTGTAGTCAAGTGGAAAACGGTTATCTTATTAAGAATTTAGGTATTTTTAATGAATTTTTATTCAAATTCAAGTCTTCTCTCGAATCCATTGAGCATTTTTTTTTTAATTAAAAGAAAATGTGTACTGCGCTTTGTCAACTTCGGAATCCTTAACAGCACTAAGCTGGTATAGCTACCTTCTTCCAAAAATTTCAGCGCAGCGGCCAGCCGACAAAACAAATTTATTGATCAGGAAAATATAACTTCTTGAAACTCCTGTTGCAGCTCCTCTAAAACGTAGATACCTAAACGCTTGTTCACTCGGAAATATCTTATAAAACTGAAGAAGTTTCGATTTAATTATTATTCTTAAAGTTGTTGATTCATATCTATAACAAGGTACAAGTTTTCATCCATACAAAATGGATTGCATGTATATCTCAGTTGATTTCTTTGGATTTTAAGCGTTTGCCTTCGCCTTATATCCTCGTCATTTGCAGCTACAATTGCAATCTCCATGGAATCCATTTTATGCGTAAATAACAAAAATGAACACTAAATTATATTCGGCCCTATTGTGAGTTTCGCCCGGGATATGTTTTACCCGAAATATTTGTGTATATGTACGTATTATATTAAATATTAACAATTGATATGAACTAAAATTTGTTTCCTGAAATTTGATTTTTTTTCATAATTGGCGGTGATTTGACGAAACAGAGATGATTTTGAAATTGAGAGTAGCGTAACAATCCATTCGGAGATTTTTCACGATGGAATCTGTGATAGGGCTAAATATATAGTGGATATTACATTCCTACCACTCATATGTTTACGTTATTTTTATAATTTCACGCTGTCATTTCAACTTTTTACCTTAATTCTAAACCGAGTTCTTAACTGTTGTGATATGCAACATCGATCGAAAATCAAACTCAACCAGTTGATATGAAATATCTATGGCGGCGTGCTGTAGGTTAAACCAAAAACGTGATTCGAAGTTATGTATACGTTCCATGTATCCTGTTGTGCTTAAACGTTTTATGTAGCACCTTACATTACGGAAGATTGCTAAGATACTATTTATATTAGGAACATTGCGTACCTAGTACATCGTGTTTTCACATCTTTCGGCATTCACACTTTTTAACATCGTGACTTTTCACTACGTAGTGCAGTCATATCACGTGACTACTCTTGCAGTTTTCAAACAAATATGTACATCTCTATGAAATATCTGTAAATTGAAAAATATAATAGTGAGCTCGTACAGTGTAAGATGAACTATAATGGCCAGTTGCACTAACGCTGTTCAAATATTTGATCTGTGGTTCAGCAATTTTAATTCATGATTTTATCGGATTAACTGAAAGTCAACTATAGTTCAAGTTTCAAGTATAGGTACAAAACAAGAGGCAAATACATGCTTGACTTATTATTGAACCTCCGTCGAAATCGGTGAGATACAATTGCTAAACCATAAATATTTGTACAACTGGTCCTAATGAATACATTGTTGAGATTTGGGAATTATAATATATAGAGGAAATAGCAATAAGAATTATGTGCTCCGCTCCCTCTGTTCTGCCAATATTTATTTTTATCTACCTAATAACCAGTTGCACAAATTTAACTTGAACCGAAGATCAACTGAACTCGAGTTATATCTAGAACAGTTCGAGTGTTTTCTCCACTTGCGACTCAAGAGGGAGGTAACTGAACTATCTACCCAAAATTCGAGTACATACATGGTTTTTGTCACTGTCAGTTGTAAGTGTTTTTTTTTATTTTTATAAATCCGTCATGAATAATTTCAGAAGGTTAAGTTCTTTGAATAAGATAATTAAGAATAATTATTTTTTTAATGTAAAACTTTTTTGAAAACTACAATGAAAATGATAATTATTTATTGGAACTTCCCATTACGATGATTTCCAAAAAGTGTTAAAATTGTTTAAAGCAACTTGGAATAGTAACCATGAGTTTTTAAGCCAATCAATCAAATACTTGGAACCTAGGTGAACTTGAATTAATCCGCCGAAATCAGCGAGTTCAATTCTTCCAGGTTCAGGGGTGGATTTTTTTTCATGACTGACACTCTCTTATTATGTCGTAGTGAAAATTCGCAATCTAAACAGAGTCCAAGAGCCCAAGAAGTACGGTTACAAGAGGGGAAATGAAGAAAAGGGGGAAATCACAAGTTTTCTAGGGTGGGCAAAGTTTGCTTTTGAAAAATATAAATAAAAACTTAAGTAAGAAAAATCATTCGATTTTTTATTATTAAAAACATTCACAAAAATCAAAAATTATAACTTAGAACTTATCTCCAAAAATAAATTAATGAGAAATAAAAAATAATTAACTTTTTCCATAAGAAATTAATAAAAAATAAAGCAAAATGTAGGATACATCACATTATAAATGTTTATAAGTTCATAATATAATAAGATCCTGAATAATAAACTTTACAATTTTATAAAATAAGAGTATATGTATACCTTATTCAAAAAGCTGCCATTTTACTTTTAAAGAAACGAAAATAAATTATTTTGTAAGAAAAATGTTATAAAGGACAGTTAGCAACAAATAGTAAACTGACAGATGAAGGATACATTTTATACGTGAAGGGAGATGTCGTTCATTGAGTGGATGAGTTCAGCTTGGAAAATTATTTACACTTCGATGTATCTACAGAGAATATATTAAAAAAATTAATGAACATATTGTTACAGTTATCAATCGAAGGCTTTTTTGAAGTTTTTCTTAATAAGGAGAACAAACAGCATTTTGGTATGGAAGAGTCGGACCAGGTTGGGATGCACTAGATTTTTTTTAAAGTAAAACTTCTTTTGAGGCGTTGCGTTGGGAGTAATAAAAATTCTATGGAGCTGTCAAACTGACCGATATATGACGTGACCCGACATATGCCATGTTTGTTCTACCGACTATATTTTGTGGATTTGTTTTTTGTTTGTACATGTTGTGGATTCTCATTCTGTAGGTACCTATGTACATGAAATGTGTGTATTCAACGAGAAATTCTTTTTTATTGCTGCTTTGTTTTTTTTTTGATTCAATTTTTTTTTTGTATGTTCGTTGTGGATTCGCATAGATTAATGTAGTTGATATGCGCATTGTGTGTATTCGACGAGGAATTTTTTTGTTAGTTCGTTTTGTTGGTAAGATTAGATTAATGCGTATTGTGTGTATTTGACGGAGATTTTTGTCATACATTAAATTATATTGTGTTGTTTTAATGTGTGTCACGTTTAAGTCGATGGTCTCGTTGCCAGTACATCAGTCTATCTATCTAGATTTAAATATACGGAGTGGTGTTATGTATGTAATGTAAAATTGTTGAACCATAAATCAAAGTTCAAACAGTACTTATTCAAGTACTGAGCTGGTATCAAAAAATATCAACTTCGTTATTTTTTGACCGGTTTCCATCATATTGAAATATATATAATTTTGTAGCTGATTAGAATTACGAAAGCAAAAATTGTTTCAAATTAGGGATGTTTTACTTCTGGCGCTTGTACATAAGTACACACACTCTTTTTTTTATTTTAACTTTCACTACGAAATGTTAAAAATAACTTTGATAGACGTAGAAAATCTTAGCATTTAAACAAGTGACTTTTCAAATTTCTTTATAGCTAATGGCAATTGTTAAAGTAATTTTATAATAGTTAGTTATGATGGGCATCAATGTGCATCATCGTTTAACTTTTTGGGGTAAGTTGTACAAAGTGATGTGAATGTTTGATCTGCGGAAAAAAAATGTTTGAAATGACAGAGAAATTTGCCTGGGAAGCTCATTCCAATAAATTCTCAATAAAACTTTCGACTATCACGTTCCATTTAACGGAGGGACATTTTTATTCACGATAACCCTAACTTCAATTTAAACTCTTGCGTGGAGTTTTTTTTTGACGTTTAATAATCGGGTAAGTTAAACCATCTCGATACAAATTACAGAAAATTAAAATTCCCAGCTGCAAAATTCAATTTGCCGTACTGGAATTTATTTAATAAGTAACTAAGAAGACATAAAACTTGAAGGGCCCTAAATTCAAGGCCCCATTCAAACTATTTTTTTTATGGCGAGAGGGCCCTGTATCCTGTATGGTTGCCATACACACAAATACTGTGTAAATATTTTGAGAGACAAAGTTACGGAAATTTAATTAAAATCAAATAAACAAAATACCTTTTGAATTATTATTAACAACACTAGTAACGCGCTGTTTTGTGTACCTTGTTTTCATGTAGTAGGTGCGCGCTTTAGGTTATTACAAGGAGGTGCGGACTAATAAAGAATAAAACAAAAAAAGAATCAAAATGATGTTAGTTTTATTGCAGCAGATGTCGAAGTTCTCAAACGGAACATGATTATTTTTTTTCCTTATAGGTAGGTACATAAATAACAAGAACGACGCACGATGGCGCGGTGATGAAAAAATTAATTGAATTTAGTTTCGATGGCTATGGAAGTGGTGGATTTGAATTCGAATTGATTAAATGAGCGAATGCGTTGTTTCAGTTGAGTGGAGCATAATAGTAGATATATACATGTAGTTAACTCTTGAGAACGCGAAGGCAAAATGTAATTATTAGGTAGATAGGTAGTCGAGTCCTACTTTAACAGGGGTTATGACTAGCAGTAACTTGTTTACTTTCCTTATTATTTTGTAGTGGTTGTTTTAATTCGAAAAGCAGTCCCGCTAACGTTATTTGTTTAGATCCACGTTGGTACACCTGATGACTTTACTAGACTTTTTATTATTCCATGCGCTTGTTTGCTTCATTTTCATAAGGCAAATTAGACTACTTAAGGTTCTTACCAAATTCGGTTGGGGTCAACTAAGGGACAAATATTGAAACCTTGGTTCAATTATTTAACCTAATCATTTCGCCTGATATTATCTTTAACAACAAAATAATGGTCAACGTCAAATTAATGCTTGCCCAAAGGTTGAACATGAGTTAATCTGCCGAAATCAGTGGGAAAATATTTGTATTTACAACTATCCCTTATAAATCTAACTAAAAGATTAACAATATACACGAATAAAAATTTTCTAGTGAAAGTCAAATAAAACTGCAATAAATATTTTGTCATTAATTAATTATAGGTACAGTATTTTAAGAATAAAAGAAACGCGCATATAAGAAAAACACTGTTATAAGAAAGTCTTTCTTACACACCGAAATTAATTCTTAGAACAAAAAAGTATGCTTATCTATAAGAAATTTACTTAGTCAGACTATCCTGTGCTAAAACATTTTGAATATATGCATCTTTGTGTTGAGACCTTCATTAAAAGTGCAGCTGAAAATTGAAAAGGCCTCTAATATTCTGTCCACAGATGAACAATACAAAGATGGGAAATTTCTGCAGCTTTTTGTGTTCGCCTACAAGCTATTACTGTTATGATACTGATATTTTTGCATCTGTGTAGGATAAAATTAATATTTATGCATTTGAGTGTAGTTTCACTATACCACATATTGTTGTTAGATTTCACATCTATTCATGGAGCGAAAGTCAAATTTACAAATACAATCGAGTCCGCTTAACTGAAACGCCAATTTGCCATACTTTTTTTACATTTAAGCTGTATTTTCACTTCAGTGATCTTTGAATAACTAAAAAAAAAAATACTTTACACGAACTTAGATAACTAAAATACAATTTCCCCAATCCAATCTAAGAATAAGAATGCAATGGGTTATCCATTTTACGGTTTCAAAAGTAAACGTAAATAAAACACATATAAAATATTTTTTTTCATGATATTTCTTTTTTATTATAAAGTTTGAACGTTGACATTATGTGTGAAATACTACATCATTTAAATGACCACCACGCGAATTGTTGCAAGCATCGATTCTCTTGAGGTAATTTTCCACCAATTTTTGACACATATTGGGCTATATCTCAGCCATAACTTGACGAACGTTGTTTTTCAAGTGCTCAAGAGTTAAAGGTTTATCTGCATAAACACGGCCTTTTTCGTAGCTCCACAAAAAAAAGTTTAGCAATGTCAAATCGCATGATATCGCCACGACGAGAAATTACGCGGCCAGGAAATGTCTCTTGCAATTAAGCCATATTCGCTTGAGTTGTGTGGCATGTGGCACCGTCTTGCTGACATATTCTCCAAGTCGTATTCTTCAATAGAAGCCAAAAAAAAGTCGGTTATCATATGACCATAACGCTCCGAATTGACAGTGACAGTCGCTTCATCGTCGTTTTCGAAGAAGTAAGGTCCAATCACACCTCCGGACCAAAGAGCGCCCCAAACAGTGACTCTTTGTGGATGTAATGGCCTCTCTTCAATTACTTGAGGATTCTCAGAACCCCAAATATGACAATTGCCACCGAGTGAGAAATGTGCTTCGCCGCTGAGAAAATTTTGTTCGAAAAATCGCCGTCCACCGCCTGTTGTTCAAGCACCAATTCGACGTATCTACGACGTTGTGAATGGTCAGCTGGCTTCAGCTAGCAATTTTGCCAATTGCTTGCGTAGTTGGACGATTATGTAAACCGTAATCTCCGCTTAAAGCACGATATGGCAGAATCGTCATTTTTGTAGTAGGTCTTTGCTCTTTCATTTTTAGGTCTATTTTCTTTTCACTACACCAACCGGGACTTCATGACCTATACCCAATAAGGTGCTGCTGCTCCTATTTGCCATAGAACCCCTCCTTGCCAATTCATCTGCTATCTCATTGCTATGTCAAGGAACCCAACAAAGTGTGACTCGGTTAGAGTTACCGATGACATTCAGTACGCTTCGGCACTTTGCCACTGCCTTGGATTTTATTGTCTCGCTGGATAATGCTTTGATAGCTGCTTGGCTGTACACGAAGAATGTGATCTCTGATGAGAGCAGTTTTCTCCTTTGGTTCATTTCATCTGCTTTTTCAATCGCATAGATCTCAGCCTCAAACACGCTATATTCATCTGGGAGTTTATATTTATGATTCCTTAATATTAAGAGCTTTACAAAACACTCCGGCTCCTGTTCCTTCTTCCATTTTAGACCCATCGGTGGAGATGGTTATACCCTGTTCTCTTAATAGTGAGCTAGGTTCCCATCCAGTTGAAGTCAATTCTCGGTGATAAGTAGTCCGTTGTCACATCAAGTTCAGCTATGTTGCCGTACCTTTGCCAGATAGACCCATGACCTTTGGTACTGTGCTTTCAAAAGTCCGTTTCTTTAAGTCGAAGTGCATTCTTGGCAGCTGTGCACCTTATGTACTCGTCCAGACCTGGACAATTTAAAATGATTTCCAGGCCTGCTTGTGGCGTAGAACTCCATGTCACCCTTATTCCCATAAATTCTAATCTCTGTACCTTGTTTAGGTTTTTGAGATAGCTATCTTTCTCTACAGATTTCCGCCACACTATCGACCTGTAGTAAGTATTGGGCGAACGATCGCTGTGTACATCCAATGGATGACTTGCGGTCGCATGCCCCATTGTGCTCCAAAGGTTTTTTTTTACATGTGCAGAAGGCGCAGAGTGCTCTTTCTATTCTTTCCTCTGTATTCCGTTTCCAAGTTAGCTTTGAGTCTAGGATTACTCCCAGATATTTGGTTTCTTTGGAAAGTCTAAGAGGGATCTCATTCAGCTTAGGAGGTATAAATTCCTCCAGCTTTCTTTTCCTCGTGAACAGAACTATTTCAGTTTTAGCGGGGTTAACATTAAGACCGTTTTCTTCTGCCCACTAGGATAATTCCTTGAGAGCAGATTCCATTATATCTTTGATGGTGGTAAAGTACTTACCCGAAATCAGAATTACTATGTCGTCTTTATAAGCCACTGCTTTAATTGCTTTACTTTTAAAACTTGTAAGAATGCTGTTTACTACTAGGACCCATAGAAGAGGTGAGATTACTCCTCCTTGTGGTGTGCATCTTGTAACCGTTTTCTCTACAATAGTGTCACCGAGTTGTGAGTTTATGATCCTACCATTCAGCATGGTATAAATCCAATCTACAATGGCGGCTTCAGCTCCAACCTTCTCCAAGGCAGTTTTAATGGAATTCGTTTTAACGTTGTTAAACGCCCCTTTGATATCCAGAAATGCTGCTAAGGAGTGTTCTTTGTGCTCAAGATTTTTTTCTCTATTATTGAAACTACTGCGTGCAATGCTGTCTCCACTGATTTACCTTTAAGGCAAAGAAATAAATATGTCAAGGTTTGAAGACAATAATTCTCCTAAATAATTTTTGTTTTAAATAAAAACTGAATATTTCCAGTAGGATTTATTTCCACTGTTACACTGTCAGAATATGTCAATGCTATACTGTCACACTTAAACAGTATTATGATTGCATGATGATTGTTAACCCGAAAGTGTCAGACGGTCACACTTAGTACCGAAGAAACCCGACGCACTGTCACACGATTGGGATTCTTTGAGTCACGTCCAATAATAAATCCATACTGTTTTTTTATGAAAAAAAAAATCAATTACACAACAGAATGCCTACGCCATCTGTGTTGACACGGCAGAAAAGTATAGCGTTTACTAATCCGGAAAAAGTTTATTTAACAAGCCGAAATTAATCAAATTTGACTAAAAGTGAACGCTGTCACCACGTGTAACGTCAATCCTTGTGAGCGTCAAGATTACCAGTCAAGTCAACGACTAAAGCCGTGATCGTGAGACAGATTGCGAGAAATTTCACTGACACAGATTGTATGTCAAGGCATTTTGAAATAATATTGAAGGACGTGCATCATTTCTGCCATCTAATGTGATATACTCTATACAGTCCAATGTCAGTGATTTGACCGTTTTTTGATGATTTTTTATTGAGTCATCTCATTGGACATATGGGTTGGCCATAAACGTAGCTTGACTTTTTACTACATCATCCAATCAATTGTAGTGACTCTGTCACTACAGCGTGAATGATCACAATATAAATGCATAAAACGTTGACTATCACAAGAATTTCGTTTTAAACAACTCTGACGTGTCATGTGTATTTCCACTGTCAATGCGTCGACACTGAAAAATTTGTATATCACACGACTTGAACACATTTAAACTCGTTGGAATCATTCGGGCGCTTAATAATATTTTTTGCAATGATGTCGAGGGCGTGCATCTTAATAAAAAAAAAATTAACTCATCACGAAGATGAAATTAATTCCCATAATTAAGCATTTGAACCTCTGCCCCAAATATTGAATCCAACAAATTCACATTGCCTTCCTCATTCGCCTAAAAATTAATTTTAAGAACAATTATTATAATAGTCTTCTAAATATCCGAATTAAATAATTTGTGCATATGGTCAATTAGAGAAGTCAGCCAGTCGGCATACAACAATAGCAGGGGGTTACATTTTGCCTAAAACCGATTCTCTCCCATTGAAGACAACAAGAGCACATAAAAAGGAATAATTTTCAAAAAAAAAACATAAAAAAATTGATAACAATAAAAAAGGAAGAAATATATTCGCCCAATCGATTAACCATCAGACATTTAACATTCACGCGTACACGCTTCAACTAACATCCTTTCCTCACTCAACTTCTCATCATTTCAATGAACACAAAAGGATATTACATATACATATTCATCAACAAATACAAAAAAATTCGATTTCATAGACAAAGAAATTGCTTCCTCCACAAGGGGCAATAATTGTGCGCTATACACCAATTAATTTATTTATTTATCCTTACTCAATCAAAAATACTACTATGCCCGTTCATATACATACATAAAAAAAGAAGAAAAAAAAATACTCGAATTGAGGTCGTCCAAATCCATTTTCAACAATTTCGTGGGAAAAGCATTTTCGAAATCATTTTTACACAAATCAATGAACATCACTCATTCCATCATCATACATTCACATTCATACACAAATGGCAAACAAAAAAAAGATGTATTGAACCTGCTGACGAATAAACGTCAATGAGCCTTCAAACGATGCGAATACGAAAAAAAAAATCAAAAAAATCGAACCCTCCTAAGCCGGAGGTTGATAATTTAGCAAAAATCTCACTTAATTCCCCCAATCAATGGGTGGTGGCGTTGGTGATGGTGACACATACGCTCGGTTTGGAAAAAGGATTTGCGTACGTGCACAAGTGTGAGTTGTTATATAAGAACAGGATTACTAGAGGTGGAAAATGGTGTTCACCCTCAATTATTTTCCATTTAGTAGAAAATTTATAAAAAAAAAAAAAAATCATTTAGACAGACATTTTTGATTTGATGCTTTTCTTGTCAAGTTTTTTTTTTTTGATTCAAAATATAACCCGTCAAGTAAAAATTAAAATAACAAACCTATACATACCTCCATAAAGGACATCATTATGTACATTATGTAGGTAGGTATTTCTTACTCATCCATGTGGAAGATATACGAATTTATTGCCAAGTCGGCGAATCCTTTGAATGGGCGAAAATCGACAACCTTTGAGTTGTTTTTCCAATAACAAAACACAAAGCAGCGCGGACACGTTTCTATTGAAAAATTGGCTTTACTTTTCAAGGATTTTCCCACAATATTTATGATTATTTAAGTGCGAATTGAGTAAGGAGGAAAAGTTTTTTTGTTTTTTTTTTGCCGATACAAGCTTGACTCTGCTTGCTTTTCAAAGACTGTTGTTGTTTCTTGTATATTTAAAAGCAATTTGTTTTAATAACCTTTAAAGGACAATTCTATGTAAGTCGTATGCTTGACTTATGAAATTCAAATAAGTTCAAGAAAAAAAAGGAAACACCTTAGTACTCACTTGAGTGCACCATCACAGCTTATTTATAAGTCAACCATCCCTGAAGAGGCTATTGTAAGATTCGGTGAGTTAATGTGTGTAACTTCAAGGTTTGTTTTAATATTTATTATTTAATCATATATAGGCAGTACCTTGCACGATGTTCGATCAATCTTAAAAACAGGACGCATTTACCAAAATGCTGGCCAAAATTATTAATTTTTTTCAAGGAGTATTGTTTATGGTGCATTTAGCAATCTCATGGAGAAGTCTTACAATCGAAAAATAATCTGACTCCTAATTTTAGCTGTTTATGGGAAACTATAGTCTTTCGGTTTTGCCTTTATGTACTCTAGAAGTAAAATACAGGATTGGATTGAAAGTACATGATGTTATATCTCCGATCACATCTTAGGCATACGATTCTTAGTAGAAAATTCTAAATGTTTTTTTTTAAATCGTTTCTTATTTAATTTTTTATATGTACATATTTTTAATTTGTTTAAAAACAATTTGGCTATTGAAATTTCAGATTAAGTAAAACGTCAAAAGTTTTCGAAATATTGAATTGAAAAAAAAATGTCAAAGGATCTTCTGCGTACAAATTTCAAATGTAAAAGTCGAAAATAAAAAAAAACGGTTCTATTTTAACGGTTCTTCTCAAATGATTATTGCTATTCCAATTTAAGAGCTTTGGTAGGGGCGTTGCTAGGAGTGAAAGTAGTAGCCTATGATGATGACTTTGCTCTATTTGCAACAGGTAAATTCCCAACCACTATAAGTGAACAACTTCAAAACGCTTTAGCCAAAGTTTGTAACTGGACAAAAAAATGTGGTCTAAAGGTTAGTCCCTCAAAGAACAAACAGAAGGAAAAGACCAGATTTTTCAGTACCCACAATTGATGGGATCCCACTTATTATCTCGGATCAAGCCAAATACATTGGTGTGATCCTAGATAAGAAATTAAACTGCGGTCCAAACATAAAAGAACAAGCTTAAAAAGCAATGATCGCATTCTATTCATGCAACACGATATTTGGTAAAAACTGGGGCCCAAATCCTAAAATGATCATGTGGATGTATAGGGCAATCGTTAGACCGGTAATCTTGTATGGTGGAATGCCCTGGAAAAAACTACGAACCTAAAAACTCTAACAAAAGTACAAAGAATGGCTTGTGTAGGTATAACTGGAGCGATGGAGAGTACCCCAACAGCGGAATTAGAAGCAGTAATCAACTTAAAACCAATTGACCTATACGTACAAGAATCAGCAGATAATAGTTTCTTACGGCTAAGCCAAACTAACGCCTGGCGTAAAGGCCACATAGGACATGCTCAGATTCTACAGAAAATTATAGGCAACAACGTGAGCACAGACTACATGTTACCAAAACTCGATTTTAAAAGACCCTTTAAAACCTGTTTCCCCGACAGACAAGTATGGGTAAACAACGAATTCCATACTGATGGGTCGACAGTATCTATCTATACCGACACACGGCTGAAAGATGGACACTGGAGTTGGTGCAGCTTTTTTCTCAGATAACCTTAAAATAGCCACTACAGATAGGCTACCTGATCACAGTAGTTGTGTTTCAGGCTGGGGTCCTGGCAGTGAAAAACGCTGCAAAACACGTATCAATACTGGAGATACCACATACTGACATCACCTTTTTTATCGACAGCCAAGAAGCAATAAAAGCAATTGATTCTGCAGTTATCAAGTCAAAGCTGGCGGGGAAGGGTTCAATACCTGACATTACCCAAATAGACCTGTCGATTAAAATCCCACTCTGTGTCATAAAACAGAACATTGGAAAGAAGGTTCTTTTAAAAACAAATGAAAGATGGAACGGACTCAACACCTGTGCTACAACCAAGAAACTATGGCCTAACTTTAAAAAGAAAAGAACAGAAAGTATTACCCACATAAACAAGAATTCCCTTCGAACTCTTGTAAGCATACTCAACGGACATAATCTACTGCACTCTAAAATTAAATCGTGTAATTTTACTATCATAAAGCGAGGAAAATTGTTGCCTACCATAATTGCAGTATTTTTACACACGTATTAATCCTAAATATTTAATGTGTATATAATAAATATTTTATGTGTAATTTCAAATAAAGATTTAAAATAAAAATGTGTATTTCTACACCTAAGGTTTTAAACATGATGTAGGTATATATACAAAATTTACGTTTAAAATTCAACAGAATTGCTTAAATCTTGTATATATGAGCATAAAATGAGTAAATTAAAACCTTTTTGTTCAAATCTATAGCTAAATTCAACAAAAAAAATGCTTAAACTCCCAACAAATTTAAGTGTGAAAACGCTTAAAATTATACCTTTTTTATGTGATATCGCTATAAAATGTGTAAATTTAAACTTTTTTTGTTCAAATTTATAGCGAAATTCGACAGGCAATTTCCCCAAAAGAAAATCCCCAAATAAGTTTATTTGGGGTCAAGTTTAACAGCATTATATGGAATAATTATATAATTATTGTCTTCATCCTTCTTTTGTCATAAAATAAAAAGACAGTGCTTTTTTTAATCCGTTTTTCTTTTATTAAACAATCAAAAACCTGATTTCAAATTAAATAAAAAAACAGTTTATCATAAAATATAACAAAATATGAAAACTTTCAATTCTAGAAAAAAAGACATTTTATTGAAATTAATCAATGAGTAGAAGATAAAGACAGGTGTATGATATCCACTTCAAAAAATTAGCTTGTAGCCGTATGTACACAACTTTTTTTGTACACGAATATTTGAGGGCAAAACATATTACGTTCTATGTTTTCCAACGCCAACGGTCTGATTACGAATAAAATGAATACTAAATCGTATCATCATCACCACAAACGAATTAAAAATGTACACATAAAATATGTAACTTACATCAAATGGTAGTAAATATAAGCATTGATTGTTTAATTACAAACACTTTATGCGTAGTTTTCATTAGGTGTTTGAATTTAAACAATATTTGTTTAATTATAAACACTCTGGGTGAAATGCTTAAACATTATTAGTTTAATACTGAACAATGGCGATTGAAAGGTACACAGATTACAACACAACATTATGTGTTGAATTTTTTGTACCTATTGTCGTGTGTATAAATACGCAACTTGCCTACTTTTACACTAAAAATTACATACAAATTCGTGGTAAATTTACACGCAGTTTTTATAGTGTGGGCTATCATAAAAAGAAAATGGGGCTTAGTAATGATGACCTATGCAGAGGCTGCAATGATGAAGATGAACAGGAGGGCACAATTCATTTCCTATGTCAATGCCCAGCACTTTGTCATATAAGGAACATATTCCTGGGCAGCCATTTCTTCAACAATTTAGAAGAGCTCTCGAATCTTTCAGGCAAAAGCCTGTTGAACTTCATAAAGTCTCTAAATGGCTCGATAATAACTATCCATAGTAATCGTAGGATATACAATTCGAAGTTACAACACTTCGGGGTATCACAATGGATCTACCTTGATCTTAATGTGCCGGTAACAAGATCAACTGGCAGCCCAATTACCTAACCTAACTTAGGGGCGTTGCTCAAGTTTTAGTTAGCTCATTTTTAAGGCAATTTGAAAGCAGCTGACACAAGGCCACTCAAACATATTTTATTAAAGTATCGTTGATATGGCAGTTTCGCGCGAATAAGCTACTTTTAACTTTTACTGAAAGTGGAAAACCTCCCTCTACCAATTAAGTATAAAAACAAGCACTCCATTGTTGAGATTTAGCTATTTCAGCGAGTCGTCTTACTCACGACACACCTCAAATACTCCCAAAACTGATTTAGGGTCAGATGCACAAACGTGTACAAGCATGTATATGTGGCTTCTGTCACATACTTAAATCTTGAAGCATCGTTGAACCTCAGTTAACCAACCCGTCAATATTGGTGAATTAAAATTCCTGAAACCACGCTTGAACAACTGCCCTTAGCTATTTAAGTGAAATGAGTGAGTTCGAATTTATTTTCGAACACTTTTAATTAACACACATATTTGTATAATTATGTTGCAACAGGGTTTTTTTCAAGAAGTATTAAAACCCATATCATTTAATGTTATGGCCAAGAATTAAGCTCTATCTTAAAGAGAAGGTTTTGTCATTATGTCTTAAAAATGATTTCAGTCCAGAGCCCCACTTTTCGACAACTTTTTACAGCAGTTGGGGGCGTATGTCAGCAATAACGCGCCGATTATTCTCTTCCAAGCCGTCAACGTCTCGAGCTTATCTGCGTAGACAAGCGACTTCACATAACCCCACAAAAAATAGTCCAGGGATTTAGTCGCACGATCTTGGAGGCCACTTGACGAGAGTTAATGCGCTCACCAAGAGTTTCCTTGATTGTTTCATTGGCTATATTTCATGATATGCCGTCCTGTTGGAACCAAATGTCGTCCACATCATCATCCTCCAATTCAGTTACGAAAAAGTCATTAGCCATAGCTCTTGAGACTTTTTGAGGATGTAATAGCGTCTCAACAATGGCTTGTAATACAATGGCTGCAAATACGACAATTTTGCTTAATTACGTAACCATTTAACCAAAAGTGATACCCATTTTCTGGAAAAGTTATACCCATTTGATCTTGCGGGTGATCTGCAAGAAGAATGTGTTCTTTTAAAAAAATGCCTTATCGTCCAGTAACAACATGAGCTTAAGACAACTTAAATAGGTTTTTAAACAAAAATGATTTGAAGGAAGCTGTTCCATACACAGAAATACCATTGAGTATGCTCCTTTGCACTGCAGTCACAAATTGTAGTGCAGAACGTTCATTTTTGAAAAGAATACACAATTATCTCGATTACAACGATTTTTACTTGCGATTATAGGTACGAGTACTATAAGGCAAGTTATGTATTCGTAAAAAAATTTTTTTTTTATAACAATCAAACATGACATTCTGATCATAGAGAACACCAAAAAAGTGGGTCCCCCAATTCCGTCTGTCTGTCTGTCCTCGAGCCTGCAGCCTAAACGGTTCGGTGAATTTGATTCAAACTTGGTTCATATTGTTTTTTTCGGTAATATGCCCACAAGTTTTTTTCATTTTTTTTTAAGACGACAAATAACAGTTGCCCCCATACATTTTTTTTGGCCAAAAACAAAAATCTTATTTTTCTTAAAAACGGCTCCAACGATTTGCATAAAAAAAAATTAGTTCATTAACGAAAGGAAAGGGTACCTTTTGATTTTTTTTTTGTGAAAAATTTTTTATTTTTGGTAGCTCTAGTACACTACTGTGTACCAAAATTTTTCAAAAAAATTTTCTTGGCAAATATTTTTTTTTTAAACTCAAAATTTCGAAAACGACTTAATAGATATTTCAAAACTTCGTATTTGGTGATTTTTTGACATTATCTTGAATAGTTAAAAAAACTATTTTTTCTAAAATAATTTTTTCTATTTCTCGAAAACAGCTCCAAGAATTTTTATAAAAAAATTTGAGTGTTCTTTAATTAGTACAGTTCACTTTTAAGTATAAAAATATTTTTTTTGCGTACTTATTAACGGTACTTCCCATAGAACCACTTTTCATATTTTCGACTTTCTCAATATTGGATGAACCCATTAAAATATTTTTTTTATACAAATGCTCCATAAAAATGCATACTCAAATTTTCAAAAAAGGGTTTTTCGATTTTTAAAAAATAAATAATTTTTTTTTGAAAAATCGATATTTTAAAAACCAGTCACAGAATTTTTTTTTTAAATTTGAATTTTGTATGTATATTAATAATATCTTCAAAATGGCGTTTCAAATTTTTTTTCTAAAAATGTTTTCAAAATTTTAAACATACAAAATTAATTTATTAAAAACCGCTCCAAAGATTTTTGAATTTTTTTTTGATATATTCTTATTTATCAACGAATTCAAACTGCATCGTTATTTTCCCTCAAACTATAAAGACTAAGCAATATAAAAACATTTGAGTATGTGTATTATCCATGTATTTCTACTTTATTATTATTCCCATTTTACTAATTTTTGCCTACATCACTGAATACTACATACAATGTAGGCCCTTATACATTTATGTATATATACATATATGTGTTTAAGAATCACATGAATCTTATGTGTGCATAGTGCACCTAAATTATAAAGTTATATGCCTATAGCCCACCTACATCCTTCATTATTATATGAACATGGTAACATACTTAGGTTCCATCAATGTGTCTATATATGTAGATATATTTTACTCTCCTAACTTACATAATTAAAATCCATAACTTAGACTTAAATATACATTTGTAGGTAGGTACCTATGTAACTATTCATTTAATCATCCATTAAACAATTCGTTATACTAAGAATCGAGGTAATCTTACTGTAACAATGGTTACATAAAATCATAAATAGCTACATAAAAATTGTTAGCTACATGAGCAAGTTCGTACGATCCAGTCGGGCATATTATATTTTTTGTTATGAATGGAGTGTGGTACACAAAAATATACGTCTCGAAGAAAACTATAAGACTGCATTATTAGTTAAAATCAAAATGTTCCTTAAATCAAAAGATATCTATGTTTAAAAAGATGAGTGAGAATCAAACCGGGCCTATATTTTTTCTTATTACTTTCAAAGCGGGTCTATTTTTCATACAAAAATTATTTTATTTTCAAAAAGAACCTTTATTACCTACTGCTCACTTGCCTATTGCAGAGTTATTTTTCAAACAGATCTAAAAACATTTGGTTCCGAAGGAAGGAATTTTCTATGCTTGAACTCTAAATAAAAGAAGGTCAACGGCTTTTTTCCAATTCCGGCAAGAGTCCAACATGGACCTGTTGTTCGACAGTATAGTTTGACTGTTAAAAGAATAGGATGCTTCCAAGAGTTCAATATCAATCCGCCTACTATAGTCGTCAATTCCACCTTTTCGTTTTTGGCGTTGTTAATGGATCCTAGAAATCAAAACTAACAAAAGAAAATGTGCGATTATTTGCGTGGTTTGAAAATGAAAGAAAGGAAGGCTCAAACTAAATTGCTATAGGTCTGTTCCAGGAATTTTGTAACTTAGACATGACAACGTAAACGAGCGAAAGATTAAGAATGTTACCAAGCTCTTAAAACATAATTGTTGTGCGGATTGGAGAGAAAATTCAGAACTCAAATTTTACAAAAATATCATCGAAGGAGAAGCTGATCGTAAAACAAAGAGGAAGAATACTGTGAATACTCTGACGAAAAAATCACGCTGGCTTTAAAAACAGTAATTTAGATCCACAGTACCGTATTTTGTTCTAATAAAGTGATTAACACTAAATAATCTTAGATTTAAAGACTGTTAATTCAAAAGACTTTTTTTGTTTTTAATAAAGATCTTATCGGCATTCTTTGTTATAAAAACTACTCGATATTTTATTTCATTTTCAGTTTCAAATAGGTCCAATATTAGGTCCAATATTTTTTTTTTCATTTTCAAAAGGAGCTTAATTTTTTTCCAGTTACAAAACGGGCCTTAAAAAATTAAGGAGAATGTCCTTATAAAGGATTATCCATTTCGCGGTATCAAAAGTATATAGCTGGAATTCGACATCTGTCGAACTAAGTTGTTAAACTAATTTTTTTTTTCAGTTGAAAGTCTGACATTTACGAAAATGGATCGCTTAACTAACGCACAACGCATACAAATTGTTAAAATCAACTACAAAAACAGTTATTCTGCCACAGCCACATATCGTGGCTTAAGAGGAGATTATGGCTTACATAATCGCCCAACTACGCAAGCAATTGGCAAAATTGTGAAGAAATTTGAAGAGACTGTATTGGTTACAGTATTGATAGCCTGTGCATCATCGTTTTGCTCGTACCACGGAAAATATCGCTGCTGTAAGTGAAAGTGTTGCCGAAGACCCGAATGTGTCGATTCTTCGTCGTTCTCAGGAATTAGGAGATTTGGATCTACATCAACATCCATATAAAGTCCAGCTCACACAACAACTGAAGCCAGCTGACCATTCACGACGTCGTAGATACGTCGAATGGGTGCTTGAACAACAGGCGGTGGACGGCGATTTTTCGAACAAAATTTTCTTCAGCGAAGAAGCACATTTCTCACTCGGTGGGTATGTTAATAAACGAAATTGTCGTATTTGGGGTTCTGAGAATCCTCAAATAATTGAAGAGAGGCCATTACATCCACAAAAAAGTCACTGTTTGGGGCGAACTTTAGTCCGGAGGTGTGATTGGACCTTACTTCTTCGAAAACGACGATAGAACGACTGGCACCGTCAATTCGGAGCGTTGTGGGCATATGATAACCGACTTTTTTTTGCCTGTTATTGAAGAATACGACTTAGTGGTTTCAACAAGACGGTGCCATATGCCACACAACTGGCCACCAAGATCATGCGATTTGACAACGCTGGACTTTTTTTTGTGGGGCTATGCGAAAGACCGTGTTTATGCAGATAAACGTTTAACTCTTGAGCACTTGAAAACTAACATTCGTCAAGTTATGGCTAAGATACCGCCCAATATGTGTCACAAAGTGGTCGAAAATTACCTCAAAAGAATCGATGCTTGCAACAATTCGCATGGTGGCCATTTAAATGTTTCACACATAATGTCAACGTGCAAACATATATATAATAAAAAAGAAATATCATGAAAAAAATATTTAATATATGTGTTTTATTTACGTTTACTTTTGAAACCGCAAAATGGTTAACCCGTTATTTTTGTTTGTTTAAGTTTTAGAAAATGCATGCACGAGTCATTTAAATTTTATTTTGTAAGGATATCTTGTTTGGTTTAGAAATTACAGGTTCTTGCATTTTTTCTCGGTTGCATATTTCCGACGCTGCATAGGCTCCCTTAGAAAATTAATGTCACAAATGTCACAAATCTATCCAAGCAGACGTTTGGTTTTACTTTTATCGAAAGCAGGTTCTTGAATTTGATTTAATTTTTTTTCTGCGCTTTCTTTGTCAAATAAACAAAGCTAGTGTGAAAATTTGATTTGGTAAAAGCAATCCGACACTGATATTTGCCTATTGAAGCGTTAGAGAACAATACGGCGCTAACGCAGTAATATAATGGTAGAATGTTATATGCAACAACGCGACGACGTTCACAAGGTATATGTCTCGATAGTTCTTGAAATACCTAAGAGTACTATTTTGTAGATTTGGATGGTGCATTATGGAACATGAACTGAACATATTATATTCTTACTTCAAATTATAACCTATTGTTGATTTTGGTATGCATTGCATTAATATATTTCTTCCGTATTTCTTCCAATATTCCCTGCCAATTATTTCAAAAGCTTTAGAACATTTTACGAGTACACAAATGTCGTAATTTTTATCAAGTAAATAAATACTTTCCCCAATCCAAGCTCCTTAAATCTAACATACCACAGCTGTTATACACACTAGTTGACGATTTAAGGCTACAAATTGATAGAGGAGAGCGAGCTACTGCCCTGGTATTGTATTTTTTTTATTAAAACATTCAACAAGGTATCTTATAATATTGTTTCAGGAAAACTTAAAAAAAAAAATTCATATTCACCAATACCTTCATAAAAGATCTCAAGCTGTTTCTGCTAGCTTGTTGCTAACCGATTTTCCATTAACAGCCGGTGTCCCAAGAATTAATATTGTTTTCGATTTTTATTAATCATCTACTATCCTGACTCTAATTTTCTGAAATTATAATGTGCGCTGATGATGTTCAACATTTTTCCCAGCTTAACAATTGGTATGGTCTAAGACGCCACAGTTCGAATCTGATATGAAATTGCTTTAGATGACAGCAGAAGTATTGAAGAAAATGCAAACAATAGGTTAATATCAGTTTTGTTTATGTTTTTGTCGACTAAAGCCAAATTGAATACTTTTATGACCTGTAGTCCAAAATGCGTTTCGGCAGGTTCTATACAGTTTGCGTTTTCTTCAATATATTTACTGGCCAGACCACGGGCGAAACATATTGTTACAAATTTCCGAAGTAAATAAAATGTACGACTGGATCGCACGTACCTGCTACTATGTTTGATCACATTATATGCAAAAAATTCTCAATATAAACGGTTAAATGTATTTTTAAAGTCGTTTTTTACTTAATTTTTTTATATATAAAAATTCTTAATTTTTTTCTAAAAAAAAAAATTGGTATGAACATTTTAAATGCTTAATAATATAATTTCAAAAACAAAATTTCAGAAAAAATGGTCGATCCGTTTTCGAAATATTGAATTTTCAAAAAAAAAAAATATTTTTTTCAAAAATCAAAAAAAAAAAAAATACTTTTGGAAAATTTTGAAATGCAATACTATTTAGAATTTGAAGGAGCTCCTGTGTAAATTTTTTTTATCGAAATCCGCTTAGCCGTTTATGAGAAAGTTGGAAATCAATAAAATGGTTGTATCGCAGGTACCATTAATAACAAAATATTTTAAATTTTTTTAGCCAAAATGTAGACCATGCCTTTATTAGTACACACCCTAATTTCGATCAAAATCCAGTTTTTGAGATAATTAAGATGGTAGAAAAATGTGTGTGGAAAGTACCGTTATTTTTGGGGCTAAAATAACGATTGGAAAATCTATTTTGGACAATCACCTAAAACGCCTAAGCACCATGTTTGAACCAAAACGGTTCAGCCGTTTAGTCTGTAGATCGTTCTACAGACAGACAAAAAGACAGACAGACGGAATTGCGGGATCCACTTTTTTGGTGTTCTCTATGATCGTAATGTCATGTTTGATTGTTAGAACAAAAATTTTTTTTTTACAAATACATAACATGCCTTATAGTACCTACAATAGCAAGTAATAAAAAAAGAACAACACAACTTTCTTTTTAAATTGGTTCCCGAGGGGGCTATTTAATTTTATTTGTTTTTTTTTTTAATCCAATTAATTTCAATTAATAGTTTCAAGAAAAGTTGCTTTGCAGTTTTGCGTGACTCTACTCGATATCTGGGATCAACTTCATCTCGATCTTCTTTGGAGGCCGCTTTTATACCATCTCTATCTTCCAGTCTTTTCCAATTCGCTCCCTTGGAATTTCCATGAAATTTGACTGCCTACATCAATTTCCATGTGTCTGTTTCCTTATACAAAATTTAATACGATAGATATAATTAATTTTCTTCAAAATAATTAATTTAATTGTAAGGATCGAAAAATTTCCTGTCGATTGATGGGTAATACTTGTTTAAGGGACCGAAAGTTATTCCTCAAAACAAGTTTCACGATAACCTCTAAATTTGTTGCAGAATTAAGTCCACAAGAGCCCCAGTGGCAACGGGAGTACTAAGTGGTAATATATGCGATGTTTTCGAAGGTTGCATTAGTTTTGTGGAGTCAACACTCGGCGAACATCCAAGGTAAGCTAGCCGATTTCGTAACAATATATCTGGGTGCATGCATTTAACCCCATTCCACTAGAAAAATATAATTTCCAGTGAGAGTAATCGCTGTAAATTTTTTAAAATTCGGTATCATCGACCAACAAATATTTCATCTTAGAAATGTCAGCGTCTAACTGATAAGTCCAACTTGGCCTGTGCCTGCATCTTGGACTATACAGGTCATACAATTATTCAATTTAACAGCAGGAGTGACTAATTTTTTATCCCAGGGAAAATTAATTTTCAAATTCACTATCTATGGACACAATATACAGCACAACCGAATAAGCTGAACCGTGAGTCCTGAGAACCCAATCCAAATGGCAATATCATTCAAGGTTCCGATACAATCACGATAAAGTACAGATCTAGTATATGCATAAACACAAGTATTTGGCCACAGACTCAGGAAATTCCAATACCAGGAAGCTTGATTGCATGTTCTGACTTCTGAGGTTGACCCCCTTCGAATCACACAGCATTCGTATTACAAGGTATAAAATAGTAAGGTAAAATAATTTAATCTCCAATGAGATCATTAACTCATCGCAAAAAAAAAGAGAATTCTAAGCTTACCAGGTGTCATGTAGATTTTTCTAAGAACCTATGTTAATTCAACCTGGTGCATAGTTGAAATCTAGTAGGTTTGTTTGATATTTCAAAAATGATCAGCAGTAGATCCTGATAATTAATTAATTTTACCTATATGTAAGTGAAATTTTGTCAGATTCATAAAATATTGATAATTACTCACCCTTCACTTTCGTCACCAATGATCGACAATCATTAGATCAAGTTAGTTCATCATAGTCTCGTATTCAATTTAACTTGTTTGAAAATCTGTATATCATTGATTTTGTCCAATAAACCGTCCAAACTATAAGATTAAATATGGTGGTTATTTTCGCACAATTATTGTAAAGTCTGTATACCCTCTTCAAATATAAGTCGGCGACGACCGACGTGTTCATTGACAATTTTTCAAGCAAACACTTCATAATGGACGAAAAAATACTAAAGTATTGGCAGCAAATTGTTGAAAATCCGTTTTCTTTTCAATTATAAGCACCATACAATCGAAGGATATAATATATATGGCTATTTTGTGGTATTTTCCGTTCAAGTGCATTTATTGTTTGCAATAATATTTATTTATTTCAAATTCCAATACAATTGTTGTTCATTGAGGTATGAAATGAGGTACCTATAGGTACTCAAGACTCATATATGTACTTGTATCTGAAAAGGTTAAAGCTGGAAAAGATTATACCACGGCACGGCACTAATACAATACTCCAAGTGTATACAGTGTAGGTGAAAGTACCTTTTTTAAGATCGAGTGGTGGCATAAATACCCCCAAACAATGATCACTTCTTATAGTCCTTTCAATAATGCAAATTGGAAAACCTAATGAAGGTGAAATCTTGGGTATGAGAAGTGAGAAAAATTCTCAAGTCTTATAATAGTTTTTCATTCACCGCAAAATGCGTTCTAAATGTGAGTAATTATCTCACTTTGACTGTACAAGGATTATAATATTGTCGTGAACGAATAAAATGAGCCATGTAGATATGCGGTCTACTTTGCAGATGATAATAATCAAGCCCTAATGAATCTCTAAGATACTTTTGAATGAGAGTATATTGTATGAATATTGTACTAATTTAGTTGTTCATTGTTTTGTAGCATTCACTATATATTTTCCATCAGTTGTATCCTTTTATGGTGTTAATTTTCAGTTCTGTCGCTCTATCTCTCTCTCCCGGTTTCAACGTGCCGTTCTAATTTGTCGTTATAGAAATGCAAACTGGAATAAAATATCCATTCAGCATATGGTTAGAACTATGATAGAGTAGATCCTTATACATTTTGCTGTCTTAATTTCCATTTGATGTCCTTTAAGTGAGTCCTTTAAAGAAGATTATGTTACATTAAGAAATATTAAATCCTTGCGGTTGTGTGTGATGAAACAAAAGTGGTTGAGCAGATGAATGAATGAGGCAATTAGCATATGAATTATGCACAATTGTGTGTTGATGATTATGCGAAATAAGGATGCACATCTTATTCAGGTTTTTTTTTTTTTTGTTTATTTAATGAACCAACTCATTGCTGGTAAATACGGCAAATGAGTTGAATGGCGAGAAATGCATCTTATATTAGAAAATATTGAATACTTAAAAATAATGAGGGAATTTGGGTCAGTCAGATGAGTAGTTCTGTAAGGGCATACATCTTAGATACCAACATTTTGGTAATAAAAGAAGTTTTTAAGTCTTTTAAGTGAAAAGGGCGAATATATTATGTATGCAAGGATTTAATAATTTAAAAGACATTAGAATCAATTTATTACCTTATATTTGCACGATCGAAGCTTCAACTGCTTCATTTGAAGTAATGAATCCACATTGTTTTCGAAATATGGGGTTTTTAACTAACAAAAATTTTAATTAGAAAACTAATTTTAGAAAAACTTTGGCTTACAATATTGTTTTTAAGCAGTGTCAGAATCGGTTCTTTTTTATGCAGCTCAGGTGTGGGGAGGTAGAAAATATGACCAAGTGGAGAAATTACTCAGGTTTTATATAAAACGTATTTTTCGCCTTCCTCCGAACACTCCTAACTTTATGATAATGTTAGAGACAGGAGTATCACCACTGTTCATTAAGACTTTTAAACTTCAACTACGTTATGAAAGTATTAAATATGTATGCCAAACCATCGGCTTCCTAAGAAAGTTGTCCTACAAGCTATCCAAACACGGACGGGATGGTTCAAGGACTGGGTAGAGTTAGCAGAGCAGGTGAACTTCGAAGTAAACTACAGCGACCCTGTTTTATGGAACCCTGCTTTGTATACGTTGATCGCCCGTTTGGACGATGCTGCAAAAGATCGCCACAAGGAACAAGCTTCAAGCTCTCTACACCGAATGCTTTATAGCAGACTAGATTACAATCTTACCGAAAGAAACTATTTCCGTGACGATTTTACAATCGAACAAATTTCGCTCATTTTCCGGTTAAGAGGAGAGTTACTTAATTTGAATTTTTTGCCACATCGAGAAGATCTACCGTTATTATGCAGCCTGTGTAATATGGGAGAGCGGGAAGATGTTCTGCATTTTGTCGGAAGGTGTGGAGTACTCAAGGAAACAAGAAGGTACACGTTTGGCAGCGACTATCTATCTGATGAAGAAATTTTTGGCCTACTTCATGAAATGGATGTAACAAAGTTATCAATGTATTGCAAGACAGCACTCAGATATAGAAAGCAAATACTTAACGAAGCATTTTAGTATTAAACTGTAACTTAGTTATGATAAAGAATTAACAAATTGTCAATCAGGCAGACGGCAACAATGCCATGCAATATTGATTGTATATAACAAATTGTAACAAATTGTAGAAAAAAATAAAATCAATCTAATCTAATCTACTGTTTGGAATCTTTAGCAACGTCGTCATAAAATAATTCAGAAATATTAATTGAACCCTTTTCCAGAAATTCGAAAACCAAAAAACCCTTCTACGATAGAGGTGCAAAAAATAATCGTTCTGGGAAATTGAAAAAAAAAAGAAAAATTATACTTTGAATTTAACTTTTTTATTTTTTTTAATAGTTGAAGCCGCTTTTGAGAAAAAATATGATTTTCTTTGTTTACTAAAAAATATTTAGATACGTTAACAAAACAATGTTATCGAAACAATATATGAATCAAGTTTGAAGAAAATTCATTTACTCGTTTAAGCTGTATGTTCGCGGACAGACCGACTGATCGAATTGTGAGACATACTTTTAACTACTTGCCATATATGTTAGGTAATATAGTTATGGTGACCATATATCTCTGAGCAAAACCCGGGACATAAATTTGAAAATTGAAAAATGTGTTTGGTACAAAATCAACAAAATTCTTTAAAAAAAAAAAATAAAAAAAACACAGCACAAAATGCAAAAAATTTACATTTTTTTTAAATATTCAAGCTTTTTTTTTACCAAGTCTTTGAAAAATAAATATTAATAACACATTATCAAAAAGAGAGGCCTTACTCGACAATAAATAAAATATTTTTGAAGTTTATACTTTGTTTGCAAAAAGGCTAAAAAATGTCTTTCCATTTCTCGGCCACAGTTATTTTGTTCTCTATCCATTTTATTATAATTTTGTGACAAACAAGTTCGTCAAACAAGGTGGAATCATTGATATTTGTATCCCTCTGCTTTTGATTGACAAAATATTAAGAAGATTCTTTTTCTGGCCAGGTATGAAATTGGATTGTTTCGAAGAATTATTCAACTAAAAACTTCATATTTTTTAGAAGATACATCCAAATGGTTTAAGTATTCGTAACACACTATGTAAAATTGATGAATATTTGCTTTACATAATTTTTGGTCAATTATTTTTTCGAAATATTTATTGATCAATTTGTTTCCAAACCAAAATTATCAATTGCTCTCCTTATCTAGATTTTAATTTTAATTTAAGGTATTTAATTGCTAGCGCAACTTTATACATATGCAAATTGTTTGGGACTCGGCTAATAATATGCTCACATGAAAAATTGAGGATTAGGATTGAGTAAAATGGAGTAAGAAGGGCATCAGATAAAGGGTTGTTAAACAAATTCTATAAAATAAAAAAAAATCTCTTAAAGGATTATAAAGTTGTATTATTCGCTCAATAGCTGGTTTTAAAGATAACCCACTAGTTTTAATGTAACCAACTAGTTTGAAGTATTTATTCTTTTTTTTTGTTGGTCTGTACTTCGTGGAGACATATTTTATTTAAATTATAAAAAAAAAACAAAAATAAGTATTTGTTTTATTATCGACTTTTATTTTTATTTAGTTAAATGGTGTTACAGCTGCTCCGGCGCACAGTACATGCTTCAGACCAAATTTAAAACTAGCTGGCTAGTATTGTGTGCCGAAACAGCTGTAACACCATTAAACTAAATAAAAATAAAAGCGGATATTAAAACAAATATTTGTGTTTTTTTTAAATTTAAATTGGAGTACTTAGTCTGAGACCTTTCGCAAATTTCCTTGAATTTTTCAACATGAACAGTGAAGAGATAAAAAAAAACGAGTACTTATTTAAATCGTGAGCCGCACAACTAACTCCAATGAGATCATTACGGATAATGGCTTGAAGTAGGTATTTTGCCTTTTCTTGTTGACTCGCCAAAATTTTAGTTTTATCTTTTTAGGTATTTTAAAGTGATGGCTGATGTTTTCTTGGAAGATTTTCAACATCCAAGGTCTTGAAAGCGATACCTAGTTGTGGTGTAAAATAACGAACCAAGACCAGACACAGTGCTGTTCAATATCATATCTTCTACCACTGCTTATAGAAAACGTAGACACGTTTTTTTTTTTAAACAGGTTACGGTATTGGCCTTTTCATCGTTGATTATGTAGGAAAATTACCTGTGAAGATGATCGTTGAATTCACATTTTCTATTTGGAAGCATTTCACAAATTTCTAAATTTATTTTAAATAATTAAAAGAAACAAATTCCATTTGTTTGGATAAGTAAACACTCACATTTTTTTCTTTCAATCGGTAGAAGTACATACATAGGCTTATCTTTTTAAAAATGATGACATACATTTAAAATGTATGTATTGTGTTTTTTTTTTGTGAAGATACAGTTTGCAGAGAAATCTAACAGCTCAACGAAGGTGAAAAATTAATGCGTTTAGTGAGCATGCTTTTATAGTAAATCCCCCTGAAGGATTTGTTAAGACGGATTCGCACTTTGACATAAAAATATTAAACACATAATTAAATTAATGTAAATAAAATTGTTAATTTTTTTTAACGTTATTAAAATAATATAAATATATGTTAATATGGGACAACCTCGGGACAAAAAATAAAATACGGAACAGTTGTACGTCCCGGATTATCTTAAAATTTACCCGGGACAGTCCCGTATTACGTATTAAGAAATACGGGACGGATGGTCACCGTAACTATAGGGCAAGTTTTGCATTTGGAAAAAAAAACGAACTCGAGATTTTAATCAATCTTAAGTCTGGCAACGAGACGAGACCAGGCGTGCCTTTTGTATGTCTCGTTGCGGTCTCGTCAAAATCGAAAGATTTCAGTCTACTTTCAGGCTCGGTTTCGCTTAACCAAGTCTCGTCTCGTACTTGGTCTTGGTCTCGCCTTTTCCCCGAGAAAACTTTAATGTGCAGTCTCGTTTTGGTCTCATTCTTAGTCTTGGTTTCTTTCGTGGTTTTTGGTAGTAAAAAAATGTAAGATAAGCGGCGTGTTCAGATTGAAAAGATAGAGTGCGGTATATCAGCAGTTTCTTGGAAAGAAAAATACGGGGAGTGAAACCAATTATCCATTTGAATCGGAACCGTCCAGCAATTGATTTCGATATTTCATATCTTGACTGGTAGGTGCCAAACTACATTTTGACGTTCGTTTGGATAATATTTGTTTCCAAATGTGACCCGAAAGACTTATATCGAATTCCAAACAACTCAATAGATTTTTTCGAAACTTCGTATTTGGTAGGTTTTTGACATTATCTTGAATAGTTAAAAAAAATATATTCCTAAAATAAAAAGCAATGGTACGTCCAATACAAATTTTAAAAAACCACTAAGAAAAAAAAATAATTTCTCACAAACGACTCCAAGAATTTTTATAAAAAAATGTGAGTGTTTTTGATTAGTACAGTCCACTTTCAAGTATAAAAATATTTATTTCACGTAGGTACCTACTTATTAACAAATACTTCCCATAAAACCACTTTTTATATTTTCACCTTTCTCACTATTGGATGAACCGATTAAAATTATTTTTTTTTGCAAATGATGCCGAGAAGTGTTAATAAAACTGCATACTCAAATTACAAAAAAAAAAGTTTTTTGATTTTTGAAAAATAAATACAATTTATTTTTTTGAAAAATCCATTTTTCATAAACTAGTCACTGCATTTTTTTAAAATTTGAATTTTATATGTATATTAATAATGTCTTTAACATGGCATTTCAAATTTTTTTTCCAAAAATGTTTTCAAAATTTTATACATAAAAAATCAATTTATTAAAAAACCGCTCCAACAATTTTTGAATTTTCTTAGCTATTCTTATTTATCCACGAATTCAAATGGCTTTTTTGTTTCCCCTCAAAGTAACGGGTCCGCCATCTAACGTTTTTTTTTCAACTAGTGCTTATTTCGTGAATGGTAACACTTAGCTCATGTCTGATTTGACAGATAATTAGTTTTATCCTTCCGCTGAACGAATATGATTGTGTATACGCTTGAACAACGCTCGCTTAGTGGGCCTGCGATCATCTTTTCAAATGGAGCTCATTTTGATCTTGGCGGTTATGTAAACAAGCAAAATTGTCGCATTTGGGGCACAGATAACCCGCACGCATACATTGAAAAGCCGATACACCCAAAACGAGTCACTGTTTGGTGCGGATTTTGGTCCAGAGTCATAATTCGAAAATGAGCAAGGAGTGGCCGTTACAGTCAATGGCGATCGTTATCGGGCCATGTTGAACGAATTTTTGTTCACAAAAATTGAAGAGGAGGATATTGGCAATATTTGGTTTCAACAGGACGGCGCTACGTGCCACACAGCCGAAGCTACACTCGATGTTTTGCGCCAATTTTCAAAAAAAAAAAAGTTATTTGGCGGACCCTGTATAACGACTAACCCCCAGTTTCACAGTGCGAGCTTAAGCTTTACTTTTGGTTTCAACTTCATATCAAAAATTTATTCGGTTTCACAGTGTCCTTTAAACCTTGAACTTAGTTCAATATGTATTTAGTTTAAGTTAACCGAGATTATGCTGTCGCTTAAATTTCAGTTCAGCATTTGTATTGTTTTTTTTTTGCAGAAAATATTATGAACAAAACAAAATTGTGTATTCAAATGTTATCGAGTTGTGATAGTGATTTTGAATTTTATTTATTATTCTAGTTGTGTCGCGTGTTTTTTGGTGTCAAAGAGAGAAAGGGAATACGAGGCAAGAAAAATGCTGCCAACAATTTTTCATAAAATGTAATTAAACAAAGTTCAACTGATCTGAAGTTCAGATTTTACTGTAAGACCGGACAATTAAACCAAAAATTTAAACTCAGTTTAAGGTTCAGTTGATCTTAAGTTTCAACTCGCACTGTGAAGCTGGGTGTAAGCAATATAAAAACATTTAATTATGTGTATACCTTATTATTATTCCCATTTTACGAATTTTTGCGTACGTCACTGCATACTACATACACTGTAGACCCTCATACATTTGTATATACACATGTGTTCTTAAAAATCACATAAGTCTTATGTATGCATTGCACCTAAATTATAAAGTTATAAGCATGTAACTAGCTTCTTACGAAGTACCAACCTACATCCATCATTTTCATTATTATATGTACATATTTACATGCCTTGGTTACATGGATTTATGAATGTATATGTACATATTTCTCTCCTAACTTACATAAGTAAAATCCATAAACTAGATTTAAATATACATTAGTGGATAACTATGAATCATCTATTCGACAATTCATTATACTTAGGATCAAGGTATTCTTAATTACATCGATGTTAAACCTGCATAGGGTAACTATACTACTAGACTTCTAAACAACGTCAATGTTTAGCTACATTAAAGTTGTTAGCCACAAGAGCAAGTTCGTACGACCCAGTCGTGCATTTTATTTTTATCAAAATCGTTAGACTCGTTTTCGAGATAATTAAGATGGTAGACAAAATTGTAAGACAAGAACCGTTATTTTGGAACTAAGAAAATGATTAAAGAATCTATTTGGGACAATCACCTAATACGCACAGGTTCCAATATTTATGCTGTAGAAGGATAGATGGATCTACATACAGAAATACATAATGTGTTCCCTATCATCGTAATGTGGATTTGTACATTTCACTAATTATTGTTGCTCAATCTGTGAATTTATAATGTAATATATAAAATTGTTCGAATTTTTACTAAGCCACATTTCACTTACATACCCTTCCTGTAATAAATGTATGCAGGTATACACCGAAAAGGACTATCACACAAACCCACTAAACGGTTGCGTTATAACGAAAATGCTTCCAACCACTTAAGAGGCGGTTAAGTTAATACGCCTCACATTTTTGTATACCTGCACATTAAATCGAAGGGAAGTAAGAATTTCGCATGAAATAGCAGCAAAGGAAATTCATTTATTAGGACGAAGTGCCACATTAGAGCAGATAAAGGCATCCATCGTATCCAACAGCAATAAAATTCATTTCCACATCTTCACAGGATGGATGTTCAAACTTACTTCACCCCGCCTCTACCCGGCTATGTTGAAGCCATCAAAAGTGTGTCTATATCTTTGTACAAACGATTTGGAAATCCTTAATGCCATTTGATGTTTCATTTTGGCTAACAAACAAAAAAAAAAATTACCAAGTCGATAGAGACCGACTGACGACACGTCGACGACGTTGACGATGACGATGATAATGACAATGACTACAAGGACGATAACAGGAATACATTTTGTGTTGCTTGCTTCTGGAGCTATGCTGCCTTAGTGAGGAAATAATTTCGTTTTTCTGCAATTTCGTTCGAGTCCTTTATATTATATTTTTTTTTTGTATAATCATCGTTCACTTTTTCACTTAAGCTATTCAGAATAAAGTGTATGTGAATTACAAAGTGTATTGGTGTGTATTAGCAGCCACTTATTTCAGTAAAAGGACCATTCAGTTGATTAAATCAAGCGAAATAATTGATCCTGGGACTATTGTTGTTAGAGTCGTGGCGGCAAATTGTCATGAAGACACTCGGGGTCCTTACGAGCAGAGGGTGATCCGATCTAAACTCCGACGAAGAAAATGAATACACAAAACAAATGCGCTCTTCATACATATTAACGCAGGACATTTAATTCCGTGTTTGATGGGAATTTTATTATCATTTATAATACTCGTCGTTGGTCGTTTATAACACAAGGAGCAAGTAGTGTGTCCTTCGGAGGCTTTGAAATAGAAAAAAAGGAAGTCGTATTCAACAATTACCATTCTGCATGACATGCTACTTGATACAATCGAAGAGACAATGAAAATTGAAAATTAGAATTTCTAAGGACGAATGGCAGCCGTTTGATTATATCATAAGTGTCCACTTTGGTTCGATTAAACACTCCTGAGAGCAATCGGGCTTGTTACTGTACCAGCAGCATGGCTTGGTGGTGGCAACAAATGGGCATACTGCTTCTGATGGCAGTGTATTTCTATAATGAAGTCAATTGAGTGGCGGTATTGTTGCGAAGTCCTTCGTTCATTGTTGATAAGTGCTCGCTTATCAAAAATTGGAAATTAATCAAAGGAAGTTTGAAGAGCTATGGAAAAAAGATATGCAAAATATTAGCTAGAACAACGATACAAGTATTAAGGAACATTTATGTTTTTTTTTTTTTTAGTTTCGGTTTACAAGTTAAAGAAGATGTTAATATTATAAAAGGGGTACATTTGTTTGTTACACCCTAATTAGGTCTTCAATGTGTTGCTCTTATACCATAACTCGCCTGATTAGTGTTATTGTAGAATTACAACTCTCAGCTCCAATGTTATGGGACATTTTCGATAGATCACTTTTATTAATCCAAAAATTGCATTTTTTCCTTTTTTTCGTATTATTATCCACTTGAATTCTTGCAGTTAAATCAACAGTAGTAACATACGCTGAATTTTTGAATTCGAACTAACAAATAGAAAGAAAAAAAGACTAAGCCCCAAACACAATATTGAGTTATTTATCTCGTTACTTAGAAAAAAAACTAAGGTTCGATAATTTAATGTTAACAAATTGGATAAAGAAACTAAAAAATCTTTTAATCGCAATCGATTAGAATTCTTGCGAAAATACAAATTTTTGAAAAAAGAAATTCAAAAGAAATTCCATACAAACTCAGTTCATTTTGTGTCTTTAGATGTCGAAATTCCAACAAAGGTATTTTTTAGGCGTAGCCTTTAGGCGTAGAATTGAGCAATTTATATTTAAAGGAAATACTTTCCTCAGAAAATAGAAACGCTTTAGGCTACCGTCTATCTATGAAATTTATAAAAAGAATTACGAAATGTTATAACCAATAAAGGCAAAAAGCGATAAGTTTACAGATGAAAATTTGTAAGTCTTTAAACGGCGACATTTTGGAAAAACATAAATTGAATTGGGCAGAATAATTTTACATTTTTTCTGATGCTGTGTTTTTATCTTATTAATTTTAAAACTGGTGTTGCTTAATTTTTCAATACTTTCGACTCTGGAATTTTATTGAAGAAATCGAGACAAAATTTCTATATCTAAAATACTGTTATAAAGCCTTATTCAGAAATACGGATGTGGAAAAACTCGATGTTTTTTCGGGGTCTCGTTAAGGCACTTTGTTTTTACTTGCGATTATAGGTACTATAAGGCAAGTTATGCATTCGTAAAAAAAAAATTCTAACAATCAAACTTGACATTACGATCATAGAGAAGTCCAAAAAAGTAATCGGCAAAAATGTATGTCTGTCTGTCTGTCAGTCTGTCCGTCTGTATCTATAACGAGCTACAGCCTAAACGGCTTAAGAGATTATCTTCAAATTTGGTGTGTGTCATTCTCTTGGCATTCCCTAGAGGTGAAATTGAAATTTTATTTTTTGGCCTAAAAATAACGGTACCTGCCATATAACCGTTTAGGAAAATCTTATTTTTCTGGAAAACGGCTGCAACGATGTTGATACAATTTTTTGAGAATTTTTTCGTTGGCAATAGCTATCATCTTAAATGAACAAAATTTACGTTCCGTTATTAGACAAAAAGTCTAATAACGGTACCTTTCATATAACGGTTTTTTTAATTTTTAGATATCTCGGTAATGGTAAATTCGATATCTTTGAAATTCTACATCTGAGAAGATCTAAGGAGCAAAACTAATTCTGCATATCAAAATTTGAATAGTTTTTTTTTCTAATGAAAACTAATTTTTAAAACTTTTTTTTTTCAAAAATCAATATTTTCAAAACTAGTCAAAAAAAAATAATTTTAAATTTTATAATCACATGTACGGTGATTTTTTAAGAGCTTGGTTTTTGAAAATTCAAAAAAACACAGAAACTTGTAAAAAGTGAATGAAATTTTTATTTGGATCGATAAATCAATTTCTGCCATTTAATAAAAAAATAATAATTTCACTTAAATGTTGCCCGCGGCTACGCTTCAGGTGGTCCATTCTGAAAGTCAAATTTTGGCAAACTTTTTCACACATTTCGGCCGGAATCTCACCAATGACGCGTTCAATGTTGGCTTCCAAGTCAGCAATCGTGTTTGGCTTGTCCCCATAGACAATAGACTTAACATAGCCCCACAAAAAATAGTCTAACGGGGTCAAATCACATGATCTTGGTGGCCAATTGACTGCGCCAAAACGTGAGATCAACTGCTCACCAAATTCGCCTCTCAATTGATGCATGGTTTCGCGTGCAGTGTGGCATGTGGCACCGTCCTGTTGGAACCACATGTCGACCGAGTTCTATTCTTGCATTTTCGGCAAAAAAAAATCTGTTATCATCGAACGGTACCTTTCTCCATTGACCGTAACCCTGCGGCCTTCATCGTCCTTGAAGAAGTACGGCCCAATGATGCCCGCTGCCCATAAACCGCACCAAACAGTGCATTTTTCGGGAAGCATTGGTAGCTGCTGAATTGCCTCTGGCTGCTCTTCACTCCAAATACGGCAATTCTGCTTATTCACGTATCCATTTAGCCAAAAATGAGCGGAAAAAAAAACGGACGTAGCTTGCGAAACACATTTTTCACAGAGCACGAATTTTGATAATAAATTTCAATAATTTGCAAACGTTGTTCAGGCATAAGTCTATTCATGATGAAATGGCAAACAATACTAAATCGAAATGTCAAATGTTCGTGGAATTTGTCATGTGTGATCTGTCAAAAATATAAACATCAAAAACCAAGTAGCAAAAAAATCACCCTTATAATAATAAACTCTAAAAAACTACACACAAAGATTTTGAAAAACAATTGTTTTCTAAAAACTAAAAATAAAAAACAGGATTTCATCAAAATCCGTCCTACAATTTTCGAAATACATCTTTATAAAATTTTCATTGATCCGCGCCATCTAATAGTGTTTTTCGTTTTTTTGAGAAACAGATTGGTCTTGGCAGTTTTTATAAGTTAAAAAACGATTTTTACTCTCCTATACACTATTCACTTTTTTTTTTAACAGTCGGGGTGGCGCCAAAAAAAAATAATGCGGAGGCATATGTGCATGTACCTGCGTAACTGTACATGTATGTACGTACGTATATGTATGTACGTATGTACATGTATACATGGGGTGAATGTAGCTGTGTGTCTGCATGCGTATGCAAAATATAAACAAAAAAAAAAATTTAAAAAAACGAAAAAAAAATGCTGCTGTGGCTGTTCTAGTTTTTAAGTAGTCTTAAGTGGTTTTGGGTATATTTAGGTATCTTAAGTAGTTTAAGTTATTTTTAGTTAGTATAAGTTAGTTGTATATAGTTTTAATTATTTTTAGTCTAGCTTTAGGTAGTTTATACGAAAAAATTAAAAATATGATATGATGCCGAGTTTTTTTTAAAATATGTTTTCTTGGTAAAATAAAAATAAAATAATAGAATTAATTAAAATAGATTTAAGGTCGAAAGACATTAGTATTAAGAGATATAGTTTAGTTTAGAGCGCCCGTAAAGAGCCATTAAATTATATGTAAGTTATTGATAATTAGGCTAGTTTTAAACATTTTTGTCTAGCTTTAAGATAGATATAAATTAAGATTAAATAAAAATGAATTTAAAAAAACACTATTCACTTTCATTACATACATATTTATGTACATATTTACATACCTGGGTAGCTACATATAACCCTCATAATTTACATAATTCAAATCCATTTTAATAACCATTCCTTGAATTATGTATTCCACAATTCATTATATTAAGAATCAAGGTATTTTTACATACATCGGCTTTAAGCCTGCATAGGGTAACTATACCTACTAACAGCGTCAGTGGTTAAATACAAAGAAGTTGTTAGCTACAAGAGCAAGTTCGTACGATCCATTTAATTTTATTTTTCATTAACGATCTAGTTGAGGTTTTTAATTTTTTACAGTAAAATAATTATGTGTGCTGATGATGTTACACAGTTGGTTCCAAGAATGCTGCATGTCGAATACACTTTTTTCTAAAGAGAGTATTTCATTTGTTAAGAACAATCACCTACGACGTATCAAAAGAAAAGTTAATCGATTGTTAATCGATTTGTTAAGAACAATCAACTACGACGTATCAAAAGAAAAGTTAATCGATTGCATTCCATAAGTCAAAGATGGATTGATTGATACTTCTTGCTTTCCATAAATTGATCTAGGTATAACACTCGCGACAAGCGACCATTTTCGTTTCTTAGCTACCTTCGGTGTCTCACAAGACTGCTACCTAGGACCACTTGTTTTTACTTGTAATATATATAAAAGTTTAGAATTCGTAAAAAAATCCAGTTCAAGATTTTGGTCAAACTTAACATTACATGATATATTATATTCGAAGAAAACGCAAACAATATTTACATATTATTTTTGTTTTTGTGGACTGTGTGGATTAAAGCCAATTGAAATATTTTGTGACCTATAGTCCAAAATGCGTTTCGCCCGGGCACGATAGTTGGGCTCATCAATTAGATGCTATCGTACCTTTCTAAGACGCAATATTTTTGGTCGATGTCTACCGACTCTAATAGAATTTGCAGCATATATAAATACTGCGTCTTAGAAAGGTACGATAGCATCTAACTGATAAGCCCAACTATCGTGCCCGGGCGAAACGCACTGGACTATAGGTCATAAAATATTTCAATTGGCTTCATTACATGATAGAGACGACATAAAAGTGGGTCTCACAATTCTGTCAGTCTCTCAGTCTGTCTGTCCGCGAATATAAAGCCTAATCGAGAAGATGGATTTTCTTCACACTTGATTCATATTTTCTTTTTGATAATATGCCAAAAAAGTAAATCACTCAAAAACGTACTCAACAATTTTTATAAAAAAAATCAGTTAATTAACTAACACAAAACAAAGAAAAATTATATTCTTTTGTTTTTTTTTTATATAAAAAACTGTTATTTTTGGTACCTCTAAGAACTATTTTTTTTTGTTTTCGATTCTGTAGAAAAAGGTTCAATTGATATATTTGAATTTTTTTATGAAGAACCTACTAAAGATTCTTAACAGTATTGTAAGCCAAAGTTTTCAAAAACTCATTTTCTAATCAAAATTATTGTTTGTTGAAAACTTTATATGTATTTCGAAACCGTGTTGATTGATTTCTTCGAAACTCTCTATTTGGTAGTGTTTTTTTTTTTGATTTTCTTGAATACTCAAAAACGCATATTTCTAAAAATAAATAAAATGCATGTTTCTAAAATTCATGCTTCTACAATAAATCGTATGCATAAGTTTCTTAATAGAAACGGTTAAATATATTTTAAGAGTCATTTCTTAAATTTTTTTATATACAAAAATCCTTTAATTTTATTCTAAAACAAATTTGGTATGCTATTTTAAGTACATATTTAAAAATATAAATTTTAAAACAAAATTTAAAAAAAATCATTCATCCTTTTCGAAATATTGAATATGTCATTGCTTTATTTTAAATAAATTATATTTTTACTAAACAAATTTTTGGAAAATTTTGGTAGGCAGCAGCATTTTGAATTTAGGGGGCCTCCTGTTTAAAAATGTTATTTGAAATCTGTTGAGTCGGTAACGAAGAAGTCGAACAACGAAAAAAATCGGTTATGTCGCAGGTACCGTTAATCATATTTTAATTAGAACATTTTAATAATAAACTGAAATTTGTTTATCAAAATTGTTAGAGCCATATCTTAATAATATAAAAAAATACACGTGTTTGAAAAATCGATGTTCGATTAGTGATTTCTTTTAAAATTAATAATTAATTTAAATTGGCTTTCCAATCTTTTTTTTTTCTAAAAATGTTCTTAACATTTTATCTATACAAAATTATTTAAGAAAAACCGTTCCAACGATTTCTAAATTTTTGTGCATAAATTTACATTTTGTCCAAGAATTCAAACGCTATATTTTTATCTAAAACTACACTAGCACTATCTTTTTTTTAAACCAATGATTTATGCACTACATTTTGCATCTTTGCTGATTCATACTGATCTTGACAGTTTTTCTGTTTAGTAACATAAGAGCTACTTGAAATATGCCATGGTAAAATACCCTAAATAAAAAAATATTTTACATGCCTGTACATTCAAAATCTTGGTAACCGTGGCATATTAAGTTGAAGCATGTAGACGATATCATTCCAAAAAGCCAAGAAAAATAGCCGAGAAATTTCAAAACAATACAATTTTTTTTTTACATTTACGTTAAGATATGTAGGTAATCACCCACAAACACAAAAGTTAAATACCCCAAGAAATGTTTTTCGAAGCCAAAACAGTTACTATTTTGGCTCCAATTCAAAAACATATGTCTCGAATAAGCTATTGATAATATTTAAACGAAGTGGGGTACTTAAGTTTAAGTAGCGTTAAAAAGTGGCTTTTGGTCCAAAAATTTGCAGACCATTTACAATTTTTTAAAATTACTCTCCCTGATTATTGATAGAACAGATATGATCTGTCGAATTTGCTACAGAAATTTTCTGTGCATTACCGTCCTCGCCCTCCTTTTATTTAGTATCATAATGACAGAACCATAATGAAACCATCAAACCAAAATAGATTGCAGGCACTGACTCTACCAAAGATTTGACATAATCTGATATTCGATTTCAAACAAATCCTTAAGCGCTTCGAAAATTTGAGATTTTCCAAATGTTAGTTTTTGTGTGTTCAAACTTACGAGTTTGCCATTCAACACTCTTGTTAAAATTCATTCTAAAAATTCTCTAAATAAAAGCCCCCATCTAACATCAGCGAATATCAAACGAATTTGAAAAATTCAACTTTTGCACTCAGACGACAATCGTTTGAAATAAACAAGCACCGCAATCCATCTTCTACATACTCCGAGGAATACTTTCATAGCAATGCATTGGCAACATGCCAACAATATTCCCTTCGCACCTTTCTTTCTCGGAACATTTATCGTCTCGTTAAATTAATTAGCAAAATACCACAGCAGCGCAGTATTATCCCCAATGCCAGCGCGCACCGAAAGCATTAATTTAACATCTTAAAGAGTCAAATCGCATATAAAACGCATCGCAGATATGTGATTATTTAATACTCTTCATCATTTATTAATTATTTATTATGACAGCCGCCAAAAGACGACGATTAATGTACCAAAGTGACAGCAGGCCCAAAGCATCATGTCAAAATGAGAATTTTACGTACAGAAATAAAACAAAAATGATTTAAATTTTAAATAGTATAATTTTCTTTTTAATAATAAATTCGTTGACTAGCTTACAAAATAAAATAAAATAAAGAATTATATGATGTCCTTAAGGACGAAATAGAAATAATAATTATTTTACATTTGGCAATAAATTTCCTAACAATTAATGTGCATTAAAACTAATTCCATATTTATACAAAAAAAAAAACAAAATATTAACAAAAAGTAAAAAAGGATTTCAGTCTGCAGGACGAAATAATAATAATATGTGCACTCCTGGTTGGCATCATCATTGGATTTATGTGATTGGGATTTAATTTTAGATTGACATTTGAATGTAACATTTTTGGTACCGAACAAGGATTTGATTGACTTAGAAGCATTTACGGTGGACAATTCCTGGGCCGGATTCATCGTATTCCTCCTTGGAGATCCACATCTGTTGGAAGGTAGATAGGGAAGCAAGGATGGATCCACCGATCCATACGGAGTATTTCCTCTCTGGTGGAGCGATGATCTTTATCTTGATGGTGGATGGAGCCAAGGCGGTGATTTCCTTTTGCATACGATCAGCAATACCAGGGTACATGGTGGTACCGCCGGACATGACAGTGTTGGCGTACAAGTCCTTCCTGATGTCAACATCGCACTTCATGATGGAGTTGTAGACAGTCTCGTGAATACCGCAGGATTCCATACCCAAGAATGAAGGTTGGAAAAGGGCTTCTGGACAACGGAAACGTTCGTTACCAATGGTGATCACTTGACCGTCAGGAAGTTCATAGGACTTTTCGAGGGATGTGGATGCAGCGGCTGTGGCCATTTCTTGTTCAAAGTCCAAAGCGACATAGCACAACTTTTCCTTGATGTCACGAACGATTTCTCGCTCAGCAGTAGTGGTGAATGAGTAACCACGCTCGGTGAGGATCTTCATCAGATAATCTGTCAAGTCACGACCAGCCAAGTCCAAACGGAGGATGGCATGGGGTAAGGCGTAACCTTCATAGATGGGCACAGTGTGCGAGACACCATCTCCAGAGTCGAGCACAATACCGGTGGTACGACCGGAGGCATAAAGGGAGAGCACAGCTTGGATGGCGACGTACATGGCTGGCGAATTGAAAGTCTCAAACATGATTTGGGTCATCTTCTCACGGTTGGCCTTTGGATTCAATGGGGCTTCGGTCAACAGAACTGGGTGCTCCTCTGGGGCAACACGCAATTCATTGTAGAAGGTATGATGCCAGATCTTCTCCATATCGTCCCAGTTTGTGATGATACCGTGCTCGATGGGGTATTTGAGAGTTAGGATACCTCTCTTGCTTTGGGCCTCATCACCCACATACGAGTCCTTTTGACCCATACCGACCATGACTCCTTGATGACGGGGCCTGCCTACGATGGATGGGAAGACGGCACGTGGTGCATCATCTCCGGCAAAACCAGCTTTGCACATACCGGAACCTGAAATTGAACACAAAAACATAGAAAATAAGTATTTAATTGGAGAAAACACTATCAAGGCGTTGTTTTTGTTTGCGTTTTTTTGTTTGGAAAGGATTTCATAGAAGAAGTTTTCCCGTGAAAATGGATGTCAATATTTTTCATCGAATACAGTAAAATTTCATAAGCGGGATGGACCGTTGTTCTTAGAAATAAATTCACAGGAATTTCTTAAGTTTTCGAATGAAAAAGTGAAGCTGAGTCTTCCATTTTGCAAACAAATATTTTTTTCAGAGCATAAATAGATAAACTGTAAATTTTTTTACTAGAAGTTCAAAAGGTTTGAAAATATTCGTAAATTTCACAGATATAACTTCTCTTGAATCCTTGTTTCAAGATTCGTAATTTTGTAATGAATCCGAAGTAAAAATTCGAAAAAAATATTTGTTAAGTTATTCAAGATCATTTTTGACAATTTGATTGAAACTATTCATTTTTAATTGAATTGCACTATATTCCGAATTCAAATAAAACTAAGAATACATTTCAATAAAAGGATCCATCTGATTGTTTTTTTCCAAGAGCAAAACTTCACTTTTTCAAATTTCAAAAATTAATTTTTGTTTGTCAAATATTGAGATCCAACGCACCGTTATCAACGACCAAAGCAGCAACATCATCGTCACACATTTTGAATAATTTTTTTTTTTCAAATTAAGATATCAACACTTAAAAACACAAAAGAATACTGAAAAGATCGCGCTTCGGTATTACACACCGTTTCCAATGGATCGAACTGACTGAGCGTATCTCGGCAGGCGAACATCAGTTTTTATATTCCGGACACCCCACAAGAAGTTGAGATACAAATTTCACAGATGTCGAGTGGTGGTGTTGCGGCCCGGATAAAAATAGATCCATGATGATGGGGCTATGGACGAGCATACTGAAGGCGGAAGCGAGGTGGGACGGCGGCAGTTAGCCTGCGCCGAGTAAACGTGCCGTATATGGTAAGAGATTTGGAACATTCTATGAACGTAATTATTGTTGTTTTGAAAATATGTGTATGGAGGCAGAATCATGCTTGAGTTTTGAGTTTATTGTGTGATCTTTTCTGTATTCTGGCAAACTCATACAGATACAAATTTAGGAATTTGTGAGTTTTTTTTATTTTTTTATTTCGTTAGTTGGGGGGAGAATTCTGTTTTTGGCAATTTTTTAAGTAATTTTCAAATTCCTACCTTCTGATCTATTTTAATCGATGTATTCGATGTTTTTTCGATGTTTGAGTGTTGTTGGGTTTGTTTAGCGATTTTTTCAATGGGTTTGCTTTAATGATTACGATTAGATGATTGTTTACTTTAGATTTGAATTGCCTTTGTGAATTTAGTTTATATTTGTGATTTATTTGTTTTGTTTTTTCTTTTTGTTGAAGGAGGTCTAACAGTGTGGGAGCCATGTTTATGTATATTTTTTTTAAATCAATGAGTAGTATAAATATACTTTGAACTTTTATAATTAGTTAGATAAAAAGGTGTTAAACGGCTCGGTTTATTTTTAAATTTTCCTGTTTTATTTATTTCATGAATGGTTATGAGGTAGTTAGTAGAGGACACACGCGCCAATGAGTGATGACATTAATGACGTCAGGCTCATCTTATTGTTAGGGGTGACATTAAAGCTGATTTTAAAATTGTGTCTTCTCATAATTTTCATTCATAAACTCATTCGTTTATATCAATCATTGCACTACATTTTTGCCAGAGAATTTTTAAATTTTTGATTTGTTTTGACAGAAGTCCCGAAAAGGAATCTCATCAGTCATTTTCGAAGTATGGTCTAGTATATGAGAATGGGCAAAAATGTCAAATAAAGTGGAATAACATTTTAATTTTCAAAAACTCTTTGGTCACTTGTAAAAAAATCGATATAAAACTTCGTCTCCAATTCCAGCGTTAGTCTGAATTGACACTCACTAGAATAATTAAATTGGTTAGCAAAGTAAGCTGTAAATTCAACGCTGTCAAAAAAATGATTTTATATCGGTTTTGTAAAAGTTAAAAATATTGCACTTCATATTAGAAAGAATTTGGCATTAACCTCTCTTATCGAAAATACGTGTGTGTTTGGTATAGTGATGAATTTTTTATTCCCAGGATTAGAAATTTCCCTTCGGTAAAATTCACACATGATGGTGTGTCTAAGGGCCTCCTTTTGCCCCGACTCTCTTTTTCAAGTAAAGTCTTGCAATTGAAAAACATTTGAACTAAATATTTTGATCAGACTGTACATTACGATGATAAAGAAAAAGCGGGTCCCGAAATTTCGTCTTTCGTCAGGTAGGTTGATCTGCAGTCTAATCCGATTAAGCTTTTCTCTCCAAACTTGATACTTAAAGGGTTATTTGATTCCATTGATGCATTTTTAAATTATTTTCCTTAGCTCCAAATACAACAATTAGAAAAAAAATAAAATGCACGAGTGGATCGCATATACTTCCTCTTATGTTCGATTACATCGTATGCAAAGATTATTAAGAAAAACTGATAAATATATTTTTTAAGTCTAATCTTACTTAATTTTTTATATAAACAATTTTTTAACTTTTTTTTCAAACAAAAATTGGTATGGTTATTTAAAAATATTTAAAAATATAAATTTAAAACCTCCATTAAAAAAAAAAACACCCGTTTTCGAAATATTGAATATGTAATCATTTTTTTTTCAAAATCCAAAAAAATATTTATTCGAACATTTTGAAGGACCTCCTATATAAAAATTTGATCAAAATCCACGGAGCAGTTTATGAGAAAGTCGAAAATCAAAAAAGTGGTTATATGGCAGGTACCGTTAATAAACAAATATCTAAAAAAAAAAAAATGTCGACCAAAATGTAGACGGTACCTAAAGTAGTGCACACACTTTTCTTTATCAAAATCCTTAGAGCTGTTTTTAATAAAATTAATATGGTAGAAAAAATTGTATTTCAAGTACCGTTATTTTTGGGGCTAAAAACGATTCAAAAATCAATTTGAGAGAATCACTTAAAACGCTTAAGTACCAAGTTTGCTGAATATCGCTGCAGCCGCTTATGATGTAGATCGATCTACATACAGACACACAGATAGTTGGAGTTACCGGAACCACTTTTTTGGTCATCGTATATAGTGTCAATTATATACAATTTTTTTTCGAATGCTAAACTTACCCTATAGTACCTATATCGCCAGTAAATTTCGGTGTTCTATTGCGGGCCAAAAACACATTTTTATTTTTATTTTCTAACTGACTCTAACGATTTCCATTTTGAAATTTTATAAAATGGGTCCTACAATTCTAATTTAAAAACTAATACTGTTATCCACTTTAAGTAAATAGAAGAAAACGCAAATAATACCTACATACGAGTATTATTTTTGTTTTAGGTTTAGTGGACTGTGTGGGTTTAAGTCAAATTGAAATATTTTATGACCTTTAGTCCAAAATGCGTTTCGCCCGGACACGATAGTTGGGCTCATCAGTTAGATGCTATCGTGTCGCTCTAAGACGCACTATTTTTTGGTCGATGACTACCAACTCTAATAAAATTTTCAGCACATACATACTGAAAATTATATTTTTCTAGGGGAATTTGGTCCATTTTGTTATCCACTTTATATTCTCATGAAATAGAGCTTGTACATTGGGTAATGACAAGAATAAAATCGTATCTGATGGTGTGGCCTCTTCATCCCCGTTTAGCCGTGAAGGGCTATTTTCAAAAAAAACAATTGTTTAAGCTCAAAATGTTGAATAAAACTTAAAAATAAATAAGAGCATTTAATTTTGAAAACAAAACAGAACTTAATTACGCCAAAGTTTGAAAAACATCACATTGCCGTTTAAAAAAAAATGTGTTTTAAAATTTTGAATTTGAAAATTATTGTATCAAAAACGCTTCACTTATACAATTTTAAAAGTTATAAGCTTGAAACTGTAGGTGTTACACCTGTCTTAAATTTTTTTTCTGCTTTAGGTCAATTTTTTAGGAAACTGCCGTTCTAAAAAGTGGCGATGAAACCACACTCTCCAATACAATACACCTTCCAATACAAGTTTTGTCTTCCTCTTATCCACCAATTCTAGCTTTAGCTTTTTCTCACACATTATATTAAATGAATAATGAACAAACAATTTGAAATAATAATTCATATCAAAATTTAAAAAAATACTATATGGATTTTTGGCAAAATAATTATTTTTTTATTCGAAAATTCAATATTTCGAAAACTGGTGGACGATAATTTTTTTTAAATTTACATTATAAAATTTTTAAGATTAGGTACCATACCATATTATACGAGTATACATATTTCATATGAAGGATGTTTTTTTAGACGTGTGGTTTTCAATCTGGCAATACTTTTTTCGGAGTTGGTCTTTTTGACAGCAGCTGTCACTTGAATTATTGTCAGTTTATCTTTATAATAAAGCTAAGTTATTGGCCATAACATTAAATTATATGTGTCTTATTTGTTCTTGAAAACCAGTTCAACCAATTCAGAAAAAAACATAGTTTACAAAAATAAAATCCAAATATTGTATTAAAAAAATTATTTTTTTTTTCAAAAATTCCAAAATAAATATTTTTAGAATTTCTCTTATATTTAAAATTTAAAGGACTTCCTGTATAAAAATATTGATGGAAATCCATCAACCGTTAATGAGAGAGTCCGAAATAACAAAAAAAAAACGCTTCTATGGCAGGTAGTTATACCGTTAATATAATTTTGTGTAAACTTTTATTTGGCCACCATGATGAATATTTTTCAACAAAATCTTTACAGCTGTTTGCGAGATTGTTAAGATGTACATTCCATTTTTACTCCCAAAAGTTGTATTGCAGATACCTACAGTCATTATATGGGAATAAAAAAGACTTTAAGAAAGAATCCAGGCCAGTGGTGTTCAACCGGTAGCCTGCGGTCTATTTTCGAGGCGCCCGAAAATCTCCTTGAATTATCTAAAGCGTTGAACGTGTATCCCACTCTTAAATCTAACATATCGCTCTATGTGTCGTGAGAAGGATGAATTGTCATCCTGCTCGTTCGCCATTCAAACCGTTCTTGTTCGTTAGTGTTTACTAAATCCGTTGCGTTTGTCTCATCTTAATTTATGTTAAGTATTAAAAATCTAACCTTTTTTACTCAGTTATACCTGCGGAGCTGTTTTAGAATTTCAAAAAAGCCCTTGAAGCAATACCTGTTGGACACCTCTGATCCAGAAAATCGCCTAGGAAATTGCGAAACCACCATTTTCGTGTTCTATTTCATTGTAATTTCATGATTGATCCAGATCATGACTTCGATTTTTTTTAAATGTCGTTGGTCGTTAAAGCTATTTTGAATCAGTAAGTAAATATATGGAGCCCAAATTTGGACAGAAATTCAAGTTTTAACGAATTTGATGCACTGTCCGACTCCATTCAAAAGAATTGTTTTCCATTATCCTCGCACTGAAATCGTCGTTACGGGCTGGCTCCGCTTTTCTAGCCAGACAACACCCAAAGGAAGGTATGTTTAGGTCTTTGCTGAGTTGAACCAACTGACTCAGCTTTATGACGAGCCAACTCGAATCCCTGACGTTGCATGTCAAACCCCCAACACTCTAGACTTGTTCCTTACCTCTGACCCTAATAAATGCACGGTAAATGTAAAGTTATTATCGCCTCTAGGCACATCAGTCCATTGTGCAATATCTGCAAATTTCTTATGCCAACAACAATCAGTTAAAGAAAAATCACCTATGAGTACCGTTTGGCAATATGAGAATGCCAACTGGGACGGTCTCAATAATTTCTTCAGGAACTTTAATAAGTCACTATGCTTCCTCGGTAGTGATAAAGACTCCAGGGCAGATATGATAACAAATTTAATTCTTCTCGGAATGAGAAATTTCATCCCGAATAGGGTTAAATCTATCAAACCGAAAGAAAACGCATGGTTTGATTCGAGCTGTAAAAGGTTATTAGCGTTAGAGAAGTACGTTTCCGGAATTATAAAGCCAACCCTACTGAGGAAAACCGGAAAAACTTTCAACAAGCTAGAAGGACTTGCAACGTTCACATTCGCGAACCAAATTTTTGCATGACCAATAATTAAGGCAAACAATACTACAATGTCTCAAAGGTAGTGAGAATTTTTGGCCATTTGTAAAAAATATTCGAAATTCAACTTAATCTTCGGTTCCAACGCTCGTCTTTAGTGACACCCCTTTTGTCATTTCTCGTGAAAAAGCCAATTTGCTTGCAGCGCAGTTCGCTGTTAATTCGACGCTGCCAGAAAGTGTTATGACTCCTCCAGTACTTGAGACCGTAAACGATTTTATGGGACGAATATTCTTTCGAACTCGTGCAGTTGCCAGATTCCTCAAGGACCTTAATATACACAAATCCGCTGGCCCGGATATTATCCCTCCTATCGTTCTGAAGAAGTGTTCCTAAACGCTGGTAAACACACTGCGTAAGCTTTTCCATCTGTTCTATTCTACTGGTCTCTTCCCGAGTGGATGGAAAACAGCATTTGTCCAACCTGTTCCCAAAAAAGGCGAATCTTCCTCACCCTCTAGTTACCGGCCAATTGCACTTACGTCCCTTCTTTCCAAGGTCATGGAAACACTGATTAATTATCAGCTTAAGAAATATCTCGAAGAACGAAAGCTCCTTAACGACCGGAAATATGCCTTTCGTAGCAAAAGGTCCACTGGTGATCTGATGGTATATCTCACCGAACAGTAGCGAAAATCTCTACATCGTTTTGGAGAAAGTAAAAGATTATTGCGCTTGATATTTCAAAAGCATTTGATAGAGTTTGGCAACAAGCTCTCTTATCGAAAATGCGTGCATTTGGTATCGATGAATCTCTTATACGTTGGATTAGAAATTACCTTTCGTACCGTTCAATACAAGTTGTGTTGGACGGTTTTAAGTCGGATAGTCACAAAATATATCCTGGTGTGCCCCAGGGTTTCGTATTGTCTCCGACCCTTTTTCTCATTTTTATTAATGATCTTTTATCTGGAACTTCTAATTCACTAAATTGTTTTGCTGACGATAGTACTCTCTGCTTCTCATATTCGTTTTCAGATTCACTTCCCTGTTCTTCGGATGTGGAACTGCAACGGAAGCGTATGATAAGAAACCGCGTAGAACTTAATGCTTTAAAAACTCAGTGGTCTCTTCTGTCGTTAAAGCAGAACCCACCCCCCATGCCTCAATCCATGAGCGGCATTTGCATAGATGAAACCGATCAGCTTTCAGTCCTAGGTATGTGCGTCACAGACCACCTCTTAACACATTCTATGTCGCCAAAAACGCTGCAAAATGTTTATGTTTTCTTCGAAGATGCAAAAAATTCTTCTCACCGTCTGATCTGGCTGTAATCTATAAGGCGTTCATCCGACCAAAACTTGAGTATAACTCTCACATTTGGGCAGGAGCTCCTAAAACTCATTTGAATCTTTTGAACAAAATTCAAAATAGAGCTCTAAGAACATTTACATCTCTCAAACATAAAACATCAAACAACAATGTGTGCTCGCCTGTCAACCTCATGGTCACAGGTTCGATCCCTGCCGTAGTCTATGTCTTCTTATTTTTTCATTAAAAACCAATTCTAATAATAATTGTCATACAATGAGTTGCTGGATTACCCATTACATGCTGTTTAGGCATAGAACTAACAACATGTAATTGAGTAAGACTAGTATACCGATAAAATATGACAAGGAATACAAAAATTAATGCGAATTATAAGAGACATAGATAAATAAGACACGGAAATTTCTCCGCATTAGTTCAGCCGCCATCCCTGGAGATAAAATCTGAGACAACAACAACCTACAGTCTCCGAACATCGCGCCACACATCTTTCCTATCATTCTCTCTTCCTTTCCTTAACCTCACCCTCACGTCCCCACTGTGTTGAAACATTTAAAGGGTATTCAGAATCCCTTGAGCGCGTGTAGATTATAAAAAAAAACATCGTCGAAATGTTTCATGTATTTCGCTATTTGATCGGTATTTCTAGTGTTCTAGTGAAGTAGCCAGTTGCATTCCTCCCATTAAAATATTCAACCATAATACTCGCGCTTCTATGGATGCTCATCAGTTTACCCTTGAGCCCAATTTCGGACGTACTGTCAAGTACAGATATTCTTTCTTAAGCCGTACAACATGAATGTAGAATGCTTTACAATGATCGATTTTTCCCTCCCATTTTGATATTCTAAACTTCAAAACTAATGTACATCGGTATCTCCTTTTAAATCCTTCCCTATTTTGCTAACACTCGCACTGTGCTCGATCATATTAAGGTTAGTCAAAATCCCTTTAGTGCGCGCACAATATAAAAAAAATGTAAGAAGCATTGGGTTTTAACCTTTATTTTGCTCAAAAACCATATTATTAGTCCAGTTAGAATTAAATGGACTCTTTTGACAAAATTTTCATAAAGCTTAAATATATCGTATGACCCCTTGTTTTCCCACAATAAAACAACTATTAAAATGGCGACGATTTTTAAAAAATCGGTCGAGATATCATCATCAAAAAAATGAGAATTAAAAACATTTTAGGTTAAAAAACTAAAATCGCCAAATTTTCGCTGTGTAAATTTACTTAAATACATTAGAAAGCCAAATAGGTTAGGTGTAATTCCATATGTATTTTTTTTTCTAGGTACATACATCCATATGCACGTATTTAATAATAAAAGTTAGTTTCTATATGATTTCCTTCATCTACACTCTACACTCTTATTTTAAATGCTCATAATACCCCTTCGACAAATAAGGATACTAAATCACTCCATCAACACCCTGAAGGCGTCGCGTCGGTCGCGCTCAAAGTCTACAACTAAATATTTACTTTGTCGTTTAATAAAAATATCCAACTTAATTGACAAAATTGCTAAATCAAGTACAAATCAAAATTTAATAAATCCAGTCTCGTTTGTAGTTAGCTCCAGTTAAGTAGAATAATAAAGTCACTTGGATCGCATGTCACTTTATAAACGGCCGGACCTCACCTAGACAGTGTTTTCCCAGTGCACGTGTATCCCAGTCTCATATATGTAACTGATTTAGATTCCATCATTAAATATTGAGCTCTTTGCTTACTCGTTCTGTATAGAACAAAAAAAGGACACACGTTCATAAGCAAATACAAATACGTAGGTATGTCCTTTTCGCAGGCGGATAAATATTTATAAAATTCCTATAAGGATTTTCATCACGGGCGCGCCTTCAACCTTTGAGAATCCATTTCGTTTGCTCCCTTTTAGTCTTAAAACAAAAATCGACGAAGCGCAAGTAAGTAAATGATTTTCCATTGAGAGCTAAACTGCCGAATCCAGTTTAGATGTTTCCATAGCAACTGCACTAGGATAAAGGTCCTTTCACAGGTTTAGTCAGTCAGTCAGTTTAGTCAGAGTTGACAGGGAGACAGAGACCCCCTTGACAACTCACTCGGTTCAGTTTTGTTCGGTTCTCTTTTGATTGTGACAATATTTTTTTTCCACTGTTAACCGAGGGTGAAATGATTTTGTTTGCCAAACATCCTTTGTACCTTGTATTTTATATCGAAAAGGATTTTTATTATTAACAGTTTAGATTTGGAATTTTATTGGATTTTCCGTTGATGTGTGTTTTGATTTTTTTTGTTATTCTATTCGTATTTTTCCTTATTTTCATTAAGCGATATATTATAAATGTAGACTGTTTGTGTGTTATATCTGTCTTCACTACAGGGCTTCTGATGCTTATGTTGCTGCTGAATCTTTGTGGAGGAGTAAAGCCACATCCCTTAGCACAAGCTAATTGGTGGGCATTGATCAACCACATCAGCGCCATGTGATTTCTGGTCGCACTGATGGTCAATTCAATTATCTGGGAAAATTGGTTTTTCGAGGAATTGTATTTAGGTTGTAGCATTTATTGAATGCGCGAGGTTGTTTTTATTTTTGCTTTATCCTTGGGCGTTAATAAAATATTATGCATAAGGACAATCAAAAAGGATTGAAGTTTTTGATGAAAGGATTTGAAAGAGATCAATCTATGATGTGGTATGTCGATGCATTGGGACTTGATTGACATTTAAGGGGCTACAGAAGTTTGTTATTGGATTATAGGAACAAAAAATGTTCTCAGTTAATAACGAGGGCAGAAGGATTCGCCGAAATTAATCCAGTTTAATTGGTACGATTTATTTATTTTCATTGTTATTTGTATTTTGTAGAAAGGGATTAGAACTGGTCATCTAGAATTATGTTGAAAACGAACAAAAATCTGGGAATCACCATCATTAGTGGGATAAATGTGTCAAGTCCAAACAATGATCATATCGCAGGATTAAAAACATTGCGGTCCGGTATTGAACAAAATTTAGAACAATATAATTTCTATGATGATAACTAATTTCTTTTACTAGCTAAGTTGTTATCCAGGAACTCCAAATGAGGGACCTCACGGTGTCGCTTAATTATTAAAAGTAGGTTAGGTTAGGTAATTGGGCTGAAAATTGATTACGTTACACTTAGATCAATGTAGATACATTATGTTACCCGGAGTGTAGTTACTCTTTTCCGATATAAACCTGTGTCCTCTGAATCAGTCGAGCCATTTGGAGTCATTGACGAAATTCTATATGTTAATTCCTGAAATATTAGAGAGCTCTTCGAAATAATTGAAGAGCAGCTGCCATCCTCTGGTGACATGCACCTCTTCGTCACCACATCCCCTGCATGGATCGTTTGTACTGAGTTTCATTTTGAATTTATGATATCCCAGCAGGTTATGTCCAATGATTATGATTAAAAGAGAGTGGAGGGATCTCTTTTTGAGGTGCATAATTCTGCCCTCTGCTTGTTGAAGCATGGCCATATTTTCCTGGTGGTGTCACAAGTGTCAAGTAGGCTCCACCTTGTGATACTCTCAGAAATTTTCTCCATAATGTAACAGGGTGGGATATTTACCAGCTCTGCTTGACTGACGTCAAGCGTTGATCCCTGTCTTGTCAACTCATTAGCATTTTCGTTACCCGGTATACTGCTGTGTCCCGGCACCCAGCAGATTCTAGCATTGTGTTGCGTACCAAGAACCTTTAGCTCTTCACGGCAGCAAGAAACAAGTTCCGATTTTATCACAGTTGCCGAAATCGCTTTTATTGCCGCTTGGCTATCTATATAAAAGGTGATATCGGCCCGTGGTAGCGCCATCATCGTTACCGGTCTAGTAGCTGTTTTCATTGCCAGGACCTCCGCTTGGAAGACGCTACTATAATCTGGGAGCCTAATTCAGTTTTTTAACTCAAAATATGCCGAGAAAAAGCATGCACCAACACCAGTGTCCATATAGGAGCCATCAGTATAGATTGATATAGCTGATTTACTGGTGTAGGGTTGGTTGTTCGTCCATTCTTCTCTGCTTGGAATGGCAGTTTGGAATGGTTTATGAAAGTCCCGTTCGGGTGTTTTATAGTTTGCGATAAGACTATCACCCAGATATTTCTGAAGAATCCGTGCGTGACCTATTCTGCTGTTTTTCCTGGCTTAGCCTTAAGGCGCTATATACTGCGGATTCTTGTACGAAAAGATCTAGGGGTTTCAGGTTGAGTTTCGCATCTAGCCCTGCGGTTGGCGTATATCTTATGACCCCCGTAATGGACCCTAGTCTCTGTAATTTTGTCAGGGTTTTAAGATTTGATCTTTTTTCAATTGCATTCTACCAGACTAAATTACCATATGTTAATATTGGTCTGATTATTGCCAAGTACATCCACATGATAATTTTTGGACTCTGTCCACAAGATTTCTCAAAAATTCCATTAGAGGAATAGATTGCAATCCTTCCTTTTTTAGCTCTTTTTCGAGTGTTCTGACTCCAGTTTAATTTTCTATCTAGAATCACACCAAGATACTTTGCCTGATCTGAATTTTTCAACGGGGTACCCTCAATTGAAGGCATTCTGAAACTTGGTAGTTTCCTTTTGTTTGTAAAAAGGACCAATTCAGCTTTTGATGGGTTAACCATAAGACTGCACTTTCAAGTACATCTACTAACTTTAGAAAGAGCATATTCAATCTGTTCGCTGATAGTGGATAAGAATTAACCTGTCGCTAATAACGCAAGGTCACCAGCATATGCTGCTATCTTTACTCCTCAATATTTGAGAGTAAGGAGGATTGTGTTCACAACAGGCAGACTGATAGACAGACGGAATTGCGGGACCCACTTTTTTGGTGTTCTCTATCATCGTAATGTCAACTTTGATTAAAATCTCGACTTCGACTTTTTATCAAATGCAAGACTTGCTCTTTAGTACCTATATCGCAAGTAAACGTCACTTAATAAAACCTTTTATAATGAATATCCACGTCGGAAATATGCTTTAAACATTTCGATACTTTGCCCAAATAACTTTTACTGAAAGCGAAACAAATTATCTGTATTTTCACGGTGAATTTAGAAACACAACCAAATAAAAAGGAGAAAATCAAAGGGACAACACTTCCCCTCCTCACAGCTTAAAAACGGAAAGCTGTATGTTTGGCAAAAACAAAAACTACTGAAAAAGCTCTTTTGTATGGGTATTGGTAAGTCTGTTAGGAGAGTATATTTTTTGCAACTTACACCGCGGGGAAGGCGCGAAAGTAGACACGTCACACAAATAGATGATCTACGATCAGTATGCTTTCGCTTTGGACTTACAATGCGTACGGTCATGATGGAGTGTACGGTATTTTGCAGGAAATTACTATAACAATTTGTGTAAGTTGGTCAGTGGGTAGAATCTTTTTCAGTGGTAGTTTTTTTTCAATTCAATGTGGTAATAGACAGCACTGGTTTGAAAAAAGCTCGCCCACAAGCCATGTACTTATTATTTTTCGAGTATAGACATTCCGTTACTTTTACCGGCAAGGGAATTGTTAGAAAATATCATCAATTAGCCCAATATGCTATAATATAATGAACAAAAGGTTGAGCCAAAACATCTTAGTGCATTTGGCACCAAGGATAAAACATAACAAAACGAAGTGCATTATACAATTTTAAACCTAAGCTTAAAACTGGAACACTGGCTTCGAATGTGAGTTATTGAACTTACAGTTGGATTCCCCTCACTGGGGCCATAGAAAATTGCCAGTTGGTCTCAACACAAAGATTGCCGGTTGGTCTCAACACAAAATTTTCAAGCGCTGCTGGGTGTGAGTCTATTCATAATAAATTGCAAACTAAACCTACCTTAAAATAGCCGGACACAGTGCTGCCAATTTAAAGTTCATCACCTAACAAAAAAGCACCCTTTATTTGGTACTAGATTCTGAACACATCTAAAGGACCTTAAATAAGTAAACATGTCAAATCACAATGACATTGACGCCATTTTCAAAAATTATGGCACATTCACAATCTGACATTAGGTTTGCCCCACCATGTATAAACGCGGCTAAATGCCAACCAATCCAAAGACTAAACAAAACCACCATTTGTTCCACCAGCCAGTCACTTTGTCTGAACCACACGTTGACGAAAAAGTCAACCAACTTACAACCGTACATTTTTATTTTTCTCTTGGATTTCCTTGAAAATGCAATTTGGCTAACAAAATACTTTCCGCCTTCGAATATTTATAAAACCAAAAAAAAAACTTGCTAATATCAACAAGCAAAAATAAAAATACAATTCTTAAACAAAACATTAACAATAATACAAGCTAAATATAATCTCCTGCCCATTTATGTACCGGAGCATTTAATACCCAGGTATGATATTTAAGTGTTCAATGCAAACCTACATACCGACAATTGTATAGCATTTATATAAATGCACAAATTGAATATTCGTTGCGGCCAATTTGAGCTAAGATTGTGTGCTAAATAAAAATAGAAATATGAACACTTGTTCTTACAATTAATAATTGTTAGACGTTTAAGACAACTAACATCTTTCGCGGTCTAATCCGGAGGCACAATTAGTCATTATCTGCTTGCATGTTAATTTGTTAATTAATGTTTGCTCATAAAAAAAAGATAAAATTTATTGATATTGCTTACTTGGTCGTTCACACAAATATAACTAGCTATGATGAAAGACGAATTGTTAATAGTATGCGAGTCGCATTACTATTAGGTGTATTGGGTTTTTTCAAAATATTCAGAAGTAGGTACTCGTCGGACATGAGCCAGATTATTTTTTTTAATTTGATTTTGTAATTGATAAAATTCTCCATTAACATTTTCTTGGTTTGCTTTATAGGGTCTTTCAGGCAAAGTGATTTTTTTTACTTGAGGTTATATTTATATGGGGTACAAAGTTACGCATTCGTCGAAAAAAAAGTTTTGAGATAACAATCAAATATGACATTACGATGATAGCGAAGACGAAAAAAGATGGCCTAAAAATTATGTCCGTCTGTATGTCTGCCAGTCTGTCAGTCTTTGAATCCGCCAGTCTGTTAGTCTGTCAGTCTGTCCGTCTGTATGTATAACGAGCTTCAGCCTAAACGGCTTAAGGCCATTTTCTTCACTACAATTTTAACTCAACTTGAGAATTTTTATTTTTAACCTGTGATTATGTTTTTCTTCACTCAAAGTTGAGAGTTTCAACTTTCGATTCTAAACTCTCGAGTTGATCAACTTCTGGTTTTCTCAACTTCCAAAAATAGTAGAAGTTGAGAGAGAAAACTTGAGAGTTTTCTGTCAAATTAAAATTTGTAATACATTTTGTTGCACCTTCTCTCAGTAATATAATATAAGAATATTATTTAAATTAAAATGTTCCGATAAACCTATTATTGCGAAAATAGTCCATCGTCTGCTTACAGAAGAGAAGATGAAGAAGAAGAAGAATTGTTGGCGATTGAAAGAAGACAATACCAAAGCATGATTTTATCTAATGAATTCGTATTTCTTGGAGAATAATTTTCCGAATAGCATGCTCCTGTGATTGTACACAAAAATGAAAGTTCCCTAAAATCCCTTTCGAGCTCTGGCAGCCGCATATTTTTGCGGTGTTTGGTTGCGGAGATATCACCATCCAAAACAAGTCAAATGCAGTTGCGTGGAAAATCATGCGAATAACGTCGAATTGAAATATCTCATGAACCAGATGCCGCAGATACTTTTCGTCCTTAGCTGTGTATAGGTATGGAAAAGACCTTTCTCGTGATGTATATATCGATGTGTTTGGGGAACATTGTTGAAAATGTAATTTTTTTTTGCAAGTGGTTAGGCTTGATTTTTGTTCGAAAATGTCGAAAAAAGCGAAGTCAAGAATTGAACAACAAGTTGTACACCAGTGGAAAGGTATGTGAAATCCCTTTCGAGCACTGGCAGCCGCATATTTTTGCGGTGTTTGGTTGTGGAGATATCACCATCCAAAACAAGTCAAATGCAGTTGCGTGGAAAATCATGCGAATAACTTCGAATTGAAATATCTCATGAACCAGATGCCGCAGATACTTTTCGTCCTTAGCTGTGTATAGGTATGGAAAAGACCTTTCTCTTGATGTATATGTCGATGGGTTTGGGGAACATTGTTGAAAATGTAATTTTTTTTGCAATTGGTTAGGCTTGATTTTTTTCGAAAATGTCGAAAAAAGTGAAGTCTAAAATTGTACAACAAGTTGTACACCAGTGGAAAGGTATGTGAAATCCCTTGCGAGCACAGGCGGCCGCATATTTTTGCGGTGTTTGGTTGCGGAGAAATCACCATCCAAAACAAGTCAAATGCAGTTGCGTGGAAAATCATGCGAATAACTTCGAATTGAAATATCTCAAGAACCAGATGCCGCAGATACTTTTTGTCCTAAGCTGTGGATAGGTATGGAAAAGACTTTTCTCTTGATGTATATAGCGATTGGTTCGGGGAACATTGTTGAAAATGTAATTTTTTTTTTGCAAGTGGTTAGCCTTGATTTTTTTCGAAAATGTCGAAAATAGTGAAGCCAAGAATTGTACAACAAGTTGTACACCAGTGGAAAGGTATGTGAAATCCCTTTCGAGTACTGGAAGCCGCATACTTTTGCGGTGTTGGTTGTGGAGATATCACCATCCAAAACAAGTCAAATGCAGTTGCGTGGAAAATCATGCGAATAACGTCGAATTGAAATATCTCATGAACCAGATGCCGCAGATACTTTTCGTCCTTAGCTGTGTATAGGTATGGAAAAGACCTTTCTCGTGATGTATATATCGATGGGTTTGGGGAACATTGTTGAAAATGTAATTTTTTTTTGCAAGGGGTTAACCTTGATTTTTTTCTAAAATGTCGAAAAAAGTGAAGTCAGGATTTGTACAACAAGTTGTACACCAGTGAAAAGGTATGTGAAATCCCTTTCGAGTACTGGCAGCCGCATATTTTTGCGGTGTTTGGTTGTGGAGATATCACCATCCAAAACAAGTCAAATGCAGTTGCGTGGAAAATCATGCGAATAACTTCGAATTGAAATATCTCAAGAACCAAATGCCGCAGATACTTTTCGTCCTTAGCTGTGTATAGGTATGGAAAATACCTTTCTCGTGATGTACATATCGATGGGTTTGGGGAACATTGTTGAAAATGTAATTTTTTTTTGCAAGGGGTTAGCCTTGATTTTTTTCTAAAATATCGAAAAAAGTGAAGTCAAGAATTGTGCAACAAGTTGGTACACCCGTGGAAAGGTATGTGAAATCCATTTCGAGTACTGCAGTTGCGTGGAAAATCATGCGAATAACGTCGTAGTGAAATATCTCATGAACCAGATGCCGCAGATACTTTTCGTCCTTAGCTGTGTATAGGTATAGAAAAGACCTTTCTCGTGATGTATATATCGATGGGTTTGGGGAACATTGTTGAAAATGTAATTTTTTTTCCAAGTGGTTAGCCTTGATTTTTTTCGAAAATGTCGAAAAAAGTGAAGTCAAGAATTGTACAACAAGTTGTACACCAGTGGAAAGGTATGTCGAAAAAAGTGAAGTCAGGATTTGTACAACAAATTGTACACCAGTGAAAAGGTATGTGAAATCCCTTTCGAGTACTGGCAGCCGCATACTTTTGCGGTGTTTGGTTGTGGAGATATCACCATCCAAAACAAGTCAAATGGAGTTGCGTGGAAAATCATGCGAATAACTTCGAATTGAAATATCTCAAGAACCAGATGCCGCAGATACTTTTCGTCCTTAGCTGTGTATAGGTATGAAAAATACCTTTCTCGTGATGTACATATCGATGGGTTTGGGGAACATTGTTGAAAATGTAATTTTTTTTTTGCAAGGGGTTAGCCTTGATTTTTTTCTAAAATATCGAAAAAAGTGAAGTCAAGAATTGTGCAACAAGTTGTACACCCGTGGAAAGGTATGTGAAATCCCTTTCGAGTACTGGCAGCCGCATATTTTTGCGGTGTTTGGTTGTGGAGATATCACCATCCAAAACAAGTCAAATGCAGTTGCGTGGAAAATCATGCGAATAACTTCGAATTGAAATATCTCAAGAACAAGATGCCGCAGATACTTTTTGTCCTTAGCTGTGGATAGGTATGGAAAAGACATTTCTCGTGGGTTTGGGGAACATTGTTGAAAATGTAATTTTTTTTCCAAGTGGTTAGCCTTGATTTTTTTCGAAAATGTCGAAAAAAGTGAAGTCAAGAATTGTACAACAAGTTGTACACCAGTGGAAAGGTATGTGAAATCCCTTTCGAGCACTGTCAGCTGCAAATTTTTGCGGTGTTTGGTTGCGGAGATATCACCATCCAAACAAGTCAAATGCAGTTGCGTGGAAAATCATGCGAATAATTTCGAATTGAAATTTCTCAAGAACCAGCTGTCGTAGATACTTTTTGTCCTTAGCTGTGGATAGGTATTGAAAAGACCTTTCTCTTGTGTATATATCGATGGGTTTGGGGAACATTGTTGAAATCGAATTAGGCCTCTGTCTGCCAGGTTTAAATGCTCCAACCGAAAGATTTTTTTCTATAATGAATAATATTTGGACAAATAAAAATTCACAACTGAATGTTGAAACTCTCAGAGCCATGTTAATGGTAAAAGTAAGCTATAATTTAAGCTGCCAGGAATTAAAAAAAATATTCAATAAGAAACGATAATAATCATCAAAGAAATTTGTTAGGCAAGAAAGGACCAAGTTCCAAAAATTTTGTTGGTAATGTGTTATTAATGTTTATTTTTTAATGACTTGGTTAAAAAAAAGGTTAAATATTGAAAAAAACGTTTTTGTTTCTTAATTTTTATTTGTTTTTGAGAGTTTTGTTGATTTTGTACCAAACACGTTTTCCAAATTCTTAAATTTATGTCCCGGGTTTTGCTCAGAGAAATATGGTCAAATATGGAATTTTACACAAACGCTCGCGCGGACTACTATGGTAGACAATTGACTTTGACACTTAAATATAAAAATATGCGTTCGCGAACAAATCAAGAGAGGCGATGACCTGTTGAAAAATTTTGTTGAGAAGGCTTATTTAAAATGACACAGCTCTTACATCAAAAACCGTTAAGTTATGAACAAAACTGTTAGTGTGGCCTAATATAATAGGCCACGCGTGTACTCGAGTGTTAACAGAGTCAAGAAACGAAAGACCTGCTTGTTAACGGGTTAATGAATTTTTATAATAGTTTCCATATAGAAATGATCATATTCATCGGAAAAGTGAATTTTTCGTTTCGCTTGAATAAAATGAAGAAGCCTATCATAATTCGACATATATTGAGAAAATGAAAAAACATTAACATTTTGAATGGTGCTGTCAAAATTAATCTACTTTTAAATACTTTCAAGTGGTGAAGGTAGATTTAGTAAATTTACAGGAAATTAACATTGTGTGGAAAGTGAAAATGTATTATTTATGACATTTGACACGATTTGCAAAGTTATGGCACATTTACAATAGATTAATTTATTGATCCCTTGTTTGTTAATGTCAGATTTGTACGAACTGTCAAAATCCAACAGTTTATTTTGCGGTACCTATCTATACATTTGGCTTTCTTGGCGATTTGTCTGACATTTATGATTTAATCTGCCCTGTACTCTTCCATTCTCAGTGTGGCCAATTTAGCATTTTTCTTGCTAAGCTTTGTCGGAAAATTTTGCTTTTTTAGCATTTTCTATTTTGAAATCCTGTCCGCACTTTTTTAGCAGGAAATTTGGTTTTAGCAGGAAATCTAGCAGGTTTTCATATATCTCAAGCCTAAAATAAAATATTACTTTAAAAAGTTAAAACTCAATCAAACATAAATGCGTATCGCTCATAATAGAGCTTCAATCACGAACTCCACAAAATCTACCAATTTTGCAGCAAGTAAATTTCTTTTATGTTAAAAAATGTTTGCGGGTTCATAAACAACTATTAAACATTTTTTAAAGATAAAAACATGAATTCTGAAATTATTTCCAGAATTAAATCGTAATGAGCCAACATAAATCCAAAAAAAGGGGAGAATATTGAAAATTCTGTTGAATTTTAGTGCGAGGTAAATAGGTTCACCGATGCATCCAACGAAAACCCTTACAAAGAATTATCAAACTTTGTCAATTCGTTTATAGTTTTGCCTATCTCAAATGCTGCAGTAGAAAGTTGAAAGAGTGCTTAGTTTAATGAATCTTGTAAAGGATCAAAGAAGGAATAGAACGAACATTGATTTGCTAACTAGTATACTTTTAATCTGGGATAATTTGTCTGAGAAACGTTGAAGGCATCACAACATTATTCCTCCTAATATAATCAAACAAGTTGCCTTATCAAAACTTTCTTTTACCGCAGAAGAAGACCAAGAATTTTGTGATATTTTTGTGCTTTATAAAGGGTCCCCCAAATTACTTTTTTTTTTGAAAATGCTATAAAAAAAACTTCTGAATCTTTTCTCAATTTTTTTTTTATTTGAATGTACAATCCTTCAGGTTAATAATGGAAAATAATTTCATTCGAATGGCTGCCTGGGCTGGCCATGCAGTAGCCTACTCGATCGGTCCAATTTTTAAGCACATTATCGATTGTGTGCAGCTGTATTTCACCAGTGGCTTCACGAATATTGTCCTTTAAAGCGTCAATTGTCTCTGGCTTGACGGCGTAACACTTATCTTTTACGGCACCCCACAAATAATAGTCCAACGGTGTCAAATCGCAGCTCCGATGTGGCCAAACGACATCAGTTCTGCGGCTGATAATGCGATCTTCAAAAACAGGGCGCAAAACATCGAGTGTAGCTTCTGCTGTGTGGCACGTAGCGCCGTCCTTTTGAAACCAAATATTGCCAATATCCTCCTCTTCAATTTTTGTGAACAAAAATTCGTTCAACATGGCCGGATAACGATCGCCATTGACTGTAACGGCCACTCCTTGCTCTTTTTCGAAGAAAAATGGCCCAATTATTCCTCTGGACCAAAATCCGCACCAAACAGTGACTTGTTTTGGGTGTATCGGCTTTTCAATGTATGCGTGCGGGTTTTCTGTGTCCCAAATGCGACAATTTTGCTTGTTTACATACCCTCCAAAGATCAAAATGAGCTTCATCTGAAAAGATGATTTTTTTGGCAAAATCAGCATATTCTCTAAGTCGATCGCAGGCCCACTTAGCGAAGCGAAAACGCATTGGATGGTCAGTTGGCTTCAACTCCTGAACCAATTGGACTTTGTATGGCGTCATACCAAGGTCTTTATTCAAAATTCGTCTCAATGATGTCTCCGAAATGTTCAATTGTTGAGAACGACGGTGAATTGATGTTGATGGCGCTGCACGCACAATTTCTGCCACAGCAGCAATATTCTCGGGTGAACGAACAGTTTTTGGCTTTTTACGCTTTGGTTTATCGATGAGGATGCCAGTTTCTTTCACTTTTTTCACAAGATAACGAATATACGGAGCTGACGGTGCTTCTCTTCTTCCAAAATCCGTACGCAATTTTCGCACACATTCTGCAACATTACCATGATTTTCAAAGTAATGTCGGAATATTTCCCAGCGTTGCTCAGGCGTATACACAACCATATTCGTTCAGCGGAAGGATAAAACTAATTATCTGTCAAATCAGACATGAGCTAAGTGTTACCATTCACGAAATAAGCACTAGTTGAAAAAAAAAACGTTAGATGGCGGACCCTTTATTAAGTAGAAAACTTTTGAGTAAAAAAATTATATGAATACATTTTACTTCATTAGATTAACATTCCCTGGTACCTGATTTTTTTTTTGTTTCTTTATGCTGCGAAATGTATTACTAACTATTTTTAAGGTTATTCCCTTTTTTTAAACAAACTTAACAAACTAAACAATTTCGTTTTTGACAATTATTTAAAATTCAACATTCTAAAGTAACAAAATACAAATAATATACACTCGGTACCTATTTTAAACGTCACCCTAAGGCAAGTTCGATTGGCCCAGGCATATATTTAAGTTTTTTGCGTTCTAATTACAGGATTTCCTGAGTTAGCAGGATTTTTGGTAGCTTTTTTTATCCCAAAAAAATTTGCATTTTTCTTAGCAGTTTTTGTATATCAAAAATCCTGCTAAAACCACTATTTTACATTGGTCACACTGTCCATACTATTCTCTTTTTTTATAAACAAAAAAATACATGAACAAAGCTATTACGACATAACATTTGTCCGCCCTTCTACACATAAAATGATAAACACCATCCCGATGTGAAATTAATTATAATTAGATATAAAAAAAAACTCATTCACTCCGATGGTTGATGGCAATGTCTATCCGATTATCTTTCAATAATTGATGCCCGCCAAACCAACAAGTGACGTTCTTCATACCTCATCCAAAAATACTCAAAAGAAATATCAATGTGTCAGTCTAAATGAAACATCTGTTTGTTTGAAATTAAAAACACAAAAAAAAACAAAAACCAATATTTCATAACTTAACATTAATTTTGCAAGAAGAACTTCCAACATACATGAATTTTTTGTTTGTATCCTGTGAAGCCAAATTATTTTCTTTTTCTTCTTTCCACCCGACCCAACCCACGTATACAATAATATTTTCAGCGCAACCCAGTACCCAGTTAGAAATGTCTCTTCTTCCCCGATGACGTGGACTTTTATGGTGCGAACTAAGGTGCGTTTTCTGTCTCAGCAATATTTTTCCGTACAATAAGAAATCGGGAGTCCACTTTTTTGGCAACAGCCCGTGAAAAATAAATTTCTTCAGCGCCCCCGCGCATGTGTGTTGCTATATCTACATTATGTACATATATTATAATCGTCAGTCAAGTTGAAGACATTTTGTCAATTTGTCTTACTGACTGACTGACTGATCTATCTAGCAAAAGAGCCAACAAGTGAATTTCTATTTCCAAACTGTTTCTTTTCTTATTTTATTTTTGTTTTGCGGTACATTAGTTCAGCTTGACAGCGCATCTCAGCAGACATCGCCATGAACGGAAGTCTTCGCAGTATTTTCATTATGATTGAAGTGGGGATGACAATAAAGATAAAAACGTCACAATGACAATTGACTCATTACTTGTGGTTTTCGAGATATTTTAAGAATGAATAAAAATTACAATTTTCGATTGGCGACTAGCTGAACGTCTCACAAATTCATTTTTGAAGAAGATGTCTAATTTAATTGGAATTTTTGAATGCATTGTTTTAAAATGATGCCATGAGTCAAGAAGCTTGTGTTGCGGTGGGAGCCACAATTCTTAAGACCGTATATGGTAAAGATTGGACTAAGAGAGATCTAAAAATAGATAGGTACTACGCCATCTGATTTGTTTGTTTGTTTGTTTTTTTTTAATTTTTTTGATTGTGTTTATTTGTAGGATTTTGTGTTAATGATTTTCTCGGAAATTATTTTTAGTTATCTAAATAGTTGCTGTTGCTGACAACTTTGTACTTCAATATTCAGTGGTACCAAATTGCAATTAAAATAAAGAAAAATGATTCCATTCATAATGTGTGTTTGGATACGAAATGTCAAACACTTGGAAATGACGGTGCTGGTGGCAAAGACTTTTGTTAGTATCGTCTCGGTCTCGTCAAAATTGAAAAATTTCAGCCTCGTATCGGTATAGGTCTCGCCTAAGCAAGTCTCGTCTCGATCTTAGTCTCGTCTTTTTGTCGTGAAACTCTAATGCGTTTAGTCTTCGTTTCTTTCATGTTTTTTTGTAGTAAAAAATTCGAATTGTCTGAGGTAAAACTTGAATTTTGTAGAGCTGTTTTAATCCATTTAAATCGAAGCCATCCCTTAATCGATGCTGACAGTTCATGGCTTTACAGGTAAGCGACAAACTATATTTTGACGTTTCGATAATATTTTGTTTCCAAGTGTCAACTTACCTCCAGTTTCACAGGGTGAGCTTAAGCTCCACTTTTGGTTTAAACTTCAGATCAACAATTTATTCGGTTTCGCAGTGTCGTTTACACATTGAACTGAGTTCAATTTGTAGTTTATGTTAACCGAGATTATTCTGAAATTTAAACTTCAGTTCACCATTTGTATTTTTTTTTTTTTTTAGAAAATATGAACAAAACAAAATTGTGTATTGAATACTATTTTATTTATTATTCTCGTTGTTTCGCGTGTTTTTTTTGGGTCAGAGAGAGAGAGAAAGGGAGGACGAGGCAAGCAAAAATGCTGCCAACTATTTCATAAAATGTAGGTAAACGAAGCTTAACTGATCTGAAGATCAGATTTCACTGTGAAACCCGACGAATTAAACCAAAAATTTAAACTCAGTTTAAGGTTCAGTTGATCTTAAGTTTAAACTCGCACTGTGAAACTGGGGGTTAAAGTCACATTTTTCCCGAGGGGAAAAAAAGTCTGAAATCATACGTATTTTGGTCTGGATTTTCACGCCAATCTGTGTAACTAATACATGTGGTTTGATAACGCGCATAGAATATTTCGCAAAAAAAAACTTGTGAATATTAACAAAATTGAAGTTAAGTACTAAAAAATAATTAAGTATAAAAAAATATATTAAAATTAAATATAGCTATCTAAAATATCAAAACACATAAAAAGGGTATCTGAGTATAATAACATATGGGTATTCATGAAACGGCGGAAAACCCATATAAACATCAGAAAACAGATAATTTCAAATAAATTATGTGGTTTCTGAGGTTTATACGGGATTTCCGTCGTTGAATGAATACCCTAATTGTATTATACTCAAATAGGGGCACTGAGAAAATCCAGAGAAGGATTTATGTATGCATTTCTTTGGAATAGAAATAGCTCATTTTTCAGATTTTGTTTCCCCCTTCGGCAAAAGGTGACCTTAAGACTTTTAAGGGACACTTGGAAAAAAATATTGTCAAAACGTCAATATATAGTTTCTTGTCTACCTACTTGTGAACCTATATGAACTATCAAAATCGATTTAGGGATGGCTCTGATTTAAATGAATTAAAAGAAAATTCGATTTTTTTTATTTTTTACCTCCGCAAAAGATTGATTTTAATGTCGAATTCCAAACAATAATTTCAAAGCGGTTCCAGTCTATGAAATCTTGCTAAAACACTCAAGATCTGTTTTAACTGATTTTGGTTAGAAATAATTCATTTGTGTTCAGAAAATAATAGAATGCTTGGAATTCGACATAAGCTTTTTGGATCACGTCTGGCAAAAAAAATTATCCAAACGTCTAAATATAGTTTGTTGCCTACCTACGATTAAGAAACCTCTACAGTGAAACTCGCTTAAGCGAAACGACGAAAAGTCAGGATTTTTTTTGTAGTTAAGCGGGTTTTTCACTTAAGCGATCCTCGGATAACTGAAAAAAAGTTTCAGTTAAGCGGATCTCGGATAGGTGAAAATTATATTTTACTTAAACGGTTTTCCGATAACTGAAAAGAATATTTCAGTAAGGCAGACTTAGTGTCACGTAACACGTTATACAGTTTTTACTGGAAAACAACCTGTGTTATAATTGTTTACATACCAATTGCTTTTATAAATAAATTTGGTTTATCTAAATAAAAAACAGGACCTAGTTATTAACAAACATATAATTTATTTTTAAGCAAAACGAACTTGTACAAAACCAATGCTACTTTGAGTTCAGTTTCCTTTATTCAAAGATACATTTCGTGTTACAAAAACAACAATGTATGTAAGTAAATGGAAATGCGGGGTTTTCCCTTTTATTTAAAACTTAGCATTTACATGTGTCATGAATGCGAAAGTGGTGGAGGATGGAGGTGAACGTATACAAAAATAAAACAATTCAACACCCGATGTTTTTCGATTTTTAGTTTTTCACTAAACCGAGTTGTTTTCTCTAGAAAAATAGAAAAACATGAAGGAATTTTTTAAAGTTATGCGGGGTTTTCACTAAAGCGAGTTTTTAGTTAAGCGAGGTAGTTTGTATAAAAATATATACGGGGATGTTTTCAGTCAGGCGGGTTTTTCACTTAAATGAGTTTCACTTAAGCGGTTTTCACCGTACAAAATTTAAATTTTATCTTGGAAATACGGTTGCTTTTCAAAGATGTCTGGTAACGTTATTTTGCAGCCATTTTCTTACGTTATTTACAAAATAGCCATCTTCCCGCAACAAATGTGATCCCGATGGAGAGCAGGATCTCGTGTTTTTGTTGTATTGCATGTCTTCCGATGATCAATATGAATCAAATCTGATAATAAAAACCAGCTTTTATTGCATTCATTAGGCCCTGTTTAGATAATACGAAGAATGACGAGTAGTGACTGGCAAAGTTTCATCGTGTTTACATTAATTAACTTTGATTCGCCACAAAATACGTTGAAAGAAAAAACAACAATTTTAGAATTCCACTGTTTACAACAACAACAAAAGAGACTAACAAAAGTCTCGCCTGGTCTCGTCTCGCTGCCAGCCACAGCCCTATTTATTTTCTGTCTAGAACAGTGAACACAGCTATTATTTATTATTTTTAATGCCTGCACAATTCTATAAGTAAACATAACTACTCTTTGTGACATTTAAGAATGACAAACATGTGTCAAATACAGTCATAGTCAAATATGTCAAGAGAATTTCACAAATGGCAAAAAACCGAAAACAAAAGTCAAAAAACCCAAATGTAGTTGGATAATTGACCCGATATCGGGCCAATTAATTTTGGGAGAAAAAAATGAGTGGAGATTTTTAAAATAATCTGCTACAATATCACATCAATTTTGCCCTCTATCCTCTAGATTTCATAATTTAAAAAACTCTTCTAACTAATAGACAGGAAAAAATATGACAGATGAAGAGACAAGCTACTACTACAAAACACCGCACACATACAAAACGACTATTTTCTCCCCAAAGAAAATTAATAATTCAAAAAATATGCTTTAAATATAGGTATATGGTAATACTTCCGTTATGTGTAGGCAATTCCGCCTTGTTTGGCTATTTGTTATAATATCTCACCATTATTGAAGCTACGTTACGAAGCTTCACTTTAAATATCACCCTTAACGTATTTGTTTATGATATTATTTAATGACACATTGGCCCATATTCATAGTCATATTTTAAACTCGAGTCTAGATAAACTAATGTCCAAACTTATCACACAGGTTAGACACAGCTACTATTCATTAGAGAATCTTGTAGCTCTGTTTAGTAAAACCCGATTCTAACATGAATTTTATACAACTCTGCCACAATTTTCCTTCAATCAATCACGAAAACATCGATATGTCAAAACGAGGGGACACACAAAAACAAATTTTAGAAATGTAGTCCCGTTATCCGGACTTTATTTAGGATGAAATACTTTTAGATAGCAATACCAGAGTAGTTTCAAAGATACATTGGTGTGATGATTTTGCCAATCATCCACAAGAGGCTGATGCAGTAATCCAATGCAGGAGGAAGAAACGCCATGCTGCAATAGAAACTAGATACTATTCAAAAGCTGAAACGGCTAAAAAGCTATTTAACCTTAAATTAACTTTGACGTGTTTTATGAAGTTTGAATAAAATATTTAATTTTTCCTTTTTATTCTATAAAATATCCTTGTAATTTAAATGTCTGTTTAATTCTGCCCAAATATTCTTGCTTCTTGTAGCGATGTGGTAAGGATTGAATTTTCCCCCTATCGACTTTGTGGGTTTCTTACAGGAGTGAACAATAGTAGCCAAAAAAAACTGAATGCTTTTAACACTTGAAGGCTTCCAGATATTGGCAAACCTCTTTTAGTTGGTTGGGCTTTAATATTTAGCAAATCAATTACAAAAGTTGCCGTGTTTGTCTAATCAATGCCTTTCATAAAATTCGTCGTTAAACAGTTCAAAGAGGTCGATCCGTCTTCTTGTAGTGCAATTTCCAAATCAACCAAGATATCAAAATCTTCTTCAATTTTTTCATCAATTGACATTTTTCTTTGTTTTAATTCAAATCACTTTTGTCACAATTTTTTTCACTTTTTTCAAGTATTTATGATGTTCGGTAGAGTTAAAAACAACTTAAAAAAAACATCTGTCGTGACTAACGTTAGACTCGAGTTTTTATTTTAGAAATGGATTTAAATTGTTTATGAATTACATGAACTCTGGTTTAGCTTAGAAACAACTTAGTAACAACTTATCAAACATCTATGAATATGCGCCATGTTTTTACATTCCGAATTTAAAATAATACTTTTTGTTTTAATTCAAATTCATATTAATAACGTCGATAAAGGCAAAGGAATAGTCTACTTACTCACTCTGGCGCCATCTAGCCCATTCTAGGTGAACCTTCGAATTCCCTTCTAGTGCTGTTGTCAGTTGTTAGATGGCGCACAAATTATATAGGATAAGAACTAATAATTATTTCTTTTTCCGTTACTTTTTTCGAACCCATTTTGAAACAAGCTTATGCAGCCAACCGTCAAAAACGAGATTATTTTTTGAAGTTCTTTTGTTTTTTTTTTGTGGAAGACGACATGACAGTAAAATTAAATCAGAATTTTGTCAATCTCGATTTAAGGTCTATTAAAATACAATTTCATTTTTGTGCCCAACGTGCAGCGCGCACACTAATTTAAATGTTTGTTCACATATTCATTTGATCAAAAAAGGGTAGATAGCAATCTTTTTCATAGAACAAACTAGAACTAACGTAGCTGAATTGTTACCCTTATTTTTAGGAACATCCATTAGGCGAATTATTCTCACTTTAAGCACCTTAAAGTGAAATAAGCCTACCTCTTCTTTAAAAGGGTACAAGTGAATTTAAGTCCTCCATAGAGTGCGATGTTTTAGAGAGTCTAGAAATAAAGGTCTTCAATACTTTTGTAGGTACCGTTCATATACTTACACCATTATACCTTGTATACTTATTAATTTATAGATTTTGTGCATTTGATAAACCGCTAATTACTATAGTAATTTTATCGGAAAGTAAAAGGAATGTAAATCTTATCGATGTAAATGTTGTCCTTGCTGTATTTACCGGCCGGCGTATAATGGATTTTAATTATATGCCTTGTTTTGTTAGTTGGATTGAAATGAAGGTTTAATATTATATACATAATTGCCGCGCGCCGCCCTCACCATCCGAAATGACAATGAGAGTGAACATTCAAATTAGGGGGCATTTAGTGTGTGTTGTGGTGAATTTAAGGTTGTAAAATTTTGTGGGTAGGTCTGTCTATTTATGTTATATAGGTGAATTATTGTAAAGGAAATTGTACATCATTTGCGTAAAAAGCATTTTGTCTATTATAAACATTTAATTACACTTAATTGAAATTTTCAACACCTGAGCAATTTATTAAAATGATAGTAGTCCAGGAACATTGACTTCGAAAAAATTCCGACAAGGCTGAATTTGGGTGGAGAGCTTCATTTTAATGTCCTAAGCATTTCCCAAAAAGTACTCTAAATTTGAGCAAAAATTTGGGTGGGGGGTGTAAGGGGGAAAAATTAATTTTTGTTTTTTCAAATTAGTTGTAGTTACGCATTGTACGTACGCATTGTAGCTAATGTTATTCTACACATAAAAGATTCAGACACTTTTTATGTACAATTGATAGATTTGGAGAAAAATGGTCGAAATCATTGGGATGTAGTACATTAATTCAAAAATATGTAATAAATTTATGTTTTTGAGTTGGAATTTTTTTTTGTTTTTATTTATGTTTGCAAAAACATATTCTTAGAAACCAGAAGGGTAATTCTGCCATCTTAAAAATTCTATTTGTTTATATTTTGCTTAATAACTCCCAAAATATTTATTTTTCTGAAAAACACTCTAGGAGTGGATGTAAGAGAACAAACTTATTTACAAACTGACTCATTCACGACTTCTGTATGTCAATTCGTTCTACAGTTATAGCGTACCAAACTTAATTGTTCGTTAAAATGGGAGCTATATTAAGTCTGGTTGCTTTAACAAATGCATTTAATCTATATATCCACTTTGATATTTACTTTATTTTATAATTAAATTTGGTGCGCTATTACTTAAGAACGAATTGACATACTGAAGTCGTTAATATATCATTTTGTAGATAATTTTGTTGTCTAAAATCCGCTTTTAGAGTTTTTTTTCAGTAAAATTATTAAGCAAAATAAAAAAGAAATTATAATTTTTAAGATGGCAGCATTACCCTTCTGGTTCCACAATTAAAATTTGTTTTTTTTTTTCATAGAATATGTTTTTGCAAACATAAATGAAAACAAACAAAAAATCCCAACTCAAAAACATAAATTTATTACATATTTTTGAATTAATGTACTACATCCCAATGATTTCGACCATTTTTCTCCAAATCTATCAATTGTACATAAAAAGTGTCTGAATCTTTTATGTGTAGAATAACATTAGCTACAATGCGTACCTACAACTTTTTTCAAAATAACCTATAGTTTTCGAGTAATTTGGAAAAAACTGCATTCCCCCCTTTAAAAATGTTTGCTCTGCGCCAAATTTTGGGTACTTTCTATGAAATGCTTAGGACATTAAAATGAAGCTCTCCCTCAAAATTCAGCTTTTTCGGATTTTTTTCAAAGTTTCATCATTTTTTTGTCTAAGCTATTCTAATTCGGCCTTATGATGTTTAAGTTCTTTGGGCCACGATGATTTCATATACCTACTCGTTAAAATAAAAACAAAAGAAAACTAATGAATTAAATTAAAATATTTTTATTTAACAAAACTACATAATTTTATTTAGTTCTTTTTGTTTTGATTTAATCAAAAAACATATTAATAACAAAAGTTATAACTATTTTTAGAAAGTCACTAATTTCGGGAAAAATATCGAATTCATTGTGGAGTTTTTTTTGTATCATTCATGTTCCTACAGTCCGATTATTAAAATAAATTACGATCATTGTATATATATAGTTATATAGATATTATAGATATTAGGTTTCATATACAAAGTTACGATGAAAGTATTGGTGAAATGAGAGAAATACATGGTTATCCTCTTCTTGATCTTGACGGTAATATAGCTTAGAAGAAATATTCAAATCTTATTCAAATAATCCCCAATAGCTCTATTAATAAAAACCGCTTAGTTCACCTTTAATCCATGGACTTACAAAACCATGGAATAAGAGTTAGACCATCGACTAATATTTCCTATTAATACAAAAATGGAACAAAATCTACTACAATAAGTATCAACTCTACCTCATTTTATTCTATGTCCCTGTAAATTTTGTTCTTAAATGTCAATTCTTAGTCCATCGCTAGGAACACTAAGTTAGTAAACGTCAAATACCAGGAATTGTGTTTTATGAATAGTATTTCATATTTAGTCCACGGAATAAGTCCTAAGCGTTCCCTATAGTCCATGTTTATTAATCTGGGTGTAAGAGTGTAAATAATGGATTACTATTAACATTTTCCAAAAACTGTTTTTCGATATTTAAAAAACAAATAATTTCTTATTTTTAACATCGGATTTCAAAAACGAGTCACTGAAAATATTTTTTAGGAAAAAGATTGAAAGTTTGTAATTATTAATTATACGACTAAAATTTTAATAAAAAAAAAACCAGCACCACTATAGAGCAAAGGAATCTGATGATCGACCTTGGCAAGTCGTGAAATAGCTATAATTCTAGCCAAAAATAATTGAGAAAAAACTTGGTGGTAGCACACTCAAGTTGTTGTTGGGCATTCAGTTATTAAAAAAAAATAGTTATTCGTATTTCAAAAATAGATTTTTCAAAACTTAAACTTTTTAGGAGCTTCTCCATAAAAAAATTCAAAAAAGTCAAATGAACAGTTTTCCAGAAAATGGTAGAATATGTACCAAAAATAGCCACTTTAAAAAAAAAAAAAAAAAAGAAATAAAAAAAATAAAATGGTCTTATATTCGATCGCATTGTATGCAAAAGATTCTTGATAGAAACTAAATATATTTTTATAGTCGTTTTTTACTTATTTTTTTATATACGAAATTTCTTTAATTTTTTTCTGAATATAATTGGTATGTTAATTTTATGTAATAGTAATAATATAAGCTTTAAAATATAATTTCGAAAAAAATATTTATCCGTTCTCGAAATATGTATTGAATTTTCAAGATAACAAAAAAATATTTTTTTTTTAAATAAAAAAAAATAATTTTCGAATGCAGTATTATTTATAATTCGAACGATCTCCGGTAAAAAAAATGTTGATCGAAATCAGACTTATGAGAAAGTCGAAAATCAAAAAAAAAATGGCAGGTACCGTTAATAACAAAATATGTAAACACAATTTTTGGCCAAAATCTAGACCATTCCTAAAGTAGTATACATACTTTTTTTTGATCAAAATCGTTAGAGCCGTTTTCGAGATAATTAAGATAGTAGAAAAAATTGTATAGCAAAACAACGATTCAAAAATGTATCTTAGATAATCAACTAAAACGCCTAATTTAATTACGAAGTTTGAAAAAAAATCGGTACAGAAAGACAGACGCAATTGCAGGATCCACTTTTTTGGTTTTATCTTTCATCGTAATGTCAAGTTTGATTAATAAATCTAGTTCGATTTTTTTTTTCGAAATGCAAAATTTACCCTATATACTCGTAGTAACATTATATTGCAAGTAAAAATTAAAGGATATCTTGTGAGTTTTTCTTGCCAACTAGCTATGTAACTATAGAACTGCTAGTTTCTGCTTGCCTTCACTCCTTAAATCATATATTAATCCAAATTATTGTCCTCAATGGAAATATATAGTAAACATACTAAGAAAAGAACTAACTCCCAAAAAATATATATCCACTCAGACAAAATGAATTAACTCCCATTAAACGTATCAGCCAAACGAACTTAATTTGCGAGTAAGTTGTAAGTTCATTATAATTTCGGTCGTATGAAAGAAGTCTTTCAATTAAAAGAATTGAGTTAATTTATTTTCACTGGCGTAGGCCAGTTGTACAATCGTGGTTCAATATTTGATGTGTGGTTCAGTTTTTTAATTCACTGAATTTGGCAAGTTAACTGAGGTTTAATCATAATTCAATTTTCATGCAACTGATTATAATATGCTTATACCTTCGGTACACCTCAGTTAATCCGTCGAAAGCGGATAATTGAAATTGCTGAACCACGGATCAATATTTTGTAAAACTAGCTCTGAATGCATAAAGATTGCACTAAGCGTTTTATACGGTGCTTTAATTATTTTCCAAAAAAATGTATAAGGGTTGGCAATCAGAACAAAAGGTGGGGCAATTCTATTGGCCATTGTTGAAACAACTCAAATAAGACTGTAAGTTCATTTCAGAAGAGTAATTCTTGTTTTCTTTATAAAACAAAATTAGGAGTTAGTTTACTAAAGAATCAATTTTTTTACGAACGAACTCCCAAAAAAATTACTTGCGCATTATCTGGTAAGAGTAAGTTCTTTCTAAGCTACTCCCGTGAGTTAACTCTTTTGGGAGATTATTCTAGATTGAGAATTCGTTTAAAACAAAATATTAATTAAATTGAAATTAGTTGCAATTTTATTGAGAGTAAGTAAGTTGATTGGGATTTACTTGCGGACTTAGAAGTAACGACTCCACTAATGTCTAGGAACATAGAATCACTGATGTACTTGGGAAAACTTTTACAGAAAATATAATATGACGTCAACAATGTTGCCAATGTTTTGATTAAATTAAAAAAACAAATTTTCTTTATTTTATTAAAAAGTATTACAATATTTAAGATTAATATTACAGACTTGACAATAATTTGCCGTCTGCCGGAATGTGTTGACGATCAAAACATATATGAGAAGGTGTTTTTTTTTTATAATACAATTCTATATACTACTGAAATTAGTCAGTCAAGTAGAAGACTTAGCATTATATTTAATTGGACTTGTTGAATTATTGATTCAAAATAGCTTTTAACGGCCTTCTTCTTCTTCTTCTTCTTCTTACACCTTCTTATTAACTATGTCTGGCCAAGGACAAAATCTTCCAATTTTATTGATTAAAATTTTAATCTTGTTGGATATAGTTCACATTGCTTTTCTTTCAAAAAGTGCAAGTAAGTTGAACTGAACTTAACAAAAATTGCGTATTGGTAAAGCACTCACTAACCAACTGATGAGTCCAAGTGAGATTGCCGGGATGAAACGCAAATTTTGTGGACTAAAGGCCGTTAAAAGCTATTTGGAATCAAAACATATATGGTATGGTTTAAGTGTAAAGATAAATAGGTAACAGTGACGTCAAAGAGTAAAAGCGATGAACCGTTACACGCTTAGGTCAAGGAAATGAGAGTTCCGACAATAATGGATTAGTATATACTGCTAATGTACCACAAGAAAGGGATCTAGACCTACTCTTCAGCTTTTTCTTGCATGCTATCAGTGTTGATAAGTTACGCGAGTTTTACAAATTTTAATTAGTTACGAGTAACTAATGTAACTAATTCAGTTAGTTACGTAACCAATGTAACTAACCAATTATTTTGACATTTTTCCAGAAAAATCTTCATTAAAATCAAATTAAAATTCCAAGCAAAAAGTCACGTTTTATATGTTATGATTTTAAAGTTAAAAAAGTTCTGATTTAAAAACTAAGATGTCGCAGTCAAAAAATGAAACAAAGCTTCAATCCGGAAGGCCTGTTACCAATTCGTATGAGGATTTCGGATTCATACCAAAAAGATGCCCAACAAAAAATTGATTTATTCGATCCAGCTAATAAATAATTGCAAATAGTCAACAACTTCATTAGCTGACGCTGTCAAGTTTTGGTGGTTAGAATTAAAAGTTCCAGCACAGTTCGAAAATCTCTCTAAATCTCGTCTTAATAATTTGTTTAATTTTTATGCACTGGCATCTTACTATTTACGACAAGGACGGAAATATAATTATAATTTTCAAATTATTAACTTTCTTTTAAAAATGTTAAATTCTAAAGAACTTAACAAATGGGATCTTTCTAAATCCAAAGACGGAGTTTTTAAAACCTTATATGAAAAAAAAAATTGAAAATCCAATTTTGTTATGGAAGACAGCCGATTTCTATGCACTTAATCTTTCAAATCTTGCACTAAAATTAAGAATTCGACTGTCCTTCGAACGTTCCAAGAAATTAATGTTTCCTTATGACATAAATTTATATTTATTGGACTGTAAGTTTGATGAGTTCAACTATATTAATACCTACATTATGTATTTGGGTTACAAATGGATTTGATTACTGAATTCTTTTATAATTTTTCTTTTTCTCTTAGTCAACATTTTTAGGTAGCTATATTGGTTACATTAGTTACGCGGAAAATGAGATGTAACTAATTGTAATTAGTTACGCATAACTATACCTATGGGTAACTTACTTAGATTAACTTACGTTGCCAACACTGCATGCTATCTCAAACAAAATACAGTCACAAAATATGGCGGATAGCGATCATCTATCAGAACTTTAAGTGTATTAGAAACCGTATATATATTAGAAACAAAGATCCTTACTTAAATCTTGGGGTTCCTGAGGTTCTAGAAAAAAATACAAACTTTCAAGCAAAGAAAATACAAATAAGACGCCAACGAAAATTCTTGAAAAATCAGGAAAGATTAAGAGCTTAAAAGTTGTTCAAAAATACCGATCTTGTCCAAAATTCTTTTTTTTTTTTTTTGTGACTCATGTCCCATTTTCGTGGGACATAAGTACAAAATCAAATTTCCCACTAAAGTAGGACATACATCCAAAATATTTTTACTTGGGATATAGGTACTATAGGGCAAGTTTTGCATTTGGAAAACAAATCGAACTCGAGATTTTAATCAAATTTGACATTACGATAATAGAAAACACCAAACAAGTGGGTCCCACAATTCCGTCTGTCTGTCTGTCTGTACAACTCTCTACAGCCGAAACGGCTGAAGCGATTTTCTTCAAACTTGGTATTTAAGTGTCTTAGGTGATAGTCCAACATAGATTTTGGAATCGTTGTTTTAGGCTAAAAAATAACGGTACTTGCCATATAAATGTTTCTACCATCTTAATTATCTCGAAAACGGCTCTAACGATTTTGATAAAAATTGGTGTGTGTACTTGTTTGGGTATGATCTACATTTTGGCAAACACTTTTTAAAAAATAATACAACCATTTTATTGATTTTCGACTTTCTCAGAAACGGGTCAACGGATTTCGATCAAAATTTTTATGCAGGATGCTAATCGAATTCTAAATAAAACTGCATTTCAAAATTTTCGAAAACTAGATTTTTTGGATTTTTTGAAAAAAAAATATTTTTCTTTTTGAAAATTCAATATTTCGAAAATAGGTGGACCATTTTTTCTGAAATTTTCTTTCTAAATTTATATTATTAAATATTTAAAATGGTCATACCAATTTTTTTTTAGACAACATTTTAGAATTTTTATATATAAAATATTAAGTGAAAACGACTTTAAAAATACATTTAGCCGTTTCTATTAAGAATCTTTTTCATATAATGTGATCGAATATAGGAGCAAGTACGTGCGATCCAGTCGTGCATTTTATTTTTGTTGATGTGAGACATAAGTTCAAAATTTGCATAAAACCTTTAAAAAAATACTCGACTTCACATCAGTTCTTGATCAGATATTGTACATCTCGATCAGAGATTGTACACAATGTACATAGGTTGTCTTATATTTGGAGAATTTTCAGCGACACATACATATAGATATATAAAGTTCATGGCGTATAAAAAGCTCGGCGCAACCGACCAGCTTGGCCCAATTATAGGATTTGGCGTGGGGTCCGGTGTGGGTGTATGCAAATTTTTTTTGGATTTAATTTTTGTTTTGATTTATTTCGAAAATTTATAATTTCTTCTGGCTATAAACGCGGTTAAGCTTTTAAGGGATCAGTGGTATTCCAACAACTTTGGTTATCTAGCCAAATGACATAGGGTGGAGTTCGTGACAAATGACAGCCCTGCAAGTAATTAGCTAAGAATAAACAGGTCAAATCTGTTTTTAATATCGTCTGAATTTCTTCTACTTGACACTTGGGTTACGAAGAGTTTCAGCTGGTAATACGTAGATAGATTCAATATTTGCCTCAAACAAAACATATCAAATGATACATAGTCCAATATTCTTTTTTTTCGACTTATGTCCCATCAAATTACATATTTATAATACCAGAAATCCATTTTGGACTTATATGTCCAAATGTGGGTCAACCTAAAAACATAACTGACTGAAAATGTAAAAACAAAATAATATTATAATTTCAGTAATATCTAAAATAAATTCGACGTAAACATTCTTATAAAAATAAAGAATATCATACAATTTTGTTCACCTAAATCCGTTAAATAGTTTCTGAGATTATGCGTGACAAACAAAACAAATATTTCGTCTCTTTCTAATAAGTAATCAATTGAACTATTGTAAGATAAAGTTTGTATTTTTTTACATCCATATACAAATATGCAAACATACATACATTACATACATATATGTAGTATGTAGTAGTTTTGTACATATATAGTTACATATTGTGAAATATTTAGTTTGAAATACAAACAAAAACTACAACTTGATTTTATTAAAATCGCAACTAGATAAATTTTGTGCGACTTATGTATAGCTTTGAAAAATAATTTGTCCTTGTTGGTTTGTTGCTGGTTTAGTTAAACAAACGCAACCACATTCACCCATGGCCAATTACCATTTTTCTAAAGAACATCTCTGATGGAAAGCCCTTTTATTTGAATACATCTACACCAATACATGCCATACCTAATACTTAAAATCAACCCTTGATGTATAGCTACGAGTACATTGAGCAATTTACAAGCATTCACTCCCAAAAAAGCAATCCAACAACAAAAAAAGATATACAAAAGCAAAAGTTAACCTCTTATTCAATGAGGGCGAAGAAGTAGGTAAAGGGTCCTATCAAAAGTTAAATACAAACCAACCAAACATCGGATGCGGATGCCTTCTACAACTATACAACCTGCCTGTCCTTCGAAATGTTACCGAAGCAATAAAATGGTAATTAATGTTTGCACAAACCAATCAATCAGAAATTTACAGACGAAGTATTTCGATTAATCGGTTTGAGGATGAGCAACGAGCTGTATTATAGAGACAGAGTGGTCTCAGGTCCTTTATTGGTATAAAGTGAAATGATGGTGGTGGTGGCCAATACATCAACTACCCTCTTTGGCTTACACCAACACCAATCGAAACTTCTACCCATACAAATAAAGGTGCCTTCATATCGGCAATTGGATACATGATGGAAGTTTTGTTTGATGCCCAGGCCGGCCGGCAAGTAAAGCTTTTTGTCTGAATTCTGAACTGATGAGCACACAGGCACACAGGCCGGAAATGCCAATAAAAACGGAAAATTCATTAGGCAGAATGATGGTTGATGATGATGATGGCTTGAATGGGTTCGCTGGCTTATGCGATGTGGGTATTGATTTTTATGAACAGAATTTTCCGATTTGGTCAAGCTACGAGTATCTGTGAATTGCTACAGCTCTTCGAGCAAGAGTAAAGCAAATATGTATGCCTGTCTGAATGAAAAAAAAAACTGAGCAACCCATTTGGTAATAAACGGTCTGATTAATTATTTTTTTCCTGTTTAACTTTGAGTGTAAACAGACAGCTTAGTATGATTTGATCAATCGAACTTAATTAAATTCTGCTTTATTTGCATAAAATTGATTTTTTTTTTTTGATTGAATGTGTTGCACTTACAAAGGAGCTTGGTAATTTTTTTTGGAAAGGGATTCGATGTGTGTAGTACCGTCCTATATACTTGGTCGTTTTTTCATGATTTCGTTTTGGAATTTGTTAATAATAGAAAAGTTGTTGATTTTTTGAGTAATAAAAATTGGATAATAAAAACGAGCAAGCAAATATTTCGCGTTGTTATAATATGTATAAAGGTGTATATCACGGTTGCAAAAGTCGATTCAATTGTATTATTTTCGATACACTCGACTTGGTTGAAGTACACAAATACTCTTTTATAAAATTCGGTACACTTTGGCTCTGCCGGCGGGTTAAGATAAAAGGTATTTTATTCATATAAAATATGTGTTGAGAAATTTAAAAAATTACAAACTTTATTTTCTATAAAAAATCAAAGGAAATTCAAGTTGTTCATTAAATTTCTCTGAATCTGAACCTCTGAATTTAATACTATTCGATTTTGGTATCACTGCAAAATGCCAAAGTGAGTTAGTACCTGAGCGTCGAGCCGGTAGCCATTTTTATTTGCGATTATAGGTACTATAAGGCAAGTTATGTATTCGTAAAAAAAGAAATTTCTAACAATCAAACATGACATTACGATCATAGAGAACACCAAAAATTTGGGTCCCGCAATTCCGTCAGTCTGTCTGTCTGTCTGTCCTCGAGTCTGCAGCCTAAACGGTTCGTTGGACTTGCTTCAAACTTGGTACATATTATTTTTTCAGTAATATGCCCACACGTTTTTTTTTTTTAAGACGAGAAATAACAGTAGCCCCCGTACATTTTTTTTTGGCCAAAAACAAAAATCTTATTTTTCTCAAAAACGGCTCCAACGATTATTATAAAAAAAAATCAGTTCATTATTGAAGGGAGAGGGTACCTTTTGATAATTGTTTTTGGCAAAAATTGTTATTTTTGGTACCTCTAGTACAACCATTTTTTTAGTTTTTGATTTTCTCGGAAACGGTTAATTTGATTTTTTTGAAATTTTTTACGCAGAAGCTCCTATAAAGTTTAAACACTATTGTATACCAACATTTTTCAAAAAAAAAAAAATTTTTGGAAATTAATTTTTTTTTTGAAAACTCAAAATTTCGAAAACGACACAATAGATTTTGGTAGATTTTTGACATTATCTTGAATAGTTAAAAAAACATTTTTTTAAAATAAAAAATAACGATACCTCCCATACAAATGTTAAAAAACCGTTAAGAATAAAATGTATCTCTCGAAAAAATTGTGTGTTCTTAAATTAGTACAGTTCACTTATTAACGGTTCTTCCCATAGATCCACTTTTCATATTTTCGATTTTCTCAATATTGGATGAACCGATTAAAATAATTTTATAAAAATGCTCCCTAAAATTATTAATAAAACTGCATACGAAAATTTTCAAAAAAAACGTTTTTCGATTTTTAAAAAATAAATAAAAATTTTTTTTTTGAAAAATCGATTTTTCAAAAACCATTTTTTTTTGAAATTTGAATTTTTTATGTATTTCAGTAATATCTTCAAAATGGCGTTTCAATTTTTTTTTTCTAAAAATGTTTTCAAAATTTTATACATAAAAAATTAATTTATTAAAATTCCGCTCCAACGATTTTTGAATTTTTTTTTGATGTATTCTTATTAATCCATGAATTCAAATTGCATCTTTGTTTTCCCCCAAAACTATAACGACTAAGCAATATAAAAACATTTAATTATGTGTATTATCCATTTATTTCTACCTTATTATTATTCCCTTTTTACGAATTTTTGCGTACGTCACTTAATACTAAATACAATGTAGGCCCTCATACATTTATATGTATAATATACATTTGTAGGTAGGTACATATGTAACTATTCCTTGAACCATCCATTCGACAATTCATTATAAGAATCAAGGTAATCTTAGCCACATAGGCTTTAAACCTGCATAGGATAACTACACCTAACTAACTAAACCTCAATGTTTAGCTACATTAAAGTTGTTAGCTACAAGAGCAAGTACGTGCGATCCAGTCGTGCATTTTATTTCATATAGGTTCGTTTCGTAAAGTATTTGATTTGATGTTTTGTGTTTATGCTTTATTAATTTCTATTCTATTTGTTTATTTGTGAAAGTTTTTTTATACAAATAGATTACTTATTCAATAACTCCCAAAACCTTTATTTTTTCTCAAAATGTCCCAAGATCAAATTGTAGATAGTACAATTATATACAAAATGATATTAATGAGCAATTTAACTTTGGTACTCTGTAACTTAAGAACGAATTGACATACAGAAGTTCTTAATTTGTAGATAATTGTACTGTACTGTCTACAAGCTGTTCTTAGGACATTTTGAGAAAAAAATTAAGGTTTTGTCAATTATTGAACAAAATAAAATAAATTAGGATTTTTAAGACGGCAGCATTTCCCTTCCGGTGCCACTCTTAAAACTTAGTTTTTTAATAGAACATGTTTTTCCAAACATAACTCAAAAATAAAAAACAAATTCCCCACACCAAAAACATATCTACATTTATTACATTTTGTTGAAAAAAATGTTTTCCACACCGTAATGTCTTCGACCACTTTTTTCCAAATCTATCAATCTATCGATAAAAAGTGCATAATCTTTTTTGTGTAGACTGACACGATCTACAATGTGTACGAACAACTTTTTCCAAAAAACCTATGGTTTTCGAGTAATTTAGAAAAACCTTAATTTTACCACCTTTAAAATTTTTTGCTATACTCCAAATTTAGGGTACTTTTCAGGAAATGCGTAGGACGTAAAAATTAAGCTCTCCACCAAAATTCAGCTTTGCCGGAATTTTTTTGAAATAACATCATTTTTTTATTTAATTTTCCTAGGCTATAAACAATTTCGAAAACTATTAAAGCATTTATAATTTACCAACTGTTTTCTTCTTCAGCGTACTGATTCAATTGTTTTTCTGATCAAACCTGTACAATTTTATATGGAAACTAAAATATGTATTGAACATATTATATGAACAGTCGGACACATTGAAATACTATGCTTAAATGATTTTGAAGCTTTTTACGCAAAGGAAAACCTCAAATTTATTTCATGAAATTTAAATGATAATCTCGTGAAACTTAATTTCATATTCTTCATCAATATTGAAATGCAATCAGAAAAGGCAAAACTTCATGTGTTTCTTCAAAGAATGACGTTTCCATTTAAAAGTTTTTGTCGAAACTTTATGATAACAGAAACTTGTGATGAAAAAGAGATTAATTGTATTAATTTGAAAGAAAACCATATGCCCTTACAAAATATATACAGGTTGAACTTTTTTATATAATGGGTTATCCATTTTGTGGTTTCAAGAGTAAACGTAAATAAAACACATATACGATATTTTTTTCCATGATATTTCTTTTTTATTATAAAGCTTGAACGTTGACATTATGTGTGAAATACTACATCATTTAAATGACAACCACGCGAATTGTTGCAAGCATCGATTCTTTTGAAGTAATTTTCTACCACTTTTTGATAAATATAGGGCGGTATCTCAGCCATAACTTGACGAATGTTGGTTTTCAAGTGCTCAAGAGTTAAAGGTTTATCTGCATAAACACGGTCTTTCGCGTAGCCCCACAAAAAAAAAGTCCAGCGGTGTCAAATCGCATGATCTTGGTGGCCAGTTGATATCGCCGCGACGAGAAATTACGCGGCCAGGAAATGACCCTTGCAATAAAGCCATATTCGCTTGAGTTGTGTGGCACCGTCTTGTTGAAAGCACATATTCTCCCAGTCGTATTCTTCAATAGCAGGCAAAAAAATCGGTTATCATATGACCATAACGCTCCGAATTAACGGTGGCAGTCGTTCCATTGTCGTTTTCGAAGAAGTAAGGTCCAATCACACCTCCCGGACAGTGACTTTTTGTGGATGTAATATCCTCTCTTCAATTACTTGAGGATTCTCAGAACCCCAAATACGATAATTTTGTTTGTTAGCATACCCAACGAGTGAGAAATGTGCTTCGTTGCTGAAGAAAATTTTGTTCGAAAAATCGCCGTCCACCGCTGTTGTTCAAGCACCCATTCGAGGTATCTACGACGTTGTGAATGGTCAGCTGGCTTCAGTTGTTGTGTGAGCTGGACCTTATATGGATGTTGATGTAGATCTAAATCTCCTAATTCCTAAGAACGACGAGGAATCGACACATTCGGGTCTTCGGCAACACTTTCACTTACATCAGCGATATTTTCAGTGGTACGAGGGAAACGATCATGCACAGGCCTTACAATATCTGTAACCAATCAAGTCTCTTCAAATTTCCTCACAATTTTGCCAATTACAACTTAGTTTGACAGATGTCGAATTTCAGCCCTATACTTTTGAAACCGCAAAATGGATAACCCTTTATATCTGATTTCTGGCCTGAAGTAAGCCAGATTTAAAATAAATGTAATAAATAAATGTTTAGTAATATATATAGGTGTTTTATCAATCGCACATCATCAGCTAATGTGGAAAGATTTTTTTATACCAAAATATTATAAAAACCAAATTTAGAAATCGGTTACAAGTGGGAACTTGTTCTGCGTTAATAGAAACTAAAAAATTTAATGAAAAATAATTCTTGTCACAATTTTAACGTTAGCAGTCACCTATTGACAACAAATGTGCAAAATGATCGTCTTAAACCAGAAGAACTTCTGGAATAAAACAAATTTGTAATAGTATTTATATTTTTTTTGTATACCTACAAATTTTGAATAAGTTTATTTATCGCTTATGTTATTTATAGTTATTATACTAATATATTTTTAATCTATAATGTTATATTTTTCTTTTATTTAAAAATGTTATTTTTGAAGTATTCTTTAATAAAGACTAACAGCCTTATTTATAATTGAATTGTAGCGAGTATATAGCGCTATGCACTCCTTATAATGTCCTGAACTCGAAAATCTCATTTATAAAACTAATGCAACGTGAAATATAGCCATTATAAGCTAAATGCGCTAATAGGTTGAATAGAGCCTACATAAGGAAATTATAGTGTTGAAATGTCATTTTGGGCTTGGACATAAAACAAAATGCCTTTAAATTTTGCATCCTTTTTAAATGATTTCAATAATTTCGATCGATTTCCATGATGTTCTATCCACAGGTTAAGATTTTAAAAAATTGAAAACTTTAATATATTTTTTTTGAGTAGATGATGATGTAAACGGTAACCACCAACTAAATGCGTCAGAAAATCAAGAAAGATTCGAAACCGAAGGCCGCCAAAATCTCCCATGACGTGTATTTATTGAAAAATACTTTTCAGCACACAAGTGATTCAAAAATTTCATACATTTGGTCTAACTGTGAAAGTTTTACTTCAATAATTTTTACTTGCGATTATAGGTACTATAAGGCAAGTTATGCATTTGTCGTAAAAAAAGTTGTGAGATAACAATTAAACATGACATTACGATGAAAGCGAAGTCGAAAAAAGATGGTCTAAAAATTCTGTCAGACTGTATGTCTGTCTGTCAGTCTGTCTGTATGTATGTATAGACACCTACAGCCCAAACGGGTGGGCCGAATTGCTTCAAACTTGGTATATAGAGTTTTTTAGGTATTGTACAGAGGTGAAATTGAAATTTTTTCTTAGCTCAAGAAATAACGGTACCTGCCATATAACCGTTACGTTCAAACCTATTTTTCTCGGAAACGGCTCTAACGATTCTCATAAAAAAAAATCAGTGTGAGTTTTTAGCTACGACCGATCATATAGTTGAAAAAAAAAATAGAAAACATGTCTAAAAACTGTACTCTTCATTAGACCGTTTTTTTTTGCTTTCGACTATCTCATTAATGGCTTAACCGATTCTTTCGAAGTTTCACAAAAATATAAATTTAGGTTGCCCAAATTATACCGCGTACAAATATGTTTAATTAATATTTTTTTTGTATTTTTAAAATCATTTTTAAAATTAAATTTTTTTCAAAAATTATATTTATTTGTATTTTCTGAATACCTATAAAATTAAGTTTATATTATTAAATATTTAATATTGTCATACCAATTTATTTTAGAATAAAATTAATGAAATTTTGTATATATTGAGTTAAAAATGACTTTAAAAATATATTTAGATTTTTAATAGAAATCTTTTGCATAGATTAGAGCAAATTCGTGCGATCCAGGCGTGCATTTTATTTTAAGAAGAATCTAAAAAAATCAGAAGTTTAGGTTAATTTGATTAGAAGAATAATTACATACAAACCTTATCAGACTAATCCCAATTTACTGCACGAAATCTTTTCTCTTTCGTTTCATTGGTTCTTTGATTTTATTTTGTTTTCATTAAATCACAACACCAACAAAGGTTCTAGTTGCCGTTTCTGACAAACAGCTGATTTGATCATGACAGCCAAATGAAATAGATTACCCGTTTTGGTACTTTTTGGACATAAACCTCTTCATAACTATATTTTATGGGAAAATGTTTTATAAATAGGAATTTATGGAAGGTAAATAAGAGGCTACATAAGACATTATTCACTGTACAACTATTCATCTGTTTAGAGCATTCTATTAAATAAGACTGTAAGTTGTTAAAAAAAACAAAAAGTACAATTCGATACAATTTGTTTTAAAGCTTTTGATACACTGCTAAAAGACGATTTTTCATCCCTGGTGTATATGCATACCACTGTCCTCTATAAAACACTGTATAGCGCATTAGTACAAAATGTGAGGTAACTTTTGGAATGTTACAAATGCGCTGGTAACATGCTAGTATAACTTTATAACACTTAGAAAAGGTCGCATTAAGCGATATTTTAAATGCATGTATTATAATATCTAGTTATGCCAATTCGAGCAATGCTGTGGGTAATTCATATTGACTTTATATAGGACATCACTTCTAGAACCTAGCAAAATAAGTCTATACCTAGCAAAAAAGTTATAAGTTATAACTGAGATCTATTGACCTCTGTCATCGAACTAAATTTGTCATTATCTCATTACATAATTTGCTTAATTGTGATTCTGCTTAGTCTTGATTTCAGGGTCATCGTATAAAATCGAATTCGTATTAAAATTTGTTTCATATTTCTTTGCTGACTGTTTAATTGCGATGCGATTCTGCGTCTTCTTATTAGGCTAGGCGCGCACATGCAACTTTCGGTTTTGCAACAGTTTGGTTGCTAAAGTGAATACCATCAACTTATTTTGTATCACACCGAACTATATGTAACTGCGCGCACATTAAATCAAAATATTGTCTGTGTGTTGGTTTATGTCCTTGGATTGATTTTTAAGTTGCTTGCGCGCGATTATCGTTCAACTAGTGATTAAACTATTTCGTTTCGGAAAAATTGCATGTACGCGACTAGCCTTAGTGATATCGTTTATAGTTGCGATTCTGCCCGTTTATTTCAATTTTTTGTGTTTACAATTTTTTAAATCAACTGTTAGAAATGAAACAGTTTCTTCGAGTTAATTGTGAGAACTGATGATGAGTTTATTCGAATAGCATAACATAACATAATAAGTATTCTTCTTGATGAAAAAAAGTACTGTACAGTTATAAGAAAAATACATGTATTACATTGAGGGCCATAATTAATAGAATTCTAGATTATAAATTCAACATCAACAATAAGCAGAAAAAATCACAATTAAGCAAAATCAAGACTATATTTAAAGTCACACTCGGCCTCGCGCTACTCATTAACTCAAAAAAAAAAAAATTGCGCGTTATTTAGTACCTTATAGAAATTCTTAAAGTTAAGAAAAATAAAACAAATGTAATTTTTACTGCTATTACTACTATTTCGATTTATCAAAATGAATGCTTGGGAAAATGAAAAAAGGATTTGGATAGTGCAGCGAAACCATTCTTTACAGTCCGTCATTTCCTTCGAAAGGGAATTTAGGCTGGAGTTTGGCGGTACTCCCCCGAGTAGATAGACCATTATGAGACTGGTGAACATGTTTGCCGTGGTGGCCGTGGTGCGATAGTTGTGTGCTCGCCTGTCAACCTCGTGGTCCCAGGTTCGATTCCTGCCGTTGTCTATGTCTTCTTATATTCTATTAAAAACCAATTCTAAAAAATTGTCATGAGTTGCTGGTTTACTCATTACATGTTGTTCAGGCGTAACACTAGCAACATGTGACTGAGTAAACTACTCATAAATATGACAACGAACTAAAATAAAATAATGCGAATTATGAGACATAAACAAATAAGATACGGTAATTTTCTCCACATTAATTCAGCCGCCATCCCTGGAGATAAAATCTGAGACAACAACCACCGTCTCAATACGTCGCGCCGCGCATCTTTCTATCCTTCTTTTTCTTCTTTCACCGGTAGCCGCGCTGTATTTGAAAATATATAAAGGGTATTAATAATCCTTTGAGCGCGTGCAAGATTATAAAAAAAAGTGATGGAAGCATACTACATATCACAAGCTATAAGATAATAGCTGCGATTTCGGTCTTCATTTGTGCTAATGAAATCATGCTTTAAAGCTTTCTCTAGATTATTCGCTAATGGAGACCGCATGTTACATGTGCCAATTGAGTGCTTTTCAGAGCAACTTATTATGCAATAAGCTGTTCTGTCAATTTTACTGCTGCCAAATATAATTTTTTTTTCCTTTAACGACAAGCTTACTGGTCTTTAGTTTTTCTATCATAATGTGCGTTTTTTTTTGCAATCCCCGGGATATTTGGTTGAAAAAAACGACAAAGGGGCTTAGTGATAAAAATTGGCAGCACTGTTAAATTGCAAGATGAAATTTTAGAAACGAGGATGACAATATAGGAAACAAAATCCACGACACGCGAGGTTAAAAACCAAAAACGAAACGCAACAGCAAATTATTTGTACGAGTACAAAAAAGAAAACTAAATAGATAGCTATATCTCGTTTTTAAATTATGATGTGAAAAAAAAATCAAATAAGTAATTTATTATAGTTAATTTTGAAACATTTGAAGTGTATGTACCTACACAATGCCATTTTTTTTAGACTAATAAATTAGCAATTGCATTCCTTAAGGCTAATTTTATTCTCACTCTTGCAAATCTGTTTTAACAGCTTTGAGAGCGTCAATTATCTATTCTGGAATAGGGTCTTCTCCAAAGTGACTACACAAAGTATTTAACGAATCTGGGAAATTCGTCTTTTTTAATTGCTTCCCGCATATCATTCAAAAGCCTGCATTGTGAATACTCAATCAGCTAAATGCAACTGGGTCTACGGTTGCGATATGTGATGAAGGTAAGAACGTTTGTACATCTTGCAAAGTGTTACATTGACAGTTCTCATCTCTCGGTCGGAGATCCAGAGCGTACTTTTGTTGTTTTAGATTCAATTGTGCACTATCAACAAGAGCACATCCAAAACGTACTGTTCTCGTTGGAAATACGACCAAATCTGAAGCGAACCCAACGCCCATTAAGTATCGAGGTTTGTCATTTGGGAGAAGATTCGTACAGGTGTGAACGGTCCGTCAAAATTCGTGTTTGTTTTCGCCTCCACTAAGTCCACCAATTGCAAAGCCCTTCACAATTCGTTCAGTTAATTCTGCAACACAATGTTTTCGCAAATCAGTATCTAATCCAATCCCCTTGGACAATTGGAAATAAACAGTTCAACGTCTCGCTTATAAGCCGATATGCAGCGATCAAACCAACTAATTGTGCGAAACATTGCTTCTTCTACTCTTGTCCCGGTTTTTATCGTCTTGATTACGTCATCCAATTGCATCATTAAATCAAGTGCCAATAGCGTTTTGGATTGTAGTGGAATGTTCTGTAGTAAACATAAAACTAGAACTATCGTATGGAGAATTGAAGTTCACACTTTACAACAGTTTCATTGATTTCAGCATTCTGCAAAGCAACTTTAGAATTACCTTTGAATTTTGCATTTAAAAAAATTGATATTTAATTTAATAGTGAAAAAGTTTTTGGTAGCACAGGTTTTATCCTCTCCAATAGCTAAGCCCCGAGAATTCTCTGGGTTTAAGCTAAGCACCCCCGAGGATTAGTTGTTGTTGGATTTAACATGGAAATTGTTAATTCTACGCCTATCGCCGGCCGGCGGCGGTCTGGTTCTCAAAAAAAAAAAAAATGAATTCAATGTGGAAGCCAGGAAATTAGTAGTTCCTTATTTATATATAGGCGTGTTTATTTCTAAGCCCCGGCAAACTTGGACGAAAAAAACGATGAGTAGACAATTTTTAGAATTGTTTTTTTTTTAATGGAATATAAGAAGAAATAGACAACGGCAGGAATCGAACCTGCGACCACGAAGTTGACAGGCGAGCACACATCTATCACGCCACGGCCACCCCAACTATTACTATTTACTGTCATTTTGGGTTGGCGTTTCCAAATATCATTTGTTGTTGTTGTTTCTATTAGCATCAGTTGCCATCGACATTCTTCAGTAAACTAAAAAAAAGTATGCTAATGCCCACCGAAGAAAATTTGACAGGTCTTCGGCTATATTATTTCTGCTATTGCTATTGCTATAAATTTATGGCTAATGGAGATCGCGTGTAAAGTTTCTTTCCAACAAATTGTTATGAAATTATTAAACGCAAATTTAACTTTTATACAGCGGCTTAAATAGAAATAATTGATGAACAAAAACAATTATTCACCAAAACCAAAACGCACACGAAATGTGTAAACACCGAACTGTCAAAGGAATACGATGAGTTTGCTTAATAATCAACACAACAGACAACACATAAAGTGCTGTCGCCCAAAAGCTCAGCAATGGGGTGGGTTCAGTAGTAGAAGAAATTATTTTATTAATCGAATGTGTAATCTGTTTAATAAATGAATTAAAATAAGATCTAAAATTTAAGTATAAATACAGGGTGTACTTGGAATTTTTTTTATAACACCAAATTATAAAAATTAGAAAATTCCAAAACTAATTCTGTTAAGTAAAGCGAAATGAAAACAAGCAAAGAACCAAAAAGAAAACGCAAATTGTATATACCCAAAAGGGGATTTAAAAAGATTTATTTGGGTTACCTTCGAAGCGAAGTCCAGGGATTAAAACCCAAACTTTTTTCGATAAATAGATAGGTAATAATGTAAAGCCGAAATCAAACGCAAAAAAAAAAATACAGAAGTAAATGGGCCAATAAACAAGAAATACCGTGTCCCACAAATAAGGGATAAGCTTCGAATTAATAAAACGAACACTAAAACCGATCTATCAGAATTGAAACCAACAAAAAAAATCAGACTACAACACTCTACTTATCTGTGCCCAATGTATCCATGGATCACCTATCCGCCGCTTCCTCTATCAGCTCGATTATTTGACGAAAAAAAACTCCAAATTCCTTCTCCGCCTTAAATAACTAAGTTTCTCCAGTCTTTATTTCGAAAACTTTTCCTCCTGGTCTCACAAAATAAAAATCCTTTTCTCCAATCTTATTTCCTTTGCAACCTAACTCGAATAATCTTTTTTTTCCAAAAAAAACAGCATCTTGCTTGCAAAGCTCACAAAAAAATGCACCAATGATTTTTATAAAAAAATCAGTTTAAATGAAGTGAAAGGTTAACTTTTGATAATTTTTTTTTTGGAAAAATGGTTATTTTTTAACCTCTAGTTTCTAGTAGAAGCATTTTCTGGTTTTCGATTTTCTGGGGAACGGTTATTTTGATTTTGTGGAAAATTCTTACGCAGCATCTCCTAGAAATCTTAAACTTTTTTTTTTTTTTAGAACCAGACCGCCTGAATGCTATCGCGATCGCTCTGGTTTCCAATGGGCAAATCAGTTGTTTAATACATACCTCCATAATTTAACAAAAAATCCCTCCAGTTAAAAATATTTAAGACTAACAAACCCTTCCTTTACATATTTGTATATATATATTTCAATGCATTTGCCAAAATTTACAATTGTTTTAATTATATTTAAATAGTATACAATAATCTTAATTGTATAGGGATCCATCTTATGACTATAATTATAGGCAGAAACACAAACAAAAAAAAAGAAAACAAAAATATAATTTTATAAAATCTTCTAAAATTAAAATTTAACTAAATTATACAAAAATTAAAATAAACAAACACGTGAACTGGGGTGATTTTACTACTAAATTTCATATTTATATAAGAATCACATTGAAAACTGTCATCATCAAACTTTTTTCTGTACAAGGACATTTTTTTGCTTACAACTAACAATATATATATATATATATTATTTTTTTGTTTGTTTTGTTTTTGTAAAAATATTTTGCCGATACTTTGCTCACCAATTTTTCAAGCACAACTTAAAATATAATTAAACGTATACTTGTATGTGTGTATGTCTCTTTAAGGATAGTGCTTTACTTTTGCATTAAAAAAAAAACTTATATCTAATACTATTACACTATTGCGAGTCCTTTGTTTATGCTTTCCAAATGTTCCTTGGCCTTGATGCGCAGTGTCGCTATTGAGTTCGACCTAATGTCTAACGAATTGCCAGGACTGCCGTCCGCATCGTCTCCGCAAGGATCTATTTTCAGCATTTTTCCGGTTGCACTTCCAGGACTGCTCATGGATAGCGACGATGTGGAGAGATTCTGCGGCGAAGGTGTCATAGTAATATTGCTGTGCGATGATGGGGACTGGGCCAAGGGTGGCAAGGAGTTGTTGGTGCCACCACCACCGCCCGGTTGAAGCATAATCTGTGAATGCGGCGAACCACTTGCGGCTGCCGAAAGTAAATGGGGAGAACTCCGCGATGACATTGAGAGATTCTGCGGTGGAACATTGTTGTTGTTGTTGTGGGTAGAAGTTACTCCTCCATTGGCCATAGATGACATTTGCGGTGGAGAGGGCAGTCGCATATTTGATGAACTCATTTGCGGTGGCATTGTGACCAAAGTTTGTGGCGAAATACGTAATCCTTGCGGTGGTGGCGGTGGCTGTGAAAGGCCGCTGGAATTCGATCCCATTGGAACTCCCGGCGGTGGCGGCGGTGGTGGCTGAATGGAGCTACCTGGATGTGGATGGTGATGATGGTGGTGATGGTGATGGGACATAGCTGCCAAACTACCCATGGTCAAATTCGATGGTGCCAGACTAAGGGGCGGAGTTAAATAGCTTGGATAGACAGTCTGCGGGTGTGAAAGAAAACCTGGACGGATGAGAATAGAGAAATGCTAATTTTAATCATAAAATTTGCCAAACTTAGTTCCTATTTTAAGAATTAATGTGATGCGAAGGACTATTTACCTGGCAGTGCTGAGAGTAGTGGTGGTGATAACCACGGATCAACTGGCATGCCGGAACTGTTGCACGATAACCGATGGGGTAGTTGGGAGAAATGTGTGAGCCCTAAACGAAGACTTTCAGACTTCTCTTGGCGGCGCCATTTTGCACGACGATTTTGAAACCAAACCTGGAATGATAAAAACAAAATAAATATGTAAGGACAAGTATTACAAATTCAACTTTGAAAATATAATTAAAAACATATATTGAAGAAGGAAAAATAAAAGGAAGGATAAGCATTTTTTTCATTTTTGTCAGAGTTATGAGATCTCTAGAGGAATTAACGATATCTATGAGTATAGAGCGTAAGTGTAGGTCAGGGGCCACACTGACGCAATGGGGGTGGCCGTGGCGGGATAGTTGTGTGCTCGCCTGTCAACCTCGTGGTCACAGGTTCGATTCCTGCCGTTGTCTATGTCTTCTTATATTCCATTAAAAACCAATTCTAAAAATTGTCATAAAATGAGTTGCTGTTTAATCATTACATGCTGTTCAGGCATAACACTAACAACATGTGATTGAGTAAACTACTCATAAATATAATAACGAAATAAAATAAAATAATGCGAATTATAAGAGACATAAGTAAATAAGACACGGTAATTTTCTCCGCATTAGTTCAGCCGCCATCCCTGGAGATAAAATCTGAGACAACAACCACCGTCTCAATACGTCGCGCCACGCATCTTTCTATCCTTCTTTCTCTTCATTCACCGGATGCCGCCCTGTGTTAAAAACATATAAAGGGTATTCATAATCCCTTGAGCGCGTGCAAAATTATAAAAAAAAAAAAAATTACCGCAAGAGTGTGACGTTTTGACACCATAACTCGTTGATCCTGTGATTGGAAAAAGCTGGTAAAAAGTGAGTGATTGTTAAAACTAAGAAATATTGAAGCCGTTTAGTCTGATCTCCAGATACGTTCGGATCTGGAAAACAAATTTTTTTTTTATTTCTGAAATAAATATGATTCGATCATTCAAAATGAAAGTCTAATGACATGTGTAATGTGTTGATGCGACAACCCGACGATCCTCCACATGGTAAGATCTGTATGAATGATGTGAAGTAACGAAGAAGATTATCGCCTCTTCCAATTGACTCATCAGGGTCCGCATCATGTAAGTGAAAAGCGATCGGTCGATTTATTGACTATCGGTTTGATCAATCTTCTCTATATCTTCCCTTATACTCGTAGAAATGATACGAAACAGTGCTATATTTAAAACGACTATCAAAAAATTGACAATCAACTATCACCTTAGCCGATTCCACTTCAGATGTCTCTTCTCTATAAATGAAGGGTGGAATTGTGGGTTTTGCTGTGAGATGCTCAACTGCCAGACTACCTTAAGCCTAACCTACCTAAAGCCATTTTTTCTGTAATCATCAATTGTGAAAGTTTGCTAGTGTTATTGCTGTCTTTTATTGGTTAGAGCGGGAATTGAGAAACAGTTTCTTTTTGCTGCGGATCCTTTCAACTGCGACAGTTAATATTTTGAGGGATGCCCATCTCCACCGCATGCTCTCCTGTTGGCCAGTGACCCGTATATATTGCCACGATAGTGTCTAAGTCCTTCCTGAGCCTGCACAACAGGTCAGAGGTTCGCGATTTGTTATAAGCGGATATATCGTTCTAGATATAATGCAGCTTTATAAACTGTCCCACCTGCGATGTGATACTCCGAGGACGATTGAATATCTTTCACGTTCCACAGTTCCTATGGAAATATCAATTTTATACGCCAGTGAGCTATGAAGGGCCGATCCTTTTCGGGCCAGCTCGTCAGCACGTTCATTACTCTCAATGCCACTTTGACCTGGAAACCAGACAAAGCGGCTCCCAGGACAACATTCAGACTAGCGAGCTCATCCCGGTATTGCTGGAGCATTTTTTAGAGGATGTTGTTGCTGAAGCAATGGCTTTTACAGCAGTCTAACTAATTATCAGGCTAGCAGTGTTTTGGTTAGGGACTTGATTGAGTATCTTGTATGCTTCTTTTATCATTAACAGCTCTGCTTAAAAGTCACTGGCGCATATGTTTGGAGAACCCAGTTTTGACAATCTCTGCCTAACAATTTTGAGACCTGGGTCTATTCTAATTCAAAAATCATTTCCAAATGTTGAATTCTGCCATACCAAAGTCGAACACTTAAAATAATCACCACCGTTTTGATTAAGACAATCAGCCTCGATTGTGAATTTTCTTGACTCATCATCGAAGACAACATTGTACAATGCAAGTTCTAAGATGTGATATCTACATTCCTGATTCCAAGTATTTGAACTCTACTTTCATTTAATACGAAGTACATGATTAAACATTGACACAGAAATAACTAAATCACGTTGCTCCAAGGTGTGTTTCTTATCCAAATAGAAGATACATAATCTCTCTAATCCTTAGAAGAAGATTTGATCAACACAGTAAGAACTTAAACTGAAATTGGCAGAATTCCCCCCTCCCCATCGGCAAGGGATCTGAAAAACAAAAATAGTCAAGCTGTTAGCCGGATTTATTCATTTTGATTCGCTGGTCCGTCAGTTTTATTGACAGATCCGCTTCGTTGATTTTCTGGTTCTCTGGTTGATGTTCCGGATTCATTCAGTTTATTTTTCTGGCCCTCTAGTTAATTTTCCTCACCCGATTTAAAAAAATCGCACGTACTTGCGATTATGTTCGATCACATTGTATGGAAAACATTTCTATTACTAATCTAAATATATTTTTAAAGTCGTTTTAACTTAATTTGTTTATACCTAAATTTTGTATGCAGTATTATTTGTAATCCGAAGAACGTCCTATATAAAAATTTTGATCGAACTCCGTCGAAATAAAATAGTTGTATGCGGGAGATACCGTATAACAAAATATGTATAAGAAAAATGTTTGACCAAGATGTAGACTATTCCCAAAATAGTACACAAAATTTTTTATATCAAAATCATTAGAGCCGTTTTCGAAATAATCAGGATGGTAGAAAAAATTGTTTGGCAAGTACCGTTATATTTAAGTTAAGTTATGTTTAAGTTAATTACAAACTATCATATCTTATCTAACAAACATGCAAATCGGTTAGATAGTTTCGGAGTTCATTGACATCAACTTTTATTTATTTATTTTTTTCATCGTGTATCCAAAAACCATATTATTACTATTATAGTATTATAAATACTAGGGTTGGCAAGGAAACCGAGGCTAGTCACTTCTTTAAAAACATCCGAGACGAGACCGTATCTTTGGTACCGAAATTCGCCAAGAGGCTCGCTGTTCTCGGTGGTTTGGTTTCGGTTTGCAGACTAAAGTATGAGGAAGAAGGTTCGAGTTCTTTGTATAGAGCAATCTATAATCGTCTGGATTACTCTCTTGATGAAAGGACCTATTTTAGAGATGAGTGTAGAATAGATGTAATTGCAATGATTTTTTGTTTGCGTAGAGAGCTCCTGGAACTCAACTACGTATATCATAGAGACGACCTTCCTATACTGTGCCATTTGTGCAATCAGAAAGAGCGAGAAAATGTTTTCCATTTGATGGATAAATTTCCAATCTTAAGAGATATAAAAAGAAATGTTTTGGGAATTATTTTTAAGCCGAAGATAAGTGTATAGCACAACTCAACCAAATTGATTTAAAATAAAATGCAAGACTGGGTCGGTGGCAATGGCGCAGTGGATAAAGTGCTTGATTGCTAACTTAGTCGTGTGGGTTCTATCCCCACGCTAGGCGCATTCTTTTCTATACTTCCAATTTTAATTGGATGCCACCCATGGGTTAAAAATGAGACAGTCAATACCTGGTTCTCAAATCCACTGTGCCAAACTAGTGCCGTGCAATTCAGGTTGCATTTAAAAGACATTAGGTCTTACAGGCCTAGTTAAATTAAAAAAAAAAAAAAAAAAAAAAATGGATACGTTATATGCTAAATATTCTTAATAGAAAGATATTTGTATTTATTTTTAAAGTCGGTTTTCACTTAATTTTTATATATAAACATTCTTAATTTTTTTTCTAAAAAAAAATTGGTATGAATTTTAAATATTTAATAATATAAATTCAAAAACAAAATTTCAGAAAAATTCGTCCACCCGTTTTCGAAATATTGAATTTTCAAAAAAAAAAATATATTTTTTTTTTTCAAAAATCCAAAAAACTATTTTTCGAGAATTTTGAAATGCAGTATTATTTATATTTTGAAGGAGCTCTCCCTTAAAAAATTTGATCGAAATATTTTTAAAAAAAATTTGCCCAAAATGTAGACCATACCCAATTTTTATCAAAATCATTAGAGCCGTTTTCGAGATAATTAAGATGACCACTTGAATTTGTGGATTTATTCGGTTAATTTTCTAGTCCGCTGTGTGCTATGTCCGGGTTATCAGTTGATTTGCCGAATTCATTCCCTTGGTTAGTTTGGTTACACACTGGATTCATTTCATTGATTTTCCGGATCCGTTGCAATGATTTGCAGGTCTGTCAGTTATTTTTCAGTATCCGGTCTGTATGGTTCATCAGTGGATTTGCTGGAATTATTCCGTTAAGTCATCTGATTAGCAAATTCATTGTCATGAAAAAAGTGTTTCTCGGGTAGGTCCTTCTTTACAACAACACGGATGCCTAAAACCCCTATAGTTATCTACATGTGGGAAAAAGTAGATGAACAGATTCTTATTCATATTTAATCATTTTCATTTTTCAATGACTTAAAAGTTACAAAAGCTCTCCTATTAACTGTCCGAAGAAAACTACAAAACTAGCTAGCTTGAATCACATATAAAGTTTGCATCTCCCATTCTTTCAATTCACTTTGCCTATTCAATAGAATCCGACATTTAAATTAAGTTAATTCACAAAGAAATATACCAATTTGAAACTTCCGTCCTATGTCAGGCATCAGCCTCAACTAAGGGAAGGTATGATATGGGGGAGGGTGTCGTATGGGCCTCCCAAATGTAAATCTACCCTGTTAAGAGTCCACATAATCCAACACAAACAAAAATAAAAGAATCACCTCACACATAAGTTGATAAAGAGAATGTGAGAGGGGGAGAGAGGGAAACAACATCTTCCCACCTCTACCTCACCTTCTTCAACTCACTTCTTAAAAAAAAAGAGAAAACATACCAAAATTTTCCTTAGGAGACTTTTGTGTCAAAAGTCAATTTTCCAATTTGCAAACTGTCAAAAACATTTGAAAAGCAATTTGTGTCCTCTGGTAAAAGTTTTCCAATAAAATCCCCCCACAAACGAAAGAGATGGCGACACTTAATCACATTCATTCGGGTTCGATGGGGAGAGGCGAATATGTGTGTGGGTGGTATACAGGATAAAAGAAATAAATGAGGGTGATCCAATTCTATGCTAGTGTATTTATAGACCTATGTATGTTGGTATGTGTGCATGGATGTTATATTAAACTTGGTTCTGATGAAGTTAAAGATGGCGAATCATCTCATCCTCGTCCCCTACGATAACCCCCAATTTATACCTACTACATAAATGGAAATTACAAAATTGATTTCAATGATTCAATTAAAGGCAAGCGCAAATACCCTACACACACACACATACCAATTTTGTATAATACTGATATACAAATCTACGCATACACACATCGACGATAAAGAATGGAAGGATTCGATTTAAAAACATCGTGGTTCGTAAAAAGGTCCCAGTAGACAAACAAGAAGATGATAAAAAAAAATTGATTAATTAAACTTGAAACTGTTTGCAATGGGGTTGATGAGGTCGAGGTGGTGTTTTTGATGTTCCATCACTACCTATAGATGCTAAATGGTGGATGCTTTGGCTGTATGAGTCTGTGGAGGGGAGGATGATTGTGAAGTGTTGGTAAAGTAGATAGACTGATGGCTTAAAGAAAACCGAAGATAATTAAATGCGAAAAAAGATCAAGAGATGAAACTCAATTAGCAGAAGCTTTAATTAGAATAGCGCTGCGATGCCGACAATAGCAAATAAGAGGTTTATGGTGGCAGAAATGTGTTTACTTTACTTTTATATTTAAGTACACTGTTTGTGTTTAAAAGCAAAGGTAAAGAGAATATAATGATATGTGGGACACACCTTTTTTATGATTATTGTCAACTGTCAATTGGCAATTGATAAATACTGAATTTCGATTTTTAACAATCTATTTGGCAAACTATCCTAACATTGTATTTGAAATTGTTACCAGTGGGTGTGACAAATTTATGTTAACGTTAAAATTAGTTCCAATGACAAAGGGCCCGTTCGAATAATACGTAAGTAACCAAGGGGGACGGTCGGGCCCTTGCTTTGCTTATTTCTAGATGGTGAACAGCAGTTATACTCTTCAGCAGTAGCTATACTTTTCATAACTGATCGTTTTATTTTTACGAGGTGAATCATATGGGTTATTAGCAATAAAAAATCAGCTAATAACAGTACGAAATTCACCTTTGATGTGGTGAGTTTTATTGTGATGATCGGTTGAGAATTCGATAAATGTTATCGAGTCACAACAATCCTCACAAGGAATAGTCAAAAGGGCTTGTGACTTCTGGTTCCTCACAAGGAGGATAATCGGGCTGTAAGTCTCAATAAAAACTGTGAATGCTGATGGAAAAAATAGAAGAAGTGGTGAAAAGAAAATGAACGAAATGACATGAAACTGGCCCGTGAATAAAAATGCATTGTTTGTGGAACTAGATTTTTGAAGTGATAACTTCTTATGGAAGGGTAAATCGCTTCGTTACGTTACGCGTTACGGCGCCAGTCTGTCTGGCTTTGCTTTCTCTCACGCATACGAATAAATTTTGAAGCTTTTCTCAAGTTAAACAATTTCAATATTAAATAGTTCTAATTAGATTAGTTTAAGTTATCACTTCTATCGGGCGCCTCGAGACGCACATGTTTTTTTTTTTATATTGCTTAGTTGTTATAGTTTGGAATAAAATATTTTTATACTTACAAGTGGACTGTATACTAATTTGAGAACGTTATTTTTCTGAAAATTCTTGAAGACGTTTTCGAGAAATACATCATTTTCTTAACGGTTTTCTTTAATAATTTTAGAAGGTTAACGTTGTTTTTTAATTTAAGAAAATAGCTTGATTATTCAAGATAATGTCAAAAAACTACAAAATACGAAGTTTCCAAAAAAAATATCGATTGAGTCGTTTTCGAAATTTTGAGTTAGAAAAAAAAGTTTTTTTTTTGAAAAAAATTGGTTTACATTAAATGTTTAAATTTAAGCTATTTATTAGCTACAAGAGCAAGTTCGTAGGATCGAGTCGTGCATTTTATTTTTATTAAAATCGTTTGAGCCGTTTTTGAGAAAAATAAGATTTATCTTTTAGTCCAATAAAAATGTATGGCAAGTATTGTTATTTTTTGTCTTCGGGCATATTACCGAAAAAACAATATGTACCAAGTTTGAAGAAAGTCCATCCAACAGTTTAGGACGGCAGACAGACAGTATGTAGATTGTAGATACAGGGCGAGTTTTGCGTTGGAAAAAACTCGAATTCGAAATTTATATTAAGGGATGTGATCGAAATTGTTTTCTTATGTCAAAAAGTAATTATTGTTGGTACTTAATAATACAACAATTTTTATGATTTTCTGCAAGACAATTTATCTTTTTTAGGTTTTCCTACGGAGAACCTTCAAAGAAGTTTTAAAAAATGAAAAAAAACATTTTTTTGAAAATTAAATATATAATTATGTTCGTCGAAAACAGAAAAAAAAACATCTTATCGAAATTTGGAAAAAAATTACATGTAAAAACATGTTCTTAAAACAACAACAAACTTTGTTAAAAAGAGAGATGTATGATACTTAATCACATCAGTCCCTTTTTAATTAATAAGTATTTTATGATGTGTTCTTGTTAATAGAACACTTTTCATATATTCCACCAAATTTTTCCAGATGCTCGGTAGAAAGAAGAAAACAATTTTATTGCAAAAAATTGGAAAAAATGATTTAAACAAAATCATGGTGGCGTGATGCGAAGTGCGTTGTCTACTAAGCAGCTGTTCATGGTTCAATACACGATAAAGGCCCAAGAAATTTTTCAATTAAAATGAAAAAGTAGACCAGCACCACTAGAGCAAGGAATCTGATGATCGACCTTGGCAAGTCGTGTAATAGCTATAATTCCAGCCAAAAATAATTGATAAAAACTTGGTGGTAGTACACTCAAGTTGTTGTTGGGAATTCAAAGTCATCAAAATCATGTTTGTTTTTGAAAATTCGGCTTCTAAAAAAACGGTAGCTAAGTAAGTCTTTTAAATACAGTTTTATATGAATATCTATTGATTTTTACTTTAAACTGGCGATGGCGATCAAGTGTCTTCAAAAGTGTATACGTAAAAAAATATAAAAAAAAAACTGCTCCAAATATTTTTAATTTTTATTGCATGCCATTGCATGACATTTCTTTTTTTATTTAACTTTTACTATTTATTTAACTTTTATCAACTCTTATCAAACATAAACTGACTGGGTGTTTCTGCTTTCAAGCTCCACTGTAATTATTTGATTAAATCATTTTTTCTTTAAACAAAAAAAAAAACAGAAAATAATTAAATAAAATCAAACTCCGTTGGCATTGTTTCCATCATCGTCGTTAAACCATCAACCTCTGGCTCTAGCTCAGGCAATGGTACGAGTATATGTAGTCAAATCACCTTCCTTCATCAACATTGTCACCGTAAAAGGAGCCCTAATGGCGAAATTAATTACACATAATTTGCAAGATTAATAATTACGATATAAACGACAACGAACAACAAAGTCGGGTTATGAAACTCTCAGCCATCATCATCATCATCATCAATACCGCCCACACAACATTCACATCCCCCACTAGTTTTCACCCCCAATAGCAATGCGATGCTAATGAAAGGTTGTGTTAAGTTTCAAGAACTTTTAATTAATTTTTCGGGATGAGAAAATTGCTGTGTATACAGTTTATTATATATAATTTGTGTTCTTCTTTTATTTTTTTTGTTGTAAAGATGAAGGACACGATGCGACTAACGGTAATGAAGTTTATGTATTTAATTTTTCTTTTTTTTATTTTTCCTCATTGAATTAGTTACGCGCTTATTTTTTTTTTTCTTCTTAAACATGCCAACCTCTCAAGGAAATTATTTTCTTTTTGAAATTTTTGTTTATATTCCTTAAAAGTTCTTGCGCTGTAAATCTTGAAGAGAAGGTAAAACTTTCAAATTAATTAGGTACCTAGTTTTTAATCGGGTTATTACGTCATTTATTTAAATTGTTTATGGAATGGGGATTGAAGAGAGCTGATTCAAATTTGTAAATAAATAGCGTGGAGAATATATACATATGTACGAATCGAATAGATACTAATTTCCACTTTCATTTACACACACTGTAAACATGCTCCAACTCCAAAACTAGAAATTTAATTATTGCCGTGCTTCCTGTTTGTCGAAAATGCTGCGTGAAGTAAAACAAACAAAATCTTAATTAGAATTTAATTGTTTTGCGAAATGAGTGTGTGCGCGTTGCATGGTAGGTATGTGGATAAAATCGGATAATGGAACTCATTTACATTAATTATATAGCACATCAAATCACCTCACTCATGCACTTGTGTGAACAAGAGCTTAGCTGTATAAATATGATCAAGTGAATTTGTTGTGTTGTGGAACGTGCGCAGCAGCAGGAGGTCCTGGATATTCTCTAAAATGAGGTTTGCGGAAAAACTAATCGCTGGCTTAACATTTTGTGTGGATTGCTTGTGGGAGCTATATATTTGTGGTTGAGTGTGTTCTGCATGTTGTTTATTATTTAATTGAGACAAATTAAGCAGGTTCAACAATACGGAGTCTATATGGTGTTTGTTGGCGGAGAATTAATTAAATTTAGCAACCTCATTAACTTTATCGTAATAAAAAAAAAAACAGAACATGTTTGTGTTGCACGCATTCAATTCTGAAACCAATCAATGGAGGAATGAGACAGTTCGGTGCACTTAAAAAAAAATAATAGTAGAAAAAGGCGTAGTATATAAAATGAATTATACTTATAGATGAGTATAGGTTCATACATTCAAGAATGCACGACTGGATTGCTTGTACTTGCTCTTATGCAGTGGCGGCGCAAGACCTAAACCTTATGTGGCCAAGGTAAATTTTGCGTGGCCATCTAATGGTACAAGAAGAAAGGAATATAAAATAAATAAAATGCACGACTGGATCGCACGAACTAGATCTTATGTTCGATCACATCGTATGTAAAAGATTTATATTAAAAATCTAAATATATTTTTAAAGTCGTTTTCTACTTTATTTTTTGTATATACAAAGTTTCTTTAATGTTTTTCTAAAAAAAATTGGTATGGCAATCTTAAATATTTACTAATATAACTTAAAAACAAAAGATTAAATCGGCTTAATCAAAGAAAAAATAATTCAAGATTCTGAAATAAATACTTAAACTAATTTGAGCTCAAAAAAAGTAGGCCATTTTACTTCTTGTATAAATTTGAATCTATAAGAAAAAAATTTAAAAATCTGTAGAGCGGTTTTTGAGAAAGAAATTTTTTTTTTTAAACTTGAAAAAAAAATTTATAAAAAATCAAAATCGCCAATTCATAGGTATTCAGCAAATACATATAACTGTAATTTTTTAAAAAAAATTTATTGAGCAGTTTTCAAAATATAAATTTAAAAAAAAAAATGTTTTTTTTAAATGCTTTTATAAAAACAAAAAAATATTTCTTAAGAATATTGGTACGCGATATAAATTGGGCAACCTAAACCTATATATGTGTGAAATTTCGAAACAATCGGTTAAGCGATTTATGAGATAGTCGAAATAAAACAAAAACGGTCCTATGGGAAGTACCGTTTTTAGACATTTTAAACATTTTTTTTCAATCATATGATCGGTCGTGTCTAAAAAGCTGCACTAATTTTTTTAAATCAAAATCGTTAGAGCCGTTGAAAAATAGGCTTTAACGTAACGGTAATATGGCAGGTACCGTTATTTTTTGAGCTAAAAAAAATTTCAATTTTCCTCTCTACAATACCTAAAAAACTCTATATACAAAGTTTGGAGCAATTCATCCCACCCGTTTGGGCTGTTGGTGTCTATACATACATACAGACAGACTGACAGACTAACAGACTGACAGACTGACAGACTGACAGACTGACAGACTGACAGACTGACAGACTGACAGACAGACATACAGACGGACAGAATTTTTAGACCACTTTTTCGTCTTCGCTATCATCGTGATGTCATGTTTGATTGTTATCTCAAAACTTTTTTTTCGACGAATGCATAACTTGCCTTATAGTACCTATAATCAAGTGCATTTGAAAAAAAATCGAACTCGAGATTTTAATCAAACTTGACATAACCATGATAGAGAACACCAAAAAAGTGGGTCTCGCAATTCCATCTGTCTGTATAACGCTCTATAGCCTAAACAGCGGAAGCGATTTCCTTCAAACTTGGTATGCGTTTTAGGCGCTTTTCTAAAATATACTTTTGAATCCTTTTTTAAGCACAAAACTAACGGTACCTTCCATATAATTTCTTCTATCATCTTAATTACGTCGAATGCGATAGCGATATAGCGATTTTGATAAACAAATATATGTGCACTTCTATAGGTATTGTATACATTTTGGTTTAAAATTGTTTATACATATTTTTTTTTATTAACGATACCACCCGCCATAAAACCATTTACTTATATTCGACTTTCTCATGAACGCTTCAATGGATTTTGATGAACATTTTAATGTAGGAGGTCTTTTAAATTCTAAATAATACTACATACCAAACTTTTCGAAATATTTGGAAATTCCATATTTCGGATATGGTTGACGATTTTTTTTTTGGAAGTTTGGTTCTTAAATTTATTTTATTAAATACAAAATTGTCATATAAAAAAATTGTCATATTAAAAAATGTTTTATAAAACATTTACGAAATTTTGTTTGTAAAAAATTGAGTAAAAAAAACTAAAAAAAATATTGAGCATTTTCTACTAAAAATGTGCTAAAGATGTTATCGAACCATATGAGCAAGTACGTGCGATCCAGTCTTTCATTTTATTTATTTTGGACTTTTTCATCAACGGACTTCGTTCAAAATTTTAATACAAGCGATTTTTTAAATTTGTGGATGATCTGTCACGAACCATGCTAATCAAATTTAAATTAAACCGTCACTGTAAGGTTCAAAAGCCGTGTGTGTAAAATTAGTTGAATGTACAAAACCAAAAAAAAAAAAAACTTAATAAATAATTCAAAGTTGAAAATGTCACTTTACCAAAAAAAAAAACAAAAGGATAACAACTGCAACCCTCGCTTTCGATTTCCAAATAATACACAATAAGCGCATGGTTCATTACAAGGGGGTGTTGTATTTTGTTCATTTTTGTGTCACACAAAACATGTAAGCCAGACAACTTGAAAGGAATTCTCTACAAATCAACATCAACCGTTCCCAGCATCCATTGTCCATCTATTGAATAAGTTGTTTACTGCCACCACCAGTGCACACATCACCAATTTTTGTCCTTGTATATAGTGTTCATCGTCCTCTCGTCACAGGATCAGGCACGTGGCCGGTGTTTAATTAGCCTCCTTAATAACTAGTTAAATCGGTAACAATATGCTCGATGTAAACATCCGCCACCGGTGGCGCATGCCGGAGTGCGGGGTATGTCAACGAAAGCAAACACACAAATAACAGTAAACGGTTGGGCTTCATCAGTATTGAGGTGGTGGGCGTTTGGGTGCACATTTTGGGAAACTGTAACATGATGATTAAAATAATAATTTAAGGAATTCACCTTGGGGCGATGTTTGTCGTCTCAAAGTCGGCAATAACGTCCCGGGTTGGTACTTACATTCGTACACCCCCTGCAGGCATTTAGTCATGTGATTTATTTTTATAAATGTCTTTGTCTGGATTTGAATATAAAAATATATGTACGTGTGAAAAGCCACCTCCATTTCGAAGTTCAAAATACCCCCCCCCCCCACCCCTCAAAGGGATGATGCCAACCGAAAAGGGGAATAAAAATTGCTACTCTCGCAGGATGTTGATGCTGGCTTTGAGCGCATGGGGCCATGCGCTGTCAGTTATCAATTGAGATGAAAAAGATGAATGGAAAAGGGCGTTTACAGTAGCTGTGAGTGAAGTGCTTTCAAAAAGCTTCTATAGAATCTTTGGGGAACATAATGAAGCCCAAAAAAAATACATAGGTGGGGTAAATGAAGGCCAAAAAAAAAAACAGTAACACAAACACAAATTTATAATATAAGATGGCGTTACACATACAGTAAAACGTTTAAAAAAAATAAGTCAAGTTTGGCATGACAAGCAATTAGCTGCATTTAAAAAGTTATAAAATGTAGGATACGAGCTTTAAATCCTTCTATGGCTAAAGGCAACAATTTAAACTAAATTTATGGGAAGTAAGGAGTAATTTCAGAAGAATATTTTATTTTTCAATTTTATTTTGGTAATTAATGCAAAATTGATAAAACTTTTAATTTTCTTAGAAAAACCATTATGAGATCTTATAGCTTGTGTTGGTCTGTTTATATTTTCAGATCCGAATATTTTTAAAATCTAATGAGTGGGTATGTACCGTATGAACGGGTGTTTTCTTTAGATGTGTCGTTTTCAATCTGCGGCAATATTTTTTCGGAGTTCGTCTTTTTGACAGCTGTCACTTGAGTTCAGTTTAGTTTGCCATTTCATAATGAATAGACTTACTGCTGAACAACGCGTTTGCAAATCGTGCAAATACGTTTGTCCGTTTGTGTGACCTTCGGCGATGAAGCTCACTTTTGGTGAAATGTGTATTAACGTAACGCAAAATTCTCGCATTTGGAGTGATCATAATGAACAAGTCACGTCAATACATCCTCAAAAAGTCACTGTTTGATGTGCTCTATGGGCAAAAGGGAGTCATTCGTCCATATTTCTTTAAAAATGAAGCCGGCCATAATGTTACAGTTAATGTGGAACGCTATAGTGCCATGATTAATGACTTTTTTGTGCCTGAATTGGAGGATGTTGATGTGGACGACCATTGGTTCCAACAAGACGGCGCTACATGCCATACAACCAGCGAAATAATTAGTTTATTGAATCAAACTTTTGGTTAGCGCGTTATCTCGCGTCGTAGGCCTGTGTCGTGGCCTCCAAGATCGTGCGATTTTACACCGCTGGACTATTTTTGGGGAATTATGTAAAGTCGCTTGTATATACGTAGATAAGCCCCAGGCGATTGACGCCTTTGACGAGAATATTCGGCGCGCTATTGCTGACATACGGCCCAAATTGCTGCTAATTGATCGAAAATTGGGCCTATCGGCTGAAATTTATTCGAGCCAGCCGTGGCGGCGACTGCCCGAAATCATTTTTAAAACATTTGGCACATCCTTACCTTTATAATAAAGCTAAATTCTTGGCCATAACATTATTTTATATGCGTTTTATTTCTTCTTGAAAACCACACGTCTAAAAAAACACCCTTTAGTTTTAATATTTTTCAAACTTTTACTAACATCGTGGTAACAGCGGAAGAATTTCCCAATTGGAATCAACGGTTTGGTGTTCAGGTCCAATATTTGGTAAACACCTGCGGAGTATTTGGTATTTAGAGTTCAGATTCCTCGACATTCCTTGGACTCGACATTTAATTACATACATGTCCCTTCCATTCCTGCCGGCTACCATGTTAAGATTTTGGATAATGACAGATTTAATGATAATGGTTTTCACGTTCATAATGTTAGTGTATTTGATCAATTAGGGAGGGCCCTATACTGCTACATCTGCAAAGCAGATATTGCGTAAATGAGGGATGCAAAAATGATTACCAAGGCAAATAATAGTATTTCAGCGAAGAAGTCCCAACGTCAAACTGCTGTAGTACCATAAGATATTGCTAGGTCCTTTTCCGATCTTGTCTATAATCTACTGTTGAGAGGACACCCACCATCAACTATTGAAAAGCAGTGGCAATATTCTGATGAATTAACTGAACAACATTACACATACACGAGGAAGAAATGGTATAGTGAAATCTAGATGAGAAGATGTTAGAGAAAGATCGTTTATATTCTATAAATCAAATTTTGAAGCAATTATTGACTTTTTTCCCGGCTAAGATCAAATGAAAAATAATTCCTGCCAATCGCAATAATTATTCAAGTCCTGATTTGATTTTTGGTGGTGCTTCTACAATGGCGTTGGAGAAAGATTTTCTCACGCGATCAGTCCTCCCAGAAAAATTATCAAAATTTTCTTTTTTTCATTTCGCTTCCTCCAATAGTTGACATATCTTCCTGACACATTCAATACAGATGCATCACGAACTTAACGCAGAATTTCGCAATTAATTCAGTGCTTATCAAATTATATACTATAAAGAAACTTATATACCAAATGTACACAGGAACACAGGAAAGTCCACATTTCAAACCGTCTATTACACCCTTTGTAAATCTTAAGTGGTATTATACCATTTATACCTTAACTACAAATTTGATTAATTTCCTATATCTTCTTGCAGATTCAGGCGATTTGGGGAACCATCTAGGAAAATCTGCTTCTTTTCTGCTACAACGATCCTGATTCTAGTTTTTTTTTATCGGGTTCTTGTCCATTAGAAATTCGATTTGTGAATTCTTTAATTTTTTTGTAAAAAAAAAAATGGTATGACAATCTTAAATATTTAATAATATAAACTTAAAAACAAAAGATTAAATTGACTTAATCAGAGAAAAAATAACTCAAAATTCTGAAATAAATAATTAAACTAATTTGAGCTCAAAAAAAAGTACACCATTAAATTTGAATTAATGAAAAAAAATTATATAAAAATCTGTTGAGCGGTTTTTGAGAAAAAAGTTTGTTTTTTAAAACTTTTTGAAAACATTTTTCAAAAAAAATTCAAAAACGCCAATTCATAGGTATTCAGCAAATACATATAACTGTTAATTTAAAAAAAATATATATTAAGAACATTTTAAAATATAAATTTTTTAAAATTAAAAAAAAAACTGATTTTAAAAATACAAACAAAATGTTAATTAAAAAAATGGTATGCAGTATAAATTGGGCTACCTAAACCTATATATGTGTGAAATTTCGAAAGAATCGGTTAAGCTTTTTATGAGATAGTCGCAAGCAAAATAAACGGTCCAATAGAAAGTGCGGTTTTTAGAAATTAAAAAAAAAATGTCAACCATATGATCGGTCGTACCTAAATAGCTGCACTGATTTTAAAAAAATCAAAATCGTTAAAGCCGTTTTCGAGAAAAATAGGCTTTAACGTAACGATTATATGGCAGGTACCGTTATTTTTGAGCTAAAAAATTTCAGACAGACATACAGACGACCAGAATTTTTAGACCATCTTGTTCGTCTTCGCTATCATCGTAATGTCATGTTTTCTTTCGACGAATTACTTGCGATTATAGCACCTATATAATTGCAATTAAAAATCTTAGGCCAAATTTGCCGCCCCTCGAAAATTTGCCCTCATAGGCCACAGCCTTCTGGTAAATCCAGTGCTGGGAGTAAGTGTTCAGTGCTTCTGATATGTGTAAGTATGAGTAAAGTTCGTATATTTATTTATTTATTTATTCATCAATGGATACATAATCTGTTGACTACAATAAAATTATAATTTATCATTATACATCATTAAAAAAGTTTAAAGCAATACTCTTAAGCATACGCCTATTCATTTGAAGGTCGACTTCACTATGAATTAAATTAAAAAGAGATAAATTACGAGTTATGGGTTCATTAAGTCCATAGTTCGTCCTGTGACTAGAACTCAAAAAGAGAACGTCCCTATTTCTTAGATATCTCTCAGGAACATAAAAAGACATAAGAGCTAGTAAGTCCGAAGATTTTATTTTACCATTGAGTATGTCCTTGATAAAAAGAACCCCAAGGGTTTCTCTACGGCTTTTTAAAGATTTTAAATCTATCAATGCGCACCTAGAGCCATAATTGGGCAAACCATCTGACCACCTGAAATTACTTAAAGCAAAGCGCGTGAATCTTCTTTGAATATTTTCAATCCTGTCTGAGGAATTTTGATAAAAAGGAGACCAAATAACACTACAGTATTCCAGTATGGGTAATATTAAAGATATGTAAATCGTTTTCAGAGTATAACTATCTTTAAACACCCCCGTGTTGCGTTTTAAAAAACCTAGCAACGAATTCGCTTTTGAAATAATAAAATGTATGTGTTCAGAAAAAGAAAACTTAGTGTCAAAAATAACACCAAGGTCCTTTATTACACTCACGGTTGAAAGACTTTCATTGCCGAGACTGTAACTTAACAGCACTTTAGGTGTTGTACGAGAAGCTCTAAATATATTACATTTAGAGATATTTAGCTCGAGATGATTATATTTACACCAATTGAAAAACGCATCAATATCTTTTTGAAAGTTAACACAATTTTCAACTGAAGAAATTTGGGAATATAGTTTCTAATCATCTGCGAACATCAAACAATTTGAAAATTGCAGACAGTCCGGAATGTCATTGACGAAAAGATTGAAAAGGAGGGGTCCCAAATGACTTCCCTGAGGCAGTCCCGATAAGACTTCAATAAAAAAGGATTGATTACCTTCGATTTTAACAATCTGTTTTCGATTTGACAAATAAGATTCTAACCATTTAAGAAAACCGAATCTAAATCCCATCCTCTCCAACTTTCTTAAAAGTCTGTGATGGACTCTATCGAACGCTTTCACAAAATCCGTGTACAAAACATCGACCTGCATTCTTTTTTCCAAAGAAGATAAACAAAAACTTGTAAACAGACACAAATTCGTAGTAGTGGATCGACCACTACAAAATCCATGCTGTCTCGAAGATATTATGTCTTTCACCATGAAACTAAGTCTATTGAACACCAACTTTTCAAAAAGTTTTGGAATCGCGGAAAGTTTTGAGACTGGTCTATAGTTCTTAATTAAGTGCTTGAGACCACTTTTATAAATAGGGCTGATGGATGATATTTTCCACTCTTCTAGAAAAACCCCAGAATGGAGCGATTTATTGAAAATAATTTTTAGTACTTTACAAAGCGAAACAGCACATTCCGATATCAAAAGAGGAGGAATCAAATCTACTCCAGCTTTTATATTAACATCAAGAGAAGCTAAGCCATCAAATACCTCTTGATCAGATAGAGAAAACACATTAAAATCAACTTGAGAACTAATATCATTATACAGGTTTTCACTATTAGGTATAATGTCTATATTATAATTCGCTTGAAAAAACTTAGCAAAAAGATTGCATGTAGCTTCAGTACTATGGGAGGTCTCTCCATCAAGCTCCATTGAGCTAGGAAACGCAGAACTTTTGCGTTTTGAATTTAAAAAAACCCAAAAAGATTTCGAGTTGCATTTGATGTCCCTTTCAACTGAACTTATATATTGTGAATATAGAAATCTACTCAAAAAATCAAATTCCCGTCGCAGTTGCATAAAACGAATTCTATCTTCAGATTTGCCTGTTACCTTACATCTCTTTAAAGCCTTATTTTTTACATTTTCTAAATTCTTTAGTCTTTTATTGAACCAGGGAGATTTAAAAGACGATCCCTTTCGAACTACCGGAACGAACTTCTGAACACCCTTAAAAAAAAGTGTTTTAAAGATGGTATACATCTGATTTAAAGATTTATCTTCAAATAGTTGCTCCCAATTTATGGTATTAAAATAATTATTTAGCGAAATGAAGTCAGCCTTCTTATAATTAAATATAAAACAGTTATTTGTAATAACAGATTGAAAATTATAAAGTTCAAATATAACCATAATTGCTTTGTGATGAATTTGATTTCTTACTAAAGGAAAGTCTGATTCAGAGACCATAAGAAACCTATTCAAAGTATTATTTACATGATCAATTTGGATTAATCCTAACGAGGAAAAGTTATCAACTAATTCAACTTCCACATCCGTAGAAACATTAAAAGGGACAAGGATTTGCTCATCTTCTAGATAACGCCAATCAATGTCACAAGATTAAAGTCACCGAAGATACATGGATATTGATTAGAAGATAAGCCATTCAATAAACAACTAATATTTGAAACAAGCTGTACATATAATTCTAAGCTACTCTTTGGTCTTATATAATTAACAATAAAACAATATTCAGCTCTGTTTACAATATGTGCTAAATGCTCTGAACTAACAAGAACGCATAGTTGATCAAAATAAATAGAATTTGTATGAAAATTTAATTGTTTACTATTAAGTGAAGTATGAACTGCAATTAATACTCCCCCGCCTCTATCCATACCAATGTCTAGAGAACGATCCACTCGATAGACAACATATGAAGAATCAAATAGCTCGGAAGAATAGATTCCATGGTGCAGCCAGGTCTCTGTTAATATTATTACGTCATAATCGTGTGCAATTGAAGTGATGAAAAACTCATTTGTTTTTGTTCGCAAGCCACCAGCATTTTGATAATAAATTCTAAGCTGTGACGGATTAAGGGAAGACGATGAAGCACATGTTATGTTGTTGAAATTTTGTTCGCACCACTCCGGTTTTTTGATTTTGGACGTTGGATAAAGTTCTTAATCTGCACACCCAATGGCCAAATAGAAGGATTAAATGCTTTCTCAAATGCAAACTCTGGAATTCCAAGTTTGAAGTTAATGAAATGCAGAGTTGAAACATCGACATTACTTTTAACTAATCTCTTGCAAAGAAGCACACTTTCCGGAAGTTCAAGTCTATGTGCTACAAAAGAAGTAATGTTCTTCTCGGTGACGTTCGTACTGACACGAGACAAATGAAGAAATTTAAGCTTAAGAACTGATGAGAATGAGAAATCAGCTGTGCCTTCAGTTGCAGTCCAGTTACCAATCAATTTAGAAGTGCGCTGACTTGGTTGGCTTTTGTCCTGCTGCACCTTCCTTGGGCACAAGTCGATTGCATTTTCAATGATCGGTTGAACATATGATGACGTTTGAATTGAAGGTGTTTCTTCAAGTGTTGCGGCAGATTTAACAACAATTGAATTTGATGACGACTCAGAAGTGTTGTTGTTTTTAGGTGTTGCGATTGATGACAAATCGTCCGTTGAAGGAGCACCTTCATTAGCTACGTTAGGTGATAGAACAGATGGAACGCTGGGGGGGCAACTTGTTGGAACTGTTATTGGTATTATTTGAAACTCAGTTGATGACGATGTTGAAGATGATGATGACGATGATGACGAAGACGATGATGATGATGACGATGACGATGACGGTGCAGGTTTTGATGGGGATTCTGCAATTAATGTCGAGTCATGAGTGTTTTTTGTACCCACAATGAATGACACTTTTTGCTTTGTTTTATTTTTGTTTCTAGTTTTTGGTTCAGTTCTTAAAAAGTCACTATTTTCAAGCTTCGACTTTATATCAGCAACATCATTTTTAAGTTTAACGATAAGCGATAGGATAGAGCTACTAACACAATTACAGCTATTACATCGCCACGCGAGGTTGCGATCTGATTGAAGTGCTATGTCAGATTCTTTACGAACTTCTGCGCATTTTTTATGAAAACTCAATCCACAAAAACCTTCACAATGAATAAAACCATCGCGATGCAATCTTAAGCCACAAAGCGCACAATTTGTTGGCATTTTATAGAAGTTTAAATATTAAACTTATTTTGAAAAGAAAAAAAAAATTATGAAAAACAGGGAACAAAAGAAAAACACGTCCGACAGACACGACTGTTACTATCGAAAATTGTTAAATGTTCGTAGTTAAATGTGTGTATAAGCATTGTGCAGTTTTTGTGTTTTGCATATATCATTTAAAATTATCGATTCACGAATTACCGTGAAGTATAAAAGTCAGTGGATATTAAATATGATAGTTTTCTAATATTGGAAAATTAATAAAATAAAAAAGTATGTGTTTTAAAATATCTCTAAAAATTGTGTAAATATTTCAGACCGAAAATTCGATATTATTTAATTTTTATTTATTTATTTAATTTTGGCTTAAATTATTTTTTACTTGCGATAGGTATATTACCTAAGGGGCAAGTTTTGTTTTTGGAAAAAAAATCGAACTTGAGATTTTAATCAAACTTGACATTACGATGATAGTGACCACAAAAAGAGTACTACTTTAAATATAGTCTTCATTCCGGTCAATTTTTTTTACATATTGTGTTATTAACGGTACATGTCATACAACCATTTTTTTAAATTTTAGACTTACTCATAGACGAATCAATCAAAATTCTTATGTAGGAGGCACTTTGTATAATAATACTGCATACCTTAGTTTTGGAAAAAATATTTTTTTAGATTTTTTGAAAAAAAAAATAATTTTTTTTTTGAAAACTCAATACATATTTCGAAAACGTGTGAAAATTTTTTTTGAAATTTAGTTTTTAAGTTTATATTACTAAATTCTTAAAGTTGTCATACTAAATAATTTTTTTAAAACGATAATTTAAAAAAACAATGTCTATATAAGAAATTAAGTAAAAAAAGGGAGTAAGAATATATGACGCTGTGAAATAAGAAATCGTGTGCATAAGATGTAATCGAACATAAGAGCAAGTAATGGAGATCCATTCGTGCATTTTATTTTATCTTGTATTTTAAAATTTTTAGTTATTCGATTTCGTTAAATTTTATTTTTACAGTATCATAGATAGAAATTCTGTAAAAGAAAATATGTGCTTCGTTATTTTTTGTAAAATTTCTACATATACATTTAATGCTTTTTGATCACACAAAATTAAGTATATATAGTGGGTCATAAATATAGTTGACTCTAAGTGGAAAAAATTGTAAATGTTTTCAAAAAAACTTTAAAAATAAATATAAGGAAATTTACAAAATCAGATAAGGTTTAAGCGATATAGAGATAAGACCACTTACATTTTTTGATATAACATGTAATTTAAATTTAGATATATTATTCCAAAGTTCAAAGTTTTCACTTCTATCGGCAGTCCTAACGACTGCTACTTTTTTTAATAAAAGAAACTATGTTCTGCTAAAATAAATGTCAAATCCACTTTTAAACAACGCCAATATAAGAAGTCTACAATAACCCGAACAAAAATTCTTAAAGTCTTCTATGAAAATAAGCTAGGAAAGTCCGCTCTTTTCGAAGCGAAAATTGACGTCAAATAATGTTTTAAAAAAATTTTATATTTCGAAGTTATTAAAATTAACTTTTATAAGGCAATTTTGTTAATTTTGTTAATAGTCGTATATAATAACTTCAAAGACCTTGTTCCACAAAAATCAATTCGAGAAAAAAAATGATTAAAAAACACCCTCCTGTGAATTGAAAATTAATCTTAAGCACTCAACAAATTTGAAACGTGTGTTAGAGATTAATTTTTCACCCAATTACATATACATGCTCAAATTCCAGCTTGAAAAGGACATGCATTACACAACACATATCTAAAGCACACGTTTCTCATTATCATTATTCTTTTTATAAAGAAGATGTTCCACATAAAATCAACTGTCTGATTCATCCTCTCACAATCCCTGAAAAAATTTGTTCTAAATTTCACAAAATAAATAGAAAAAAAAAAAAACGTATAACAATACCAAGACAAGGGATGCGCCCTAAACAAAAGGGATGAAATTGGATTCCAATCAATGTATCTACGTATTCGTAATGGGCTTACCGCAAAACATTGCCTCTTTTTATCTTCTTCACCCACATAAAAATTCATCAGGAAGAAGGACATTATAAAAAAAATAAATACACAAAAACAACTCGATATCACTTGAATATCTGGGTCGGGCGGTAGAATGTTTTGTTCGCATTATAACCTATTTGTGCATATTATATTATACATACACTCTTATTTGATGTGCGGTTAAATGCAAAGCGAATCCTTGATTATCATGCTCTAATTAATTGCGACACGATTGTGACCTTCGATTGCTATTTAGCGGTCTAATCCAAAGAAATTCACACAATAAATGTGAAAATAAAAATCACAAAAGCTTGAAGTCCTTCGGTAAAGAAGAAAAGATTATCTCGGTATCTGTGGTAATTGCAAATATTTGGTACCTTTAGTCTTATCCGAGTTGGTAATTCAATATATCGCCAGGTTTTTGTAATTTGAGATTTTGTTCGTTTTCAAGTTGTGATGGCGGCAGTCCTTTTTCGGTTCCACAATGAATAGAAGCGGCAAGCTTTACAAATTAGGAAAGCACATTCATTTACTTAGTAGTTGAACCTTTTTTGGCGGTTGAACTTAAGTAATTAATAATTTAAACGCTTCTCGTTTGTCAAGGTTTAAATAATAGTTAAGGTAATCAAAAATCATAACATTTAATTGTTGATGAGAAAAGGTACATTTTCTGGAATTATTATTTGAACGTAACATTTTTCACAATAACTTTAGCATTAACTTGACTGAATCCAATGTTCTTAGACTTCTGTATAGTTAAGAAAGGAAATTTGTATGCACATGTTCAAGGAACGTCAATCTAAGTCACTTCACTTATTAGGGTTATTATTAAATTCCAACTTTTTATTTAGGGTGTTTACGGTTCATTTCAGCAGATGGCTAATTAACTCACACCCCTATAATATTGACCCGTGTTTAAAATGAGCTCTTAGAGGGGTTAGACTATAAATGGTTAAATATTTGATTTGATTTGTTGAAAACAATATTTAACTTCGTGTCAAAATTTTCCAAATGAATTTGTATTATTAAACTCCTGTCAGCTAATAAGAAGTAAGAAAGTAGATGCATTAATATTGTTGTCCATTTATCTACTAGCAAACATTTCGACAAAGGGAGATAGATCGGAAAAATTCAGCGTAAAATTTTTGCAGAAATCAGATTGCCCACTCTACTATTCCGAGCTTATACTTTTATCCTTTTCAAGTAATTTGGACTACTTTCTAATTACTATATTCCACCGAAAAGCGAAAACAGCCTAGAAGAGAGGATTAGACATTCTTGGAAGAAATATTGGTTCATTTTTGTAAGAAAGCATCAAGCGACCATTGAATAATAAATGAAAATATTAATTAAAAGTGTACAACACTTTAAGTGTTTGGCTGCTTTGATCAGTAACCTTTGCTAACAATTATGCTGAGTTTACATAACAGGGGAATATATCGAAGAACGGTCAGTGGGATCATTAACATCATTTGTTGTATATAATTTGAAAGTTGAATAAGGAATGAAAGTCATTGGTAATTTGGATTCCAATCTGAGAAACTTTATTGGGTATTGCTGCTTGAAACATCTAGCCTGTTTTTGATCTGCATTATCGAAGCATTTTATGCTAGACGACTTGGTAACTGATGATAAGTGCAATAATCAATACCTTACAGTAGATCAAAAACCCATGATGGTTTTGATTAAGAATGGTACTCAGAAAGTCTAAGCTGAGATCACTCTTGTCGTTCACTTCAAGTGTTCAACAACCTTTATACGAATGATTGTTCCCCTCCATGTTTTGATTCAGCGGTTATACTCCCAATTTTCAAAAAAGGAGATCGTAATATGATGGAAAACTATAGAGGAATTTCATTGCTCAACACTGTTCGAAAGATTTTTTGAGGACTCTTATTTAAGCGACTTATTAATTGATAGACACGAGTTACTGAGCGAATGCCAGGCCGGTTTCCGCGAAGGATACTCAACTGTTGACCACATCTTTACGCTTAATACTATAGTTGATATCTACCGCTCACAAGGAAAGAACATTTATGCTTACTTTGTAGATCTTAAAGCGGCATTCGACAGCGTAGATATGGAATTATTGTTCTATAAACTATCGACACTGGGTGTGTCCAAAAAAATGTTGAAAAGGTTATAAAAATTATATGCAAATTGTGCTGCTACTATCTGGTACGGAAAAGTACTGTCAGAAAGCTTTTCAGCATCTACTTGGTCTACGGCAAGGATTAACGTTAAGTACACTGCTTTGCGCACTATACATTAATGATATATTATCATCCTTAAATGGAGGAATCGAGATACGTAGTATTATTTTAAAAACTCTCATGTATTCAGACGATATTGTCCTTTAAGCGGACACACCTATAAAGCTACAAATGATGATAACGAAACTTAAAGATTACTGAATATTGTGGAATATAACCGTTAACCGTTCAAAATCTCAAATTATGATTTTCGGTAGAGGAAAGAAAACAACATTAAACTGCATTTTGAAGAAAAACTTAAAAAGGCGAAAACCGCGATTAACGCAACCTGGCGAGAATGTATGCAAAATAAAAACCTAAGTCTTTCAGCTAAATACTATATCTTTGAAGCAACATCAAGGGCAGTCGTGCTTTATGCATCCCAAGTGTGGGGAATTGCACAAAACGGTACCGTAGAACAATTACTACGAATTTTCCTAAAAAGAATACTGCACCTTCCGATGACCACGCCCAATTATATGCTACACATAGAAACAGGTTTACCTACAATGTATATTGCAACATTGAAGCTTCACTTCGACTATGTACTTAAAGTATTTAAAATGAATGAAATACGACTACCCAAAATTGTAGCAGAGGTTGCCCTGGGCATGAAAACTTCCTTTTTTGAAAAGTGGACAGAGCTAGCGGAAAGAACTGAGTGTCCTTTACAGCTAGAGACTATAAGCTCCAATCAGATGAAAACGGATTTATATCACATTATTAACGTTCTCGATGAAAAGCTGCGTGAGCCATTTATCGAAAATGAACGATCCTCTGTGTATAGAACTTATTACTCCCAAGTAGAATACGATCTGGGAACGAAAAACTACTTTGAAAATAATGCTGGAGTGGATAAGATACCTACCATCTTCAAAATACGTGGGGATTACTACATCTCAACTACATACCTCATCGCCCAGATCTACCTATAGAATGCAGCCTTTGCAATATGAACACCAGAGAAGATACTTTGCATTTTGTAGGTGTTTGCCCAATAATTATAGAGCTTAGAAAACTGTACCTGGGTAAAGCTATTTTCTCAGCCGAAGAAGTTCTTAGCCTTTTAAATGCAGAATCCTGGACAGCTCTTCATAAATTCGTCAAGGCTGCACTCCGATATAGAAATAAAATTTTAAGAGAATACTTTTAAACTTAATGCACAATTCGCAGATTAATATGTAGAACTAAAATAATATTCATCCTTTAGTAAATCAATTAGTCAAACTGGCAGACGGCTTTTGCCATGACATATAAGATTTGTAAAAACCAAAAAGGTAAATTTTGTAAATATTGAATTTCAATAAATCAAAATCTAATCTAATAATTGTTGGGTGCTTCAATGACTGAACTTTCAAGAAACAAAGAAGTCTTGACTTGGTTTGAAGAAATGACATTTTCAGCCTCGCATGCTGCTGGTAAATTCCCCGACACTGCCTCTAAAAATTCTAAGACTGTCCTAAGCTTTCGATGACACTACAATTTAAAATTAAGCCCTGTTGGATGCCAGGCCCCATACCGTAGTAATATTCCAGAAAATAAAAAACATGACGAACTCGCTAGTAAGTGGAAAACTCCAAAATAGATAGGCAAGACTAACGAACCATAGTTGGAGTAATACCACAACTGATCTGTAAGAAGTTCCATGTGGTATAACAAGTTCAACGAATAATTTTCCTAGATCAGTATGTTATAACAGCCCGTGGCGTAATGATTAGTGCGTTGGAATTTATTACGTCAAAGGTCTGGGTTCGATTCCCAGCAATTTCCACCTAAAACCAAAATTGTTTTTTTCCTCCAAGAGTACATGTTGTCAAGAATAGTACTGCTCACTTAATCAGTTCGGATTATCGGCAATAAATTGTAGGTCCCCTCCTTTCCTGTAGACTAGACACGTACCCAAGAATGGTTGAGAGTTGTTGTAGGTCTCTAGATCTTCATGAGCTGTTGCGACACAAAATTTTATTTTATTTATGGTATTACAGCGGACCAACTATTGCTCGAAGTAAAAGTGTCGAATTTTTGTTGTCAACATAGCAACTTCTATATTAGCTAACCCTTGGCTAAAAAGACTTACATTTTAATAGTAAGACTTGAAATTTTGTCAATTTCGACAGCCAATCTGTCAATTAAATGATTAAGCCCTCTCTCAAGGAACTAGGCAGACTCTATTTAAGATTCTGATCATCTCCGTCATGTTATGCATATGTGTCGGAAGCATGGACCTTATCAAGAGTTTTCATTGATACAGATTCTTCAAATGGATTTTAGGACAGTCTTTATAGATGTTATGGGATAAGAAGATTCAATAAACAACTTTACAGGCTATAACTGCAGCGCAGCGCCTCAAATACCCGCGGTGACGTGGAGCTGATGGAAGGGAGCGGTCATGTACGGCATATCATCGACTTGATCTCTGAGGTTCAAAACAATAGAGAAAGGCTCCAGGTCACGTGCGTAAATGAAGGACCACTAGCTTAAGAAACCGGAGGTGCTGGAGTGGCATGCTGGCTGTGGCTGTGGTTCGTCCTGTAATAAGCCATAAAATAATTCCTAGGTTTCGGAACGAGTGATGCATACAGTTCATTATTGTCTGCACCACTTGCTTCTATGATAAACCTATAGCTATGATCGTTTCAATATCTACCTACTGGACACTGGGCGATAGAATACGACGTGACGAAGCTGGGCCTTACTCAGAACGCATCGCCGAAGTTGTTGGGACCAACATTTACTGCAGAAATAAGAAACAAGCTTTGATTTTCTTAAAGACCCTGCTCTTGGTATACAGAGATAACAATTATATCCAGCACTTCTTCAGATAACTATAAGACCTCGAGTAAGCAAACTATAGGTTGTTGAAGGTATTTGAAGTTCAAAAAACTCGTGCGGACCTGAACAAAGAAAAATAAAACAGATTTTTAGCGGACAATGAGAGGAAAACCGCTCAAGTTGAGAGTCGGTAGAGACATTTCGACCTGTTGAGGAAAGAGATTAAGTTTTTGACTTTTGTATCAGACAGTTCATTAAGATCGGAAAAGAAACCCGTCCAAGGGATTGCATTCCTAGCTTGGCCAAAGCGAGACACCTGCTGAGGAAGTGAAGCACTATTTTCCAAACTGGGTTTTACAGCTACAGCAGTAGGTGTTATGGGGAATACCAGTGCCTAGCGCAAGTAGCGACTACCCTTGCAGTGTCCCGCCTTGGTCTATATAAATTAGACCTCTTGTGCGTGATTTATTGTAGGTAAGTCATATTATTTTAGATATCCTACAGTCGGTTAGATTGTTCCATTTTTTGTTGGATTCCGTGACGGGAACTTAAAAAAATTTGCCCTTCATAGCAGCGAGTGGGACAGAGATCTTCTCTGCAAGAGAGGCATGATGGCCCGATCCGTATCGGGCCCGTTCATTACCGTCGATGCCACTGTGTCCTGTAATTCAATTGAAAGTGATTCTATGGTTAATGTCTAGATTATCAAGCTCATTTCGTTATGGTTGAAGCATTTTTGAAAATGTTTTTGTCGAATTTACGGCTTTGATAGCCGTTTGCCTGTCTGTAATTATTGCCGAAATTAGATTTTAATTGGATTTAATTTAAGAATTTTGCATGCTTCTATTATAGCTAGGATTTCACCTTGAAAGACGATAGCAAAGTCGCGAAGTTGGAAAGACGTTTATCGACTCTGATAAAATTCGTGCTCCGATACCGCACTCCATTATATATCCGTCGGTAAAAATTTTACCATCGAATTCTTTCGACACTTTTTCATCTTCTAAATTCTTCCTGGATGGCAAGATAGCTTTAAGACTTTATACTGAGCCTGAGACTCAGGGTAATGGTGCAGTAGTCGGTGTTTATCGATAGAATATCTATAGTTGAAACAATTTTGCTGCGTTGCTGTGACCGTTCGATTTGGTAAACCAGCATTTTCACTCTTTGATCCTTATCGCGCCGCAAGACCAGATGTTTAATGTGGATGCCAAGATGTAGAAGGTATTCCTTAGGGATTAGTTCGTAGGCTTCTCTAAAGCAGCCGGTAAGGAGCCTACCTTGTCAAATTGTCAAACTTACAGCTAGATGATATTTCCTGACATTTTTATAAGCCCGTCACACTGAAATTCGTCCTTAATCTCTCCAATGAAAACAAAATCGTATTTAGGTCATAATTTCAAACGAAAGTAAAAAAAATATTATTGAATCAGCAAACGTGGAATACTAAAAGGCATCGGAATCTTTCTCTTTTTAATAACGTGAGAAAAGCCTATTTTCAAAGAAAACACACAAAGCCTAATTACATATCTGTTACATGTGAGATTCAGAGATTTTGAATTGACGCCTGACCCTTTTAGGCAAATTGCTGGTAATTGATAGTTATAAAAAAAATTATTTTAATATACCCAATTCAACCCCCCGCCTAGTTATATTTTTAAACTCCTTTGGATGGCTTGTTGTAGTTCCTTTTATGAAAAATTAATATCAAATCGATCCATATTCAGCATTCAGTTTTTAGTTACTCGAACCGACCGACCGACCGACGACACGACTGGGAAAAAAAAGTTTAATAAGGTATCGCATGGCTGTTAATTATATAGCGAGAGACGTCTAGCTAGGAAAGGGTTATTTGTGCATAAATATGTCTATAATACCTCACAGGATATTCACACACGTTATATGCCCAGAACGAATCAAAGGATCTCTGCCGAACAGTTTCTTTTGTTCAGAAACTAATTGAATTAAACATATATAAACAAATCAGCTGAAAAAAGGAATAAAACAGAACAAGGACTAAAAAAAAAACACACACATAGCGATACGCAGCCCGAACACCGTAGGTATAGGTTACATCAGGTAAAACCAATGGAGAAATCGCATCGGGTGGTTCCGCTTTATAATCCTTTAATTATATGATATTATGAATGGTCGTATATTGAAAAAAAAATGAGTACATATCCAAACAGGACAAAGACAACCATGTCTGACATGTTTCATTGAACAAAAAAGAATTTTGATGAAATTTATGACATGTTTTGTGCTCACAGGATGGTTGTAGAGATGCCATTCAGATGGTTAATTTTCGTCAAGTTCCGTTTATGTGGCTGTGTGTTTGTTTTTTTTTTTTTTAATTTGTATTTTTGTATTTTGGGGAAATGATGATGATAAGTTGTTATTGGGATTTCTCAATTTTCTATGGGCCATAAGGCAGCAGGACGAAGTAAAAACTTCCTGCCTTTTGAAAACAATAGTTAATTAATGAGAGAAGAATTTATTGTACTGAGATTAATTGGTAAGACGTTTGCCGACAAAGTGGCGGCATTAGCAGTGGCAGCGGTGGCGGCGGCTGACAGGCGGCCAAAGACGATCGAGTTGCGTTGAATAGAGGCGGCAGAGATAGTACGGCTATAGGTAGTTAAGTTATACATATCTATGTACATAAGTTCATTGAGATATATTTGAGCGCTTCTAAATGTTCGTGCTGTGAACAATCTGGTCTAGATTTTGATTAAATTTTTGTTCGTCGTCTGGATGGTTCATAGCTGTAATGAGTTCAGGTAAGTGAATATTTTTTTTCAAAATTTTAGGAAGGCTGGTTAAATCCGTTGTGCGTACGTTCACAATATACTTACTTGCTAACTTAGGTGGCGCTACAGTTCGGAGCGAACCTGGAGGTCAACCAACATGCCTCTCCAGCCAGCTCGTTCTTTGGCTTGCTGCCTCCAGCTTTGCACTCTAAGTTTGCTGAGGTCATCTTCTACTTGAGCGCGGCACCTAAGGCGTGGTTGAACCTTCTCCTCCAAAGTCCCTTAACACAGTTAGGGGCGAAAGTCTTGCGAAGAACCGCGTTACGCTCGAAATGACTATATATTCATATGCTTTTGATAGAGTCCATGACTCCGCGCCATAGAGCAGGACTGGGATAATAAGAGTCCTATAAAGAGTCTCCTTTGATTTTCGAGAAATGGCTTTATTACTCAATTTTCAATTGCGTCCCTAGGCCATAGGAACTGCGATTGGCAGGAGTTATTCGTCGCTATATTTATAACGAGATGTTGTTGTTAGATGTTATAAAGGATCCGAGCTAGCCAAAGTCCCTAACTACCTCAAAGTTGTGCCTGTCTATTGTGACGTTTTATCCAATCCGCCGGTATTGTGTGTCCCCTTTTGCGGACAGCAGGTATTTCATTTAAGCCCCATTGTCTACTACACAAGTCTTAGTCACTTCAAATTCAATGTTAGCAAACGCTCCAGTGACAGCTCGCTGGGTTCTGCCAATGATGTCTATATGTCAGCAATTGCACAGACTTGAAAAAAAAACCCTCACAATAAACTCCTTTTTAAAAGCTTGACCAAATTGATAAAATTTTGAATTGATCTTAGCCAGGTAGATATCTCTTTTGTGGAGACCGAAGCTTTTGTTTATGATTTTTTTGTCGGTCATACAGTGTCGAAATTTGCCAGCACCTCTCAATATTTTTAGTCTATTTTTTTTACATTCAATACTTATTGATTATTGCGTGTTTCATTTATAAGGTCTCTTATAAAAATCTGTCGCATTTGATTGGTCAATAGTTTGAAATTGTATAGCAAAAGCTGACCAACTGCTGTTTTCCATCTACGCGGAGCCAGTGACCAGTGAAGTAGGGTAGATAGAAGAATCTTAACATAGATTTAGACAGCATTAAAGAACACCTCTTCAGAAATCAAAACACAGGTCACAGGTTCGATCCCTGCCGTAGTCTATGTCTTCTTATTTTTCCATTAAAAACCAATTCTAAAAATAAAATGTCATACCATGAGTTGTTGGTTTACTCATTACATGCTGTTTAGGCATAGAACTAACAACATGTGATTGAGTAAAACTAGTATACCGATAAAATATGACAAAGAATAAAAAAATAATGCGAATTATAAGGGACATCGATAAATAAGACACGGAAATTTCTCCGCATTAGTTCAGCCACCATCCCTGGAGATAAAATCTGAGACAACAACCACATACAGTCTCCGAATATCGCGCCACATATCTTTCCTATCATTCTTTCTCTTCCTTAACCTCACCCCCACGCCCGCGCTGTGTTGAAACATTTAAAGGGTATTCATAATCCCTTGAGCGCGTGTAGATTATAAAAAAAAAAAAAAAAAATTGAAAAGGATTTTTCAAACTGAAAGATAATTCGTCCATTGAAATCACTTACGCTCCCAAATTTCATGAGAAGTCATAACAGAAAGATGTCCTGTAAGCAAAATGTCTTCCTCTGGTGAAAAAAACTTAGTTGTGAATAAAAATGCCTGAAGAAATAGTTAGAGCCCTAACAGTTGGGTTCGATTCCTATGGTATTGTTTAACGGTTGTAGTAGTGTTATTTCTTTAACTGTAATGATTTGGATTGACTATTCTCCGAACTGAATTGAATTGGAAATATGCTTTCTGAAAGGGACTATAGCAGGGTACTTAGAGCTCTGAACTAAAACAAAATTCTTTACCAAATGAAAAGTCAGTTAACATAATTTTTCAGATGGTAATGTGCAAAATTAAATCTTGAAAGATATGTCGACAACCAAAATATTGCCATTTATGTCAGATAGTCAAGCAGCACTAAAATTCCTAACAAAGCAGTACCAGGTTCAATGACCTCAGCGCACGAAATATATGGTTGAAACTTATATAGTACATACTTGTTATCTTCGAACTCTAGATGATGACCCTGGGAAAAAACGAAGGAAGCCACAATTGATGCAGTTTCTGAAGTTATTATTATAAGGTACACATAAAACAACTTTTTTTTAAAACAATGTTACATAAAATAGTTTTCTAAATACCGTATCGGAATTAACACTGTTCCACATTCTTTTCAATAATGACACAGTTAATTATTCGATAATCAAATAAGTGACAAGTGCGAGTGCCTTTAAATGTTTTGTGAACTTGAAAAAATTGATGGCCTTGTGAAACTTACCGTCACAGCGATTTACTTACTGAAATCACAAACATTGGTCGTTCATTTAAATTAAACATTAAAAGTATAATTAAGTGAATCAAAGGAATTGTGCAATCAATTCGAAATTAATAATGATTTTAAAGATGTTTATTGTACCCTAAGAAAACGGTATCTCAGTAAACAGTTTTGACGCTATGCGAGAAGAATTAAATTATGTGTCGTCTCCTTCGTCAAATCGTTGACTCAGTTTTTTACATCTCCCATTCCCTCATCTACTCATATTCAACCTCAAAAACCATCTGGGTTTATTAATAAATTATTCGCCTCTGAGAGTTCGTTATCGGGTGACCTACGAAGGTCGTCGTCATCCACCGAAGGTACTGATTCCACTGGTGTATTAACCACTAGGCTCGTGAGGTTCGAGCCTAGGGCGGCAACTTGTAGGGGCCGGCAAATTTTGCATCATATTTGATTTTAATCTAAAAACATATTACGCAAAAAAACAAAGAAAAAGATAAATGTCATTCTAATGGGGTACTCATCATTTTTGGTATCTGAAAATACGAAATTTAAATCTCTGGCCTGATTTTCCGTCTCTGCATATTTCGATAAGAAACAGTGTTTGAACAATACGCGGTCGCCAATACTCACCTATGCGCCTTAAAATTGCAAAAAAAACTGCGTAATATTCAATATATTTTTTTATATAGTGAAAAGTGACTTAAAAAGCCCTTATAGTGAAAAAAAGTGACTAAGGTTTTTTTCATGGTGTAATATTAATGTGTATGTATAGGTAAATTAATCAGCCCAATTCTAAATGACAATTCCCAGGGAAATATTTTCATTTTCCCTACTCTCTTATTCTCAAACAAAAAAAAAAAACTCCCAGGAATTGTTTCCCTTTTACCTTTCTCTTTTTCTAAACAAACTTTGAATATGGGAAAAATACCCCGGGAAAAAGTAGACATTCTAAATGCCAAAAAAGGGACCATTCTTCCTATTTGGCGCTTGTTTTTCCGACACATTTGTTGGAGAATTGAAAAAAATATTAATTTTTTTACTTTATGCAACTAAAATATAAATACTATTTTAATTATTTTTGAGATAAAAAACAACGAGCATCCCATCTGCAAAACTTTTCTTTTTTCTTCAGTCGTTTTATACACTTTACACATCTATTGTGCAGCTGTCATGCTGCTCCTCAAACATTTGCAGGACTTTAGAGAGGATCTTGTGAGAAAATGCAGCAAGTATTTAAACGCTCATGGCTGTCAAATAGCTGATTCGAACATTCAGAATTCTCTTTCCCGCTTTCGAAAGGGAAAAATAGTTTCCCGGGGAATTCATAATTGGAGAATACAAACTCTCGGGAGAACACACCTCCCGGAGAGTAATTTTCCCGGGGAATATTTAGAATTGGGCTGAATATTTTATACTGAAATGGGTAAAAATGTTAAATACCTATTGTTTAAATAAAAATAATAAATTCTTAAAATTTATATACAAAAACTAATTTATTTTGTATAAGAAAAGGTATATACCAATGCCATTTCTAATATAATACTACCAAAAACCTATAACTATTTGTCTTTTCAACAACAAATATATAAAACACCATGTAATGCGCAAGCGCGGCTCCAGAGAGAGGGTCATGAGGCCACGAGCCCCCAAAGCTCTGGGAGAAAACAATAAAAGGCATAAGACATACATCATTTAATTTAAGGACAAAATTAATTTAATAATCTATACACAATTAATTGCAATAGTCTATACGCAATACCCCTGTGCAGTATAAAAAATATTTGACGGGTTCCCAGTTTTAAAACTTACGTTCTTCGTTGAAATATAAGGGGAAATATATTTTCGCTATACAAGTATAGTAAACACTTAGTAATGCAATTTTGCTAACAAAAATTCTATCAAATTTATTAAAAACAATGACATGTGACATATTTCGAAAATATTACCGCCGCATTCAAATTCATCACCCCCAAAAAGACAACCGTGTCCCATAACTCTTCGATGTTAGCCCATTCAAATACGATCAATGCATAGTATTAAAAAAAAGGGCGGTAGGCACTGAGCGTGCCTCAGGGCACCGAGAAAGTTAATCCGCCACTGACTGATTCTCTTTACTGGAAATAGTTACGGGCTTCGGATGCTTAATGGTTTGACTAAACGTTTTGAAACCCTATAAATAATGTATACTACCTTGAGTATAGTATACATTTTGGCCAAAAAAAATTCAAAATATTTTGTTCTTCGAATTCTTAATAAGATTGAATACCAACATTTTCGAAAAATATTTTTTTGGATTTAAAAAAAAAAATAGTTTTATTTGAATATTTCGAGCACAGATTAGGATTTTTTTTGGGAATTGTATTTTTAAGATTACATTATTAAATACATAAAATTGTGATGCTAATTAAAAAAAAAAAATTAAAGTAATTTTCTATTTAAAAAAATACTTTAAAATATACTCAACCGTTTCTACTAAGGATCTTTCTTTGTGAACGTAAAATAATATTCCCAATTTAAAGGCGACTTCCATGTAAAATATTACCGCGAACAGTACTTGACAATCGCATTTGCACAACTAACCGCTCAGACGCTCAGGAATTTCCGCTCATTAAATGTCCAGCTTGCGCTTAAGCTTGTCGCTCTGCCGCTTTACCGCTTGCCGCTTATTTCGTGGCCCAGGCCTAAGTCCTTCCTTGAACCTGACTCTGCTTATATCAATTATTAGACCTTAGACCTTTTCTCACACATACAGTCTCATGGAAAATAAATGAAATCAGCTCAAGGATGAATTTTCTCTTGATCCCTGTGTATGACCTCGGATGGATTTTTCTATCAAAAATCTCTTCATCTTATACCTACATACCTCAAGCAGAATTCCTTCAGGTATGGAGGAAAACTGATAACCAATACACAAATACTCATTTGGTCTCCACGGAGATCTCGGGATTCCAACGGTTCGCGATGAAAAAAAAAATGTTGCCCGAAATCATAGAAAACGGCTATTACAACACTGCAATAGTACTATAATCGAACTTATCGATGAGACGAATTTAGTACGCCGCCTGCGAAGGACAAAGCCAACCGATCTGGTGCACTAAACGAGAATCCGCTTTAAAATCGCGGTATAAGCAGGAACTATCACCGGATAGTTACCTGCAACACGTTAATTAAATTCGTTAAACATAAATTGCTAGACAAGTTTCAACTTAGTTGCAATCGGGAGCAGGAGGTGTTTTTAGTGCAGTAAGAATCTCACACTCCTATGAGCATGCGTTTTTCGGTCCTCATAGAGCCTTTTGAAGGTTTTACACCTTCCCACGGGAAAAAAAATTGGTCTTTCATGCCCTGTTAAGGATTTCTTAAATGTCAGTCAACAACCTGTAATCTTGTTGAATTTGTATCTTTAATCCCCTCAGCCATAGAGAGTTAATAGGAAGTTAATGTTAAAACTAATGATTATGACAAGCTCTTCGGTAAAATCATACAAGGACTTATATTTTTCAAACTGCCCATACCATTGGTTTTTAACCCATTTTATTGAGATAAATTTCTTCTTATCCAGAAAACTGTTACTATAGTGTTCGGTTTAGATCTACCTCCTCTAGCCTTTTCCTAAGCCAACAACGCCTGGAGTCCCTCAAGGCAGCCATTTAAGTCGTCTTCTTTTTATTCATATTATATTCATACGATTTATATTAATGATATTGAAATGGTCATTTAAAGTTCTAATATTTTTCTCTCTACGCTGACGACACCAAGTTTAAAATACCTTTCTTCCACACATAATTTAATCTGGATTATTTATTTTCTAGCTTGGTGCGTCAAAAACAGCCCGTTTTTAAATAGAGCCAAATGACACTAAATTACTTTTTCACGGAAACGTATCAAATCTTCTCCCCGTTTTTATATATTTTTCACGGTCAACCTATACCTGTCATTTAATCGATTCGCGACCTTGGTATTTTATATGACTTAGGAGCTTAACTATTACTCAAATATTGATGACATAATTCTTAAAGCCATTTCAGCACTTGGCTTCGTTAATCGCTGGTCCAAGGAATTCTCCGACCCATATGTAAACGAATCCTCTACACAACATTTTGTCCGTCCGCTGCTCGAATAAGATTGAAAAATATGGCCCCCGTACCACATTGCTGCCAGAATTGAGAGTATTCGACGTTAATTCCTACGATTTCCTCTTCGAGGCCTGTCTTGGAATAATCATTTGATGCTTCTTCCCTATCAAGACCTCCTTAAACTAATAAACTTGAATTCACTAGAAGAGCGTAGAAAAATAATTGTGAAGTTCTTTTACGTTCTGTTGACTGTCGACTTTATCCCTCCATCCTTTTCAACACCAATCCTCATATTAGCTTATGTTAGTTCGTAAGTTAAATTAAGAGATTTTAATAAGCCAAATAAATTGGGTATTGCACCAACCAAATATTTTATATCCTATAGGGAAAAACTTTGTGAAAATCGTATGAATAGTGTATAACAAACTGTTAGGTGGTAGATCACTAGAAAATGGCGTTTCCGACATATTGTTTGTGTCAATTAAATAATAATAATCGACTTTGAGTGTCTTCATAAGCCATTGTATACAATGAGGCGTTGAACTTTACTTGAAGGAGAAATTCAAGCATTAATTACTAAATTTTGTACATTTTTCAGTTGTCAGCAACTGTCTGGGGTCATTGGCAATTTATACTAAATGAAACATTTTAGACTTAAGTTGGAGTAAATCCGGCAATTGTCAACATTCTAATTTCTAACCACATAACCGCCGCGCCGTCTTTATTGTCATAAATTATTTCTCGTTCTAAACTAACAATATAGTTAGTTAATAAATGAAATAATAAATAATTAAAAACTTAATGCAATCAAAAGTTTCATGCACTCGGTTACCTACTATCACAAACGACTTGTTATTCATGTTTCTATAATTTTTCAAACGTTTATATCTGTGTATGTATGTATAGTTTACCGTATAATAATTACTCTAATGTCGATGTAGTTGGTTGTTGCAAGTCATTATGTCATTAGCCAATCGCTATAATAGGCAAATACAATTAATCAAACGGTAATTTGCCTCACGAGTACATAAAACACAAACAAAATAAAATGCAATCTTCTTGATTGGCGTGGGTGGAGTGTAGCCAGCGACAGGGGATGCGGGGGAAAGAACAACGACACCAATTATCACCCACACCATCTCATAGAGTCTTAATCATTAGTGCACTTTGCATTATTTGAACATTTTGTTAAATTAAAAAAAAAAAAAAAATTGACGACGGATTCAAAATCGCGTGAGCCATTTTAACTCAAAACGAATTTACTCATATTATAGTGACGGACTTTAATGAGTGCACCGTCGGCGGTTGGATGGTTTGTGATGGCAGTGTTTGATTGCAAATTGCACATTATTCTCCACCTATCCAACCGACCGACTGACCATCCATGGTCTGGTCAGTCACAGTTATTCACATCTGCATAAATCCATTAACGCTCCATATAATCGACGTTGACTGTTTGAACTCAAAATCCGCCGCGTGACTGGAAGGATCACACGATCATATATGTACGAGTATGTATGTATGTATAAGGTGGTATTTAAAAGTTTCCCTTACAATGTTTTCCTTTTTGGATATTCATCCTGTGTGTGCATTATTTTAACCATATCACGGACTCGTGTATCCTTGACGACTTAGCGTGGGAAATTAGTGTGTCAAAGTTTTGGTATGGTTTGCAGTTATTGTTGAATTATTTGTGGGACTCACATGCAATTTAAAAACACACGCCCTGGCGTTTATCCTTTTGTGTCAGTACTCGCAGGACTTTCCATAGAAATATACACCACCGCTGGATTGTGGGTGAGTTTGAATTTGAATAGGTTATTTAGGGTGGGGGCTAGACTACCGATTGTTGTAAATACAAAAACACCATCGAGTGAGCAGTAATCTTGATTGTGTCTAATTAACGTTTCAAGCAATCAAAACGCAATATGCTAATTTGAATTACAGTCAAATTACAACCGAAAGGCTGATGGGAGCATATAATGCCGTGATATGCCTGTTAGGTAGCATTCATTTGATGAAAATTGTGTTTTATTGAAAATATTTTACAAAAAGAACAAAAATAAATTCCGAGCAGAAAGATTAAATTAGTTTGTTTGTATTGATTTTTCTGCAAAGATAAAGCTTTTGAGTTCAAAATGTAAAACATGCCATTTCTTGAGTTCTTGGATAAATATGAATACATGCAATAAAATCATTTTATAAGGTTTTTTTAAAAAATATACCTTTATTTGGTATAAGATTTTGTAAAGAAAATATTACGAAACTAAAATGCATGACTGGATCACACGTACTTGCTCTTATTTTCGATCACATTTTTTTTGGTTAAATGGGACAATTTGAGTCAATATATGGTTCTCAAATCCACTGTGCCCAACTAGTGCCGTGGAATTCAGGTTCCATTTAAAAGACATTAGGTCTTACAGGCATATGGTTAAGTTAAAAAAAAATATTTTTTTCCAAAATCAAAAAAAAAAAAACAGTTTTTCGAAAAATTTGAAATGCAGTATTATTTGTATTGGTACAGGTTGGAAACGAAAGTTACGCCCAGTGAGTTACCCATATAGATACCCGTAACGAATTGCAATAAGTTACATCTCATTTTCCGCGTAACTATAATATAGTTACAAAAACGTTGACTGACTGAAAATTGAAAGAAAAAATAAACAATAAACTTTTACACTCTTAAATAATTTTATTCTATAAATAACAAAAGAATTCAGTAACCAAGCGCGTATGTAGCCCAAATACATATGTAGGTATTAATATAGTTGAGCTCGTCAAACTCAAAGTCCTCCAAAGATAAATTTATGTCTTCCATTATCAAAGTTCCATAAAGAAACATTAATTTTTTTTGGAACGTTCGAAAGACAGTCGATTTCTCAAAGGGATGTGAATTAAGGACCATTTCGAAAAAGTACGCTATATTTATGAATTTTAAGCAATTTTAGTGCAAGCAGCTTTGAAAGATTAAGAGCATAGAAATCGGCTGTCTTTTAAAACAAAATTGGATTTTCAATATTTTGTTTTATTCGTAAAAACTCCGTTTTTGGATTTAAAAATATCTCATTCGTTAAGTCCTTTAGAATTTAACATTTTTAAGAGAATTTGAAAACTTTAATTGTTCTCTAATTTGTCATTAGTGTGCCAAGGAGGTTAATATTAAGATGCTCGTGCATAAAAATTTAGCGAATTATTAAGACGAGATTTCCGAACTGTGCTGGAACTTTTGATTCTAACCACTAAGACTTGACAGCGTCAGATAATTAAGTTGTTGACTATTGGAATGAATCCGAAATGAATCCAAAATCCTCATACGAATTGGCCTTCCGGATTTACGCTGAGTTTTATTTTTTGACTGCGACATTTTAGCTTTCAAATCAGAACTTTTTTACTTTTAAATCATAACTTATAAAACGTGACTGTTTTCTTCGAATTTTATTTTGATGTGAAGATTTTTCTTGAGAAATGTCAAAATAATTGGTTTTACATTAGTTACGTAGTTACATTAGTTACGCGTAACTATTAAAAATTTGTAAAACTAGAGTAACTTGCCAACATTGTGCAGATACCGTTAATGACAAAATATCTAAAAAAAATGTTTGACAAAAATGTAGAGTATACCTAAAGTAGTTCACAGATTTGTTTTTATCAAAATCGTTAGAGTCGTTTTCGAGATCATTAAGATATGATAGACAAATTTGTATGTTATAAAACAATGAATACCTAAACCAAGTTAAAAAAAAAATCGGTTCAGCCGTTTCAGACAGACAGAATTGCGGGACAGACTCGTTTGAGAAGTAAAAGCGCGCGCTTTTTAACATTTCCCAAACCTTTGTTTTCTTTATTATTTGCTTATCAAAGCAGTACTCTTAAGAGTTTAATAAAATAAATATTTTTTTGTCGGTCAACTTCTTAAGGCAATATTATTCAGTTAGTGTCTATTAAAGAAAAAAAGAAAAAGTGTTTCGAAAAAAAAAACAAATAAAAAGAATTATCAAAAAAAAAGAGAATCGTTCTAAATCACATTGGCTATCTTAGGCGCATTTCAAAAAAACATTGTTTTCTTTGGTTTTTGCTTGTATGCTTGTTTTCTTCTGTAATTTTTTTTGCATACTTAAGTTTACCTAATTGATTGTTTTGTTTTATTTTTTGTTTCTCGTTTGTTATTGTAAATTAAAAAAGTTAATTAAAAATTAAAAAAAAAATAAGCCGAATTTTTTTCTTTTCTGTTGACGGACAGAGCTTTGAGAAGCAGAATTTTGAAAATCAGAAAAAGATGAAAAAAGCAGAATTTGAAAAGCAGTATTTTGAAGCCAAAATTTTGACCGGCTGCCCCAATAATGAGAAAGTCAAAAATATGAAAATTATGGTTCTGCGAGAAGTACCGTCAAGAAGAACTCAAAGTGAAATACTTTTTTAAAGTGAAGTGCACTGATTTAAGAACATATGCATATTTCCATTAAAATTTATAGTGCCGTTTTTTGTTATTATTATTATTCAAAGAACTCGATTAAGTCATTTTCGGATTGTTGAGTTGAAAAAAATCTTTTTGTTTAATTTAGAAAAAAATGTTGGTTTCCACAAAACAAACAAATTTAAAAATTTAGTATTTCGAAAATGGGTGGACGAATTATTTAGTAGGTATTATGTTGTTTAATTCATATTTTTAAATGCCAAATATTGACTTGGGTAACATTCTTTTTAAGAAAAAAATTTACGAAAAAAATTAATTTAAAAATGATTTTAAAAATATATTAAGATTTTTCTTCCTAAGAATCGTGTGGTGACGATGTGATCATACACAAGAGAAAGTAAGTAGCATTTCATTTATAAAAATCTTTACAGCCGTTTTGGTGAAAATAAGATTTACTTCTTCGGCTTTAAAAAAATGTATGACGGGTAACTTAACTTTTGTTCTTAAAAAAATAAAAAAAACGTGTGGGATTACCCAAAAAAAATAAAAGTTCCGTAGTTTGATTAAAATCCATCAACCCTCTTAGACTCTAGGCTCGCAATCAGACCGACAAAATTATGAGAACCACTTTTTACTTGAGATATAAACCTAATCTATGGCAAGTAATGGATTCGTAAAAAAAATCGGACCCGAGATTTTAATCAAACTTGAGACTACGAAAACACCAAAAAGGTGATTATTTACCTGTCTGTCTGTCCGAGAGTCTGCAGTCTTAACGGTTGGATGGATATGCTTCAAACTTGGTACACATTGTATTTTCGGTAATATTAATTTTTTTTTTAAAGACAAAAATTACGGTACCTGCCATGATTTTTTTTGGTCAAAACTATCAACCTTATTTTTCTAAAAAACGGATCCATTTTTATAAAAAAAATTAGTTCATTAATGAATAGACTTTTCGGCATTTTTTTTTTGATTTTTATTTTTGAAATTTTTTATACAGAAACTAATAGAAAGTTTAAACACTTATGTAAGCCGAAAAAAAGTTTTTAAAATTAAAAAAACAGACATTTTTTTAACTTAATATTTCAAAAGCGACTGAACAGAATTTTTCGAAACTTTTTCTTTTTTTCTTTGACATTATCTTGAATACTTAAAAAACAATTTTCCTAAAAGAAAAACCAACGGTATACTTCCCATATAAATGTTTAAAAAATCTTTAAGAAAAAAATGTATATCTCAAGAACCGCTGGAAGAATTTTGATAAGAAAATGTGTGTGTCCTTAATTTAGTACGGCCCACTTTTGTGTAAAAAATATTTTATTTTGCGTAATTATTAACGGTCCTTCCAATAGAACCACTTTTTATATATTCGTCTTTCTCACTATTTGATGAACTGATTTAAATTATTTCTCTTATGCAAATGTTCCCTAGAAGTGTTAATAAGACTTCATACTCAAATTTTCAAAAAAAAATTGTTTTTTCGATTTTTAAAAAATAAATAATTTGTTTATTTTGAAAAATGGATTTTTCAAAACCCAGTCACTGAATTATTTTGAAATTACATAAAATCTTTTATGTATGTTAATAATTACTTTTAAATATAGTTTCGATTTATTTCTAAAAAATTTCTTAAAATTTTGTACACACAAGATTATTTTTTTAAAATCAACACTTCAAAGATATTTGATTTTTTCAATTTAATATTATCTAAATTGTCTTTAAGTCTGCATAGGATAACATAAGAGTACCTACCTACTAACAGAGAAAAGTTTATTTACATGTTGTTAGCTACAAGAGCAAGTTCGTACGATCCAGGAGTGTTGTTTTTTTCGCTATCATTATAATATTGAGTTTGATCAAAATATCGATACCGATTTTACTTACGAATTCTGCAATATCTAATCAAATAAGATGTTTTGTATGAAACAAAATCTCAATCCAAGGTAGTATATAGTGACATCGATTTCGACGTATTTATATAGGTCACCTGTGTCAGCCTAGTATATAGGGTGGTCTTCCGCAAGGTTCCATTGTAAGGCCACATTTGTTATCATATTTAAAACAAAATATCTAGGAATCCATATAAAGATTTTTTAGAAAAAAAACTTGAAGAAAATATTGAAAAGTGGTTGAAATGCTCCTCGGCTCTACAACATTTTCCTGATGCAAGAACACTTTAAGCACCAATACAAGTGTTTTACCGTTACAGAAATAACAAGAACAACATTCAAAACCTGCCTCAGTAAAATTATAATATCCCTTAATTTATTCACTAAGGTGTTTGGTAAGCATACCTTAAATATACATACCTTATTAAAAAAAATGCTTGACAAGAAATGGAGATATCGCCAAAGTTCGTTCCAACACCAAAGAATTCTCGTACAGTTACTTATACCTCCCTAAGCCAATTTCAGATAGGTAAAACTCGAAAAATCCAAATATTTGATTTAATTATTATTATCACATCGCAGTAATAAAATATTTCCCAGAGAATTGCACCTATTAACACATTAAAATTTACGACTATTCGGATTCGTTCAAAGGATATAAAACATTATATAGATAGTCAAAGGCATCATAACTGTAAATAGACACCCATAATGCGGCTCCTATAATAAACGATGAAAAAAGTGTCAGTCTAAGGTTTAACCCTGATAATTTATAGAGAAATGAAAGCTGATTAACTATCACACACCATCGCTCGCTGTCGTGCCACTAATGTAACTCAATATCCCATAGATAAACAGGACACGATTACTTCATGATTGAAATGACGACAGGCAGATTGCCATCCTGTAAATGCGAGTTAGGTATTCCTCTTTCGATTTCTTTTCGAGTTCAGCAAAAGAAAAGTTATTCCGTGCTTACTGCTTGTCGAAATAACTTTTCACAAGGAGACACAACTTGCGTGACATTAAGTTAGGGAAATTTTACTTCGCAGACAATAGTCACAAGTTTGAATAGCATTTTATTGGAAATTATCACGGAAATAGGACTTCGGAACAATTGGTTCCACTCGTTTCGGAGTTTAACATCTTTCTTAAAGTTTTGTATTTTTTTTTCTGCGCAGTAAATCATTTGAAGAAAAAAAAATTTAATAAATCCATCCCACACATATGGCATCATCACCGGTCAGTATCCTGTCAGCATTACCCCCACATATACCCACTTGTAAAACATAACCTCAAAGCTGTGGCCACAAACAAAGGGTGACAGCTTAGGGTTAATTGTGCTTTATAGTATAGATATAAATGTCTATGTGTGCTCATATAAAATATAATAATTAGAGCGGTTTTTTAGTGGTCACTTTAATATTAGTTGGAAGGAAGGACCCAAAGGACCTGTGTGCTGATGAAATACTTTTTAGTGGTCACTTTGGGACGCAACAGTGATGATGACAACAAACGCATGTTTGCGATTGCGATTAAAATCTCAAATAAGGATAATAAGAATGTCTTGTTCATGTCCTGTCCGTGGTGCATGTTTATAAGCGGGCGACTATTTGCTCATAGGGACCTTAATTCGTTTTGGCCAGATATAAATATGGTGAAAAGGTAATTGCTTTGACCACGCACACGGCCTGACCGTATTAAATTAGAGTTGATGGATATATAGTGATATTTTAGCTGGTGAAATTAATTTCTTATCAAACGGCGAGGTTGGTATATTTATATTGTAAGGTTGGGGGGGAGTTTGATTAAATAACAAATTATATTATAATAAAGAAGCAACGAACCACGATGACACAGAAGTTAATGAGAAATCAAAATAAATATGCGAAAATAAAGCTAAAACGAGCTTCCGTACGACGCAGGGTTGCCGTAACTTGTTTTCTCTCTTTCAAACTATACACTTACTCGGAAAATTTATGATATTCTGAACTCAAATACGAATTCCGAGTCACTCCATCATGTCAGATTTTCAAGTTATTCTAATTGAAAAGGTTAGAAACGCCGTTTTTTAAAGTTATTGTTTGTTAATCCCTTGTTAATAGTTTTATGCAAAATCCTGTTAATGCCCAGAATCTATAGGCTGATGAGTGGAACACCATTAAATCCACCTCCCTAAAAGAAGAACTGTCAAATCAGCTGTCTCAGAAAATAGTGTTGCCAATTTAAATTTCTCCACTTATAAATTAAAACACTCGCTGTACAGGGTGTTTTTTTTTTAGTCAGTGCTAACTTTGATTTGGAACAAAATACATAAGCCATTTAGTTCGAATTGATTAATGTTTTTATAAACACTGAGTTTTGAAACGTTTTTAACCATTGATGTTAACTTCTTAACCTATTGCCGAGATTCTTTTTAATTTTTTTTTAGCCCTAAAAATACCAATACCTCAAGACATGCAATATTTGTAGGAAAATTGTTAAATCTTAATTATCCCGATAAATTTTGTTAAAAAAAGGATCTGTACAATATTTGTGTCCTCATTTGTGTGTTTTCAAAAAGAACTGCTTTGAAGTACGTGTGTTTTGCTTTACAAATTCTAAGGGTTCGTCTAAAAATAATCATAGCTCAAAATCGTTACCTCAATATCGTTCATCTCATGACCCCAATATCGTTAAATCTTAAAATCTATAAAATCCAAAGTCTCGATCTCGTCTCTGTTTCGAGCTCGGTCTCATGATGAGACTACTTTAAAAGCACCCGAGACGAGACCGAGATGAGACCGTACTTTTTCAACCGAAATTCACCAAGAAGAAATATTTGTTTAAGTAATTATTTTTTTAGTACTGATGCTCAATTTTTATAATATTCACAAGTTGTCTCTATGCACATTAAAAGTTAGTTTACTCAGATATGTGCACTGCGAAAATCAAGAGGATTAGAATTTGCTCATTTTTCAAACTTTGTTTTCCACTATGGAAAAAGTTAACTTTTAGCCACTTTGAAAAAAATATTATCGAAATGTTAAAATATATCTTATTGCTTACCTGTCAAGCCATGAACTGTCAAAATGCATTGAGGGATGGCTCCGATTTAAATGGATTAATAAAACATATAAAAAAATCAAATTTTTTTAACTTGGAAAATTTGAAATTTTTGTTGCTCCAGAAATTTTAAGGTGACATTTGGAAAAAATATTATCTAAATGACAAAATATAGTACGTTGGCTACCGGTAAAGCCATTAACTGTCAAAATTGATTGAGGGATAGGGCTGATTTAAATGGATCCACAAAATTCAAATTTTACCTCAGAAAACAAACTCCTGAGATAACGTACTCTATCTTTTCAGTTTGAGCACGCGTCCTATCTTACATCTTTTTACTACCAAAAAATACGAATGCACTGCACATTAAAATTTTCACGAGAAAAAGGCGATACCAAGATCGAGCCAAGACTAGGTTAGGAGAGACAGAGACGAGGCTGAAATTTTTCGATTTTGACGAGACGAGACCAACAAAAGTCTCGCCTGGTCTCATCTCGTTGCCAGCCATAGAAATAATGTTGTATTCAAGTTTAGAGATCTGTATCCTCATTGTTGTTGGTCAGTTTGCCTGACGGGTTTCACGGATTCCAAGGATTTCAAGGACTATTTCGGGTCCTATACAGATCAAGCAACTCTTTTGTTGCGTTTTAGGTTATGTAAAGTCGCTAAAAGCATACATATCAATAGCACTGGTATAACGGGAATAAGGTTTCCTGGATTATTAGCTTTAATAATAGAAACCTTCAACACATGTAAGACCTAAGGTCTTTTAAATGCAACCTGAATAGCACGGCACTAGTTAGAAGCAATAGAAAGATAAGAAAGGAAATAATTTTTTCTATCACAGTGGATTTGAGAATAAGTTCATTATTATCTCACCTACGGGAGGCATCCAATTAATTGAGGGTAAAAATGCTGCCTAGGACTCGAACCTAAACGTCTAAGTTAGAAGTTAAGCAATATATATCCACTCCCCATTGGTGGGAAGTGTTTAGTTTTTAATATTTAGTTTTAAGAAACAAATTATACTATTTTAAAATTTTTATTATTTGAAAACTAATTAATGGACTTAGCCAATTATTACAATATTATTATTAAATTTCTTAGGAAAATTTTTGAGCTATTTTTCAGCTCCAGCACAGAATGAAAAAACGATTTATTCGCGGCCACAGTCAGAAACAGAATGAATGTAAACCGTAGAAGATAGAAGTTGAAATGCCAAATCGAATTGGGTGCGTTCCGCATGTGAAAGTATGCGTTCCGAGACCTGTTTGATTTATGCTGCGCGCGCTATTTACACGGTGCTGCACTCAGAGAAATACGTACCATTAAAATCTCAATGGTACAGCCATTAACTTTATAGTACGTGTTTCAATGGTATTCTACTATTAAACCAATAGTGTTCAACGATTTCGTACCATTGATACAATGGTATTGAAACCATTAAAATTAATAGTATCAAAACTATTGGTTAAACAGTAGAAACTATTGGTTCAATAGTAAAAAACTATTAATAATTTTGAATGTATACTATTGTCCCATTGAAAAATACCAGTACATGTACACACTGTACTACATTTTTGTTTTAAGTTCTTTTATTTGTTATCAATTCATGTAGTATCCACTACAAAATGTATCCAACTTCCATAAAATTTAAAGAAAACAATATAGTTTTTTTTTGTTATTGTAGAAAATTCGAAATTGATTTTTGTTAAGGAATTTCGATTTTCGGGCGATTTTTTCCAATGGTTTTTAAGTAATATTGTCTGTTGAATAAAGTCGTGATCTGCATTGTTTCGATTTTCCATCATTCAGCCATAATTCAATGATAAATGTATTAAAGACAATAAAAGTCGGTGCGGCCGACGCGACGGACGGCTTTTGATTTGCTTATTAAGGATATGTGTTAGCTAAATTTTATTTACTTAAATAAACCAAATTCCGTGTCTTCTTTGCCCTCATCCAGTTCATTAATATTTTCAACTTAACTTAATTGCAATTTCAATTTTTTTTCTCGTAAAACAAAATTAAGTAAAAAAAAACTTGTCCCTGGTAATAGAAGTTGCACTGCCAATCAGCTCCAAGCTCCAACACAATATCACCATCCCCCAGGTGTGTTGAATTTTCTTGAAAATTTCCATTTTCATTTTGCTTATTTACCTTTCTTTTATGCGGCGAGAATTGCTTAACGTACCGTCTAACAATACAACCAATTTAAGGGTAAATTGAAAATGACAGTCTTCACGTTTCACGATAAGCTCCCTCAGAGCTCTTTATGGCATTTATGCAGACGAGGAAGAGAGATGAGATATACGTATTATTTTGTATAGTTGTGTGCTGTGCTCTTACAGAAAGTTTATTTTTAGTGTGTCGGTGTGCACAATGCGATTGTAGTTGAAGAGGGAATTTTCATCTTAAGAAATTGAATTTTTGTGTTTCCTTGAGGATTTGATAAAGTTTACACAAAACAATAAAAAAAAAGAGAAACTGGATTTTGTGATTGTTTACAAAGTGTGTAGGTAAATATAACTTTATATAAGAATTTACCTATTGTTTGGTTGATTTACGCTCGTCAGAAGAAGGGGGGGGGGGGGGGGAATTTGAAAAAACTCTCATAAAAGGAATCAAGCTGCATTTGCAGTTAGAACATCAATTGTGCTGAAATATGTATTTGAGCTAATATTTTTGGACTAGGATTAGCCTCAATCAATAGGTTTCTCAGCTCCGCCGGATTCCAGACCATTAAATAAATTTGCACCAAGTTGCGAATATCACAAAACAGTATTATAGAAATGGAACAACTGAGGAACTTACTGAGAAAATTTAATTTGAGCTTTCAGTGGGATTTGAGTACTTGCTTAAAGCTGTGATATATCCTTATATATTTTAAGTTGCCGAAAGGAATTCTTTGTCTTAGAGAGATATTTTAGTAGCCCAGGAAATAATATGTGATATTAGGAATCTATGATAAATATACAATTTGTCATTTGCTCGAGAGATGTGTATTTTTTTAGAAAAATTAGTCATGTCAAATCTGATAAGCCTAACACAGATGTGATATTACTAAAGAAGACATTAGATATTTCTGTTTAAATTACTAACTTAAATTATTATTATTATTATAAATTTATTTAGTACAATATCAAACTACAATAAATTAAGCATTAAGGCTCTAACAAATAAGCCATCGTCCTACTAACTTAAATTAGTTATTAAGTTAATTCAAATTAAGGGAATTCTTAAATCTTTTTGGATATGCACCCATGGTATACAAAATAACTCTGTGGTGATTCCTAACTTAGGATATTATTTAAAAGTTATATACGAGAATATCGTCATTAACAATACAAATTTTTTGGTCTAGCAATAATATCTCTGTTATTGTTTTGTGATGAGCCTTAAAACAATATGTGATATTAAAGCAGAAATGGGTGATTTGCCGAAGTTCTGATATATCCCACGACATGAGGGAAATACACGAATACATAAGAAAAACTGTTGCAGATATGATGGAATGTACCAGAAAAATCTGTGATGTATTCAACTGACTTTACCAGAGGTATTCATAATTTCGTTTATATTTTAGTCACAAAACTATGGAATCACTGAAGAGACTATGGATTTCCCAGAGAACTCCATGATATATACTAGAAACCGGATTTGTTGGTGATAACCATGGAAAACGCATGTGATATTACCCTATAGATTAGTGATATACCAAAGTTTTGATAGATCAGCAAAATATGTGAAAAACTTAAAAAATAATCTGTGATATTACTGCGGATATGAGATGACTTGTAATTTACTGGAGATAGCCATTATTTCTTTTATATTTTACTCAAAAATTTTGGAATAACTGAAGCGACTATTGATTTACCAGAGAAATCCGTGATATATACAAGAAATTGAATTTGTTGGTGATAGCCCTGAAAATCGTTGTGATATTCCTGTTGAGATAAGTGATATACCAAGCTGTGATATATCAGAGAAATATATAAATGTGAAATATGTGAATAACTTAAAAAATTTAGTCTGATATTACTGCAGATACATATGATACTGAATTACTAGAGAAATGTGTGATATCTATATTCAACAAATTTTACTGGGGATCGGCAGAGTTTCTGATGACTGAGTATTCTTCTATTGTGTTTAATTGTCATATGGGCATTAATGAACGAGCTTAGTTACTTTGTTTTTTACTAAGAAGTATCTTGAAGCGAAACAGAAAATTTAACAAGTGCAGCTTGTAGATAAATTTTACATTCCCGTTGTTCAGTGTTATAAATTAGAGTAGGTACCATCCCTTAAATCTACCTTGATACTGTAGTTATCTTCACATCAGAAGTCTTCATACTTCCCCCCAACAGTGTAAACTTCATAGGCAAAGAGCTCGAATATTAACACTTAATCACATTCTTCGAGCTTATATATAAATGTAAGGAATTGCTGTTATACCCAGAGTTCCTATAACAATGACATTACAATTAAAGAAACTATGTCCATACATTTATATTGGCAATACTTCAATACACCACAATCTATATGAATATTGAAAAATTTACAGCTAATTTCAGGAATGTGAGCTTGCAAATCCTATATTAGCGGTATTATTATATTATTTTCTTATTTCAAATTTTCAGTGTCGACCCTTGATTAGATCTATAGACGTACCATGTATTACAGAAACTCCAGAGCCATCTGTTGCAAAAACTCTTATTAAGAACATTGTAATAATTTATTATTATTAAAGACCATTACAAACAAACAAATTCGTCTGCACATAAACACTTCCGGTATAATGCAAAAATTCATTCAATTCTTTATTCGATTTTATTCTACAACAAACAATGAATATGAAACTTGATTGAATTTACGCAAAATATTCTTTGATTTTCTGGCCCATTAAGTTAATAAACATAATAAACAGTCCATCATTGAAGTCACCCCCTTTTTGCCATACAGAATAAAAAAAAAGTCTTTAGCGAGAGGTTATGGTGTATCCGAAAGTTTTATTTTTTTTTTCTAAAATACAATTGAATTATTTCCGTCATTACGGTTAAACTCTATTATAAATGTATTTACAACAGATTTCACCCTCAAATGGATTTATTGCGCCCTTTTCATATGAAAATATGAAAACCCTCTTGAAAAAGGACATTCGCGTAGTGGTATATACTATAGTCTATACGAGTCGTTTATTGTACGAAGGTAGGTATAGGATATTTATGTTCGATGGCCAAATACAGAGGGGGTGGATGAGGATTCGGTATACGGTGTGGTTGTAAATATTGCAGACAGCAATTATGACCACATTCGGCTCGCATCACTGACGAATTATGACGTTTATCGGTTTAAACACACTCACTCGCTTACTTATATCCAGTCGAGTGCACAAACAACAACCTCTCCGCCCGCCACATCCCCCATCAAGCCGCCCACACCACGTTGAGTAATGACGACGGTGATGATGATGCGATGGTGATGAATAGAGACGGGTGTTGATTCTGATCGTTTTTGAATAGCCCACTTGAGATAAGGGTTGACTTCGTACTTCGACTGGTTTCCCGTGTTTGAGTCCATTCAACATGGAAAATCCTTGACAGAAAATTTGACTTTGCATTATGAGTATATGAAGGGAAAAAAATCGTTACAATTTTATCATTTGAATTGAATCGAAATGTCAAGTGTTACCAAACAAAATCTCACCCATCAACAAGGGTGATGGCTCTGTGTGATGCCATATAAAGATGGATGGATGGATTTTGAAGTATACCTATATACATTATGAAGGCTTGATTCAATTTAAACGGGTAAATGCCCTCTAATGACTTGCACATCTGTTAACTGTAGTTGCCATTATGTTGAGCATAATATTTTTTGATCTTTCAATAATTTATAAAATTTGATTTATCAAGGCGGGCATGTTTGAAGTTTATAACAGAATAGATTTTGTATTTATTAATTTTTTGTTTTTTTTTTCCAGGAAAAGACCAAGCTGAAATTTTGTGTTGCGTTATACTGATTTAGACTTTAACGCAGAAACTCTAAATTTTTACTTGCGATATAGGTACTATAGTGCAAGTTTTTAATTTGGAAAAAAACCGAATTCGATATTTTAATCAAACTTGACATTGCGATGGTAGAAAATACCAAAAAGTGGGTCCCGCAATTGCGTCGGTCTATCTGTCTGTACAACGAGCTACAGCCTAAAGGGCTGAAGCGATTTTCTCCAAACTTGGTACAAAAGCGTTTTAGGTGATTGTCTCAAAGAGATTTTTGAATAGTTATTTTAGCTCCAAAAATAACGGTACATTGCATACAACTATTTTGTCTACCATCTTGATTATATGGAAAACAGCTTTAATGATTTTGATAAAAAAATTATGTGCACTACTTTAGGAATGACTCTAGACGTGAAATTATAATGGAAACCGCATGTTAAAAAGATATGCGAAGAGTTAAATAAATAACTCAGATATATATAATGGTTGCTCGGGAAACACTCTAAACTCAGTATTGAAAACAAGCTAATTTTGTACTGGAATAGGTGATTAAGCCTGTCTGGACTTACGGCATACAACTCTGGGTTTGTATGCGAGATTCTTATTTAGATAGCTTACCAACATTTGAAAATAAGCTGCTAAGATTGTTTGTAAACGCACATTGGTACATTACATAGTACTATAATCGAAATAATCGATGAAACGAATCGTAAGTACGACGCCTGCGAAGGACAAAACCTTCCGATCTGGTGCACTAAACAAGAATCCGCTTTAAAATCGCGGTATAAGCGAGAACTATCCGCGGATAGTTACCTGCAACACGTTAATTAAATTCGTTAGACATAAATTGCTAGATAAGTATCAACTTAGTTGCAATCGGGAGGAGGAGGTGTTTTTAGTGCAGTAAGAACTTTACACTCCTTTGAGCACGCGTTTTTCGGTCCTCACCTCATAGAGCCTTTTGAAGGTTTTACACCTTCTTACCGGGGAAAACAAAAAATAACTACTTTAGGTACGAGTATACTCTACATTTTGGTGAAAAAAAATATTTTGCAACTCATACAACAAATATTTCTAAAACGTGTTAATGATTTATTTTTTGAATTTCGTTTTTAATTTTATATTATTGAAAAATTAAGTAAAATCAACGGAATATTCCTTAAGGAATTTAGTCTAATTATTGAGCCTATCACGAAATTGCCAATGAATTATAGCTTTAGCTGTAATGTCAAAAAATGGTTCCACAGAACTTTAGAGTGAATTTTTCCGAAATGAAGATCAACGACGTGACTTTTGCTTTCGACAAATAAACCACAAAATGGACTTTTCGTCAATGAATAATTGAAGATGGAAGAACACAACAGTTGCTTGGATTTTGTCTAAACCAGTTACCACCTGATGCCCATGTGATTTTTACTTACGATTATAAGTACTATAAGGCAAGTTATGCATTCGTCGAAAAAAAAAGTTTTGAGTTAACAATCAAACATGACATTACGATAATAGCGAAGACGAAAAAGATGGTCTAAAAATTCGGTCCGTGTGTATGTTTGCCTGTCTGTCAGTTTGCCAGTCTGTCAGTCTGTCAGTCTGTCTGTATGTATGTATAGAAACCTAAAGCCCAAACTTGGTCTATGGAGTTTTTTAGGTATTGTGCAGAGGGGAAATTGATTTTTTTTGTTTTAGCTCAAAAAATAAAGGTACCTGCCATATAACAGTTGCGTTAGAGCCTATTTTTCTCGAAAACGGCTCCTACGATTTTGATTTTTAAAAAATCACTGCAGCTTTTTAGATACGACTGATCATATGGTTGAAAAAAAAAATTTTTTAATGTCTAAAAACGATACTTTCCATAGGACCGTTTTCTTTGCTATCGACTATCTCATAAGCGGCTTACCCGATTCTTTCGAAATTTCACACTTATATAGCCTTATGTTTCCCAATTTATACTGCGTACCAATATTTTTAATTAATGTTTTTTTGTATTTTAAAGGCATTTTTAAAAAAAAAAATTAAAAAAATTTATATTTTGAAAACTGCTCAATAATTTTTTGTCAAAAATTATATTTATAATTTATTTGCTGAATAAAGAAAAATGCTGAATTAGCGTTTTTGAATTTTTTAAAATTTTTTTTCAAAAAGTTAAAAAAAAACATTTTTTCTCAAAAACCGCTCCACAGATTTTTAAATTTTTTTCTCATAAATTCAAATTTATAAAAGAAATAAAATGGCGAACTTTTTTCTTAGGTCAAATTAGTTTAAATATTTATTTCAGAATCTTGAATTTTTTCTTTGATTAAGCCGATTTAATCTTTTGTTTTTATATTATTAAATATTTAAGATTGTCATACCAATTTTTTTTTAGAAAAAAATTAAAGAAACTTTGTGTATAAAAAATAAAGTAAAAAAATGATTTTCAAAATATATTAAGATTTTAAATAGAAATCTTTTGCATACGATGTGATCGAACATAAAAGCAAGTTCGTGCGATCCAGTCGTGTATTTTATTTTCAATGTGTCAGATGTTTGGTTTATCGGCGTGATAATTGGGTTAACGCAATTGATTGACAAATCAATTTTTTTTAAGCTGTATGAGAAGTTTCGATCGATTGAAAGCCATAGTTTGACAGTTCAGTAAGGTTGGGCAATTCGTCATGTATCGTTTAATGCCAAAACAACACTTCTATATTGTGGAAATTTACATTGACAAAAATATATCAATAATCAAAATTGACGTATACGGACCAAAAACAATACTCAAGCCATAAACGAATCACCGTTACATCCATTATAGTTGACTGTTTGGTAGGGTTTACTCGCTCGCGACATCAATTGCTGACAGGTTTATTTCCAGAAGTGGTTCGATATCCCGTTTTTTTTAAATCCCGCTTTTTAAAATACCGTCTCTTATAATTCCGTTTTTTATTATCCCGTTTCTTATTATGCCGCTTTTTGAATCAACACAAGGTGCAAAAATGATGGCGCGTTAGAAAGAAAGGGCATGCTGCCCTCCTGCAACCACCCTGCTTGGCCCAATATAGAATTTGTAGTGGGGTCGAGTTTGGGTGCATATTCAAAATTTCTTGTGTAACTTTTATCAAAATACAAAACGAGCTTGAGGGGATTAAACGGGATAGGTCGGGATTTAAAGAAGCGGAATTATAACAGATCAGGATTTTGAATAAGCGAAATTTTGAAACTCGGGATTTTAAAATAGCTGTATTTTAGAAGGCGGGATTTTAAAACTTTTTTCAGGATTTTAAAAAGCGGTATTCCGATACGTTCCCAACAAATAAAGCTATCAAATGAGCCGACAATGGGGACAAAAAATTTGCTTCGAACTAAATGATATAGACAAGCTTCATAGGGTAAATGGTACAATGTTTTGCTAAACATAATTTAAGAAGAAAAAACTTTTGTCCATGGAACTCTTTTGCACAAAGAATCCAAGTTCTAGAAGTCCATGAGTTTTAGCACTTCCTCATCTTGCGACATCAATGTCAGGAAGTGATAGGCCAACTAGGAGATTCAGAAAAATTTATGTTGGTATCGTGAGAAATGTATACGACGAACAATCAAGTCTGAAGAACTTTTTGCATACACTTCAATCCAGCAAGAGCGATGGGTGCTTCATATTCCTATTTTTTTTTTGGAGTAAAACACAAAAACTACACCGAACCCTGCTTCCAAACAAGACAACCATACTCGTATCACGATTATCAATTAATAATTATTTGTTAAATGCTAAACTCTACAAACTACGCGACATGTCCGAAATGTTAATGGTACACAGAGAGGGATAGCTGATACCTGATAGTTTGCTCTTTCGAAAGATATATTCTCTTGAGAGTGAAAAGAAGCCAACATTTAATTTATTTAATTCATTATCATTCAATAAGACAGAGAATTCATGTTTTTTTTATATTGTAGAATGCAATGAGAGGAACCTACTAAGCACTCAATCCTGTAGTACAAAGGAAAACAGTTAATGCTAAACAAACTTTCAAACCTATACACATTTTTGACACATTAACAATTTTTGTTTCGATTCTTTCATGTCATTATCCTTCAGCTGTTGTTATGGCAGTAATATTGGAATCGAACCCACATCGCTGGAGTGACGTCAACCTGTGAATTTTGTGTGCCATAAAAATTATGGTTGTTGAAAAAGTATCGATATATCGATGGTTTTATTTCAAAATAGCGATATTTTTGATATAATTTAATCCGATATATCTATACATCGATAAAAAACTTAATATCGAAAATTGTATGAAAAACGATATTTTTTTGTAACCAAAGCTTAGAGAACCTAAAGCCGAATAAGAAGGAAAGAAACGAACAAATATGTTTTGCTTGCGTTGTTTTGTGTATATAACTGTATAACTGATATAACCCGATATTTTTTTAAATACCGATATATCGATATTTTTTTCAACTTTGACATCCCTACTAAAAAATTTAGTCTCATAATTTTTTCATATCACGGCAATACAAAAAATATTTATCATTCTATTGGGACTCGAACCCACGTCGTTGCAGTGACGTCAACCTATGTATTTTGTGTTAAATACATGTGAATTTTGCTACATTTTAAAATTTCAAACTCATCATTTTTTCATAACGCGCCTAAAGAAATATAGCTAACTTCAAAAACATAAATTCAATTTACTTTTGTAAATTTTTTTTGTTTTCACATGGATCGGCCAGCTATTTATTGTCAACAAAAATTTACATAAATGGAAGTGTTCCGAAAATGAGGTTTGAGCCCATGAAACGCATTCAGCCACGGAGATTTAAATTTGTATCGTAAGTCATGTTCGTCTGCATTTTTAACGACGCGACGTCTCACGTCTGCATTTTCTATCTTCTCTCTTTCCCTGACAAATACATTTCGAGTATTTTGTATTCTCTTTTTTCGCAAATCCTTAAAATTCAAATGCAGACAAATGTAAATAAGTTTTGAAAATAATTGAATTATCCAAATACGCAAAGTTTAAACTTTTGCATGTTTACCCCTATTACCCCTGTCAAGCTATAACTGCAATCAACTTGAAAAGTGAAAATGTTGAAAAAAATCTCCTCTCCTTTTCCAATTAAATTTAAAGTTTTATCTCCCATCTCAAAAAACCAAAAAGTAAATGTTTCACTTTTTGAAAACACTAATACATTGAATAAATTGCTTCAGAAAATGACCGATGGATGTCGCCAAACTCAAACAACAGTTGTCGCTAGTGTATGTGTGTATTCTTTTTCAATTTTTGCAAAAGTGCCAATTGTACGAGTATTTAAGTAACGCTTAATGTTTAAAAATTTTATTGTAAAGTAGGGTACTCATTATCAAACCTGCGTGACATTCTTGTGGGATATCGAACATGCGTGTAAAGTTTAGGGCAGTCCTACATGCGTGTCATGCCATCATGCAAGTGTACACATTATCGATCTTGAGCAAAACTCTCATGCAGGTTTGATAATGTGTACCCTTACTTAAAAGCCCAAATACTAAAAAACACATGCCCAATATTTATATTGACAATATTTTCTTTGTTTAGGGAGGTTCACATTCAACAACATCAATATGTTCATCAACTTCTGTCGTATTGGCGGAGTTGTGTAATGTGAACACCACTGTGAACCCATCTTAATGTTTCGGGTTCTGATTTTGGCTTTTCGCTGAATGCTTTCATTTTTCATATTCTGGATTTGACATGTGTCAGTCGATTTGACATTTTTAATTGTTTTTATTTTCCGTGCATTTTTTTTTGCAGTTCTTAGTTAGTGTTTTAAGCAATTTCCGTGTAGTATATTCCGCGTTCTGCACATCTATGCAAAAAATGCTTTCGTTTAATATGTAATTTATACCCCTTCGGTTTATGTGGGCTGTGAAAAGTGTACCACAAAAAACATGTTCGCCGTTTCATTATATGATACCTAATATTTTTTTTTGAAGCAGACAAAGACATCCTTGAGAATATCTAAATGAAATGCCTAAAAAATCTCTCTAATTCCTTGTGTAGTGATGGGGTATCAAATTGATAGGCTTGTTATAAAATCCTATATGTTTCTTATCTTCTTAAAATACTAATTCCAGCATTGTCGCATGACATTTCTTTAGAAATATTTCCCAGCTGAATTGTTGAATAAAAAAAAGAACACTACAAAATATTGAACTCTCCACGGCCCCAAACACAACGACATCACACATTACACATATGAATTCACCCTGTCAAGTTACAATTAGCCGACCTGTCATCTTATCGATGATGGCGACGGCTATATATGTGGAAATATATATTTGACAGGCTTAACTTGTCATACAAATTTGATTCATCCCAAAAAGCGCATTAACCTCACTTAATTCTCTCCAGATTTTGTTTTGACAGTTGTTCATTCAAATTTGACTTCATTTTGATTGCTCTCTTTGTTTGTTGGAACGTTAGAAGTAAGAATACCAAGTGGCTTATAGTTTTTTTTTTGTATAATATTATTGATTGTAATCTGGTATCGTGCGTTTGTCCAATATTAACTTTGCTTTTACAACAATTAAACTGAACTGATACCTCGTTGGTTAATTAATTAAATTAAACTGTCGAATCGTTTGGTTCTCGTGGTTATAATAATTTCCGTTTTGAATAAATTAATAAATTAGCCGCAGACTATATACGAATATTTTATATACATCTTAATTTTGGCTTAGGAATAAAAATGTGAACAATGCCACCCTTCTTATATAGACTTAATACCGTGTGACATGTTAAATTAAATGCCACCCTTAACTCCTTCCTTTTGGTATTTATTCTAGATGTCGCTTATACAGAGTCTCCAATTCAATTCTACAACGGCATTCCATTTTGACATTTCATAAAATCCAAGTTCATGTTTGCATGCTGCTCATTGCTCAGCTTAGAGCTTGTATCCTCGAAACCTGCCACCCGCTCCTGTCTCCGGGTGATATGAATCTTAATAAATTCCTGAATTTCGATTTGAATTTGATTTACATTTTTGTGTGAGTGTGTTTTTTTTTCTCTTCCGTGAATTTAATTGGAGTCGAGTCTGCGGGGGGTAAGAGGAGGTTTCTTTGTATAGGAAGCACGCAAACTTCATTAGAAAACCTTTTCAAGGTAGTTACACAAATTATTGCAATTAATCATATTTCGCTTTGCGAGCATTTGTGACTGGTTTTTTTTTTTCGTCATCGTCGTCGTCCTGAAGGCGAAGTGAATAATAATGTCCCGAAGTTTGCTGTGAATAATTGCCTAATAATGTATTTTTTTATTTGAATCGTTTTTTGTTTTCGTTTGTGTATGAAAATTAACTACTTGCCGTTTTTAATGGTAATTAAATTAATTGAGCTTTTTGGAATTAGCGAAAGTGCGTATAATTGATGGAAGTTGGACGCTGTTGTTAGGAATTTTGGGTTTTTTATAGTCGTTTAAGAATTAATTAAAAACTAACAGGTTGCTAGTTAGTATTTTATAGATAAGGATTTTTGTGATTTTCTTAATAATTAGGAACGATGTTATCTATTATTCAAAATTGAGCTTGATATGATTTATGACCAAATAATCAACTAACGGAAATAGAGTTACAAAAACAGGGTGTTTGCATAATATGTCAAAGGGTGTGGTGCAGAATATATCATTCTTAAAAAACGTTAAATATTGCCTTGGGAATAAATACATTCTGTTCTGTTTAAAAAAAATATACTACTCAAATAAACTGTTGGGCAAAAAATTGTAGATCTGTTCCATTCCAGCCGAATAAGAACGCGCATGTATAGAGATGAGTATATGATCACAAGTTTGCCATTTAAACTTCTCCGTATGCCCTCCTTTTATCAACCTAGAAATCGAAATACCTATGACTGCTTTTAATTGTTTGCAATAGTTTTATTCAGTAGTATACGTTATACATAACGGCTGGGACAAATAACTGTAAGGAGAAATTACTTGGGATTTATTTGTCAAATATTTTTTAAAGTTCGTACGATCCAGTCGTGCATTTTTTTACTTTTTTTTTTGGTAATATGCCCACACGTTTTTTTTTTCATTTTCTTAAGACCAAAAACCCGTACCTACATGTGTTTTTAGCCAAAAAGTTGAAACTTATTTTTCTCAAAAACGACTTCAATGATTTCTTATACAAAAAACGTTAGTAAATTATGGCAAGTTATTTTTTCCCGAAAAAGAGGTTATTTTTGGTACCTCTAATAGAACCATTTTTTGGTGTTTGATTTTCTGGTTCAGTTGATTATTTTAAATAAAAAAATATTTTTTTTTGTTTGAAAACTCAATACGTATTTGGAAAATAGATTTCTCCAATTTTTTGTGCTTTATAGCTACATATATGATATTTTTTTAGAATACCTACTCAGAGAAACCATTTTTGTAAAACAAAAAGAAAAAAAATACCTACCATACATATGTTAAAAAACCACATGTTTTCAAAAATGCCACCAAGAAAAAAAATGTGCTTGAGTGTGTCCCTAAGTTAGTGTAGCCTATGTTAAAAAAAAAAATATTTTATGTTGCGATATTATTAACAGTACTTCCCATACAAAAATTGTTCATAATCTCCCTATTTTATGTTCCTTAAAACTTTAAATAATATTGCATATTCATGTTTTCAAATAAAAAAAACAAAAATATTTTTGATTCAAAATAGCTTTTAACGGCCTTTAGTCCTTTATAGTGCTAAGTCTTCTACTTGGCTGATGTATTTCAGTAGTATATAGAATTTGTATTATTAAAAAAAAAAACTTCTTACAAAAATATTTTTGTTCGATTTAAAAAAAAATCAATTTGAAGTACTAAAGTGGTTTTGACGACCCTGAAAATAATCAAACTAGAAGAGCAACTTCAAACGATATTGTCGTGCATTTTACTTAAAGTTGTTTTCAAGAATATTTGAAAATGTAAGTTAATTGGTTTAATATTTTGTGTAGGGGAAATCCAAGATTTCCAAACTTAAAGTCCAGATAGCTTAAAATTCGGAAAATCAATTATCCCGTAGAGAATCAATTAGAACGGTTTACATAGGAAGATCAAAAAAGGAGCTGAAATACTGTCCACTAAAACTGTTATAAAATTACCCTAACCTTAAACAGAACATACATTCTTCATCTTCATTCCACATAATTTTTTGGGGATTTCGTGAAACATTTTTCGAAAACCCAAAGTTTTCGGAATACAGTTAGTTTTCGGAATTTCTATTGGATTTACTATATTTTAGGTCTAAGGGATTTTGTTTTTCGGAACTCTGATCCCAATCCAATTAAAAGTTCAAATGTATATTCTAAATTTATGGAGATAATGATTTATGGAAAGGATTTGAAAAATTGTTCATCTTTAGTACAGTAACAGTAAATGATAAACTCGATTTGTTATCACATTTTTGCGATATGTCATTAAATAGAAATTTTAATTTTCCTTTTCCAGAATAATGGAAGCAACCAAATCTTTTTTACCTCATATTCAAAAACCAATATGCTTTCAAATACAGGTTGGTGGAAGGATATGGATACCCCTCGTCCATTGAACACTTTAAGTTACTATTACTCCATTTTTTCGAAATAACGTTTCTCTTATGTTTAGTCAATAAAATATAGGAATACAAAAAAATCCGATTTGCCACATCACATCACCAAATTTGATATTTGAATTTGTTTGTCAGCTCCAGCGCCGCACCACTAAAACCAAATTGCACTTTTATGTCTAGAAACCGCACAGCACAATAATAATACTGGGGACTAAAAAAAAAAAAGACAGCCAACACAAAACTTTGTCGCGCCTTATTTCTTTTTTGTTGTATTCGTTTTGTTTTACCTTTGACAGAAACAAAAATTCATAAAAAATTGAGTTATCCAATTTTAAGTTATTCCATGAAAAGCAATATTCATATTCACATTCAATTGTCCTTTCCTTGTAACCCTTTCATTGCGAGAAAGTGGGTATGTTAGTTTCTTTTTGTTTTTTTTTTTCTTGGAAAAACTTAGGCATTGGATTTTTTCCCACATGGAAAATTGAACATAATATTTCTGAAAAAAAAACAACGAAAATTTATAAAGGAATTTAGTTGTTTTCCCTGAGAAAAAAAAACATGCTCAATAGAGAACGACTGGATGTCTGTTGATAGTTGGGTTGGGTTTCGAGGCCTGGAGTGAGTTTGCCGAGCAAGGGTGAAATATAAATTTGTCTCAATTTATATTTCGGTTAAGGAACTGCAGCTATTTTATTGCTTCGGCATTATTTTGCTGTCTCAAATGGAGCAGGGCTTATGCAATTTACAGAATTTATGAGGTTACTCAAGCAAATTTGCCTGTTAAGGAACATTCGATTTGAGATACTTGAATATTTGTATACCTATGAATATAGCTTCCTATGGAGTGTTCGTTATGACGAGGAAAAATGTTTTTCTTTGTTGAAGTTCATGCTTCCAAAAATATGCTTCTAAGCGACAGATAAATTTTTTTTATGGAAGTTCGTAATTTAATTGATGGGCAAACAAGGAAGATGATCCAAAAGCCATATCAATATTTTGAACAAAACGTGATTTAGCATTAGACAGTCGACATATTTCTTCAGGAAATATGATTTACCACTCACCAGATGTTTGCTATATAAAGGGTCCGCCATCTAACGTTTTTTTTTTTCAACTAGTGCTTATTTCGTGAATGGTAACACTTGGCTCATGTCTGATTTGACAGATAAATAGTTTTATCCTTCCGCTGAACGAATATGGTTGTGTATACGCTTCAAAAACGCTGGGAAATATTGCGATATTACTTTGAAAATCATGGTAATGTTGCAGAATGTGTGCGAAAATTGCGTACGGATTTTGGAAGAAGAGAAGCACCGTCAGCTCCGTATGTTCGTTATCTTGTGAAAAAAGTGAAAGAAACTGGCATCCTCATCGATAAACCAAAGCGTGAAAAGCCAAAAACAGTTCGCTCACCCAAGAATATTGCTGCTGTGGCAGAAAGTGTACGTGAAGCGCCATCAACATCAATTCACCGTCGTTCTCAACAATTGAACATTTCGGAGACATCATTGAAACGAATTTTGCATAAAGACCTTGGTATGACGCCATACAAAGTCCAATTGGTTCAGGAATTGAAGCCAACTGACCATCCAATGCGTTTTCGCTTCGCTAAGTAGGCCTGCGATCGACTTAGAGAAGATGCCGATTTTGCCAAAAAAAATCATCTTTTTAGACGAAGCTCATTTTGATCTTGGCGGGTATGTAAACTAGCCAAATTGTCGCATTTGGGGCACAGAAAACCCGCACGCATACATTGAAAAGCCGATACACCCAAAACGAGTCACTGTTTGGTGTGGATTTTGGTCCAGAGGCATAATTGGTCCATTTTTCTTCGAAAATGAGCAAGGAGTGGCCGTTACAGTCAATGGCGATCGTTATCGGGCCATGTTGAACGAATTTTTGTTCAGAAAAATTGGAGGATATTGGCAATATTTGATTTCAACAGTACGGCGCTACGTGCCACACAGCCGAAGCTACACTCGATGTTTTGCGCCCTGTATTTGAAGATCGCATTATCAGCACCAGAGCTGATGTCGTTTGGCCACTTCGGAGCTGCGATTTGACACCGTTAGACTATTATTTGTGGGGTGCCGTAAAAGATAAGTGTTACGCCGACAAGCCATAGACAATTGACGCTTTAAAGGACAATATTCGTGAAGCCACTGGTGAAATACAGCTGCACACAATCGATAATGTGCTTAAAAATTGGACCGATCTTGCAGGCTACTGCATTGCCAGCCCAGGCAGCCATTCGAATGAAATTATTTTCCATTATTAACCGGAAGGATTGTACTTTCAAATAAAAAAAAGAAATTTGAGAAAATGTTCAGTAGTTTTTTTTTTATAGCATTTTCAAAAAAAAAAAAAGTTATTTGGCGGAAACTTTAGTTAAAATTTTATGCAGAATCAAATTTAACCTACAAAAATTCGTTTTAGTTGATTAAGTACTGTCAAACCTATTTACCCTTATACTATTTGACTAAAAAGAACACTATTCAAACCACAAACACTTAACTAGTTTCCCCGATCGAGATAAAACATTGAGGTTAATTAGTAGGATTTAAAGTTATTTCACACCCATCTGGGCCTCATGAGATGACTATTCTTACACTGAGGGAAAAAAGGAAACGTAAGATCTAAGAAATCGTATTTGATTTAACGTTGGAAAATAGTATCATGAACGTATTTAATTTAACGTTGAATATATATTGATTTAACTACGCATTGTTGTTTTAAATTGAACCGTAGTCGATTCAACAGTGAAACAACTTTCATAAATTATTAAGTACGTTCAACGTTGGTTTAAAGTGGAAATGCTAAAATGTATGCAAAATTTAAATTCCATGCTCAACTTTCAAAGTGTAACATAGTTGATTCTACTTTGTTCAACATCATTTCGAAGTTGCAGTCACTTACAAATAACACTTATACCTTAAATTATTCTTCCACAAACATTGATGAAAGATTTTCAATGTAAAATTAACTTTAATTTGAATTCATTCATAGTCAATTTTAAGTGGACCCAATGTAACACCGAAATTTAAAGTGGAAGCGACGTAGAAACAAAGTGAAACGTATTCATTTTCACAAATACTGACTGCAACGTAGTGTCGGGTCGGCGGGCGGCGGCTGGCGTCGTCCATCGTGAAGCCTTGGCTTCATATATTGAGTCGTGTTTTGCCTTTTTTTAAAACAGTCGGAGTTTAAACAGTTTAATGTACCAATTAAGGATGTGGAACTTTTAAAAAAACTATTAAGATAATTTGAAATGGAATACATTTTCCCTACGTTGAAAAGTAAGTTTGGTTTCAGTGAAATCATAAGAACATTAATCTTAGTTTGATTTAAATTTTTTGATTTTTTATACTTTTGATTATTTGGGGCAAGTCTTAAGCAAGACACCATTTTCTGGTGGCTTATCCCGAATCCCGATGCAATTAAGAAATATGGACCGTTAAGATTTTCTTGGGATATGCGGTTTAAAGCAAAGTACAAGCGTATCCCTACATTAATATCCAGTACATTCAATTTTGTATTAAAAAATAAAAAATACAATTTTTATATTTCAAAATGGTCGTTTTTTTATTAAAAAAATTGGAAAACTTTTATTAAATTCAGATTGACGTAAATCATGTGTGAATCCAAGTCGTTATTTTAAAAGCGTAAAGTAGTAAATTCATGGTTGGTAATATTAAAACTAAAACATTTTCAATTCAATAAAAATAAAAACTTAGTGAAATTAAAACTCAAAGATAGTAATTTCAAAGTTGGTTCGTAATATTTTTAAGCTCGAATACATTTAATTTAACGATGCATGATTCTAAAAATAAAGTTGGAATATTATACTTTCAAAGACATATGCCTTTGAATCTAATATGGCACACAATAGAATCGAAGTTGTTCCATTTCGTTTTTAAGTTGGATGATATTGATTTTACTATGTTTCCAGCTAAAATAAAAGGAAAACGTATCTAGATCAAGCATGAAAACTATTCGTTTTCATAAAGGAAAAAACGTTGAATCAATGATGTTCCACTTTGAATCTAAAATCTTCATCTTTAACCCCGAATCATTCCTAAATATACTTAAATCAAAGTGGTTTTCTTTGATTTTACGTTGTTTTTTCTCTGGGTGTATACGGTGTCTCAACGGAAAAATACACTTCGTTAAGAAATAAACAATATTTTATACAAATTTTATTTTAAATAATGCTCAGTTCATAACATTCTATGGAAATAGTCTGTCGCTTTCAATTCCAGTTTGACAGGTACTTTTCTAATGTCCGAAATATTTATTTATTTCCGACATTATGCCAAACATTGCTTCTTAAGTTAATATTTCATTGGCATATTATTCCGAGAAATTTCATTCGTTTTCATGATCTGGCCAAGGAAATAAGATCGTTTGACTTAAGAAGACGCATCGCATGAATTCTTTAATGAAATGAATTAATGTACCGAACATGTATGCAATTTAGTATAAAGACTTGATATCTTGTGGGAAATTTCTGACCGGTTATGTTCATGATGTCATGAAGTGTCCACATTTATTTCTCGATTTTTATTTTCTAAGAATAAGACAAGAAATAAATGCAGAAATGTATGTCTAGAATTAAAAAGGCATCTATACATAAGGACACAAAAAATATACAACAAATATTGACTATAATTACTTATTTCTTGCAATCATGTATATCAAGGATGGAGTCTCAGGGTAAGTCTCGTAATACTTTTAATGATCTTATAGCGGAAACAAGGTCGCCGCAATTTAACAAATGAAATAGTAAGTATTAATTATTATAACTAGGCAATCTATAAGATATTGCTCGTGTAGACATGATGTCAGACAAGGGCCATTTTTATTACTTGTATTAAATTGATCGGCCTCTTCCGGCTGCAAAAGCGATTCCATACGATTTTTTTCTGTTATCTTATATTTAGATATATCTAATAGAGAACATTTGAAAATTTATCTCACAAATCACCCACACTCGGCATTGAACCCATTCTGTTGAGATATATTTCTTCTTACTTAGAATACCGTTTTTACAGCGTTCGGTTCAGGCCTATCTTATCAAGGCGCTTTTAGCTACATCCAGTTTTCCCAAGGCAGCCATTTAGGTTCTTTCCTGTTCATTCTTAGTATCAGCGACATTGAAATCATAGTCAAATAGTCCTCCCTCTCACCCTACGCAGAAGATACTAAGTTTTACAAGGTCATTTCTTCTTCTGAAGACTCTTCCCACTGCCCCATTTTTAAATATGGTGCTACAAAAACTGCTAGGAGCTAAGTCAAGTGCCAATCAACTAACTCTCACGTAAACGCATAAAATGTGATCCGTGACCTTGGGATTATTTGCGACCATGAGCTGAATTTAATCAAATATATGGACGATATAATTCTTAAGGCAAATTCAGCACTTGGCTTCGTGAAATGATGGTCCAAGGAATTTGCAGACACCTACGTTATCCCATCCCTTAACATATCATTTATTCGTCCGCCTCTTGTCAAGTCTGGTCAAGTCTTCTCAGCCTGAATACGCTGGAAGATCGAACAGACATATTTCACATTCTCTTAATTGACCGAATCTTTTAAGGCACAGCACTTTATGAATCCGTCTTTCTAAATACTAACCCTAATAACACTCGTTATCCTCGCCTTTCTCTCTTCCCATCTATCGAACATCTTATGGCTCCAATGAACCCACCTCCCGAATAATGAGGAGTGGCAATCTTAACTCTTCTTCTTTTGACTTTAATATTAATACTCCCTGCCTAAAGCTTCGTCTTAATAATCTAACTTAAAAACTAAGAAAATTAATAGCCAAATAAATGGTGGTTTTGCCCACACCAAAATTAAAAAAAAAAAAACTGTTGTAATAGTTGACCACATTTCGCAGGTAAACATATCTCTGTTATATAAATTGAGGACGAAATATTGGAAAATTGTACTAAGAAATCTAGTATCTACATATATTCCTTAAAATTGCAAATTTCGTTGTTCAGAAGTGCACTGGAAAACAAAAAGCAGATCATTTTTTTTCGGTTACAGTCGTAATTTCTTCTCTGTCATTCTTGTATGTGATTTTTCGTTTCACATTAGCAGTGCACTAGGCTAAAAGTAATAATCATTATGACGAGTTGTTAAGAAAGTGCCGTAGGGTTAAGTTTTATCACCGCTTCTTTTTACTTGCGATTATAGGTACCATAAAGGCAAGTTATGTATTCGTAAGAAAACTAAATTCTAACAATCAAACCTGACACTACGATCATAGAGAACACCAAAAAAGTGGGTCCCCAATTCCGTCTGTCTGTCTGTCTGTCCTCGAGTCTGCAGCCTATACGGTTCGGTGGATTTGATTTAAGCTTGGTACATATTGTTTTTTCGGTAATATGCCCACATGTTTTTTTCATTTTTTAAGGCGACAAATAATAATAGCTCCTATAAATTTTTTTTGCTTAAATAAAAAATCTTATTTTTCTCAAAAACGGCTCCGACGATTTTTATAAAAAAAATCAATTTATTAATGAACGAAAAGGGTACCTTTTGGCAATTTTTTTTTGGAAAAAAAAATTGTTATTTTAGGTACCTCTAGTAAAACCATTTTTTGGTTTTCGATGAAACGGTTAATCTGATTTTTTTGAAATTTTTTACGCAGGAGCTTCTAGAAAGTTTTAACACTATTGTCGACCAAAATTTTTCAAAATTTTTTTTTGGAAATTAACTTTTTTTTTTTGAAAGCTCAAAATTTCGAAAACGACTGAATAGATTTTTTCGAAACTTCGTATTTTGTGTTTTTTGACATTATCTTGAATAGGTTAAATTTCTAAAATGAAAAACAATGCTACCTCCCATACAAATGCTAAAAAAACCATTAAGAAAAAAATGTATTTCTTAAAAACGGCTCCAAGGATTTTTATAAAAAAATGTGTATGTTCTTAAATTAGGACACTCAACTTTCAAGCATAAAAATATTTTTTTTGGCGTACTTATTAACGGTACTTCCAATACAACCATTTTCATATTTACGACTTTCTCAACAATGGATAAGCCGATTAAAATAATTTTTTTATGCAAATGCTCCCTAAAATTCATAATAAAACTAAATACTAAAATTTTCAAAAAAAAAAGTTTTTCGATTTTTAAAAAAATAAATCATTTTTTTTTGGATAAATCGATTTCTACCATCACAACTTGTTTACAGCAAGTTCTTAAGTCTCAAAAAATTCTCCAAATATTTAAAAAATTTGTTCTGTATGTGTCTGACTCAACTACTAACATTAATATAGTAAGACTTAAGGAGTAAAATTGCTGGTTTGCCAAACCATACACAGCAACTTTTGTCGACGTGTCGAAAGATTTTGACGTTATAATTTTTATTATCTAAAATGCAGTGCGGAATAGGAGCAGGAATTTTCTCAGAGTCGCTAAAAGTCTCTCGATCTTTCCGACTTCCAGACTTTGCTAACGTCTTTTAAGCTGAAGTACTAGCTATATTAGAAACATGCAGGTCCGGGCCCACCATATGTGCAGGATGTGCAAATGCACAGGGCGCAAAACTTTGGGGGCACATTGTCAAACCATAATACAAAAACCAATTATGAATACACATACTTTCATTCCTCAAATTTAAGTTCGTCTACCTTTCATTTTGTCATTTCATCTGCTCACACGAACGACCATTCATATAACTACACGCGAAACATAGTGTGAATAGAGTAAAAATAAAAAAATCCCAACAAGATTACGTTGGTGCAGGCTTGCAAGGTAAATTCATGCACAAAAACCCAACAAAAATCCAAACAAATCAGCTATCTATCCATTTACATAAGAAACAAGTTCATATAAGACAATCGCACCAAGGCAGTGCAAGATTAATTTCTTGCACAATCACTCAAAAAATTTCATAGGATAAAAGCTCAAAATAATAAACTCATTTTACAATTCCTTTGGAACCATTTGAGTCAAACGTGCAGATTTTAATTCTGCACGTATGGGATATTCGACTCAGAATTTGATTGAATGGAATATTTTGAGATTAATACATGTTCGATGGCAGAGAAGAAAAAAAGCAGAAGAAAATGAACTTTTATAAATGTTTGGATGAATAGGGAAATAAAATGCACGACTTGCTCGTACGAACTTGCTCTTGTATCTAACAACTATAATGTAGTGAAACATTGACGTTGTTAGCAGGTAGGTAATTTGGTTATCCTATGCAGGCTCAAAGCCGATGTATATAAAATTACCTTAATTCTCAGTATTATGAATAATTGTCGAATGGATGATTCAAGAAATAGTTACATATGCACCTAACTACAAATGCAGAATTAAAACTATATAATGGAGCGTTTGCGTAAAAAAAATATTTTAATTGGTTCATCTGATAGTGAGAAAGGGGAAAATAAGAAAAGTGGTTCTATTCTAAGTACCGATAATAAGTACGCAAACGTAAAAAAAATGTGTTAACTTCAAAGTGGACTGTATTCTTGGAGCCGTTTTTGAGAAATAATTTTTTTCTTAACGGGTTTTGAACATTTGTATGTGAGGTACCGTTGTTTTTTATTTTAAGAAAATAGTTTTTTTTTAACTATTCAAAATAATATAAAAAAAAAACTACAAAATACAAAGTTTCGAAAAAATCTATTAAGTCGTTTAAATTGGTCTACAAAAGTGTTTAACCTCACTAGGAACATCTGCATAAAAAATTTCACAAAATCAAACTAATCGTTTCCCAGAAAATCGAAAACCAAAAAAAATGGTTCAACCACAGGTACCAAATGGGGCGCTAACCGTAGAGCTGGCACAGGCCGCTCATTTAGCTCGGAACGGCCTTGGAAGCATGTAAAACTCTAACATTAAATCCAACTCAAAATCTAAGCTTGACAACAATCACAGATAGTAAAGCCGCTATCAAACACGTAAGTTCGACAAAAATATCTTCAAAACTGGCTGAAATGAGTTGGACATTAACCATAAAGTCACCTTATACTCTGGGTTCCAGGATACAGTGGCATCGAGAATAATGAACGAGCAGACGAGCTATACCCACAGGGATCGGCCCTTCATAGCTCGCTTGTAGAGAGAGTGTCCATTCCACTCGCTGATATGAAGCGCGAAATTCTTTAAAGTTTGCTCACGGAATCCAACAAAAGATGGAACAATCTAACCGAATGTAGGGTGTATATAGAATGATATGGCCCACTTACAATAAATCCCACAAAAATGATCTGATTGGAGACCGAGGCAAGGCATATCAATAAAGGTAGTCGCTATTTGAACTGCACACTGATGGCCACACAGCAAAGCTGCCTCCTGCCTACTCCCTCCCCTTTTGCTTTAGCTGTAGAAACCAGCTGGAAAAGGAAACAGTGCCCAACTTCCTCTGTGAGTATCCCGCTCTGGCCAGACCAAGAATTCATTCTCTTGGAAAAGCTTAATTATAATTATTAATAAGTTGATTTAAAAGAGCTATCTGCAATGGCGTCGGTAACTCACGATGCCGTTTCTGGTGCCGAAGAAACTGTAAGCGACAATCGTGCATTATTGTTATGTTATCGATAATTTGTTTAGAAACATCGAAAGTCATACAGCAGTGTATGATGAAGAAATATACTTGAATTCAAGCTGCAGTTTTAGAAGAAGTCCTGATGTCGTGAACTTTGCAATAAAGACCGTATGACATTTTCAAAATTGTTTAAATGAATTTAAAAAAAATACATTGTCGGTTCTTTAATTAGATTTTACGTTTTTCGTAAGTTAGCATCAAAACATTTGGGGAAATTCAATTTATCTCATTTATTTTATCTTCCTTTTCAAAAAATATCGTTTTTTTTTGGAAAAGAAAAAAAAATGTATAAAATCAAATAATAACTTGATAGAAGACACGAAAGACATTCATCCTCTATCCCTATATTTCATTAGGTGCGCAATTCGATCATAAATAAAAATATCAATTCATAGGAAATTCAATTTGAAGGATATTTACTGTGCTATCTTTTGGAAATATTTATCATCATCATTTTCATTTCTTTATTTTCTTTTACACATACTGCCGGCCGCTCTCTCATTTCCTTGCAACTGTGTTAAATAAAGCGCAAAATTGCTGAAAATGAATGGCTTAACATGGAATTTACCTCTCAATTTTCCCCATTCAAACAAATTGAACTTAATACTATGATGGACTAATTAACAAAACGCTTAATCAATCTTTATGCTGTGCGGCTTGACGTCATTTTAATTAACCCTTTCTCTAAACTCGTATACACCACATCACCATGCCTAACAGCTGTATCATACTCGTATAGAGTGTAGACCATAGCTAAGTTGGTGAGGCACTTGAATGCCAAGAAAACTATAATGAAAGTTAGTTTATAACTTTTGAAGCCCGTACCGCAATTTGCTCTTAATGGAATAGAGAAAGGGTTATAATAGCCGTATAGCCATGAGATAGCTGGACATGGACATAAAGGCATCTAATAGACGAATAGAAACGTTTGATTGTGTTTAACGGAGCAAGTGATTGCCGTTCACATTTATTACCACCACCATCAGTGGTGGTTCTATAACCATGCAAAGGGTGAAGAAAACAATGTCAACCCCTACAACAGGACCACACACACTGAAGTCGGGGAGACCAAAGTTGAAAAAAAATCCATTAGTGTTATATTCTGATGTTTCGTATATTATATAGCTAGATATGTATATTATATATCTTGGCTCTTTATTAGATAAATGAATGAAGAAAATGGTTTCACAGACATCATCATTTTCGTCTTCGTCTTCCTCAACGGTATTATCATCATCTTCGTTTTAGTTGTCTATATGTTCCGCAATGACAAGGATACGACTATACCATCATCATCATATCGTCATCGTGATGAAGATATAAAAGGTCCTTCCTTTCAGAAGGATATGGCATATGGCTGCGGTCGCACCATCAAATTGAATTTTTCGCTTGAGCGTTTGCAACGTTTGTTTCTATAATCTATCTAAAGGATTTCTGGGTGTAATCCAGCGTATGAAAAATCGGATGAAATAAATTTTATTTGCAAACAATATAAATCATTAAGTGGGGATCAACTCGATTCGTTTAGGTTATGAATGTGATTGGAAATGTGTTTCTATTTTTGCGATTGCTCATTTGTCATTTAGCATCTTAAATGACAAAGCAAATTATTATGTTTGTTGTGTGAAGTCTTAAATGAATATCAGCTTAATCCAGATGTCAATCCTTGTGGGTATCAGCGGTATACTGATATTCGTACTTATAATATATTAAATGATAAGTTCTTGTAATATGCGTTACTTTTACTAATGACTATATTATTTTTATAATGTAGAAATGTTTATGTGAAATTATAACACTATTATGAAGAAACAATGACAAGCAGAAATATTGTGCAGCTGCACTTCTTGCAACTTCTTTCTCAGAATGTGTTAAATTTGTCAAATTTGCTTTTTTCCAATGCTATCAGAGTAAGAAAATTGATAGTAAGTAAGTAATGCATTCTATTAAGATACTATTTTGTTACATATTCGTTATAAATTATGAATTTTAACGCTTTGGCTTAGCCGTCAGCTCGATTTGAAGTATAAATTTTAATTATATAAGCGCAAGAATTAAATATATTCAGTTATTAATAAGTTTCTGTATTTATAAATAGGGATAGGAATAGAAACCTAGTAGTAGAGTCACAGTCGGTGCTGAGTATATGGAAGGACCATTTCTGCAGACTGTTAAACCGCGATGAAGACCAAAATCCCGATGTCAGACAGAATGAACCATTCAACATGGATGATGATACACAAAACTTCCGTCCACCTGAACAAAACGAAGTGAGGATAGCAATATCCAAACTAAAGAACAGCAAATCTGCTGGCCCCGACGGACTACCCGCCGAACTCTTTAAAGCAGCCGGAGATTACCTGGTACAGTGCATACACCAACTCATCTCTAAAGTCTGGTCAGAAGAAAGTATGCCTGATGAATGGAACCTCAGCATCGTTTGCCCGATCAACAAAAAAGGAGACCCTCTAAACTGCACCAACTATAGAGGAATAAGTCTCCTGAATATCGCGTACAAGATCCTTTCTGCTGTATTATGAGAACGTCTGAAACCATTTGTCAGCAACCTGATTGGACCCTATCAGTGCGTTTTTAGGCCAGGAAAGTCCATAATCGATCAAATGTTCACGCTACGGCAGATCCTGGAAACTACCCAAGAACTCCAAATCGATACCCACCATCTCTTTATCGATTTTAAGGCCGCGTACGATAGCATTTATAGAGACGAGCTATACAGAGCCATGTCTAGTTTTGGCATCCCCACAAGACTCATCCGCCAGTGTAGGATGACGATGGAGAACTCTCGCTGCTCCGTCAAGGTGGGTACTGACGTCACAGAAGCTTTTGATGCCAAGAAAGGATTCCGACAAGGTGATGCGCTATCGTGCGATTTCTTCAACTTAATACTTGAAAAAATTGTAAGAAATTCCCAAGTTAACTCTACTGGCACAATTTTTTTTGAAGTCTGTGCAATTGTTAGCATACGCTGATGACATTGACATCATTGGCAGAACCCAGCGAGCTGTCACTGGAACGTTTGCTAACATTGAAGATGAAGCGGCTAAGATGGGACTAGCAGTCAATGAGGCCAAAACGAAGTACCTGCTGTCCACAAAAAGGGACACACAACACCGGCGGATTGGACAAAACGTCACAATAGACAGGTACAACATTGAGGTAGTTAGGGACTTTGCCTACCTCGGATCCGCTATAACATCTAGCAATAACATCTCGTTAGAAATAAAGCGGAGAATAACTCTTATCGCTGTTCCAATGGGCTAGGGAGGCAATTGAGTAGTAAAGCCCTCTCTCGAAAAACAAAGGAGACTCTTTATAAGACTCTGATCATCCCAGACCTGCTCTATGGCGCGGAGACATGGACTCTATCAAAAGCGGATAAAGATATCCTTAGTCGTTTCGGGCGTAAGGTTCTTCGCAAGATTTTCGGCCCTATCTGCGTTAACGGGCTTTGGAGGAGAAGGTTCAACCACGAACTATACGAGCTGTACAGCGACATTGACCTGGTACAAAAAATACGTATATCCCGTTTAAGATGGCTAGGTCATATAGAGCGTATGGACAACAATGCTTCCAACCCAGAGGGAAGACGCAGTCGAGGAAGACCTCGTCTAAGGTGGCGCGCTCAAGTGGAAGATGACCTCAACCAACTTGGAGTGCGTAACTGGAGGCAGCTAGCCAAAGACCGAGATAGCTGGGGCGGCATGTTGGTTGAGGCCCAGGTTCGCCCCCAACTGTCCACCTAAGTAAGTAAGTATTTATAAATAGATTTTAAGAGACAACATAAAGCTTTCCAATTCGTTCCGTTCAAAATCTCAATCGTTTCCTGCATTGTAAATATCTCTTTCCCGTAATATGCAAATCTCTGGTGTTTGAAAACTGGACAAATCCTTATGAAGTGGAAGTTATCTTCCTTAGCTTTCATGTTACACAGAGTACAAAATTGATTAAAGCTGCCGTTGTACGGTCTGCCCTTCAAGTAGAGAAGTTCGCACCTTGCTTTGAATAGGAGAGAAATTTCGTTACAGCTGAAGTCATCTTGGAAGTAGTTGTTATTGCAGAGGTTATAGTTTAGTTGTGAGTAAATAATTCTGCTTATGGATTGTTGTGCTTCCGCAGTATAAGAGTTTCGAGAATTGTCTTCATTCATCTGTATTCGGGTGTAAAGCTGTTCCTGCAGATGCAAATTGTTAAAGTTCCACTGCTAATCCTGTCCGTATGAAGAAGCAATATTCAGCCATTTTGGAATCCACCAGTCATGATGTCTTTCTTCATATGGTAGCATTTTTTTCGTAAGGCGAGAATTCGAGTAAGAAGCAATTTTAATAATATAGTCTGCTTGAAGTTTAAGAGTGTAAGTCAAAATCTTAGGCAGTCCCCGTCTCCAAATACACTGCATAATTCGAAGTATTACTCGGCAGGATAAAAAGTTTTTTTGCAAGAAATTTCGATGGAAATTTTCTACCTCTTCGAATTCGTCGTAAGTGCGTCGATTTCACAACGCTATCAAAGAGTTTATATTTTGTTGAAAGTCTGATGTTTACGTTTGTAAATATTTTCCGCCATGTTATGTTAACCAAACTTTGGGATTTATTTGCTTTTTCTTTGAGATGTTTCATAAAATCCAAGGTTGAGTTTATTTTCAGCCCGAAATATTTGTATTCCTTAACAACTTCGATTCTTCTTCCATTAAGAAACCAATTATCTCTCACAACACTTAGAAGATTCTGTGCGAAAACCATAATTTTCGGTTTCTCAATGTTAATAGTAAGATCCCCAGTTTCACAGTAATTTGAAAGGCAGTTTATCATTAGCTGCAAGCTTTCAGGTGATTCCGTTAGTAGAACAAGGTCATCTGCATACAAAAGAACATTAACATTCGTATCAGCAATTCAGACTTCACCGGGTATGCAAGTAACGATATCATTTATAAAAAGTGAAAATAAAAGGGCACTTAGCAGACATCCTTGTTTGACGCCAAAGTCTGTGTTAAACCATTGGGAATAAGCTGATCCATCGCACACTTCTGCTTGAGTATCTGTACACATCTCTCTTAGAACTCTAATAAATTTGGATGAAAGGCCCAGTCGGGAGAGTTTATACATAAGTATATTTCGATTTACTAGATCAAAAACCGTCTTGAAATCTACAAAAAATTAATAAACCTTTTTTTTCCTTGCTTGAAACGCTTTAACTATTGAGGATAAGCAGAATATTTGGTCAACAGTTGAGTAATTTCTTCTGAATCCCACTTGGAGTTCCGTTAGAATTTCATTTTCATTTATCCATTTTTCAAGTCTGCTCACCAGTACACCACAGAATATTTAGAAAAAAATGACAATTATTGGTCACGCGTGTGAAAGAAAAGAGCTCCTACAACTCAGAATGGAAATGGTGACATTTTGTTGAAGATTTGGAATCAAACGAGACTTTAGGGCGAACACAAAAGTTCTGGCGCTGAACCCTAAATTCGATACTAATAAAATCGAAGTCTTTAAATTCACATAGTATCTGCTAATCAAGCCTAGACGCACTAAGGAGCAGAAATATCGAAAATTAAAAAAAATTCATGAAATGGACATGAAAGGCGCCCATTTTTCAGATTTATTATCATTCGAGATTAAAAAAAAAAAAAAAACTTGCAAAAACCAGTGAAATCACAACAAAACGTATATGTTAAAAATAGAACCAACGTCTTTTATATTCAAAAAAAAAAACTATTTAAGGATGTCAGTCGTGAAAATATTATAAGTCCTAAAAGAATGCAAGCTCATGAATGTTAAAAATATCAAATACATTAATTATATATTATAAACCTTCACAATTATAAGACAAATTTATTTAGTATTTAGTGCTTACTGACTCACGCTATCAAGTTTGGTAGGTGTACTTGGCAAGTTTTATTTTAACTAATTTATTTATTCGTTGAATAGAAAGCTTACATAATTTTAATCACTAATCATAATTTGAGGTTTTTCATCAATCTTTTTTAGTTAAACCAAATCATTTTTCACTCTTGACTAAAATTTAGTCCCAATTTAATGGAACCCTAATTTAAAAAAAGACTCACTTCTTACAAAGTTTTGGTTTTCCAAGAAAATAAATGTTTATTTTTATTCAGAAACAAATTACCTATTTTGAAATAATTTTTTATTCCAAAAATGTCAAATTTGAATTATGTAGTTGTCTCTAACGATTTTTGTTTAAAAAAAGGTAAAGATATAGCCGAAAGTTTGTTTAAAAAAATGTTTATATGTTTTGATATAAAGGGTACCTTAAGTAGAATAATTGTTTTGACTTTCGACTTACTCGTAGGTACTCATTAACGACTCAACGGATTTCAATCAAAATTTTTATTTGGCAGTTACTTCAAATCATGAACCACACTGATTTTGGAAAAAATAATTATTTCTTTTTGAAATTGAATATTTCGAAAACGGGTTGAGAATTTTTTCTTAGAAATTCTGTTTTTAAAAAATAATGTTCAGTACAAACATTTGCTTTTTAGAAATAATTAAAAAAAAAATGTATGTACACAATTAAGTAAAAAATGAATTTAAAAATATATTGAATTATTTCTATTAAAAATCTTGTGCTTACGATGTGATCGAAGATAAAGAGTAAGGTAAGTACGTGCGATCCAGTGGTCCATTTAATTTTATTTCGAGTGGAATACATCTGTGGTGAAAAAAACTGAGTTTCCTTCTTTTTGCCCACAAAATAAAAATGTCATAAAATATTGGCGAAGTGTTTTTTTTTTTCTTCAGATTTGTTAACAGTCATTTAAGCAAAAATTAAATGTGAAACATTGTTTTTTGCGCACTCCCTTAAGAAATACATCTTTGTAGCTTATCGTCGAAAAACTATTATAGACTATTGGATTAACGGTTTCTGACATTTGTTAGGTGGATGATGAATACTGATATTGTTGGTTTTAATAAAAAAATATTAAAAGCTTATTGACGAAATATAAAAAAAAACTCTCAAGTGCCTAGTTATAAGATTTTTTTTAAAAACTAACAGACTTATTCATTATATTACAATACGTTAAACGCGTGCATAGTTATAAAGTACATAAAGGATAATGTAGCCGCTATGCAAATCCTTATACTCTTATTTTCTCTTTGTGACAGTCAAGACTCAAGAGGGTTTTGCAACAAGAAAATATGAATTTTACCTCTGCTCCAAAAGATATCTTGCTCGGTCGAAGTTCGAACATTGAGACAATACTGCGGCTTCCGCACAGCATTATCGTTGGTGCATCATGAATGCCAATAATACACATTTACCCACCCTTAAAAAAGGAAAATATGGGCGATATCAAATGACTTTTCGATACAAAATCCCTTTTATGTAAGCTCTATGCTACCTTCCAACATTCTTATGTTCCTGTTTTGATACGTAATAACAGTTTTGACTTTAAAGAAAATAAAGAGAACATTGTCTTATAAACTCGCTATGATGCGTTGATGAATAAGGATGATTATATACCAATAGCAGACTGGGGCCTATTGCACAATACATAAAGTGCTTATTGAACAAGTGAAATTCAACAACTCTTTGAAATTTGTGTAATACAACAAGTCTAGGTGAACTATGTTTTGGCTTTATTCAACAATTGGGAAATTTCACTATTTCACTATTTCTGTAACTGAAAAAAACAAGAGTTAAAAAAGAGAATAAACTTTTTGAATTCTGTAACACAATAAAAACCGTAACAATTATCAATAGACAAAAATTCCCTTTAATTGTTAAATCAGTTGAACAAGTAAATCTACCAAGACGAATATTAAAATTTCCGATGAAAAAAAAATTAAGTATTTATTGCAAATGTGACTTCTTTGGTACATCGACAAACTATCTTTTTGGGAACACCAAGAACATCTCCTATAGCATGATATTGATATCCAATTCCAAACCCATGTAAGGCGATCAATATTTTCTGCCTTGCTCTTAGTGCTTTACTGTTATTGGTGGGGGAACGTAATTGGTGGGGGAACGTAATTGGTGGGCGAGACTTTTTGAACCAGTTCAAAGTCAACAAGTTAGATATAAACACTTGAGAATATATTTAGTGGCCTTGTTTTATTCTGAGACGGATAGTGATAGTGAGAGCCAAGGACAAGAGCAAGGAAAAGTGTTCAAGGAAAGAATAAGCTTTGAGATAGAACCCTATGAGCTTATTGAAAAATTTCGTGTGCCGTAGAAGTTGTTGACTTTCTTACCGAAAGTCTCTCCCACCAATTACGTTCCCCCACCAATTACGTTCCCCACCAATAACAGTAAAGAACTAAGAGCAAGGCAGAAAATATTGATCGCCTTACATGGGTTTGGAATTGGATATCAATATCATGCTATAGGAGATGTTCTTGGTGTTCCCAAAAAGATAGTTTGTCGATGTACCAAAGAAGTCACATTTGCAATAAATACTTAATTTTTTTTTCATCGGAAATTTTAATATTCGTCTTGGTAGATTTACTTGTTCAACTGATTTAACAATTAAAGGGAATTTTTGTCTATTGATAATTGTTACGGTTTTTATTGTGTTACAGAAATGATTTTCACTTGTTGAACAAGTAATTGTTGACTAGTTGCCTTGTTGTTCTGTGTTATAGGTCACTGGGAGTTATAGTATAATTAACTTTTTATCATAGACGACATTAAGGGTATTCATGTAACGAGAACATTTTCCTCTTTGCAGAAAAATATAACTTTCTATTCTATCCGACGTTTGCATAAACGCCCACTTAAAAATACCTGCGGAAATGTGGAAAATAATCAGGTGTTTGTCAAACTAACCTTATGGGATTTATTTCTTCTCTTTCCATATCAAATTCATGAGATAAATGTATCTGCTTTGCAAAATATTTTTCCCATACAAACTTTGACATTTCATTTCTACGGAGATAAAGTTATCCCGTTTCTGAGGCTTAACCGGGTTTTCCGCCGTTGCATGAATACCCGAATTATTTTCCTGGTCGCTATAAACGCCCATCAGGAAAAAATATTCACTTTCATATTACAGTGGACGTCCAGTATAGCGAATGTTATAATGTTCGAGGTCATTCTCTATATCGAGCGACCACTTGAAGACTAAGAGGAACAAGACTTGATACAGGTTAGCTCTTTGGGCCACACACATACAAGAAAACTTTCGTCTTGACATGAAACCAGATGCAAGGAAAAATAAAATGCACGACTGGATCGCACTTGCCCCTATGTTCGATCACATTATATGCTAAAGGTTCTTAAACCAAATGGCTAAATGTATTTTTAAAGTCGTTTTTCACTTAATTTTTTATAGTAAAAATTCCTAATTTTTTTATTAAAAAAATTGGTATGAATATTTTAAATTATTACTTATATATCTAAGAACAACATTTCAGAAAAAATTATCCACCCATTTCCGAAATATTGAATTTTCAAAAATCCAAAAAAAAAATATTTTTAGAAAATACCGAAATGCAGTATTCTTTCGAATTCGAAGGAACTTCTGTGTAAACATTTTGATCGAAATCCGTTGAGGCGTTTGTGAGAAAGTCGAATATCAATTAAATGGTTGTATGGCAGGTACCGTTAATAACAAAATGTTAAAAAAAATATTTAAAAACATCCCTTTATTCATTTGTGCCTATATCGATGGTGTTGCGCAAAAAGGGCCAATCTGATAATTTCAATCATGTTTCTAATGATTAAAATATAAACGTTAAAATTTTTAAATTTGTTGTATTTTATTATTCGATTGAATCGTTTCACAACATTATTATTTTTTATATTAGCGACACGTTTCGGACTCAATGTTCCATCTTCGGGCTTAATTTGTTGACTGTTAAAATATCAGATTGGCCCTTTTTGCGCAACACCATCGATATGTACCTACCTACTTGATATGATCAGCTTATCTATCTTATATCTGTAGGGGGAGGGAAGGGATAGAATTAATAACTCGTTGAGTTTTTAAGTTAATATAGTTTTAATTCATTAATTAAGATAATAATAAAGATTAGTTTATTTTTTTAAATGAAATTAAAGTTTAAATTAAAAAATGATAATTTGAAAAAAAAAGAATTGTAACTTGACTTTAAATTGAATTTCACTTGACTTTGACTTGACTTTTCTTAGCTTTCTTGACTTTACTTAATTCTATAACCGAATAAAAATAGGTTACATTACATAGCTTAAAATTTTTAAAGTTCGAACACGGAATGATATGCAAAAATGATGTTAAATTTAATAATGTAAATGTCCAAATGTTTGGCTCTAATTAAGAATGTACAGTATAGTCATCCTACATATCTATACATTCATCCAAAATATAGACAAATAAGCCGATGTGGAAATAAAACTACTCAGATAGACGAAGTTACAATTCGCTTCCTTTTTTTTAAATAAACTATTGCAATACACTTAATTTCCGATTTCCCTTTACTTTTTCCGATACTTATATAGAAACGAATCCTAAACACACGTGCATATTAAAGCTCTACCACTATGTCCATCTTTCTGTACACACAATACACTCCAACTTTAATTATTATGTTGTCAGCATAAATCTATTCCATCGCCAGCATTACATTCCGGAAATTAACTAATTTCCTAAACTAATTCATTTTATTAAAATATAAAATCGTGGCAACGAAAATGCAAATTTAGTTTGTACTAGTTTTTCCTTTCCCTTTTTTCTCTATTTCTTTTTTTTTTGTTTTGTTTCAATGTAAAACCACAAATCGATAAGAAAACGAATATGCAAATATGCTTTTCATTTATAACTTAGTGGGTGAAAGTTATAATACCTTACAGCCCCTTATACCTATTCATTTAATTCAACATTCACACACAGACAAACTTTACCGACTAGGAGTATAGTTACTATGGAACTTGTGAGGAACTTATATTCCTATTGCTAATATTTATTAATAGGGAGCCAAGTTATAAGCTATATCCTTAGAAAATGTTAACGATCGGTTGTTATGTCCTTAAGGAATTTCGAAAACAATTTGAATTGTTGGTTGTAATGTCACGCAGTGATTTATAATGTTTACACATAGTTAATTTGCCGATTACTCCTCTATAGCACCAAGGTGCCCTAAGGGTAAATAAAATCATCATGTGTTTTCAGCCGCAGTGATGTAGTTTTTTATATGTATGTATGTGTTTATATCGTGTGCGATTTCTCAGCCATTGTAGCATGATACGCATATCCTTTAACATACAATATCTAAAACTTAAGATGGTGCGGTGAGCGGCCGGGGGGGGGGGGGGGGGCTCGAATTCCGTGTCACATAAATTATTGTTCCTTGTCAATCGAAATGCGAAAGGAATAATTTTTTTTTTTGGAATTTGTTGTTCTTAAACGAACGAAATACATAAATTGAATGGAATAGATACAATACATGACAGAATATTTATTTGGATTTTTTTTAAGAGCTGCATCAATCTTTGGAGTTATCACCAGCTTGATTGCAATTTAATACATGATAACGATACCCATATATTGGTTATAGATCTTTGATAGTTCTGTTTTCGAGTTCTTTGTTTTTTAAGGAATGCGGGCTCTAAATTTCAAACGAATATGAAAAAAAAAACAAATTACATATTTATGGACGAATCTATATTTTCTGTAAAAAAAAAACTAGCAAATTGTTGTTGAGTAAAATTAATATATAATTTGGATCCATCAGTGCTGCCAAAATGTACATTATTATGAATGTCGATTATTTTCTATTAAATGATGTAATTACAGTCAACTCCGATGTCCGATGTTAAATAACGCTTTTCCGAAAATATCGGTTGAGTGAAATAAATAAAATGCACGACTAAATCGCATGAACTTGCTTTTGTAGCTAAATACTTTAATGTAGCTAACCATTGAGTTTTAGTTAGTTAGGTGTAGTTATCCTATGCAGGTTTAAAGCCTATGTAGGTAAGATTACCTTGATTCGTATTACACTGAATTGTCGAATGGATGATTCAAGGAATAGTTACATAGGTAGCTTCCTTTAAATGTATGTTTAAATCTAAGTTATGGATTTTAATTATGTCAGTTAGGAGAGTAAAATGTATCTACATATATGGAACCTAAGTATGTAAACATGTGCGTATAATAATGAAAATGAAGCATGTAGGTGGGTAGGTAGCTATATACATACAACTTTATAATTTAGGTGCAATATGCATACTTAAGACTCATGTGATTCTTAAGGCACATATGTATATATAAATGAGGGCCTACATTGTATATATTTAGTATTCAGTGACGTACGCAAAAATTGGTAAAAAGGGAATAATAATACAATAGAAATAAATGGATAATATACAAATTTAAATGTTTTTATATTGCTTAGTAGTTTCAGGTAAAACAAAGATGCAATTTGAATTCATTGATAAATAAAAAAATATCAAAAAAAAATTCAAAAATCGTTGGAGCGGTTTTTAATAAATTAGTTTTTTATGTATAAAATTTTGAAAACATTTTTAGAAAAAAAAATTGAAACGCAATTTTGAAGATATTATTAATATACATAAAAAATTAAAATTTCAAAAAAATTCTGGTTTTTGAAAATCGATTTTTCAAAAAAAAATTTTTATTTATTTTTTAAAAATCGAAAAACGTTTTTTTGGAAAATTTTCGTATGCAGTGCTATTAATAATTTTAGGGAGCATTTTTATAAAAAAAAAATTATTTTAATCGGTTCATCCAATATTGAGAGAAATAGAAAATATGAAAAGTGGTTCTATGGGAAGTACCGTTAATAAGTACGAACAAAAAATATTTTTATACTTGAAAGTGAACTGTACTAATTTAAGAACACACACATTTTTTTATAAAAATGCTTTAAGTCGTTTTCGAGAAATACATTTTTTTCTTAATGGTTTTTTAACATTTGTATGGGAGGTACCGTTGTTTATTATTTAAAAAAATAGTTTTTTCTACCTATTCAAGATAATATCAAAACACCACTAAATACGAAGTTTTGAAAAAATCTATTGAGTCGTTTTCGAAATTTTAAGTTTTGAAAAAAAAAATTAATTTCCAAAAAAAACATTTTTTTTTGAAAAATTTTGGTATACAATAGTGTTTAACTTTCTAGGAGCTTCTGCGTAAATATTTCAAAAAAAATCAAATTAACCGTTTCCGAGAAAATCGAAAACCAAAAAAATTGTTGTACTAGAGGTACCAAAAATAACAATTTTTTTCAAAAAAAAAAATTATCAAAAGGTACCCTTTCCCTTCATTATTGAACTGAATTTTTTTTATAAAAATCTTTGGAGCCGTTTGTGAGAAAAATAAGATTTTTGTTTTTGGCAAAAAAAAATTTATGGGGGCTACTGTTATTTGTCGTCTTAAAAAAAATGAAAAAAAATGTGTGGGCATATTACCGAAAAAATAATATGTACCAAGTTTGAAGCAAATCCACCGAGCCGTTTGGGCTGCAGACTCGAGGACAGACAGACGGAATTGCGGGATACACTTTTTTGGTGTTATCTATGATCGTAATGTCATGTTTGATTGTTAGAATTTTTTTTTGTTTTTTACGAATACATAACTTGCCTTATAGTACCTATAATCGCAAGTAAAAAATGATAGCGAAGGATTTTTTCACAATTCTCATAGAAATTACTTCGGTTAGCTTAAGACCGCTTAAATGAAGCAATCCACAAGCAATTTCTATTGTTTGTTTTTATTTCAGCAATTATTGCACACATTTTTATTTCTTCGTTCAGTGGGAAAATTATTTCATGAAATCTTTTCGACAATCAGAGTGCCAAACCAACAACACAGAATTATCGGCCTGGAATTTCAACTCAACTCATCAAAATACACATGTAAGGGTAAAAAGCACACAAATTTCAGTCGAACTGACATAGACGTCAAATTAGTTCTTCATTTATTTCCAACTGGAATTGCAAGTTCAATTTCTGCAAGAAATTATTGTTGTTGGAGGCGCAGGGTTAAGTAGACAATAATTAAGAGGAAAATCAATGAATAACACTATGAAACAGATCCGCATATAACTTAAATAAAACAACTGAATGCGCTCATCTCTAAAATATATTTTTAATTTATAGTTAACACTAGGCATATTAGCTATTTTGAAACTGTTCTATATTGCAAGTGGAAAGCCATTATAAAGTCAATTTGCGTTGAGAATTAAAAGTGATTTTTTTTTAATATATATAATCGAAAGTACCTGCTCTTATGCTCGCCACATCGTATAAACAAGATCCTTAGTACAAATGGCTTTTAGAGCTATCCAAGCTTACGGTGCTCAGATGTGGGGTTTTGAAATGTTCCAAGAAGTAGATAAACTCTACCGCTATTTTTTTTTTTTTAATTTAAAACTGCCTTTATGAACCCCAAACTATGTATTGGCAATGGAGACAGCGGAGGACGGTCATTTCTATACCCTTAATCTTCACCTCAGATATATATCAAAAACAGTATTTGAATATGGTGAAACGAGAGTTCCACATCAGCTGTCAAAAATACTTTTGAAGGAAAAACTTTTCTGAACCAACTTGGATATTGTTTTGATCTGTGTTGGGATTAGAGAAATATTTCTCAAAGTGAATGGATCCCAAAAAAAGGCACTGATTTATTCCGGCTGCTGAAATCGGAAGGTCAACAAGAAAATCTACAGAGGACATCTGAGAGCATTTACAAACATCTAGATCATTCAAAAGGAGAAATATACATTAAAATGGATTCGAACTGAACAAAATCACCTGGAATTTTAAAGCAAGATGCGACTTAATCAAACTTAATGGAAATGGATTCTGCCAGAACGAAACATCATTATGTATACTGTGTGCAGCTTAAGGAAGGGAGAAAATATTCAGGCAGATGACCGAGTCTAAAAGAATTTAAGCTTACGTTCTTTGGAAGAACGTGGTTAACAGAAGACGAAATTATCTGTGTGCCCAATGGAGAAAACAGCACAAATTTTGATGGACTCGGTAATTACATAACTGTTGCTTTATCATACAATTTTTTATAATTATCATAAGCTCTTGAATTAAAGCTTATTTTTAGTACTATTGTAAATTTAACTACCCGACAGACGACTTTTGTCATTGTTGTAAGTTTTGCGTTTTTTAACTTAATTAAAAATCCTTAATCTTAATAAAAATTGTTACTTTTAGATATTAAGTTGGAAATGAAAACAAAAAAACATTTTGCTACTACTACTACTAGAAATGGCTAAATATATTTTTAAAGTCATGTTTTAATTTTGTTGTAATATAAGATTTCTTAAGTTTTTCTTTAAAAAATAAGTGGAATGTTAATTTATTAAATTATTAAGTTTTAAACATTTATTTCAATGCTAGCGTAAGTATCGTATTCTATTTCGCACTTATCAAAAATATTTTAGTTATTTCTTTAGTATTTTTTTGTTTTTTCTTAAAATATTAAAAAAAAAAACTTTGTTACCAACTTTTTTTTTGATTTTTTTTAAATAATTATATAAAGCCCCACTCCACACCTTATATTTGGTCGAGTAGTAGGGTTGCAGGGGGCAGCATGCCCCCTCTTATGCGTCGTGGTGATAAACATAAATTGCTTTTCCAAAATTAAAAATCAATAATTCATTTCTGCTTAGTGTTAAAAATCAAAAATAGTATTAGTTTCACAGATAAAGGTAGCAAATGTGGTAAATTGGCATTCGTGATATTTGAATTCGTTTTGCCCGCAATCGTTACACGGGAAATTGATTTCTGGGCAATCGTTATACGGGAAATCATTATCCGGGCAATTGTTTTCCGGGAAATCATTATCCGGAGTATTGTTTTCTGGGAAATCATTATCCGGGGAATTGTTTTCCGGGAAATCTTAGCCAACCCATTTCAATAGAATGTTGTCCACTCATTTTCGATATATTGAGCTTTCAAAAAAATATTGTTTTCTTATCAAAAATAAAAAAAAAAATCGACAATGTAAATAAGCAGTATTTTTTTAAATTTGAAGAACCTCAAAATACCTATATGTAAAAAAATTGTTGACAAAAAAAGACGATTTTAAGATAATTGAGATTAATTTTTTTGTACAAACAATTCTTTTGGAAGTACATTTTTTTTTGGGCTAAAAAATATTTAACAATCCAATCGATGCAATCAACTAAAACACTTAAGTACCAAGTTTGAAGAAAATCCCTTCAGCTGAAGATCGATCTCTAGACAGACAGACGGAATTGTGACACCCACTCATTTTGAGTTCTCTGTCATCGTAAAGTACAAATTTGATTAAAATCTCGAGCTCGATTTTTTTCCCAAATGCAAAATTTTCCAATATTATCCAGATGTGGCACTATAAAATCGAATTTAAAATATTGTTGGTATCTTATACACAATTTGGCCCATTCAACTTAAGCTTTATGAGAAAAATCTCCATTCATTCGTCTCCGCTGTCAATTCAGGATTAGTCTTCTAAAACAAATATTTAGGAAATCCATACGATTATTTTTCGGTCATGAAAAGTTACCTATGCAAAATATTACCCAACCAACATTTTCCCAAATAGAATAAAATATTCCAATAAATCCATCAATTTTTATATTAAATTAATTAGACATGAAAAGAATAGTTTCGTGCGACCTAAAATTTATTTGTTGATACTAAAATCCGATTTTTTTTTCCAAATGTGCACATTTACATTTTTTTACATTACCATTTTTATTTTTGTTGTTAAATAAATTTATTCCATTTTGATGGCAACCTATTAACCAATTTGACTGATGCTTTACTCACAATTCGAATTGATTTCATTGCCTTGAACAAACAGCAAACATCAAATAAATTTCATTTATTAAACCTCAATGCATAAAACATGCATATAATACTAACTTTACTTACGTACTCTACAATATAATGTACGCTTGTCTACAAACTATCCTATATTACCAGCATAAATGTTCAAGAAGACATATTCAATTCTTCCAGCAAGAATATAACTTAACCTAGTAAATTTGATTCGATAAAACCAAAATCTTACTTTTTGATACGGATGTGTTGCATGTGAAAAGGTATAACACTATTTATTTTCTTGGTCCCAAAAAAGATACATTTTATTTTTATAGCAGCCCGATACCGAAGGAGCGCAAATAAAATCGAACATCGAATGGAATAGCGATAAAAAATGTTGATATGTCCTTAAACGCGATTATCCTTTGTTCAAATATTTTATTTACCAAACATTGTTTGGTATTCATATGTGGTTATATGATAATAGTTTTTTTTATTACAAACGTGCCTTTGTAATAAATGGCTGATAGCTGATGGCTTATGGCAAGGGGTGGCTGGCACCACCCTTGTACTGCACAGATAAATAATAATAAATAATATAAAAAAGAATGCCAAACAGGATAACTCACCTGCACTCGAACTTCGGGTAGATTTACTTTCATGGCTAATTCCTCGCGGGAGTACACGTCGGGGTAGTGAGATTTCTCAAACGCTCGTTCCAACTCATGAAGTTGATAGGTGGTAAATGTCGTTCGATTTCTACGGTGTTTCTTCTTCGAACAGGAGTCATCTTGAGCTTGGAGAAAAAATATAAAACAAAAATATTTCCAGATGAAATTTTGTATATTAAATTTAGTATAGTTAATCAATTGAGCGAAGCATCTAAAGCATTTTTGTGCCGCAATAGCAAAATAAAATGTGATTTATTTATTATGGGGAAGTTCTAAGTCAAAGATTCTTAAGACCCCAGAAGGCTTTTCAGTTCATATTGCGCTAGTTTGTCCAACGATTGCACATAATTGTAACAAAATAGATCGGATGTGCTACCAGGCTCGCGGTAAAGCAAATATATAGCACAATTCATTTTTATAGGAACTATACGAAAAAAGATCTAAGTAAATTCTTAGGCGGATCAAGCACCGATCTTTGTTTGTCCACCATTATGCTTAAGAAAAATTGTTTTTCTATACACAATTCAAAATAATAGATACATACTTTTTTATAGCAAATTTTCAAATAAAAAAAAATTACCAAATGAAATGTATGTGGTTGAGACCATTAGATTTCGTACGTTTAATAAGAAGTGGTAAAACAAATATTCAAAATTTCATTTTTATAGCAACATTTAAATCATATATTCCTAAAATCACCAACACACGGCGCGACAGTGAGAAAATATCCTCAAAATTTAGTTTTTATAGCAACTATTTAAAAAGAAAACATAATACTTATGAGGATTGGCATACGTGGTTTGTATGTTTATCGTAATACTTTGAGAAATTATTTTTCTCATTAAAAAAAATTATTCAATTTCTATTTTTTATAGCAACTTTTTAAACGAAACAATTATGCTCAAATGGTTTCCTACATCAACCGTTTATCATGACTAACTAAAAAGCAATCCTTTATTCTCTAAAACAAATATGACGAATTTCATTATTATAGCAACCATTATCCCCCTATAATTTTAAACTTAAAACTATCGGACTGAAGCGGGTTCTTCGTCTGTAAGAAAATTATTTTTTTTTTACAAAAAATTAAAAAAAAAAACTATCCAACATATTTTTATAGCAAATTTCCATATCAGCCATAAAATGTAAATGTTAAACATTTTGTATATTACGGAATAAAAGATATTTTTTTGTTAAACAGAAATGAGCCAAGTGACATTTGCGGGTGGTAGGCGATTTTTTTGTGTTCTTAATAGTTGCTATAAAAACAAATATCGAATATTTTTCTAAACAAACAGGGGCAAACTAACCTGGTATACAAGGATGTGCAAAAATTCATCATTTATAAAAATAAGAGATGCTATAATTTTTGCAAACTGTCAATTCTATTTTGACATTTGTGATTGTCGTGAAGTAAACAGTTAGAAATTACACATAGACATGGCATTCATCGTTATACCCCTAAAAAAATCGAAATATTTGTTTTTATTGACATTTGACGTCATTCACAAAAATTATAGCAACTTCCGATAGGGAAACAAATTTTTCTCTTATTTTATTCGAAGTTGGCTGTTAGATGATAAATTTGTATGCGAGTGTCAGTGGTAAACCACGCGTGGTAGCCTAAACCTGAAGGTTATGGGGTCATCTATTTTGTTAACTGTTCTAAAATTTTATAAATTGGTTGGTATACATCCATTTGTAAAAAAAAAAGTGAAATATTGTTTTAATCACTATGGAGGTGGTATTGTTGTAGTAGAGCTTAAGCGGAAATAACTAAATAGACTGAACAATTTTTAACTCACCCTCATCATCACTGCCCGAGGTGATCTTCTCACCCTGCTCACTAGAATTAGTTTGGTTTAGGTCCTCGCTCGAAGCACAACTGCCATTAACAACACTATCATTATCATTCAGTCTATCCTGTTGTTCTGGTATAATTCCCGCCGAACGGAATTCATCTAATTGTCGCTGTTGTTGCTGCTGCTGTTGCTGCTGCTGGTGTTGTAGGTGATGCTGATGCATGAGTGGCGGTGAAGTTTGATGGGGATCGCCGCTATTATGAAGCATCTGATGCTGCTGCTGTTGCATCTCATCAAAACTTCTCGCTCGTATGTACTCGCCATAATTGGGTCCAAGTTTGGAACAATCTGCCATTGTAGACTGGTCATTAGCTACTTGGTCATCATTTCCATTCAACAGTTTACTGTTGTGAGCCATCGTCTCATTATTCTCATCCAAATCGTCGTAGGATGCTGGCGAAGATGAAGACTTTCTTTTTAATCCAGTTTCTCCACAGCCACTGCTACTACCACCACCACCACCACCACCACCACCAATGCTAAGTGGGGGCGAAGGTGTTGTCACATCAATGGCTGCCGATGAGCCGTTCTCCTTGTTATCACCGTTCGCCGACAACGATTCGTCGTAATCACCTTCAGTCATTTCGCCAGATCCTGTGGCTGTCTCTCCAATTCCCGCATTCTCCTCGAAGTAGTGATTAGATGATTTTGAGGTTTTCTCATGCAAAATGTGGCTCTGATTGAAGCCGATATTACTTCCAATTCCACCAGCTCCAGATGACGCACTATTAACCTCGTGATGGTGCTGTTGAATTAGGGCCATGCTGGCTACTATTGACGGACTCGCATAATCGCGATCCGAAGGACTAGGTAGTTGTTGACGATGCAGAAGGTGTCCCACCATCATCGATTGCTGCTGCTGTTGTTGCTGATGCTGGTGCTCGTGAGCCGTTAGATATTGCTGGTGTTGCTGGGACAATGAATTAGGAGATCCATTGTCTACAGAACTTCGGAAATGTGCCGAGTAATTGAGGTGATTACCATGCAAATGCTGATGATGGGAATGATTATTATGATGCTGCTGATGATGGGAATGTTGATGGATGCCATAGGCGCCACTGGCATTAACACCAGCACAGCCTTTGTGTAATGGCAATTGGTGGGAGTTGTTTAAGGAAAGCAGTTGATTGTCAATACCACGAATATGGGCCAAGGGCAAGCCGTAGCGTAAGTCAGAGGCATCATCCGCCAAATCACCTGAAATTAAATAATGAAAAAAATATACATACATATATAAGTTTTATGGCAAATCTGATTTTGTTAACTAACATTGAGCAATCAAGTTATGGGATGACGTCAATACGATTTATCACATTAAGACTAGAGGGATTTTTTGGACTTCCGCTTGTATGTCCAAATCATAAACAAAAATAAATTTGTTTCCTATAAAAGTTATCGGAAAGAGGACGGACTTCATGCATGTAAGTTGGAGAAATAGAAAACCGTCATTTAATTGCAATCTTTTTCCAATTTTATGGGATCGGTATCTTATGAAGAACCCCAATTGATTAAATTGTTCAATTGTGACAAAAATGGACAAACTTGATACTGCTACGAGTATAACAGTAAAATGCAGTATTTACAGTATAAACGCACCGCGAAGGCCACAAAAGAAAATTGAAACTCGGAGAACGTTGGTTCTATATGAACCGTAATAGGGTTGTAATTAAAAAGAATCTAGAACTATCAGCCGATTTTTATGATACATTGCATAAACCCACAAGTGAGAAAACATAAGCAAAATTTTACTTTAAATCCAGATTTTGTACAAATTTGAGGTACTCGTAACACAATGGAGAACAATGACACGATTTTGTATCTGACGACAGGCTATCCGCTCAACTATATACTGTTGGCTAGTACGGCAGTTACCGTTATTTTGAAAATGTGTTTAGTCACATAAGACGCCCTTATACAAAGTGTTTTCTATGATTTACATGATCGTCCTTCTTCTAGTCGAATATTCAATGTTTGGCGGCAAAAATTTAAAATGGGAACCCCAAACCAGTGAGTTAAGGTCTGCGTACAGGAACTCTACTTGTAGCAGACATTAACTTTGTCAAATTAGAGCAACATGGATAACTCACTACCGATCAATGATAACCAACTTTTCTGTCCCGAATTGCATTTCACTAATTGCTTGGTTATTTCACACTAAGTAAACGACTTGGACTGGTCATCGAAATCGTGTGATAAGCTTTGTCTGATGCGATTTCCATAACTTGCAAGTCTATCTCAATAAGTTGGTTGCAATCAGGGCCCTTTGCCATATATATGCGTCAGTAGTCCCATAAAATCGGACTTCGCGGAATCGAGATCTATGGCGTCATATGCCATATTTAATTTTTACTTTAGCCAATTATAGGTTTTACAGACCTTGATGGAACATCGTAAGTTTTCCATCGTTCCAGGTATGGTAAAACTATATGCACTGCTATATATGAACAATTCTATGAATTTTCTCTACTCCTTAACATACGCCAAGTCTATGTATCCAGTCATTTCAGCCAAAGAGTTTAGAAACATGTGAGACGCCTGTCGAAATTCTACACAAAATGGGGCATCAAAGTCAACTCAGCAAACTCCGAGTTTGTTTGCTTCAGAAGACCAGCGGGACATTGGAAGACACCGTTAGCCACTAGTTGCCGAATCATTATCATCGATCTGTCTGACGGTGACGGGTCACAACAAGCAACCCAAGCAACTGTGAAAAATCTGGGTATCAATTTCGATAAGAGGTTACCTTTCAACCAGGACGTGACAGCTACCCTAAAACGCGAATTTCGCCTTTCACCGAATCCAAAAACAACATCAGTGCTGCCAAAAGACTGGCCAGCAACCAAATCAACCTTCCAAACTCCCTGGTGAATAACAGAAATAGCGAAGAGATATACGAAGATCTCTCGAACACGACGAAGCATTTCAATTCTATACGAGAACGCAGCGTCAAACTATACTCTTTCCAACCATAATAGTCAGTACAGGGCTTATGGGCGAGCTTTTTTCAAACCAGTGGTGCCTGTGAATACCGTCGCCAAATACAGAATTTGAGAAAACTACCACTGAAAAAGATACTACCCACTGACCAACTTACACAAATTGTTGTGGTAATTTCTTGCAAAATATCGTACACCCCACCATGACCGTCCCCATTGTATACTGATCATCTACCCGTTTCTACTTTCGCTGTATAAGTTGAAAAAAAAATACACTTCAATAGGGTTACCAATACCCATTGAAAGCAATTCAAAAGAGTTTTTTTTTACCAAAGAGCATTCTGTTTTTAAACTTTTGAGAACAAAATTTATTAAGGTGAGGAGGAGAAGTGTTGTCGCTTTGATGTTCTCGTTTATATTTGGTTGTATTTCTAAATAGCCCGTTAAAATGCAGTTAATTTTTTTTCGGTTTCAGTGTTTTTGCAGAAAAAGTTATTTTTGCAAAGTATCGAAACACTCAAAGCAAATTACGTGTATATTCATTTCAAAAGGTTTTATAAAGTGAAATTTTGTTTTGCGAGTATCAACAGTGAATAGGTAATTGATATTGCCTTTGTTCAATAGTGAAGTAAAATTGAGTTAAATAAATTGTAAAATAATATTATATATTTTTTGTTGATAACCTTAAAAAAACGTGCCTATTGGCTCGCTTAATGGTACCGACAAAGGTACTCGTAAATAGTTTTTTTTTTTAATTTTATTAAAATTTTCATTGTTTTAAATAAGCGGATGGTAACCCAAACACACATTTCTCCCATATTTGAGGCCATTTATAATGATTATTAAAGAACGGAAATCCTACGAGAGCTTTAATTTGAGAGAGGTTTATGCAAGCCAATGCAACCAGAGTGAAAGGCAAATGTCCTATCTTCCCTGTACTGACTATTTTTGCTGGACAGAGTATAGATGCCACCTTAACCCGACATCACCACAAAGACACAGGCGGGTATGAAATATGAACAACCTCCATATTTATCAAATATTTAGGGACAATCAATGATAATTTTTACTTGCGATTATAGGACTATAAGGCAAGTTGTGTATTCGTAAAAAAAATTTTTTTTTCTAACAATCAAACATCACATTCCTATCATAAGAACACCAAAAAAGTGGGTCCCGAAATTCCGTCTGCCTGTCTGTAGAACAATCTACAGCCTAAACGGCTTAACCGATTTGGTTCAAACTTGGTACTTAGGTGTTTTAGGTGATTGTCCAAAAAGATTTTTGAATCGTTGTTTTAGGCCCAAATATAACGGTACTTGCCATACAAATTTGTCTTCCATCTTAATTATCTCAAAAACGGCTCTAACGATTTTGATAAAAATTGGTGTGTGGTCTTCTTTGGTTATGTCCTACATTTTAGCTACATTTTTTTTAAATATTTTTTTTATTAACGGTACCTGCCATACAACCATTTTTTGATTTTCGACTTTCTCATAAACGATTCAACGGATTTCGATAAAAAAATTTATACAGGATCTCCTTCAAATTCTAAATAGTATTGCATTTCAAAATTTTCGAGAAATAGTTTTTCTTAGATTTTTGACAAAAAATTGTTTTTTTTTGAAAATTCAATATTTCGAAAACGGGTGGAAATTTTGTTTTTAATTTTGTTTTTGAATTTGTATTATTAAATATTAGAAATGTTCATACAAATTTTTTTAGAAAAGTTTAAGAATTTTTATATAGAAAAAATTAAGTGAAAAACTTTAAAAACATATTTATCCATTTTATTAAGAATCTTTTGCATATAATGATCGAACATAGGAGCAAGTACGTGCGATCCAGTCGTGCATTTTATTTAAATAATTTTAACAAAAAAAGCCTCTTAAGCGCTGCAACAAATTAGTATATCAATGTAATGCAATAAATTTAAAATAGAATTATGAGCCAAATGTATATATTTCAATTAATTTTATTACATTTATAAAATATTTCTTTAGCACTTAAAAAACTAAAAAAAAAATATATACCTTATCTAAAAATGGAAATTCAATAAAACCGTAGCCATTAAGTTAATTTCTATAATTAGCCTGCTTTATCCGACAAAAAAAAATCATCAATATTGATCTTGAGCTCGTCTAGTTCACAAATTTACCCTCCCCCATCATCATTTCAAGCCAACACACACATTCTACTCCAGCACACAAAGCACCAAAATTCCTCTAATTACATTTTAACTAGGTGTCCTTTACGTAACCGAATTATGTGTTACATTTAAGTTAGATTTCGTTTATTACATCGATGAAACAAAAAGGACCCAATTCGATTGCATATAATTAAATGAAACATTAGCTTTAAATGCTTCCTTATGATTGTTTTCTGCTGAACGCTGAACCCATCGAACTATAGCCGGGCTTCACATATATTAGTAAGTTAGTTATACTCTACTATAGGTATTACCCAAAAGCGATAGGGCAGAGAGGTGAAGGCTGAAGAGTGATGATTATTTGACATGCAAGAAAGTCATTAGGAGCTCATACTGTTAAAGAAAAGGATAATGGTGGGTGTATACTATACCGTTAATACAGGGTTTCGATATCGCACGCTGCTTACAAGAAGTGACTTTTATTTCAATAAGAAATTTCAATTGTTTTTCGTCCTTGTTATCATATGCACGTACATTTACAATGAATTTATTGTTAATGGAGGAATAGTCAATCATTGGCACGATAAAGTCCTTATTCGGTATTTGTTTCACCATGTAATTTTAGAGTCTCTTTTATTGTGCTCTGATATGGTAGATATTGCATTTTCTCGACGACCGACACTACCATCATGACGATAACTTAAGAAATGTGCAATTGTGTGTTGGGAGGTGTGGTTATGATTGCGGTCGGGGGCTTATTCACCCCAAAAGCAATTATTGTTAAAACTATTATATTCTCAACACTTAGGAGGGCGTTTTGATTGCATTCCACAGGAGCACTATAGAATTACCATAGGTAATTAAATAGACAAATTGATTTCGGAAAATTTAATTGAATTGGAAAAGAAAAGTTTTATATATAGTGGCAGACTATCAGATTGGCAGGTTGGTTGGTTTTGATGGTGGGAAAATTTGATACAGGTACAAAATGATATATAATTATGTGTTATGGGAAGGTACGTTTTCGATCGATTAGCTAAAGGTAGAGAGTATTTCAATTAATCAAACTAATTCAATGGGCTGCGCATAGTGAGAGAAATGACTTTTGCTTCTGGTCGATGATGATGTAATAAGTTATGGAGATAGGGAAAACATTAGAAAGTGAGAGTAAGAAGTTGGATTTTATTAATTGTTAAATACGTCACATCGAATATTCTACAACAAATACCTATTGATTTTTTAGTCATATTTCAATTTTTCATTTGTTTACGTTATTCTATATTCCTTGTCGGATAAGGACATGGAACACCAAAAACGCACCACAACGCTCTACAGCATAAACGGCTGAATGGTTTTTCTTCAAACTTGGTACTTACGTATTTTAGGTGATTGGCTCGATTTTTTAAAAACTTTTCTTAAGCCTCAAAAATAAGGGTACATACCATACAATTTTGTTTACCAAAAATGATTAATCTGATCTCGGAAACGGATTTAACCATCTTGATAAAAAAAACGGTGCACTATTTTATGGATAATTCAATGTTTTTGAATGATTTTATTTTTATTGTCTTGTATATATTTTAGGTATAGTCCACATTTTGTTTCAAAAAATATTTACATAAAATGTTATTAACGGAACTTGCATATAGAGTTTTTTTTTATTTTCCACTTTCTTACTAACTGTTAAACGGATTTCGATCAAAATGTTTGTACAAGATGTCCCTCAGATTTAAAATAATACTGCATACTAAAATTTGTGAAAAATAATTTTTGGGATTTTTAAAAATTCCGTATTTCGAAAACAAGATTTTTTTTTGAAATTATATTTTAAAATGTATATTGTTACGTACCTATACTTAAAATGTACATACCTATATTTTTTTTTTACAAAAGTGAAAGTATTTTTGTTTGTAAATAATTAAGTTAAAAATGACATTTTAAATATATTTAGCCGTTTGTGCTAAGAATATTGTGTATTAGAGTTTAGCAAAACGTACAACTTTATTGTCTAAATGCGGGTTCTAAATGGGTGTTCTCATATATACCAATGAATCGCATGTCGTGTCACTATTTTTATGCCTTACATCGTACTTCCTAGATGTCATTTGAATTGTTACCCAAATATGAATATATCAACAAAAAAAAATCAAAAATCGTTGGTGCGTTTTTTTAAATAAAATAATTTTTTATGACTAATTTAAAAACACATACGTTTTTTTTATCAAAATTCGTGTAGCCGTTTTCGAGAAATACATTTTTTTTCTTAACGGTTTTTTAACATTTGTATGTTATTTGCGTTTTGAGATAACAATCAAACATTACATTACGATGATAGCGAAGACGAAAAAAGATGGTCTACAAATTCTGCCTGTCTGTATGCAGCTTTTTAGATACGACCGATCATATGGTTGAAAAAGAAATTTAAAAAAATATTTAAAAACGGTATTTATATAGTATCGTTTTTTTTTTGCTTTCTACCATCTCATAAATGGCTTAACCGATTCTTTCGAAATTTCAAACATATATAGGCTTAGGATGCCCAATTAATATTGTGTACCAATATTTTTAATTATTTTTTTTTTGTATTTTTAAAAGCCTTTTTAAAAAAAAATTTAAAAATTTATATTTTGAAACTGCTCATTATTTTTTTTTAAATTACAGTTATATGTACATATTTGCTGAATACCTATGAATTGGGGTTTTTGAATTATTTTTTTAAATTTTTTTCAAAAATTCAAATTTATCCAATAAGAAATAAAATGGCGTACTTTTTTTTAGCTCAAATTAGTTTAAGTATTTATTTCAGAATTTTGAATTATTTTTTCTTTGAGTAAGCCGATTTAATTTTTGATTTTTAGGCTTATATTATAATGTTTAAGATTGTCATACCAATTTTTTTGAGAAAAAAATTAAAGAAATTTTGTATATATAAAAAATTAAGTAAAAACGATTTTAAGAATATATTTAGATTTTTACTAGAAATATTTTGCATACGATGTGTTCGTGCGATCCAGTTTATTTTATTTTCACTTTTGATTATAGGTACTATAAGGCAATTTATGGCTTCGTGCAAGAAAAAAAATTCTAACAATCAAATGAGATTACGATCATAGAGAACACAAAAAAAGTGAGTCCCCCAATTCCGCCTGTCCGTCTGTCCACGAGTCTGCATCCTAAACGGTTAGATAGATTTGCTTCAAACTTGGTAGATATTGTATTTTCGGTAATATGCCCACACAAAATCTCAACATTTCGAAAACAAGAACAACTTGATGGATTTTTTCGAAACTTCGTATTTAGTAGTTTTTTTACATTATCTTGAATAGTTAAAAAAAATAATATTTCTAAAATAATAAACAACGGCACCTCCCATACAAACGTTACAAAAAACCGTTAAGAAAAAAGTTTATTTCTCGAAAACGGCTCCAAGAATTTTTATAAAAAATATGTGTATTCTTAAAGTACTACAGTCCACTTCTAGGTATACAAATATTTTTTTTTGCGTACTTATTAATGGTACTTCCTATAGGACCACTTTTATATTTTCGACTTTGTCAACATTGGATAAACCGATAAAAATAATTTTTTTATACATATACTTTCTGAAATTTTTAATAAAACTGCATACTAAGATTTTCGAAAAAAAAAAGTTTTTCCATTATTAAAAAATAAATAATTTTTTTTTTTTTTGAAAAACCGATTTTTCAAAAACCAGTCACAGAATTTTTTTTAAATTTTAATTTTATATGTATATTTGAAATATATTCAAAATGGCATTTGAAATTTTTTTTTCTAAAAATGTTTTCAAAATTGTATATGTACAAATTAATTTATTAAAAAACCGCTTCAACGATTTTTGATATTTTTTAATATATTCTTATTTGTCCATGAATTAAATTACATCTTTGTTTTCCTTTAAAATATAATGACTTAGCAATATAAAAACATTTAAATATGTGTATTATGCATTTATTTCTAACTTATCATTATTCTCTTTTTATGAATTTTCTTAAAGTTGCTAGCTACAAGAGCAAGTTCGTACTATCCAGTTGTGCATTTTATTTATTTTAGGAATATAGTTTTTTTTAACTATTCAAGATAATGACAAAAAACTTACAAATACGAAGTTTCGAAAAAATCCATTGAGTCGTTCTGAAGTCGCGCAAAATTTTGGCTTACATTAATGTTTAAATTTTCTAGGAGTGTCTGCATAAAAAAATTGAAAAAAAAATCAAATGAGCCGTTTTCCAGAAAATCGAAAACCAAAAAAAGTGATACTATAAGCAGGTGGCAATGCCTACTAACTTAGACGTGTGGGTTTTGATCCCAACGCTAGGCGCATTCTTTTCTATACCTCCAATTTCAACTGTATACCGCCCGTGGGTTATAATGAGATAATAAATACCTAATTCTCAAATCCATTTTGCAAACAAAAATTCTTTCCTATCTTTCTATTTCTTTTAACTAGTGCCCTGCAATTCAGGTTGCATTAAAAAGACCCTATAGTTTAAATTATTATTATTATTATTATTATTATTATTATACGAGAGATACCAAAAATAACCATTTTTTCCACAAAAAAAATAACAAAATGTTCCTTTTCCCTTCATTAATGAACTGATTTTTTTTATAAGAATCGTTATAGTCGTTTTTCAGAAAAAGAAGTTATACCATTTGGACAAACAAAAATGTATGGCAGCGGCAGGTACCATTATTTTTCGTCTTACAAAAAAAAAATACATACAAAATAATATGTAAAAAGTTTGAAGCAAATCCATCCAACAGTTTAGGTTGTAGACTCGAGGACAGATAGACACTTTTATGTGTTCTCTTTAATCGTAATCTCATGGTTGATTGCTAGAAATTTTTTTTATTTTTACGAATGCATAACTTGCATTATAGTATCTATAATCGCGAGTAAAAATGAAGTAAGATATTCCCATTTTCTTACTATTTCCTATTTCGAAATGAAATCTGAGGCTGATGCAGACTTTTTTGGGCAGAAATTGTCAACTTATAAGATTTTGAAGAGAGGGGATGAAATTCTCTCATTAAGAAAAAAAAAATCCAAAAAAAGTCTGGAACAGCTTGAGCAAAATTTTCTGATAGTTTTTAAACACACATTTTTTGTATTTTACTTGCGATAAACATACATACATACATAGGGCAAGTTTTGCATTTGGAAAAAAAATCGAACTCGAGATTTTAATCAAAGTTGACATTACGATGATAGAGAACGCACCAAAAAATTGGGTCCCGCAATTCCGTCTGTCTGTCTGTGTGTAGAACGATGTACAGGCTAAACCGCTGAACATATTTTGTTTAAATTTGGTGCTTAGGCGTTTTAGGTGATTGTCCAAAATAGATTTTTGAATCGTTGTTTTAGCCCCAAAAATAACGGTTCTTGCCATACAAATTTTTTTACCATTTGGTCTGGAAAACGAAAACAGCTCTAGCGATTTTAATAAAAATTGCTGTGTGTACTACTTTGGGTATGGTTTACGTTTTGGCCAACATTTATTTTTTAAATATTTTATTGATTTTCGACTTTCTCATAAACGGCTCACGGATTTCCATCAAAATTTTTATACAGGACCTCCTCCAAATTCTAAACAGTACTGCATTTCAAAATTTTCAAAAAATAGTTTTTTGGGATTTTTGAAAAAAAAATATTTTTTTTTTGAAAGTTCAATATTTCGAAAACGGGTGAACGATTTTTTGAAATTTTGTTGTTAAATTTATATTATCAAATATTTAAAATGTTCATACCATTTTTTTTTTAAATTAAAGATTTATATAAAAAATTAAGTGAAATACTACTTTAAAAGTAAAGTTTGCCGTTTCTATTAAGAATCTTTTTCATATAATGTGATCTAACTTATGAACAAGTACGCGCGATCCAGTCGTGCATTTTATTTTTTTATATTTTTGTTTGTTTAAAATTTACCTTTTTTTTCTCTCAAAATAATAATTTTGTATTTTAGTGCTTCTAAATTAATTTATTTGTTCCACAAACCTTTTTCCACAACAACCACGAGAAATTGTCAATTGAATGGCTAGAAATTGACAAGCAATTGTCAGGAAACGAAAATATTAATTTTTTTTAGGAGCGCTCTCTTCTGACCAAAACTACCAAATTTGTAAATCTGCACAGGAATTGGAAGCAATTAGTCAAAAATTGATGTGCCATTTGGTAGAGTGTGGATAAAACTTATTGTAGAACAAACTAAATGACCGATTCGACCTTATTTAATAGGCAAAAAAGTCAAACCTGCCATATGAATTTAATAGGCCCTCTTATAATATTTAATGTCGGAAGTGACTGTGAACTGAATTTCTGTAGAATGCAAATAACTGCAATGAGCTATTCTCTCGTGACGCCATAGGTGTGTGATGCCGCTGAATTGAATTAATTGTTAATTCTCGTTGTACCGATGGTAATAAATAGGCGGCTCGTGAGTCGTAACTAAAGTTGCCTATATATGAAACTGAGTAAATTAGAATTATGACATAGTATGGTAGGTACACGTCCCTAGAAATTAAGAGTATAAATACCCGAAAACTAATGCGGCCCTCATTAAGTTTCCTAGCCAACCATAACCAAAACTCTATTTTAAGTTAGAATAACGTGTTTGTAGTTTTTTAATGTAAAATATATTTCATATCGAGGTCAAACTCTTTTTAATAACTATCAAGCACATACAATCAACATTTTACTAACTACTCAAAAACCTCAGTATCCAATATATAAACAATAAACTACAATCAAACCCAACGTTCAATTAATAACTGTGTTCAATTGAATTTATCAATATGCGTCCACCCCGTTAATCTTGGTTGGGTTGGTTTGTGCTGCCTGATGGAATAAAATAGAAAATCAAATATAATTAACAGAATTCGTATTAATAAACTTTATCTGGATTGGGGATCAAATAATAACCAATGGCGTTCGCTAATGGGTTAACTTGGCTATACACCTAGTTATGTTAATCAATCATTTAATATTCGGATAAGCAAAACTACTTCTGGTTAACTTTCAGAAGTGTAAATATATACATTTAAAGACAAATAAAAAAACAAACTGAATCCTACCAACAACTCGACCATTAATTACGTTTAATAACTCCAATTAAATACTGTAGGCGTACGAAGAAGGTAATTTTATGTCTCTAGTTTCAACCATTGTGCTTGTATCAGTCGATGGAATCAAAGTTATGAAATTGATTTCATGTCGAAGTGAAAGACAATAATATTTAAAAAAAAAAAAAGCCCCTAATTTGTGCGTGTAGGCCGCAATTAACTTTTGTTTGGTCAGAATGAAAATCAGAGCACACACAACACAAATAAATCCGCCCTTTAAAAACCTTCGATCTTAATCGGGGCTTTTGTTAGTTGTCCGGTTGTCCGTGACTGACCGGGCTCACAGTCAGCCTGATCCTGTAAATTGACCCTAATCGAGTCATTTGCGGCTAATTGAGAGGCATGTTTGTATGTGTGCGATGGATGATGGAGCGCCATTGCATCTTGATGCTTTTAAGTCACTTAACAAATTTGAAATTTCATCTAATGCAGTTCATGTTTTTTTTTTTTTTTATTTTTATTGTTGTGTTTTGTTGTTGTAAATGGATATAAGTATGTTTTTCATTTGAAAAGCCATTACGATGATGAAAAGTGACAGTAATTCTTGTTTTGTGGCAAGAACCGACACCGTGTTTAACTTGTTGCCTTGTCAGTGTCGGCTTGAAATTGTATAAGACGCTCAGGTAAAAAAAACCTTCATGTCATTGAGTGAGTGATTTTATCGATCTCCCTTGTCTGTAATGCACAGGTACCTATCTTACTGAACCAGAGTTCGAAATCACATCTTCATCATCGCATCGATCGGCAGCTGAGAGAGATATAGACTTTTTGCATTGATCATGTACAAATACAAAAGTTAAGATGAATTTGTATCTGAACTCGTGCCGCCACTCGAAATTATTGTCGGACACATTAGGACACTTTGGACAGAGAGGAGAAGATAATAGGACTGAATCTGAAGAATGTTGTCCAAATTAAGAGGATTACGTGCCGATTTATACATAAATAATTTTTTTTTGCTTGTTGTATCAATTTTAACATCATTAACAGAGCGGGCTAATGCGGTGCTTGGCAATGTATTTAATTTGTCAGAACAACGGCATTAGCGTAGCGGGGGCGAGCGGCCGTATGGAGAGTAGATGAATGATTTTACTTTAATTTTATTGTGCCTGGGGGCAACGGACATCTTTTAATTCATCACAATACAAAATCAAAATTAATAATTAAAAGTTATAGTTACACCATGAATGTAGTTGCTTAATTTGGGTTCAGTTCCAAGTTTTTTTTTTTTTTTGGTTTCTTGGGAATTTAGTATTGAATTCGAAATAATATAAAAAACTGTGGATTTTCAATTGCAGATGACGCGCAAATGGGTCTTGCCGGTTTGGAAAGCTATATTAGCTTTATTGGCTGATGAACAAGAAATCAGAGCAGATCAGAGTAGAGTAGAACAATTTAGAACAGAATCGTCAGAATAACATAGGAAAGTCAAATTAAACGTCAGCAGTCAAAACAATAAGGCTCTTTTTTGTTGATTTTCTAAATCTTAATTATTTATTGGTAGATATCTAATAAAATAGATATATGCTATTACCAATAAATTATTATTAAAAAAAAAGAGTGTATGTACTTTTGTATGTACACGCACCAGAAATAAAACTTCCCAAATTTGAAACATTTTTTTTCTTTCGTAATTCTAATGTCACTTAGTAAAAAATGACAGTTCTAATTCTGAAAATAAGAGAATTTTGCTTCTGGATTTGAAATCAGAATCGGAACCAGAAGCACCCACACATTCATATGCTTGAACGTCAAACTCGACAGCTGTCATTTTTTGTATCATTGTGCAACAATTTTTTTTTTTTAATTTGAATATTTCCACGTACCTGACAATTATTTTCACACCTACAATCTTAATAAAATTCAGAACCGTCAGAATCAAACAAAAGTGCTGTCGCGGTAAAAATTTTCTGCACCAAAAACTATTCTTTAAGTTTCCTTTTTCTCCATATTCTTTTACAGGTGTTTCGTTCATCTTACTGAGAGCGAGAGAGGGCAGCCATGGTCATTCAGCAGGGCTGCCGAAGTGAGTACTAAGGGGTATTCGTCCTCCCCTGCCTTTCACTGTACTCCTGTACTCCCCTCACTGGAATTATACTCAAACTTTAACATTTATTAAAGATGGGATTTCCGATACGTTCAACCCTGAAATAGTGGGGGTTATCGTGAGTAAAAATTTCCCTGGAAATTTTTCTCCAATCCGAATCTTGGGAACGTGAATGATCAAAAGTTTTTTATTGGTATCGGGAATAAGTTTTCCCAGGGAATTTCGCTGTCATTTATTTATACAATTTTTTCTTCGGGGGACATTTATTTCGTGGGAAATTCACAATCACAGGAAAAAATTTGCGGGAAATAAATATTCATATGAAAACGAAATTCCCGATAGGGGCCAGTCTGAAGGTATTCATATTCTTGTAAAAGAATGCATTACCTCGGCTGCTAGGTGCTCTGTAATTTCTGTTAGCATACAAAATAGAAAAACTACTAATATTTATTTGCAAAGCTATGCGGGAAATCTATTCACCGACATGAGTTCATTTCAGGCAGTTGCGTTTGCAAAAATCGTATGTGAGTATTTCTCTAGTTCCTCTTATACTAGTATTTCCAAATCTTTTAACTGGTACTAATGCTGAGGAACTGGATGAATAAACGAGGCTGTTGAACATCAAATTCTTCAATTGAGTTTGAAAGAGTTCTTGCGAAATTTGTTCGCATCTAAAAATGCTTTTCGTGAACCAATGCTTAGCGCACTGAAAATATTTATTGGTTTAATTTACATACCTAAAAGTAGTGCCAATGCTGAACGCATTTTTTCCCAGCTGTGTTTAATAAAAAAAAACATAGAAACTGCTTAAGCATTATCTCAGTAAATGCAATTTTATTGGCAAAATCTCTTCTTCAAAATGCACATCTATCGCAATAAGTGTTGTGCAATAAGTAGCCAGCAAAGAATGTATTGCATATAATAATTATTAAAAATAATTTACAAAAAAGACTGATATTGCGGATTGCGTTACAATAAAATTGAATGTATTTAATACAAATTCTTCTTCTATTAACTTAATTCTTCAATATATGTAGTTGGTTTTACTTATTAATACTTTTGTTTTCAGTTGGATCTTTTATTTCATCTTTAATGAATTAATAAAATGGGTTGAAGTACCAATTTCACAAATAATTTAATATAGTTATACGTTTCAGTAATATCAATGGTCTATGCTTTTTTTTGCGTACTCCCGACGAACACGAAATACTCCCCTCTAATCCTCTGGAATACTCCCATTCAAATTTTCAAAACGTAAGCGCTGTCCATCAGCCATCGGTTCTTTCTCTCAGTAAAGTAAAGAAACACAATATCGAAATTGGCAAGGTTAACACTTAAGTGTATGGGTGATCCACTCCATCGTATTTATCAGACAGGTGGTCTGTTCCAAACTTTTTGTACAATGCGCGGGCGACAGGTGGTCCCCGACGGCTCCTAAGGATTGTTAGACTTCCAAAAGAAGCACGGATGACAGTTGGTCTCTGATGCTTCGCAAAATCCAACGAAGAAAGGTAAATTATTGAGATAGGGAAATGCTGCCAAACTTTGAGAATGGAAATTAGCTCTTAACCAAGTTTGAAATTATTCGATTCGTTTTGATTTTCTTAAACTTTCCTTTAAAGCAAAAATTCGTGTGGGTGAAAATACGTAGGTGGCTGAATGCATCCATTGAATTACCGCCCTCTGCAAGTCATGCCAGAATACGGCGAATTCAATGATGACGGTGCATAAAAGCTGGGGTGTAAAAGTGCGAGTAGGATAGGCGATGCGTTCTCAACTACGTTCGTTTCGTGACCGAGACCCACGCTTTCTATTTGGCCGAAAGCACTAGGCGTTGGAACGAGAAGAGACTATCCAGGCATCGTGAAAATTCTGGAAGGTCACTTCTGGAAGATTTTAGAAACGAGCAAGTTGAACAAAAAGCGGAAAACAAAATTAAATAAAAAAAAAAAAATGTTTGGAAAATTTTAAGAAAAAAAAAGTGTTGAAAAAAATACAGGCAAGTGGAAAGCTAGTAGCAGAAATAATAGAAGATCAGAAAAGAAGGAATTGGCAGTAGAAAAGATAAGTATAGTGAAATTTGTATTTTCTTGTGGTAGAATTTTATTTGTGTTTTACAATTACTTTATAAAGAAAAATCAATACTTAGCCGTTTGGGTTATTGCTAAATTTCGTTAATTTCTTTTCCAATAAAACGGACATCGCGACCCGTTAAATTTCGTTTTGTGTCTTTCGGGATAACACCTTAATGGTCCATCTTCTTTTATATACAGACATGGACAAAATACTTTTAGGTAATACTGTATCTTGCACTTTAGTTAGGCTAACATGTGATGTGAATTAGTGTGTTATTGTAACGATTTTATATTGTCAATTTACTCAACGTATGATCTTGTGATTAAACAAACGGGTTTTGTAATATTATGCACTAGTAGATTGCAACTACAAAATTTGCTGTTCAAAAAAAAATTGAACATTTGAATAAAGGCTCAACATATTTTGTTATTAGCTTAAAGAAGTCAAGATTTTGGTGAGATTTTTTTATCTGAGAATAATTTCGAAATTTTAGGCACATTTTTTTTTAATTTGCCACTTAGAATTGGGAAGAGCGAAGCACTGCACTGAAGACCAACACGGAACCATTTTAGTTCTGCATAATAATGGTAGATCCATAAGAGAGATCGCAACAGTCATTGCGCGAATGCTGTGGAATGCAATAAACTCCAAAAGTTTTGAGGAAACCAGTTGTGAGAAAAGCTAAACGAATCCGTTTATGTTCTCAAAAGATCTTCAGCGAGAAATAGAGACGCCAGTCTGTTCTAGAACTATTCGTCGTATCTTTCAGGATGTTGACCTTCACGCATGATCTCCAAGGAAGGTGCCCTCACTAAAAAAAAAAAATACACACCGTTTGCTCGTTGCCCAAAGTGCGAGGCCTTTAATCCGTGGTTCACAAAACCAACCGTGAAGCATGGAGGTGACAGCATAATGTTATGGGGTTGTTTTTCTTGGTGGAGCGTTGGTCCAATATTCGTGGGCTGACAAAAATATGCCACTTAAATGGCTTTTCCAGCAAGAAAACGACGTTAAGCATAAGGAAAAATCAACAAAGCTCTGGTTTCAGCGAAACAAATTGGAGATTATAGAGTGGCCTTCTCAATTACCAGACCTTACTACTATTCAGAACCTCTGGAATGAGCTGAAGATTGATGTTAGTAAGCATAAAGCTTCCAACAAAATGGATTTCTGGAGAATTGTGCAAGAAGTGTGGTATTCGATTCCACAAGAAAAGTGCCAGAAGTTGGTAGACTTTATGCCAAATTGAATGGATGCATTGTTGAAAAATAAAGGGTTTTCAACGAAATATTAAATATTATTTGCTAATAAATAAAAAAAATCTATTGCTAAGCTAATCAAGTGTTTCTATTTTTGTGACCAGCTTGTTGGAAAGCATAAATCAAACGGACTAATAAATTTTGCAAACCCCTTCCAGTTTTCAAAAAGAAAAATTATTTAAAATAGATTAACAACAAACTTACCACTAATATGTAACACTAATGTTTTTTAGTATTTGCCTAGTATAATTACTACACACAATATAACACAAAATTATGGAGTGTTCATATTATTTTGGCCATATCTGTATATACCTTTGTTCTCTTTGTTGAATAGATCTTGAGTTTTAGTTCTTCATTTGCAAGGTTTCCCAAGCAAAATCAATAAATAATTTCAAAATCCAATTGGAATCATTAATTATAATTTTTTTTTTATACAAAATACTTTCACCGTCGGTTTTGCTCCAAAAGGTTTCTGATTTCCTTTTATTTTCAAAAAAAAATCACTGGCGCCCTTTTTATTTTCAGATACTACGCTCCTGAGGTAGTGTATAAACCAATCAGTTTATAATCTTACTTTTGATCTAACATTATTCTTTTTTTTATTTTCCAAAAAAATTAATGTTCACTGAACCGCTTGCTGAACCAAGCCGCGGTGGTAGCGCTTTTTTGCTGCCTGTTCCACTTTTTACTCGCTTTGTTTTAATTTTCCCGCCCAACGTTGACAGTTCTTCCTTGTTTCTTTTTTTTTTTTGTTGGTCAATCGTTGTAGAGTAGTTTGCCGGTCGTTGTGTTTAATTTTCATTGGCGCAAAATTTGAGTCGATTTAGTAATATGTTAAATCATTTTTAGTATGATACTAGGCTTAAAAGAGGATTTTCTTAAAATTTTACTAAAGTTAAAATCACAAAATGGCTAATTTATTTTTTAGTATCGTACTAAATCCATATGCCACTTTGAAATTTACAAACGTCAAAAAGTTATGTTCGCTTACTTTTTTGCACTATTTTAAGCGTGTTTTGTTGTAGTTTATTAAGAAAATAGATTTAATTAGGAAAATATTAGTAAAGTGCTTTAGTATTAGCAAACTGTTAAGTGGTATCATGCTAAGCCCTTAACATCAGGCTGTTTAAAACTTTGCGCCATTGTTTTTTTCAATGCATTTAAATTTAATAATTAGGTATTCGGTTCGCGATCATAAACTAAAGTGTAGCAGTGTTTAATTGAGATCATGGATCGGAGAGAGATTCCGGATTGCCAAATAAAAACGCCATAAGACCACCAACATATGTACATGTAACTCAATTTTATGGAAACCGGTCAAAGAATAATGAAGTTGACATTTTTTGATATCAGCACCGTAGATACTTTAATAAATACATCTTCCATAACGACCCCTTCTTCCAATTTGTACAACCGTCACGCTCGCGTCGTTCAAACTTTGATTCATGGTTCAGCAATTTCACATTATATACATTATATTCCTCCGTATACAGTATACACTCGATATAGTGAATCTCGTTCGAGTGATCTATCCATTATAGTGAATACAGGGTACTCTACAACCCAAACGCAAAATAGTTGGTCTACTCATCAATTAACATAATAACTCTTTTTTATATACCAATATTTTCTGGTCCCAAGCAGTTGCTGTTTAATTTTTTTTTTGTCAATGTAATACATTACACTTAATAAAAAAATTAAACCAAACAGAACTAAATTTGAGAAAACAAATATGGCTCCAGTTCGCATTCTCTTAAACAAAGATAGAGCATAATAGCTGGACTACTCGCTCTGAGATGCAAAGAAGTTGGCCTATGGCGATTTAAATAGATTTTCAATTAACCGTTATTAAAAAAATGATATGCAATTGTTTTGTTGTTTTTTGATCTCTTGTTTTATGCAAGCCATCAACAGTTTAATGTCAACCATGGTGCGTGGCGGTGCATTATCAGAAGACCTTAAGGAAGCCAGAATTAAATCCTTCGAAACGGGATTATCGAGCTATAAAATCGCAAAACAATTCAATTTATCGCGCTCATCATTATCTCAGAGTTCAAAAATAGTGGAAATGTGGAGATTGGTAAAAAAACGGGACGCCATTAAGATTCCTCGAAATTGCCGAGTTTTAAAAACAATAAAAAAAGAAAATCGACGTCAAACTGCGGCAGCAATAACTGTTCAATGAAGAGAAAGAACCTAATTAAGTGTTTCAATTAACACTTGTAAGCGAAATATGAAAAAAAAAATGGATACAAATTGTATAAGGTTGGTTGTAGAATTATTTAAATTAGATCTATTTTAATTCGCCAAAGAAAAAACACTTTTAACACCTAAACAAAAGAAAAAGCGGCTAGAGTGGGCCAAACAATGTCAATGGCGGTCCGTTATTTGGAGTGATGAGTCCAGGTTTGAGGGTTGCGTGGCGATGAACGAAAACGAGTAATTAGAAATTCAAAAGAGGCTTTTCACAAAGATTGCCCTAAAAACACACTCAAGTTTCCAGCATCGCTAATGATATGGGATGCATGTCTGGATTGGGTTTGGGCATTTTACATTTTGTAAATGGAGTTGTCAATGCTGCCAAGTACAGGGATATTCTGCAAAATGAACTTCTCCCATCTCCCGATGGAGACTATAGGTATTTTATAACAGAATGGTGCTTCTTGTCATACAATAAGGTCCACAATTGCGTGGTTATCTGCTGAAGCAATTCCTTAACTGGAATGGCCTTCCAGCATCCCGGACCTTTCACCAATTGAAACTGTCTGGCATAAAATGAAATGAAGCAAAAACTGCGAAAAGAACCATTCCAGACTTAAAAGCTAAAATCAAAAATATTTGGCAATCTTTTGGTACAGAAGAATGTCAAAAATTAGTTGACACAATTCCACGATACATAGAAGCAGTTGTCAACGCCAAAGGTCACATAACATAATGGTGAAATAAAAATTAAGACACGTAAGCCAACTATTTTGCGCCTAAAAATATGTAACAATCGTTATTTTATTTTGTAAGACTGCTCTATACTATTTTGCGTTTGGGTAATAAATAGTGAACAACAAAAATCTCGGTATAGTGAACTCTGATTTTTTTCTCAGAATTTCATCTACAATGCGTCCATAGCTTGCCGATAAGTTTTAACCATTTAGCTTCATGCCGTTTTACTCATAAACTCTTCAAATGCGTTTGTATTTATATTGATAAGGACATTTAATGGGCGGTACATGATAATGCAGATTATTCTGGCATTTTAGTCTTAAAAAATTTACAAAAAAAAAAACTGTCCAAAACAATTCATAATTAAGAAAGGCATAAATGAAAGTGACGAATTATTTTTCCACATTTCTTGTTCTACGAGTACAGAATTTTATTTCTACCTTGGTACCCAATAGTTAATATTAATTTCCATCAATTTGTTTGTTGTTGTTTTTATGAGTTGTATAGCTTTATTTTTTTTGTTATTTAGGTGATATGATATTATGTTCTTTTTTTTGTTTAATTGATGAATTTTTTTCAATGAAAATTAAAATGCTTGCGCTTTTTGTCAAGCCTCACTCTGCCAATGTATTTTATACAATGTTTGTAAAATAGCTTATTTACACTTAAAAATTATAAAAAGAAGGTTGTGTGTACATCACACTATTCAATGTTGGATAGTTCTTATTAAATTTATCTTTGAAAAACTAATAAGAATTCTCTCTCGAAATAGTGAACAATCTCGAAATACTGAGCATGCTTGGTTTGTAGTACTTCATTATATCGAGTCTACTGTATATAAATCTAGGAAGTACACTAAAGCATTGGCAACGAGACCATCGACTTAAACATTACACATTTTAATACAACACAATATACACTAATGCATGAGCATCAACAAAACAAACAAACAAAAAATCGCCGTCAAATACACAAGAAAATGAACCAATAAAAAAATCCTCAGCGAATACCCACAGTAGTTGACTCACTTTAACCACACACGAAGAAGTAAAAAAAAGCAATGATTTTGACAATTGTCTCGATTTCTTTCTGGTTTGATTTTACTCACTTGTTCGTTCCACAATTCTATTCTCATCTGATATAGGAAGTTTCGATTAATATCATCAAATGAGAACATTTAAGAACAGAAAATTCCTCACGAAACAGCAAAAAGTTGTAGGGACTTTTCTGTACGGAACAATTCGTATGAGCCTTGTCCAATACGGGCAAAACTAGATAATGTTTTACAGCCCTATTAATAAAAAACGCTTAGTCCACCTTTAGTCTATGGACTTACAAAACCATGGACTAAAATTTCCTATTAATAAGAAATCGAACAAATCTACTACAATAAGTATCAACTCTACCTCTTTTTATTCTATGGCCCTGTAAATTTTGATCTTAAATGTCAATTCTTAGTCCATGGCTAGACCACCGTCTTCGATGGTCTAGCGAAGGAGTAAGTTGGTAAACGTCAAATATTAGAGATTGTGTTTTATTAATAGAAATTCGCACTTAGTGAAGGGAGTAGGCCCTAAACCTTCCCTAGTCCATGTTTATTAATTTGGGTTTTAATGTTTAAGGGAAATATATCTGTTAAAAATGAATATAAATATAAAGGGTCCGCCAAATAACTTTTTTCTTTTTTAAAATGCTATAAAAAAAACTACTGAATATTTTCTCAAATTTCTTTTTTTATTTGAACGTACAATCCTTCCGGTTTATAATGGAAAATAATTTCATTCAAATAGCTGCCTCAGCTGGCCATGCAGTAGCCTACACGATCAGTCCAAATTTTAAGCACATTATCGATTGTGTGCAGCTTTATTTCACCAATGGCTTCACGAATATTGTCCTTTAAAGCGTCAATTGTCTCTGGATTGTCGGCGTAACACCTATCTTTAACGGCCCCCACAAATAATAGTCCAACGGTGTCAAATCGCAGCTACGAGGTGGCCAAACGTAATCAGTTCTGCGGCTGATAATGCGATCTTCAAAAACACGGCGCAAAACATCGAGTGTAGCTTCAGCTGTGTGGCACGTAGCGCCGTCCTGTTGAAACCAAATATTGCCAATATCCTTCTCTTCAATTTTTGTGAACAAAAATTCGTTCAACATGGCCCGATAATGATCGCCATTGACTGTAACGGCCACTCCTTGCTCATTTTCGAAGAAAAATGGTCCAATTATGCCTCTGGACCAAAATCCGCACCAAACAGTGACTCGTTTTGGGTGTATCGGCTTTTCAATGTATGCGCGCGGATTTTTTGTGCCCCAAATGCGACAATTTTGCTTGTTTACATACCCGCCAAGATCAAAATGAGCTTCATCTGAAAAGCTGATTTTTTTGGCAAAATCGGCATCTTCTCTAAGTAGATCGCAGGTCGACTTAGCGAAGCGAAAACGCATTGGATGGTCAGTTGGGTTCAACTCCTGAACCAATTATACTTTGTATGGCGTCATACCAAGGTCTTTATGCAAAATTCTACTCAATGATGTCTCCGAAATGATCAATTGTTGAGAACGACGGTGAATTGATGTTCATGGCGCTTCACGCACACTTTCTGCCACAGCAGAAATATTCTCGGGTGAACGAACTGTTTTTGGCTTTTCACGCTTTGGTTTATCGATGAGGATGCCTGTTTCTTTTACTTTTTTCACAAGATAACGAACATATGGTGCTTCTCTTCTTCCAAACTCCGTACGCAATTTTCGCACACATTCTGCAACATTACCATGATTTTCAAAGTAATGTCGCAATATTTCCCAGTGTTTTTCAAGCATACACCCAAGCATATTCGTTCAGCGGAAGGATAAAACTAATTATTATCTGTCAAATCAGACATGAGCTAAGTGTTACCATTCAGGAAATAAGCACTAGTTGAAAAAAAAAACGTTAGATGGCGGACCCTTTAGTAAGTTTTTTTTTTTAATCAGCGACGGAAAGCACTAAACGCTTGTTTTTATTCAATGAGAATTACCTTGTAGCGCGACCTATGACCTCAAAATACAATAACAGATCAGTTTTTGATAGTGTAAAAATATTCAAAATGCACGACTGTGTCATTATATCGTAAACACAAAATTCCTCATAGTACAGATAAATATATTTTTAGAGCTGTTTTTTACTTTTTTTTTTTATTACTATTGTCTTAACAAATCTAAAAAAAAAAAACAGATTACCAAAGATTATATAGAATCAAAATATCGAGTTAATTTCGTTGTAGAAAATACTTTTAATTTCAGTTTTTTTCCACCTAGGGACCACTGTGCGGCTTCTCAACAATTGCTTGTGGATTATGATCACTCCAAATACGACCATTTTGCTTATTTATGTACCCATTTAACAAAAAGTGAGCTTCATCCCTGAACAAAAAATTTTGAATCGAACCATAAGTTTGGTAATAAGTTTGAACGATTTGCAATCGTTGTTCCAGGAGAAAGTCTATTAATTATGAAATGACAAACCAAACTGAGCATAAATCAAGTGGCAGCTGTCAAAAAGACCAACTCCGAAAAAAATATTGCCAGATTGAAAACCACAGGCCTAAAAAATACACCCGTAACTAGTCTATTTCTTTTATAAAGTCAGAAATTTTAGAATTGTTTTTGTTTCCGAAATAAATTTCTTACTTAACCTTGTTTATTTTTTGTTGTTGTTGGTGAAATGTAAAGACGAAAAAAGATATTATTGGCCCATATTCATAGTCATATTTTAAACTCGAGTCTATATGAACCGATGTCTAAACTTGTCATAGACGTTAGACACAGCTACTATTCATAGAGAATTTAGTAGCTCTATTTAGTAAAACCCGGCTCTAACATGAATTCTATTACAACTCTGCTCCAATTTTCTTTCAATCTATCATGAAAACATCGAAAGGTCAAAACGAGTGGACATAAAAAAAAACAAATTTTTGAAATGTAGTGCAGTTATCCGGATTTTATTTAGGATGAAATGCTTATAGATAGCAATACCAGGGAAGTTGCGGAGATTCATTTGTGTTATGATTTTTCCGATCATCCACAAGATGCTGATACTATAGTCCAATGTAAGAGGAAGAAAAGCCAGCTGCAATAGAAACTCCTGTTCAAAAGCTGAAACTCCAAAAAAGCTATCTTACCTTAAATTAATTTTGACGTGTTTTATGAAGTTATAATAAAATATTTAATTTTTCCTTTTTGGTTGTATAAAATAACTTTTTAATTTAAATGTCTGGTTATAAAATAATAAAATTCTGCCGAAATATTCTTGCTGTGATCGGTCTTACATAAAAATTTAAGTCTTCTTGTATTGAAAATTCTATTTCATTAAATTCTGCATTATTGTGATCAAAAACTGCAAAAAAATTCTTTACTTTAGTTGATAATATATGCTAACAATAACAAGTTTATCCTTGCATGTGAGATTTCATTTTTTCGCTATAATTATGTAGAACTGCATCTGACACCACAACGTTTTTAGCCGTAGACTACAAGTCAACTCTCAGCCTCTCACAAATATATCGGAATTTTGATTTAATCTGTCTATTTAGGCCTATTTTCTTGTAGCGATGTGGTAAGTATTGAATTTTTCCTCCTGTCAACTTTGTGGGTTTCTTACAGGAGTGAACAATAGCAGCCGAAAAAAAAACTTAATGAATGCTGTTAACACTTCAAGGCGTCTGATATTCGCAAACCTCTTTAAGTTGGTTGGTCTTCAATATTTAGCAAATCGATTATAAATGTTTCTTTGTCGAATCGAAACCTTTATAAAATTCGTCGTTACTCAGTTCAAAGGAGTCGATTTTTGTCCTATAGCGCTTTCGTCTTCTTGTAGTACCATTTCCAAGTCAAGCAAGATATCAAAATCTTTTTTAATGTTTTCATCAATTGACATTTTTCTTTCTTTTAATTCAAATCACTTTTGTGTCACAAATTTTTTTTCTTTTTTTTTAAAGAATTTATGATGTTCGGTAAGCAACAACCTAGTAACAACTTATCAAACATCTATGGATATGCGCCATTATGAATATTTTCTATGGAAATTGTAATCTACAAATAAATTATTATTTTTTATTTACATGGTCATATTTTAAAATAAAATTAACCCGTACTTTGAACTTCTCAAGACATTTCTAACATTATTCCACATCTTTTGAGCGATGGGTTACAAAAAAAAAATTATTACAATCTCCACATTCAACATAATATAGTTAAATGCTCGAATAACTCGTTGGGAATTTGAGCTTGAGAATTATAACTACACCATTCTGCATCGAAGTGGTCTGTTAATGGGTCATGTTGATTCTTTAAGCAGATAACCAGTAACATGCGTTCAGAGTCACAAAGACATTAAACAAATGATTACAGTTGTTAATGCAGATGATGTAGATATGCAATTACAAATAACTCAAAATAGAGACGAAAATATAGATAAATTACGAGAACAGTTAGAAATATAAGAAGTAAAGGGTTATTCATTCTGTGGTCTCAATAGGATAGGGCTGGAATTCCACATCTGTCAAACTAAGTTGTTAAACTATTTTTATTTTCAGTTGAAAGTCTGACATTTACAAAAATGGATCGCTTAACTATCGCACAACGCATACAAATTGTTAAAACCTACTACAAGAATGGTGATTCTGCCACAGCCACATATCGTACTTTAAGAGGAGATTATGGTTTACATAATCGTCCAACTACGCAAGCAATTGGCAAAATTGTGAAGAAATTTGAAGGGGCTGGATTGGTTACAGATATTGTAAGGCCTGTGCATCATCGTTTCGCTCGTACCACTGAAAATATCGCTGCTGTAAGTGAAAGTGTTGCCAAAGAACCGAATTTGTCGATTCCTCGTGGTTCTCAGGAATTACGACTGTCTAAAGGCACATTATGGCGTATTTTGCATTTGGATCTACACCTACATCCATATAAAGTCCAGCCCACACAACAACTGAAGCCAGCTTACCATTCACAACATGGTAGATACGTCGAATGGGTGCTTGAACAACAGGCGGTGGACGTCGATTTTTCGAACAAAATTTTCTTCAGCGACGAAACACATTTCTCACTCGGTGGGTATGTTAATGAACAAAATTGTCTTATTTGGGGTTCTGAGAATCCTCAAGTAATTGAAGAGAGGTCATTACATCCACAAAACGTCTGTTTGGTGCGCTCTTTGGTCCGGAGGTGTGATTGGACCTTACTTCTTCGAAAACGACGATGGAACGACTATCACAGTTAATTTGGAGCGTTATGGTCATATGGTAACCGACTTTTTTTGCCTGCTGTTGAAGAATACGACTTGGAGAATATGTGGTTTCAACAAGACGGTGCCATATGCCACACAACTCGAGCGAATATGGCTTTATTGCAAGAGAATTTCCTGGCCGCGTAATTTCTCGTCGTGGCGATATCAACTGGCCACCAAGATCATGCGATTTGATACCGCTGGACTTTTTTTTGTGGGGCAACGCGAAAGACTGTGTTTATGCAGATAAACCTTTAACTCTTGAGCACTACTTAAAAACCAACATTCGTCAAGTTATGGCTGAGATACCGCGCAATATGTGTCAAAAAGTGGTCGAAAATTACCTCAAAAGAATCGATGCTTGCAACAATTCGCGTGGTGGTCATTTAAATGAGGTAGTGTTTCACACATAATGTCAACGTTCAAACTTTATAATAAAAAAGAAATATCATGAAAAAAAATATTCTATATGTGTTTTATTTACGTTTACTTTTGAAAGCGCAAAATGGATAACCCATTACATACGCGAAAGACATTATTTCAAAAATGGGATGACGATACTTTTTAAATGATCGTCGAAGAAAAAATTGCCAAATCAAGTGATGCTCAGTTTAGAAAACGCACACGAATATATATTATCAATCTATAACTTCCACGAACTCAAAGATCACAATTAATGATTTACGATCAGGACGAATTTAATTCCATATGCTTACACAACAAGCGCAGCATATAATTAACCAGTTGCACCTCCAATTGACAGGAACATAGCTGAATTCATCTACTTAAAGAATTAAAAAAGAGGACACAAGAAAAAACACTCCATCTGAAAGCAGTCACCTAATTTGTAACATCGCCCTTTGAAAAGGTGAATTCGTCTCGGTGTTGAATAAAAGATAAAGACATCAACCTGCCAATCACGAAGGGGATTTATCCTCACTTCGTGCACACAGTGAAAAGGCTCCAAACACCACCTTTAAACTAAATTTACTTCGGTCCATCAGGCTCCAGACTTATTCAGTCTGGCAGAGACCAGGCCACAAATCAATTAATTTGAATAATTATTATCTTACGCACTTGTTGGTTTGGTTGGTTGGTTTGGCTTTTATAGAGATATAAAATGCCGAGGAAATAAACTCTCAAGACAGTACTTCTTATAGCCACTTATTGTTGTTCCTTCACATTCATTGACGGTGTCTGCGCAGATTATTAATGAAATTAAAGTGAAGAACAGGGATAAAGAGTGAGAGATGGGGTCCACTGGAGAAAATATAATATAAATGTTAATGCTAATGGATTTTCAGTTTTGAATTATTGACTGGCATTGTCAAAGTCTTACACGCTCGATTGGCCAAAACGATTAGACTATATTTGACATCTTACGTGAATATAAACCTAATAGTCTGTTCGTCAGAGTATATTAAACACCTTAATGGACTTTTGACTGTTGAGCTACTGCAAACATCAATTTCCTGCCAGTTGTCTTCTTTTGATTGACGTTTTATCATAATTGAATTATATTTTAAACAAGTTGCACGATTTTAAATTGTTTATGGGCTTTGTCTGAGAAGTCGCTAAATCGTAAGGAGTGGGGTCACTTGAATTAAGTTTATTTGTTACATTCATTATAGCAAGGCATACCAGTTCGGTAAACAAGTGTTGGCTCATTTAAAAATATCGTTGTTAAAGGGAGAGGGGGGGGGAGGTAGTGAGTTAAACTGGTGTCATTTGGAGAAGCGGAATGTCTGAATTTTCAATTTAAGCGATATGTGGGCGTGTTTCATTTTTAGCTCATACTAATCAACTTTTTTTTCGATATGAAGAACTACATGCCTGTAAGACCTAAGGTTTTTTAAATGCAATCTAAATTCTAGTACCGCCGTGTATAAAGGAATAGAAATAAAGGATTAAGCTCGAGGAATAGAAAAGATTTCTGCCTACAGTAGGATTCGAACCCTCACTTCTAAATACTAATAAAGCCCTATATGCACTGCGCAATTGCCACGCATCTTGTATTTCTTTCGCATCATCTAAGCTTTTGTTTGTTATATACGGATGCGCGCACTAACGGGGTTTTGACTACCCTTAAAATGATCAAGCAGAGTGCGAGCATAATGAAAGTATTGAAGGATGTAAGACGAGATCTCGATGCACATTGGTGCAGCCGGGTGAAGCAATCCACATTCACGTTGTACGGTTGTGTGTTCTTCCTATCTCTGTCTCTCTCTGTTGTATTAATGTATTTAAAAGTTTAAGCCAATGGTCTAGTTGCCAGTGCTTCAGTGTCTCTACTTCGTAGATTTATCTGCGGAGTAGTATAAAATGTAATGTAATGTAATGTTTAATGGGAGGAATGTAGCTGGCTATTTCAATAAAAAACTGTCTGTAAAAATACCGATAGAACAAGGAGACATTGCGACGGTGTTCTAAGAATTCAAAGTTTCATTGCCTGTCATTCTTTGAACTCTTATTTGAATTATATCCAAAAGATTCAAATGTTTTTTGGGAGCTCCTGCCCATATGTGCGAGTTATACTCCAGCCTTGGACGAATGAAGGCCTTATAGATCACAGCCGCATCAATCGGGGAAAAGAATTTCTTGCATCTTCGAAGAAGATCAAACACTTATTTTGCAGCGTTTTTGGCTACATCGAATATGTGTTAATTCCACAAGAGGTGGTCTGTGATGCACATGTCAAGGACTACAAACTGATCGGTTTCTTAAATGCAAGTGAAGCTCATGGATAGTGGCATGGGCTCTGCAGCACTAAGTTTTTGGAGCATTAAATTCTACGCTGTTTTTTATTCCCCATTGGAAAATGCTGTCGAGATCAGAATTTAATGAGCTTATCATACGCTGCCGTTGCAGTTTCACATCCGAAGAACAAAGAAGTGAATCTGAAAACGAAAATGAAGAGAGTACTATTGTCAGCAAAACAATTTAGTGGATAAGAGATCATTAATGAAAATGAGAAAAGGAGTTGGAGATAAAACAGAGCCCTGTGGCACACCAGCTTTTATTTTATGAATATCAGACTTGAAACCGTCCAATACAACTTGTATTGAGCGGTCAGAAAGGTAATTTCTAATCCAAATAAGAAAAAATTCATCGATTCCAAATGCACGCATTTTCGATAAGAGAACTTAATGCCAAACTCAGTAAAATGTTTTGGAAATATCAAGCGCAATAATATTTTACTTTCTCCAAAACGATGTAAAGATTTTCGGTGAGATATACTATCAGATCACCAGTGGACCTATTGCTACGAAAGCCATACTGCCGGTCATTAAGGTGCTTTCGTTCTTCGAGATATTTCTGATAATTAATCAGCGATTCCATGACCTGGGTAAGAACATACTAATTAGAGGGTCAGGAAAATTCTTAGTTTTTAGGGACAGGCTGGACAAATGCTGTTTTCCATCCATTCGGAAAGAGGCCACTTTAGAGTAGGCCAGATGGAAAAGCTAGCATTGAAGAACGATGGATGGCGAACTACGCTGCAAGCAAATTTGATTTTCCACGACTGTCATTAAGTATTCCTAAGCATAAGCTGTAAATAACTTAGCGGTGACACTTTGATACTATTTTTTACACATTTTCAGAGATATAGTAAAAAAAAAGCAAGAAATTCAGATCTACCAGTGTTTTGTACAGAGACTTGCCATACATTACTCGAGAAGACAGAAGAATTATATTTAGTGTTACGAAAGTTTGGGTTATGTAGTTTGACCAATTTGAATTTCGTGAAAATGGCGCCCGGGTGGTTACATTAACGTCTTAAACGTCTTATTACTCCTTAATAAAATATTCTAATAAGATTACTTTTCTAATAATCGCAGGCATACAATATTTGAAACTTTTCGAAGACAAATTATAAATTCGGAAACGGAGGATAACTAAGTATATTAGAAAAATAATGTCTACAAAAGTGGAGAGATTTGACATACAGAATTAACTAGTGTTTTGATTCTCGGGGAGTTCAGTAGATCCAATGGGTACAGTAAGGACAGTTTTCAATTTCAGACACACGTCAAGTTAGGACTATATAGGCAACTGGTTAGGGACCGAATTGGTTGGAAAGACTTTGTCATGTATCAAAAATTTAGAGCAATAAGATACACCAACAAAATATTCTTTGAGCTTTTCAACAATCGCAGAAAATAGCACTCTTATTATGCAAATGCATGCTGTAGAGAATGAACCAACAAGAAAAAGCACGAGGCTACTGTCCATATGTGAGTGTATAACTCGAGAACGGATTTGTTCGATTTTTATGATTTTGAGTTCGATTATTTCATATTGCTCGAAGAAAATTCTCAGGAATTTCAGGCACGATCCGGTTATTTTTTTGCTTCAAAATTGTCAGGTTGATTCACATATAAGAATAATCATTTCAAGTTAATTCAGTGAGCATTGTGATTTCTTTGAATTTTTTTTAAATTTATTAATAGAAAAATTAGATCCTTAAAATTGAGGCTAACCAACTGCTTTTAATTTCGTTCCGGTGATTCAATTGCATGTACGTTCTAACGTGTCGGCTTATTTCTCCCTTTGTACGGGTATGCGCCTGGGTTTCGCACTTTAGTAAAAAAAAATGGAAGGTTGATCGAAATATGTTGATTAAAACATGCATATTTATTTATAATTCAGTTATTTTCATTATATTTGATGGAGCTTTTGAATAAAGAATTTGAATTGATCGAATTACATCAAGCCAGGCAGCTAGTCTTCTAAAATTATCAATCATCAATCATTAAAGAAATGTCGTTGTTATTTTTGTTTGGACCTTTTCGTTGCTATATTGTTAAATATAGTGGGTAAGTCTTTTGCATTTTTGTTGATCAAGTTTTTGGTTATTCTCTCATCATAGTCTAATTCCTAACTGTTTCCATTGAGTCTTCATTTTGGATTGGAAGATTCAGCATTTGGAATTTTAAAGATTTCATATGGATTAAGCCTTCAAGATGGGATAAGACATAAGATCAAACATCTTATTTTGCCCTTTCTTCATGAATGTCCTATATGAATAACATAAAATTATATTTTATTCTGATGTAAGGCTTATTAAAGGCCATATGGCCTTTATGCTAAGCTCACCTTACCAATTATCCATTTCTAACCAAAGAATGAGTAATAAGCTCGAAATCACGTAATCGATTTCAATTACAGTCGGCACGACTTGCTAAATAATTTCAAATTTGTAATAAATGTCGAATCGCACAACACAATCACAATTACTTTGCATCAGGGTGATGTTAGAAACCCCATCATCATCAACAACAAGCTATATAAGTTCTACTCGTACAATGTATGTAAATGCGCGAGGAGGATGGTGTAGTTTTATTTTTCTTTCAAGAAAACCTTAAGCCCAGTTAGGCACATAACCATTATAGCTTTATTGAAGCAGAAGCAGAGCAATAGCAGCAACAGTAGAAATAGCGCCGCTCATTTCCGTATCCTTAGATGCACGCTATTTGATAAGATTCCCTATATAAGCCCCAGCAATCGTTATACAACAGTTACAAATAAACAGGACACAATTCAAATTCAACAGAGAGAAAGAAAATATTTTTGGCAATTGCCATCGTTTAATCCGTGTTCTTGTGTGGGGGGAAGGGCAAATTTCTCTTGCAATCCTTTGTCAATTTTGTGTAGACACTTGGATTAGTCGAAGCTATATCCTGTTTTAAGATGTGGTTAAGATAATTTGATTTTTTGTTTTTTTAGGTTAGATTTTTTTTTTAAATTCATGAATAGAACATGCAAAGGATATCCTCCTTAATGTCCTTTCTCGGTGATGGCGTTTTTTGTTAGATATCCATTTTCGAAGGTTTCTTATAGTCGTGGGTACCATCATGTACCGATGTCGGGCACAAAATGGGCGTTTTTGCAAAGTTTTGTTTTAGTTTCATTTATCCTTTGTCCTGACAGATCCTTATGGCAGATTGTCACACACCGAGACCACTACAAAAAGGTGTCCGATAAAACAATATAGATATAATGTGTTTTGTCTCGAGGTGGAAAACATGTTGTTCTAACATTTTCGTTGCTCTATTTCGCCCTTTTTTTGTGCGATACAAGATTTCAGATAAGGATAATAATAAACAATTTTTATTTTTGGGTTAGTCCGATATCCTAATTTAAAATAAAGTAAAATAAATCAAGGATGTTTCAAACTCACCATTTATACCATTTTCGGCACGATTTTTTAATCCCAAAATAGCGTCGATCGTGTGACGAGGAGTTAGTGTTTGTCCGGCTGATCCTAATTTGCGGCCAGTGTCCTTGATGTCAGCATCTATAATTCAAATAAAATGAAAAGATACGAATTATCAACTGCTGCGCAATTATTGTCACATTTAAAATAACTCGCTGAATTCCTTGCCGCAATATCGCATGTTCCCTAGGATTTTGTCGTGTGTGTAGGAGATTAAAAAATACATTTACTTGCATTAACTAGGCAAACAGAATAATTATACCATTCTCATTGGTATATATTCAGCCATCAGCTAAGAGGGCAGAATGGGTTGGTCCTTTCAGCAGAATTGCATTAAATTGTCGCCCGTTTGAGTCGCACCGGGCGTTTTGTGTGCGATTTTTACTTAAGAGAAAGCATTTAATGACAATTTGTCATGGTATATTGGTGCAATTAGAGTCTGTAATTTGTTTGGAGTTTAAAACGATTTCATATGTCAAACATGTGAAAAAGGAGGGTTGAATATCTAGGTACCCACAGAGTATAAGTAGGTTGGTACACGCTAGGAATTCGGAATCGGAGTCATATATAGTTAAGATATATGAATATTTATGGTAAAGAAATTAAATTACATTTAATTGTAAGGTACCTAAGTGCGCGGGGCAAATGAAATGACAGGTTTAATGTGATATGTTGTTGTTGGAAAAAAATGGCTAAGCTATATGAATCTAGATCAAGGTGAATTGTGTGCTAATTAGACGTGTCGGATGGGAATAACAACATAAGCAATGCAATTAAGGATTTTTGATATGAAAACAATTGGCCGCTACCAGTAAATATATTTCCTTAAAGAAAAAAAACTACCTACATTTTTAAGCCGCGAATGATTCTATAAGAAAAATGTCGAATGTACGTACGTTCATACGAACGACATCAGGATCAAGGATCAACTAAAATTAATGAGTAAGTTTATTGTATTCAGAAATATAAATACAAATAAATAAATATAAAATATTTTTTGATTGCTCAGTTGTTATAGTTTGAGGGAATACAAAGATGCCATTTGCATTAACGGATAAATAGAATATATAAAAAAAAATTCAAAAATCGTTGGAGCTGTTTTTTTTTTTAAATAATTGTTTATGTATAAAATTTTGAAAACCTTTTTTAATAAAAAAAATTTAAAAGCCATTTTGAAGATTATATTTATATAACTACATAAAAACGCAAATTTCAAAAAAATTCAGTGATTTGTTTTCGAAAAATTAATTTTTCATAAAAAAATTGTTTATTTTTTAGAAATCGAAAAACTTTTTTTTCGAAAATTTGAGTATGCAGTTTTATTAAAACTTTTAGGGAGCATTTGCATAAGAAAAAATAATTTTAATCGGTTTGTCCAATATTGAGAAAGTCGAAAATACTAAAAGTGGTTCTATGGGAAATACCGTTAATAAGTACGCAAAATAAAATATTTTTATGCTTAAACTAATTTTATTTTACAAATATTTTTTATAAAAATTCTTAAAGCTGTTTTTTTTTTTTAAATTTGTATGGGAGGTACATTAATTTTTACTTTAGGAAAATAATTTTTTTAAGTATTCAAGACAATGTTAGTACAAAATTTCGAAAAAATCTATTGAATCATTTTCGAAATTTTGAGTTTTCCAAAAAAAAAATTGTAATTTTAGCTTACAAGATAAGCTTCTGCGTAAAAATTTCAAAAAAATGAAATCAACCTTTTCCCAGAAAATCGAAAACAAAAAAAATGGTTCTATTACACGTACCAAAAATAACCATTTTTTCCAACAAAAAAAATACCAAAATGTAATTCCCTTCATTAATGAACTGATTTTTTTTTATGAAAATCGTAAGAGCCGTTTTTTTTTAGAAAAATAAGATTTTTTGTTTTTGATAAAAAAAATGTATGTTTGAAAAAAACATTTTTTTTCCAATGGATAACTTGCCTTATACATATGTAGTACATATAATCGTAAGTAAAAAAGATATGAATTCTTGAACGAATTTCAATATAGGTATCATAAAAAAATGCTATAATCGTTGTAGCGAATTAAAAAATAAATTATTTTTGTATGTATAAAATCTTAAAAACGTTTTTTAGAACCAAATTTGAAACACTAATTTCCAGTATGTAATAATTAACATAAGTATAAAATTTAAATTTATAAAAAAAATCAGTGGCTTGTTTTTGAAAAATCGATATTTTCAAGAACAAAATTTATTTATTTTTTAAAAGCCGGAAAAACATTTTTTTTTATATGCAATATATGGGTTTTGTTTGATATCCCGCTTTTTAAAATCCCGTTTTTAACCATCCCGGTTATTAAGTTCCCGCTTTTGGATTCAACACAAGGTGAAAAAAGGACTGCTTTTTTCGGGATTTTTGAAAAAGGGATTTTAAAATTCCGATAAACTCCCGTAATATTTATTTATACTTTTAAGAAGTATCTGCATACATAAATAATTTTAATGGGTTCATCCAATATTTTCTCACGTCGAAAATATAAGGAAAGTGGTTCTATGGGAAGTATCGGTAGAAAGTGCGCTAAATTAAATGTTGTTTTTTTTGTTTAATTTAAAAGTGAACTGCACTAAGGTTTTTGAGAAAAAAATCTTTTTTATTACCCGGTTTTACCAATTTTATGGTACCTACTTTAGTGCATCTGTTTTATTTTGCTTAAGGAAAATGGTCTTTTCGAGTTTTCAAGAGAATGTCAAAAAAATCGACGAGTTTTATTGTGTTTTCTTAGGAATTTATTCAGTTAAAAAAATGTTTATTTTCGCAAATAGTTTTTGAAAAATTCTGGATAACATTACTGCTTAGACTTTCAAGGATCATCAAGAAACAAAATCAAATGAAGCGATTTCCAGAACAACGAAAACCAAAAAAAGAATGGTTCTTCTATAAAGGTATCAAACGTAATCAGTTTTTGACAAAAAAATAATTACGAAAAATTACCTTTGGGATTTATTAATGATATACTCGCAGACAAACGGCAAACAGACAGACAGATAGATTGTGAGACCCGCTTTTTGCGTCTTCCCTATCATCTTAATTTCAAGTTTGATCATTTTGATTTTGGCAAGATTACGATAACTTAAGCGCTTTTTTTTAGAACAGCATTTTTGTACTATGGGACGGGGTTGGCTGTGTATCTCCTCCCGTTTGCTTGGAAGGGGCAATTTCGTAAAAAAAAGTATTTAGAATGAAAAAAAAATATATAAAAATAACGGTAATATGTACCTACAATTAAGTATTATATCCTTCTTTTAAAGCCAATACTTTGTTGTATCTTCTATTAGAAATTTTTTTAATCAAGTAAAATATATAAACATTTTTTTAAAAAATACGGTTTTAAATCCAAAATTTGAAAAAAAAGATAAAAAAGTTTAAATTGTAATTTTTCAAAATTGTAAGACTATATATTTTTATTTTTCTCTGAAATTCTAATGCTCCAATAATTGTTAATCAAAAACTAGATACTGTATGATTTTATTCTAGTTTTTGAGAAAATGGAAAATTACTAAAACAGCTTTTTAGGCGCCAGTTATAGCTTTCATTGAAACTCATCATTGAAAACGTTGACTATCAATTCTGAGGCACTTAAGCAAATAAAATTGATGTTATAAGATATATAATATTTTGTGTCAAAAAAATATTTTATTTGCTCTCCCACTTTCTTGTAAATTCACTTTTGATTTTTCAATGATCATTGAAAACGCTTCCCATCATTGAAAAATCAAAAGTTAATTTAGAAGAAAGTGGTAGAGCGAATAATATATTTTTTTGACAAACAATATTTTATATATAATTACCTTCGTTTTGGTACCAAAACGACATCAGTTTTATTTGTTTAAGTGCCTTTTAGAATTGGTAGTCAAAGTTTCCAATTGGGAGTTTCAATGAAAGCTATAACTAGCGCCTTATGGGATATTTATTTTTATTTGCTTTATTTGCTTGCATAGATCATATAGTTTTCAGTTTTTATTAAGAATTAATTAAAGTACCCAATTTCAAATAAAAAAAAATAATATCTATGTATATAATTTTACAGTTTTGAAAAATTACACTTTAAGCTTTTGCTTACCCCCCGTTTCACAGTGCGAGCTTAAACTCCACTTTCGGTTTAAACTTCATATCAACAATTTATTCGGTTACACAGTGTTTTTTTTGTTATACCTAATTACTCAATTTTGAAATGAAAAAATTAAATAACAGATTTCTCTGATAATTTTGCGGTTCTTCCATATTACTCTACTTAAAATATTTGATATTTAACATTAATAAACTTAGAACTTGGCGCACTTTTAGATCTCACTACTTTTCAGGGCTGACTTGTTACGCAAAGGTTTTTGTATATACTCGTAGAAGAACTTGGCTACTTTTTTAACAAAAAACATAAGTTTTTGGTGTGATTTCACTACTTTTTGCAAAGATTCTTTTTATCAGGAAAGGTGGGTGGAATAAACGCCCGATGAATAAATGAATGCCTCATAAGGTAACGTAAGTTTTTAATTTATGAATTTTGTGAATTGATCTATTGAAACGGTAATTATTGATAAGAAGTGCGTGGATGAACCAACCCTGCATGAAAAATTTAATAATTTCAACTTTTTCTTCTCTAAAGCTGACTGCTCTAACAAACATAATCCTGCACGAATCGGAAGTGCTTTTAATATATTTTATATTAATTCTGTAAAAATGGGTGCTTATCGCTATCCTATCGCTCTACAAATTTTCATCACTCTACGACAATCAGTAGTTCTCTACATAGTTGATATCAAATCTATGCAAATGGGCGGTAGCCACGCCCCTGAATTTAAAATCTCAAATTTAAAAAGGTTGCCTTTGCTTGCGCTTTGAGCCCTACGCCTGTACCAAATTTAATCATTCCATGACGGTCAGAAGTTCTCCAAATAATGTATATCAATTCCATGACAATAGGCGGGTACCACGCCCCCCGAATGAAAAATCTTAAATTTTCGATTCTGTCCTTTGTATATACCACAAGGCCTACCGTTGTGCGAAATTACAAGAAGTGCTCCATAATTATGATGATCTGTCAGTGAGTGAGTGAGTGAGTCAGTTACGATTTTTGCGATTTTTGCAGTCTTATATCTCGGAAAGCTAAATATTGAAATTTGGCGAGTTGCCTAAGCCTGGTGAGCTTAGCAAATGCTGAAGTTTGAAGTTCCTGACTTTATTGGTAGTGAAGTTAGAGGGGGTCGAAAATCGCATGAGTTTGCTCATGTAAATAAGGTGTAGTGCCAGAAATTGGCTGGGCACTACCGTTCCCTTTGATGAACAAAACAAAATTGTGTGTTCAAATGTTAACGCGTTGTTATTGTGATTGTGAATATTATTTTATTTATTATTCGCTGTTTCGCATGTTTTTTATGAGTTATGCTGCCAACCATTTTTCATAAAATAGCGTTAAACGAAGTTCAACTGATCTGAAGATTAGATTTCACTGTGAAACCGGACGAATTAAACCAAAAATTTAAACTAAGTTTAATGTTCATGTTTTTTTTATTTTATTTTAGAATTAGAATTCATATTAGAATTCCCATGATTTAAAAAGTATAATACAAAAGAGTATTGGCGGAAAATTTTAGCCGATTTAGTAATATGTTAAATCATTTTTAGTATGACGCTAGGCTAAAAAGAGAATTTTGCTAATTTTAAACCAGTTAATTATCGTACTATTTTCTTAACATTTTACTAAAGTTAAAATCACAAAATGGCTACTTTGATTTTTAGTATCGTACTAAATCCATATGCCACTTTGACATTTACAAACGTCAAAAAGTTACGTTCACTTACTTTTTTGCACTATTTTAGGCGTCTTTAGTTGTAGTTTATTAAGAAAATAGATTTAGTATGGTGCTAGTTAAAAAGTTGTTAAAATTAGGAAAATATTAGTAAAGTGCTTTATTATTAGCAAACTGTTAAGTAGTATCATGCTAAGCCCTTAACATGAGGCTGTTTAAAATTTTGCGCCATTGACTTTAAAAATAGGTATAATACTTAATTATAAGTATTACAGTTATTTTTTAATATTTTTTATTATTTTTAGTACTCTTTTTTCTGAAATTGTGTCTCCCGCCCAAACGGGTCGCAATAGACCCTTCCCACCCATAGTAAAAAAAATGCTTGTTTTTGACTTCTCAAAAAAATCGTTATCAATTTTTGGCGCCTTAGTTATCGTACTCTCTCCACTCCATTTTTTTTTCATAATACAAAACTTTGTCACAAAGATGTTAGTTTTGCATGCATACATTTGATCTTCAAATTTGGGAAAGTCATCTCGGTACCTAATGTTAAATGATATAATAATTCTCTGTTCTAAATTTTAAGGAAATCTGTCAATGTCAAGTCGTTTTCGAAGTAGGGACTAAGTTTTTACAAAAAAAAAATCAAAACAGGGAGATTTGCAATAACACATCCATATTTAAAACATGTTTTTTAAGACTTTTAAAAACATGTATCAATTATCTGAAATGGTTGAATTCATTTTGAAACTATATACATTAGCCTGTTTCGACCAAAAATCTCCATGACAGTGACACTGTAGTTTTAATTATTTTGTAGCTCTTCTATATCACAAAACAGGTGAATTTTATTGTTCATTATTTTTTTAGAAACTTAGAAACTACACCACATCAACAATTAAGCCACATCACTATTGCAAGTGCAAGTTACAGATTCCATCGACACACGTGTGATTGATAAGTGTGTTCTGGAGTATTTGGAATATGACTATGATTTCAGTAAAAACGATGAGCTAGGTATGAGAATGCGCAGTCACTGCGTTATTACGAATCGTGGATCGGCTTTTGCATTTGACCCATCAATACTGTGGTCATTAATAGACATTTTAAATAAAATAAAAAAATGTCATAAATATATCACAAAAAACTTATTCAGTGAAATTTTAATTTCCACACTTCCTTCTTAAGGGTTTGAATATTAACTAAATGTATTTAAGCACATTTATAATAATAACCTAAAATCTTCAATTAAAACAAATATTCTTAAAGAAACTATCGTATATCGTCAGTATAAGGTAGAAGAGTTGAAAAATGAACACATGAGATAATAAGGTAAACGAAAATAATGAACAATATATGGCCAAGAATAGTGCCTTGCGGTACTCCATATACTAGGTGTACGGGAATGAACCTGGAAGTGGTGCCATACTGCCATTAGCACAAACCCATTATAATCTTGCATTAAAACCCCTTTATCTTTTTTTGCACAGAATTACGCAAATAACGATGAGAAATGCTTCCGAAAAAGAGTTAAGATTGTTAGGCAATTAGGATATTTATGGGTATTTGGATTTGTATATTATTTGACAGTTTTAAAAGTGCGGTTACACATCTAATCAAGTCCTTAAGCTAATTATTTACTTCTACTTACTTGGGAAACTTTAGAGTTCAATAAAGATGTTACAAGCTTCGGGCTTTTCTGATCAAACCCTGTTGCATAAGAGATTAATTTTGTTGATTGACTGTGCAACACCGATACCTTTAGTTTCTTAGAAAAGAGAATTTTCGTACGTCCAAAACGTGTCGATCCAATATAAAAGTAATTTCGATTTTGATTAAAAACACTTTTTCAATTTTTTTTTTTTTTAAAAACTTCGAACAATGTAAATGTTTATAGTTTCAACCACTGTTAATATTAATAACAGTGATCCGGGAGATTATTTTATTTCTGGAAAAAATACAATCCATTGCAAACAAAGTAAACTGACAACACTGTTGTGTGTGTCGTTTCTAGAAATACACTATTATCTTAGTTTAGTTGATGTGCCTATTGACCCACACACTTTTATATCTCAATTGGGCTAATAAAAGCATAACTTGTCATCACAGTTTTGCTGCAGAAATTTGGCTTAGTTGTAAAATAGCTTTTTGTGCGATATATTATTCAATCTAACCTTAAAATTTGTTAATTGCAAGACCAGCGTAGAAGTATCAAGAAAGTTTGTGAAATTATATTTTTCATTGTGCACTAGCAAATAACTAACAGTTTGTCAAAGTTTCATCTATATAGGACAGTAAGTTCCATACGTTGTTAATTCTATTGCGATTATATCGCAAGTATAAATGAACCAAATGCATTTGCTTACTTACACACTTGCGACAAAAACCGAGGCGACTAAAAAATTGAAGTCGCTAAAGCTTGCACACACTAGCAATCTCAATGATTCGATTGAAATTGAACACTTGATTTTAAACTTAAATTATATGAAATCCAAGTAATGCGATTTTAAAATCGCAGCGATTAACAAAATGCAACTATTTCTATTTCTGTCTGCGGATTTGTTTGAATGTGACACTGTAGGTTTTTCTGGCGACAAATAATCGCGAATTGCAAGTGTAAGCATGGCATGTAGCCAATACAATTTTTTTTATCCCAACGACTTAAAATCGCATGATAGTTACCAGCAATTTTGAATTACCTACACAACCACCAAACCAAAATGTTTGGACATTTTTGAAACTTCTGCACTTGCTGTCTTGAGAGGCTTTATGCTCAAGCCGAAAATTTTCGGTGGTCTCCACTAGGAGAGCGAAATGCTAACCAAAACATGAACGGAAAAATTCAAGAAGAAAAATAAACCCAATCAGAAAAAAATCACAAATAAACAAAATTTGGATGCCAGAAACAACAAGAAAAAAAAAACTTAAAACTGAAATCTAATTTTCCGCACACAATTAATTGGTCTGGGTAATAAATTGTCTGCGAAAAGTGAGTGGAGACTTTTTAAATTTCGTCATGGTTTCGTTTATGATTTCGTTCTGTCATTTTTGTATGGGATTTTTAATTTCGCATCAGCAGCGTACTAGGCTTTACTGTAAATGCATGGGAGTGTACTGTTATTTGCTTAAAAGCTTTTTCAATAGCTGGGTGTGAAAACCCATTTTTGATCGTATGTGTTATCACACTGTTTCATTTCGGCAAAAACATGAGTAGTCGCATGAAAATAAAATTATTTCTTTTTCTTCAAAGGAGTTCGGAATCCGAAACCCTTACCTGCAGATACGCCTTTTATTATTTTGTTGCGAAGAAATTGGTACATGTGAAAGAATGAAGTCCCCATGAATGCAACATTACAATATCTAAATAATTTTTAATCCTTAGAATGTTTGCAATTTTGTGTGTCAACACTGTTGACAGCAATTGAGAGGTATATACTACAGACATTCGAACAAACGCATTTGCTATATCCAAGGCTATTGATAACGATATTTTCAATAGCTTGCAATGCCTATATTGTCATTAACACATTCCGGAACTTAAAAAACCGCCGGTAAGTCAACATTGTTTAAATTTAAATTACGGTATTAAAGGATTCACAAACCTGTGTTTTCATAAATTGCGAGTTTTCTATACGCCTAGGATTACATTAGACGAAAAATAAACCACTTGGGTATTTACCGACGCCATTACAGAAAAAAACACTAATATTTCGATAACAATGAAAAAATAAATGTCTCCATTTGATCCGGAATAAGAGCTAAGCGGCGGAAATTCTTCCTGCACTTAGCAGAGATCGAAAGGAATTATGCAGGTAGTTGTTGTCTAAATCCTAACGAAAGAAATAGGCACATGTATAGATATACCCACCTCCAACTGAACTCCCAAGAATGTTATTCTCGAATTGCTCCAGTGCCTTAAATTTCTCCACAATAAGCTGAAAATGCTTAGTATCGCGGACATTCTCCAATAAACTACGAAAATTCTCAATTTCCTTCGGTGGAAATTTATTATTATTGGCGACGATTTTTTCGAAAATATGCTGAAATGTTTGCTTTTGCAGTTCTGTCATTGGCGGCTTGACGTCCATTTTGTTGCGGGCAAATTTAATATTGTAATCAGACAAAACAAAACTTGATGAATATGTATATATTGTGTAGTCTGTCAATATAATATGCAATAGGTACAACTATTTATTTTTTTATTTGACAGCTGTCACTTGGACACGGCATTCATTTTTATAATTCACAAACACAAAAAAAAGAACCAATCATTCCGTCCGTCGCCGTCGTCGATAAAAATAAAAATTAGATAGGAATATCTAGATTTACTGTCAAATGTAAACTCACAATAGAAATAAGCACTTAATTTTGTTTTTTTTTTCGTTATGAGAAATATTTTCAAACACGGAATGTATGATGCATCACGAAACGAAATCCATTTAATTTATCCTTGCAATGAAGGAAGAGGTATCACAAACAATTACGCTATACACACGTACACAATTGTATATTCTTTTTTTGTTATAAAATAATGAGAGCTTATTAAAAGCTAATTAATCCCATTTGCCGTTGATTGCTCAAAGTGGATACCTTCGCACAACAACAACGACACGGTGACAACAAGAAACAAAACAGGTAGGTTGGTAGTCAAAGCTCGTAGGTATATTCGTAACGGTTATGGATAATAATAAAAAAAAACAACAAAACGTCAAATCGCGTGGTAACGGTAGGTATATTCACTTTTGCTTTACAAAATATTCTAGGTAAGGTATGGTAGGTAGGTTGGTATACCTTGCCGAAGAACAACACAAAATCCAAATCCGTGGAAACAACTTGACGCGAACAAGGCAGACCGACATCTATTGCGGCAAGGTGAGCTCCGTAGTCTCATTAGCCACGTTCGACTGATTTTGACGTGCAAACTGGATTTCTGGAAGGCGGTCCGTAATGCGCAACACAATAGCCCAAACAACAACCCCACCCTGAAGATTAATGACGTACTCTGCTAAACTGACAGCTAGCAGTACACTCCAATACAAACAAAACCGGATAATAGGTAGCTCCGAAAGAGATGGTTATATAGTTGTGGATTTAATGGGGTGGTTGCATAGCTGTTCTGGCACGTGCTACCTATACCCTTTCAATATATTGTAGGTATGTATATCTCAAGGATAATGGAATAACAATCTTAATATAGTGCGTGTATGATAAGCTTGTGTCAATGTTGAGTCGCCGTATGTGTGAATGTGCGTGTGTGTGCGTACGAGTGAGAAGAGTCCTTCAGGGGTAACCCAAAGCCGAAGCGGAGCCATCTAGAATACATAACAAGGATAAGGTTATATGTAAGTACATCAGAGTCAGAATCAGCATCAGCCAACGTAGTAGATATCCTGGCCCGTCTCCGTCTCCATTAGTTGTGTGTAAATCGGTGTGAGTGTGAATAGTTTTTGTTTCTGATTTTTGCTAATAGTCCTGCGGTTTAAAAAGCACTTAATTCTGTTATTGTGTAACGAACGAGAGACTTGGAAACAATAATTGAGATGGATTTAAGAATGGGATGGTCTCAGAAGCGGGATCGGCGGACGGTGTGTGGATTTGCAGAGTGCAGAAGACGACGCACGGCGAGAGGATTACCCTATAGATGACAGGACGAAAAATGGAAGGAGCAGTAACGAACGGCTGCGGATGCTGCTTGTGTGCTTCTGAATGGATATGCTCCTCTTCCATTTTGTGTTTTCAACATACGGCTGTATGTAAATGTTTACATGTGTGTGTGTATGTAGAGTAAAAGGAAGGACTCCTAGCTTAATCAATTTTTGTATCTAGATCACTTTAGATAGGTATAGAGATCCATTTTTATTTAAGTTGATGATGTTATCCTACATCTTCCTATATACACATATTGATGATATACTTATATACCTACTATACACACAAAACACATGTGCAATGTTCTGTATGTTGGTACCTTTAGATAGAAGAGGAAGAAAGGATATCAATGGCTGGGAATGGGATATTGGCTAATTGAATGTGTTTTCGTAATTTCATTTTGTATTTTTTGTTTAAAGATTTAATCAGCCATCATGCTTCTTGTAATTTTGTGATTCGAAAATTTTGATAATGAATCAGGATGTTTTGTTAATTGCTACCACAGAAGGTAAGTAGTTATAGGTAGGTAAGTTAGGTTAAGTAGGTAGATATCTACCTATATTTATAGCTGTGCTAATGACTACATTCTTATAGAAAATTAGTGATGCTAATCTGACAAAAATGGTTTCCTAAATATATTTATATCTCATGGTAGATTTTAATTTTTTTTTAAATTCCAAATGGCTCAATTTTATATTTAATTAGGTTTATAACCAAGCCGTATTTAATTGACAAATTACCTAGACAGGGCAGGTATTTATATATACAAATTATTCGTGTGTGTCGATATAGCCAGGCTAATAAAATGTTGTTTACTTTTCTATATTAACTTATGACTCAAATGAATCGTACTCTCGTATATTAGACATCGCCTTTACAGAAAATAAAACAAATCTGAATCCCGCCGGTAACACAGTTTTCTCATTAGGAATAAAAGTAACACACTGTTTAACAGAGTCGGTACTTGGCTTTTTGTTCAATTCCTTTCGATCTTACAACAAAACGCATAAAGTGTAAGTCTGTCTGTATGTATAGACACATACAGCCCAAACGGGTGGGCCGAATTGCTTCAAACTTGGTATATAGAGTTTTTTAGGTATACAGAGGGGAAATTGAAATTTTTTTTTATCTCTATATATAACCGTTACGTTCTCGGAAACGGCTCTAACGATTTTGATAAAAAAAATCAGTGCGGCTTTTTAGCTACGACCGATGTGTTAGCTTACGAAAAATGTGTGAAAACGGTACTTTCCATAGGACCGTTTTTTTTGCTTCCGACTATCTCATAAACGGCTCAACTGATTCTTTCGAAATTTCACTATATAAATATATATAGACTTAGGTTGCCCAAATTATACCGCGTACCAATATTTTTAATTAGTATTTTTTTTGTATTTTTAAAATCATTTAAAAAAAAAAATTTAATTTATATTTCGAAAACTGCTCATTAATTTTTTTTTTCAAAAATTACATTTATATGTATTTATTGAATACCTACGAATTGACGTTTTTGATTTTTTTTTGAAAAATGTTTTCAAAAAGTTAAAAAAAAACTTTTTTTCTCAAAAACCGCTCCACAGATTTTTAATTTTTTTTTCTCATAAATTTAGATTTATCTAACAAATAAAATGGCATACTTTTTTTTGAGCTTAAATTAGTTTAAGTATTTATTTCAGAATTTTGAATTATTTTTCCTTTGATTAAGTCGATTTAATATTTTGTTTTTAAGGTTACATTATAATATTTAAGACTGTCATACCATTTTTTTTTTAGAAAAAAATTAAAGATATTTTATATATATCATAAATGAAGTAAAAAACTGCTTTAAATATATATTTAGATTTTTAACAGAAATCTTTTGCATTCGATGTGATCGAACATAAGAACAAGTTCGTGCGATCCAGTCGTGCATTTTATTTTTCTTATATAGCTATTTGGCCATAATTAAAAAAAAAAAAACAGAACAGGGCTAGCTTAAACTAACAGGCTTAATAATATAAAATCTCTCAGTTGTTGATGTTAAATACTTTCTGAAGAGGGCAAATCTTTTGGATTTGATTCTTAATTTTTTAACGGAGTTCGAAATTTCTAAGATCCATTTTTTTCTTAAATTGGTCAATTCGATGAAGTCAAAGATATTGAGAAGATTGAAGAAATTATAACAAATTTCCAACATCAGTAAAGTGATTTTGTTTTTCTGGTCTTGTATCTTTCTTAAATTATGCGGAATTTAATAAAAGAAGGAAAACGCAACCATCGTTAAATGGAGTTTGTTACGTTTATTGACGATCTTAATAAATAAATAAATTATAATTTAGTGCAAAAACCGTCACTATAGATAACTAGCCAACCCGTGTCTGCGTTGCTTCGCCAGCTTTCAATATTTTTTTAATATGAGTAAAAGCATATCAAATATAATGCTCAATGAGACTGACCGCAATTTCTACTATATTATTACCCCAAAAAATGTATTAGTATACAAATACCTACTTACATACCTAATGCTTTTTAATGTTTTATCACTGAAACAGTTGTCAAAAATATAGACGTTAGGAGATGTACAGAATATATTATGTTCATTTTATTTTTTTTTCTATTTCAAAGCTTCTGGATATACCTACAATATTAGCAATTTTATTATTTTCAGGAAGATGTAAACACTGATTATTTCTTGAGCCCACTCTTTAAAGGGCGATATAAAGTTGAACCTGAAAAAAAACACTAAGATCCTTTTCAACAGAAAGATGTCATTTGAAAAAGTGTGTATGATATGATCTCAAATAATGCAGCAAAATTCCTAGATTGTGGATGATCTCCATTGAAAATACATTCACGTTATTCTACACAAAAAAGAGACACTTTTTATCATAAAATTGATAGATTTCGAGAAAAATGGACAAAAACATTAGGGTGTAATACATTTTTTTTTGAAATTAGTAAATTTATGTTTTTGAGTGCGGAAATTTTTTATTTTTAGTTATGTTTGGACAAACAGGTTCTATTAAAAAAAACGAAGTTTTAAGTTTGGAACCGGAAGGGAAATGCTGCCATTTTAAAAATTCAAAAAAATCTTGTTTCAACACCAAATCCCCCTGCGTTCGCCCCTGCTGTCAACAATAGAAAGATAACCTTTGCTTTTAAGGAATGCTGATATATAGGAATATTGGGCTTCTAGCCCATAGTCTACGGCCAACTGCTTTTAATATATATTTGCTCCTCCAACTAGTATTCCTAGAAGTGAACAACAACTTATGTATATTATATATTATTTTATTTTTGAAAAGATAATTTATTCCGTTAGATTGCTTATTGGATGCATACATTTTAGAAAAAATAAAAAAATAATATTTTTTTTTTACTTTTAGTCAATCTTAAACGGAAATTCTTTTAAGTTGTTAAAGCTTTTGTTTCGGCTTGGGCCAAAGGTTGTTGTTTAGTCGAATATTCGGCTTTTGGCTAGAAATCATTCGGACATTATAGTTATGATATTTATAGTAGAAATTGCAGTCAGTCTCAATGAGCATATGATATGCTTTTACTCATATAATACTAAAAAAATATATTAACAGCTTGCGAAGCAAAGCGACCACGGGCCGGCTAGTTGTTTTTTACACAACATAAGAAGGGTATTTATGCGACAAGATAATTTTTCGCTTTGAAGAAATGCAGAAAGATATAATTTTCCGGCGCCAGACGTTTGCATGAACACCCCCCCCCCCCCTTAAAAATAATTGCGTAAATGTGGTAAATAAATCGGATGTTCGTTGAAATAAATTTAAGAAGTTTATATATTCTCTTTCTACATCAAATTCCTTAATAATTTAAACAAGAATGTTATGTTATTTAAAATGACGAAGCCCTTAAACAAGCGAAAATTTAACTTAAACTTAAATTTGTCACTTGGGCTGACGGCATCGATACCATGTGTCTAAATTATTCAAAAACTACTTAAAAACTATCTATCTATCTTTCACTTGTATTTGAAATATTTGAAAACTTTAAAAACAAACACATTTCGGAAAATAAAAAAGAAGACAATTCACATCCATTTAATCATCTCGACTAAATTCCTGCCTTGCAATGTGAAGTGTGAAGAGCTAGTTTGTGATTCCATATGCCAATTGAAAAATTATAACTCCTATCAGAATCCTGTAATTTTATATTGTATAGCAATATTATATATGAGGTTTATTATCTATTATATATATAATTCTCGTCACGTTGATGTGTTCGATGAACTACGAAACTATTTAACCGAGGTTCATGTTTTTTTGATTTGAAATGTTTTTTTTGCTGGCTAAGGCACGCCAGGATAGTTTGTAATACTTAATACTTAGCATAACTGTACTTGCCGTATAATTTTTTCTACCATCCTGATTTTTCGAAAACGGCTCTAATGATTTTGATACAAGCATTTTTTTACATATTTTGTTATTAACCTCCCATACACAGCAATTTTTTGATTGTCGACTTTATCATAAACCACTAGACGGATTTCGATCAAATTTTTTATATAGGAGGTCCTTCGAATTATGAATAATATTGCATATACCAAAATTTTCGAAAAATATTTTTTGGATTTTTGAAAAAAAATATTTTTTTTTGTATTGAAAATTCAATATTTCGAAAACTTGTCAATGTTTTTTTTTTGAAATTTTGTTTTTAAGTTTATATTATTAAATGTTTAAAATTGTTGCACCAATTTTTTTTGTTTAGAAAAAATTAAAAGAATTTTGTAGGTATATAAAAAACTAGCGGGCCAGGCGAACTTCGTCTCGCCCCACAATAAAACACAAATAGTTAAAATTTACAAATGTGATTTATTTGAACAATGTTTTTCGATTTGTTTTCCGGCACAAAAACAAACAACAAAGACCGTTTACCAAGCTATCGACGACGTTTTTTCACTCAATGGTCAAACAATGTGTATTGAACAAACGCAAAGTAGCTTATGTCAAAGAAATACACGGGTTGACCCAACAAAAGCGAAATCAGGAATTATACGTATTTGACAACATTTGTATTTATATATACTATATATATGTTTATGTTTATTGTTTATGTGTATGTGATTATGTTCATGATATTTAACAATTTTAGTAAGTATTTTTAAATTTTAAAAGCTCACAAGAACATCCATAAATCGAAACCCAATACACATAAGCACATAACACATAGCTTAAAACCGTTATTGAAAATGGTCGAATGCCAACTGAGATCATTAGCGTCATACTTTTATGACATTTTTTTATATTTATAAAAAATGAAGTAAAAACCGCGGTTTCATAAGTATAGGGCTGGAATTCCACATCTGTCAAACTAAGTTGTTAGACCAATTGTTTTTTTTCAGTTGAAAGTCTGACATTTACGAAAATGGATTGCTTAACTATCGCACAACGCACACAAATTGTTAAAACCTACTACAAAAATGGTGCTGTTGCCACACCCACATATCGTGCTTTATTGTTTACATAATCGTATGGGGCGATCTTTGGTCCGGAGGTGTGATTGGAGCTTAATTCTTCGAAAACGACGATGGAACGACTGTCACCGTCAATTCGGAGGATTATGGTCATTTGATAACCGACTTTTTTTTACCTGCTGTTGAAGAATACGACTTGGAAAATATGTGGTTTTAACAAGACGGTGCCACATGCCACACAACTCGAGCGAATATGACTTTATTGCATCAGACATTTCCTGGCCGCGCAATTTCTCGTCGTGGCGATATCAACTGGCCACCAAGATCAAGCGATTTCACACCGCTAGACTTTTTTTTGTGGGGCTACGCGAAAGACCGTGTTTATGCATATAAACCTTTAATTCTTGAGCATTTGAAAACCAACATTCTTCAAGTTATGGATGAGATACCGCCCAATATGTGTCAAAAAGTGGTCAAAAATTGCCTCAAAAGAATCTATGCTTGCAACAATTCGCGTGTTGCACACACATAAATGCATGTTTTATGAAACAAAGACAATTTTTTTGCAAGACATTTTATATTTCTATGGTGATAAAAGAGTCAATGTATATAACCGTTTTTTTTTCAGACAGTTATTGAATTTCTGGAAAATCACCGATTTAACCGAGGCAAACAAATATCCTATGAAAACCGGTTAACCGAAACAAAACTGGGCGGTTTTTCCCATCCCTACTTTGATCGACCATGCAAAACCTAATTTCCCTGATAGACAAGTATGGCTAAACAACGAACTCCATATGATGAGCCGTCAATAACTATCTACACCGACGGCTCAAAAATGGACACTGGGGTTGGTGCAGGTTTCTTCTCAGAAAACCTTAAAGTAGCTAGCTCCGCTAGACTTCCCGACCACAGTAGTGTCCACAATGCTGAGGTATTGGCAGTGAAAAATGCTGCTAAGTACGTGTCGAGACTGTAGATACAGCCAAGCGACAATAAAAGCGATTTCTGCCGCAGTTACCAAATCGAAGCTTGTAACCAGCTGTCACGAAGAGCTGAAAATTCTTGGCACGCAGCATAACATTAAACTCTGCTGGGTCCCGGGTCACAGTAATATACCGGGAAGGGTTCAACACACTTGATCCTACCCAAATAGACCCCACTCTGTGTCACGAAACAGAACATTGGAAAAAGATTCTTTCATTCAAAAGATTCTGGTGCCACGCAACCAGAGGAAACTATGGTCCAACTTCGACAAGAAAAGAACAGAAATTACCATCCACATTCCCTTCGAACTCTTGTAAGCATACTCACCGGACACAATCTTCTCGGCTACCATGAAAATAAAATGGGACTAAGCAATTACTTCTTCAATGATTTAGAAGAGCTCTCGAATCTTTCAGGCAAAAGTCTGCTGAACTTCACAAAAGCCTCTAAATGCCTCGATAATGATTATCCATAGAACTAATAGGTTATATAATTAGAAGTTACAACACTTCAGGGTACCACAATGGATCTACTTTGATCTAAGTGTGTCGGTAGCAAGATCAACTGGCAGCTCATTGACCTAACCTATAGGTAGGTACTTGCATAATAATTTCCTTCGGTGACATCCAATTAACAATTGTCGATAGCAATTCAAGTTTCATGGGAGTCCCAGTCCTGTTTTAAATATAAGTACGTAAGTGGAAATCTGTTGATAATTAAATAACTATAGGTACCACTGAGAATCTGGCATAAATATGTATATTCATCAAACTATGTATAGGTATGTAGGTATATGTTAAAATTATAAAACAACTAATGTAAATTCTTCTAATTCATCCTTCAAAAAATCCACTAAAATCAAATTTAAATTAAAACCAAAATAAAAACAATCCATCACAATAAATAAAATACATATAACATTTAATTAAAACTAATTATTTGAAGTGAATCGCAAAAAAAAAACAAAAATCTATATCGTACATACATACCTATACTTCCATTACCATCATTATAGTGAATTAAACTTAATTAAAATTGCTAACCCGCAACAAACCACTTTGTGTGGCATTAATTTAAAAGTTTAACCAATCTCTATCTATCACAACACACTTCCCCACACCTAAGTTGTATGTACTTAATTCATCTGGCTAAAAAGTATTTCCATATATAGCTTCGCACGTAGGCACATACTTATATCTAACTACCTATAACTATACCTACATATTTACCTCTAAGCTAACCTATATATATCCATCTAGTCTATTTAAAGCCTGCACTTTGGAGCTATAGATATCTACGTACGTCGGAAGGGAAATGTAATAATAATTTTTACCTAACTACCTACCTGTAGTATCTTCCTATGGATAAGATATAAGTACCTATCCATGTAAAGGCAGATATTTATAAATTCATAATCAGCTGTAATTAGAATAAAGACTTGGTGGAGAGGGGAAATAAACCTAAGTACATAATTCGCCATAATTTAATGCTAACCAAATATTGAGTGTCTGATGTAGAGCTCCAATTTACCAAATCCCCAAGGGGCCTATAGGTAGATATAGGTATAGATATAAATATAATGTAGGTATAGATATGTATAATACACATTATATGTAGGTAGGTATATATATCTATATATATAAAACTCTCTTTACCATTCAACCATACCCACATTTTAAATCGAGTGACAGAGACAGGCAGAGTTGTCTGCATAAAGTGAGCTTTTCAGGTTACGTGAAGCTAATGCCATTAATTAAGAGTTCAATTTAACGCACACAAGCTGAAAAAAACAGACCCCACCGATTCAACATATAAGGCATAGGTACCTATATCTATCTCAACCCAAATAATGTATGTGTATAAATTGAAAGCTAGGCAAATAAGTACTTAAGTCGTAATTATCTGCAAAAGAAATTGTTAACTCACAACACACACTCTCAAAAATATAAATCAACTTATATTAAATCCTCATTAACTGGCCAAATGATTATTTTACCCCGACTTATAGGTACCTACAAGTACCTACCTACCTACCTATCTACAAACAGTAGTAAAATATCAGCCTTCTGTAGACGAACAAAAAAATCCTCCCAAAGTTACACATAAAATACGAAAGATACACCTATAAAAAGCCATTAGTCACCCTAAATAAATGGAAACACAACCGAATTAATATACGGAAACAAGTTTAGGTATATTCTGGGACTAGATAGATAGGTATATACTTACCAAACCTACCTACCTAGGATGAAAAAGATGCGAACGAGGCGAAACAACAAAAAAACATAACAACTAACCCTGCCTTTTCTCGCTCCTTAAAAAAAAAAAAAAAAAAAACAGCCTAGCCGCTGCTATCTGAAGCCCGAGTGAAATGCACGGCAAGAAAAGATTCGAAGGTAAACCAGCTGAACCTGATCCATCAATGTTAGATATTTTCGCCCCATTTTTGTTTTCATCCAGTTCCGGCGCCATGATTGTTTTGCCGACGGCTCGCGTGGCGAGCCAGCGACTGCGACATACAAAATAAATATGAAATTTAGAAAATCTCAATTCCGCTTCCAGTAACTGTATTTTCAAGAAGAGATATCTACTCTGAACTCTACTCTCGCCTTAGTTTAATTAATTTTCGTGGCGAATTTATCTTCCACCACGGCATTTGTATATTCAACTGTATACGGTACGAGTATTACAGTGCATATACAGAAATAAAAAAAAAAACCAACATGCGCTGTTATCCAGAGAGGGAGAGCACAGTTAACTGGATTTCCCCATTATTTTATGAAAATGAAGGCGTGGCTTATCAGAGATAAGAACGTATCACCGTTAAGCTGAACTCGTTAAAACTACTTTGGGATGGGTACGCTGGCGCTACTTACCTGTGTGCGAGATAGCTTTGTTTGGATTGGGGAAAATATAGCTATCTCGTGTTGCCATGCAACATTTGTTTATGTTTATACAATGGTTGCCATAACGAGCGGGGAGTGTTAATGCGACGTTCTTGAGCTTCTTCTGCTACCGCTAGCGTTGCTCTCTGAAATGACATTTTCGTTTAGTCGTGTATGCCATAGCGTCCTGTACCAAAAACTTCATCACCAGACTAGCCCTCTTCAACCTTGTCCACTTTAGGACCTAACCCATCATGTTATCCCCCAGGATAATGGTACGAGGTACCTACCTATCTCTACTCGTGGTCGTGGTCGTGTGTTCGTCGTAGCAGGTAGAACGAGTCTTCCATTTTTAATGCGCTCGCTGTCATGCTTTGATTATTTAATTTTCTGGTCTTCTAATTTAATTTTGAGATGGATACCTACATGCGACCGTTTCGGGTGAGGCTGAGAGAGGACATACCTAGTAGGAATGTGGCAGATCGCGGCCAGCTCCACATCGTTCCGTGGCGGGCTTTGTTGGGTGGCTCCAGCTTGGCTTTAGAAGATGCATCACTGCATGGTTTAGTATTGTCGGGAGGAGGAATTAAGGAAGAGGGTGCGCGCTCTGATAGTCCTTGCTGTGTGAAGAGTTTATTTTTAATTTTGATTTCGTTTCCACCCATCTCTGGTTGGGGTCGTTCTCATATTGAATTGCTGCTAAATGATGCAACTATATGTGGGGGATGAAAATACACTGGACCGGCAGTATATTGTGAATGGATGATGGATGTCGATGGAGATGGAAGATCCTAACTATAGATATAAATTTTTTTTTTTGTTTTATACTTTGTCATTACCTTCGGGGTGAAAATTGTTTGATTTTAATTTTACTTAATGAGATGTGTATATGTTAGATAAATTGGTAGAAAATTTGTTTATCTACTAAAGCGGTTACGGTTAGTGTTGGGTAGGTAGTTTTTATTTTAGCTCTAAGCTCGTAGGTATGTTATTTTTATATTATGTGTAGGTACCTATAGGTGAACCATTTCAATTAAGTGAAAGTAAGTGGTAAACTTCGGTTGATGATTTGGGATGGAGCGTGGAGTAGATATAGGACTGATACAAGGAAATGTGTTTGAATAAGAAAAACGATCTAGCTTTAAAACTGGAAAATAACAAAGACTCTAAATCATTGTGGACTACGATGAAGACTATTACTGGATGGAAAAATCATGTCATCGTCTCGATTGAAAAAGACACTTTGGGCTTGCATTTTGAAAATCTGCTCAACGAGATTGTTGAAAATCTTCTTTTTATATAAATTTGCGTTACTATTGCCAACTTAGAAATGGACTGCCCCATTACCCAATGCGAGCTAGTAAATGCCTTGAAACGAATGAAAAATGGTAAAGCCACAGGAGAATTTTGTAAGTATTCTTCAAATGAGTTTCTGGCCTATTTAACATGCTTTTATAATAGAATATTCGAAAGCGCTCAGCTTTTAGAAGATTTTAAGAAAGCAATTATATTTCCGATTTCCAAAAAGGGTGACAGCTCTTTGCCGGAAAACTACAGAGGAATCTCCTTTCTGAACTCTAGTAGAAAAATATTTGCTCAAATAATGTACGCTAGGATTCTGAATTGGATTGAATTAAATGGTAAATTAAGAGTCTATCAAGCAGGATTTCGTACAGAATATTCAACTTCGGATCAAATTTTTGTTTTTCAGAATATCGCTCGATTTTTTGTTGAAAAAAAGAAAAAAATTATACTGCCTGTTCGTAGATTTTAAGGCAGCATTTGACAAAATAAACAGGAATAGTCTTGTATACTATTGTATATCATTGATGGGTCTGCCGCTTAAATTCACAAGGATGTGCATGGAACTTCTTACTCGAACTTCTGCAACAGTGTATGGAAATACAGTAGGTTCAAATTTTTTCAACGTATCGACCGGAGTCCCTCAGGGGTGCATCTTAAGCCAAATTATGTTTGCTTTACACATTGATGACATAACAGAAAACCTACCTGGTGGAGTGAACTTCGCAGGGTCACTTATAAAAGTGCTACTCTATGCCGATGACCTGGTTATGTTAGCAGATGATCCAAAAACTATCCAGTTAATGATTAATAAGCTAACTAATTACTGCTCTTTATGGGATCTGCAAATAAATATCTCAAAGTCAAAGAAACTGGGTTTTCGCGACAATTATTCGAGAAGAAGTGAAACCCAAAGATGGTTTTTGAATAATGAAGAATTGGAGGTAGTCGACGAATATAAGTACCTAGGTGTAATCTTCTCATCCAACTTAAAACTACATACGCACATCAAAGCCAAATGCACGGTTGCACGAACAGCTATCATCTCGATATGGAAATCCTTTTACGGTAAGCAAGTTATAAACATATTTGTGAAATATAAGGTTTTTAATGCCACCATCAAAGCGTGTCTATGTTATGGAAGTAAAGTATTCGGCTGTTCCTATGTGGAAGAGTTTGAAAAGCTGCAACACTATTTTTTCAAACGTTTGTTCAGGTTACCAGAAACAACAACAACATATGCTATTCATGTGGAAACATTGGCTGTCAAATATCTATTAAAAAAATCTTAAATCCAACATGGACTACATAATAAAAATAATGAAGAGGAGTAGCTCTTGCTTGCAAAAACAAATTTTGCTATTTTTATTGAGGACATCTTCGGGAGTTTTCAAGGACTGGAACGAACTAGTTAGGGTCCACAATTTTGAATTCAGGTTGTCACAAAATTATGAAAATTGGAGAAATACTTTTTCAGATCTAATAGCAAAATTCGATTAACACTTATAGCAGCAGAATTTAAATTTGGCTGCCTCTTCAAATTGGCGTAAATAACTATTTCATGAACAAGATGACTATAGATAAAATTAATAACATTTTTCGTTTGAGAACAGAAATTATTAATTTAAATTTTATTCCGATCTACCATAGAAGTTTGTGGATTATGCAACTGTAACGAACGAGAAGATGTTAAACATTTCATTGCGAGCTGCCCAATGCTTCAAGAAATAAGAATACTTCACTTTGAGAAAAGCTTGCTTGATCAAACCGAACTGTATGATCTTCTAAATGGAATCAAGGGCTGGAATCGCCTATACAATTTTACTAAACAAGCTCTAATGTATAAAGGCGAATTCAAGTAGCTTTCAAAATTTCCTATGTATTTTCAAATTTTCGGATATCTATTATCCCAAAAAATTAGCCAAAAATGGAAAAAACTAAGAATAAAACTTCAAGGCTAAATTTTGGTGGAGGATTTTTTTTTATTAAATAGATGGATAGATAAATAAATTAGATTTATTTTCTTTTTTTAATCATATAGGTAATTTTAGAATTATGTATTATTAAGACTCTTATAAGCATTAAGACTTCAACTGCCGTCTGCCAGTGTTTGGTTATTTTTTGTGCAATATGAAAAAATTAAATAATATGAATAGTCCATACCATAATTAAATTTGTTCATTAATTAGGTTATTTGCCATTTGTATTTTTCAGCCTTCGAAGTATCCCTAGTATTATTTTTCCTCTCATAACATTCTCCAATAACTTAATGAGATGAATTTAAGGGAGCCAAAATAATCTTGGAGAATTCTTCTAGATTATTATAATACTGCTAAAAGCGTTAAATGGCCAAGTTATGAGAACCTCTCTATACTCCCAACCAGAGTTGTATTCTTCTTATGGGACAGATACAGAATATTGAAAAAAGGCCTCTTATATGACTCCAATAAGGCTCGGCGAAATCTTGTTGTGAGAAAGCGTTTCTTGCAATGGGAGTTGCTAAAAGGGAATAGAGAAAATTAGAAGAGAAAAAAGAATAAGCCATAACAAAATTATATTATCTTTCTCATTAATGTTTTTTTTTTTGAAAGAAGCAAATTCTTTTAAAGTTTTTGCGTGTATATGCCATGGCTAAAAACTGATGGGCTTGATATGTATTTGTGATAGTATTTATTTTGTAAGTCAATTAGTCATTATTTTATAATGGCGATACATTATTTTATTTTATGGTTTGTTCGTATATGGGAGCTAGAAATTAATGCGGTTGAAATTGTATCTACAAATTTATAGATTTTACCTCGAAATAAAAGGGATACCTTGGATACTCTTGGCAATCAATTAATTTTTTGAAATTATAGTGGATGGATATGCCATCCTAAATGCATACAAATTAATTTGTGAGTCAAATTAAATCTGAAAAGCAATCCATATCACACTCTAGAGCCTGAATGCTGCATTTACACAAATGACAAAATGTAATTGTTGGTAGATATTTTTATGTCACAAAACAGAAATACCCAAATAACATTTATCATCTCGCAAAAGGTTTCAATAGATAAAAATTGAAAAGTTAAAGTAATGCCCATTTGTTAAATATTTTGTATCGGGATCAGATATAATTTTTTTACAGTTAGCATTAACTTGTTTTGACATTTATATTTGTGAAATTTATGATGCACATAAATTGTTTAAAAAAAGGGTTTTTAAAATGAATAATTTTTAGAATTAATTTCAACATATCCACATTTTATATGTGTGGTAACTCTCAAAATACTCGGAGAATATTTTCTGCGTACTTAAATATGGCTGCTGTTGAGATGAGAGAATCCTTTAATAATTACAATAAGACCATTATAAGAGTTTGGATTTCTCTACTTTTACTCACTCTCGCTCTAATTTACTAAGTTTATGTTAACTCTTCGTATGGGAATATTCATTCTAGTATGGGATTATTTAAAAAAAAGCGAGCGGGATAACAAGTTACATATACATATAGTGAACTTTTAATTACGGACGTAGTAAGGGAAGAGGGCATCAGCTACAAAAGTAAAACCTGAATTTGTTTTTATCATAGCACGACACTAGAAGAATGCCAATTTATTACAGTTGTTTACCATTGAAAGTGTGAAATATTCAATTATTATTCAAAATATCGAGCCCAATAGAGATACTAATCATAAATTTTTTTGTAAATTTGATTTACAAAATTATAAAAATGTTTCTTTTTTGATGACACGTTTTAGTCGAAGGCCGATCTTCTACTAAAATCCACAACCCTTTCGCTATTTGATGTGTGTTAATTTTTGGTCGTGAAACACTTGGTTTTTCAAATATTTGAAAAAACCTTAAGAACAATAAACACTTTTCGGAAAATTAAAACAGACAATTTACATCCATTTAATAATCTCGACTACGTCCCTGACTTGGCGTGTGACGAGTAACTTTGTGATTCCATATGGCAACTGGAAAACTGCAAATCCTATTAGAATCCTGTAATAAAATGTTGTACACCTTAAATACTATAAGTTTGTTACAGAGGTTTGAAATAGCTTCGACTCCAAAAAAAAACGCATATAATTTCTTTCTTTTAGTGAGAAATGATTCTGCAATACTCTTTGAAACAAAGATGTGGTCAATTGTCGAATAGCCTGATCTAAAACCTGCCTGGAACTCGCTCAAGATGTTATTGTTAGCTATCCAGTTGTTAAGCCGTCTTTGCAGTATTAAGGTGAAGATTTTATAGGATGCATTTAAAAATGATATACCCCTATAGTTCGACACTTCTGCTACACTTCCCTTTTTGTGAACCGGAAAAATAATAGATTCACAGGTTCCAAAACATTATTATATATCGTTGTTAACCAAGTGATCAGCTTCATTGTTCCATACTTATAGAACTCTACTGACAACCCATTCGATCCTGCAGCTTTTCCATGTTTCAGCTTTTCCATCGCTAAAATGACTTCTTCTTGTGTTATAATGGCATCCAAAACATTATTCGTAAGCCCAGGAGGAGCATAATGGAAATTGACTCTTTCTTGAACAGGATTCAACAAATTCCTGAAGTGTTCAGCCAGAAATTTTGAGGTTAAACCACAATGAATGCTTAAGTGCTTGCGTTCAAATTCCGTACCAAGGTCCAAAACTCCTTCGAATTCCTGCAATGGGCTAGTGTTTTAGATTCTGCCTCAAAAAAAAATTATTTTTTCAGCTTACACATTGCCTTGTAACTTCTTCTTAATATTAAAAGTCGGCCTGACTTTGAAAGATTTCTTGGAGGGTTTAATAAAAAAAAATCGTAGAATAGTCCAAGAATATAATAAAAGTAAGAACAAAAATGAGTTGATTAAAACTTTTAACATTATTCAATGGAAAAATTTTCAAATAGGATATTTTGTCATTAACAAAATTAAATAATATTTCTTATATACACAATATTAAAGAGTTTTTAATTTTAATTATTAAATTCCCTTTTTTAATTTATTTATTATTTATGACAAAATATTTGTGAATTAATAATATTTTTCACAATAAATTTATTTAAGATATTGTATTTGTATCAGCCGCTTTTATTATGCGTTAAAGCTCATTGTTATATTCAATTTAAATTACTTAAGGTACAACAAAATTGGTTTGAACAGCTCAACTTTATGGTTTGATAGTAAGTTATGCATTACACGAAATAACTAATCTTTCAAAATTTTATTTTTTGGGGAATAATTTTTCTTGGACTTACCTTTTGAAATTATTCACTCCTCGCCATTGATAGGTACCGTCTATATTTTGTTCCAAATTTTGTTTACATATGCATTTCTATTTGATTTTCGACTTTATCATAAACGACTCGGCGGAGTTCGCTCAAAATGTTTTCATAAGAGGTCGTTCATATTCAAAATGATACTGAAAACAAAAATAAACCAAAATCTAGCCTATAATAGTGCACTGACATTTTTTTACCAACATAATTAAGATTTAACTTTTTTTGGTCAAAAAAAGGGCAGGTATGCTAAAAACTAAAAAAAAAATCGTTAAAAAGTAATGGTCCATCCTTCCCAGAATTCCCAACATGTACAATATTCCCCCCTTTAAGCAGTGACCATTTTGCCAATTTTTTCGCTCGTTGTGGTCAAACTAATGATTTGCCGATCTGTTCATTAGCTTAATTGGTTTAGTTGCACTTGCTGTAGTCTGTCAATTAAAAGATACAATTTCCATTTTAGAAATGGGAGCTATAAAAATAAAAGCCGAAAATTAAAAAAATTTTGGAAACTGTGAAAAACACATACACAAAAACATTTAAAGAAATTGTATTATTAAAAACTGAGCATTAGCTGTTATTCGAGTTTTAAGAAAAAAATAAATGACATCTGTGGTTTCCTGTCTTTATAATTTAATGTCTATGGCTGGCCTGTAATTTGTGATGCAGTGCTTCCAACTTGCTACAATTTATTTAGATCTTATAATAATTTTTAAAGAACATATTTATTTTAGTTTAGGTTAAGTGCATTTTTTAAAATCAATTAAGTATGGAGTTCAATTAACCGGCGAATACTGTATAGATAATTTATATACATACATGTACATTGTATATGTGCCTTCTTAATTTCATGGAATTCATTTTAACAAATTCCATTCACGTTAATTCATTTATCTTATTAAGTAAATTTCACCCTAGAGACATTCCCATCAACTAACAAGAATAAGAGCTTTATTAGTCAATTTTAAACTCAAGCTGAAGAAGTTGTAGAAGCAGTTATAATAAAAGCAACACGACGTTTATACACTCCGAACATCCTTGTGAATAAAATTTCTAAAAGTGTTCGACAGCATATACATATACATGTAAATGAATAGGATCCTTCGCCTTATCCGTCCTTATACCTTTCAGATGCAAAGAATTTTTATATGAAGAAAAAAGTGGTGAGAACCTCAAAATTCATAGCAATTCAGAAAAAGGACCTATCCAGCTATATAGATGAAGATATAATAAAGATTTATGTATGTACATTTTAAATAAGTTTATATACATTGCATATGCATATTTGAAGGTACCTATACATGTTATAAATAAACATACTTTCATTCTTCAATATAATCGACGACAACATCATCCTGTTTCCTGTAGAATTGTATATGTATTTCTGCATGTCCGTGTTTCATTTTATGCACAACTATAATATGTGTAGTAGATATAAATGTGGGAAGGTTCGTGTGCATTTGCGTATTTGTGAACGAGCTGTGGTTTAATTTGCAAATTTAATTAAAATCTGCTCTTCAAACAGGATAATAGTTTGAAGGCAGCTTAATTGATGAAATTTCAAATGAATATGCATAATAATTATAAATTGTATGCACAACCATATGCATACCACTTCAATTATATGCACTTATGTATATACACATATAAGAGTCTATACTCCCCTATTTGTAATTGTAGAAAGGAAGGATGCTTTATTTGGATAGAGTTGGCGTCATTGAAGGATGCCGGTACGATGTATTGGGTGACAATTTTTCAAATACAGATATGGTATGTTTGTGTTAAATTAAGGAATCCTTTTGATTAAGTTTCGGCGTCGATAATGTTGAGTATTGTCTGTGAAAGTGAAATTGATAATTGAGATTGATTGTTGACTCTATATATGCATATCGGTAGGTAGGTATATAATTAAGTGAATTAGGATGAAGGTATTCAAAATGGGAGTACCTCTAGACATTTCAATTTATACAAGTACTATTAAGTTAATGCAGTCCTTAGACGATTTAGTTGTTTTTTGCAAGGATTTTTTTCGGGACTTTAACAGCATCACGACGAAATCCACAATTTTTAAAAATGAAAAACTATCGATTTTAAGGCAATAGTTGTTAAAAATATAAGGAAGTCCATAGCGTAATACGATAGAATTTTTGGGATTGTTCCTCTTGCGAGAAAATGACAAGAGTACACTCTAAAAACTGCGTTTAAATTTACCATGAAATTTTATGTAATTTTTAGTGTAAAAGTACGCAAGTTGCGTATTTTTACACATTGAATTTTCACCCTCTGTGTATCTTTCAATCATCATTGTTCAGTATTAAACTAATAAGGTTTAAACATTACACCCAAAATGTTTATAATTAAACAAATATATTGTTTAAATTCAAACATATCTACCTTATATGAAAACAACACATAAAGTGCTTGTAGGTAAACAAACAATGCTTATATTTACTACAATTTGATCTTTGATGTAAATGTAAGTTAATTATTTTAAGTGTTAATTTGCAATTCATTTCTGACGATGACGATAAGTTTGCAATTTTATTTCGTTCGCAATCAGATCGTTGGCGAACACAGAACATAAAATCTTTTGCTCTCCGCGTAAGAAAAATTAAGTTGTACAGTACAAAGTACAAATGAACACAAAAATAAATTGATTCGTAGACACGAAGCTGTACTTTTATGAGAAACTCATGAATCACAGTTTTTTTCTAAAATAAATAAAATAAAAATATATAAAAATGAGGACGGTGATGCCTCGCTTCTGAGAAAATTATGCTTAGTATCAGACCAAAGAATCCATATTTATTTGTGTTCATTTGTACACATATTAAAGCGACATGCATAGGCTAGACATAAGCTTAAAACTTTGTTTAAATTTACATATTAAGTAAAGAATTTCTACAAAGATTTAAAATCTTTAAAAGCGAAATCACATACATAAGGTCTAATTTTAAGCGTTTTCATACATAATTTTGTTGGAATTTTACACATTGCTTGTTGAATTTCGCTATAAATTTGAACATAATAAAGTTTAAATTTATACATTTTATTCTTGTATAAAAAAACTTTAGCTTAAATTCTGTTGAATTTTAAACACAAATTATGTAATATATGTACACTAAGTTTAAACATCTTAGGTGTAGAAATACACATTTTTACTTTAAATCTTAACTTTAAATTACACATAAAAGATTTGACACATTTAATGTTTTGAATTAAAACGTGTGTAAAAATATTTCAATTATGGTAGGCAACAAGTTTTCTCGCTTTATTTATTTATTTTTAGAGTGTTAGTGTAGGTGCATTTCTTATTGCATCAAAACCCGGCATTTTTTTTCAATTCATTTTTATTTACCATTAACTTATACCTAACTTAAAGCTAGACAAAAATTCATAAAACTAGCATACTTATCAATACCTTACAACTAACTTACTGGGACCTTTACGGGCGCTCTAGGCCAAACTGCATATCTTATTTATAATGCCTGTCTTAATACTATGGCTTCATATGGTTTTATTTTTCACAAAGAAAACGCGATAAAAAAAACTTTGTATTTTTATCTTTTTTATATATATATATATATATATATAACTAAAAACTACCTATAGATACCATAAAACTAATTAAAACTAACTTAAACGAAGTAAACCTAATTTATGCTAGTTAAAACTAACTTAAGCTACTTAGAATACCTAAAAAATACATAGAACTACTTAAATCTACTTAAAACCTAGAACAGCCGCAGCAGCATTTTTTGTTGTTTTAATTTTTGTTTTTTTTTGTGAATGCATGCAGACACCTATACAAACATACATACCCATACATATACATACGCGCATACAGGGTGGCGCACGAATCGTGCTACAAAAATAAAACGTAATAACTTTTTTCGGTGTGAGTAATCGGTTTATTTTTTTTTTATTTTATAGGCTACTATTTAGATTTATCAAAATGAATGCTTGGGATACTGAAAAAAGGATTTGGATAGTGCAGCGATACCATTCTTTGCAGTCCGTCATTTCCGTCCAAAGGGAATTAAGGCTGGAGTTTGGCGGTACTCCCCTGAGTAGATGGACCATTATGAGGCTGGTGAACATGTTTGCCGAATCTGGAAGCATCGAACGAAGACCGTATCATCGAGATCCCAATGTTCGGGTTCAGGAAACAATTGTGGCAGTTGCATCGGCAATACAGGCAAATCCAAGTGTTTCGACTCGAAACTTATCGGGACAAATTGGAGTTAGCAGACATTACAACGGATACTTCATGATGACTTTTTTTTTAATGATCTCTTATCTGGAACTTCTAATCCACTTAATTGTTTTGCTGACGATAGTACTCTCAGCTTTTCATATTCGTTTTTAGATGCACCTCCTTGTTTTTCGGATGTGCAACTGGAACGGCAGCGTATGATAAGCTCATTAAATTCTGATCTTGACAGCATTGTCCAATGGGGAATTAAAAACCGTGTAGAATTTGATGCTTCAAAAACTCAGTGCTGTCTTCTGTCGTTAAAGCAGAACCCACCCCCCATGCCGATATCCATGAGCGGCACTTGCATTGAAGAAACCGATCAGCTTTCAGTCCTCGGCATGTGCATCACAGACCACCTATTGTGGAATGAACACATATTTGATGTCGCCAAAAACGCTGCAAAGTGTTTGGGCTTTCTTCGAAGGTGCAAGAAATTCTTCACCCCGTCTGATCTGGCTATAATCTATAAGGCCTTCATTCGTCCAAAGCTGGAGTATAACTCGCACATTTGGGCAGGAGCTCCCAGAACTCATTTGAATCTTTTGGATAGAATTCAAAATAGAGCTCTAAGAATGATTGGCGATAGAACTATAGTGGAAACATTTACATCTCTAGAACATCGTCGAAATGTTATATGTCTCTCACTATTTTATCGCTATTTTTATAAACATTGTTCCAGCGAAATAGCCAGTTGCATTCCTCCCCTTAAATTTTTCAACCGTAATACTCGCGCTTCTAGGAATGCTCATCAGTTTACCCTTGGGCCCAACTTCGGACGTACTGTCAAGTACAGAGATTCTTTCTTTAGCCGTACAACGCGAATGTGGAATACTTTACCCGGCTCTATTTTCCCCTCCCATTTTGATATTCAGAAATTCAAAACCAATGTGCATCGGTATGTCCTCTTGCATCCTTCCCTACTTTCCTAACGCTCGCACTGTGCTTGTTCATTTTAAGGGTAGTCAAAACCCCTTTAGTGCGCGCATCCGTTTAAAAAAAAAAAAAAAACCTAAACTTGTTTCCGTACAAAGTCCAAATTACAAGCAAGTTAAACCCTCAGGATTTGCCTGTTCGAAGAAGACAACACATTGATAAATTGTTTGTTCATGTCTGATGAGGCCCATTTTGACTTAAACGGCAATGTTAACAAGCAAAATTGCCGTATATGGAGTGAATCTAATCCAGAAATGCTCCATGGAACTGCACCCAGAACGAGTCACTGTGTGGTACGCAGTTTCATCAAGGTGTATTGTCGGGCCATACTTCTTTGAAGAAAACGGTGTAACACAAACTGTCAATGGGGACCGTTATTTAAAGATGTTGAAGGAGTTTTTTTACCCGAAGACGTATCCCTTTCAGCAGGATTTGGTTTCAACAAGATGGAGCAAGTGCACACATAGCCACACAAGTTATGGCGGAGCTCCAACGAAAATTCCCAAACAAATTGATATCCAGAAACTACACTTTCCGCTGGCCCCCAAGGTCAGCTGACTGACTGCACCAGACTTTTTTTTATGGAGTTATGTCAAACGAAACCCAGGAATTTGACTGAATTGAAGCAGTCCATTAAGGAAATAATTGAGGCGATCCCAATTTCAACCCTTCAGGCCGCAATGAAAAATTTTCTTATCAGGTGCCGCATATGCGTAGATGAGCGTGGAGGTCATTTGCGGTATATGATCTTTAAAAACCATTAGTTATTCAAAATAAAATTTAATTTTTAATCCAATAAAAAAAAAAATGATGAAATACATCGATTAAAATAAAAGTTATTTAAATTTCTTATTGTAGCAAGATTCGTGCGCCACCCTGTACATAAGCATATGCGCACATACATACACATATGCCTCCGCCTACCTACATATTTTTTAATTTTTTTTTTGGTACCACCCTGACTGTCCCTAATACCTAATTTTCCTAAATCTATGTAAGTCGGCCAAGGCATACCATCTTATTCGACTTTACTATCTGCGTGATCGCATTGTAACCACCAGAACTGGTTCTCTTGCTTCGCCATATCCCTTCGGTCCCGATCGGACAACGTCCTACTGACCCGAAGGCGCTCCTCTCTACCTTGGGCGATGACATCTCGACCGTACAGGAGTCGCCTATCTACAGTTTTGCGGCTGACGTGGTAGATTATCGGAACCGCCGTATCAGCCCTCGACTGTCTAAATAGAGGAATGCCTACGGAGGGATGTAGCCACTTAACCGCGCACTCTCGCTGTATTCATTGTTGGGGTAATAAGCCCCAAAAATTAATTGGTCGAGGACATCGCTTTTACAATGTGGCCCCGAATCAGCTTAAACAAAAAATTATCTATTCTGTTGCCTCTCAAACACCCGAATCTTTTCCATTTGAGATATGGCAACGTTAAACCACACCGGGCATCCACAGGCAATCATCGGCCTGATGAGGGCCATGTAGCAAATCACCTTCAACCTGCTGTCAAGACGGCTGCTATAAAACAATCGTTTTGTCAGGGCGAAGGCTCCCCTAGTCCTGGCCAGAGCAGCACTTATATGTCTGTCCAAATACAAATACTGATCCAACCAGATGCCAAGTTACTTTACTTAACTTTTACTCGCCAGTGGATGTCCATGTGACCCTACGATCACCAGCTTCCGCCAGTTCTTTCTCGTATCCCTTGATGCGCTCGACAACGGGGTCCTAAACAGAATAGTTTCTGATTTCTGGAAGTTGATTACATTGCCGCTATTGACAACAAACTTTCTACGATTTAGCATGTCATAGAGCATATACAACAGAGGTTTACTAGGTTTACCTAGTCGGGAAAGCTTTAGATAGAGACCTTCTAACCATACGGGGTCGAAGGCCTTCTCCAAATCAACCAGATAGACACCCGTACACTGCTTTTGCGATTTGTTCCATTGGATATCAGAAACTAGCTTAGACGCGGCATGAATTGTGCGATGTCTCGCCTTAAAACCAAACTGATTATCCGGTATGATATTGTTGTCCTCCGGCCTCTTGAATAGAGCCCTATTAATAACCTTTTCAAATACTTTTCTGATACTCGGAAGAAGACTTATCGACCGGAGATTCGCCGGATTGAAGTTTTCCTTTGCCTTTTTTGGGAGAGGATGCACCACAGCTGTCTTCCAACGCACTGGATAATATGCATTATTCAGCGCGTTGTTAAACAGTGTGGTATAAATGTCAACTGTTACTTGAGGCAAATGTCGTAGTACAACGGTGGATATACCATCGACGCCTGCTGAATTCTTTTTCTTTAATGAATCGAAGATGAGCTGGAGCTCAGTCTTCGAAATTAACAGGGAACTAGGCCCATTTCGCTCGGCGATAATGGCGTTTGCCAAATCTTCATCATTAAACCTGATAAGCATCTCGCATTAATCATTCCAGTGAAAAGTTGTAGGGCGCCTCCCTTTATTTCGAATTACAAAAAACATACAGTAAGGGATGAGACAATTTTTTATGCGCAATTTGGTAACCACATTAAATCTTAGTTAAGTACTAATTATAAATTTAGAGGAAATCCGGATAAAATTTCGTATGGTGTATGATTTTACCTATACTTATTGTTGTAAAAGATCCAGATTTTGAATTGTCTGCTTACAGAAAGATATAAGAAATGGTTTTCCAAAATTATGGATTTTATGAAACATTTAACAAATTTTCTCGTAAATAAGATGGACGCATGCACTTTATGGACTTGCTTAACGCAGCTGCCAAAATTATATTAAATGTATGATTGTTGGCAATTTTAACGCCCTTATCAATTTTGGACCCTCCATAAGACTGAATTCTCAAAAACTCAAACAGGCATTTCTTTGAGATAGTATATCAACCGATAACAACCTCTCATCGAGCTCGTTCAACACTTGATTTCTTATTGTGATTTTCAAAACATATTTGTAGAATTTCTTCGTTAGACAACTTCGTCTCCAATGCCCTTGTATATTAGATTCTGATTCCTTAGCGGTCCTCCGCAACAAGAATATACATATTACTTTTTTTTAAATCCCCTGGGCATTATTTCCACGTTCCTTAGTGGAGAAACTGCGAAATAACACATCCAGCTTATCTATCACACTGAGTAGTCAATAAATCGACTTAATGATCGATACTACTGATATCTCAATTATTGATTGATAGCTAATACTAAGCACTCACATTTATCAAAATATGTTCAAGTTCATCGACTCCAAATTTAAGAATATACTTAAATCCATTAAACCTGGACCTGCCACTTTCAAACTTATTTAACGATTTGTAGGATATAAATCTGGTTTACTTGAGCAACTTCAACATAATGACGTCATGCTTACGTCCGATGTGCTAAAATCGACTTCATTGCTGGCTTGTTTCGAAGCAATTTCAAACCTCAAATCCCCATCCATACTTACCTGACTTATTCTCAAATGTTAAAAATTGAGAATGCGATCTCAGAATCTTGTATCTGTGAACCCAATATACCAAAAAAAATCCCAATCCAATACGAAAAATTTAAAAAATCATCAAGACCAGATTGGTGAAATATTCCTTATCATAAAAAAATCGGCAGCATTTCAGCAGAATTGTGTAAGGAATTGTCAACCAATTTCACTTCTCCCGAATCTCAGCAAACTTCTCCAAATGATAATAATTGTTACTCAATTATCATCATCATCCAAAGTTTCTTCAATTATCATAAATTGTATACACCGTTAGAGTGGAGAACACTAAATCATGTACCAAAAAAGGTTTCGCCTTCAGCTTGATTTGTTCAACTTATGTATACCCCCGACCAAAAAATTTATATTCCCCTCTCTTTAACCTATGGGAGTATTGCAGACTCATTCCTGAGCCAGGACAAAAAACTTTACGTGTTCTTCGTAGACTTTAAAGCAGCTTCTGATACGGTGGATCGTAAAGCCCTAATTTTAAAGCTGTTCGAATTAGGAATGTCAATGAAGTTTACCAGGATAATCGAAAAGATGTACGAAGATAAACTAGCAGGCTTCAATATTCCTAAGGGTAAGGCAAGGATGTTCACTCTGCCCGCTTCTTTTTGCGCTTTTCATAGAAGATTTGATCGAATGGTTACCTGCTGGTATTGAATACGCTGTGACGATCATAAAAGCACTGTCGTTTGCTGACGATGTTGTGATGTTTGCATACTCTCCAGAGTCACTTCAATTAATGATTAATCGCCTTCATGAATACTGCATACTTTGGGGATTAATTGTCAACTTAGAAAAGTCCAAAGTAATGATTTTGAAAAAAGTCGGGGCAAGGTCTGCTTGAACGAAAAATGGAAAGGCAATGGGCAGCTGATTGAGGTTGTCAAGGAGTTCAAATACCTAGGCGTACTCATTCCGAAAAATTTATGTATGGAAAAACACCTAAATGAAAAATTGAACAAGGCAAAAATGGATATAAATCTTACTTGGAAGAGCTGTTTCAACAACAAATCTATAGCTCACAGTTGCAAATTTAAAATATTTGAATCGGCAGCGGAATCCATTATGTTTTACGCTGCGCAAACTTGGGGAAGTAAGAGATACGAGACAGTGGAAAAGTTACTCCGATTTTATATCAAAAGATCATTCCATTTACCCGCGAATACACCAAACTATTTAATAATGCTTGAAACAGCTCTTTCACCACTCTTTATTAAAACATTGAAGATGCAGATGGATTACATCACTAGGATCTTGTGTTTATGAGACAATCGTTTGGCAAAAAAGCGGCCCTCAAAGCAATAAATGCAAAAAGCGGCTGGTATGAAGAATGGCTTGATTTGGCTTTAGATCGTGGAATGGATCTGAACTGTAACGTTGAAGATATCAAAAAACTAAAAACCGACATGTACCAACTAATTTATAAGGTGGATGGAAAAATTAGAACTGTGTACATAGAAGAGGCTTCGAACTCCTTGTATCGAACGATTTATTGCCAGTTGAGCCATAATTTAACACATGCGAACTACTTCCGTGATGAACTTACCATCGATGAAATATCCATGATGATTAGACTGCGCGGTGAGATCCTCAATCTAAACTATATACCACACAGAGCTGACCTTCCAGTGATTTGCAGTTTATGCAACATGATGAAGAGAGAAGATGTGGTGCATTTCTTAGGAAAGTGTCCAACTTTAAGGAAAACGAGAAGATGTGTTTTCGGGAAAGATTTCCTAACTGCTGATGAAGTTATATTCAACCTGAATGAGATGAATGTATCAAGTTATCGAGTCTGTTCCAGTTCTGTAAAATCGCGTTAAGGTATCGCAACCGAATAATTGAAGAAGTTTTTTGATGCCGATTAGTTATTCGTTATTGTTGTTTAAGAGGAAATGATATATAAGACTTGTTAATTTGAAAAATTAAAGAAACATGTTATTTGTTGAAGTATTAAAGAATTCTCAATCTGGCAGACGGCAAAAGCAATGTCCAAATGATTTTTGTAGGATATGTATTATGCAAATTATATTATTGTACTCAATAAAATCAATTCAAAAACCCTTTGGGAGTACTACTTCCGATGGGGAATCAAACTTAATCCTGATGCGGTTAACACAGTTGATGTGTTTTAGAATAACTTTCCGTAACTACTTACTATAAAAGGATATTATTTCTTCGAAAGGTTAAAGTTCAACCATGCATTCCAAATTTACCCTCCCCAAGGTGATCATGCCTTGTTTTAGTACTTCCAATTATGAAAAAAAAAGTGCTAAGCTAACACCAATTTAGAAAAAAGACAACTTTTGTATTAAATTGTAAAAAATACAAAATTTATGTATAATTAATAAAATAAGCAATATTATTTTAATAAAATAAATCAATACAAATTTTTTAAATTACTAAAATATGTTTTATTTAATTTTTTCGTAAATAAAAAATGTACAAAACTTGGAATCATAGGCTTTCGCCTAACTATGGAATTTATACCGAAAAGCGTTTTTAATAATTTATTTATTTATTTATTTATTTAACATCAATTAGAGATTTTTAAATCTGCAATTATACTAACGAAGATAAATATATACATACTTATATAAAAGTAATATAAAATAATTTATTAATTTAAGAAGTACAACATTAAGTTATTTTTTAATGTGAGTCTACTTAAATGAAAATTAATGTCAATATTGTTTGAAACAATATTGGTCTCTCTAACACATCGAGTAATAAGTTCGTTGAGTGCATAGTTTACCCTATGTTAATTTTCACGAAGCATAACACGTTCTCTTAGCTGTCGAGATGGAGCATAAATATCAATCAAAGATAAAAGAAAGGAACATTTAATATTATTAGATAATTTATCACTTATGAACCTCACCGAGAAAACTTTCCTCCTATTAATCAGTTACTGCATTCCAAGAAGTTGACATCTAGTTGTGTAAGAGGGAGTTTCGATATTCCAAAATAATTTCCAAATTACGAATTTAGTGAAGTTTTTTTGAATATTCTTAATAGAAGCGGCTTAATATATTCTTAAAGTCGTTTTACACTTAATTTTTTATATATAAAAATACTTAATTTTTTTCTAAAACAAAATTGGTATGAACATTTTAAGTATTTAATAATCTAAATTTAAAAACAGAATTTCAGGAAAAATCGTCCACTTGTTTTCGAAATATTGAACTTCAAAAAAAAAAAATTTTTTTTTTTCAAAAATCCAAAAAAATTATATTTCGAAAATTTTGAAATGCAGTATTATTAGAATTTGAAGGAGCTCCTGTATAAATTTTTTTATCGAAATCCGCTGAGCCGCTTATGAGAAAGTCGAAAATCAATAAACTTGTTGTATGGCAGCTACCGTTAATAACAAAATATTAAAAAAAAAAAAAATTCGACAAAATGTAGACCATACCTAAAATAGTACACAAACCAATTTTTATCAAAATCGTTAGAGCCGTTTTCGAGATAATTAAGATGGTAAAAAAATTTGTATGGCAAGTACAATTATTTTTGGGGCTAAAACAACGATTCAAAAATCTATTTAGGACAATCACCTAAAACGTTTAAATACCAAATTTGAAGAAAATCGCTTCAGCAGGTTAGATTGTAGAGTTGTACAGACAGATAGACAGACAGACAGGCGGAATTGCGGGACCCACTTGTTCCCTATCATCGTAATGTCAACTTTGATTTAAATCTCTAGTTCAATTTTTTTCCAAATGCAAAACTTGCCCTATAGTATACCTATATCGCAAGTAAAAATTAGAAAAAGAAGTGGGCCAAGGTGGCTTCCTTGAGGAACCCCTGGCGATACAGTGATCGGATGAGAAAAGAATTGATCAATGGAAACGAATTGTATTCGACCTTTTAGGTAAAATACTAACCACTTCAACATACTTGAATGAAATCCTATCCTTTCAATTTTTTTAATCAAAATTGAGTAATTGACTCTGTCAAACGCCTTAGCAAAATCCGTGTATATAAACATCGAATTGGTAACCTTGAGTTTGTTTACGATAAAATTTTAGAAAATTGAAAGATTGGTGGTTGTTGACCTTCCTGCCACAAATCCATCTTGAAATGGTGAAATATATTCCTTTAGGAAAAACCATAATTTAGTATAAACAATTTTTTCAAAGAGTTTGAGTATTGCCGAAAGTTTACAAATAGGACGATAATTCGATATTTCTTGTTTAGGGCCAGGTTTATAGATTGGAATAATGAATGATGTTTTCCATTCAGATAGAAATTTACCACTTTCCAGAGAGCTATTAAAAATGTGTAGCAGGGGCTCAGAGAGAGCGGTTGCGCATTTTTTAAGAATAATTGGAGGAACAATAACAGGACCTGGATTTTATCACAATTTAAATTCAAAAGAGCATCTTAAACTTCGGAAAAAATTATTCTTAGCTGTTCAATATCAACTAAGTATTCATCAGTTAAAAATTCCGTACTACATGAATCCTCTTCATCATTTAAGGATGTGTAATTAGATTTGAAATAGTCTGCAAACAAATTGCAAATAATCTTAAGATCTGAGTATATAGATCCCGCGTATTGCATCCTACTTGGAATCCGATTAGATTTTTTTTTTACTCTTAATAAACGACCAAAAGCACTTGCTATTTAATTTTAAATTAGATTCAATAGAAAATATATAATTCTTATATAGGAACTTGCTTAGAACATCGAATTCTCGAGCTAACCGGATATAATTATTCTTAAATGATGTATTATCTACATATTTACGAGATAGCTTGTATACGCTTTATTTTTTGTATTGCTTAAATTACAAAGCCGTTTATTACGTCGGTTTTGAATTAATATTAATTAAATTAATTAATTAAAATAAAAGTTGTGTAAATTTTGTATTTAAAAAAAAATTAATTAAAACAAATTTGAGTACTTTAAAAAATTTAATTGATTTCCGCACAACAGGAGACAAACCACATACAAAATGATAATAAAATAAGGATGTAAGGATTTTATATGCCCGAATAAGGTTAAATTTCCTTAACCTAAATATTTGTTAGCTAGATGCTTAACTGTTTTGGTAGGATATATCTATTTACTCTCTTATCGACCAAGGTAGGAGCTCTATGATATTATGTCACCTAAAATGAGCATTTCTTCTTCTAAAAGGACTGCGCCATTATTAGAAGTAGGAAGGTACTCTCTCAATGTCCGCAACGCTCTCTTGTTTTTATTTTAGTTTAATTTTTGTAAGTGTATTTTTTAGGTATATATATATATATATATATATATTTATTTATTTTTCTTGACAAAATTTAATAACGCTATTAATTTAAAACGCTGGCTGTTGAATTTCAGAGGACTCTTCGGACTCACAGAACGGAGTTGGAGCAATCCATTTTCCATCTTTTTTTTTTTCTACCTATAAAATACAAGACACCCTTGGATTTATTTATTTTTGTAAGCTCGTCCAGTCGCAGCTCAGCAGCATTCTATAGCAAGGATTATTTCCCATACAACGCGCGACGAAATTCAATTTAAAAGTCATTTAACAGAGCGAAAGCTTTAAAGTTATTATCCTGCATTGTTTATCAATTTATTTCTCCATTAAAAAATCTGCACTGTGCGCGAGCAAAATGGGGAAGAATTACATAAAGTCATGATGGGCCATGATGGTTATCCTTAGGATAATTTTTTGAGAGTTGTCGCGCAAAGTATATAGGTATAGGATGTGATCATCATACATACGAATACAACATCACACGAATTGCTTACGGGATGAGATTGATTTTCTGTTTAAATAATTACAATACCGTAACTCTCATAACTGACATTATGTTGTCGACAAAAATATCCTTAGGCAATTTGTTCTTAAATAAATACCCGTCGTAGTGTCGACAGTGGCGCATGTATACAACAATACAACAACTGTTATCCTTCATCAAAAAGATATACTTGCACGCTCAATTTGAGTTAGAGTAATCTTATAAACTAATTCGGCAGTTTTTTTTTAAACATTAAATCTCCACGGGATGCCGTGTTATCGAATAATCAACTAACAAACGAATAAATCGATGCCAAACTTGCCGCGAGTCCTTATTTTTGCTATTGTTACAACACTCATTCTAATACCAGCATGCAACTGATGTTGGACCGCCCAACATCTGTCTAATTTTTGAGCAATAATTACAGGCCTCTTGATGTTATATTTTTTTTTATTCATCAAAGTTGATACAGACAAAGAATCGGTCGCGGGTCAAAGGATAATGTGTCAATCGAGTGCAGTTATGACAAATTTTTGATTTTAAATTATGTCCTGGTTCGTTTTAGAACGGGGGTTATTGCCGGAGGGCGCATCATGTGTGTTTAATGTTATAAAGATTTTGATTATTTAAATTATATGGTAGATTTCGTTTAGCTGTCCTGCATCTCGTACAACCTAATGTAAGAAAATCGTAGAATTTGGGCGTGAATATAGAGAGTTTGATTTCAAACAGGTGTGGGATACACAAAATAGGCTTATGACCCAAACTTTAATTTTAAACCTATAAACTGCTTGAATGTAATTAAAATTTCTAGCTGTATAATTGAACTTCGATTCGAAATGATGAAAAGTTATCTAGGAGTTAGGTTATGAAATTTTGACCTCTTGGTCTCTCCTGTGTGTTTTTTTTTTTTTTTTTTTTATAATCTACACGCGCTCAAGGGATTATGAATACCCTTTAAATGTTTCAACACAGCGCGGGCGTGGGGGTGAGGTTAAGGAAGAGAAAGAATGATAGGAAAGATGTGTGGCGCGATATTCGGAGACTGTATGTGGTTGTTGTCTCAGATTTTATCTCCAGGGATGGCGGCTGAACTAATGCGGAGAAATTTCCGTGTCTTATTTATCGATGTCCCTTATAATTCGCATTCATTTTTTTTTTTATTCTTTGTCATATTTTATCGGTATACTAGTTTTACTCAATCACATGTTGTTAGTTCTATGCCTAAACAGCATGTAATGAGTAAACCAACAACTCATTGTATGACATTTTATTTTTAGAATTGGTTTTTAATGGAAAAATAAGAAGACATAGACTACGGCAGGGATCGAACCTGTGACCATGAGGTTGACAGGCGAACACACAACTATCGCGCCACGGCCACCCCCACTACATGTTGACTACATGTTTTTTCTCCCGTCCTCTTAGAGGCAAAATTGCTCTTCTAATTAGTCTTATTCTTAGTTTCCTTGAACACGTCACCTACTGCATGGATGTAGTCTACCCAATGAAGTGTGCTAACATCTGTCGAGAAGAAATTAGTCCAATTTTTTTGTATATTGTTAGTTTTTATTTAAGTACACTTTATTTACAAAAAAAGTTAAAACGCATAATTTCGCGATTTTGAGGGCATGAAAATCCTAGCTCTATACTTATGATACTTCTAACCAATTATAAATAAAATGCACGACTGGATCGAACGTGCTTGCTCCTATGTTAAAATGGTTTTGTAGAAAAAACAATTTGTATCAAAACATTGGTATGTATAATTAAATACAAAAAAGTCATTATTTAAATTGCGCGAAAACCAGCCAATAAAAATGTTTGATCTGTAAATTGAAAATGTCATCTAATGTTTTAAAAAAATAGGAATTAATAATTTTTTTTTTTAAACTAAAAAACTAATTTGTGTATATAAAATTTGTATTTTATCTTTAGAAAAAAAGTTGCTATGCAAATTTTATGATCTTAATAAAATACACTTTAAAACTAAATTAAAAAAATAAAATACACGACTGTATCGCACGTACTTGCTCCTATGTTCGATCACATTATATGCGAGAGATTCTTAATAAAAGTGCTGAATATATTTTTAAAGTTTTTCACTTAATTTTTTATATATAAAAATTCTTAAACTTTTTCTAAAAAAAAAATTGGTATGAACATTTTAAATATTTAATAATATAAATACAAAAACTAAATTTCAGAAAAAAATGTCCACCCGTTTTCGAAATATTAAATTTTCAAAAAAAAAAAAAATATTTTTATATTTTAATACTATTTTGAATTTGAAGGAGCTCCTGTATAAATTTTTGTATCGAAATCCGTTGAGCCGTTTATGAGAAAGCCGAAAATCAATAAACTGGTTGTATGGCAGGTACCGTTAATAACAAAATATTTTTAAAACTTTTTTGGCCGAAATGGTGACCATACCCAAAGTAGTACACACAACAATTTTTATTAAAATCATTATAATCGCTTTTGAGATAATTAAGATGCTAGAAAAATTTGTAGGGCAAGTACCGTTATTTTTGGGCCTAATACAACGATTCAAAAATCTATTTTGGACAACCACCTAAAACGCCTAAGTACCAAGTTTGAACCAAATCGGTTCAGCCGCTTAGGCCTTAATTGTTTCACGCCTATTCCACTAACAGGAAATAAAAATTACTAACGCAACAAACTGGGTCAAAAATACGTTTTATTTATTTTTGTTGCCAGATCAAAGATACTTAAATAATAAAAGATGTTTGAGTGGCTTCGTGTCAGCTGCTGTCATATTGCCTACAAAATTACCTAACTAAAACTTGAGCAGCGAACCCTACCAAATCTCTAAAATTGGAATAGCAACAAGCATTTAAGGAGAAAATCAATGCATTTTTTTTATTTAGTAAGAAATGAGCACTCATTCGCAGCACGAAAGTGTATGTTATCGATAGAGCGCTTATAACACGTGCAAGACATAAACTGTCGCATTCGATTGTGAAGATTATTAAGATTTTTTCAAAAAAATCTTAATTTTGTTAAACCAACAATTGGAAATTATCAGATTTAATTTCATCGGCGGAAAAGGGTGATATTTTAGAGCTTTTCACCGAAATTTGGCAAGAAATACATTCTAAATATTTCAAAATATAATTTATTGTCTAGTCAGAAAATGTCAAATTTTATTGATGGATCGTTGATAATCAATCTGACGCTAAAATTCGTGTCAAACCAGATTTTTTCGATCTTACATCATTTTGAATTCAGAGTCGAGTTGACGGTTGACCAACTAGGGAATATAAAAGTGGATATAATCGTCTTTTTTTCAGTGTTTATTTGTTGAGACGTTAATAATTTTTACCAAAACACGACTATATACCCTAATTATGAGATTCTAAAAGGGGATTTCTGTCCATATTTTATATAACTCATTTTTAATTAACCTCTCTACTCCAACTCGATTTTTGAGCCGAATGTAAACTAGGGCTGGCAAGGAGACCGAGACTAGTCTCGGTCTCGTCAACGAGACGAGACTACTTTAAAAAAAAAACCCGGGACGAGACCAAGACGAGAACGAGACGAGACCGCATTTTTGGTATAGAAATTCGACGAGAGTCTCGCTGGTCTCGGTGGTCTCGGCGGTAAAATTCAAATCTTACGTCAAAAAAGTCGGTTTGAAAAAAATTGTATCCAAATGTGAAAACAGAGTATGTTGTCTACCTGTCAAGTCATGAACTGTCAAAATCTAGGATGTCTTCGATTTAAATGCATTAATAAACCTCTACAAAATTCAAATTTTACCACAAATATTTCGAAATTTTTATGATTTTATTATTTGCTCTGATTGATTTTAAGCCTTTTGGGAAACATTTGGAAAGAGATATTATCAAAACGTCAAAATATATTGCGTTGTCTACCTGCCAAGATAGGAACTGTCAAAATCCATTGAAGAATAGCTCCGATTTAAATGGATTTGGCAACAAACTATATTTAGACGTTTAGATATTTTTTTCCAAAAGGTATTCCCATCTTTCTTACCAACAAACTGCTAAGATACCGTACTCTATCTTTGCAATCTGAACAATGAGTCTTATCTTTTTACTACCAAAAACTACGAAAGAAACTTAGATTAAGGATTCAACGAAGACGAAGACCGAGACCGAGACGAGACTGCACATTAAAACCAAGACCAAGACCGAGACGGGACGTGGTTAGATGAGACGGGGTTTGCCGGGACCGGGATTAAAACCACGACGAGACTAACATTTTTCGATTTTGACGAGACCGAGACGAGGCTAACAAAAGTCTTGCCTGGTCTCATCTCGTTGCAAGTTCTAATCTAAAAGAAGTTTTAAGATATTTAATAGTTGAATAATGAATGAGATCATTTTTCCAAGGAACCACAATGCGCACATACGCTTTCATTGGCACAAGATCTGATTTATTAAAAAAAACGTCAAAAACATAAAATCATTTTAAAATCAACATTTTGGAATGCACAGATGTGGAAAATTCAACTTCTTGTTATTTGCATATTTTTTATTCAAGTTTTAGTATTCTTAAATGATTTTAATCTGAAGAAAAAAAAACAATCTATTGTTGATTTTTTGCATTTCGTTATTAAACACAAGGTCGATAATACCAACTTAAAAATGCAAAAAATCAGGTTGCTGCGGATCGTTTTTTTTTTTGAAAATCATACTTTGTTGCCGATAGATTTACCAAAAGAACACGGCTTATCTATAGAATAATTTAATTTGAACGTCGAAATTTTCATTGAAATAAATTTTTGTTTAACGTTTATTTCAAAGCAATAATTTTTCAAAGTGTTTTTAACATCCAAAATAGCTATTTATTTTATTCTTCAGATAACTCCTTATAGTCCAGGAAAATTATACATTCACTTCGAAAAAATTCCGACAGAGCTGAATTTTGATGGAGAGCTTGATTTTAATGTCCTAAGCATTTCCTAAAAAGTACCCTAAATTTGGTGCGGAGCACCAAAAGTGAAGTGGGAAAAATTCAGTTTATTCCAAATTACTCGAAAACTATAGGTTCTTTTGAAAAAAGTTTTAAGTACGCATATTGTAGCTAATGTTATTCTACACATAAAAAAGGTTAATTGTTCGGTATTAAACATTAAAAACAATAATTTGTTATATTTTGTTCAATAACTCCCAAAACCGTTATTTTTCTAGGAACAACTAGAAATAGACACTAAAATTATCTACAAAATGACATATCAACGACTTCTGTATGTCAATTTTTTCTTAAGTTATAGCGTATCAAGGTTTAATTGTTCGTTAAAATGGGAGCTATATTAACTGCTTGCTTTAACGAATGAATTTAATCTATTTTGGTATTTATTTTATTTTAAAAATAAACTTTGACACGCTATAACTTAAGAACGAATTGTCATTTTGTAGAAAATTTTGTTGTCTTACATCCGCTCTTAGAGTTTTTTCCCAAAAAAATAAGACAAAACAAAAAAATCCCGACTCAAAAACATAAATTTATTACAGTTTTTTGAATTAATGTACATACTACACCCCAATGTTTTCGACCATTTATCGCCAAATCTATCAATTGTAAGATAAAAAGGGTCTGAACCTTTTTTGTGTAGAATAACATTAGCTACAATGCGTACCTACAACTTTTTTCAAAAGAACCAATAGTTTTCCAGTAATTTGGAAAAAACTGAAATTTGTTTTAAAAGTAAAACCAAAAAAGTTGGGCAAAGTCCTGGAGCAATGGGTACCTATTTATCAAATATGCCCTTATGCTTCAAACTTTGAGGAGTAAAGTCAATTCTTTTATAAATATTTGTGGAGTCAAAATATAGTTTCACAGAATAAGAAGTATTTTGAACAAGCAAATTACAAAAATATCAAAACCCATATAACGAACTGTGTCGAAACTTGATATTATTCACCTTTGCATATAATGCCGCAGGGAACGGCGACAGCTACGCCCACGTTATGACATTATAACAATCAGTTTACCCTTACTTATACTATTGTGTGGTAAGGGCATATAATCTATTTACGTGACAAAGTGTGTTGAAATAATATTTAGCAACATTTGTCAATTCAATAAATACGCAATTTAGTGGGAATATTGTGGGAGGATATTTTATTTCTTTGGAATTTCATATTTATATGCTAATATTGATGAAAAAATATTAAGGTATTATTGTCCTTAAATTCGAACTTATACTCACCCCTCCGGTATGGTTAGATTTTTCAATTGAATTTCAGTGCTAATAATGAGGCTTATCTTGATTTAAATAATAAACTATTTAGATTGGAAAAGGAAGGGAAGGGTCAATATTTACAAGGCTAAATATATAGACGTATTAGCGGTGGAATAGTGGCATGTCAGTGTCTCCCATAGTTAGATTATTGACGAACTTGTTAAATTGTCTATTTACTTACAAAATTGAAAAAAAAAACAATTTTACGAAAAATATTTTGGCCGTGTGCGAACAGGGGTGAACCACCAACTGAATAAGCTTAAGTTTTCTACGAAGTAGTTGAAATAATTAAGCGAGTCTGAGTTGAAAATAAAGAGGTCCAAATATTCAGATATTCTATCGCGGATGTTTCAACGAGCGTCCCCGATATCGGGAAAAACGGGAGGACTGCGGCCATATTTCAGTTATAAACACCCTTCTTCTGTCAAGTGCATTTCTTGAAAAAAAGATTGAATAGCTTTAAAATGAGTTTTTAGGTTAAAACGCTTCTATGTATGCCGCAACAATTATTTCGGAGAACTGTTACTCTTTTAGAAATTGCGCCATTCCGAAATATTGCATCCGGGATATATAATGGGTGTTTTTTAAGAGCTTGAGGAATTTACATAATAATAGGTAGGTACATGACAAAAATATTATTGTAGTGAATTTTTTATTTCATTACGATCATAAAAAACAACAAAAAAGTGGGTCTCGCAAATCCGTCTGTATGCCTGTCCTCAAGTCTACAGCCTAAGCGGTTGGATAGATTTTCTTCAAACTTGGTATATATTGTTTTTTACCGTTTCCATTTTTTTTCATTTTTTTTAAGATGGCAAATAACAGTAGTTTTGGTAAAAACAAAAATCTTTTTTTCTCAAGAACGTCTCCAACGATTTTTATAAAAAAAAATCAGTTCATTACTGAATAGAAAGGCTACCTTTTGATAATTTTTTTTTTTGTAAAAAAGTACCTACCTCTAGCAGAACCATTTTCTTGGTTTTCGATTTTCTGAGAAACGTTTAATTTGATTTTTTGTTCATTTTTTACGCAGATGCTCCTAGAAAGTTTAAACACTATTGTTAACCAAAATTTTTGGAAAGAATTTTTTTTTGAAAATTAAGTTTTTTTTGAAAACTCAAAATTTCGAAAACGACTCAATAGAATTTTTCGAAACTTCGTATTTGGTAGTTTTTTGACATTATCTTAAATATGGTAAAAAAAACTAGTTTCCTAAAATAACAAAACAACGGTACCTACCTCCCATACAAATGTTAAAAAACCGTTCAGAAATGAATGTATTTCTCAAAAACGGCTCCAAGAATTTTAATAACAAATGTGTGTATTCCTATATTAGTACAGTCCACGTTATGGTGTAAAAATATTTTATTTTTCGTACTTACGTACCATCGAACCATTTTTCATATTTTCGTCTTTCTCACTATTGGATCGTCCGATTAAATGTTTCTATGCAAATGCTTCCTAGAAGTTTTAATAAAATTGCATACTCAAATTTTCAAAAAACAAATTTTCTATTTTTAAAAAATAAATATTTTTTTTTTGAAAAATCGATTTTTAAAAAACCAGACACTGATATTTTTTTGAAATTTAGATTCTATATGTAGGTATATTAATAATATTTATTAATATATAATAATATTAATTTTTTTCTAAAAATGTTTTTAAAATTTTATACATAAAAAATTAATTTAAAAAAAAACCGCTCCAACGATTTTCGACTTTTTTTTAAATATTTTTTTTTTATCCAGGAATTCATATGGCATCTTTGTTTTCCCTCGAACTATATAAACTAAGCAATATAAGAACATTTAATTATATGTATTATCCATTTATTTCTACCTACTTATATTTCCTTTTTACTAAAATCTTTGCGAGCGTCCTTGAATACTACATACAATGTAACTATGTACATATGTGTCTTTAAAAATCACATGAATCTTATGTATGCATATTGCATACCTATACCAATCTACATCTTTCATTATCATTATTATAAGTACATATTTACATAACTAGGTTCCATCCATGTATATGTATACTTACTCCCCTTACCTACACAATTAAAACCCATAATAGTAATTTAAATATACATTTGAAAGTTCCTGTGTAACTATTCCTTGAATCATCCATTCGACAATTCATTATATACTAAAAATCAAGGTTATCTTAATTAAATCAGCTTTAAACCTGCATAGGATAACTAGACTACCTATACCAACAAAACAGCGTCAATGTTTAGCTTAATTAAAGTTGTTAACTACAAGGTAAGTTCATACGATCCAGTCGTGCATTTTATTTAAATATGATTTCCAGTAGGTATACCTATGTCCGCCGGCCGCGGCTACGAGTTACATAGTCCATTCGATAAGTCCAATTTTTGACTATACTTTGTCAAATAAATCTGGCCGTATTGTGTCATTGGGGGCTTGAATATTGTTTTTAATTTTTCAATGCTTCAAGAGTTGCTGGTTTGTCAGCATAAGCCAATGATTTAACATAGCCCCATTAAAATCAATCGAGAGCCGTAAAGTCGCACAACTTTATGACACGAGGGGGTCAGTTATCAGGACCACTTCTCGAAACAAATCTGTCACCAAATTGAGTTTGCAATTTAAATGTATAGTTTAGCGCGCTGTATGGAAAGACGCTGTGTGGAAAGATGATGCGTTTTGTTGCAACCAAATTTCGTTTCTAATTAGCTGATTAATTTTTGAATACAAATAATCAATCAGCATGACTTGATAGCGCTTGCCATTCACCGTAACGACAGCTCCTTCTCCATTTTGAAAGAAATAAGGACCGATGAAGCAGCCAGCGTGTAAATGTAAACCTCACAAAACAGTCAATTTTATTGGATGTTATGGTGATTTGTTAATGGCTTGAAAATTGTCTTCGCTCCGTATACGTCAATTTCGATTTTTGACGAAGCCATTTAAACTGAAATAAGCTTTATATCACTAAGCACAATTCTTCTTTCTGAAACATCGCGAACAGATTTTTTTATTTATTTAAGTAAATTGCCACAATTTGAAATTGTTGTTCTGGCGTTAAAAGATTCACTGTGAATTTGCCAAGCCTTACTGAACAGAAATGTCAACAGAGTTTGGCATTCTCAACTGTCAAAATATATAGAAAACAAAAATAGAATTTTTTTCGTGCAGCTAAAAAAACACCCATTACATTTTCAACAATTGCTAGCTGATGTTTTCCTTATACACTCATTCCTGGACTTAACGTCAATCAAAGCCTACAAATTGTAAATTAATTTAGTTGATGCAAGACACTCTACAGTTCAACAGATTATGAACGTCAAGCCATTCTGCCACTTATAGATAAGGAACAAAAAATGCAAAAAATTCTCTTATTAGAAAATCTGTTCTGTTTCGCATATTACTTACATCCACAAACTAAAATTGAAAGCAATTTAAATTAAGTATCCAGGCGGAGATCAAGAAATAAGTCACTATAATTACTTTCATCACAATTAAAGTCCATCAGGAAACTAGAAAATACATTGCGCGTACCACGTAATGTCCACTCCCCAGAACGTATCATTCTTCGTCCCGTTGGTGATCAGAAAAGAATAGAAAATAATTTGTAAAAGTGAGGAATGGAAACTTTCCTGCTTCATAAGCCCTATATATTATGGAATACCTTAAAGAAGAAAGGACATAGCAAAATGAATGGAGAGAAAAAAAGTTAAGAAAGACCATCATTAACAATAAAAGGATCTCGCGCGGTCCTTATAGTTTGAAACCTCATTACAGCTGAATGACATTTCATAATCTGGCAATTAGGCCACTCCTGCTGTGTGAATTAATTATCCACTTGAAGAAAATGATCATGAACAGACCAAAGACACAAACAGCTTAAAAGAGTTACTTGTATACGTTGGTATGTGTATGTGTTTGTAGGACATCCTACAATAATGTGACAAAAACAAAACACATCTCAACCCTGACGACACGCTAAGATACTCAAAACTTGACTTAATTAATAGAAGCGGCATCATGCACATAGGTATATGGATATAGTAGACCAAACGGAACTGTATACGACGACTACAATCAGGATAATAAGAAGCTGAATGTGCCTGTCAAAATCATAGACCAAGATTAAATCCAACATCGCATAGTCGTTTATGTCGAGCTGCACTGCAAACGTGGTGAGTCTCAAATTACTGACTGGCCAGCAGATTGACGTTCCGGTCTTCCCTTGGTTTCATATCTGTTTGTGTGTGTAGTGTGTGTGTTTTAGGACCGAAATAAAGTTACTTCCTCTAATTCACAGTGAACTAAAACATACAAAATATAGGTACACTTCTAACATCCCCTTCCGTATGATTTATTTTCTGGTTTTTCGTTTCATCATATCGAACACATCCATATCCTTTCCATAGAAAAAAAACTCACGTGAATAAAAGTATTATATGCGACAGTGTATTTGCGTTTGGCCTGCAGCCAACAAGGGTTGTCACAAATTGAAATGTAATTTCAAATTTGTTTTTATCAAAACACCCCCCACAATGTGAATAACCTACACCCTTTAGCCGCAGGCTAAATGAAGTGTATATTTGGTAAGAAATCACTTTCGAATGAAGCAGAATAGGTAAATTGAGGATGAGGGTGATGGCTATAGGGTGAGTGGAGTGTGACGTTGAAGAGCGTCAAAACTACCAGATGCAAATTTCCGACTTTTGTTTTAAAAAGCACCTACATATCTAGTTTTTTTTTTGTGGGATGCAAATTTTTTTACAAACCCTCTATACCTTTCGGCATTCTGGAAAAAGTTAGGTGCAGTTGGAATAGTTTTTCTATCACTTTGAACTTTTATTTATTAAAAAATATTTTGAATCATCCTTGCGAGGCTTCGACTATAAACTGTTTGTCCCTGCCATTTTATAGGTTTTGAGGGCAACGTTTTGGGTTGGGGTCAAAATTCTTTTAACAAAATTCAGGTTTTTAAAATTCTGCTTATTCTACAAATAATAAAGTAAACACAGGTTTGGAAAATGTTAAAAAGCCCGCGCTTTTTAGCATTTTCCAAACCTTTGTTTTCTTTATTATTTGCAGAGTGTTGATAAGCAGAGCATACTCTTACTTTCGGAACAGTTTATCAAAAAAATATTTTTTTTTGTTGGACAACTTCTTAAAGCAATTATTCAGTTAGAGCTTATTAAAGAATAAAAGAAAATTGTTTCGAAAAACAAACAAATAAAAAGAATTATAAAAATGAGAACCGATCTAAGTCAAATTGGCTATCTTAGGTTCTCAGGCGCATTTCAATAACATTGTTCTCTTTGGTTTTTGCTTGTTTTATTCTGTAATTTTTTTGTCATACTTAAGTTTAGTTTGGATTGCTTTGTTTTATTTTTGTTCACGTTTGCTTTTGTAAATAAAAAAAGTTTAATTAAAAATTTAAAAAAAATAAGCAGAATTTCTTTCTTTTTTGTTGACGGACAGAATTTTGAGAAGCAAAATTTTGAAAAGCAGAAAAAATGAAAAAAGCAGACTCTTGAAAAGCAAAATTTTCATTTTAAAAGCAGAATTTTGAAAAAGTGTTTTTTGAAGCCAGAATTTTGACCCGCTCCCAATGTTTTCTTTGTTTTTACTTGGCATATACATACGCACCTACTAAATTATAAAGAGCAAGTTTTGCAGTTGAAAAAAAATCGACCTCGAGAATCTTATCAAACTTATTGACATTACAATGATAGAGAATACCAAAAAACTTGGGACTTGTATGTCTGCCTGCCTGTACAACGCTCGACATTCTAAACGGCTAAAGCGATACTCTTCAAACTTGGCGCTTGGTGGATACTCCAGCTTTGGACGAATGAAGGCCTTATAGATTACAGCCAGATCAGACGGGGAGAAGAATTTCTTGCACCTTCGAAGAAAGCCCAAACACTTTGCAGCGTTTTTGGCGACATCAAATATGTGTTCATTCCACAAGATGTGGTCTGTGATGCAATGCAAGTGCCACTCATGGATAGCGACATGGGGGTGGGTTCTGCTTTAACGACAGAAGACATCACTGAGTTTTTGAAGCATTAAATTCTACGCGGTTTCTTATTCCCCATTGGACAATGCGGTCAAGATCAGAATTTAATGAGCTTATCATATGCTGCCGTTCCAGTTGCACAAGGTGGTGCATCTGAAAACGAATATGAAAAGCTGAGAGTACTATCGTCAGCAAAACAATTAAGTGGATTAAAAGTTCCAGATAAGAGATCATTAATAAAAATGAGAAAGAGGGTCGGAGACAATACGGAGCCCTGGGGCACACCAGCATTTATATTGTGGATATCAGACATGAAACCCTCCAATACAACTTGTATTGAACGGTCCGAAAGGTAATTTCTAATCCAACGAAGAATAGATTCATAGATACCAAATGTACGCATTTTCGATAAGAGAGCTTGATGCCAAACCCTATCAAATGCTTTTGAAATATCAAGCGCAATAATCTTACTTTCTCCAAAACGATGTAAAGATTTTCGCTACTGTTCGGTGAGATATACTATCAGATCACCAGTGGACCTATTGCTACGAAAGCCATACTGCCGGTCATTAAGGAGCTTCCGTTCTTCGAGATATTTCTTGAGCTGATAATTATAATTAATCAGCGTTTCCATGACCTTGGAAAGAAGGGACGTAAGTGCAATAGGACGGTAATTAAAGGGTGAAGAAGATGCGCCTTTTTTAGCGACAGGCCGGACAAATGCGGTTTTCCATCCACTCGGAAAGAGACCTGTAGAGTAGGACAGATAGAAAAGCTTACGCAGTGGTTTTGCCAGCGTTGAAAAACACCTCTCCTGAACGATGTGAGGTATACTATCCGGGCCAGCGGATTTGTGTATGTCAAGATCTTTGAGGACTCTAGCAACTGCACGAGTGCGAAAGAAGATTCGTCCCATAGAATCGTTTACGCTCTCAAGTACTGGAGGAGTCATAACACTTTCTGGCAGCGTCGAATTAACAGCGAACTGCGCTGCAAGCAAATTGTCTTTTTCACGAGAACTGACAAAAGGGGTGTCATTAAAGACGAGCGTTGGAACCGAAGAAGAAGTTGAATTTCGAATATTTTTTACAAATGACCAAAAATTCTTACTACCTTTGGGACATTGTAGTATTTTTTGCCTTAATTTTTTTAGGCGATTGCATCAATTAGATTTTTAAATTTTGTGTAGGTCCAAAAATAACTGTGTTAGAAAGTTTTTTTTCGACTTTCTCATTTACGACACAACAGAGTTCGATCAAAATCAGGTCGAGAGATACTAAAATTTTCGAAACATAATTTTTTGGTTTTTGAAAAAATATATTTTTTTTTGAAAATACAATATTTAGAAAACTGGTGACGTGCTGTTATATCGTTAGCACAATAGTTTTTTTTAATAAAAACAGCAAAATGTATTTTAAAACGTTTTTTATTAATTTTTATTAAATAATTACAAAATTTCTCTAATTTTTTATTAAAGTTAATAATGGTAATTTAAAATATTTAACAAAGCTTACAAACAAATTTTTACCCGTTTTCTAAATATTGAATTTTCCAAAAAAATATAATATTTTTTAAAAATGTTGGTATGCGTAGTAGTAGTAGTAGTATAGTATTTCAAAATATTCTAGGCAATCACCTAAGGCGCTTAAGTACCAACTTAGAAAAAAGCTAAATATTTTTTTCAGCCCGTTTAGGCTGTAGGTAGACATGCAGGCAGACGGAATTGCGGGATTTAGCTTTATAATAATAATAATAATTTTAAGTATTTTAGGTGTGCATGTAAGACATAATGTCTTTTTAAATGCAACCTGAATTGCACGGCACTAGTTAGAAGGAATAGAAAGATAGGAAAGAATTTTTTGTTGGCAGTGGATTTAAGAATTAGGTATTTACTATCTCATTATAACCCACGGGCGGCATGCAATTAAAATTGGAGGTATAGAACAGAATGCTGCCTAATGAAAGGATCGAACCCATAAGTCTAAGCTAGCAATCAAGCACTATATCCACTGCGTCATTGCCAACCGCTTTTAAAAGCAAAACTTGCCCTATCAAAAAAGACTTGATAATTTTTGTTTAATGATGCCAACACTAAAAGGGTTTTGACTACAGTTAAAATGGTCGAGTACAGTGCGAGTGTTAGGAAAGTAGGGAAGAATTTGGGAAGAGTTACCGATGCACATTGGTTTTGAATTTCTGAATATCAAAATGGGGAAAAAATGGAGGAGGGTAAAACCCACATATGTGTTGTTCGACTAAAAAAAGAATCTCTGTACTTAACACTACTTACACTACGTCCGAAGTTGGACGCAAGGGTAAACTGATGAGCATTCTTAGAAGTGCAGCTGAATTGTTTTAGGGGAGAAATTCACTAGAAGACTGTCTGTAAAAATACCGATATCACAATGAAACTTGCGACGGTGTTTTTAAGATTCAAATGTTTCCATTAGTTTATAGTTCCATCGCCTATCATTCTTAGAACTCTATTTCGAATCATATCTTAAACATTTAAATGAGTTTTAGCAGCTCCTGTCCAAATGTGAGAGTTGTACTCAATATCAGACTTGAAATCGTCCAATAAGACTTGTATTGAGGAATCCGAGAGGAAATTTCTAATCCAACGAAGAAAAGTTTCATCGATACAAAATGCAAGGATTTTTGATAAGATAATTTGATGCCGAAGTACCAAATGCTTTTGAAATATCAAACGCAATAACCCTACTTTCTCACAAAACGATTTAAAGATTTGTTTCACTGTTCGGCGAGATATACATCTGATGTGTATGCGTGTGACAATTGGACCGTGAACTTTTTGCTATATACGAATACGAAGGCCATACTGCCGGTCATTAATGAGCTTTCATTCTTCAAGATTATTTCTAAAGCTGGTAGTTTATCAGCGTTTCTATGATCTTGAAAAAAGGGATGTAAGCGACAGGCTGGACAAATGCTGTTTTCCAACCAAACGATTACGCGACGGCACGAACGTAACCGTAACTAGTAAGAGCTATGCTCGTATTATGATAATGATGATGACGATGATGATGAGCAAAGCACAAACGTTGTGCTTGGAAATTAGTTTTAAACATCTAGGATATATGATCAATATAGCGAAATAACTTGTTGAAAGTTTGTTCAAGATCAAAGAAAGAATATCTATTCAGGGAACTAATAACTTGATAAAACTTATTGTTGACGAACTCAATCAACTCTCCGAAAAGATCAAATATTAAATTGCATTTGTCAATGCGACAAACAGTATCTAAGGAAAACGCTGGATGATTTTAGGCTGATGTCAAAAACCCATGAATCTGGTCTCTACCATTGCCGAACTATGTAATAATTTGGGATTGGTTACCAGTTGGATCTGCTTCTGAAGAAAGTTCTGGGTGTTTCTGTTTGTTTGGATTCACCTCTTTGCTAGACAACTAGCTGCCTCGCTTGGCAGAATGGACATGGTTTAGGGTAGAGATGGTGTTCAGCCACTGGAGCATCCAAAGATATCCCAACTCTTCAGATGATCTGTACGCCATATCAAAAATACAGTGTTTCATCACAAAGACAGCAAGAGGAGTACAGTTGGTTATGCTGTGACTGCAATTTATCTTCCCTGGAGAAACTGATCTGATTTCTGATAACGAAAATTTTGGCTTCCTAATAGACGAAGTAGCGTATGCCTCCGACCTCAGCAAGCTGTCCTGGGTAGGGCTATCAGCTCTAAATTTTAAAAAGCCTGACGGGAAAGATAAAAAAGCCTGATTTTCGAGAAAAAGGCTAATGAAATTAGTTTTTTTCTTTTTCACAATTTAAAGAAAAAAATAATGACAAAAAAACACATAAGTATCTTATCCAGCAAGCGGTCGTTGACATTTATATATACCTATAGATACTGAATTCGTATACGTTTCTCTACAAATAAACTGAAGCCGATCCACCATGTAGTACACAGAAATCTATGATAAAATGAAAGTACCACATTGGCCGCATTCAAAAATCGGACCATATAGGTATCCAGATAGGTTGGTGTTGTTGTAATCTCGAGTAAGAACACAGCTGATGACAAAACTTTGGTATCCATGCACAAACCCATACAAATTTTATCTATCCGATTTTTGTTCTTCAGGGTCATAAATGGATACTAACCCAAGATAGGTATCGACATTCAGACATTCATTTTTTACAACTCATTGTCTCTTTCCACAACATATATTAAAAACCAAAACTGTAACGGGAGATCTAATGCAAATTGTATGGCTGGACCCGGATACGTCCTTGTGTTAAATATATAGGAAGAATAACCCTACCTCGTCAAACTGGGAAATTTTTTGCATTGCTCGTAATCTTTCAACTTTCGTTACTCGTAGAGCTAAAAAAAGATATTTCATGTTAAAACTAAACACTCACCAGACTCCTCGTAAGCTTTGGAGTGGTTTACGGTCTATTGGAGTTGGTAGAAAAGAGGTTATTGATAATTTCCCTGACCCAAATGATCTGAACAAAGCTTTTACATCAGATAATTTCCTGATTTCAAACTTTGCACCCATTAATAACATTATGTATAGAGGAGGTGAATTTGATTTTGAAGTCATCACACAGTATGAATTACTTTTGAGCATTAAATCCCTTAAGTCTAATTCGGTTGGTGAAGATGGAGTTCCCATAAAATTCATAAAGATGATACTACCCCAAATTATTTCTACTTTTACACATATTATCAATTTTTGTATTACCTGCTCATCATTTCCAGATTGTTGGAAGCTTGCAAAAGTAATTCCTGTACCTAAAAAACCTAACCCATCATCTTGTGCTGACTTTAGACCCATTAGCATCCTTCCCTGCCTGTCAAAGGTCTTTGAGAAGATTCTGGCAGATCAGATATCTAACCACATCAGTCACCATTTTTTAGGGTTTTCGCCCTAATCATAGCTGTTCTACAGCAATGGTGAAGGTACTCGATGATATTAGAATTCAGTACGATCAAGATAAATTGACTATATTGTGTTTGCTGGACTTCTCTAAGGCGTTTGAAACAGTAAATCACGAAATCTTGTGTAAAAAGCTGAATTTGTACTTTGGTTTTAGTGATAGATCGGTTCGTTTGATCAAAAATTACCTCCACCAACGAAGTCAAAAAGTTAAAGTTGGTGAAATTTTTTCTGAATCAACGAATCTACTAGCAGGTGTACCGTAGGGTTCTATATTAGGTCCTATATTGTTTTGCATGTTCATCAATGATCTCCCCCAAGTGTGCCACAATGTCATGCTGCATCTTTATGCAGATGATGCCCAAATCTATCTCTCTCGGCCATTCAACTTGTTGGAAGATCTGGTTTGCAGATTTAATGGAGATCTTTTGGGGATCTATAATTGGACCTTGTGCAACGGATTAACTCTTAATCCTTCCAAATCTCAAATCATTGCAATATCTCATCGGAAATTTGATGTAAGGGCACTTCCACCTGTCTATATATCTCTTTTCCAACTTGATTTTGTAGATACTGTCACGAATCTGGGCTTCAAAATTAATTGGACCCTTTCTGCTAAAGATCATATAAATCTTTCTGTTGGACGAATCTATGGTGGTCTTCGAAAGTTAAACCTTTTCTCGAATCTAACTCCTACAGACACTAAGCTGAGACTTGTCAAATCTTTGTTACTACCTATTATTGATTATGCTGCAGTAGTTTACTGCAAGCCTGATTCGCACTCGATGCAAAAACTAGTTGTTGCTTTTAATGATATCGTTAGGTATGTCTATGGTTTGCGAAGGTCTGATCATGTGTCTCAATATAATCAACGTGTCTTAGGATGCTCGCTTGTGCAATTTATTGAATCAAGATGTTGCTTATTTCTGCATAAGATAATTCAAAAACAGTCACCGTCCTATCTATTTGATAAAATCCGCTTCGCGCAGTCAACCCGAACCCTGAAACTCATAACGCATTCATTTAATTATTTAAATTCTTCGAGACTATTTTTTGTATATGCCATTAGACTCTGGAACTCCCTACCTGTGACGGTAAGACAAATAGTAGTAACTACTCAATTGAAAAAGGCTTTATTTCAAAATCTGGTATAGTGTAGGAATCAAACAGCAATTTGAAGGATAAACTGATTAGTTACTAACATAAAAAAAAATAAATAAAAAAATTTATTCTAATTTTTGAATTCCATATAAATGTATATATCTATTACCTCCACCAACGAAGTCAAAAAGTTAAAGTTGGTGAAATTTTTTCTGAATCAACGAATCTACTAGCAGGTGTACCGCAGGGTTCTATAGTAGGTCCTATATTGTTTTGCATGTTCACCAATGATCTCCCCCAAGTGTGCCACAATGTCATGCTGCATCTTTATGCAGATGATGCCCAAATCTATCTCTCTCGGCCATTCAACTTGTTGGAAGATCTGGTTTGCAGCTTTAATGGAGATCTTTTGGGGATCTATAATTGGACCTTGTGCAACGGATTAACTCTTAATCTTTCCAAATCTCAAATCATTGCAATATCTCATCGGAAATTTGATGTAAGGACACTTCCACCTGTCTATATATCTCTTTTCCAACTTGATTTTGTAGATACTGTCACGAATCTGGGCTTCAAAATTAATCGGACCCTTTCTGCTAAAGATCATATAAATCTTTCTGTTGGACGAATCTATGGTGGTCTTCGAAAGTTAAACCTTTTCTCGAATCTAACTCCTACAGACACTAAGCTGAGACTTGTCAAATCTTTGTTACTACCTATTATTGATTATGCTGCAGTAGTTTACTGCAAGCCTGATTCGCACTCGATGCAAAAACTAGTTGTTGCTTTTAATGATATCGTTAGGTATGTCTATGGTTTGCGAAGGTCCGATCATGTGTCTCAATATAATCAACGTGTCTTAGGATGCTCGCTTGTGCAATTTATTGAATCAAGATGTTGCTTATTTCTGCATAAGATAATTCAAAAACAGTCACCGTCCTATCTATTTGATAAAATCCGCTTCGCGCAGTCAACCCGAACCCTGAAACTCATAACGCATTCATTTAATTATTTAAATTCTTCGAGACTATTTTTTGTATATGCCATTAGACTCTGGAACTCCCTACCTGTGACGGTAAGACAAATAGTAGTAACTACTCAATTGAAAAAGGCTTTATTTCAAAATCTGGTATAGTGTAGGAATCAAACAGCAATTTGAAGGATAAACTGATTTGTTACTAACATAAAAAAATAAATAAAAAAATTTATCCTAATTTTTGAATTCCATATAAATGTATATATCTTTCTTCTTTTTATTATTATTATTATTATTAATCTCAATCCGATGTTATCTGCTTTAACTTTAGGTACTATAAAAGACTATGTCTTATTTGTACACCATAATAAACAAATAAATTGAAATTGAAATTGAAAATTGAAGCCGATCTTTGGAAGAACAGCACCTATTTCGATAGACTGAGCGAATTTATAAAGGATGGCTTATGTATATCGGTCTCTGAATTGTTCCAGAGCAGCTCGAGCTTTGTTTGTCACATTCATGGTATACTTCAGGAAGCGGTGAAGTATGAATGAATGAATATTACTATGGGGTTGTTGCACTGCGACCTTGAGATCTATTGTGTCCCCGTCAAGAGCTGGGTGAGGATAGGTCATTTTACAGCTCTTCCTCCAAATTTATTTCCCTCATGAATTTGAGTATTTGAAGTATTTTTAGAGATGGGAAGTCACTATCTTCCACCTGGTATCGTCCCAGGTGTTTTTTTCCTTTGATGAACAAGTGCATCACAATTCCCCAGAATATGGTCCGGCGTTTCCTCTTTTATATCACAGAACCTGCATGTGGCACTACTTACTAAACCAATGATGTTTAGATGTCTTTTTAATTTACAGTGTTCTTTAAGGAGATCCGTTATTATTCTGAGGTTATTCCTGCTTAAGGTTATACAGTATGTGAAACGTTGTTGGTTATAATTCCCAAGTAGTAGTTTGGACTGTCTCAGTTTGGGGAGTTTTATCCAATTGATGGATCTTATGGCCTCCTCTTCTTCTTTGATTTTATTTCTAATCACATTTTCTCCTATTACGCAGTATGGTTCAGGCCCCACTAAGGGAGTCGACGCACCTATTTTTGCTAAGGAGTCTGCCTCCTCCTGGCCAGGTACCCAATGAGGTGTGACATTATTATTTTTTGCCAAGTTCATTTAACCTGCCTACACATTCCCATACCAGTTTAGAACTGATAGAGTAGGAGCTCAAAGCTTTGAGTGCAGCTTGGCTATCTGACATGATGGCCCAAATATTCCTGCACCAGTCCCTTCCGATGTTCTCGATCCTTCAGTGTACCACTTGATGGTGTTTGCTTTCAGGGTGTAGTTAACAGTTTCCCTTACCCACTCTCTCTTGCTACTTAACTTCGTTTGAAAGTTTTTCTCGAAGTTATGTTTTTTAATCGTACCATCTCTTGGAATGTCAATAAGGTCTGTTACTGAAGACTTCTGAATGTTGTCTCTTTCCCTGAGACCTATACATTTGCCAGTGCCAGTTCCCTCTTTGGCAAATCTCATAATGGCTCCCTTTGCAGCACTTCCAATAACCTCATGTATAGGAGACAGATGACGTATAACCTCCATGGCTGATGTAGGGCAGGTTATCATTGCTTCAGTTATGACTAAGCATGCGAGCCTTTGTACTTTCTCTAGGGATTTCCTAGTTGTTAATATTTCGGTTCGTTTGTGCCATGCGACCGCACCATAGGCAATGATGGGTCTTACCAGCGGTGAAGTAACCAACAATGGCAATGTCCACAGACTGCTTCAATACTAAATGTTCAAGCGAGTTATGGTATTTAAATGGCGCACTAAAATCAAAATTGGGTATTTGATTATCTATATTCACAAACGCCATTTTTACCTACCTAAAAGGAAGAGAAGAAAAGAAGAAGACGAAAAATCAAAGTTTTTTTGCAGTATAATCGAAGAGAACCAATTTTTAAAATTATCACGAACTACTGAACTTATCAAGTTAAATAAACAAATTAATTTGCTAAAAGGAACACTCAGTTAAAATTATTTAAAATTAAATTTACAAATCCCTCTTCAGAAAGAAATTAATTTTTGCATTAAATTTCCCTTTGAAGCAATATGAATATTTTAATGCAATAAATTATTTCTCTTCAATTTCCAAAAATCTGCACAGGAATCTCAATTAAAAAAGCTAACTCAATTCTTATTTAACTCTTTTATCGTTAATTTATTTTCAATTTAAATCCTACTATCCCTTTCCCTTTCGGAAAATCCTTCCAGCTTCCTAATAATTTGAAGGTATAAATTTATAATTTGCAATTCCATTTTGATCAGTTTTGTTGTTACTTGTGCTTTTTTTGTTTGTTTTATTTTCCCAGCTAAAACTACGCAATTTCCAAGAAAAGGATATTTGAAATTCAGAGAAAACGTCCGTCTGTTTTGAAAATAGAAAACAATATCCTGTTGCTATTGCATTATTTTTAATGATTATACAAAAATAATATCCTTTAGGGGGAAATTATTTTGCAATGTTTAATTTGTTTTTTTTTCTTAGCAAAACACCTTGATTATGTTTCCTTTCGCTCTCAATCCACACTGAATAAAATACGTAAAAACCTTACATCTAAAGAAAGCAATATTTTTACACTAAACGAGATCCTTTAAGGATCATTCTTGTTTCTCAGACGAAATCCTGATCACATTTCACGCACGGACAAATCAAGGATTGACAAGCAAGAAAATAACCTCTCCAAGTGAATTAGAGTGTGAGTCCTTAAATGCCTTATTGGTCGTTTTTGTTAATGTCCTTCTACTATTGATTTTTTTTTTGTGCAACGGGGAAGTATGCGTCTGAGTGTGTGTTAGTCGCATTTTCTGAACAATGGGATTTAAGTACTCAACATGTCCTAAGTTTCGCATTTTTTTTTGAATAGGTATGTAATGTAACGCACATTTAAGTGATTATTCCTTCGGAAAAAGGATACCCATTGACACCTCTGAAGGTACAAAACACTCGGCCTATGCGCATAATGATGTTTACACTTTAAGGCGACCTAAAGTGCAAAGGAATAACACAAAATGTGACACGAGTAGATGTACATATATAGAACGATGCCATTGACAATTATTCTCTGTTAAATAGATGGTCCTGCAGGATGCGGTGGTTTGTGAAAGGCAAAGGGCGATAAAATTATGAGGTATTCCCATTTTTACAATAACACAATACTCCCCGTGTTGGTGTGTTTTGTTTGTTTGTTGCAAACAGTTTTGTTTTTTATTTAGATGTTGTTTATGTGAAAGAGATATATGTATACTTTAGTGTTGTAGGTATCTATAGATACAGATGATAGTCCTGATGATCAGATGAACAAATAAATGAAAGAATAGGCATTGTACCTAAGGAGGATTTTGCGGTTGATTGCGTTTTTGAGTTCATATATTTAAATATGGGAGATAAGTGTGGAAAATCAGTATGTGGTATAGGGTGCGAAATTACACTCTTTTAACGATATAATTAGTTTTGCAATTTAAATAACAGACAGCTGACTTAAAAAACGCATACATACGTATGTATGTATTTAGGTATAGGTTGGGTAGGTAGGAATACAGCTCAGCTTTAATGTTAGAAAATAAGATATACGACTAGATTTTGCTATAGTATATTTATGAATTTCTACTAATTGACTAAGTGACTGTTCCCAGCAAACATTTTAATTCAGAAATGAACGATAATTGATTCATAAAAGTGAAGAAACCGTCCGAAAAAGAATTCACTTCTGATGTAATTTGAATCCTTTTACCTGGGGCTCTAAGTCTCCGATTTGAATCATTTTAATGATTCATTTATGAGCTGAAAATTCGTCATTTAAATGAACGTATAAACGGTTAAGGTTATCCATTTTGCGGTTTCAAAAGTATAGGGCTGGAATTCCACATCGGTCAAACTAATTTGTTAAACCAATTTTTTTTTCAGTTGAAAGTCTGACATTTACGAAAATGGATCGCTTAACTATGGCACAAAGCACAAAAATTGTTAAAGCCTACTACAAAAATGGTGATTCTGCCACAGCAACATATCGTGCTTTAAGAGGAGATTATAGTTTACATAATCGTCCAACTACACAAGCAATTGGCAAAGTGAAGAAATTTGAAGAGACTGGATTGTGTACAGATATTGTAAGGCCTGTGCATCATCGTTTCGCTCGTACCACTGAAAATATCGCTGCTATAAGTGAAAGTGTCGATTCCTCATCGTTCTCAGGAATTAGGACTGTCTTACGGCACATTATGCCGAATTTTGCATTTGGATCTACACCTGCATCCATATAAAGTCCAGCTCACACAACAACTGAAGCCAGCTGACCATTCACAACGTCGTAGATACGTCGAATGGCTGCTTGAACAACAGGCGGTGGACGGCGATTTTTCGAACAAAATTTTCTTCAGCGACGAAGCACATTTCTCACTCGGTGGGTATGTTAATTAACAAAATTGTCGTATTTGGGGTTCTGAGAATCCTCAAGTAATTGAAGACAGACCATTACATCCACAAAAAAGTCACTGTTTGGGACGCTCTTTGGTCCGGAGGTGTGATTTTACCTTACTTCTTCGAAAACGACGATGGAACGACTGGCACCGTCAATTCGGAGCGTTATGGTCATATGATGACCGATTTTTTTTTTGCCTGCTATTGAAGAATATTTGGTTTCGACAAGACGGTGCCACATGCCACACAACTCGAGCGAATATGGCTTTATTGCAAGAGACATGAGAGACCAAGATCATGCGATTTGACACCGCTGGAATGTTTTTGTGGGGCTACGCGAAAGACCGTGCTTATGCACATAAACCTTTAAATCTTGAGCACTTGAAAACCAACATTCGTCAAGTTATGGCTAAGATACCGCCCAATATGTGTCAAAAAGTGGTCGAAAATTACCTCAAAAGAATCGATGCTTGCAACAATTCGCGTGGTGGTCATTTAAATGATGTAGTGCTTCACACATAATTTCAACGTTCAAACTTTATGACAAAAAAGAAATATCATGAAAAAAAATATTTTATGTGTTTTATTTACGTTTACTTTTGTAACCGCAAAATGGATAACCCGTTATTTTACAATAAATCAATAAGGTAGGTCTGTAAGTGATTTGAGTACTTGTATGTTTACCCATACTTTATACGTATCTAATTAAAAACGTGACTTAATTCTGCATTCGCATAATCCGTTTTCAAAATCCCAATCCAATAGTATAACAGTTTTTATTCGCTTTGATTTTCAAACAATACGAGATGAGGCCTTCCAATTCGTAGGTAAAATTCCACAATTGAATTAGAATTAATCTGCAAATTAATGTGCAATTGCAGTTTAAAATCGTGGCCAAGAGTGTTTCGTCCATACAATATATGTATATGTATGTTTGTCGTCGGACATTATGTGAAATGTTATGTACACCGCAGAGAGTGAGTGCACACTAATTACGGACAGTTATTGAAGAACGCTTTGCAAAAAAGGTGTCCTTTACTCTTATGTACATATATATGTATAACTGCAATTTGGACGACTGACTATACTGACATCCTGATGCAGTACAATGCTGATATACACAATATAGACACAATCTAAATAACATTAATAGGTATGGATGTATAATATCTATGTGTAGAGATATATCTACTCATACAGCACATGCATATACTAATTTGCAGCATTCATCATTTGAGCGTTGGACATAGGTCAAAATGTGGCTTTCTAGATAGAATCTCCAATCAGCACAGTTGGCCATTGTTATAGTTCGATTGGAACTTTAATTGGAAACTGTAATTGTCTATTCTGGATTTGAAAATTGAGATCAACGAATAAATTCTATGTCATTGGACATCATGGTCCTGTTTCTATTTTGCCAGTACACATACGATTGTATTTTGTTATGGGTCTTGCATAGGCTCTACCTATTCAATATTATGTAGATTTACATACATATAGGTATATCCTATGAATTACTGATGATGATGATGATGAAGCCAGTATACTCAATAATGTTTCGGTTTTGTATTCTGCAAATTGTTTTGGGATTTTATTTACTTAAATCAAAATACGTTTTTATTCAATGTATTTGGATGAGTGTATGTATGTTACTAGATTTGAATCAAAGGAGTTATTCAATGCACTTAATAGAATCGGTAGGTTTCTAATATGAATTTTATTTAAAATATAAAGATACACCCTACCGAGAGTAGACCTGATTGTTCAAGAAATCTTTTTCGGTAGCTATGAGCTTTGTCTGGTTGGCATTTATGGTAGAAGTCTACACATATTTCTGCAGCAACGAGGCAACATTTTACATTGTCATATAGTTCGGATAAATAATGTATAGTATATAAGAAAAAAATCTTTATTTTGACATATCCCCATAGCAGCACATTTTAATGTAATAAAATCATTGTCATATTTATCTTAAAAATCATATTTCCTATTCCAATTATCGAAAAATAGCTCTTAATGGCCGTTAGTCCACAAAATTTGCATTTCGTCTCGGCGATCTCAGTTGGACTCATCAGTTTGCTAGTGAACGCCTTACCAATACGCACTTTTTGTTAAGTTCAGTTCAACTTACATGGATTTTTTGACAAAAAAAACAGTGTGAACTATATCCAACAAGATTAAAATTGTAATCATTAAAATTGGAAGATTTTGTCCTGGGCCAAACCAGACATAGTTAATAAGAAGGCGTTTTTTTTTATAATGCAATTCTATATACTACTGAAATTATTCAACCAAGTAGAAGACTTAGCATTATATTATTTGGACTTGTTGAATTATTGATTCAAAATAGCTTTTAACGGCCTCAAAAAATCCATGTAAGTTGAACTGAACTTAACAAAAAGTGCGTATTGGTAAGGCGTTCACTAGCCAACTGATGAGTCCAAGTGAGATCGCCGGGACTAAAGGCCGTTAAAAGCTGTTTTGAATCAATAATTCAACAAGTCTAATTAATATATGTAATGCTTAGGCTGTGCGTACATTGGTGCGACAAAGCGATGCGATGCCAGAAGCGTTTGCGTCCGAGAAAAATTATACACACAGTGAAGTGATATTTGATGCGAGTTTCCCAAATACCTATCGCAAGCATCTCGCTCACAAACCCTTCTGACCTCTTTTCAAGCGAGTTTGTGCGAGAATTGTTTGTTTTGACTTAAACGTCAAGAAAAATAAAATGCACGACTGGATCGCACGTACTTGCTCCTATGTTCGTTCACATTATATGCAAAAGATTCTGAATAAAAACGGCTAAATGTATTTTAAAGTCGTTTTGCACATATTTTTTTTATATATAAAAATTCTTTTTTCCAAAAAAAAATTGGTATAGAAATTTTAAATATTTAATAATATACATACATTCAAACCCAAAATTTCAGAAAAAATCGTCCACCCGTTTTCGAAGTTCTGAATTTTCAAAAAAAAAATGCAGTATTATTTAGAATTTGAAGTAACTCTTGTATAAGAATTTTCATTGAAATCCGAAGAATTAGAAAATCAATAAAACCGTTGTTAATATTTTTTTTTTTTTTGCCAAAATGTAGACTATATAAAAAGTAGTACGCACACCAATTCTTATTCAAATCGTCACAAGTGGCAAGTACCGTTATATTTGGGGCTAAAACAACGATTCAAAAATCTATTTTGAACAATCATCTAAAACGCCTAAGCATCCAGTTTGAACAAAATTGGTTCAGCCGTTTAGGCTGTAGATGATTCTACAGTCAGACAGACAGATGGAATTGCGGGACCCACTTTTATGGTGTTCTCTATCATCGTAATGTTAACTTTGATTAAAATCTCGAGTTCGATTTTTTTTTCCAATCGCAAGTAAGAATCAAACTATTTATTTTCAGTAATTATGTTTGTTTTTTATTTCATCCTTTCTAATTGAAAGTTGCTTCTCGCATCGCATCGCTTTGTCGCACCACTGTACGCGCAGCCTAAGTCTTCTACTTGGCTGAATAATTTCAGTAGTATTCAGTGGCGGATTAACCATCTCGGCGCCCTAAGGCAGGCTCTGTGGTTACCGCCCCCTTTTTACTTGCGATTATAGATACTATAAGGCAAGTTATTTATTCGTAAGAACATTTTTTCTTCTAACAATCAAACATGACATCATCGATCATAGAGAACACCAAAAAGGTGGGAGTCCCCAATTCCGTCTGTCTGTCTGTCCTCGAGTCTGTAGCCTAAACGGTTCGGTGGATTTGTTTCCAACTTGGTACATATTGTTTTTTCGGTAATATGCCCACACGTTTTTTAATTTTTTTTTAAGACGACAAATAACAGTAGCTCCCATACATTTTCTTGGCCAAAAACAAAAATCATATTTTTCTCAAAAAATGGCTGTAACAATTTTTATAAAAAAAATCAGGCCATTATTGAAAGGAAAGTACACCTTTTGATAATTTTGCTTGGAAAAAAATTGTTATTTTTGGGACCTCTAGTATAACCATTTTTTTGGTTTTCGATTTTCGGAGAAACTTGGTTTTTTTGAATTTTTTTACGCAGAAGCTACTAAAAAGTTTAAACACTATTGTAAGCTAAAATTAAAAAAAAAATTGTTTTGAAATGACATTTTTTTGAAAATTCAAAATTTCGAAAACGACTCAATAGATTTTTTCAAGACTTCGTATTTGGTGCTTTTTTTGACATTATCTTGAATAGTTTAAAAAAACTATTTTTCTAAAATAATAAACAACGGTACCTCCCATACAAATGTTAAGAAACCGTTAAGAACAAATTTATTTCTCGAAAACGGCTTTAAGGATTTTTATAAAAAAAAATGTATGTGTTCTTAAATTAGTACAGTCCACTTTCAGGTATAAAAAATATTTTTTTTTGCGTACTTATTAACGGTACTTCCAATAGAACCACTTTTCATATTTTCGATTTTCTCAACATTGGCTGAACCGATTAAAATAATTTTTTAATACAAATGCTCCCTAAAATTGTTAATAAAACTGCATACAAAAGTTTAAAAAAAAAAAACAGTTTTTCGATTTTTAAAAAATAAATACAAATTTTTTTTTGAAAAATCTCTTCAAAATTTTTTATACATAAAAAATTAATTTATTATAACACAGCTCCAATGATTTTTGAATTTTTTTTTTGATATATTCTTATTTATCCATGAATTCAGATTGTATCTTTGTCTTCCCTCAAACTTCATTTAATTATGTATATTATTCATTTATTTCAACCTTATTATTATTCCCGTTTTACGAATTTTTGCGTACGTCATTGAATACTAAATACAATGTAGGTCCCCATACATTTATATCACATATGTGTCTTTAAGAATCACACGAATCTTATGTATGAATATTGCACCTAAATTATAAAGTTATATTCTTTTTCATTACCATAAGTATACATGTTTGCATACCTAGGTTCCATCCATGATGTATGTAGGTAAATCTTTCTCTCCGAACTTACATAATTAAAATCCAAAACCTAGATTTAAGTATACATTATTAGGTACCTATGTAACTAATCCTTGAATCATCCATTCGACAATTTATTATACCAAGAATCAAGGTAATATTAACTACATCGGCTTTCAACCTGCATAGGACAACTAGACTACGCACCTATTAACAGCGTCAGTGGTTAGTTACATTAAAGTTGTTAGCTACAAGAGCAAGTTCGTATGATCCAGTCGTGCAAATTAATTTTTAATACTATGCAATGATTGTAATTTAAATTGGCTAACATCGAACTAACAGCGAACAGCACGATACAAATAAATTCATGTTGTATGCGGTCGCGCAAATAGACGTTTGAATAATAGGCGGAAAATCAGGCCAGGATTTAAATTTCGTATTTTCAGATACCAAAAATGATGAGAACCCCATTTGAATACCATTTCAATCTTTTTCTTTTTTTTGCTTCATTTTTTTTAGATTAAAATAAAATAACATGCAAAATTTGCCGCCCCCTACAAATTGCCGCACTAGGCTCGAGCCTCACGAGCCTAGTGGTTAATATGCCACTGGTAGTATATAGAATTGTAAATATTATAAAAAAAAACACCTTCTTATTCCAATTATCGCTCGATGTCTCTAGTAGTGATGGACATAATTGAATGATTTTAATATAATCGAATGACCGTTCGAATTATGAAAGAGTAAGTAAATTGGAAAAGCTTACTACAACTTTTTTTCTGTGTACAAGCTTCATATTTCCTTTAAGAATATGACATTTCGGCACCTAAATAAAGAAATAAAATAATTAAAAATATAAAGTAAAAAACCAATCAAAAGGACAATACCGAAAGTATGAAAAACTATCACAAATGTTTGTATCCTTCGGAAAATTAAATTTTTATATAGCGGCTTACCTGTTAACGGAAACAAGAAACAAAGAACGGACAAAAGGTCTATACATATGCATACGAAATTCTCAAATCCACCATGGTCCATGGTACAGCCATCTCCATAAACACACTCATTCTTTCGTTCGAATGAAATCATTCGATTCTTCGATTTTCATTTGATCATTCTATAAAACAAAGAATTCATATAAGATACCTACCTGTACATTGAATGATCAACCACCATGTAACAAACTGTTTTCAATAACCGAGTAATTACTACAACTGTTACTATTTCACTAACTCATTCGAATGATGAATGCTACAGAAACAGATAGGTACATCATAGAAAGTCTTTAATTCCAATTCAAAACTACAATTACACGTATGTACATACAAACCACAATACTAGACAATCACAAATCACTCTTGGCTCTTCCTCCAGCCTTTTGTATTGAATTTGCATATTATGCTTAAATAATAGTAGCAGTGGAAGTAGAAATTGAGAAGTCCCATGTATAAGAGATGTGATATCATTCGAATGATGAAATCATTGGAATGATTTCAGATGAAGTATCGAGATGTCTCGAGATATGTAAGAATCTTATATTTCATTCCATGAATTTGAAGTGAGAAACTGTAGATGTGAGCAATCTACAGTTTCTCACTTCAAATTCATTGTGATCATTTGATATACTCTTGTGTGTGCAACCTAAGCTTCAGCAGTGTTACCCTACTACACCATTTATCTGTGGAGCATTACATGTCCCATTCAACTCAGAAGTTGTAATTGAAGTTTTTATTTGCGACATATGTACTATAGGGCAAGTTTTGGATTAAAAAAAAAAAAAAATATAGAAAGATTTTACTCAAACTGGACATTACGATGATATAGAGAACACCAGGAAATTGGTTAACGCAATTCTGTCTGTCTGTCTGTACAACGATCTACAGCCTAAGCCGCTGAAGCAATTTTATTCAAACTTGTTATTTAAGCATTTTACGTCTTCGTCTCAAATAAATATTTGAATCGTTTATTTAGCGCCAAAAATAACGGTGCCTGACATACAATTTTTTCTACCATCCTACTTATCTCGAAACCGGCAGTAACGATTTTGGTAAAAAAAAATTAAGTTCACTATTATAGAAGTTATCTACATTTTGGTTTAAATTTTTGTTTAAATAAAATGTTATTACGCCGAAACTGTAGGACACCAACAGAAAACCCAATTTTGTAAGATTTTGACTAGTGTTATTTGGCTGTCATGTTTTTATTGTTATACTAATTTTGCCTCATAGTTTTTGCAGTTTCGATTCTGGAAACAAAAGTTTGAGGTACTAAGAATGTTAGGAAAATTTATTTTCTAACAAGATATTTTGGGCAACTTTCTTCGATTATCACAGCGTTGTTATAAGAAGTAGGTTTTGTATTTCTTCATTTTATGAATTTTAAATCAAACGGTGATGAGCGGGTGATTTATTTTATGTATCGATTCTAGTTTTCCAGAAAATTGAAAATTACCTTAAATTTTTTTTTCTTTGTCGGTTATTTATGTATGGTCTTATGGATTAATTATTATAAAAAATAGATTCTCGGGGAGCATCTCCCGTGTTCCAAGGGTCTAACATAATTTTTGTTGTCGTTTATACGCTTAGAGTATACAAAGCGTCCAGGCAGGATAAAATGTCAACAGTTTTCGTTGGCAATTGTATTTTTGTATTTGATGGTAAGTTGCTTCTAACTTCGTTCTTTTTGATTTTCATTACTAGAAATTCGCACGCATTTTGTTTTTTTTTTCACACTATCAGAATTGGCAGAAGAGAGCTTATAGCAAGCTAAGTCTTCCGACCAATGGTTTGCCAACACAGAAAACTGTTTTATACCAACGGCTCATTATTTAGTGCAGTGTTAGTTGTTAGTAGGCAAACTCTATTACAAATAACACTTACACAAGTACAAAATGAAAATATAAACAAATAATATTTCGTCAATACAAAACAAGAACATAATATCAAACAAACAACATTTAGGAGCGTGGAACACTGGTTTTGAGTTGATATTTTAATTTAATTTTACTGATATTGAAATCAAAAATTTTTGAATTCTAATTTAAAAGTTAACGCATACGTGTCAAGGGCTCATACACCCCATAGTTGGTCTTATATGTTGGGACTTTAATCAAGTCGAGGGCAAGGAGATTATAAACTGAACATAGTAAGTCTGGTGCATATGTGACACCAGTTATTATTTGGTGGAAGAATACCAATCAGTGTTTGTTCTTCTCTGTGACAGTGTTTGCATTTGAAGAATCGATAAATGTAGGTCATAAGGGAGGGCATTAACCAGGTTTAATGATGAAGATTTGGCAAACGCCATAATCGCCGACCGAAATGGGCCCAGCCCCCTGTTAATTTCGAAGAATGAGCTCCAGCTCATCTTCGATTCATTAAAGAAAAAGAAGTCTGCAGGACTCGATGGTATATCCAACGTTGTACTACGACATTTGCCTCAAGAAGCAGTTGACATTTATACCACACTGTTTAACAACGCGCTGAATAATGCATATTATCCAGTGCGGTGGAAGACAGCTGTGGTGCACCCTCTCCCAAAAAAGGGAAAGGACAACTCCAATCCGGCGAATCTCCGGTCGATAAGTCTTCTTCCGAGTATCAGCAAAGTATTTGAAAAGGTTATTAATAGAGCCCTGTTCAAATGGGCGGAGGACAAAAATATCATCCCGGATAATCAGTTCGGTTTTAAGGCGGGACATGACACAATTCATGCCGCGTCTAAACTTGTTTCTGATATCCAATGGAACAAAACTAAAAAACAGTGTACGGGTGCCTGTCTGGTTGATTTGGAGAAGGCCTTCGACACCGTATGGTTAGAAGGTCTCTATCTAAAGCTAACCAGACTAGGTATAAGTAAACCTCTATTGTATATGCTTTATGACATGCTAAATGGTAGAAAGTTTGTTGTCAAGAGTGGCAATGTAACTTCTACTGCAATTTTTAATATTAATAATGGTCTTCAGCAGGGAGCGGTTAACTCGCCGATTCTATTCAACATTTACACCAGCGATCTGATAGGTAGTCTAACTCAGGCAATTGCGTACGCCGACGATCTAATTGCGTACAGAACAGCTCATACAGTTGAGGTCATCAAAAGTCTCTTGCAGAGTGACTTCGACAAGATTCAGCGATATTGTGATGACTGGAAGTTGAAAATCAACTTCCAGAAATCAGAAACTATTTTGTTTAGGACTCCGCTGTCTAGCGCCTCAAGGGATACGAGAAAGAACTGGCGCAAGCTGGTGATCGTAGGGCCACATGGACATCCACTGGCGAGTAAAAGTGTAGTAAAGTACCTTGGCATCTGGTTGGATCAGTACCTGTATTTCGACAGACATATAGGTGCTGCTTTGGCCAGGGCTAGGGGAGCCTTAGCCTTGACAAAACGACTGTTTTATAGCAGCCGTCTTGACAGCAGGGTGAAGGTGATTTGCTACATGGCCCTCATCAGGCCGATGATTGCCTACGGATGCCCGGTGTGGTTCAACGTTGCCCCATCTCAAATGGAAAAGATTCGGGTGTTTGAGAGGCAATGTCTTAGACGTTGCCTTGGATTACACAGAACACCAGAGTCGGAGTACACAAGATATTATTCCAACCAGGTTCTATACAACGGAGCCAACATAAACAGAATAGATAATTTTTTGTTCAAGCTGATTCGGGGTCACGTTGCAAGAGCGATGTCCTCAACTAACAGCTTAATTTTTGGGGCTTATTACCCCAATAACGAATATTTTGAGAGTGCGCGGTTAAGTGGTTACATCCCTCCTGAGGCATTCCTCTATTTAGACAGTCGAGGGCTGATACAGGATGGAGGGGCGGTTCCGCTCATCTACCACATCAGCCGGAAAACTGTGGATAGGCGACTCCTGTATAGTCGAGACGTCATCGCTCAAGGTGGAGAAGAGCGCCTTCGGTTCAGTAGGACTGTGTCCGATCGGGACCGGAGGGATAGGGCGAAACAGGAGAACCAGTTCTGGTGGCTCTCTGAACAGCATCGTGATATTTAAAGTCGATGAAGATGATATATCTTGGCCGACTTACATAGATTTAGGGCATTAGGTATAGGTAACAGTCAGGGTGGCACCAAAAAAAAAAAAAATTAAAAATATGTATGTATGCGGGGGCATGCGTGCATGTATCTGCGTGTCTGTACATGTGTGTGCGTACGTATATGTATGTGCGTATGTACATGTGTGGGTGGGTTGCATGCTAGTGTGTGTCTGCATGCATATAAAAAATAAACAAAAAAAAATTAAAAAACGAAAAAAATGCTGCTGTGGCTGTTCTAGTTTTTAAGTAGTTATAAGTATTATTAGGTATTTTAAGTAGTTTAAGTTATTTTTAGTTAGTATAAGTTAGTTTTATTTAGTTTTAATTATTTTTAATATATATTTAAGTTTAGTTTATAGGTAAAAAAAAAAAAAAAAAAAAAAAAAAAAAAAAAAAAAAAAAATGATCAGATACCAAGTTTTCTGTATAAAAGTTTCTTGAAATATAAAATAAATAAAAAAAAAAAAATTTAGATTTAATTAAAATAGTTTTTAGGTCGAAAGACATTAGTTGTAAGAGTTATTGTTTAATTTAGAGCGCCCGTAAAGGGCCAGTAAATTAGTTGTAAGTTATTGATAATTAGGCTAGTTTTAAACATTTTTGTCTAGCTTTAAGATAGTTATAAGTTAATATGAAATAAAAATGAATTAAAAAAAAAAAAAAAAAAAAAAAAAAAAAAGGGAGGGCATTAGAAGGATCACTCCACTGAAACCCTTTCAATGCGAAACGAGTAAAGTTTCTTTGAACAAATTATAATCTCTCCATATGAATACCGTAAAAAGGAGTCCAAAACTGCGATGCATACTCAAGATGGGGACGAACCAAGCATTTGTATAAGGTGCGGGAACATTCAATTGGCTTCGTTACCAATGATATTAATATGGGCAAAGAGAACTCCAAGGTCCCTTACTATTACAACACGAGTTAAAATGTGCCGTGAGATAACATGGTCATGAGAAGAAGGAGAACGTTTTTTTGAAAATGTAATTGTTTAACATTTTGTCGGGTTAAGATTCAAATTGTTCTTTTATAATCTCATGAGATAATTGATCAGAAGCTTTCGAAAAGTCTGTGTATACACAATCAACTTCTTGACCACTTTCTAGGGAGTTTAAACATTTATTCAAAAATACAACTAGATTAGTAACAGTAGGACGTTTCTGCATAAAACTATGTTGTTGGTTGCAGATAATATTGTTACATATAAATGTCAAACTATAACATATAACTAGTTCGAGCAATTTTGGAATACAAGAAAGTTTAGAAATTGGTCTATAGTTGATAATATTGGTTTTGACTCCCTTTTTAAATACTGGGGATATAAATGCATTCTTCCAAACTGAAGGAAATTTTCCTAATTTGAAAGATTGTTCAAAAATATTTCTCAGAGGAAGAGCTAAAATGGACCTTCCTTTCAGACCTTCAGGTCAAATAGAAAAGTCCTCTTTTAAATGTGACAAAAAATTTTCACGCTCTATTGTAATATTGTTAAATGATACTTGAGGACAATTTCGTAAGAAATGAAAATAGTTTTTGTCAACAACTACAGATGAATCAATGAAGAATTGAAATTAATATTACTTGCAAATCCTTCAAATATTTCAGAAGTTGTACTCAAGATTGCGTCATTATAAATTAGATTTACTGGATACCCGTCACATTTATTTTTAGAATTTATAAATTTCCACAAGTTTTTTTGGGTCTAACTTCAAAGAACGCCCCATAGTTTCCAGATATTCGCTATAGAAAGATATTCGTTCGAAAGAGAGTTTTTTGAATTCTTCAAAAAGGGAAATGTAAACTACTTGATTCCCTACCATCGTGAACCTAATGTATTTTTTCCAAGCCTTATTTCTTTTATTTCGGATACATTTCAGTACTTTTGTGAACCAAGGGTGACAAGAAGAATTAGAGGGATAAGATTTTTTTTTGGAACTGTTTCAATAATGCATCTCATCGAAATAGAATAGAAGCTTGAGATAGTTGAGTCAAGATCATTAGAAATCGGTAAATATTCTACATATACCGGAGTTTATTAAACTATCCAGAGCTGTTGAAACTCACCTTTGCGAAAGTCAAAAGTATGGAACTGTCATCAGGATTACTATTTTCAAGTAAATGACCGCTCAAGTCAAGAAAAATGTCAAGAGGCGGTTAATAACAATATATGTTAGATAAAGCAGATGAATTAAAATTGTTTATAGAGCTAACTTGATATAAGTCCGTAGAGATAATATTATCCAACATTTGAAGCTCCTGTTGAGATGAACTTGTGGAAGCTTCACAATAGGATTCGTCATCAGAGGGAACCCAATCAATGCGAGGAAGATTAAAATCCCCTAATAGAAGGATATTACTGTCAAAAGGCTGGCTAAGCTAAAAATAAAATCGAGTGCTAACGAGAGTTCAGTGTATACTGGCACATGACTTCTAGGTGGAATATAAACAGTTAAAACAAATAAGACCAAAAATTCCTTAGTTAAGTTGACGCACAACAGTTCAATTGTCAGATTGAATGGGAAGACTATTTGTGTAGAACAGAAATTACCTCTTACAGCAATAATTACTCCGCCATCAATTAACTGAATTCACAATATCAACATGACGATCCTTTTGGTAAACACTAAGAACTCACTATCAGAAAGTTCTGTGTCTAAAATTGAGGCATTAAGCCAAGTCTCAGTCAGGGCAAAAAGATCGTATGGCAAAAATAGGGAATTATTATGTGTCTCGAAAGTTTTGCTTCAAAGACCTCCTACATTTTGGTAGTAGAGGCAGAACCTGGGCATTTTTTTTTTAATTTAAATTTATACTAGAAATCGAATTAAGATTAGATTTCTTTCTCAAGGGAGCTATAAATTCTTTCACCAATGCATTAGGAGGCCAAAGACTACTACATATGAGTTGATTAATAAAAACTTGAAAAACAATTTAAAACAGAAATACAATATTATTTTATTATTTAAAGTATCCGCGTTCTATCAAAGAGAAAAGTCGAGCTGAAAGATTAATCTTCTCGACACCAATGTGGTATGATAATATTTATAATAAACAAAAATATTCTTAAAACTTTGCGAAGCAACGCAAGCATGTATCTACTGCTTAGAACTTATTCACGTCTAATCCGATGAAAGCAGTTAACTAAAATTTCTAATTGAGGCTTGAACCACGGCTTATGTATTTCTTCAACAACAGTACCCTATAGCAATAAGATACAAAAAGTATATATATTTGGTGTAGTAATTGTTCACTTACATATGTCATTTACGTCACCTTTTGAAACAGCATGTTTTTGTTTCTAAGAGAATTTATAATCTTTTATAATATTGTGTGTATACAATTATCTAGATAACTTCACATTTTGTCATTTTTCATAAGTTGTTTTTTTTTTGTCATAAAAAGAATTAATTTGGTTACTATAAATTTAAATGTGTGACGAGAATAACACAATTCGTAATTTAAAAAAATAATAAAGAAAAATTTTGTTAATAAAAAAACTGCATGTAAAAGCATTAATCGATATAAAAAAAATTCTATCAGGACACCTAAATATATACTACGAGTAGTTTCTTTTTCAAAATAGCCAACTCACAATAATTTGAATTTTTTCAAAAATAAATTTAATAAATTTTTTTAACAAAATGCTTGGTGAGTTCAAAATTTTCCATTTTAATTTTGACATATCGGATATTTTAGTTACAAGAATTGAAACACTTACTTGTTATAAATTTAATTGCTTTAAAATCTAAGCGATGTCACAATGTATTCCTCCTCCAAAGCAAAAAAAAAACCGACGTAGGTACTGTCACTATTGTCTCATGCTGTGATAAGCGATCTAATTTCACAAGGATCACCACAGGATGGTAACGCCTGCGACAAAGCAATACCTTTCAAAACTTACCTACGTTGCCATATAGCTATTATTGAGGCTTGTTGTTCATTTAACAATCGTTAATCCACCTAATCCTGGTTCCATGGGTATGAGCAGATTGTTCCTGTCAAACATCCGATTTCAAGACGTTAACGTTATATGTATGTGAGAAAAATGCATTTCCACATATGCGTAGAAGCCTCACAACAAAGAAACTATAAGAATATCCTTGCTACCACAGTTTTGAAGTAAAAAAGCCAATAATCCCTGCTTTGTTACTTATGGTTTTTCTTTTTGATCACACATATGCTTTTGAAAAATGCATGTGAAGGCGTTTCGAAAACCATATCAAGAGCTTGCTATAACGACTCATGATCAGATAACATTCTTTAGAAAATTTTACTGAATAAAAAAAGGATATTTGTTACTATAGAAGAATAAAAACCTCTAAGAACCATATATAGGGTGGATCATGCATAAATAGGAGCATGAATTTCATCCAAAAACCCTAATGTAACCACCACCTAGTTGTTATACATCGCCCTTGATTTTCAGGTTTGTACGAGTATAACTGCATCCATAGGATATCCTGAAGTGGAAAATAAAAAGTATTTTCCAATTTAAATTTTTTTTTTTTGCAATTGAGTTACCTACTAAATCAACCCTCGATTATTTTCACAGCGTGTCATCGTCCTTACAATGACAAAATGTAACGAAATATATGTAGGTAACCAATCATGGACTGTGTATAACCTTTATGTATTTTTTGTATTTTAGAAGAAAAGGAAATCACAAATTATAGGTTTAATTCCATAAATTGGTTTGTTATACTTTCTTATATATGTACATTTTTTCAAGAGGGGATGCTTATGGGTTTTCATTCAAATTTACACGACTTGGTCCTTTGGCCTTTATGTCAAAAAAAAAAAAAAATAAAACACAATTATGTGCTTAGATACTTTAAAATAATAATGTATGTATAAGGTTGCAATATAATTACTAGTTATATGTTAGCTGTGCTTATTGAAAATGGAAATCATTTTTTTTTTTTTTTTTGGAACTTGATGTGTAGTGTATACTACCTTTTAAAAAAGGGATGTCAATTTATTATGTTTAAGCATAAGCCCATAATATTATTTTACAGGTATTTTGTGATTTCTGATCAAACGATTTCAATTATATTGTATCATGACTATTTCGTAATTTAGGGCGATGATTTTATAAGCTTTGTCCTGGGAGCTATACAATCATGTTATCATCCATTCGAAAGAAAACCTACACAAGTAAATAATTAGATTTTTTGAGTTAAATTGCAATTTCGTGTTGAAAATAAAATTATCTTCTGTTAAAGAATAAATAGTTACCGGCGGCATGTTAAATAAACTTACTTATTCGGCTCCTGAGCCAATGCTTTCGACGTATTTTTGCCTTTAGGACTACATCCACAACTATGTACAGCTTGTAGAGCTTGCGGTTATATCTTCTTCTCCATTCGAACTCCTTGTACACAGGACCAAATATCGGTCGAAGTATTTTTTTGTGTTTTTTTTTTGGTTGATAACATACTTTGTTTTGTCCTGATTCATTTCAAGGACAACTATAATTTTGCCAGTTCTTCAATAATTGTTAAGGCATCTACAGTGTCACTTTGAGAGTACCCCATAGCATTTGGACAGATTTCTGAAAGAGAGTGATGTGCGTGTTTACGCCTCTTCTACGTACCATCTGCTCCAGAACAAGATGAAAGAAATCACATGATAGTGCCCTCCATGCCGAAATCCTATATGTATGTTTTGTAATAGTTCGGAGGAACTATTCCCCAATTTTAAATTACACCGCGTGTTTCCTGAGGAAACGTGATATAGTTAGATCAGTTTTCCCGGGAACTCGAGCTCGCTGTAAAAAGATCCTGACGATCTTGCAGCTTTGGAGTCTTTTCGACTTGAAATTCGTTGGTTTCTTCCAGAAATTGGCGCAGTGTGAAGATTTGATCGATGGTTGATTTTCCGGTCTGGAATCCAGACTGGTACGTGCCGAATAAAGTGTCGTAGAACGGCTTTAGATGTTCAGACAGTACAATGGATATGATCTTATATGTGTCATTTAGAGTGATATGCCTTGGTAGTCCTTACAGGGCATATTATCGCCTTTTTCGTAGATTGGACCAACGTTGCCGAATTGGCACGATCGTGTACTTTTGGTACTTTTTAATTTAAATCGCACTGTGGCACTCAAACGCTTCAAATTGCACTCTAGGAATCGACGAGCAAATGCTTTCACATACATCCATTCATGTATGTGAAACTTAGTTTTACCACCTGGTAGTGCATCAGCCGAAACGGGTTGTTTCACGCATTAATAACATTAAAACCCATAATAAAAATCGACTTTATAAATGTGCCTATCGCCACAACGCGTTCAACGCACTAATTTCAAGTTCAACACATTCAACTCTAATGTACGATGTCCTCAATTCCATACAACCAACGAGTTTAATCCGGTTGGAGATCGTTGCTCAGTGAATAGTTCGAGTACGAGTTGCTCGTTGAAAATTTTTGTTTAACGCCTTGAGCAACGTTCTTAAGATAATGTGTTGCACATTATTTGTTGAGCAAGTTGATCAACTTTTTTAATTTTGTTTGGTGTTGGTTGCCGTTAAGGTGAAAATATAAGATGTGCGTTGCGTTGGATGAGTGCGTCCATCAACTTGTTGAACAAGCGTATCAAAAACGCAGTTAATCAATTTGAAAACCTTTTTTTTTTGTCAAAATCGAACAAGTTTGTCAACTATGTGGTGTACGAGGTTACTCAACTTTTGAGTAAGTTTATCAACTATAATATGTACGAAGCTATCCAACAATTGAATACGTTGATCAACAAGATGTACGTAGTTCTCCAACAATTAAACTAGGTGTACGAGGTTATTCAACATTTCACTACGTTTGTCAACTATGTGTACGGAGCTCTCAACTCATTTTGTTGTGATGAACGCAAATTTGAGCAGTAGTGTAAAAGGTTGTAAGCTTTTGCATCCAAAGATGGAGTTGAATGAAAAGTACTTAGTGGGCGACCGGCATTATATGTAGAGTTATAAAATCACTTCTGTCGTTTAATGAAATAATAAAGGCTGAAACTTGCCAGCACTTCATACCACTTAAAGACTTATATTGTTAATTAATTCTTTTATTTATTTTGTATGTTTCGTTTAATAAATTTCTTTTATTTTATCATTTAATTTATAATTTAATAATTTTTTGTTTATTTATTCTTATTACTCCCTAAGTTTTGAGGTGCAATAAATAAAATTAAAAATTGCATATGAAATCTTCGGAATTTTTTCACGTTTTTGTTGGTGGCACCCAGTGGCCTAAAATGGCACTTTCTGTTGTCAGCATTGGCACTTACAAATTTTTTTTCCCGCAACGCTGGATGGGACCCATACTTGGATAATGACTTGCATTTGATGAATGCTCCGTATCAAAACAAAACCTCCGTATTTGAAGAGCTTTGCTGGCAAGCCATCAGCTCGTGCTTCTTTGTTGTTCTTAAGCTTTTTTATAGCTAAGCCGACATCTTCTACTAGGTCGTGGAAATAAAATTTCCTGCCCTCCGGTGACCAGGTTTCCCTGCCTGTTTCGAGCAACCTGCCTTGCGGCTTTAGAGTTAGCAGCCAATTGCTTGGATATTTTTAATAACATTTTCTGGTGTGTCTTGTTTAAACCGCGCGACTCTTCCATCGCCCTGAGCTGGGAGGCTGCATGTGCTCTTTTGTTTTTTTCTTTCTACTCCATTCTCCTGGCTCGATACACTTCACCTCCTGCTCTTGTTTTGCGTTGCAGCCTATTCGCCACTGATATTTGGGTCTATTCGGCGAGATCTTTTATTCTGTTATTCTGCTATTCTGTTATGAATTTTCATACAAAAGTTTAAGCTGTCAAAAAATCTTTTATGAATTATAATTTTGGTATTCTGCATGTCACAATCTGTTATTGAATCTTTTATGAATCATAAAAGAATAAAAGACACATCATGATAAAAGTATCATAAAAGATTTCAATATATGTTGTAAAAACTTTTATTTCGTTAATGAATTGTTCTTAAAAGGAGACAGATATAACAAAACATAATTAAAATGCATAATAACAAACTGAAATATGTAAATAATTTGAAAACTAAATTATTTCAATACACTAAAGCACAGTGGCCTGATTAGGGAATACGAAGCGAATCGTTTTAGGTGGCGAAAATGAGATTTGATATTACTGTTTTCGCTTTCGTCTCTTTCGTTTTACATTCGCCCTATTTTCGAAATCGAAAGCGAATTTGATTTGACATTTCAATTTTTAGCGCGTGCATTTCCGATAGGGTTTCTTTGGCGGATTGGTTTATCGACACGGTCGAAATTGATATTTTGCTGGATTTTTTTCATTTAAATAAATAAAAATGTGAGTTTAACTATTATTTTTTTGTATAAAAACAAACTAAAGAAATAAACAATAATTTTTTTGTAATAAACGCGTAGGCGCCCAAGACAGCAAGACACCAACCAGCAACAAATTTCTCCGCTCTTCGAATTTATGAGGGAAAACGAAGGGATATTCAAATGCTACAGCATACAATGTTCTCTGCAATATGTCTAGCGCTTCGGACTGCATATTGCATACTGTGGGTTGCGCCATTCCAATATTTGTATCCTGCTCAAACACTTTCTGGTATGATCCGTCTGCAAGGAATCTCAATGTTGAAGCTAATTTTATAATTGGTGGTGTCCCATTGTTGTTCTGTGGTCTATATTTGTCGTTTATTTGGTCCAAGGCAATTTTCAATCTTTTGAAAGGCGAAACAATTTATCGAACCAAGTTTTTATAAAATAAAGCTAATTTAACAAATAATAAACACGTTAAGCAAGAACACTGACTCGAAGCAAGGAAGATCAAAAGGTGAAGAAGAACTTCTTAATAATTTTCTTCTCAAGTTTGAATTTTAAGATTCTTTTTCTTCCTCACGTTAAGCATTTATATAAATAACATTTGTGTCTATTTTTTTTATTTAAATAAATATTTTATTACAAAGTTAATACACCTCGGACAAATGATTTTGATTGAAATAATAAATATTCACTGGCAATCAGCTGTCAATTATCTGGAAATCTTGGAAGTAGCATTCACGATTCGCTTCGAATTCGTTAATTGATCAAAACGAAGCGAGTCGAAAATGAGATATCGAATTAAAAACGATTCGCTTCGTATTCCCTAATCAGCCCACAGACTTTTATAAAAGATCGAACTCCTGAATACCAATTATAAAATATCTTTTATGGTGGAGATCTGTTATACATCATAACAGAAAATTTATAGCAGAATAACAGATGTGGCAGAATAAGCCTAATTGTTATTTAGGGATAGCTTTAATTCTCCATTTTGTCTCCAACATAAATTTCATATAAGTCACAATGAGATTTGAAGCAATTTGCAAAAATGATGGCATATCCACATTATGAAATTAGGAACTTTTACACTATGTGTTCATTTGCTTTTCTAAAAGAAGAATAAAGTTTAATTTTGTGAACCGCTTTCTAATATTAACAAATTTTCAGAGCGGCAGAGACTATTAGATCTAGTTGAGCTATATCTAGGATCTATTTGCAATATTTCCCCGAAAATTTGAGTTGCATGACATCATAATAATTCACATTATCATACGACGGAATTTTGACAACAGCGTTGCTAAAACACTGGCTGCAATCCAGATTGGTTGGTTTTTCTTGATGTAATTCTTTTGGTAAAAATATAGCTAATGAACAAAACATCTAATGAACCAAAAACTATTGGTTTCCTTTGGAAATTTAAGGAACAAATTATTTAATGTCCAGCAGTAATACAGCTGACTTTTGACTGAAAATGTTACGTGATCGTTCACAAACTTATCCGCTACTAGGTATAGTTTACCTATAGGTAAAGCTTTCGTTTCGACGCTTAATTGAGCTTTTAATGTATTGTATTAGATATGTTCGTTTAGTTCATATCTGAATTCCTACTGATTTTTGATAGATTTCATGAAAAACGCACGTCTGGCTTACGAAATTTTTATGGAAACAATTTTAATGTAGGGTTTTGAAAAAAACCGTTAGTTTTTCTTTTTAGTTCGGTTATGAAAGGGCTGAGAAAACACGTAAAATATCACTCCGAATATGCAATGAATTATGGATACAACGCGCTTATACTCTCACAGCCCTATTAATAAAAAAGGCTTAGTTCCCCTTTAGTCCATGGACTTAAAAAACTATGGAATAACGGTTAGACCATTGACTAAAATTTCCTATCAATAAAAACTCGAACACAATCTACTACAATAAGTATCAATTCTATCTCTTTTTTTCTATGTCCGTGTAAATTTTGTTCCTAAAGGTCAATTCTTAGAGATTTTCTCGATCGGGTGCGGATGGTCTAAGTATCTTTGTAAAAATGTTTAGAAATGAGTAACAACTTTGTCTTATATTCAAGTGAAGTTGTAAAAACATTTAAACCGTTGTTCAGGCTTGGTTCGGTTCAAGATTATAAACCGACAGTTTTATCCTGTTTTTTGGCTACACATTTTCAATTAGAAATGAGATGGGTGTTATAATTGCTGTCATAAATGCTGTGTCTAAAATTCTTAAATTCAATATTATGTCGGTAAGAAGGCGTTTTTTTTTTTGATTAAAATTCTATATACTACTGAAATTATTCAGCCAAGTAGAAGACATAGCATTATATTTAATTGGACTTGTTAAATTATTGATTTAAAATAGGTTTAACGACCTTTAGGCCGGGACGAAACGCAAATTTTGTGGACTAAGGTGTATTATGTCGGTATTTTAATATTCTGAAAATTGGCAGGAACGAATGTAAATAGTTTTGTTTAGATTAAAAGTATGCACCTTTTTCTGTTTTTGGGTTATAGTAACGTGTCCAAACGTATGGGCCCAAATTGTTTCACAGCATTTCAAAACTTCCATATATTTTGGTATAGATTTTGGAATTTCAGGAAATTTTGTCACAACATCCAGAATTATAGTCACACAGAATTTTTGATTCGCTTACAAAATTTCTGTCATACGCAATAACGACCCGTTCACCAACGAACCAAACATACACAAACATTTATACAGAATTGTTTTCAGGCCAAGTGTTAAATGCTTGATAAAAAAATATGTTGATGAAATGGCGACGTTCGTTTTTGGGTGAGGTAATTATGTGAAATGAATTTTTTTATTCAATTTCAAAAAACAATGAAGCAATTTGAAAATTTTCGGTGAAGACTTTAATAAATAGGTAACAAGCTAAATAAAAATGCAATTAATTCGTAACAATATTGTTAGAACCGTATATGACAAGTTAAGCGTTTTTATAACGGTTGTATTACGGACTAACTAAAAGATACAATGGGAAAATCTAGGAAATCACCTGAGACGCTGAAGTAACCAAGTTTGAAGAAAATCGTTTCAGAGGTGTAGGCTGTAGGTTGACCATTGTTTTGTATACAGCCATAGTATTGTACTGATATATCTATAATATATAAATATCTATATATTATATGATATATAACTATATAATATATATAAGGTATTTTTTTTATAATACATACAATTCTATATACTACTGAAAAATTCAGCCAAGTCGAAGACTTAGCATTACATTTAAATGGACTTGTTGAAATATAATATAAATATACATAAATTTATATAACAATGAACAGCCAGATATAATACACTACACACAATGATAATATTCCAATTTAAATTGAAATTCAAATTTCTGAGCTCAAACTACATTATTTATAATTCTCTTATGCGAATGCAGTAGCATCTAGGATCAGAATCTAAAACCAATAAATATATTTCATTATTTTCGAAGTAGCCTATACACAAACCTTTACTGTTTTCCCATCGAATTAACAATGTCCGTTTTATGTTTGTAATAAGGTTCGGTTCCAAGTAAAATGTATTAATATTAAAATGTATATATAGATGGCCTTTTGGCGGAAATCTATTTTTTAAATATATTGTGATGGTATTTCCGGTGAACTAACTGCGTGAAGTTATGAGATAGATACTTTGAATCAGTATATAGATATTAATAGTACTATCCTGACGACGAAATTCATCCAGCCCGCAATAAGTTCTACTACTCATCATGGGTTCCACTACCAAATCGGAGGTTAGGTAGTGTTGGTTTGTTATGAAAATGCGTATGAAGGGAAATAGTGTTATAATAAATTGATGAGAGAAATATATAAAAAAAATTATTATAAGTTAGAGGAGAAAAGGAAAACAATTTATTCCATAGGTTTTGTTTGTTTTTTTTATGAGGATTTTTTTGTTGAGTAGGAGCTGGTTGTGTGTGTGTTTTTTTTTTATTCTACGGGCAGTTAGAATGAAAATTGTTTGATGGCTGTAGGGAACATTTAAGTATTCAGGTATACACTTGTGTGCAACGGTCACTACTCAATAAAATATACTTTTTTACCAAATAAACAAACATGATAATAATTTAACAGTTAAAATTTGAGATTTCTGTTAATCGTTGTGCAAAAAAAATTGTTGTTGTGACAACATTTTTTTTATTTTATATTAATATTTTTTTTTTTGATTTTGAAAAAAAAAAATAATTTTTTTGAAAACTCAGATTTGATATGTAATTTCGTAAAAAATCGAGTTGACGAATTTTCAAATAAGAATTGTTTATTAATAGGTATTATATATTTTTTTAAGTCGCTTTTTACTTATTTTTTTTTTAAATGAGTATTCAATAATATAGGTATGTGTATATACATAAATTTGAAAATATTATTTAAAAAATCTTCAAAATATTTAATTTTCCAAAATATTGTTTTTTTCAAAATCCAAAAAATAGCAACAATTTTTTTTTGAAAATTCTTGGAGCCGTGTTTGAGAAATAAATTTTTTTCTTAACGGTTTTTAACATTTGCATGGGAGGTACCGTTGTATTTTATTTTAGAAAAATAGTTTTTTTTAACTTTTTAAGATAATGTCTAAAAGATACTAAATACGAAGTTTCGAAACAATCTATTAAGTCGTTTTCGAAAACCAAAAAAAAACTGGTTCTACTAGAGGTACCAAAAAAACAATTTTTACCAAAAAACAATTATTAAAAGGTAGGTTCATTAATGAACTCATTTTTTTAAAATAATAAATAATCGTTGGAGCCGTTTTTGAGAAAAATAAGATTTTTGGTTTTTGGCCAAAAAAATGTATGGGAGCTACTGTTATTTGTGGTCTTAAAAAAAATGAAAAACCGTTTGGGCATATTAGCAAAAAAAAACAATATGTACCAAGTTTTAAGACAATCTATCAAAGCGTTTAGGCTGTAGACTCGAGGACAGACAGACATAATGACAGACAGACGGAATTAGGGGACCCACTTATTTGGTGTTCTCTATGATCGTAATGTCATGTTTGATTGTTATTGATTGTTAGAAAAAAAAATTTTTTTGAGAAAAATAATATTTACCTTTTGGTCAAAAAGAAAGTTTGGCAGGTACCTAGGTAGGTACTGTCATCTTACGTCTTAATAAAGCTGAAAAAAAAACTTGGGACATGTTTATGAAAAAACGTTTAGGCTGTAAACTCCTGGACAAACAGACAGAGAGAAGGAATTGTGGACACATTTTTTCGCCTTCGCTATCATCGTAATGTCAAGTTTGATCAAAATCTCGAGTTCGATTTTTTTCGAATCCATAACTTGTAATATAATACCTACATATATAATACGCTAGTCAAAAAAAAAAATACTACCTAGGTATACCTACTTTATTTCCTAATAAAACTGTCTGGAAAAAAAATTAAATTATTCTCAATAGATATTATATTTGAAAAAGAAAAAAAAGTACATACATATGTACATACATATTGTATGTAAGTGGGTATCTGGGTACACATGTACCTACCTAAACAAAACATATTGAAATATCTCAACATTGCTTTGTTATTTTCGCATAGAAAATGTGAAAAGTAGCAACGTTGCTACAATTCAAAATCCTAAAATCCACCAAATATCTAAAATTTGAAAGAAAAGTTTAAAGTAAATTCTATAATAACCTACCCATACATGTATATCCATATCCATTCTTACTTCAAATTCATGTATACGACATTAGCCTTGATATAATTTATTTATACCCAGCATATTTTGAAGGTTGCCATGACAAAAACAGCTTATTCGGTTTTCTCCCTTACCCTCTACATTGTTGTCAGAACTAATAAGTTTTGACCATCTCCCTTGCTTTTTTTCGTATTTGCCTCTACATTTACTTCTTCCACATCAACAATTCAATATCAAGAAAAGAGAAACTAGCGCCCTCAACGACGGAACTACTAGCTAAAAAACTCAAATTAATTTTAAAAAATTAGTTTTTCGTGTCATTCTTTACATGGATTGAAAGGTGGCAGTTCCAAGATCACGAATATATAATTTTTAAGTCGCTAGGGCAAGTAGTTTAGCCGCAAATTGAATTTTAAGGTACAGACAAAGTGTAAAGTTTGATGGGTCTAAGACGCTTAGTTTATTCAGAAATCGCGTTTAAAGATAAAAATGTCCAAATTTTTTAAAATTAGTTTTTGGTGTCATTCATACATATAGTAGTACTATAGGTTTCATATACAAAGATGCTATAAAACTAGAGATAAAGAGAAAAATAAAGATGTATCTTCGAGTTGCTTACTGTCTCAAACTTTTACTGTGTTAATTTTTATGGAATATGTATGTGCAAATTTAGGTGCTTGCATATGAAAAGAGTGTTTGGAGTAGTCGTCGATTTAATGATGTGAACAATTTTTTCAAAAGCCGGCAAAAGTCATGAAAAGGAGTTCGGATCGCATTTATGTGCAATGGTGTCCTTGCGCTTTATTAACAAGGGTTGAGCTGTCGTTGAAAAGTTCATGTGTATTCTGAAAAAAAAACCTTGCGCTGCTCCAAGATGGGAATAAACTGGGAGCATTTTAAACTTTTTTGAAAGTATCATAGAAAATGAAGAAGATTGGGCAATGAAGCTATAGTTCTATCGAAGGGTCTGCTTTATTGTTTTAATGATTAGAAATTTATTGTTCTCCTCTATTTTTTTAATGAGTTTTTCTAACAAAGTTACATTTTGTTTAAAATTCTTCAATCTAAGTCCAGTCAAAAACAGTATTTCAAATCTAGTTAAATCGAAAAATTTCGAATCTTTTTGGAAAAAAATAAATGAAAACAATAATTTGTTAAATTTTCACAACAATAAACGTTCTGAAAGTAACCTGTCAACAAAGGAATATTACAGAGCTCTTTTTAAAACAATTCAGCAAGTCATCACTGAAATCGATAGTCGATTTAGTTTCCTGCCATGCTTTGAATTCTTAAGACTTTCGGACACAGCATTTTATGAATACCTTAAGACCCGTTTTCCTGATAGCTTGCTCGGTAACCTACAGAGTTCATATCCTGTCTTTTTGTCATTCCAGCGTTAAAAACAGAACTAAAGGTTATTTTCAATGATGAGAATTATAAGTCACAAAAAGACCATTCAATTTGCTAATAACAACTGCCATTTCTATGTCTTCAGAGAACAAAAACTTTCCTTAGAAATAAATGTGGGCAAGAAAGATTCTCTAGTTTCACTCTGCTTTCAGTTTAAAAACACTTATTAAAAGTCATGCAAGCCAAGGGACATTTTATGATCAAATCTTAGATCATTTTGCCTTAAAAAAAAGCGAGGATAAATCTTTTGCACAAATCTTGAAACTGTCTTTTTTAATTAAAGTGTATTTAATTTATTATTTAATAATATATAATTATATTAATAATTTAATTTATCTCTTTTATGTATATAATTATTAAATGGAAGTAAAATGTACATTTCAAAAAAATTGTTTAATTTTGGGTTTAGTGCTTCCGCAACTGAAAAAGTGACGCCTCGTGCCTGCTACATACGAGTATGTAACAGGTTATCTGCGGTTTCTAAAGTAAACGTAAATAAAACACATAAAATATTTTTTTTTCATGATATTTCTTTTTTATTATAAAGTTTGAACGTTGACATTATGTGTGAAACACTACATCATTTAAATGACCACCACGCGAATTGTTGCAAGCATCGATTCTTTTGAGGTAATTTTCAACCACTTTTTGACACATATTGCGCGGTATCTCAGCCATAACTTGACGAATGTTGGTTTTTAAGTGCTCAGGAGTTAAAGGTTTATCTGCATAAATACGGTCTTTCGCGTAGCACCACAAAAAAAATTTCAGCGGTGTCAAGTAGCATGATCTTGGTGGCCAGTTGATATCGCCGCGACGAGAAATTACGCGGCCTGGAAATGTCTCTTGCCATAAAGCCATATTCACTCGAGTTGTGTGGCATGTCTTGTTGAAACCACATATTCTCCAAGTCGTATACTTCAATAGCCGGCAAAAAAAAGTCGGTTATCATATGACCATAATGCTCCGAATTGACGGTGACAGTCGTTCCATCGTCGTTTTCGAAGAAGTAAGGTCCAATCACACCTCCGGACCAAAGAGCGCCCCAAACAGTGACTTTTGTGGATGTAATGGCCTATCTTCAATTACCTGATGATTCTCAGAACCCCAAATACGACAATTTTGTTTATTAACAAACCCACCGAGTGAGAAATGTGCTTCGTCGCTGAAGAAAATTTTGTTCGAAAAATCGACGTCCACCGCAAGCACCCATTCGACGTATCTACGACGTTGTGAATGGTCAGCTGACTTCAGTTGTTCTGTAAGCTGGACTTTATATGGATGTAGGTGTAGATCAAAATGCAAAATACGCCATAATGTGCCGTAAGACAGTCCTAATTCCTGAGAACGACGAGGCACGACACATTCGGGTCTTCGCAACACTTTCACTTACAGCAGCGTTATTTTCAGTGGCACGAGCCAAACGATGATGCACAGGCCTTGCAATATCTGTAACCAATTCTGTCTCTTCAAATGAAATGTAGCAGGTTTAAACAATGTTAAGCGATCCATTTAAGTAAATGTCAGACTTTCAACTGAAAAAAAAAATTGGTTTAACAACTTAGTTTGACAGATGTCGAATTCCAGCCCTATACTTTGGAAACCGCAAAATGGATAACCCTTTATATCGTAGGTACAAAATTGTATAAAAAAAATTAAGTAAAAACGATTTAAAAAATATAATTTTATTTTTCTACAAAAAGTCCTGTCCTTACGATGTGATCGAACACAGCAGAAAGCTCGTACGATCCAGACGTTCATTTTATTTCATATCATTCTTATACATGACAAACACCGAAAATTGAATATATGTATATAAACTTCATCTCAATACCAACGATTTTTATATGTTTAGGTTTTTGGTTAATATATTATTTATATCTTTACTTTATATCTAGTATACATAGGTGTGTTATTTTAATTAAATCCTATCCCATCAACGAGTTTTACCAATTAGCACAAGAACTCAATTGAAAAATTTTCTTCAAAAAAAGATGACAAAAAAACGTGTAACACAGAAGTGATATATTTTTTTTGGAAATGTTGACAATTTTTTCTTCTTATTTGTTTCTTTTTTCGTTGAATAAATATTAATTTCTTCAATTTGAATTTTGTTTGATTTATTAATTAGCAGAATTTCAAACTAAAAAAAATCTTTTTTTCCAATGTCATGGGTATACCTTTACCTACCTACATAGAAGCTGTCTGTTTGTAGACGATATTGATTGTTATGTGCCTAGAATGATATTTTTCTTTGAAAGAGTGTTTACATGTTAGAAATATATATTCGCTTGTACCTTACCTATAGGTTGCATACCTACAAAAAATAAATAAAAAAAAGAGTTGGTATATGAACAATTATTATATTGTTATATCTATAAGAGTTAGTCCTCGTTGTATAATTTTGAGCCTTCCCGATTAAAAAAAAACTAAGCAAAAAATTGTATCTCCTTTCGATTCTTGTCAAATAACAACGTTTATATTTTCAGGAAAGGGTTTTTCATTTATTTGAATATGTTAAGTGCTAACGTTACATTACAATTATTGCTTAAACATAAAAAATGAATTGTATACAAAACATAAATATCTATACACAAAAGTTAGGTATTAATATATTGCACGAAAAATTGTTTTTTTTTAAACTATTAGCTTTAACATTGTAATTTACAGAATTTATGAGAAAATTATTTTTATTTTAAATATTTATCAACTGGTTTACTGGGCTATTAACACCATAGTTGGATCTACTAAAAATACTTCGAATTGGCAATCGATCTCTTAAGCTAGCTCGGCCTGCATTGAAATTAATTCGATTCAAAACTGATGAAGATGATATGGATCCACTTATAATTCCAATTATAAAACAAAGTTAAGTGGGAGTTATAAGTAATTTTTTTTTTATTTCTTAAGTTGGCTAGGAACAGCGTCGAGCAACAACAATTTCATACATTCGCTAACTGGGTATTTGTGAAGTTGGAAGCGTAAGACGAAAATTAAGACCAAGTGGAAATGCATCCGCAGAAATTTACTGTCCGTTCTTCATTAAAAAACACGCATGAATTAAAGACTTTTAATCTGCTGTGCAAATCCTGCAATGTATAATAATTTTTAAAAATAAAAACTTATTTTAATGAAATTTGAAAATAATATTTTGGGTTCTGGCTTCTTCCAATATTTCAATATTACAATCCAACGTTTCTAGTGTTTTTAGGATGAACTACAGGCATTTATAGGGAAACATGTAACACACTTAAAAGCATAACTCAAATCAGATGACCATTATTTTGGCCACTTCATCGTCTAAATTGGTCCAGCAAATCAAGAGCGAGCTCGCAAGCCAAACATTAACCTCAAAGTCGCTCTCATCTCTCATCAGTCCAAGCAGTGATTTTTTTTAATTTATAGCTGAGGGAGCGTCAGCGGGTCCAAGGTCTTTTTTTTTTTTATAACTTTCCACGCGCAAATGTAATATGTTTTTCTTAACACAGCGCGGGCATCCGCTGGAAGAAGAGAAAGAAGGATAGGAAAGATGTGTGGCGCAATGTTCTGAGACTAGAGCTGGTTGTTGTCTCAGATTTATCTCCAGGGATGGCGGCTGAACTAATGCGGAGAGAATTACCGTGTCTTATTTATTTATGTCCCTTATAATTCGCATTATTTTATTTATTTCTTTCACATATTTTATGGGTATGCTAGTTTACTCAACCACATGTTGTTAGTGTTATGCCTAAACAGCATGTAACGAGGAAAGGAGCAACTTATTTTATGACAATTTTTAGAATTGTTTTTTAATGGAATATAAGAAGACATAGACAACGGCAGGAATCGAACCTGCAACCACGAGGTTGGCAGGCGAGCACACAACTATCGCGCCACGGCCACCCGAAGAAAGCAATAGAAGATTCGCTCAAAAATACTATAACAAGGTATTTAAAATACTTGAAAATAGATTTCCTTAAAATAAACTAAGACTAACAATTTCATATAATTTGGGATAGAGTTCCCGGCCCAGGTCAAAAATCAAAGGCACAAAGTTCGTGGGTTCCGGCCCTCATCGAAACCAAAGGTATAAAGTTCGTATAGTAGATTCCCGACCCTGGTGCCTATTTCAGCGCCACTACATCAAGTACAATAGCATTTTGACTGTTGTGTTACATCAGTTCTGTTTCACAGGTACGTTCGGTTTTTAGTTGTAGTACACAAGTGTAGATATGGAGAATTTACTAGAATTATTGGAAAAAATGTATGATTCAGTTTCACAGCTTTTTATCCTACATTTTTGTAGTACAACTAAGAGTCAATTCTTGCTACAATCTTCCAATAAAAAATGTTGATGTGAAAAATATAGGAATATTAGAATATTAGTAATTTTTGTATGCTAACATAACAAGTCATAATATTATAAAGTTTAGTTTTAATATTTTTTAGTCAAGGAAGAACGAATGCATTTCTGAAGGAATTTTACTCTTCGTCTTTGTTTAATACGTTAACACGCCCTTTAGGAAATATGATAATGCCAAAGATCCATTTCTTGTATTTTTAATTGTTTCTAGCTTCGAAACAAAAAAAGAAGCAAGTGCTGGATTAACATGTACCTTCATTATATATTAATTAATATTTTCCAACTTGTACACATTTAATATTTTGCATCGTCATTCTTTTGAGAAACCAAATCAAGATAGATGTAAACCCAACATAAGACACTTCAAGTTAACTCATCATCCCGCCACATCATACAGCACTTCCAGTTGTAGTTGTGAGACAGAAAAATGTAAATGTTGTAGAATGTAGTTGTCTGATGTAGTTGATGTAGCTGATGTAGTAGCGCTGAAATAGGCCCCTGGTCGAAACCAAAGGCACAAAGCACCACGCACTCAGCTGTATGTTTCTAGGCACTTCCCTTATGTACACTTCATTGGTACATATAAAGTACTATACACATGAAAGCGACCAACGACCAACGAATTGACGAATATTCGCTCATTTTGACATTTCATTCACATGGCTTTAATTCTATTCGTCACGAATATAAGGTGAAAGTCTGATTTTGGGTTAGACGCGCGGGAACAATTTAGTAGTCGAAGGGTGGATGGTATGTGGAACGCGAATAGAGTTTTACTATTCGTAACAATCAGATGCAATTCGCGACGACTAATATTGTTTTCTCAAATTTATCTTATTTTGGCGATTAAAAAGTAAGTTTTTGTGTATAAACATTAATATAATTTATATTTCTAGAATTTTGTTTAGAATTTCTTAAAAATGTATGTTGGTAATTTGTTTTAAAAGGAATTTATTCGTCGTTCGTTGGTCACTCTCATGTGAAAAGCCCTTAACACCCAAGGTAAGTCCATCTTTTTCCATACAAATTTTCCATACCTCCTCTTAATATATATTTTCATTAACAAGCGAATGTGAATTGTAAGAGTGCAGAAAAACTCATCAAATGTAAATCATATAGCATGATGTTTGACTTGGTGATGATGTTGTTTTCAGCTTTCACAATAAATCGTATATCCGCTCTTTGACGATTATTTTGAATTTGAAAAGTTGGAGTGGCACTTAGCTCGTCAATGAATGCGATGAAATAAATAAAAATGTAATGCATTTCCTAGGAACTTGTTCTATCCTACATTCAATTCCCCGCTTGTTTTGGGGGAAAAACATTTTAACTGTTGATGACATCAACATCATACTCAATGAACAGGACTGGACGGTACTATACTAGCCCTTTACTATAGAAATAAAATTGTCAACCAAGCTTATTAAATTACTCTGTGCAAACTTAAAACTAGAACCTTGTGTAAGTTTAAATCTCTTTTTTTCTGGATGACGGCAAAAGCCAAAGTTATATTTTGTGAATTCTTAAGCAAATATGTAAGTATACTATATATACTATACTAATATACTATTACTTAAGACCACTCCACTAGTCTATATAATTGATAACAATTCTAAGAAAGTGGGCAGATACCCAGTGGCGTATTAACCACAAGGCTCGTGAGGCTCGAGCTTAGGGCGGCAACTTGTAAAGGGCGGCAAATTTTGTATGTTATTTTATTTTAATCTAAAAAGATTGAAGCAAAAAAAAGATAACCTAATGCCATTCAAATGGGGTATTCATCATTTTTGGTATCCAAAAATACGAAATTTAATTCTCTGGCCTGATTTTCCACCTATTAATGAAAAGTCTTTTTGCGCGAACGGTTCGTAAACACGTAATAACAAATCGCCCGATAAGAAATTATTTCATACTTGTTCCTTGTTATAAATTGCAAGTTGCATTATTACGCTATACGCGTAACGCATTAGAAACACGCGGCCGCTAAATAAGAATAAGCCAAAATCTGACGACTTCGAATGCCCAACAACAACTTGTATTTCACGACCTGCCAAGGTCGATTATCAGATTCCTTTGCTCTAGTGGTGCTGGTCTACTTTTTCATTTTAATTGAAAAACTTCTTGTGCCTTCATCGTGTATTGAACCATGACCAGCCGCTTAGTAGCCAACGCACTTCGCACAAGAAGTTTTTCAATTAAAATGAAAAAGTAGACCAGCACTACTAGAGCAAAGGAAACTGATGATCGACCTTGGCAGGTCGTGAAATAGCTATAATTCCAGCCAAAAATAATTGAGAAGAAACTTTGTGGTAGCACACTCAAGTTGTTGTTGGGCATTCAAAGCCATCAAATGATACGAAAAATTGCTTTAAAAAGCCTAAACCTTCGAGTTGTTCTCACTCATAAGGCGATACGATTAAGTTTGACATAAGGGTTTTATTTTGTAGAAGATTCCCTTAATTTAATGTTATGGAAACCTCACGTAATTTTCCTTATTATATAAACATAAATTAAACCTGAAAATTTCTAAAACTCTGAAGAATAATAGTTAAATGTAAGACTTTTTGAACCTTAATCTACAATAAAACAAGTCAACAGTCAGCATGAATTTATTTTTATTTTAGTAGTTACTAGTTCAATATAATCGGAGAGAATCCATCATAGCTAGATTTTAAAGATCGTCGGACATGTTTTTCACACTTACCTATGAGGCCTTAATCTTAATTTTGCAACAAAAGTGGGTTTAAGACGATCTCGTCGAGCCATTCACAGATAAATGCTTCCCTATTTTCCAAACGCTCGCACTCTGCTTGAACATATAAATGGCAGGCAAAATCCATTTAGTGAGCGCACAATTATAAAAAAAACATGCGTTTTGACTGACCGCGGACTACACTCAGGGGTGATACTCAAAATATTTTTTTATTAAGTGAAAAAAGTGACTATAAAGGACTTTATAGTGAAAAAAGTGAGTTTTTTTTAGAATGTAATATGCTGGTAAATTAATATTTTATACTAAAATGCGTAAAAATGTTAAATACCAATGGTTAAATAACAAAATTATTTGTCTATTTAAATGGAGGGCATTTGTTCGGAAATTTCTTTCCTACACTTACTTTTGAGAAAAACTAAATTGCTTTATCTACTCTCAAGTTTCACTCAAAAAGGTCTTGGATTTGTTATAAGAACAGGTATATAATATCAATGCCATGTTTAACATACTACCAAAAACCTACAACAATTTGTCTTTTCAACAACATATAAATAAACCACCATATGTTACATGCCAGCGCGGATACAGATGGGGTCATGATGTGATGACCCCTCCTCTAGAAGAAAACCATAAAAGAAATTAAGATGTAAACCATTTAATTTAAGATCAAAAGCAATCAACTTCTTATATATATCTTACTAGGTTTTATTATTAAATTAATTGCCACAGTCTATAAGCAATACTCATTTGCCGTAAAAAAATAACATTTGACGGGATCCCAGTTTTAAAACTTAATAAGTTCTTTCTTGAAATGTAAGGAAAAATATATTTTCTCTACATTAGTAAACACTTAGTAATGCAATTTTGTTTATAAAAATTCTATACAATTATCAAAAATCAATCAAAAATGACCTGTGAGATATTTCCTCACCCCAAAAAGACAATCGTGTCCCTTATTCTTGGATATTAAGCCATTCAGATTACGATCCTTGGATGGTATTTAAAAAAGGGGGCAGTTATCATTGAGCGTGCCTCAGGGCGCCCAGCAGGTTAATCCGCCACTGCACATACCATGCCCTGAATGGAATTCTTCTTAAATTCTAACTTTAATCTACTCGTATGTATAAATTTAAGCCAAACCGTTCTACCAAATTTTATCGTTCTGCAGCAATCGAAAGTGCTCCATTCAATTAACACCAATTCTGAGAAAATGGGGGGATACTTCGGCCCCTGAATAAAACACCTCAAATTTTCGTTTTATTTCTTTACTTTTATCACAAGACCTAACATTGTGCAAAATTACAAGATGCTACGATGTCGGGAAGTGCTCCATAATTTTGATGATCTGTCAGCCATTATGATTTTTGGGGCCTTTTATCTCAGGACCACTTATGCCAGAAAGTTAAAATTTGTTGAGGCATCTGTGCTTCACTAGCTTAGCAAATATCCGGAAATTGAAGTTTCTAACTTCATTGGTACTGATGATATATTGGGATTGAAATTTGGCTGGGCAGGTCACTACCGTGCCCCTTGATTCGCCTGTAGTTCATTTTTTTGGTGCTGTCATATTTGGATTTTCCCGATTTTCCTAAGTTGTTCTAAATTGTATTTTTTCTAAGCCCACCCCGTAGTATGGAGACGAAAAACACCTAAATCATTATATTGTATACATTAGTTTAACCGTTCTCGAGTTTTAGTGAAACTAACGTTCAACAATATTTTCTTCTACAAAGGTTCTAACTCTTAAGAAGTTCTCACATTACTACTAAGTTTAAGATAAAATTAATTTATTTGAACAATTTTAATAAAAAAGGAGACATTTTTCCAAACACATTTGTAATGATAAAGGAGGCACTCCGCCCAAAATTTTTTTTTTGTTTTTGCCGCGAACTACTCGTTTGTAGTATATATACTATCTATACACTTTCCATTTAGGTATTTCAAATAAACTCCCAAGGCGACGAAGACGAAAACACACACTGACACACAAATTTCTATCGCAAGCATACATTCGTCTGATACCATAAATTTCGCAAAACATCATAACTCCCAGTCCGCTGTGCTGCAGAGACTTATTCGAAATTCCATTTTTAATTAAATGATAGATTGCCCCGAATCTTGAATCGTAATCAGTCAAAATTTATGACAACAAACCAGAGAGTCAACTTAATGTCTAATTGAGGCGCAGCGCAGCGAATGAGAGATTTGACGGTTTCCACAAAATGTCGACGACATTTGCTATTATACATTTGTTCATTCGCCCATCATATCGCTTGCGAGTTGCGGAGGAAGCGACCATTGAGATCCAACATATAATTAACAGGACATTGTTTTGATCTCGAGTGGTTGTGATGGCCCCGATTCCCGATGGCAAAGCGAACGCGTCAAGCGTCATGTAATGGAAATCTTCTCTTAATGCAACATAACACAAAATATTCTCCTACCTCGATTAACATTTGAAATATCCTGGTCATTAAGGAAACAAGATATCTAAGAGCTCTATATTTGAAGCTCTCAAGAAAGATACAAAAACTCGAATTTGTCATGAAATGAAACTGGTGTTTGTATCTATGGTTGATTTTTTTGTCTTACTTTTTCAACCACTTGAATGCTTTCTTTTGGCAAATGTTTGTGCCATGTTTGTATATACGATAAGGACAATCTCTCTCTGAGGTAATTTTTCTTGCTATATGTATATGTATGCTCAAAACGAAAACTAGGTTGCCTCTTGACGCGTCTATGGTGCTCAAATTCATAGTGCACTTTCGTGTAGACATTACTCTTGGTTAGAAAGTTTTTAGGTTTTTTGGTGAAGGATTCTGCTCTGTTTTTAACATTTTTCTTTTTTGGCATTTTCTTTTTTGTTATCAAAAATATCTCAATATAACTCTTCGAGTAGGATAAAAAAAAGATTATACGTTTTATGGTTGTAGATAATAGATAAAAGATAGTAAACTTAATAACTGTGAGATACAAATGAATATCCTTAATCTTTCGACACACAATCCACTATAATCTAAATTCTAAAGGATGTTGGTATATTTTTCTGGTAGATAAAGAATACCTAAGCCAAGGCAAGAGGTTCACATGAAGAGGTGATTTTGTTGTAGAAAAAATGTAACGAAATACCTCAACAGATTTTTTTTTTGACAGAATATGTTTTCATATTTTTATAGGCTTCAATTAATTGCCCCATATAAAGAAAACGGGTACACAAGGTTTTGAAACATTTTCAGGGAACCAATAGTTCTTATCAACATTGCCAATATTTTTTGAAAATGGCTTCAAATGTCATTGTGCCTTGACATTATGTTCAAAAGACGACAACTGCGATACACACTTGAAAAACACGGAATATTTAGTATAGGTACTCTCATTTCATCAATTTCCGAGCTGCTGTTTTAAATTTTTTTTTGATGTGCATGAAAATTAAGCGTTTAACATAGGGCTTATAATTCGTTTGACGGAGATTATCACTGGGCTTTTGGAGGTCCGGGAAAGTGCAGAGAACCAAGTGTTTTTTAAAATTATTTATAAGAACAGAAATAACAGTACCATAAATTAACGACTAGTTCGCAAGTACTTTGCTCTTACTTTCGATCACTTTTTATGCACAAGATTCTTATACATAGTAGAAACGGCTATATATATTTTAAAGTAGCTTTTTTTTCTAAATTTTTTTATAGGTATACTAAATTTCTTTAATTTTTTTCTGAATTAAATTTGGTATAGTAATTTTATGGTATGTATCTATGTATATATATAAAAGAAAGTCGTTGTAGTTACACTTTTAACAACTCAAGAACGGCTGAACCGATTTGGCTGAGAATTTATGGGGAGGTAGCTTAAAGAACCAGGAACCGGACATAGGTTACTGTTTATCCCATTCGACCACGTTCCCGCGTGACGTGGCATAAAATGTCAACAAGAATACAAGTCACTATAAAACGTGGTATAACAAAAACGCATCTGGCATGGAATAACAAAACGCTTATGACAGCTAAACTTAATTTTGTCTGTGGTTAAGTGTGGTTGAAAATTTGATAATTATAATTGTTTTTCAGAAATCAATAATCAATAATAAATCAGTAATTTGCATTGAATCACTAGAAAATGATACCTAATAGGATACGACAATCGTTGAAGACATTATCTCTGCATCTCCAATCAGATACGCACATTATTTGCTATCATCATTTCGACATGCTTTCCATCGAACCCATCTAACCTGTGGCACAAATACAAAGATAATATGTCAGAAGATATTTTACATCAAATTCGTGTCGGTTCCAGAAATCACGATCTTGAGATGAATGAGGAGATATAAAGGGTTATCCATTTTACGGTTCCAAAGGTTCTGGCTGGAATTCGACATCTGTCAAACCAATTTTTTTTTTCAGTTGAAATTCTCACATTTACGAAAATGGATCGCTTAACTATCGCACAACGCATAAAAATTGTTAAAAACTACTACAAAAATGATGATTCTGCCACATCCACATATCGTGCTTTAAGAGGAGATTATGGTTTACATAATCGTCCAACTACGCAAGCGATTGGCAAAATTGTGAAGAAATTTGAAGAGACTGGATTAGTTAAGTAAGGCCTGTGCATCATCGTTTGGCTCGTACCACTGAAAATATCGCTGCTGTAAGAGAAAGTGTTGCGAAGACCCGAATATGTCGTGCCCTCGTTGTTCTCAGGAATTAGTACTGTCTTACGGCACATTATGGCGTATTTTGCATTTGGATCTACACCTACATCCATATAAAGTCCAGCTCACACAACAACTGAAGCCAGCTGACCATTCACAACGTCGTAGATACGTCGAATGGGTGCTTGAACAACAGGCGGTGGCCGGCGATTTTTCGAACAAAATTTTCTTCAGCGACGAAGCACATTTATATGTTAATAAACAAAATTGTCGTATTTGGGGTTCTGAGAATCCTCAAGTAATCGAAGAGAGGCCATTACATCCACAAAAAGTCACTGTTCCCCTCTTTGGTCCGGAGGTGAGATTGGACCTTACTTCTTCGAAAACGACGATGGAACGACTGTCACCGTCAATTCGGAGCGTTATGGTCATATGATAACCGACTTTTTTTTGCCTGCTATTGAAGAATACGACTTGGAGAATATGTGGTTTCAACAAGACGGTGTTGCATGCCACACAACTCGAGCGAATATGGCTTTATTGCAAGAGACATTTCATGGCCGCGTAATTTCTCGTCGTGGCGATATCAACTGGCCACCAAGATCATGCGATTTGACACCGCTTGAATGTTTTTGTGGGGCTACGCGAAAGACCGTGCTATGCACATAAACCTTTAAATCTTGAGCACTTGAAAGCCAACATTCGTCAAGTTATGGCTGAGATACCGCCCAATATGCTTTACCAAAACGAAAGACATTATTTCATAAATGGGATGACGATACTTTTTAAATGATCGTCAAAGAAAAAATTGCAAAATCAAGTGATACCCAGTTTAGAAAACGCACAAGAGTATATATTATCAATCTATAAATCTGCAAAAATCGCGTGGTGGTCATTTAAATGATGTAGTGTTTCACACATAATGTCAACGTTCAAGCTTTATAACAAAAAAGAAATATCATGAAAAAAATATTCAATATGTGTTTTATTTACGTTTACTTTTGATGCCGCAAAATGGATAACCCATTATATAGTCTCGGTCAAGTTAAAGGCAATAATTGGCTGAAATAGATTTTTTAATCATTTTTTTACCCCCAAAAATAACTGTACCTACCTGTCATACAATTTTTTTTTACTATCTTAATTTACTCGAAAACGGGTTCAACGATTTTGATATAAAAAGCATCTGTGCTTTATTATAGGCAGCCTACTTTTTTGTCCAAATTTGTTTGGATATTTTGTTATTATATCCTCATAAACGGCTGGACGGATTTCAATCAAAATGTTCGAAAAATATTTTTTTTTTGTATTTTTGAAAAAAAAAATGGAAAATTCTATATTTCGAAAACGGATGATGGTTTTCTTCGAAATTGTATTTTGGCATACCAATTTTATTTTAGAAAAAAACTAATGAAATGTTATGTACATACAAATTTAGTAAAAAACGACTTTAAATATAACTTTGTATATTTAGCCGTTTCTACTAAGAATCCTATGCATATGATGTGATCGAACATAAAGAGCAAGTACATGCGAGCCAATCGTGCATTTTATTTTAGTTAAAAATAAATAGTCATTGAAAAAACTTGTCGATTATTCATTTCATACATTTATCATTTAATTAGCTAAATTTCTAAAATGGGTTATATCAAAAAGTTTGGGCATGGATATACGTATTATGTCACCACACCTTGAACAGATTTAGCTTAACTCATTTTTGAGTGAGCCTAAATAAAAATAAAATTCGATGAATGCCATTTTAATATATATTCAAAACATAGTTATGAGGACAGGACAACTTGATTTTTTTCTTCTGTTAAATTAATAATGGCGATGCTCACTTCATTTCACATTCGATTTTCATGTGAAAAAATTGAAATTGTGGTTATTTTATTTGAAAAGAATCTTAGACTTACATATACAAATGTACATATAAGTATGTATCTCTAAATATCTATAATACTTGTTAACCCAACAGATTACCAGCTTTTTTTTTAATACTTTGATTCCCGCCTTCCATCATATCCATTTAGACTTTTTTGTATTTAAAACAGACAAAAAAAATCGATGGAATGTTCAAAACAATTTGTGTTGCCACTGCACGTTCACTTAAGTTGTTTTATTGGTTTGCCTTAGCTTCATCACAAATCCGATAATCCCCTTGCAGTAGGATTTCGAAATATTTGTCATATCCCAATTCGCACAGTCATATACGAGTGTAGACTCCTAAAGAAGAATATCGGGCCAAGTTGATTTATGGAAGAGATTTCGCGCATTTTGTTTTTGAGGCGAAAGGATTTACCAAACCACATTATCACAAGAAGCCAAAACCACTGCACGTTCACAATTCTCCCTAAAATTTCGGTTGGGGTTATGATGGGTCGGGCGCTGCTATTGAAAGAAAAGTATTTATGGTCTTCCTTTTCTATACGTATAAGTATATCCTAGGCCGGGTGAACTTTAGATTAGAGCGTTTGTTGGGTAACTTACAAATATTGCAGCCACTTCAACCGCCAAACAAGGCAAACTGTTTTATATGTATGCTGGTGGCGTACTACGATGAGCTTTAAATCACAAATCGCATCAGTAGGTATGGGTAATGGTGGTTCCCGACTTGGCAGAATTCCAAACAATCCATCCTATACTCGTCCTCAATGGTTTTGACTGAAGAACATGAGTATATATACATATATATTGGAAGTTGCTAAAAATATACCTATTCCCGGTTGACTTTTTTTATCTAAAAAAAAATTAGATTATAATTCCCGAGACTAAATCATTACGAATTTGTGAAAAGTGATTTATGTGGCACTTTTATAAGGTTATGGTCTAAAAAGCAAAGCAATGGGCATAGCCACCGACATAAGTTCACTTATTTATTTTAAATACTTCCATATTTACAAAAAAAATCATTTCCAAGCGTTTGAAGCCAAACATTCTGACATTTCTGCTATTCCAGGCATTTTTTGTATATTCATTTTTATTTAATATTAACTTATAACTATCTTAAAGCTAGACAAAAATGTTTAAAACTAGCCTAGTTATCAATAACTTACACTTTACTTTACTGGCCCTTTACGGGCGCTCTAAACTAAACAATAACTCTTAGAACTAATGTCTTTCGACCTAAAAACTATTTTAATTAAATCTAATTATTTAATTTTTTTTTAAAACCAAGAAAACTTTTTCTTAGACAAAACTCAGTACCATTATTTTTTTTTAACTTAAAAACTACCTAAGGATAAACTAAAAATAATTAAAACTAGATATAACTAACTTATACTAACTAAAAATAAGTTAAACTACTTAAAATACCTAATAATACCCAAAACCACTTAAAACTACTTAAAAACTAGAACAGCAGCATTTTTTTTGTATATATTTTTTTTTTTTTTTTATGCGTGCAGACACACAACAACATGCAACCCATACACACATGTACATACGTACATACATATACGTACGCACGTACATGTATAGTTACGCTGGTACATGCACATATGCCACCCCGACTGTTCCCTATACCTAATTACCCTAATCGACTTTAAATATCACGATGCTGTTCAGAGAGCTAGAACTGGTTCTCCTGTTTCGCCCTATCCCTTCGGTCCCGATCGGACACAGTCCTACTGAACCGAAGGCGCTCTTCTCCACCTTGAGCGATGACGTCTCGACCGTACAGGAGTCGCCTATCCATAGTTTTCCGGCTGACGTGGTAGATGAGCGGAACCGCCCCTCCATCTTGTATCAGCCCTCGACTGTCTAAATACAGGAATGCCTCGGGAGGGATGTAGCCACTTAACCGCGCACTCTCAAAATATTCGTTATTGGGGTAATAAGCCCCACAAATTAGGCTGTTAGTTGAGGACATCGCTCTTGCAACGTGCCCCCGAATCAGTTTAAACAAAAAATTATCTATTCTGTTTATGTTGGCTCCGTTGTATAGAACCTGGTTGGAATAATATCTTGTGTACTCCGACTCTGGTGTTCTGTGTAATCCAAGGCAACGTCTAAGACCTTGCCTCTCAAACACCCGAATCTTTTCCATTTGAGATGGGGCAACGTTGAACCACACCGGGCATCCGTAGGCAATCATCAGCCTGATGAGGGCCATGTAACAAATCACCTTCACCCTGCTGTCAAGACGGCTGCTATAAAACAGTCGTTTTGTCAAGGCAAGGGTTCCCCTAGCCCTGGCCAAGGCAGCACCTATATGTCTGTCGAAAAACAGGTACTGATCCAACCAGATGCCAAGGTACTTTACTACACTTTTACTCGCCAGTGGATGTCCATATGGTGTTCCAGGCATTGTTGTTCCTTACATGCCGTATGCACAGCTTATTCACACTAGTAGGCTTAGTCGGCTCTTATAGGATTGACATAACCAGCTGATGATTAATCTGTGCCCCATATCTTCGATCTTTGTCTATTCAACCCGCTTGGTTGAATAGACAAAAAATGCAGATACTAATAATAACGAAACTTATTTACATACCTCTTTTTTACTTGCGGACATCTCCCTTCGGCAGACACCTTCGTTAGGCCGACAATTTTTTTTGTACGGAAATTGTTCTATTGTTTTCAGTTTCTCTTGGACAGATACGAATAGGGATTTCACATATGAATGACAAAATATTTTCTCTTAGAAGGACACCAGAGCAGGATTGAACATGTCATCACGCTGATAAATTTTGGCTACGCTATTTTTACTTAAGATAATAGGTACTATAAGGCAAGTTATGTATTCGTAAAAAAATTGTTTTTTCTAATAATCAAACATGACATTAAGATCATAGAGAACCCCAACAAATTGGGTCGCCCAATTCTATCTGTCTGTCTGTCTGTCATCGAGTTTGCAGCCTAAATGGTTCGGTGGATTTGCTTAAAACTTGGTACATATTGTTCTTTCGGTAATATGCCCACACGTTTTTTTTAATTTTTTTTTAAGACGACAAATAACAGTAGCTCCCATACATTTTTTTCCCCAAAAACAAAAATCTTATTTTTCTCAAAAAACGGCTGTAACGACTTTTATAAAAAAATCGGTTCATTAATAAAGGGAAAGCGTAACTTTTGATAATTTTTGTTTTGAAACAAATGTTATTTTTGTTACCTTTAGTAGAACCATTTTTTGGTTTTTGATTTTCCTGGAAACGGTTAATTCAATTTTGTGAAATTTTTTACACAGAAGCTCTCAGAATGTTTAAACACTATTGTTTACCAACATTTTTTTTTGAAAATTAATTTTTGCTTTTGAAAACTCAAAATTTTGAAAACGTCTCAATAGATTCTTACGAAACTTTTTATTTGGTCTTTTTTTGAAATTATCTTGAATAATTAGAAAAAAAACAATTTTTTCTAAAATAAAAACAACGGTACCTCCCATACAAATGTTAAAAAGCGTTAAGAAAATAATTTATTTCTCGAAAACGGCTCCAAGAATTTCTATAAAAAAAATTGTGTGTTTTTAGATTAGTACAGTTCATTTTAAAGTATAAAAATATTTTTGTTTGCCTACTTATTAACGGCACTTCCCATAGAACTACAAAAGATTCATGTGATTTTTAAAGATGCATATGTATATATAAATGAATGAGCGCCTAGATTGTATGTAGTATTCAGTGGCGTACGCAAAAATTGTAAAAAAGGGAATAATAATAAGGTAGAAATAAATGGATAATACACATAATTAAATGTTTTTATATTGCTTATAGTTGTTATATTTTGAGGGAAACAAAGATGCCATTTGAATTCCTGGATAAAATAAGAATGTATCAAAAAAAATTCAAAAATCGTTGGAGCGATTTTTTTAAAAATTAATTTTTTACGTATAAAATTTTGAAAACATTTCTAGAAAAAAAAACTTGAAACGCCATTTTAAAGATATTAGCCGTATATTATTTTCGCCGTGATCCGGATCAGATAATCTATTCATTTGCGTTGTAATAACAAAAGGATTTATTTTTTTCGTTGTAACGCAAATAAATAGATGATCTGATCCGGATCACGGAAAAATAAAATACGGCTATTATTAATGTATATAAAAATTCGAATTTGAAAAAAAATCAGTCGCTTGTTTTTGAAAAATCGATTTTTGAAAAAAAAAAAAAAAAAACATTTACATATTTATTGTTTAAAAATCGAAAAACTCTTTTTTTTTTTTTGAAAAATTGAGTATGTTTTAATATATTTAGGAGTCATTTGCATAAAAAGAATAATTTTAAACGGTTCATCTAAAAGTGACAAAGTCGAAAATATGAAAAGTGGTTCTATGGAAAGTACCGTTAATAAGTATGCAAAATAAAGTGTTTTTTTTTTGCCTAAAATTGGACTGTACTAATTTAATAACACACATATTTTTTTATAAAAATTCTTGGAGCCGTTTTTGAGAAATACATTTTTTTTAACGGATTTTTTAACATTTGTATGGGAGGTGCCGTTGTTTTTTATTCTAGGAATATAGTTTTATTCTCCTTAATACGAAGTTTCGAAAAAATCCATTAAGTCGTTTTCGAAATTTTTAGTTTTCAAAGAAAAAGTTTTTTATTTTTTAATTTAAAAAAAGAAAATTTGGCTCACATTAGTGTTCCTTTCTAGGGGAGTCTACATAAAAAATGTGAAAAAATTAAAACAACCGTTTTTTTTCAGAAAATCGAACACCAAAAAAATGGTACTACTAGAGGTACCAAAAATAACAATTTTTTTCAAAAAAAAAAAAAAAAAAAAAATTACCGAATATTAGGTACTTTTCCCTTCATTAATGAACTAATTTTTTTTTATAAATATCGTTGGAGCAGTTTTTAAGAAATATAAGGTTTTTATTTTTGGTTTAACAAAATGTATGTGAGCTACTGTTATTTGTCGTCTTAAAAAAAAATGAAAAAACCTGTGAAGTTTGAAACAAATCCATCCAACCGTTTAGGCTGCTGACTTGAATGCAGACAGACAGAAGTAATTGGTGGGAAATTGAATTTTTTTTTTAGTTCAAAAAATAATGGTACCTGCCATATAACCGTTACGTTAAAGCCTATTTTCTCGGAAACGGCTCTAACGATTTTGGTTTAAGAAAATTCGTGCAGCATTTTAGGTTCGACCAATCATATGATTGAAAAAAAAATTAAAATGTCTAAAAACTATACTTTCCATAGGACCGTGTTTTTAATTTCGACGATTTCATAAATGGCTCGACCTATTCTTTCGAAATTTCACACATATATAGGTTTAGGTTGCCTATTTATACTGTGTACGAATATTTTTAATTAATATTGTTTTGTATTTTTAAAAGCATTATAAAAAAAAACAATATTTTAAAATTTATATTTTTAAAACTGCTCAATAATTTTTTTTTCAAAAATTATAGTTATATGTATTTGATGAATACCTATGAATTGGCTTTTTTGATTTTTTTTTAAATTTTTTTCAAAAATTTTAAAAAAATTTTTTTTTCTCAAAAACCGCTTCCACAGATTTTTAAAATTTTTTTCTCATAAATTCAAATTTATACAAGAAATAAAGTGGCGTACCTTTTTTGAGCTCAAATTAGATTAAGTATTTATTTCGGAATTTTGAATTTTTTTCTTTGATTAAGCCGATTTAATCTTTTGCTTTTAAGTTTATATTATTAAATATTTAGGATTGTTATACCAATTTTTTTTTAGAAAAAAATTAAAGAAATTTGTATATAAAAAATTTTCCACTGTGTTAATATGGCAAGAGACAAAGAAAAACTGTTGGTAATTGAAAGATCTTGTCACCCATAGAGCTGTTCGTGGCCTTAAGCATGATCAACTGCCTGTCGAAAAACCACAACAAAAAACCATGGATGACGCAAGAAATTATAATAGAGTGGCTTCCTTCATTCGGCAAGAAAATGAAGCTTAAGAAGAAAACATTTTGCTCTTTCTTGACAATGTTGCTTCTCAACCTAAATACATGAAGCTGCAAAATATAAAATTTGTTTATCTTACTCCGAACACCACATCAATTTGTCAGCTTTGAATCTAGGTGTAATAAGATATTTTAAATTACATTACCGCTCGCTTATTTTAAAACATCTCATTATGGCCGTATGGGAAACTCGCAATCTACTCGTGAATTAATCAAAAGTATAAATGTTTTAGACGCAATTTATTTTAATAATAGGATAGGTAATGGATTGGAAGCTTGTAACAGCAAAATCAAAGAAACAAATATTGAAATTTTTGTTTTGAAAAATACATAACTGATTTTTATATGTAGCTATTTATCTGTTAAAACTAATCATTTCATTCCACGTCAGGTGATACAAAATAACTGACATTTACTTATTTTTTTTTTGTTGCTGATGTTAATAATTTAATATATTGCATTATGTGTATTAAGTTAATTTTAAGAAAGTGAAGTTTGTTTATTTTTGTTATTTTTATTTTCGGTTAATACATATATTATTTTGGATTCTTAAAAAAATCGCACTCGAGATTTCGATCAAACTTGGCATTACAATGGTAGCCAAGAAGGACAAACATTTTTCCATTAAATACCAAAATAACGGTATCTGCCATAGGTACATTTCTACATATAATTTTTTCACAAAAACGGCTCCAATGATTTTTATGAAAGCAATGTTTATTTTCTTAATTGCACTCTACTATTGAGTAAAAAAGTTTTTTTTTCGATTTTATTTAATAATTAATTGTTTGTTTGTTTTTTAGAAAAAATCGTTGTATCTACATATATCCGATTTTGACAATAATAAGATTTACATTATTGGTCAAAAAATGTATGGTCTTAAAAAAATAAAAAAAAGTTGTTGGTATATAAAGCCATAAAAGAATTTGGCATAGTTTCGCGGACGGACAGGCAGAATTGTGAGACACACTTTACTCGTGTTCCTTAAATCGTAATGTCCAGTTTGATCAAAATCTCCAGCTCTATTTTCTTGACTAATCGATCTTCAGGTAAACGACTGAAGCGATTTTGTTCAAACTTGGTACTAAGGGGCTTTAGTTGATTGTCTTAATTATATATTTTTGAATCTTTTTTTTTTAGACCCAAAAATATGGGTACCTCCCATACAAATTTTCGACCATCTTAACTATCTCAAAAACGGCTTTAAGATCTGTGTATACGAGTATCCACTATTATAGGGATATTTTACATTTTGGTATAAAAATATGTTTATTATTTTATTAAAGCCATACAAACATTTTTTTTTTATTTCCAACTTTCAAGGTCCTTAAATTCTAAATAATTCCAATATATTCGAGAAAAAGTTTTTTTTGGATTGTTGAAAAAAAAAAATTGTTTGAAGTGATAACTATTCTTTCTTATGGGAGGGTAAGCCGGTTCGTTACGTAAGGCGTTACGGCCAGCGCGGCGCCAGTCTGTCTGACACGTCGCACGCATACGGAGAATTTTTTTAAATTAAACAAATTAACGAAGAACTTTTAAAGCTTTTCTCAAGTTAAACAATTTCAATATTAAATTCTAAATAATAATATCTACATACCGAAAAATTTAATTTACGAAAAAAATCATCTTTTTTCTTGAAAATTCAATATTTCGAAAACGGGGAATATCTATAACAAATTAGTTTTTTTTTTTTAGAAAAAATATAAAGAAATTTTGTGTATACAAGAATCAAGTAAAAATTACTTCTAAAATCATGGGTTATCCATTTTGCGATTTCTAAAGTAAACGTAAATAAAACACATATAAAATATTTTTTTTCATGATATTTCTTTTTTGTTATAAAGTTTGAACGTCATTTAAATGACCACCACGCGAATTGTTGAACGCATCGATTCTTTTGAGCAATTTTTGACACATATTGGGCGGTATCTCAACCATAACTTGACGAATGTTGGTTTTCGAGTGCTCAAGAGTTAAAGGTTTATCTGCATAAACACGGTCTTTCGCGTAGCCCCACAAAAAAATTCCAGCGGTGTCAAATCGCATGATCTTGGTGGCCATATGATATCGCCACGACGAGAAATTACATGGCCAGCAAATGTCTCTTGCAATAAAGCCATATTTGCTCGTGTGGCATGTGGCACCGTCTTGTTGAAACCACATATTCTCCAAGTCGTATTCTTCAACAGCAGGCAAAAAAAGTCAGTTATCATATGACCATAACGCTCCGAATTGACGGCGACAGTCGTCCCATCGTCAATTTCGATGAAGTAAGGTCCAATCATACCTCCGGACCAAAGAGTGCCCCAAAAAGTGACTTTTTGTGGATGTGATGGCCTCTCTTCAATTACTTGAGGATTCTCAGAACCCCAAATACGACAATTTTGTTTATTAACATATAAATGTGCTTCGTCGCTGAAGAAAATTTTGTTCGAAAAATCGCCGTCCACCGCCTGTTTTTCAAGCACCCATTCGACGTATCTACGGTTGTGAATGGTCAGCAGACTTCAGTTGTTGTGTGGGCTGGACTTTATATGGATGTAGGTGCAGAACCAAATGCAAAATACGCCATAATGTGCCGTAAGACAGTCCTAATTCCTGAGAACGAAGAGGAATTGACACATTCGGGTCTTCGGCAAAACTTTCACTTACAGCAGCGATATTTTCAGTGGTACGAGCGAAACGATGATGCACAGGCCTTACAATATCTGTAGCCAATCCAGTCTGTTCAAATTTCTTCACAATTTTGCCAATTGCTTGCGTAGTTGGACGATTATGTAAACTATAATCTCCTCTTAAAACACGATATGTGGCTGCGGCAGAATCACCATTTTTGTAGTAGGTTTTAACAATTTTTCTGCGTTGTGCGATAGTTAAGCGATAAATTTTCGTCAATGTCTGACTTTCAACTGAACTGAAAAAAAAAATTGGTTTAACAACTTAGTTTGACAGATGTCGAATTCCAGCCCTATATTTTTGGAACCGCAAAATGGATAACCCTTTATATTACTTTTTACTAAGAATATTTGTGCTAAGAGAAAGTACGTGCGATCCAGTCGTGATTTTTATTTAATTTTTTTTTTATTTAACTATATGCCTGTAAGATCTAAGGTCTTTTAAATGCAACCTGAATTGCACGGCACTAGTTTGGCACAGTGGATTTGAGAACCAGGTACTGACTGTCTCATTTTAACCCATGGGCGGCATCCAATCAAAATTTGAGGTATAGAAAAGAATGCGCCTAGCGTGGGGATCGAACCCACACGTCTAAGTTAGCAATCAAGCACTTAATCCAATGCGCCGTTGCCACCCTATATTGCAGTTTGGGATTAAAATATGTGGTAATACAATTTTTACCGCCAAAAAATAGTCTGACATTTTTAACCATGGCATATACATTATTTAGTCTGGTAAAATTATATTTCCATGTTATGTTCATATGTTAGACCAGTATAAATTGATTAGTAAAGAAAATAAAAGAAAAGATATCACCCGAGAAAATATTATATTTTCTCTAACTCCAATTTTTTTAATTTTAAAAGCCTGTTTTATTGTATTTTTTTTAACAGAACCGTCAAGACACTAATACTAATGAATTGATAAAAATTTAATTTCATTTATTCAACTTTTTCACTAATTGGCTTTTAAGTTTTTTGGACGCGAAGTTTTCCTCTATTGCGCAAAAGTTTGATCAATTTTGTTGATAACCTGGGGCAATTTACCTAAGGATGAGGGATAATATACCGCCTGTTGCGGTTCTCTTGATAGGTATAGCATTATAACTTGAAATTTATAATTTAATTTTTCTCTTTCACCATCAATATTAATTCTCTTAAATTTTAAATTACACCTTAAGAAATGAATTGACAATTTCATTTTTAATTCCGAAGAATATGCCTTCGAGTAATTATTATCAATTTATCAAACAAAATATGTGACCGATTTGTTTAGATATAATATTGAAATCAGTTCCTTAATTAGGGAAGAATGTTTTCAAAATCCTGCGTTTATAAATTATCTCTTATTATGATTGTGCATGTAGTGAAATTAATTAAGCAAGAATGCTGCACATCAGTGGAATTTGATTTGAATTTTCTCCATATACAGACTCAGGTACACATAATGGTATACTCGTTTTCCTGCAAGCAGTCTTTTCGATTTCAACAAAATATTGGTCCTTGCTCTGATTAAATTCCACATAGGTATTCACCCAACAAATGTAACACACACATCACAAAATAGAAAACGGATTGTTTTCGATCAAAGAGAAACACCAACAATCTGGCGCTTGGTATTCAAAAATTCAATCGCTGTCACCGTGACAACACCTGAAACATCCGCAAAAATAAATATGTTGCTAGATCTAAACGACACGGCCGGCCGGAGCTGCGTTACGACTCTGCTACTGCGAACGCTTGCTCGACCGCCTCCCCAACAGTCGTCCTTTTTGAAGGATATGCATGCGACCACATTCAGATGAAATTGGAATTGTACCTCTATGTGTCCATGGTGTTCTGCTCATTTCAAGGAGATTTGTTCGGGTTACAAAATTAAACAAACCAACAGATAGATACATAGATACGAAAATATATATATAGATGCACGTAGGTAGGTATATAGGGACATATGTATATGTATAATACAATTGATTCTAAAAGAATATTTTAATATTGTTTTTTCAGGTGATATGCACCCATCAACTCCATTAAATGTTGTTGTTTTGTTGTGAGGCAGGATGACAGGACCAGAGCAGATAGCAGATATAGGTATGGTATATGTAGCTTGATGTTGAACCACTTCCACTGGGAGGCACGTGTTGGTTTCATCCTCTTCCATCCGTCATCATTTTATCGTGCGCTTCAAACTGTATCTATAGGTAGATTCCTGCATGCTTTCGTGTCCCTGGAAATTGGGAGTCCTGGGACATACACAACTCAGCATCTATAAGTATTCAAGTGAGACAGAGTAAGCGACTCGCAGTGGTTCTGGTCGACGCGACGTCAGCCAACGAGTGGGCGAAATTGCAGGCTTTCTCTCGTAGAGACCTACTTCACCTGTATACGAAGATGGGTGTTGTTGGTTGCTAGGATGATGGAACCTGTGCACGAGCCTGGGACTCTGGCATAAAATCACACAGAAACGAAATGGGAATAAGGGGATTGTAAAGAGGGTGCACTTCAAAAAGGTAATATTGAAATAAAAGAAATTCCTTGTTTTCATATTTAATTATGTTGCTTTGCAGTTTTTTTTCTTCTTCAAAAGCTGTTGTGTTGCTATAGTTAAAAGGATCTGCACGGCGAGGATCGCACGTTTCTTGAATTTAAGTATTTTATATTACAAAATATTTGCTATTTTTACGAACAATTATGTACAATGAGAGATATCATGCAAATATTACGCAGACGGGCAAAGATAGAATTCTTTTGTTTACTTTAACTTAATTAATTTAGCTTTTGAAATAAAAAGAATAGCTAGCCAAGGAACATATTTAGTTTAATACTCAGGATAAAGGGGTTTTATAAGAGTGGGCCAATTTTTATTTGCATTATGGGTAGGTAGGTACTAGGGCAATTTTTCATTTAAAAAAAGTCGAACTCGACATGTTTTTTTTTAAATATAATTTACAGGCGCTCAAGGGATTATTATGATAACCCTATACATATATGTTTTTAACACAACGCGGGCGTGAGAAAGAAGAGAAAGAAGGATAGGAAAGATGTGTGGCGAGATTCTCTGAGACTTGAGCTGGTTGTTGTCTTAGATTTATCTCCAGGGATGGCGTCTGTACTAGTGCGGAGAATTTACCGTGTCTTATTTTTCTGTGTCTCTTATAATTCGCATTATTTTAATTATTACGTTGTCGTATTTTATGGGTATACTAGTTTACTCAATCACATGCAGTTAGTGTTATGCCTGAACAGCATGAATGAGTAAAGCTAGTATTAGACTTGTAATGTTTCATTGCCGTGACACTCTGACGTCCCTATAACGTAGTTGTTTGTCATAAAAGTGCCACGTCGTGTGATGGTCATTGTTTTGCATGTCATTGCCGTGACACCGAGACAAAAATATCACCGTGACACACTTTGACGTTCATTGTATTTTGGGACAACGATGACAGACATGTATCATTCGTGTGATAGTCACTGTAGCTAGCCATGACACGATTACCTTTGTCACGGCAATGACGGTGGAAGGACCTATTTTGTTGTGACGTCAGAGTGTCACGGCAATGACACATTACAAGGAGCATCTAATGCTAGCTTAAGTTATCAACTCATTTTATGACAATTTTAGAATTAGTTTTTAATCGAAAATAAGACGACATAGACAACGCCAGGAATCGAACCTGCGACCACGCACAAAACTATAGCGCCACCCCCACCCCCAACATATCTATAATAGAAAACACCAACAAAGTGGGTCCCGCAATTCCGTCTTTCTGTCTGTCTGTATGTCTGTCTATCTGTAGGTACAACGATTTACATCCTAAACGTCTGAAGAGTTTTTTTTCAATCTTGGGACTTAAGTGTTTTAGATAATTGTCTCTAAAAGATTTTTGAATCGTTTTTTTAGACCCAAAATAAAACGGTGCTTGCAATACAATATTTTCTATCATCTTGAAAACGGCTCTTACGATTTCGATAAGTCGAATTTTTTAGGTAAATTATCAAATTCTGTGGATTGTTACAAGTTCATTTCATAATGCATTAGGTTTGTGGGCACTGTGTTTATATGTTCTATGACCTTGTATACATATGTGTGTGTTGAAAATTGTGATTCCGTTAAGGTGAGTAGAAGCTGTCATGTTCCGGTGTAAGAACCAACATTATTTGGTTGATATACGTATGTTATATAATACGAATTCAAAGTCTTATTTTTTAAAAAAATTAAAAAAGTCGAAATAAAAAGTGAAAAGAAACTGATATAGATATTAACAGTGCAGTGTGAAGTTTTTATTAAAAGTAAAGCTAACGTGGATATGTCGTTAAACGAACATTAAAACATCGTTTGAAGATAAATTTAAATTAAAGTGGGTCAAGAAAAAAGGATGTGGCTCTCAAATATAGCATTCCGGCAAATACATTCGTTAATCATGTATAAAAGAATATTTCAAATAATCACAATAACTGTACTTTTTTTATTCGCTACTAAATATTACGTAATTTATATTAATTTTCTGTTTTACTTGATAACTCGAAGTCTTGATAGCTCGAATAATTTTTTTTTGGCAAATGATGGTTCGAGTTATCAAAGTTCGACTGCATAGTCTTCATTTTGGTAAATTTTTTGTACATTATGTACTGTCGCATACAAACATTTTGTTTTATTTTCGACTCTCTCATGGACGCTTTGATGGACTTCGATCAAAACTTGTATAAAGGAGGCCATTCGAATTATATTATTATTATTATTATTATTATTATTATTATTATTATTATTATTATTATTATTAGTATTATTTATTAAACTTTACATAAATGTATAGTATAATATTTATTAATAACAGCTTTAGCTACCAGGGCTTAGTGCTGATAAGTTATGTAAATAAAAGTTAAACAAGTAATATATATACACGATCAGAAAGGGGGGAGGCGATCGGGGGATATCCAAAAGCTTGTGCTCCCCCGACCCCCACCCCCCTTAACGGGGAAATTAAGAAAAAGGTTAGCATAAGCTATTCTCTAGTTTTAGTTTTTTTAAAAGAATGAAAACATATCTTATATTTTGTGCTGTGGGAATTGATAGAAGGTTCATGAAATCTCTGTACAACAAAGGTGCAATCTAATGTTAAATGCTTAATAGATAAAATTATATTAGCCTGGCAAAAGTGGCAAATCGGTTGAGACTCCTTGCTTAGGAGATAGCTATAGGTAAGTTTGGTGTGTCCAATTCTTAGTCTTAGGAAGTTTTTGTTCATCGTTGAAGTCGTATTTGTGGGATAAACAGCCGAGTTTGGAGTTGGATTTATTGTGGAGTAATGGTGAGTATATTCCCCCCACTCTTCTTTTTGTTTCTTTTTCCAGTGAGAATTAGCCAGCTTAAGAAAATCTTTTTTGTCAGGTTGGTAGTTGGAGATGCTGAGATTTGAATCTGTGGATGCAGCTTTAGCTTCCCGATCTGCCATTTCGTTTCCTTGTACTCCGATATGTCCTGGTATCCAAACTAGTTTTATGTTGCTTTGTAGCATAATTATGTTATCACGAATTTTACGGATGACAGGAGAATGGTTATTCAAATTTTGAATTGCTGTAAGTGTCGAGAGGCTATCTGTACATATTACGGATTTCTTTTTGCTTTTGAAGGCTATTTCTGTAGCTCATAGATCAGCTATTGCTTCTGTCGAGAAGATTGAAAAGTAAGATGGAATCTTTTCTGCGGTCACAAGTCTTCCTTTTGAGTTGACTATAGCAAAGCCAACATTTTCGTCGTTTTTAGAGCCATCGGTAAAGAGAATTTCCCAGGTGTTTTCGGGGTAATTACACAACAGTTCGTGAAATAATTGTAGATATACTACACTTGGAGTAATGTCTTTTTTGTAGGTGGAAAGATTGATATTAACTGAGTATGGAGGTAATGTCCAAGGAGGATGTTTTATTTGCGAAGTCTTATTTAAAACTGGGTTGAGTCCAATGTCTTTGGCAAATGGCAAGGCGTTGTAAAGAGCTGACGGGATTTTTGGAGTTTTCTTTCTATTTAATATTTTTGTAGCATCAGCGTTTATTGGAGATCTTGAAGAATTACAAATCTTAGGCACTAGTCGAGCTGTGAGATGATTTCTTCTTTCTTCAATTGATGAAAAACCTGCTTCTGTAAGAATGTTCTTTATTGGGCTGGTTCTGAAAGCCTTAAGACTGTTTCTGATCGCTGCGTGGTATGTTGATTGAAGAATTTGAAGATTCGATTTTGCACACTTGCCGTAAATAACGAGACCATAATCTATTTTAGATAAAATAATAGCTTTAGTTAATTTAATAAGAGTATTGACATGTATGAAACTATTCTTAGATGATAGATATTTAATAATATTAAGCCTGGTAGCTGGTTTATTTTTTAAAGCTAAACAATGTTCCTTAAAATTAAACTTGGTGTCGAATACAACACCAAGAATACTTAGTTTATCTATGGATAGTATTTGTGAGTTATCAAGCTCAATAGCAGGCTTGGAACAATTGATTTTTGAATTATAAATAATACTGCATACCAACATTTTCGAAAAATATTTTTTTTGGGATTTTTGAAAAAAAAAATGTTTGAAAATTTATTATGCGAAAACGAAAAAAACTACATCATAAATGCAATGCACATATATGATCAAGAAGAAAAGAAGCTGTAAAATAACTGCAGTTAGTTTAACCTAATTCCAGAAAATTGAAGCGGAGAATGATAGAAAATAGTCATATCTCATAGTTGGAAAGTTGCGATTATTGAGTCACAATTTTTTGAAAAGTTGTAATACTGAGTCACTAATGGGGAAATCGAGATTTGCGTTTATCGAGGGTTGTTTTTCGAAAATTCGAAACCATGAATGAAACCACCTTTTTGGATTTACTTTTGATTTTAGAATAAGAATAGCCAGAAATGTATTTTAGAAGGAAAATTCAGTATTCTTAGAACCAAACAAATATTGGTACATTTATGGGAAATACGTGAACAGAGATCGTACGGTATAATTCATATAAAATATAATTTAAATAATATAAATAAGAAAAAAATTAAAAAAATTTATTATTCGAAAACTGCATTAAATTTTTTTCAAAAATTATATTTATTTGTATTTTCTGAATACCTATGAATTTTCGTTTTTGAATTTTTTTTTAATACTTTCAAAAAGTTTTTAAAAAAAACTGTTTTTATACAAAATTGAGTTAAAAATGACTTTAAAAATATATTTAGATTTTTAATAGAAATCTTTTCCAAACGATGTGATCGAACATAAAAGCAAGTTCGTGCGATCTAGTCGTGCATTTTATTTTCTATCAATTGTACGATTCGATATCTGTAGGTAGATACACACAATTCCTATAAATTTATCAATAATTGTTGAGTTCTAAGAATACTGAATTTTCCTTCTAAAACACATTTCTCGTTATTCTTATTGTGAGAAAAAAACCCAATCCAAGACAAATATTTTGTTTTCAAAAATCCGTAAAAATATTTTTCGAAAATTTTGGTATGCAGTATTATTTATAATTCGAAGCACCTCCAACATAATTTTTTATCGAAATCCCACAATCAAAAAATTGTTGTTTAGAATGAACCGTTAACATTTAAATAATAATTTAATTATACATAATAACTGACGATAATAATTGAATGACCAATGATGCAAATCGATCAACGCTGTCATTTCGAATGTCCTCACTTGATTGAATTGGATAACTAAAACGGTTTTGAGTATCAAATTAAGTGCTCTAAGTGGAACGTTTAAACTTTAGTGTGTGTACCTAAATGCCTACTACACACTAGGAGACATCTCCCTCCCCTTTGAATTGTCCAGGAACCCAAAAACGAATGCACTCTGTTTTCTATGGCCATGGTAATTTGACCTCGGTGTCTGAAAATAAAAAAAAAAACGGGAATATTACAACTTGGCGGAACCGTCAACTGTCAAAAGCCACTAATTCCTAATTAAATTTTCTTCATATTTTTTAATGTAATTGTATCTTAAAACTGCTCCCTTTTTATAAAGTCGTATTTGTTTCCGTAAGCTATTCTCTAATGATATCTATAAGTAGGTATGGTTTATTTCGTTTTTTTTCATCTCGTTTTTGTATTACTTCGTTTTAGTCGTTTCGCATTTCGTTTATTCAGTATTTTAATCAAAATGTTTTTCAATTACTTTGTTCAAAATTGTTTTGAAAAAAAAAATCATTAGATATTTTACTTAGTTCGTTTTAGGTTCATTCCGCCTTTTATTATTTAGTTTTTCGATTATTTAATTTTTTGTTCATTTCGATTTCGTTACTTCGCCAACGTGTGTTTCGTCTTTATTTATTTATTTTTTGATGTAAGGAATAATATTCACGCGAACAGTGCGTAAGGGAAGCATGCTGCCCCCCTGCAACCCCCTGCTTGGGTCAATTATAGGATTTAGGGTAGGTTCGAGTTTGGGTGTATGCAAAGTTTTTTGTGTAACATTTATCAAAATACAAAATACAAAACGGGCTAAGCGGGATTAGCCGTGAGATTATAATAAACCGGAATTTTAAATATTTTATTTAAATAAAATAATTCCTTCATTATACAAAACTACTTAACAAAACAAACAAAAAATAAATTTACATTAATTCTAATAAGGTTTTATATGTTTTAGACCCCTATGAAAATAGATCTTAATAACAAACAAAATGCGAAATAATCTTGACCTAAATAACTCATTGCTCAAGACGAGTAAAAATGGAAATAAAGAAATGTGAACTGATCGTAGGGCGAAATAATTGAAAAACAAAGTGATATAAAAACGGAGTAAATATAAACGAAGTAAACAAAAATCGATGTAAGAAATGGGGAAACAACGAAATGCGAAGTAAAAAAAATTAAACAACAGACATCCCCTATAAATATGTATGTTTTCCATAAACAAATTCTTCGTCATTATAAGGATAATTTTTTTTTTAGAACTATATTATTTTACGTTGGTAACACTGTTTTCATTGACACCCATTTTGTCATCTGTTAGGTGATTTTGATGAATGACTTTTACGTTAGTGAATTAACTCAACTTGATGTGGGGAAACTGGGCGACGCAACTAGCCACAATAGATTTATCAAAGGTACATTTGGCGAGCACATGATTTCGCGTTTTTAAACTATGAGTTGGACTCCAAGATCGTGTACTCAATTTAAAACCGCTAGCTAATTTTCTGGGAGATAGGTTGGTACCCCTATGTGATGGCCCTAATCTACATCGATAAGCCAGAGACATATGACGACTTGGAAAACAACATTTGCTGCGTTATTGCCAACAAGTATAACTACCATTCTAATTTCTGCAAGGGCTGGTAAAAATTGGACTTTATCCGAGCCAGCACGCGGTGGCCATATGCCAGAACTCGCTTATTCAAGTTAAAATGGCAAGAAAAGTATCTTTCAAATAAAGTCATTTTTATGTCTATTAATAGAACCATCATCATCATTATATCATATGGTTCTATATATACCTAGACCTAGTTCTATAAAAACACCATTTATTCAAATTCATATTTAAATAACAATGCATAGATAGAGTATGTATCCCAAATATGGCCCACCCTTCACTTTTTTTATAAATAAAATAGACAGTTCTTCATTAATTCACTTGGCTTTTGTTTTAATACATAAAGAAAATATTTTCCAATTAGGCTTTATAACAAAAAACACAAAAACAAACTTAACAAAAAATAAATAAATAAAAAACTTAAATACTTAACTCATTTTAACACTTTTTAAAAAAGTGCGGGTAATATGGCCCACCTTGTCTTAAGTATGGACCAGGGTGGTCCATAATTACTATAAATTATTACCCCTATCTATACGCACAGCAAAATTCACATATAAACTATTTGCCTTCGTTGCCTATACAATATTCTGCTAAAGAGTCTTCGAGCTCTAGAGGAAAGATGGGATTTCAGCTCAATTAAGTAAGTACCATAAATATTCTATTGTATTTTGTGTTTGTCTATGGTGGGCGTGCTGGTAGCACCGAGATTTTTCAATATTTTTCTTAATTTCCACGTACTTATAAGCTTTTAAATAATTTTGATTTCACATAATTATATTACAATATGAGCACTACATATTTTTATAAAAACATTAAATCAGATTCAGAAACACTTAGCAAAACTCAGCTTTAAATTCAAAAGAACACTTAAAAATTTGCCAAGTGCTCTACTGCATGCATTTGTTGCGCCAGACTAAATAGGTAGGTTTAGAATGAATGATAAAGTGGTTCTAAAAGGAATGAAATGAATGCATAGTGACATGTGTATACTTTTTCGGTTAAGGTGGGCGATATTGCATACATGGGCCATATTTGCAGCAATTAATCTGCTTATAGTTTTTTTTTCGGTATACTAGTTTTACTCAATGACATGTTGTTAGTTCCATGCCTAAAGAGCATGCAATGAGTAAACCAGCAACTCATTGTATGACATTTATTTTTTAGAATTTTTCTTTAATGGAAAATAAGAGGACATAGACTACGGCAGGGATCGAACCTGTGGCCATGAGGTTGACAGGCGAACACACAAATAGCGCGCCACGGCCACCTAGAAGGTGATTATTACATGTACCAACATTTGCCTACCTAACTTATGTATAGCTATAGGTATGTAAAGGGTTATCCATTTTGCGGTTTCAAAAGTATAGGGCTGGAATTCGACATCTGCCAAACTAAGTTGTTAAATCAATTTTTTTTCAGTTGAAAGTCTGACATTGACGAAAATGGATCGCTTAACTATGGCACAACGCATAAAAATTGTTAAAACCTACTACAAAAATGATGATTCTGCCACAGCCACATATCGTGCTTTAAGAGGAGATTATGGTTTACATAATCGTCCAACTGTGCAAGCAATTGGCAAAATTGTGAAGAAATTTGAAGAGACTGGAGACTCGTTTCGCTCGTACCACTGAAAATATCGCTGCTGTAAGTGTAAGTGAAAGTGTTGCCGAAGACCCGAATGTGTCGATTCCTCGTCGTTCTCAGGAATTAGGACTGTCTTACGGCACATTATGGCGTATTTTGCATTTGGATCTACACTTACAATATCTGAAGCCAGCTGACCATTCACAACGACGTAGATACGTCGAATGGGTGCTTGAACAACAGGCGGTGGACGTCGATTTTTCAAACAAAATTTTCTTCAGCGACGAAGCACATTTCTCACTCGGTGGGTATGTTAATAAACAAAATTGTCGTATTTGGGTTTCTGAGAATCCTCAAGTAACTGAAGAGAGGCCATTAGATCCACAAAAAGTCCCTGTTGGGGGCGCTCTTTGGTCCGGAGGTGTGCTTCGACCTTACTTCTTCGAAAACGACGATGGAACGACTATCACCGTTAATTTGGAGCGTTATGGTCATATGATAACCGACTGCTGTTGAAGAATACGACTTGGAGAATATGCGGTTTCAACAAGACGGTGCCACATGCCACACAACTCGAGCGAATATGGCTTTATTGCAAGAGACATTTCTTGACCGCGTAATTTGTCGTCGTGACGATATCAACTGGCCACCAAGATCATGCGATTTGACACCGCTGGACTTTTTTTGTGTGGCCACGCGAAAGGCCGTGTTTATGCAGATAAACCTTTAAATCTTGAGCACTTGAAAACCAACATTCGTCAAGTTATGGCTGAAATACCGCCCAATATGTGTCAACAAGTGGTCGAAAATTACCTCAAAAGAATCGATGCTTGCAACAATTCGCGTGGTGATCATTTAAATAATGTAGTATTTCACACATAATGTCAACGTTCAAACTTTATAATAAAAAAGAAATATCATGAACAAAAATATTTTATATGTGTTTTATTTACATTTACTTTTGAAAACGCAAAATGGATAACCCATTACTTCTCACGTTACTTGCCAAATAAGGCTGATGAATTATTTAGTAAGTGAAGTTATAAGAAGATACTATTGTTTATATGGCCATTAAGCCCCACAGAAACCACGTGACTTTTTACATTTACTTTTTTATTGTACATACATACCTATGTATAAATTGTATCAATACTTTCACTTTGAAAAAATTACTTCTTTTATCCATTCGCAAAAAAATAAATACCTACATACTTATGTTAGGTACTATATAGGTACTTATGTACATACCTCCCTTGCTCCCTGCATAGATAGCTAGTTACAGTCTACATCTAACACCTTATCTAATACTTGTCTACCTTTAGTCTCAAAGCCATGCACCTACCGCAATTTCAGATCAAATTGATATTTCGCTCATACCATAGAATCTCTTTGACCAAACAACAAACAAACCATATATTAAGGTATGTACCTCTACCTCCCAAAGCAAAAAAAAAAACACAAAATTCTCTAACATCGAAAAACCATGAGAAGAATTCAAAAAAAAAATTGTCACTCTCCACTTTAGCAATGAAGACACCATAAAAAAGAACCGTCAGCAATTTAAAAACCAATTCCGACGCTGATTTAAAACAGCTGGAAGCAAACGCGCCGCTCCACCATCAACCAGCGCACACATTCCATTAAGATCAAACAAAAAACATTGCGCAACTGCAATGGTCGTTCATAGCCCAACAAAAAAAAATACACAACAACAATACCTACCTTTCAACCACCCCCAACATTAACTGAATACAAAAGAGAAATGAAATCCATTGGTTTTAAACCACGCCCTTTCAATATGCATCACAGCTTCTAAGCAGCATCCACTGTGAATGGGGCACATTTCGAAACGAAATGTAAGCCCACCCCCTACTCAGAGAGCAGCACTGTTAGTGTTCTCTCATGTTGTGTGCGACACCGACACACGGTGGCAACAGAAAAAAATGGCCAACGCCATCATAGCACGCAGCAAATGGCAGACTACAATACAAGTTGGGACACCATCTTTGTCACGCAACCACCTGCAATGTGTGCGCTAAAAAGAGTAGGATGCCGCCTGTTGAAACAACAACGAGTTGAGTGACAATGAAAATAATCTCAGACCCATTTGTACATCTGATGAATTCGATTGCCTTTATCTTTTGTTGTAACTTCATCGGAAGAGGCTGAGTTTACGGCATATCAATCCGTTTAGTGCGTTCAAACGGTGTTTACGGTGTGAATACAGCTTACGTACGAATCGAATATCTAAATTGATACAAAATTTAATTATGCATTTCCTACTTATTTTAATTGTAATTGTTTGTAGTTGGTTTTTTGGCCTAAATCTTGTGCAATACACATAAACTTTTCTCAGAACTAAGATTGTGACTTTCTGGCAGACAATCGATTGACCTCGAAAAAAACGTGTTATATCTAAAATTGTCAGTTAGTTCTATTGCCTGCATACCTATAACTGTAAAAACAATTCCGCGAAACCTTATTCATTTCGTCCATATTGTCGTCCTGTGTCTACAATTCTACATTACCATCATTCTACTTACTAACCACAAAAAAAGGATGTTGTTTTCAATTAATTTGAATTAATTGTGTTAATTAACTCACAAAACCTGTGAGCTTAACTTACCTACATATTATAGGTCTCTATACCAATCCACCAAACACAACAAAAAAAAAAGAAGGAGTTTTGTGAAAGTGAGACACCTACCTTCATCTAAGTGTATCAATTTCAGCAAGAGACATACCCCTTGCGTATTGTTGCTCACCTGTCTGCACGAATGTCCTGACGTAACTGTTTTTAATTGTGCTTTTAGAATAAAAATCGATTTTTTTTTTGTTACCTTGTCGGGGTCGTTTTCTTTTTATTTTTTTGTTTTTTGTTTAATTAAATTACATCGACATTAACTATATAATTGAGGATATCACAGGACCATAGAACTTCAAAGGAGGGCGCGATGAGATCAAGTGATGACAAAATCGATGGATTTTAATGGATATTTTTGTAAGAAAGGATTTTTGATTTTTGTTTTAGATATTAAAAAAGGACATATGATGCGAGTCTCCATCAGAGATATTATAAATTATTAATTTGTGTTGATGGTGTTTTTGTGTCGTTTTAAGTTGGAATGTGCTATGTATACCTACACCTACCTGTCTGTCATAAGAGCTTAAGTTTTACGCTTACGAAAAAATCGATTTAACATTCCTATGGAGACAAGTTACTCGTAATATATTATTTAGCTGTTAAAGTGAGTTTAAGAATTATTTTTTTTAAACATTTTTGTTTGCTTTTATTAAAGGATAACCACTGAGTTCAAATACTATGGAATTCCAACGGGATAGAAAAATGCTGAAAAATTTATTTTAGTAGAACCCTATATAAATAGTATACCTACTACTATAAAACATTTATACTTTTTAAAGGATATAATATTTACATATCTGGTTTCTTGGCAACTTATAAGGAAGATAGTCTATACTAGAGATCAATTTAGAACGATATAGTGTGTTATATCAGTTTATACATTTACCGCCGGCTGAGGGCCAGGACCTTCGATCCACAAAAGCATGTAACTAATCACATAAAAAATACCTGCCTTAAGCCGAGCTGATGTTATAACTGGCAGAGAGCTACTACAGTCACTTATTTATATAAAACATTCATTTTCATTCAAAGATTGAGTGAAATTTGCAGGTGGCCCACTTCTTGCTATTCGATAGCAGCCGCATCGTTTTAAATTTGTCATAATTTTATGAAGAGTGCGTGTTGTTGAAGAACAAGAGTAGAGAAATTACAATTTATAACAACTTTTCGTCATTAAAAGTCTGAAATATTTGGCGCTGGGTGCTGACAAAAAAACACTGAAAATTTCAGAAATTAAATGGAATGTCCTTATGACAGGATTTATATAGAAATAGAACTGTACTAAATTGTCATGTCTGGAATCACTATGTCTTTTAATATATATGTATCTAATTATAGGTACTATCATTTTATACCATAATCCACTTACTGCAATGTCTTATAAGAATATCCCTTTTTAAGTCACAGGAGTGTCCTTATCGCATTTTTTTATTCAGATCTTCAAAACTATACTGCTTGTCAGTCTATCTTATTTTTGTAACATATCTGTCTTAACGGTGTTCGCTGAACTCAATTATTAGTGAGCCTATATTATACACGATGGAGTAAAGGGATTGCCAAGATATGAGTTGGCTGCCATTTTGTTCGATATGACAAAAAAAACCCACTGGGCTCTGTTGTGACAGAAAGTTTATTTGAAGGTGTAGCTGAAATGAATGAAAATTTCCCCAAATTAAATCACCAAATGCTCACTATTCCTGATGAATTTTTTTATGGATATGTGGAGTTCGTTTTACGATATTTTGAATTGTTATAAGCAAAGTATATGCAGACAGCAGGAAGGTATTCACTTTGACTCACCCTTAGTGTAATATAAACCATTTATTAAATAGGTGAAGATCGTAGAATCTCCTAACATACTCAAGCTTCATAGATCAATTCTCAATTTAAACAGGGTGTTCTGAAAAATTGGGATAAAATGGCAAAAATGGTGTGCTATAAAGCTTTTGTGAAAGATAATATTTCAATATTTGATTTGTTTTATTAATTTGTTTAAGTCGACAGTTTTTTTTGAGAAATTAATGTTCAAACGCAAAATTGGTAAAGATAAAATAAAGGGTTGGGGTCAAGATTCTTTTAACAACATTTTGCTTTCAAAATTCTGCTTTTCAAAATTATGTTTTTCAAAATTCATCGTATGAAAAGCGCGCTTTTTAACATTTTCCAAACCTTTGTTTTCTTTATTATTTTCAGAGTGTTGATAAGCAGAGTATATACACTTACATTCTTAAGGGCCAATTTTTCAATAGGCAGTTAAGCAGTCAGCAAAAATCAATTTTTCATCAGTCAACTTAATCTATGGATAAATTTATTATTTATGGAATAAAGTTATCTGCTCAGAACGGAATAAGGAGTTATTCTGAGTAATAAAATAAATAGCTATTTTCGATGTCACACATTTTGAAAAATGATTGCTTTGAAATAAACGTTAAACAAAAATTAATTTCTATGAAAAGTTCTATACTCGAAATAAAATTGACTTTCAAATTAAATTATTCTTTAGATTGTATTTTCTTGATTGAAAAATTCGATGTTGTTATCTTGTTGTTTAAAAGACAAGGAAATTTATTCCTCTGGCAACTAACTGCATGTTTATCTGGAGATTGAAAAATCGGCTCTAAGAGTTTTTTCTTGTAATTTTTTTTTCATACTTAAGTTAAGTTGTTTTTTACTTAATTTTCTATATTAAAATTTTTCCAAAAATTAATTGGTATGACAATTTTAAATATGATATAACTTAAAAACAAAATTTTAGAAAACATCGTATTGAATTTTCAAAAAAAAAATAAATATTTTTTTTTTAAATTCAAAAAAACTGCTTTTGAAAATTTTGAAATGCAGTATTATTTAGAATTCTAAGAACCTCCAGTACAAAAATTTTGATCGAAAACAGTTTAGCCGTTTATGATAAAGTCGAATATAAAAAAAATGCTTGTACATGGTAGTTCGTTAATAACAAAATATGTAAATAAAAAATGTTCACCCAAAATGTAGACCATCCTAAAGTAGTACATATACTTTTTTTATTAAAATCGTTAGAGCCGTTTTCGAGATAATAAAAATGGTAAAAATATTTGCATGGCAAGTACCGTTATTTTTGGGGCTAAAACATCGATCCAAAAATTTAGCTTAGACAATCACCTAAGACGCGCCTAATTAGCAAGTTACAGCCGCTTAGTCTGTAGATCGTTTTACAGACAGATTTGACAGACGTGTTCTCTATCATCGTAATGTCAAGTTTGATTAAGATCTCGAGTTAGGTTTTTTTTTCCAAATGCAAAACTTAACTATATCGCAATTAAAAAGCGAAATAAATTTTTAAAAAAATAAGCAGAATTTTTCATTTTTGTTGAAGGGCAGAATTTTGAGAAACAGAATTTTGAAAATCAGAATTTTGATGCCCGAATTTTGACCCGCTCCCAAAATTAAAGAATTGTTTTAAGTTGATTTTTTCCAAAAATTTGCGAACTAAGTACAACTGTTTTTTTTGCATTCAATGCTTTTATGAATTTTAAGAGAACCAGGTGAACGAAATCTTTAGTTTTGTTTTTGAGAAATTATTAAACAAAAATTAAAGAAAGATTGTAACATCTGGTTTTTAGTATTTGACTACAATTTGATAAGAGCACAGAACACTTAAAAAACAGTAGCACTTAATTAGCAAAATAAAAAAGCAAACAACTTTTAAAAAATCACACAGTACACAGCAAATCATTTAACACATCATTGTATGTGCTTTCGTTAATTTAAATTTTTTTTTTTTAATTCAAGTCGATTTTTTTTCAGAAATTGTCCAAATTTGCTTAGTTAAAATGTTGAAGTTGTCCATGACTAATCTAATTGGTTACTGCTAGAATTAGCATTGCCAATTTTTTTTTAATTTTTAAACTTTGAATTGACTTTCTCAAAAAAAAAACCTAACTTATTATGCCGTTTATGTAGGCACTCAATCGATATCGATATAAATATGATATTTTCACGACATATTAGTAAGATTATATGTGCAGAAAAATAAGGGTAGATATAGTTATCACCAAAAGGATATGATTCCTATTGATTTTGTTTTTATGTAAAAAAAAGTCCGTATACACTGAAATTAAAGTTTACGATTAATTAACTTATTTTATAAGGACAATATGTACCTACATAAACAGACATACATTCACCTCCGTTTATTTGAGTTAACGGTGTTATATTAACGACGACAAAAAAGTACCACTTCAATAGATGAATCATGAATGCGTTCATAGTTTTTCGAATTCTTTTTTTCTTAGCAACTAAAACATTTCACAAACTTTATGAATTCATCTTTATTTTCGCGTGAATTGATTCAACTTAATATTAGACGGTCAACGCGTTAACTCTCTGACGTCACCAAAAAATCTATCAAAATACTGTCATTCATTGCATAAAATATTGTATACCTGACGAATGACGCATGTCAGTCAATGCTTTTCAAAAATACATTGGCATGTAATATTAGTTCAATAAGATGTATAACAATCGGTGTCAATTCTTTGGCACGATATATTATTGACTATATCATATAGCACGGTTTGACTGTGTGAAAAAGAATAATGTGTTTCTTATTTCTGCGGTTGTTTAATCACCCTAACCCCTATAGTTCCAGAGTGCAAATTTAAACTCCACTTTTTGTTTAAACTGCAGATCAAAATTTTATTCGGATTCACTGTGTCGTTCAAACCTTGAACTGAGTTCAATTTGTAGTTTAAGTTAACCGAGATTATTTTGCCGTTCATCGTTTGTATTGTTGCATAAAGCATTTGTTGGTGTTTCGCATGTTTTTAATGTCAGAGAGAGAAAGGAAAGACAAGGCAAAAAATGCTGCCAATTATTTTTCATAAAATTTAGTTAATCGAAAACTGGACGAGTTAAGAAACCAGACGAGTTAAACCAAACATTTAAAATCATTTTAATGTTCAGCTGATCTTAAGTTTAAACTCCCACTTTGAAACTGGGGGTAATTGATTTGATTTCTTATCATGCCAACTCGATTTGACTCGAGCCGACATAATATTTTTCCAAGCACATAGGTAGGTACTACAATTTTGAACACTGAAACTGAAAGAGTTTTTGTTAACATCAGCTATGTTCACATAAGAAAACAATATTTTGTCTCAAAAGTACTGATATGTTGGTTAGTGATTATCGTTAAACCAGTGAACACTGCAGTTAAAGCGATAACGACGTTTTTTTTTTTTTTTGAATGATGTGTGCACTTAAGGCGTTTTGACAATTCTTAAAATGATCAAGCACTGTGAGAGCGTTAGGAAAGTAAGGTGGTGGCGTGGATGCCAATGCAAATTGGTGGACGAATCGTCCCTGTGGCGTCGGTTGCGCCGACTCACCCTTTTGATTGTTTTTTGCAATCATAAATGTGTTGAAATATGCTTTGAAATATGTATTTTTAATTTATGTTTGTAATATACAAATACATATATTCATCTACACATTGATTCTGCTTTTCGCTGAATTCAGTTTGATTTAGTTTCGAAATACAATTTTTTTATTTGGATTCGCAGAGTTCATTATACGTGGTCAATACACTTGTTATCGTTAAGGTGACTTGCAGAACAATGAATAAATTTTCGTCCAAAGTTAATGCTTTTATATGAAAAATATAAATTGAGATGCATTCTTGATTGGTCGGGAACCTTCTGGTAGTCTGCTTCAAGTTCTGCAAATCACAGGGTTTTTCTTGATATTCAAAGAAGAGAACGGATGAATCCTGCGTGAATCGGGGTTCATGGGTTCCAAAGAAAACGCGAGCAAACTATATTGTCTTTAAATTCCATTTATTTATTTGGACGATCGAAAAATGGATTACTGCCTGGTGGTGAGACGAACAAAAATACAATGGGTTTGCTACATGGCGGATATACCCCAAAAACCATACAATTTCTTTTTTTTACGTTGGCTGCCATCCTCGATTGTAGTAGATCATGGGTGCTGCCAAAATAACATATGTGCGGTAGCACAGTTTTAAATTAACCTAACAACAACGAGGATGGCACGAACATAACGAAGGAATTAAGAGGATACACCGATGCGCATTGGTATTCAACTTTGAATTTCTGAGTATCAAAATGGGAGTGAAAAAGGAGCCAGTTAAAGCATTCCGCGTTCGCTTTATACGGCTAAAGAAAGAATATCTGTATTTGAAAGTACGTCCGAAACTTGGGCTCAAAGGTAAATTGATAAGCATTCCTAGCATTACGAGTAATACGGTTGAATAGGGCTTAGGATTTTACGTTTTGGCAACCTTGAGATATTTGATTTTTAGGTTGGAAAGTTGACTTTTTTTAAAATTATGGTTGACATTTACTAAAAGCTTATAATAAGTTATTTGATCAGCAGAAGCATGTACACAGAAGGAAATTTGTTGATAGCGGATTAATAATCCCCCCACATATGATGACATATGTTTCTTCACCACGCATTATAGAATCAATTTAAAATGCCAAATTAAATTACCAAATTTTAGAAAAACACATTTCTTTGCAATTTGCTAAATTATATAATTTTGTTCACTATTGCCGGCAAGTCCAAAGTAGGCCCACTCTGGAGTGAGTTGGTCTCAAGACTCTTAACTGTATATATTATATCTGGCAAGTTGAAAATGCTTTGTTTCCGTAATTTAAATTTTTACTTTAGAAGATAAAATTCTAAAGTGAACCAACTTGCAGTTGTGAATATTTCGCTGGATACACTTTTTAAAATACGACCAAAATCAAACACAACAACAATAAATTTAAACAAAGAATTCTGTGAAATTATATCTGCTTTTGAATATAGGAAAACTTATAATTCAAATAACATTATTGACTATAAGAACAAATAAGGTGAATATTAATAGTGTTTGATGTTATATTTCTTCTTATTTTATTTACTATTTGTGTTGCGACTTTCTAAGAAAAAATTCTTCTTCGGGTGGACATGGTGCAGTGGGTATAGTGCTAGACTGCTAATTGGGACGTGTGGGTTCGTTCCCCAGGCGAGGCAGCATATTTACTTGCGATTATAGGTACTATAAGTCAAGTTCTGCATTCGTCGAAAAAAAAAGTTTTGAGATAACAATCAAACATGAAATTACGATGATAGCGAATTCGAAAAAAGATGGTCTAAAAATTCTGTCCGTCTGTATGTCTGTCTGTCAGTCTGTCTGTATGTATGTATAGACACCTACAGCCCAAACGGGTGGGCCGAATTGCTTCAAACTTGGAATATAGAGTTTTTAGGTATTGTACAGAGGGGGAATTGAAATTTTTTTTTAGCATATAACCGTTACGTTCAAACCTATTTTTCTCGGAAACGGTTCTAACGATTTTGATAAAAAAAAAATCAGTGCGGTTTTTTAGCTACGACCGATCATTTGGTTGAAAAATGTCTAAATGTCGACTATCTCATAAACGGCTCAACCGATTCTTTCGAAATTCCACACATATATAGGTTTAGGTTGCCCAAATTATACCGCGTACCAATATTTTTATATTTTTAATTAATATTTTTTTGTATTTTTAAAATCATTTTTAAGAAATAAAATTAAAAAAATTATATTTCGAAAACTGCTCATTAAATTTTTTTTCAAAAATTATATTTATATGTATTTTCTGAATACCTATGAATTGGCGTTTTTGAATTTTTTTTTTAAATATTTTCAAAAAGTTTAAAAAAAAACTTTTTTTCTCAAAAACCGCTCCACAGATTTTTAAATTTTCTTTTTTTCGTAAATTCAAATTTATCCAAGAAATAAAATGACGTACTTTTTTTGAGCTCAAATTAGTTTAAGTATTTATTTAAGAATTTTGAATTATTTTTTCTTTAATTAAATCGATTTTCTCTTTTGTTTTAAAGTTTATATTATTAAATATTTAATATTTTCATACCAATTTATTTTAGAACAAAATTTAAGAAAATTGTATATGTTGATACAAAATTGAGTTAAAAATGACTTTAAAAATATATTTAGATTTTTAATAGAAATCTGATCGAACATAAGAGCAAGTTTGTGCGATCCAGTCGTGCATTTTATTTCTTTTCTATACCTATCTCCAATATTAATTGAATGCCAGCCGTGAGATAGTACACATCTAATTCTCAAATCAACCGTGCCAAAAAAATTCTTTCCTAACTTTCTATTCTTTCTCATTAATTGCTCGCATTGTGTGTAAACATTTCAAGGGTAGTCATTAAAAAAAAAAAAACAAAAAAAAAAACTTTGTTGTCCTGGGCGTTTGTATTATGGTGTTAATGAAAGTCCTGCCGCCAAACTTTATACTGGACTATTATTATCAAAAAAAATCTATTAAACTTACTCTTTCTACAAATATTAATAGCTAAAGATGAAAATATATTAATACTTAAAATTTGAAACACAAAATGCGTATCACCGAGCTCGTATTTCAACATTATTACTTGAAATTCACGTCTTTATGAAAGGTAAACTATTTGCCATTCTTCCACCACTCTAACATGCATATGTAATCCAACATGTCATCGTCCTTTAATTTACATCAATTTACATGCAAACAAATAAACTTTACGAATCGTATACAAATTAGCATACATTCCAACTTAACCCGACTTAATTGAATCGTTTAATAGATCTGCTTGGTCCAAAACAGTTTTGTTTTTACTTTTAAATAATTTTAATTATTATAGAATATTTGTTAATTCGAGTGCAAATAAAATCGTTGAACACATACAATCAAAACTCTCAACTTACACCTACTTAGATACTATGGCAATGGAATTGATTGAATGAAAAAATTTATTAAGTTCTTCTTTGAAAACTGAAATTTTGTAACAATTTTTGAGACAACGGTAAGCGAGAATTTTCAAACTGTCTGCGATATCAGTTAGAAATTTTTCGGCAAATATGCTGAATAATCTTGGTGCATCCGGATTGCCTGGTAAGTACGAATGTATGTATCATCCAACTTTATACTCTTAATAGAAATTTAAATTAATTAAAATAATCTATGTTAAATTCGTTCAATAATACTGTTTAAGTTTTGAGCATTACTTGGTTTAAGTATCTATTTTATACGCTACTAGCAGACCCGTTGTCGCGTTGCTTCGCAAAGTTTTTACGGATACTATTCCTTTTTTTGAAGCAGATAGTTTTAATAATTTATAACATCCCCATATTTACTTAATTTAGTCTTTCTTTCAAACAGCATTTAAATTTTTTACGATGAGAATCTGAAAGAACCTAGTTATAGAAATTTATTATCAAATGACTCAAACCACCAAAAATATTGAAATTGGCTCCTGCTTCGCGGAGGAAAAGCGTTAGCAAGATAAATTAATTTTGAGCCCGAAGGATAAATACACCGAATAAAAATATCAGCGTTGGAATATTTTAATATCTCTTATATTTAAAGAACAATCCAAATTATGTTTGTGCGCTGTCTTCTTTTTTTCGGCTTGATCGATTTGAATAAAATTTTCAGGAGCTCGTAAGACATGTTTGGAGAGCGCATATAATAAATCTGTTTGCTGTCCGATGTCTAGAACCGGAGTTAGGACCAAAAATGCACTCACATGTTTGTTATTGCTTTATTAGTATAAATAATATGTTTTGTTTTGTATACACACACTTTTATTTTAATTTGAGTAAAGCATTTGACAAGTTGTGTCATAAGACACTAATTTTTAAATTGTTCCGTCAAGGTCTTAACGACAATTTCTTAAATTGGATTTCATCGTACTTAGAAAATAGACAATATGAAGTTATATTTCGTAATGAATGTTCGACTCCGTTTGTAGTGACTGTGACTGGTGCCCCCCAGGGCAGTCATTTAGGTCCAATTTTATTCATTTTATTTATAAATGACTTGATTTCGATCATAAAAAAATCGTCTGTCCTTATATATGCTGATGACACTAAGCTTTTCTAAATCTGACTGTCTACTTTTGCAAGATGATTTAAAATTATTTAGGGAATGGTGCAATATTAATCGTCTCGTTTTAGATGTTGACAAATGTAAAACCATGAGTTTTACCCGCAAGAAAGTTGGAATTGTTTTAGATTATATGTTTGATTCTTGTTCTTTAAGTAGAGTATCTGTTTTTTCTGACTTGGGAGTTGTTTTAGATTCGGAACTTACATTTTCTGACCATATTAGTTTTGTATTTAGAAAAGCAAATAGAATCCTTGGTTTCATTAAGAGAATTGGCCGCGATTTCCGTTACCCTTATGTTCTCAAACTACTTTTTGTTTCATTTGTGAGACCAATTCTTGAGTATGCCTGTGTAGTGTGGGCACCTTATTATTCTGTACATATAATGAGAATTGAAGCAATTCAGAGGAGGTTCTTGCGCTTTTGTCTCCGTTTTCTTCCTTGGTTCCGTGGAAACCCTTTGTCCCCTTATTCTCAAGGACTTGATTTAATTAACCTTCCTTCCTTGGCAAATCATAGAAAATATTTACAATTTTGTTTTATCGCAGCTATAATAAATGGAGCAGTATCATCACCATCGGTTCTTTATCGTCTTAACTTTAGTTTTAGTCGCTCAAGTATACGACTTCAAAGACCACTGAATCAAATTTTTAGTAGATCGAACTATGGTGCTCATAGCCCTCTCTATCAATTAGTTGAAATATTTAATAAATTTTATTTTATAGTGACTTCACCAAATGACAATTTTAACAATTCAAAATTCAAAACATTGTTTTACAAAAGCTTGGAAATTTAGTGTTAAGTAGTTTTAAATATTTATTTATAAACATATTGTTCACGTTAGGATTTAACGAATTGAAATAAATAAATGTTGCATGGATTTTTTGGACGACTTAAAGGTGAAAAATTCGTTATGAAGCTTGGAAAATGTCGGTTAATTGCGAAATTCATTGTGATAGAAGACGTTTTGCGTGCATTTTGAGTGAAGAAGTTTATGAGATATATATTAGATGACGCTTTTCTGCGAGCAATGCCACAACGTGATAGTTTACGTTATACATTGACATAGGCTGTGCACCCTTTTCACATTATAATTTTCTATTCAGAAAATGTGCTATTTTTCTTTCTGAAATTGATTCGAGTTTTGCGTATTATTACACTGATTCCAATCTAACCTTGGTCGACGTACACGTCTTGCAATAATTAATCAGAATGTCCGTGATAATCAAACGCAAGAGGTAGGTACGTGCAGAAGAAATAAATGGAGACGAGCCCATATTGCACAGCTTCAAACTGCACAATTCGACAAAAAGTTATTAAAGGAAGAAAAGTGGTAAATGTAGACTTACATCGCGCTACTTTGGAATACGATTCCGCAATCGGATTTACATTCTTGATGCTCCCGGTGGGACATGCAAGAATTCGTTATTTAGTTGATTCTAGCAACAATTCGGTCAAGATCTCCTTCGTTGCCTGTTGCATCCAATGGCATATATGGCATTGCTGCCATACCATTTGAAGGCGGTCGAAGTGCACATTTCGCTTTGAAGCTGGCGATGAATTTTCTCACGGTTGACAAGCCAATAACGTGCACAATGACTAAGAATTCGGCGACAGTGAAATTGACGCGAGAATGCAAAATCATAATTTGGGATGAATACATGATGGTGCATAAACGAGCTTGGGGGGCAATACAAGATTTACAAGGTGATTCGAGATGATATGGTGGGGATATGATATTGCTCAGCGGAGATTTTCGTCAAACGATTACCGTCATCCCTAATCTACTACTGCCGATGAATTTAATCAATTCACGAAATCGTCGTCTTTGTGCCGTCATGTCAGGAAGTTGAAATTGACCACAAATATGAGAGTGGCATTGCACTGTCAAGACGACTGCTGGCGCTTGGCAATGGCCAAATTTCTGTTAATGTCTTGACTGGATTGATATCATTCCCGGCTAATTTTTGCGTGTTAACAACGTCGAAGGAGAAACTCATCACCAAAGTAAAGTGTTCCCCGGCATTGCAAGAAATTATAGGTACAAAATCTCTATTGAATTTGTGAACGGCCAAGACTAGCAGCGAAGAAAAAGGACTTCGTCGATAGCTTGGTAAACAGTCTTTGTTGTTTGTTTTAGCGCCGGAAAACAAATCGAAAAACATTGTTTATCATATCACTCTCTACTGATTTTAATATCTGTGTCTTATAATAGCTCTGCAGTTCATTTGAGGGTGTTAAATTTGGCGAGACGAAGTTCGCCTGGTCCACTAGTTATTTATATTTTTATTAAAATTTTCATGGGCTTACCCAATAGTGAGAAAGTCGAAAAAATGAAAATTGGTTCTATGGTGGTGGTGCACAAATTAACGCAGTTAATGTTTAAGTAAAAACATATTTTATTTTGCGTACCTATATATACTTATTAGCGCACATTTTTTATCAAAATTCTTCTTTCTAAACGGTTTTTTTTACATTTGTATGGAAGGAATAGTTGGTTCTTGATTCAGAAGAAAAGTTTTTCTCATAAAAGTACTAAATACAAATTTTCAAAGAAATCGATTGAACTGTTTGACTTTATGAAAAATTGTTTTCTTTTTTTTTATTTCAAACAATTTTTTTTGGAAAAAATTTCCCTTAAGCTATTTAGGAGCTTCTTCATAAAAAAATCAAATAAACCGTATTCCAGAAAATCGAAAGCAAAAAAATACTTCTACTATAGATACCAACACAAAACATTTTTTGGCAAACAAAAATTACCAAAAAGTACATTTTCTCTTCATTAATGGACTAATTTATGTTATACATATCGTTTTAGCCGTTTTTGAGTACAATAATATTTTTCATTTTTGCTAAAAAAAAAAAAAAACGTATGGCAGATATCATTATTTTTCGTCCTATAAAAATAAAAAAAAAAATATTTAGTCATATTACCCAAAAAAAAACAATGTGTACCAAGTTTGTAGAAAATCTATCCAACTGTTTTGGCTGTAGACTCGCGGACAGACAGACGGAATTCCAGGACCCACTTCTTTCGTGTTCTCGGTCATTGTAATATCAAGTTTGATTAAAATCTTCAGTTCGATTTTTTTCCAAATGTATAAAAATCACAAGTAAAAACATTTATTACTTGTGAGATACAATCCTACGAAAAACTTTAAATGTTCCATGTCTATTCCCGGAGAATGACAAGGAAATTTAATAAAATCGATAAAAGAAAAAAATACTGCAAAAACTTTACTCGGAAAAAGAATTACTCCTAAGAACCAAACGAAAACGACATTAGTCATTAAATATTAAGATCATACTTTGTGGTTTAAAGGAAAATGAGTGAATCACCACAATTAAAATTGGAGGTATAGAAAAGAATGTTGCCTAGCGTGTGGATCGAACCCACACATCTAAGTTAAGTTAACAATCAAGCACTATATCACTGCGCCATTCCCACCCGTTTTTCATTGTTTCATCCAATTCTAACTAATTGTGTATAATTTTTACACATTTTTGCCTTAACTAAACTACATACACATGGTTTTACTACATATGCCCCTAAATACCTACAAATCTACTATGAAGGCTCACATATACATTTGTATATCTTTAAAAATCACATAAATATTTTATTTATGTTAGTATTTCACCTATCATAATAAAGTTATATACATTTAGCTACATACCCACCTTCATCGTACACTTTTATTAAATATGTACATATGTACAAACCTAGCTTTCATCGATATAGGTTATATAATTCGAATCAATAATCTAACTTAAAATTTATGTAGGTAACTTAATAACTTTTCCTCAGTTCAGTTCAGTTCTTTATTGAGACATAAATTCACAAGATTTAATTTTGAATACAAGAATAAAGCAACCGACTACATAATATGTCTGGTTGAAATTTGTTGTTTGTTTTTAAATGATAATAGAGAACAGAATTTCTTTATGACATTACATAGTAATTACATTGTTTAAAAATGTATCTTATTTCAAAATATATGCTTGTTCCCGGCATATGTTAACATACAAGTTGGCTCTATTAGGCCAAACTTAAAACTAATAAATAAAATAAAATAAAATAAAGTTAAATAACATTTGAAGAGTTTGGCATAGACTTTAGAAAGTTACTTAATTCAAAATATATTTAAATGTGTATATTGGAACAAGAAACTTATGATCTATACAAAATCTATCTAAGAGGACTTAAGGATGTAAGGGATACATAAATAGTTTGTACAATATTTTTTCCCAAGGTTTAGGTCAAATAACACTTTTATCTATTTATTAAATTATCCCCGGATAACATTTAAAGACGCGTTCTCATAGAAAGAAAGAGTAAGGTTATTATTTACTTGAGGCTCTAAGATTCGGGATCCATTTTGTAAGGTATTGAATGGAGATACGTAATACTGGATATCTGTGCTTTCATTTGCATTCGTATCCCATAGATTTTTAATAACAGGATTTGGATGATTTTCCATAGATTCTAATTTAATCTTTAATAAGGATGTCATGTAGATCATTAAAGGATTTACTTTAGTTAAATTATACAAAGTATAGTTAGAAAACCAGAAAACCAAAGAGCTAAAACCATACGAAATTATTTGTCTAGTGAGAGTTTTATAGATAAGAATTTTGGTGTTTTGTGACAGATGTTTTGAGGACAGCAGTTTTTTTAGCGTTGCGGTGGCTAATTTTGCTTTAACTAACACATTTCTGGCGTGTTTATTGAACCTACACTTATTTTGGAACAGAATGCCTAGGCATTTAGTTTCTGTTTTTAATAGGACGGTTGTATCTTCGATACATAGTGAAAGGTTTTTGCTATCTTTTACTGCTTTTCGGTGACCCTTGCCAGAAGCGTTTCTAAAACAAGTTTTAGATTTCAAATATGAAACTAGAATTGGCAATGCGTTTTGAATTTGCTCTAAAGCGTTTGCCGGCCTGATGGCTGAAGCTAAAATGTTTGTGTCATCTGCATAGAGAATGGCTTGAGGCTCAGAATCTGAGTTGCAAAATGGTATGTCATGTAAATACAGATTAAATAATTTCGGTCCCAGTAGTGTTCCTTGGGCAACTCCTAATTTTATTGGAAAAACTTCTGAGAGTTGCGCACCAATTACAAAAGACCCATATCTAGATTGAAAAAAAACTAATAATCAACATGATGAGAGGTTTGGGTTTAACTTTTCCTTGAATCATACATTTTACAATTTAATTATACGAAGAACAAAATTTACCTACATACATAAATGATAACTAGACTGACTACCAAGCAAGACCAACTAACAGCTTCAATGCTTAGCTACATTAAAGTTGTAAGCTGCAAGAGCAAGTTCTTATGATACAGTCACACATTTTATTTTTTCTCAAATTGCACGAAAGTCAAAATTTTGACGTGGCTAATTATTTATCCGAATTGACACACGGCCTCAATTATGGTATGTAAAGACTCAATGATCAGTATATTGAGTTCAAAGAACGTAGCATTTTTAATATTTTTTTTGTACATGTGATGTAGGTAGAGGTACATGTCAATCATTGACTTTCACACCAATCATTGGTTGAAGTGGAAATCATTGGGTCGATGGACTCTGCATACAAATTGTTGTAATTTTTTTTTCTTGCAAATTACGTCAATTTTTAAATATAACAGATTGAGTAAGGGCATTAAATGCAGCTTATCCTCATAGTACGGCAGGGAGCGTTAATTTGACAAAGTGATAATTACACCGGCTGAAATTAATAGCATTGATAGTTTTCCACTAATACATAATACATCTGGCCGTCAGCCGCCGCGCCAGCGGTAGAGCTAGGTGTAACGGCGGGTCAAAGTGGTAAAATTTTTTTTTTCACAAAGTCATTTTAAACCGCTCCAAAATTTGAGGGGTGGTTATTGATGATCTAATTAATATAAAAATTGCCGTCAGCCGCATGGATAATTCAAAAACTATGATTGTAATTAAAAATACGAGTATGTCTAAATTTACTAAAACTGCATTAAATTCTTTTTGAAATGAATACATTTATCACTTATTTTGACCAAACCGTGTAGCCGCTAGAGCACTTTGAAATTATATATGTCAAGGCTAATTCGAATTTTTTTGCGACCTTTAGTCCAAATTAATATGCGTTTCGCCCAGGTACTACAGATGGGCTCATCAGTTAGATGCTGTAGTACCTTTCTAAGACGCAATATATTAGACGATGGCTACCGACACAAATAAAATTTACAGCTTTAAAGCACTGTGAATTATATTCTTCTAGGGGAATTCGGTCGAATTCAGACACCTAGAAAATAAGCCAGACCATTCTCCTAGAAGAATATAATTCACAGTGCTTTAAAGCTGTAAATTTTATTTGTGTCGGTAGCCATCGTCTAATATATTGCGTCTTAGAAAGGTACTACAGCATCTAACTGATGAGCCCATCTGTAGTACCTGGGCGAAACGCATATTAATTTGGACTAAAGGTCGGAAAAAAACTCAATTGAAATCATAATTACAGTCCACAAAATAAGGAACAAAAACAATACCTACGTATGTAAATGCGTTTGTATTAATTTTGTTTTTGCATTTATGTCAAAACTAGAAAACGAAGTTTTTTCATTTACCCACTTTCATGCAGGAAAATAAAATATGTAAATAAGAAAAAGGTAAATATTTATGCATAATGCATACCTAGATATATATATATCACCTACAGTTATCACAAGCCTTGGATTTGCTCTCAGAACAGGCTTTCGGAGTAAGTTTTATAGATTCCCTACGTTGAGAAAACACATTTATTCAACAAATTTTTTGAAGCTCAAATTATAAAAATACTTTCTTAAATTATGTATTAGGCTTAATAACATTTTCAAACACAAGATACATATATAAATAAGTTTTTGGATTTTTTAAAATAACTTCAATTCTTTTATTAATATTTTAATACTTTGAAAAAAAATGTTTCTAGAATTTTTTCAACAGATACTTACTTTTCTTTCAATTAACACTTTCAGCCCTATTAATCAAAAAAATGCTAAGTCCACCGCTAGTTAATGGCTTTACTTAACCATAGATACCAAAACAATTAAATTCACGACATAGTCCCACGTTTTTTATCAACATATTTCAATTGGTTTGGAAATATTATTATTATTTGAGAATATTTAAATATTATTTTATGCTAAATATATTTGTTTAAGATAGGTAGCTTTGCTTTGGGTTCATAAAAAAGGCTACTGATTTATTTACTAGTGAAGAAAAAATTTAATCGGTAGAGCATATATAATATATATAAATTAATATAATATAAAATATTTTTTTATAGCTATGTACACACAAAAATAAATGATTAAATACCTTCTTAACATTTTTAAAAAATAAAATAAATGGTATTTATGTAATTCTAACACCCAAATGAATACACATTGACTAGGGAAGGTTTAGGACTAATTTCATGTACTAAGTGCGAAATGCTATTAATAAAATAGAATTTCTGGTATTTGATATTTACATACTAAGTCCTTGGTTAAATTATCAAAGACGGTGGTTTAGTGAAGGAATAATGATTGAAATTAAGAACAAACCCTGTACATAGAATAAAAAGAGATAGAGTTGACAGTTATTGTTGTAGATTTTGGATTTTCGGTTTTTTATTAATTGAAAATTTTAGTTCGCAGACTATCATTTATTCTATCGTTTAGTAAAGCCATTAACTAGCGGTGAACTTAGCATTTTTTTCTATTAAAGTGAAAGTGTTAATTGAAAGAAAAGTAAGTATCTATTGAAAAAATTCTAAGAAACATTTTTTTTTCAAAGTATTAAAATATTAATAAAAGAATTGTAGTTATTTTAAAAAATCCAAAAACTTATTTATATATGTATCTTGTGTTTGAAAATGTTATTAGGCCTAATACATAATTTAAGAAAGTATTTTTATAATTTGAGCTTCAAAAAATTAGTTGAATAAATATGTTTTCTCAACGTTGGGAATCTATAAAACTTAGTCCGAAAGCCTGTTCTGAGAGCAAATCCAAGGCTTGTGATAACTGTAGGTGATATATATATAACTTCGTTTTCTAGTTTTGACATATATAATTTCAAAGTGCTCTATCGGCTACACAGTTTGGTCAAAATAAGTGATAAATGTATTCATTTCAAAAAGAATTTAATGCAGTTTTAGTAAATTTAGACATATTTTTAATTACAAGCATAGTTTTTGAATTGTGTCGAGAAAACAGGTTAAACAAAAATAGGCAACATTTTTTTTTCAACTGCTGGCTCTAGCGGCCAAACAGGTTAAGCAACAAAATTGATTAAGATATGAATTTTATAGTAAATTTAGTGTACTTTACAGTTACAGTTTTTGATTTTTTGGCAAAATCTTGAAAAAGGTCGATAGTTGTTGGTGTTCTATGCGATTGGATTTTGGTGGATAGTGAAGGGGCGGAGGGGGTGTGGTTGTGTATTTTTTTTTTGTATCTACCAGTAATACCTAACAACAAGTCAAAAATTTGGGACTATCCGGCGTTTTTTTAGGGTAACTATCTTATTTTAGGGTTCCGTTTACTTAACTAATTCCGACACTCCGACAAGAGTGTAGAAATTAAAATGAAACTAATATTATACCGATGAAAAGTCTAATTTTCATTTAAGCCACCAGCCGAATGTTTGTTTGGTTAAAATGCGTCAGTTTATCATTTCAATTGACTGAGTAACATTCAGATCAACTGGGCGCGCGTTATGTTGATGACGTCGGCTGATGGTCTCTCCGCCGTTATACGGGCGGCTGACGGTTTGTTTTATTATCTTGAAAGGTTGAAGATTCATCTCGAAACAATTCATTCGGTGTAAAATTACTTTTTTTGCAATTTTTTTTAGAAGTTAAGGGGCGTGGCTGACGGTCTTTCCACCGCCATCTATGCGGCTGACGACAATTTTTATATTAATTAGAACATCGATAACCATCTCTCAAATTTTGGAGCGGTGTAAATTACTTTTTGAAAAAAAATTGTGTACCACTTTGACCCGCCGTTACACGTAGCTCCACCGCTGGCGCATTTTTATGATTATTTAACACATATCTATGAATTCTGATAAGAATTAAATTGACTCGCAAAAACTCAACCTCCCCTACTATAATAGTTAGTAAAAGTTGTGATCATTTTTTATTTGAGAGTGATGTTAACTTGTGGAACTTCAGGCTAATAACTCAGCATCAATTTAAATTAGTGCAAAGAAGAACAGTTATACAAGGTATCACAATTTTACAATTTTAACTGTCGTGTTAAATAGTTTCGTATAATTATAAATCTTGTAAAATTTCTAAGATTTAACCACAATCCCTCAATTATATAGCAGCTGCCAATCGAATAAACCTTTCCACTTTTTTTTTCCAATCGAATAATAATTATTCGTTTTTTAAACTTTGATAAAAATTTCCAAACATTTTAACGTCAGTAAAAAAATAACAACCTACCACACCAGCTAAAAAATTCACATCGAATAACAAAATCATCCCTACAACCAGAACTCAAAACCTCTGCATTATTTTAAGCATTTACCAAAATCCAGTAGCTTATAAAGTTTTCTCATAAATTTTCCAATTTTTAAGATAAGGCATTCACCATTGGTATTATTATTATTGGTCTGGGGGGGAGCACAGCTCTAAGCCTAAACAATAAATTTATTACTAGAATACGCAAAACCCTTTTAGGCTTTAGCCTCAAAATCATATGTATATCTATAGGTAGGTAGATACAGAAAAACAAGGACACACCAGTCATACTTTGCATACTCCGCTCCAAAGACAGGGAGCATGGGTATTCCTTTTTTTATACAAACAAATAGACCATCTACTAATCCTTTTCGCTAAGCTTTCATGTTCGCTTCGGTAGGCACCATTGGAGCAATTAAAGTTCTTTTAATTTTTGTCGTCAGAGTTACCATCATCAGGCCTACAGTGTGCCTCTTTTGTTACTTTGCCTCTTTATCACCGTTTTGCAGACGTAGACACTAGACAGTACAGCCACACAACTGTAATATGAATAGAAAACATTATGTTAATCCTTACACAGAGTTTTCCATTTTGCTTTTCGAGTTGTCGAGCTAGAGCACAAAGTTCTCCTCTAACTCGGATTAATTTATTTAATTTAACAAACGAATTTATAATTGTCGCACACAGTGGTGGAATGTTTTGTATGCAAAAATAGTTCGCGAGTAAATATTGTGCTAAGTAGGACTTGTAGGACAACTCGAAATGGCGCGACGGCAACGACTGGTGGAGAAATGGAGACAATTTGCATTCGAGTCTAGTGGATTCTGTACGCCTATAGCCGGGAATTAATTTCATATTTTTAACCAAACTCCCCGCACTCACAGTTATTAATTAATAAATTGGCCATTTGCGGTTGGTATATTTGGTACATAGTATTTCGTCTAGAATTATACCTACCTACCTGTTTACAATTGGATGCTCATTAACTCTACTTGAGTTTATTTAAAAAGTTGGAGTAGCAAGTAGCGCTAGACTGCAACTGCAAAAGTTAACCATAAGGATAACACTAAGTGGCCAACGTGCATCGGCAGGACAGAATGTAATATTGTATTGGTATTGGTAAGCCGGGACGTGGTAACAATTTTCGCTTCGCTTGTTGCATAAACCCTGCATCAGCGCGGATCATTGATTTATGGACCAAATGCAGATTTTATTGAAATAGCGGTACCGATTTGTATAACTATTCGCCCTCCGTAGGTTGGATAATTTTCTGCAATCGACTAGGTATACAATACTGATAGTCAAAATTTATTGCAGTGATGCAGAAAATAAGCTTTATGCACTTACAGTAGAGTTAATTTATGAGTGTAAAGTGTCGGTGAGTGCATGGAGCACTATCAAACATTAATTGAACAAATTAAAAATTTATTAAATTTATTTTTATATGAAAATACTATTCAATTTAAATGTTGAAGTTAAAATGTAATTAATTTATTTAAATGTCTATTCGAGGGTTCAGTGCAGGGAATAGGAAAGCAGCCGATAAATGAATATCATGTGGAGCGATTATTATAGGGAAAGAAGGGAACCTGCATCTAATCAATCTAGGCTAAGTTCCACCAACGAACTTTCGAGACATATCCCTGCTAAAACCGAGGATGGTGTCAGTGAAAGCGTTTACCCAGATAAACTTAATTTAAGTCTTCCCTATTATTGTATCGTGTTCGGGCGACAAAGGAAGTTTTATCTTGGCTCAAAGAAAACGTGATATCCACTTAAAATGGCCGATCTTTTCGGACAGCGAAGCTGATATCATCTCTAGAATCTGTCTCTACAAACTCTATAAGAGCCGGAGACTGTCGATCATCTATATCTATTATATATACATTTTGTGTCACGTTGATGTGTTGAATGACCTGCGAAACTATCTAACCGATTTTCATGTTTTTGAAATGTTTATTTTGTTGGCGTTCCTAATATTAATAATATAGGATAGTTTGTAATACTTAATACTTAAAATGTCGGCACTTGCCATACAAATTTTTCTACTATCTTGATTATTTCGAAAACGGCTATAACGATTTTGATAAAAAAAAGTGTGTACATTATTTTAGGTATATTCTACATTTTTTGTCAAACATTTTTTTACATATCATGCTATTAACGATACCTCCCATATACATTTTTTTTTGATTTCCGACTTTATCATAAGCGGCTAGACGGATTTCGATCAAACTTTTTATATAGGAGGTCCTTCGAATTATAAACAATACTGCATACAAAAATTCTCGAAATTATTTTTTTTTTGATTTTTGAAAAAAAAATGTTTTTTTTTTAATTCAATATTTCGAAAACGTGTTAATGATTTTTTTTTTCAAATTTCGTTTTTAAGTATATATTATGCAATGCTTAAATCTGTGACATCAATTTTTTTTTTGAAAAAAATTAAAGAAATTTTGTATATAAAAAATTAAGTAAAAACGACTTTAAAAATATATTTAGATTCTTAATAGAAATATTTTGCATACAATGTGATCAAACATAAGAGCAAGTACGTGCGATTCAGCCGTGTATTTTATTTTCTATTCCATTTACAAATAAAATGCACGACTGGATCGCACGAACTTGCTCTTATGTTCGATCACATCGAATGCAAGAGATTTCAGTTAAAAATTTAAATATATATTTAAAGCAGTTTTTTACTTCATTTTTTATATATAGAAAATATCTTTAATTTTTTTCTAAAAAAAAAATAGTATGACAGTCTTAAATATTATAATATAAACTTAAAAATAAACTATTAAATTGGCTTAATCATAGAAAAAATATTTCAAAATTCTGAAATAAATACTTAAACTAATTCAAGCTAAAAAAAAAGAACGCCATTTTATTTGTTAGATAAAATTGAATTTATGAGAAAAAAATTTTAAAAATCTGTGGAGCGGTTCTTGAGGAAAAATAGTTTTTTTTAAATTTTTTGAAAATATTTTTCAAAAAAAATTCAAAGACGCCGAGTACTCGTAAAAGGTATTCAATAAATACATACAAATATAATTTTTGAAAAAAAATTAATGAGCAGTTTTCAAAATGATGCCGCAATGATTTTTTTTATCAAAATCGTTAGAGCCGTTTCCGAGAAAAATAGGTTTGAACGTAACGGTTATATGGCAGACGGATTTCGATAAAAAAAATTTATATAGGGGGTCCTTCGAATTATAAATAATACTGCATAGCAAATTTTCGAAAATTATTTTTTTGGATTTTTGAAAAAAAAAATAATATTTTTTTTTTAATTCAATATTTCGAAAACGTGTTAATGATTTTTTCAAATTTCCTTTTTAAGTAGATTAGATTTAGATTTTAGATTTAGAATTATATTTCTTTATCAACTGTACATGAAAGTATTAAGCTTATTGTAACTACAGGCAAAAGTTTACATTTATGTATTACATGGTTTTAAAATAAGATAAAGGAAGGAAATAAAGAATACAAAGGTTTAATTAAAAATGATACAATATTTTACACAGTAGGTAGTCTCTTAAAGAAAAAAGCTATTAAAAAGAAAATAATAAGTTAGCATAAACATCATCGGTAGGTTTTTTAAATTGATTTGATCATAATGATTTTTTTATGTCTAGAGGGAGTAAGTTCCAAAGATAAATCGCATATATGAAAAATGTCGAAAGCTTATTAAGTATTTATACCTGGGTGAAATAAATTGTAGAGTTCTTCCAGATCTAGCAGGTTGTATTTGGTCGAATAAATAATAAGGAACTTTATTGACTACGATTTTTTTGCAGAGTGAGAACTGTTCGATAGTTTAAGTAGGCATTTAAAGAACATCCAATTTTTTTTTAACGAAGGCTGAAATATAGTCATGATGTTTCAAATTAAAGGCATATCTAGCACAACTATTAAAAGCAACATTAAATTTTCTACTGCATTCATAATCCATGTTTGTAAATAACTCGAAGTCATATGATATGATGGGAAAAATTAACGTTTTAATCAATTTTATTTTGACTGCAGATGAAAGAAAACTAGAAGTTGGACCTAGTCCACGTAGTATACCATAAATAATACAGACTAGTTTATTTATGTGATCATTCCAGTTAAGTTGCTGATTAAAGATGATTACAAGATTTTTGAATTTGCAAACCAATTCGCAGATTATGGGTTTTGTTCGATTGATAAGAATTGCCTTAGTTTTAGTTGGATTAAGCCTTAGGTTATTTTTTTCTGGCCATTGATAAATAGAGCAAAGATTATCATTCATTTAAGAAAAAGCAAATTGAAGGGAAGACTTGCGAAATGTAGTATATGTCTGTACATCATCTGCAAATATGTGATGCATGCAGTTTTGAGTACATTTTGAAATATCATTAATAAAGAGTGTGAACAACAGTGGCCTCAAAACGGACCCTTAAGGGACACCTGGACATACAGGTAAAGCAGACGAACATTTATTTTCACAGAACACAGTTTGGATCCGATATAGTATATATTATGCAATGCTTAAGTCTGTCACACCAATTTTTTTTTTTAAATTTGTATATACAAAATTAAGGAAAAACGACTTTAAAAATATATTTAGATTTTTAATAGAAATATTTACATACGATGTGATCAAATATATAAGAGCAAGTACGTGCGATTCAGTCGTGCATTTTATTTTCTATTCCATTTACAAAAAAAAGTAAAACGTGAAAACAATAGATATGTACGATTCTCTGCGTCGTTGTTGTGAGCCAATCAGGGTTCACACTTTATTAATTTAATTTTATTTAGTATATACTTTCATGAAAATAGAATGAAACTACCTTTTGAGTATTGTTTTTTTTCGCAGCCAAGTCTTGTCTCGGTCTTGGTCTCGCCATTTCCCCAGAAAATTTGAATGTGCATTCTCGTCTCGGTCTTGGTCTTGATCTTGGTATCATCCTTAGTCTTGGTTTCTTTCGTGTTATTTGGTAGTAAAAAGATGTAAGATTCAAAAGATAGAGTACGGTATCTCAGAAGTTTGTTGGTAAAAAAACTGCGGGCTGGAGTCTTGTGTGAAGTACTAAGAAATAAATAGTATAAAACAGACTTGAGTCACCAAACTACCTTTTGACGTTTCGATAATATTTTTTTCCAAGTGTCCCTCAAAAGTCTTAAGGTCATCTTTTTCCGAAAGGGTAAACTAACTCTGAAAAATGAGCGATTTCTGTTCCAACGAAATGCAGACTAGTCTCGGTCTCGTTGCCAGCCCTAAGCGGAAAGTATTGGGTTTGGCTTGAATCAGCCCAGCAGATTGACTAAATATTCACACTAAAACCTGGAAAACACTAACGAATTTCAAATCAAGACCATTACTTTTGGAACGATTTCGAACGCGGGATTGCCGGAAAACTAGTTAAGTTGTTCTCGAGTGACACTAGGGTGGGGAATGTTTAACTGGGGAATAGTATTTCCGGAATACAGGGTTTCAGCAGGTAGATGCGCCATTATGCGACTCTTTGAATCTTGTTCTGGAGCACATAGTGCGTAGGGCAGGAATACAATATTTTCAACCAATCCTTTCAGCTGCTTAGGACGATACTGACATTATCGGTTGATGCCAATGTTCAGTTCTAGATGATTTTATGGCGTAGGTATTGAAGAATAATGAACAATCGCGAACTCTATGAGTAGAAACAAAGATTTACGGACTTTATCAAAAAAGTCAACATACACGTCAACACCATTTGTTAAACCACAAGACCAACAATGTTACAGCCAGTTGACAAGGAATGATAATGTTTACACAAAAGTTCTTTCAAACTCTAAAGTCTAAATTATACTTCGTATCATTTTTTTTTTGAAAAATATACTTATTTTCGATATTTGAAAAACCTAATATTTCGAAAATGATTTTTTTAAATGTTTTTTTTTTAGGTACTTATTGTTAACATTTTGCGTTTCAAGATTTAAAAAAATGTTAAGAAAATTTTGTAAATTATATACTTACATTAAATAAAGTCAAAAGTATATTTATCTTTATTTAATGAGCAGCAACCTCATGACCCAATCGTTTACTTGAAAAAAGAAATCTAACCCGAGATTTTAATCAAACATGGCATTACGATGATAGAGAATGCCAAAAAAATGGTTCCTTCAATTCTATCTATCTGACTGTACAATGATCTACAGCCAAAACGGCTGAAGTGATCTTATTCAATCTTGGTATTTAAGCGGTTTATGTAATTGTCTCATATACATTTTTAATCGGGCACAATAGATCTTAAGGTCGCGTTGCAACTAAAACCACCAAAATATTCATTCAATTTTTATTCGCCTTTTTAGTCCCACATTAACGGTAGGTAGGTACCTTATTTTTTATTTTGGATTTTCTCCTTGGAATTAAAAATAATACTGCATACCAACATTTTGGAAAAATATTTTTTGTTTTGTTTAAATCAATAGGGGGTGGCCGTGGCGCGATAGTTGTGTATTCGCCTGTTAACCTCATGGTCACAGGTTCGATCCCTGCCGTAGTCTGTCTTCTTATTTTTCCATTAAAAACAAATTCTAAAAATAAATGTGTTGAAACATTTAAAGGGTATTCATAATCCCTTTAGCGCGTGTAGATTATAAAAAAAAAATCAATATTTTGAAAATCGGAATGATCATCATTTTTTCTTGGAAATTATATTTTTAAGCTTATCCATTATTATTTTTTTTTAGAAAATAATAAATAAATAAAAAAATTAAGAATTTTTGTATATACAAAATTTAGTAAAAAACGACTTTATATTTAGCCGTTTCTCCTAGGAATCTTGTGTAGTGATGTGCAATGTGATCGAAGATGAGAGCAAGTACTTACGATAAAGTCGTGCATTTTGTTGTATTGTTGTATTGCAATTAAATATAAAAATATTTCAAATTAACAAAATGGTTTCTTCAAGCATTTATTATCACTCGATAAAGTAATATTAATATTTGCGTATTCAGCGTTCATTATACGAAACGAAGTCGAAGATGGAAAATCCAATGCAAGTAGAATTTTCAGCATTAAGATAAAATTTTTCAAAATATGAATATTGAAGTCATTTCTTAAGCCTAGTACGCTGCTGATGCGAAACGAAATTTTTCGGTGGTCGCCACTAGGAGAGCGAAATGCTAACGAAAACCACAGCGGAAAAATATTTGCGGAGAGTTCTGTAAGCTTTCAAAAACAAATGACAAGTTGTAAAAAAAAAGTAATTTTGTCACCAAATTATATTTAGATGGAAAATTTTTTGTCGCCAAATTACTTTTAGATGTAATTTTCTTGAAATAATTCTTGGATTTAAAAATTGTTTTTGTTACACATAGAGGATTTAAAATAAAACTCAGAACCGTTTAAATGATAGAAATTAAGCAAATACTTTGGGACTTATTAACTGGTTTATCTGCCGATTTGATGAAATTTCTATCAATTTTAAGAAAATCAATGAAATAGGGAGGTAAACCACTCTATAATTCGAAAACTACGTCCTTCATTGGAATGGTGTAAACGGTTATGAGTTCTAATTTATGGTTTCTTACTAATTCCGGATACCATTTACAAGTCCAAGAATTATTTCAAAAAAATTATACATAATGGAAATTTGGTGACAAAAAAATACATCTAAAAGTAATTTGGTGATAAAACTACTTTTGGTTTTGTTAATGCTTCCTTTGAAAGTATGAAGTTTTGATTCAAAAAAGATATCGCTCGCCTTTATTGGACAACCCGTTCCAAAGATATAGTTCAAAGTATTTTCAGATTATGTATTTCAAGGTGAACAGTGAATAGCTTTTAGAATATATTTTTGGAACGGGTTGCATTTTCACTTGTTCATCAGTGAGTTTTCTTAGTGGGTTTGTACTTGACCGCTCTGCTACTCTGCGAATGCTCTTTGATCGATTCCCATTTTAACTATAGGTCTTGCTTCCTCAATTAATACTAAAATCGAATGAATAGTAAAAATGCATGGCCTTATATGTCAAATGCAATTCACAAGTAACCAGCTTGCAACCAGCTTGATTTGCAATCAAATTCACGAGCAGGGCATCTGCCATACGATGGTTCAATTACATTAAAAAAAAAAAAACTTCGTCCAGAAAAGAAAAAGAAGGTAGCGATGGCAATGCGAGGTAAGTGATTTGTCATCATCTTCTTTCTATCAACACAACAAAGGACTAGCGGGGTCATCACCTGAAATTGTAGACTAAATAACAAGGTCCATCCCGTGCCGATTTTCACGAAGTAAACATTAAACAGATTATCTTAACTTGAGAAATAAGTTCTGGGGTATGGTATAAAATCGCCAATCAATGAGATCGGAAACAGGCTTTCTAAATAGAGGTGGGTATCGTTTAAGATGGCCTTTTTGCAACCAAACATTATTGTGGTAACGATGATTTCCTTAATTGTCGTTGGTGCAGCGCAAGGCCGCTTACCTTTGGCTTCCTTGTCCCGACCAGGTCGGAAATTCATATTCGTACTGCCAGTAGCGGGCGGTCGATTTGATTTTTTCTTTGTGGCAATTGAGTTAATTTATGTGTTGAAAGTATGTAGTTAGAAATGGTGAGTGTTTTTTTATATTTATATGGTGTCAAAGGTCGCATAGAATTTAAAAGTCGGAGTAACAAATGTATTTTAAAAATCATGACATGGACAGTTAATTGCAGAACAAACTACTGAATCTTGATTATAATATTTTTATTTAGTAGTCACTTAAAATAAATTAATTTTAAAAGGACATAGGTTATTTTTAATCTAAGCACTAGCACTAGGTATGAGAAAAGTCGATAGTTGGTTATAATCAGCACTCCAAATAAAGATTAGCTATATCTTGTTCGCCGATAAGATATGTGAAGGGTGTGCTTCTTTCCAACTTCCCATTTTCATTTTGCAGATTTAGTTTAGTCGATTTTGAAATTGGTTGTGATATAAAATTAGAATTGGATGTATTTTGAATAATTTAATACAGGAAATGCACATAAAAACCAGACACTAGAGAAAACACAAAGCCAAAGAAAAATCAAATAAGCATTACAAGAGCTTGACTTTTTTTTTTAATAAAAAAAATGAAATGTCAAAATTTCGCAAGCAATTAATGTGCAGGTCAATTAAATTGAGAACGAAAAGAGTGGAGAATTGTACTAAGAAATCTACTACAGCTATCCACTAAAATTACACATTTCGTCGTTCAGCAGCGTACTGGAAAACGAAAAGTAGAACGATTTCGTTCATGATTTCGTCGTGTCATTTTTGTATGGGATTTTTCGTTTCGCATCAGCAGCGTACTAGGCTTTAGCAAAAAATCAATAATCTCTAAGTACGATATCTTTGAGCCACAATTAAATGGACAAAATAATGGATCTCCATTTACCTTATTTCTGAAAAATTTTGTTTATACAAGTAAATGTATATGTATACCTACCTTGGTATGTGTAGCTTCATAACACTTTGTCATAGGTATCGTGATGTTCAGGACTTACAGAACAAATAAAAACATCAAAATATCGTAGAGTAGCGCGAAATCACATCACAATTTGAAATCATCTTCTTTTTTCAACAACATCACCCTCACACTAACTCACCATCCCTAAGTTAACAAAAAAAATTAAGAACAGGGCAGAACTTATTTGTTTTAAGAGATACATTTTTGTCTATGTTTACCAGATTCGACATCTATTCTAAGTTTATCAACCAAACCTGAGAAAATTATACAAAATTATAAATAAATAAATAAAAAGTATATTTCCACCGCCGCATCTGAATAGCAATACCATACAGCCAGCAGCACAGCAGCGGCCCAATGTGAAATCAGTTACGGTAGAGCTCGAATCTGAAATCTCACACCTAACACCACACCTTTAATTTGTACATCACGACATTGAAAAGAAAACGCGTTCGCGATAGTGCCTGGTTTTTGTATCTATCAGATACAAATTCGTGGATAAACACAACAAAATGCATTTACAACCCATGACTTCATATATAATTCTTTACAAATACAAATGTATATCTAAATTTATGTATATGTGCATGTATGTACTTTCAAAAAAAAAAAAAAAAAATATGAAGATGGATGCCATTGATTTCGGATAACATTGAAGTTGGATATTTGTGGGCTTCCAGCTCTGCCGAAGCATCTTTTTACATAATTTTGTGTGACATTGATGCAGTGCAATCAGTAGAGGCAACAACAACAACTCCTCTAAGACGATCTGGTTCTGACGTTTATTAGGATGAAACAGTAGCTAGCAACGTATGGACGTGTCAAAATTAGCACTTTTTCATTGAGCTTACTTTGAAATGAACAGCAGCGCAGGGCGGCGCAATACTCGTAACAACATCGTGGCGCAGTAATAAAATTTTTAATTTTCTGTCTAAATTAAGTTGTTAAAAAAAGATCTACATAACGTTTCTGTATGATTAATATACTTTTCAAGAATTTTAAGATTTTATTTATAATTTTCAAGATTTATGATTGCGTCAGAAATTATTATTAATATTTTTAATTGCCATATAGGATGCAATTGGGCAGATTTTGCATTAAAAAAAATTTTAAAAATCAAATTCGGTTCTTGATCAAACTTGACGTTGACATAACGATGATATACCCATGAAGGGTATATCACTATAGCACTCTCAAAAATCTTTTTTTTTTCGTCCAAAATCACGCGACTGACATTCAACTGTTATAAAAATTAAATGCACGACTGGATCGCACAAACTTGCTCTTATGTTCGATCACATTGTATACAAGAATATTGTAAATTAAGAATCTAAATATATTTTCAGTCATTGTATGGAAGGTACCGTTCGTTTTGGTCCTAAAGCGAAGCAGGTATAACGTCTATAAGACCCAAAACAATTTTTACTTGCGATATATTGGAATAAAAATTAACTCCAGATTTTATATTACATTTACCATGATGGAGGGCACCAAAAAAGTCTGTAGATAAATCTACAGCATAAACGGCTGAATAGCATTTTCTTCAAACTTGGTATGTACTTAAGATTTTGTAATCGCTTTTTTTTGCGGTACCTGTCATACAATTTTCCTGCACATGCCATCTTAATTATCTCGAACTATAATTTTTTTGGATTTACGACTTTCTCATAAAAGGCTCGACGGATTTCGGTCAAAATTTTTATTAGTAGGTCCTTCGAATTATAAATAATAGTGCATTCCAAGACATTCGAAAAAAATTTTCTTTTTGGATTTTTGGAAAAAAAAATGTTTTTGAAGTGATAGCACCTTATGGTAGGGTACACCGCTTCGTTACGTAACGCATTCCGGTGCCAGCCTGTCTGGTTTCCCTTTCTCTCACGCATATACAGAACGTTTGAAATTAATCAAATTAACATAAAACTTTTGCAGCTTTTCTCAAGTTAAACAATTTCAATATTAAATAGTTCAACTTAGATTAGTTTAAGTTATCACTTCTGTCGGGCTTCCCAAGACGTACATGTTTTTTTTATATTTTTGAAAATTCAATATTTCGAAAACGGGGCGACTTTTGTTTATATATCATGTTTTTAAATTTATATTGTTAAATACGTAAAATATTGTTCATAAAAAATAAAACGAAATTAAAAAAATTCACTGTAAAAAAGAAAATAAGTAAAAAACTACTTTAAAAATATATTTAGCCTTTCTTGGTAAAAATCTTGTGCAAAGAGTGATAGAACTGAAGAGCCAGTACGTGCGATACAGTAGTGTATTTTATTTGTTAAGTAAGCTGCGCTAATTTAAGAACAAACATTTATTTAGCAAAATACTTGGAGCAGTTTCTCTAAATGGTTTTTTTTAACATTTGTAAGGTATTCAATGTTGTTCTTTTATTTTAAGAAAATGTTTTTTTAAGTATTCAATAAAATTTCGAAAAACTTCTAAATACAAGGCGCAAAATTTTAGTCGATTTAGTAATATATTAAATCATTTTTAGTATGATACTAGGTTAAAAAGAGGATTTTGCTAATTTTAACTAGTTTAGTATCGGCCTATTTTCTTAACATTTTACTAAAGTTAAAATCACAAAATGGCTGCCATAATTTTTTAGTATCGTACTAAATCCATATGCCACTTTGACATTTACAAACTTCAAAAAGTTATGTCCGCTTACTTTTTTGAACTATTTTAGGCGTGTTTAACTGTAGTTTATTAAGAAAATAGAGTTAGTATGGTCTAGTTAAAAGGTGTTTAAAATTAGGAAAATATTAGTAAAGTGTTTTAGTATTAGCAAATTGTTAATTAGTAACATGCTCAGCCCTTAACATCAGGCTGTTTAAAATTTTGCGCCAAAGTATCGAAGTCAATTTTTGCTTCGGTTATTTTAATTTGGGAATTTTAGTTTGGTGATTCAATGGCGTAGATAAATGGGAAAGGTGGTTCAGGAAGGCAGAAGGATCAACACCATAATTAACTATATTATAAAAGTTAACAAGAACCTCACGTGTTAAGTTTGCTTTCAAATTAGTGTCAGAAAAACTGCACGATATAATAAATCGATTAGATTACTTTCGGATTTGTGGAGATATTTTTTTTTTTATTATAATAATCTTAACTATATGCCTGTAAGACGTAAAGTCTTTTTAAATGCAACCTGAATTGCACGGCATTAGTAAGAAGGAATAAAAAGACATGAAAGAATTTTTTGTTGGCACAGTGGATTTGAGAATTAGGTATTTACTATCTCATTTTAACCCACGGGCGGCATCCAATTAAAATTGGAGGAATAGAACAGAATGCAGCCTAGCGTAGGGATCGAACCCACACTAAGTTAGCAGTCAAGCACTATATCCAATGCGCCATTGCCACCCGCATTGAACCGATATTACATTGTTACGTGACAGGATGCAATGTTTTTAATATTTAATTCTGCATTATTTGCAGAGCCATTTGTAGCAATATGCTTTTGAATACAATATTACTTCAAAATTGTAAGAAAATATATTAAAGAAATAAATCATATCTGGTATTCCCCAATAGAGCCAAGAAATAGTTATCTAAGCCCCTGTGAAGATTATGATTTTCTAACTCTGTTACCTAACCGATTTTGTCCCTCCAATTTCAATATTCATAGTCAGACATTGCGTTGTACAAATGACCACTATTATATTCTACTTAATACTTAATAACATGTTAAGGGTCTTCAAGTCATATTGAGTTAAATTATAGAAAAAGTGATAGTACATATCATTTTAGTGAAATTGTTGCCGTAAGTTTTACCACAACAATTTTTTGTTTGCCTTTTTATTATCCTAATCCATTTACAGCTCAGTATATACCTATTTTCCACCAACCTGGGGCCTGTTCCTAAGGTGTTTCTGGAAAAGCATCTTTGTCTACAAGGAAAAGAATAACATCCAAACCTTAACGCAACGTAAATTTTTATTAAGCAAAATGTCCTTAAACTAGTTAACTTTAAAATATTAAATTCTAAGCGAGTGTATATAAAAGGACTTTCGGAATTGAATGAGAATAGCAGCGCTCGTTTAAAAAGAAAATAGCTTCATTCCCAATAACCTCCAAAGATTGATTTTAAACATGGTTTATTCGTGCTTCGTATGACACTTGAATATTTTGGAAATAACTAGGATAATTCCTAGATAAAACTATTCTTTGGTTTTTAATCTTTTCTCTGATTCTCTTTTTATTTTCTCGAAAATGTTTGTTAGTTTGGGATTGGTCTGAACTCGGCGAGAATTTTTTGAGAGGAAAAAGTATTTCTGCGGTTAAGGTTGAAGAATCGAGAAAAATGAAAGAAATGTTGATGCAGAGAGTAAAATAAACTAGCGAGGAAATCAAGTTTTTGGCGAGTTGAGGAAGGAGACCAAGGAGGAAGGAATATTCGACATAAAACAAATAAATAGAAAGAACATTTGGTCGAAAAATTTCGAAGAGCTTCTTTTTATAGAATTCGAATTCCTAATAAAAATTTCGATTACTATCCCAATTAATCGTGGGGCACTGTATTTTGTTTATTTACGGCATATTCTTATTTCTTTGTTTTTCGGCTTAGAGGTTCCTAGTGGGTCGGCTAATTATTATTTTGTTTATATACTTTTTGAAAAAAATTTGGGTATCCGGGGTCTTCAACCCAATGGCAATACAAATTTGTATTTTATTTTGTTCTTTTATTTTATCTAGAATTCATTTCGACATTTAAAAAAGTTTTCGAATTTTACTATTCTATTGAACAAACATTCCTGTTGGCCACTTTGTGAAAAAATTTGTTTTTATTATACTTTTTTTTAATCGAATTCGATATTCTATTAATAACCGCAATTTTTACTGAACCCAATGCTTTGTTGATCTGGGCCCATCTTCTGTAACTTTCGAATCGATAAGAATAGCCGAGCAACAAAAAAAAAAACGGTTGCCAAAGATGCCAAAATGACTTTTTCAATTTATTGCCTTCCGTTGGAAAATCAAAGTCAAACAAATTAAACATTTAAGGTATCGCCTCAACTTACAGAAATCCATTTTTTCAGAGGCGTTAAGCGAGGAAATGTTATCGCCTGAGTAACAGAACATGAGCCCTGGTGTATGTGCTGTAGTTGTCCAAAATGTTATCAAACGTGACGCACGTCGGCCGCCGGCCGGCCGGTTAGTGTATTTCGATTTATTTTTTGTATGGATTCCAAAAATCCATTTGAGTTTTCAGATTGTAGTTCCGCCATTGTAATTATTGTCCAAAAATCTTCATTAAACTCGAGTTAAAAAGATCTCTCTCTTTCAATGAATTCGCGAATTACGAAGAATCCTGCAATTTGTATAAATAATACTATTTATTTTAAATCAAATTAGATCAAGAATCTTAAAAATAAAATTCAAGGAAATTGAGTTGTTTCTCCTGGAGTATTTCCGATCACAATCCCATAACAACCTACCGCACTTAATATCCCATTGACTAATTCTTATTCAAAATTTACAAAAAAAAAAAAAAACGTTTTGCTTGCGGCAATACATCAGCTTCTTCTATAGGTTCACGCTTCTCTACCACTTATTGAGTTCGGTCCGAAGACAAAAGAGTAGTAATAATAAACCTTAAGATACATTTTACGATCTGTTTATTTGTGAAAAACGATTTACAATTGCAGTCACTGTACGTACGGTACGAACGAGTATAGAAGGTGCGTGCGTTAAAAGGATCTCGCATCTCACAGGTAAGTTATTCGCTTTAGATCGCATAAATGTGAAGAACATGCGAGCTACTGTTCAAACACCGATCTTGCAATGCACCGCTTTGCAGTCATAAAAACTACATGACCCCCCAGATGGAAGGCGCGATTTTGATGTAACTTGTTCTAAAAAAAAAAATCTCTCAAAGTTCTACCTGTCTTTTCTCACTAGTTTGTGATTGAAAAAAAAGCAGATGAAAATCCTTTCCAACTCTCATAGCAACTTTTCTGACTATATATTCTGTAACTAGGCATTCGTTGTTTGACGCGTGGGATCAAACAGAATTTTTAGATGTGTTCGTAGAAAAGTGTTCATCAACTCATGGTTTATCCGATGGGTGCAAGAGCGCTCTAAAAAGATATGACTTAACTCTTTTTTTTTTTTTGCTGTCAATATTTGTGTATTTTTCTTCTTCTTCTTCTTTTCGGTAAGAGCAAATGTTTGACTAAGACAAACCTGTCAGTCAGGCAGAAGTTAGTCAACGGAGGTCATACATTTCCGTTGGATTGTATCTTTTCTTCGTTTTTTTTTTTTAAATATTATCTAAAGATACATTATGTTATTGAGTTAAAGTCAAAATCAAGTATCGCAAGTACGTGTTAAAATTCATATTTTCTTATTATTTTGTTGTTGTATCAATCCTATCTTTTAAGTACATAACATATACATACTAGTATATCGAAGCAGAAGACAAAGATGCTTTAATGGCGGGAAAATATGAAATCAGATACAGTTTGAAATTATAGTTTAACGGATGTCATTGAACGAATTTAAATTTGTGTTTGATTTTTAATTTATATAAACTTAAAAAAAAAACCATTGAAATTTTGTATAGGTCCGAAAGATTGTGATCTACCGAAGGCTGCTTTAACTGCTCTTCATGGTGTAAATAATTTTGGCCAAGTGCAAAATTCCCAAAATTCCGACTCGAATGGTGGATCAGGTGGGAGATTGCATGTTTCTGGATCATTGTGCGAACCACATAATATGCACCAGGATCAGGTAAGTAGTGCCCGAATTAATATCGATAAGTTTTTAAATTTTTCTATAGAGAAAATTAATATTGCAAAACGTCTGAAATTTTATAGCTGAATTACGGAATTCAGTATTCAGCTAGAAATAGATAATGTTCTTAGAGTCTGGGTTAAACCCTAAACAACAAAGTAATAGTTAAATGTGCAACTGAATTAACCTAGAGTTAAATAGAAACAGTTTTTCGTTGGAGAATTATCTTAATTTAAAATGGACTTTAAATGTTATGCCTTGGTAGTGCAACAGGTTAAGTGAATTATTTCTGCCTCTTTGCGTAAATGTATAATGGTTGTAATCATGAGATTTCTTCGATGCCTATTCCTTAACAGAAGCTTAGGTTAATATTAGATATAAAAAAAACGCTACGCATCGAAACAATTCAGATTCAATTTAATTGTCAGAATGGCAACGCTGCTTGTACTTATATTCATCTAAATACAAAATGTTGAAATGACGGTGCAGGTGACAATGTTCCTGAACAGTGGGCTGATTAGGGTATACGAAGCGAATCGCTTTGAATTCGATATCTCATTTGCGACTCGCTCAGTTTTGATCAATTAACGAATTCGAAGCGAATCGTAAATGCTACTTCCAAGATTTTCAGATAATTGACAGCTGATTGCCAGTGAATATTTATTATTTCAATCAAAATCATTTGTGTTTTGTCCGAGGTGCATTAACTTTGTAATAAAATATTTATTTAAATAAAAAAATAGACACAAATGTTATTTATATAAATGCTTAACGTGAGGAAGAAAAAGAATCTTAAGATTCAAACTTGAGAAGAAAATTATTAAGAAGTTCTTCTTCACCTTTTGATCTTCCTTGCTTCAAGTCAGTGTTTTTGCTTAACGTGGATATTAGTTGTTAAATTAGCTTTATTTTATAAAAACTTGTTTCGATAAATTGTTTCGCCTTTCAAAAGAAACATTTAAAATTGCCTTGGACCAAATAAAATACAAATATAGACCACAGAACAAGAATGGGACACCACCAATTATAAAATTAGCTGCGACATTGAGATTCCTTGCAGACGGATCATACCAGAAAGTGGTTGGGCAGGATACAAACATTGGAATGGCGCAACCCACAGTATGCAATATGTAGTCCGAAGCGCTAGACATAATGCAGAGAACGTTGTATGTTGTGGCATTTGACTATCCCTTCGTTTTCCCTCATAAATTCGATGAGCGGAGAAACTTGTTGATGTCTTGCTGTCTTGGGCGCCTACACGTTTATTACAAAAAAATTATTGTTTTATTCTTTAGTTTGTTTTGTATACAAAAAAATAATAGTTAAACTCACATTTTTATTTATTTAAATGAAAAAAATCCACCGAAATATCACTTTCGACCGTGTCGATAAACCAATCTCCCAAAGAAACCCTATCGGAAATGCACGGGCTAAAAATTGAAATTCGATTTCGATTTCGAAAATAGGGCGAATGTAAAACGAAAGCGAAAACAGTAATATCAAATCTCATTTTCGCCACACAAAACGATTAGCTTCGTATTCCCTAATCAGGCCACAGAGTTCTAATTGCTGTGTTGACGATGGTGATGGTTTAATCTATTTCACGTATTACCACCACTACTACGCTTAAGCTTACTCATATAAACTGTTTTTATTTCACTATTCACTATACTGCTAGAGCTTTCAGATTTTTCAAAGCTTTAAGGATGAAGAAAAACAAATGCCGAACTTAAACGGGTGACAAATTGCCATTATTTCTTCCATTTTATTGATATTAAATACAAAATCATGTAAATGGTTTGAAAATTTGTCATTATTTTCCTCATTAAAAAAATGTGAGGGAAAACTGGCATTAAATATTGCCAAAAGCTTTTTACCTAAGTATGGTGATGGTGAAGCTTAAGATTGACATATTCATTATAAATGCTTATGTGATTTCATTGAGATTTTAATGAAATCTCAAAGCTATATGTTGATTAAATGCAATGTAATGTAATGTAATGTAAATGCAAAAATTTGAACTGAAGTCAACGAAATCCGAGATTTCACTTCGGTGGTAATAATATAATAATTATTTTATTGGTAATAAAATAATAATAATATTATTATTTTACTATTAAAATGGAGACCGACAGCGACACCATCAAAATCACCATGTTCATTATTTGGTTTTCAATATCAATAGTTATTGGGAAAAAACATCTTTCAGAAATATGTATGTACTCAGTTAATTCAAGGATAACTCTACCAATTTATTTAATTAACGCAAAAAATTGTCGCTCTGTAAATATTCGAAAATAACAATGGGTCTCATCATCCATTATCACAACTCCTAAAAACCAAAGAATATAAAGTAAATGTCAAATCGCCCAAAAATAATTGTTTTGAAAAGTCATTGAGATCACGCGATGAATAATTTTTACGTTATTACAAGCTGGTGCGGGAGAAACGTTCTGAGAGAGACGTGATATAGAGGGAAATGCTAGCGTATTAAGACACTACATTGTAGCTCTCACAGCTTTGGCTCCAAATTGATGATTTCTTCTTCAATCTTAGCTTTGCAAAATTTAAAGTTTCTGAACCAACTATACTCTGTTCCATTTATATTTTATGTACAGGTCTTATAGGGGAGCTTTTTCAAACACAATGGCGCCTGTCGCTAAGATTCCCACTGATTTACATAAAAATTGTTATTGTAATCTTGTCAAAACCAACGTATATCCCACCATGAACTACCTACTACACATCCAAGTACACACTGCACTTGTGTGTCTTCAACTTCACCATGCACCCAAACCTCTTTATGTGCTTTTAAAATAAACACATTGAAACAGAATTACCACTGGTAATTTAGTATGCTTACTACTGCAACCCTGCAAGAGTGAGAGGTAAATAGAAAATTGCTCAAACAGACAGTAACAATAATTTCGCGCTCTATAGTTTCCTGTCGACTATAATGTCAAACTTATGTCAAATGACAGTACAATTTTGGAAGCCATTTGCAAAAAATTATTTCATATTCTGTTTGGAACAGTTTAGAACAGGATTTTCTACTTTTAAGGTAGAACAGGGTCCATGTTCTGTAACTTTCGAATCGATAAAAGTAGTCGAGAAACAAAAAAAAAAAATTGTTTTGTTGTTAAGATGCCAAAATTACTTTTTCAATTAATCGCCTTCCATTGGAAGATCACAGTCAAACAAATTAAAATTTAAGGTATCGCTTCAACTTACCAGAAACCCATTTTTTCAGAGGCATTAAGTAAGGAAAAGTTATTCCCTGAGTTACAGAACATGGGCCCAGATTAGAACAGATTTGTGAGAACTGTCAAAACCAATATTGTTGTTGTTAGAAAAAAAAACATTACGGTGTTAGATTTAGTTGATAAATCATTTTTCGTCTCAGAATCATCTCCATTTCATGAAAAATATTTTTTTTAAATAAATTTAACTCCATTTCAGATTATTTTTAAGAATGTAAACAACAATAATTTTTTTATATTCTCTGTCAGATGACTGACTGTTCTAAGTTGTTCAATCTTGTTCTGAAGTTTCTCTATTCTGTTCTCACTTTTTCGTCATTGAACAATCTTATTATCATATTTGCCAATAAAACCTTAATTTTGTTGCTACCAAATCCATATATTCCTTTACCGAACACATAGTCAATATCTAACAGAACTTTTTCAATGCACCTTGACTTGAAGCATTTGAAAATGAAATAAAAGTATATAGTTTATGTGAATGTTACTTTCAAAAATCATCATCACATTTTCCAAAAAAATTGATAATATTATTTTATATTTTTATATATGTAGAATTCTGACAAATCAAATAAACAAAAACGCCACCGGACACGTTTCACTCCAGCCCAACTGAACGAGTTAGAGCGATGCTTTTCGAAAACCCACTATCCGGATATTTTCATGCGGGAAGAAATAGCAATGCGTATCGGATTGACAGAATCACGGGTCCAGGTAAGTGAATTAATAATATAAAACACAAAACAAACAAAAAAAAATTCCAAACTCAATTAAAACCAAAATATACAATTCAACATTTTTTGTTGTTGTTAACAATTAATCAATATCTAACCTAAATTACCTTCTACCAATATTATGTAGAAATAACCGGATATCAATCATTATGGTTAAACTGTTAGATAAACATGAAAATTTCTACCAAAAAACTATCTCGTTCAAATCAATAGGCATGTAAACAATATTTAATACCAACCTATCATCCATGACCTGAGTGCTGACCACATTCCGTCTGTTAAAGTCTTGTATGTCGGAGATTTAACACGCATCATCATTTAGAGATAGATAGGATTTCCAATTCCACTATTCAATAATTCTGATATTCCTGAATGCTGAATAAAATTGCGGATAGTATGGATTTCAATTGCGGTAATTTGAAAATTGAAAATTTTGTGGTTTTTGGCAATTGGCATATTTCTAATCGACAAGTCATGTTTTTGATAGGAAAACTTTGCCAGAAACACATTTTGCCATATTATCATTAAATATTTAGTTGGTCGAAACTAGGATGTATATATGTATAACTGAACCACATTATATACCTACCAGCAAATATTTGTATGTGTATTATACCTATAGGGTTAGCAATATAATGCCGCCAGCACATATGGATATACATACTTGTACATTATAGGAGAAGTCCTTGAAGGGTTAAAATTTATTATTCTGCTGTTGTCGTCTTGAGAGCAGCCAGCCTTATCACTTTCGAGTTCTCTGTCTTCATCATAAAAACAGGAGCTCACTCGTGTCAGATAATTTCGTGCTATTTGTGAAAATCCTCGCAGATTGATTCTTCACTACGTGTGCACATAAAAGATTTATTGGATAAACTCAACTATTAAAGGGTTTACCACTTTTTTTTTGGAAGAACAAATCCTTTCCAAGATTTTGGTTGCTGTTGCTATACATATGCAGGCATTTTGTTTGTCAAGGGTTTTTTTAGGAGAATTTTATTAGCTTTTAGAAGTGTTTGAGATTCAAAGAAATAAAATAATTGACGTGACTGCCGAAAAACATACAGGTGAAGAGGGCTGCATTTGAAAGAGTAGCGGTCTATTTTTTGATACATCCTACGTTTTCATTCTGGATACACCGATATGTATAGCCGACATTTTTGTATGTATGCTTATCTAATGGAGAACACACTTACTCTATTTAGGAAAGGTTAATCTTTCATAAAAATTGAAGATTTCATTTGAAAATTTGCAGTAAAATATTTTTATTTTGATAGTTTTCGTTGGGAAGTTAGTTGGAGGCTACATTTTCTTTCACCGTGGACTCAACGGATTTGCATGAAAGTCATCGAGCGTCGGGCGCTATGATTTTAAAAAACGTTTATCTTATACAAAAATCCGTAAATTTTCTACTTATTCACAAATTACCCAAATCCGTTTATACCGGGAAATACAAAGACAAAGCGAAAAGGACACTTTTGTCATATTGCGCAATAGCAAGAAGATCAACTACGCCACCTGGCAGCTATTCGAATCATCAATAAATGTTATCTGCAGCACTATCTGTTTTGCATTTGGAAAAAAATCGAGATTTTAATCAAACTTGACATTACGAAGATTGAGAACCCAAAAAACATTTTTTTTTATTTTTGACTTTCTCATAAATGGCTTGACGGCTGTCGATCAAAATTTTTATTTCGTCAGAATCAATTTTGATTTTCTTTAAACTTGGTATTTAAGGGTTTTAGGTGATTGCCTTAAAATTTATGTAGAAGCTCGGAGTTCTCATATAAAAGTTTTATGAAAAAACCTCGTCAGCAGTTTTGGACGGTAAGCAGTAGAGATGTGACGGATATCCGGTAGATATTCGGTATCCGGCATCTTTTTATAATATTCGGCCCGGCCCGAATAATCTTTTTATATCTGGCCGAATACCGGATAGTCGTTTTTCAGAAAAAAATAACAAAATATTAAGTTTTATGATCTGATTGATTTTATTTCATAAATTAAGGATGGACTATCAGCAATTTAATATTGTACGTTTACTAAAGCCAAATTATGGTGAATGAAAATTAGTTTTTCTGCATTCATGTGTACTTTTATTTATTTTTTTTATTTTATGTACTTTCATCAATTAGAGTTTATAATAATACTTAAATTAGACTAATTAATAATGCATTGAAAGCAGAAAATAAAAAAACGTAATTTTCAATAAACAATAATTAACACAAGTTCATAACTAATAGTTTGTTAAATAGTCTAAAAGACTAGCATATTTTTAAACGCACTTCTACTAATTGGAAAGTTAAAATCTATTTAACTCGAAGCGTTATTGATTTCCCTGGCACTGTGGGTTATATCCTCCTTGAAGGCATAACTATAATCTATGAGCAATCTCATGACACAAGGTTCGAGTTTTGTGAGTAGGGCGTATGGATCGATTAGAGTTAAGAGATCGGGACAATCTATATGATACATAAAATGTCATGAACAGATGTAACAGCGAACATCTTGCGATGATTTTCCAATGTCTGGATGCCAATAAGCTGGCATCTTACTTTAGAAGAAAGACATTTTGTTTATTACTAACCTAATTCATTTTTTTTTTGAATACTTTATTATCGAGAAACTGGATTTGGTTAATAAAGTTTAGTTTGGAGTCAAAAAGATCTCCAAGATATATAAATAATAAACGATTACATTGGTTTTCGTATACTATGTCAACAACACTTCTGCCAACAATAAAAACAAACAATTATTTGTCATCAAAACTAGTACCTAATAATTAGCAATATTTGTTAAAAATCCAGAAAGTAATAAACTCCTCTTCTCAATAATAGTAAATCTTCATCCAGCGTACTAACGGGTGATTTTTTTGCTACTTGGTTTTTGACGTTTATATTTTTGACAGATCACACATGACAAATTCCACGAACATTTGACATTTCGATTCAGTATTGTTTGCCATTTCATCATGAATAGACTTACGCCTGAACAACGTTTGCAAATTATTGAAATTTATTATCAAAATTCGTGCTCTGTGAAAAATGTGTTTCGCAAGCTACGTCCGTTTTATGGTCGTCATAATCGACCCACCGACCAAATTTCGCACCAGTTTCGCTTTATTGGACATTAATCCACCAAATCGTAACCGTAGAGTGCGTACCGAAGAGAATATTGCTGCTGCATCCGCCAGTGTTGCTGAAGATCGCGACATGTCCATTCGGCGCCGATCGCAGCAATTGGGTTTGTGTTATTCGACCACCTGGAAGATTTTACGCAAAGATCTTGGTTTAAAGCCATACAAAATACAGCTGGTGCAAGAATTGAAGCCAGGCGACCTACCACAACGTAGAATTTTCGGTGAATGGGCCTTAGAAAAGTTGGATGAGGATCCGTTTTTTTTATCGCAAAATTGTCTTCAGCGACGAGGCTCATTTTTGGCTAAATGGATACGTGAATAAGCAGAATTGCCGTATTTGGAGTGAAGAGCAGCCAGAGGCAATTCAGTAGCTACCAATGCATCCCGAAAAATGCACTATTTGGTGCGGTTTATGGGCAGGCGGCATCATTGGGCCGTACTTCTTCAAGGACGATGAAGGCCGCAGGGTTACGGTCAATGGAGAAAGTTACCGTTCGATGATAACAGATTTTTTTTTTTGCCGAAAATGCAAGAATTGAACTCGGTCGACATGTGGTTCCAACAGGACGGTGCCACATGCCACACTGCACGCGAAACCATGCATCAATTGAGAGGCGAATTTGGTGAGCAGTTGATCTCACGTTTTGGCGCAGTCAATTGGCCACCAAGATCATGTGATTTGACCCCGTTAGACTATTTTTTGTGGGGCTATGTTAATTCTGTTGTCTATGGGGACAAGCCAAACACGATTGCTGCCTTGGAAGCCAACATTGAACGCGTCATTGGTGAGATTCCGGCCGAAATGTGTGAAAAAGTTTGCCAAAATTGGACCTTCAGAATGGACCACCTGAAGCGTAGCCGCGGGAAACATTTAAGTGAAATTATTTTTAAAAAGTAAATGGCAGAAATTGATTTATCGATCCAAATAAAAATTTCATTCACTTTTTACAAGTTTCTGTGTTTTTTTGAATTTTCAAAAACCAAGCTCTTAAAAAATCACCGTTTATATGAAATGATAGAACATTGAGGACAACAAATGCGCTATATATTTGCAGTGTAAAAAATAAGAATATCTTGTGGAAGTGGAGGAGAAGGAAAAAAAGCATGTTTAAGTTGGTTATACCCCTACCGGTTTGATTTGAGTACCAGACCACCAAACTACTAAGCTTTTCATTTGGGCAGATATCCGGCCGCCGAATATTCGACTATCCGGCCTAGCTGCGGGCCGAATATCCGGTATACGGCCAAAATCACTATTCGGTACAACTCTAGTAAGCAGTTAGAAGAATTCTTTGAAACTTTGACAGGTGTTAAACAGGGATGCAATTTCAGGCAACAAGCTTTCATCATGTTTATAGATAACATAAGTGACTATCTGGGTGGAGGAATAAGAATCGACGGCATTCACTTAAAGGTCTTGCTATATGCAGATGATTAGGTTATGTTTGATGATTCACGGCTTAATTTACGAAGAATGATCAACCAGCTGCAAAGATATTGTCAAGAATGGAGGTTAAGCTTCAAGATATCTAAATCTAAGGCAATGATATTCTGAAAAGGTGGAGGAAGGCATGCAAGGAATGGAAAGTGGTTTTCGACGGAAAGGAATTAGAAACAGGAAAATCCTACAAATATCTTGGAATCACCTTAATTATTAATATGAACAAGGAAACGCATTTCAAAGAAAAATCGACAGCTGCGAAATCGGCCATAAGTGCGGCTTGGAAAAACTGTCTGGAAGACAAACAATTGTCAATCAAAATAAAATATCAGATATTCCTGTTTCGAAGTCAATCATGATGTATGGGGCTCAATCGTGGGGCTATAGACAATACGAAGCAATAGAAAAACTTCTCCGATTTTTTTTTTTTTTTTTTATATCTTTGCACGCGCTCAAGGGCTTATGAATATCCTTTATATGTTTTTCTTAACAGAGCGCGGGCATCCGGTGGAAGAAAAGAAAGAAGGATAGGAAAGATATGTGGCGCGATGTTCTGAGATTAGAGCTGGTTGTTGTCTCAGATATATCTCCAGGGATGGCGGCTGAACTTAATGCGGAGAGAATTACCGTGTGTTATTTATTTATGTCCCTTATAATTCGCATTATTTTAGTTACTTCGTTGTCATATTTTATGGGTATGCTAGTTTACTCAAGCACATGTTGTTAGTGTTATGCCTGAACAGCATGTAATGGCAAAGCAGCAACTTATTTGTTGACAATATTTAGAATTGGTTTTTAATGGAGTATAAGAAGACATAGACAACGGCATGAGGTTGACAGGCGAGCACACAACTATCGCGCCACGGCCACCTCTTTTTAAAGCGGATATTTAAGCTGCCACTAAGCACACCAAATAATATGCTACTGGTGGAAACTGGTCGTCCGCCATTATTCATGGAAACCCTTAAACTCCACGTAAACTATATCTTGAAAACCATGTCTTTAAACGATGAAAGATTACCAAAACGTGTGCTAAGGTACGTTATAAAAACGAAATCGCTATTCCTTGAAGAATGGAAAAATCTCGCCAATTTCAGTGGTTACAATTTAAACCTAAACGAAGAAAACATCAGATAGCATTGAACATGTTGAAAGCTCTGTTCACCGTAAAATATATGCTAGTTTGAATCATCAACTGTGCGAAAACAATTATTTCAATGAACGATACTCTACCGACACAATATCAACGATCTTCAAAGCCAGAGAAGAAATATGAAATATTAAACTTGTATTTTATTCCACACCGTGAAGATTTGCCAATTTTGTGCTCTTTGCGCAACTTACGAAAGCGTGAAAACATATATATATAATTTTCTTAGCAGCTGCCCTATATTAAATGAATTCAGAATACAGGTGTTTAGGAAGCGAATTATTGAAGAAGCGGAGATGAGGTCCATTTTGAATGGATCTGATTGGGACTACTACTACCAAAAAGCATTAAAATATAGAAAATCATTTACATTACAATAGAAGTCTTTTTAGTCTAGATGTAAATATGTAATTTTGTCAAGCTTGGGCAGACGGTAATAAGCCATGTCTTAAAACTAAATGTAAAACTGTAAACAAACTTAAGAAAAATAAAATACTTATTTATCTAATATACCTAAATCTATTTAGAAGTTCCTTCAAATTATAAATAATACTGCGTACCAAAATTTTCGAAAATTATTTGTGTGGATTTTTGACAAAAAAATATTTTTTTTTGTTTGAAAATTCAATACTTCGAAAACGCCTGGACGATGTTTTTTAGGTTTATATTATTCAATATTTAAAATTTTCATATCAAGTTTAAAAAAAAAATTGCATTTTTTTCCTTTTTTTTTTTGATTTTTTGAATTTTTCATAGGCGTTTCAATGAATTTTGATCAAAACGTTTTTATAATTATTCCTTAAAATTCTTAATGAAACTGCCTACCAAAATACATATTCGAAAAATAATTTGTAGGATTTTTGAAAAAAAAAAACGTTTTGAAAACGGGTGGACGATTTTTTTAAATTAAGCTTTTAGAAAAAAAATTGTGTTTATAGTATCTACTGAAAATATTGTACTTTAGATGCGGTCGAACACATATAGATATGTATATGTATGTATATATTTTTTTTAATTTACACATTTTTTCATCCATCTTCTTGAACATTTATATTTACTATTTGCATTTGACATTTTTCTGAATATTTGAGAAAATTATATTCATAAAACATAAAAGAAAAGGGTACCTATAACAAATGTTACAAAGTTTTTAAGAAAAATCTTCTTTTTTTATTTAAATGAGTCGACTGATTTCTTTTTCTGATTCTGTTCCGAGCAGTTCAGAACAGTTTAGATCAGGAATGTCTGCTCTTGATTTGAGTGAGCACCGATTTGTTTAGAAGAATCAATATCTGCTGTTCCTGTTGCTGGTTAATTGAAATGTTTTTTAGCTAATTTTATTGAATACGACTCTTTGAATTTAAAGTATATGCTTAAAGCAATAACCAACTTACTAACCAATGAAAAACGTATAAATTTTTTTTTTAGATTTTAGATTAAATTTTTTTTTTTTTTTTTTTTTTTTTTTTTTGTATAATCTACACGCGCTCAAGGGATTATGAATACCCTTTAAATGTTTGAACACAGCGCGGGCGTGAGGGTGAGATTAAGGAAGAGAAATAATGATAGGAAAGATATGTGGCGCGATATTCGGAGACTGTAGGTGGTTGTTGTCTCAGATTTTATCTCCAGGGATGGCGGCTGAACTAATGCGGAGAAATTTCCGTGTCTTATTTATCGATGACCCTTATAATTCGCATTAATTTTTTTATTCTTAGTCATATTTTATCGGTATACTAGTTTTACTCAATCACATGTTGTTAGTTCTATGCCTAAACAACATGTAATGAGTAAACCAGCAACTCATTGTATGACATTTATTTTTAGAATTGTGTTTTAATGGAAAAATAAGAAGACATAGACTACGGCAGGAATCGAACCTGTGACCATAAGGTTGACAGGTTGACATCCACTGGCGAGTAAAAGTGTAGTAAAGTACCTTGGCATCTGGTTGGATCAGTACCTGTATTTCGACAGACATATAGGTGCTGCTCTGGCCAGGGCTAGGGGAGCCCTTGCCCTGACAAAACGATTGTTTTATAGCAGTCGTCTTGACAGCAGGGTGAAGGTGATTTGCTACATGGCCCTCATCAGGCCGATGATTGCCTATGGATGCCCGGTGTGGTTCAACGTTGCCCCATCTCAAATGGAAAAAATTCGGGCGTTTGAGAGGCAGTGTCTGCGACGTTGCCTTGGATTACACAGAACACCAGAGTCGGAGTACACAAGATATTATTCCAACCAGGTTCTATACAACGGAGCCAACATAAACAGAATAGATAATTTTTTGTTCAAGCTGATTCGGGGTCACGTTGCAAGAGCGATGTCCTCAACTAACAGCTTAATTTTTGGGGCTTATTACCCCAATAACGAATATTTTGAAAGTGCGCGGTTAAGTGGTCACATCCCTCCCGAGGCATTCCTCTATTTAGACAGTCGAGGGCTGATACAGGATGGAGGGGCGGTTCCGCTCATCTACCACGTCAGCCGGAAAACTGTGGATAGGCGACTCCTGTACGGTCGAGACGTCATCGCTCAAGGTGGAGAAGAGCGCCTTCGGTTCAGTAGGACTGTGTCCGATCGGGACCGAAGGGGTAGGGCGAAACAGGAGAACCAGTTCTGGGGGCTCTCTGAACAGCATCGTGATATTTAAAGTCGATTAGGATGGTATGTCTTGGCCGACTCACATACATTTAGGGTAATTAGGTATAGGGAACAGTCGGGGTGGCACGAAAAAAAAAATATGTATGTATGCGGAGGCATATGTGCATGTACCAGCGTAACTGTACATGTACGTGCGTACGTATATGCATGTACGTATGCACATGTGTGTATGGGTTGAATGTGTTGTGTGTCTGCACGCATAAAAAAAAAAAAAAAAATATAAAAAAAAAAAATGCTGCTGCGGCTGTTCTAGTTTTTAAGTAGTTTTAAGTTGTTTTGGGTATTATTAGGTATTTTAAGTGGTTTAAGTTATTTTTAGTTAGTATAAGTTAGTTATATCTAGTCTTAATTATTTTTAGTTTATCTTTAGGTAGTTTTTAAGTTAAAAAAAATACTGATACTGAGTTTTGTCTAAGAAAAAGTTTTCTTGGTTTTAAAAAAAATTAAATAATTAGATTTAATTAAAATAGTTTTTAGGTCGAAAGTCATTAGTTTTAAGAGTTATTGTTTAATTTCGAGCGCCCGTAAAGGGCCAGTAAATTAGTTGTAAGTTATTGATAATTAGGCTAGTTTTAAACATTTTTGTCTAGCTTAAAGATAGTTATAAGTTAAAATGAAATAAAAATGAATTAAAAAAAAAAAAAACATGGAATGAGTAAACCAGCAACTCATTGTATGACATTTATTTTTAGAATTGTGTTTTAATGGAAAAATAAGAAGACATAGACTACGGCAGGGATCGAACCTGTGACCATAAGGTTGACAGGCGAACACACAACTATCGCGCCACGGCGCGATAGTTGTTTTTTGGTTCTTATTGTAAGAGATTATAAATACAATACAATACAATCTGCCAGATTGACAATCCAATTTATACTCTATAATATGTGTTTGATAAAATTAAATTTTTAATTTAAAGGTTAAGTTATTGTTTTAATTAAGGATTAAGTTATTATTATTTTTTTCTATACTATTAGCACTAATATCGAAAATCACCATTTTGAATTCTCTTCTATATTTAAGAGCAATTTTTAAGAATTCATACAATATTTCAACATTCATTTGATTTAATAAGAAAATACAATAATCTTCAGCTAAGGTAAGTTTCTTCTTATTTCTCGAGAATCTGGGCATAGAAATGAATGATATCCTCACGTTCCCTTAAGTTGCATAAATCGCATAAGATTGGCAAATCACTTCTATGTGGTATGTAATTGAGTTGCAGCAGTTCGCCTCGTAAACGGAACATCATTGACATTGTGATTATATTATTTTCATCTTTGAAGTAGTTGTTATTGTTGAGTGTGTAATCAAGGCGGTTATATATAGATCGGTGAAGAGATCCTGCTGCTTCTTCTTCAAATTTTTCCCTATATATTACGTCCACTTTTTTTATTACATCGTACAATAATGGTCTCGCAGTACTAGGATTATCTAAATTTATATAGATTACAATTCCACACTCTTCAGCTAAACATTCCCATTCTTTAAAAAAACCTCTTTTGTTTCGTACCACTTGGATAGGCAATTGCATGACACGGAGAACATAGTCAACTTGTAGCTTGAGTGTCTTAATTAGCAACGGAGGCAATCCAGTCTCGATCATATGCATATAGCTTGGTGAATTGGGAGGGAGATGGAATGCTCTCTTGAGATAGTACCTTAAAAGTTTTTCTGCCGACACGTATTCTGAACCAACGCATACCTGTGCACCATAAAAGAGGATCGATTCCGCTACAGTTTCAAATACACGATATTTACTACTGTGTCTTATGAATTTGTTGTTGAAGCAATTTTTCCAAGAATAGTTTAATGCGGTTTTCGCCTTAGATCATTTATCTTGTAAATGTTTATCCATTTTCATATTTTGATTGAAAAGTACACCAAGATATTTGTATTCTTTTACAACCTCAACAGCATTCCCCTCGTAAAACCATCTCTCGTCTGCGGTAGTTCTGCCTGATCCCTTATGAATTACCATAACTTTGGACTTGCCCGGATTAACCACAAGATTCCAGAGCTTACAGAATTCTTGGAGCTTATTTAACATTAATTGTAGTGTTTCCGGTGAATTTGCCATCATCACTACGTCATCTGGAAAAACGTATATTTTTTCACATTTATATGCTCGGTCAACTGCTCTCATTTATGCGTAGGTATTTATTACATAACTTAAATAAAATAAATAATTCCTTGACTTATGCATAATACTTTCAATAACTCGCAATAATCCCTTGCAAAACCTATAAATAAGGCAACAATATAAAAATATAAAAATAAAAATGCAATAAACCTGCACTCATAAACTCAATTAATACAGCAACACACCTTAAACAGCACGAAAATAACTCAGGAAACTCTCCTGTCTCCGCACACCTCATTCTCGAAATAAAAACACATTTATTTTATAAACATTTGCAAACAACTCACCACGAACAGAAATTGGAATCTTCATACATGAACGTGTATGCGGTGTCAGACGGCAGTCAGTATGACTGATTTAGCTAAATCAAAAACTTTCTATGTAGGTGGGTGTATAAAATGTACCTTTCTGTTAAATGTTATAAGTAAATTAATAAGAACTTCCTGTTAAATGTCGACACGTGCTTCCGCAGACCATTTTCATTTTGATCGTCTTATCCAATATAGATATATAGAATCATCGTCCGGGTGCTGTGAATGTCTAATAAGGGTGCAGTCGTAAATTGCTTCAACACTGCCAAGGCCGCCCGCCGGTCGGCGGGGCGCCCCCGTGTCATGAATAAAACACAAATCCGCATACAAATTTCAGTTTTAATATTGGTTTTGGTGTCAGCCAATATGTTTCATCGTCCTTTCGATTAAAAATACTCAGCACACACACATACACAAACACCAATATTCTTAGTTATTATGGAGAATTTTGATAATGACATCCGACATAGACACTTATACATGCCGAGCAACAAATCGATGAAAAAGCAAACATTCACGCCGCATAAAATTTCACCAAACACCGAAAGCGATTCCGCGGCTTACACGCACAACAACAGCAACACCCTATGTCCTGCCAGCCAGCCAGCTGCTGCTGCACATCATACCACGCCACGCACGCACGACGTACATATCAAATGTAAATCATTTAGGATTCACAGGATTACAAGGATTATGTTTACGAGTCAATTCGCTTGTAAGCCAAAGGCCAATATTACACCCAAAACCAAAAACAACCCCAACACGCAGCAAACACTGGCAATATGCTTCTTACAACAAAACATCAACAACAACAACAAATAGAGCGCACCCCCTGGTGTGGTGGTTGGGTGAGAAAGTTTATTTGCTTCCATTAAGTCCGCATTCACAGGACTTATGATGACTGCTTTTCTATTCTTTTATAGTTTTTGTATCCCAGCTTTTTTTTACCCCCACGCAAGCTTTCACAGGCGAACAAAAAGAAATAACATATTCATCCCCTGACATGGTATCCCCTGATGAATGAGAGACGACTAGAGGAGAGAAGTGATTTAGTATTTTATAACATTTCAATGTGACGCAATTGGCCAACGATCTCGAATTTACTGCTTCATTAAATAAATATTCAACTAATCAATGGCAAGCTCAAGGATACCAAAAAGGATAGGAAGTAAAAAGCTCAAAGGACACACTTAAAAAAAAAAAACTTTCAGAATTAATTCCCTGATGATAAGCCTGATGGGCATCATATTGGGTTTTGAAGAACTATTGTCTGTCGAAACTAAGTTCCTATAATTGCGTAACAGGTATACATAGTATAAAGTTAGTTCAAATCCTTGGAAAACAATTATCGTATAAGATCTTATCTGGCCTATTGTTGAGGTCGTTTGGTGTGGTTTTATTAGTTTTAGTTTGATTGTGCGGTTTCAGTTTATTATCCATGTTAATTGGATGTTTAAAAAGGGGAAGATTTTATACGACCGACACATATATGTAGATTTATAAGGGTTGATAAAAATATGATTGTGCTTGCGATTAAATCGATTTAGAATGATAATGCAATTTTTATGGAGGATTCGATTAAGAGGGTGAATCATTTTATTTGTATTTGTAAAGCCGGTTGCTCGTTTAAGGAAGTGCTGAAAATCACATTTACATAATATTAACGGTAATAACTTTTGATATTTAAGCACTCAAACATATGGCTCTATTGTGCGACACAGATGGTAGATATTAAAGAAATTTTCAAAATATGAGATTTTTTTTTAAACCGGCACTTGTCTTATGAACTCTTTAACAAAAGAAAATAATGCAATTAGTATATAAATTCGTAGACTCAATGAATAAATCGTTAATGAAGGCATGTATTTTTACTTGCGATTATAGGTACTAACGGGTGATTTTTTTGCTACTTGGTTTTTGACGTTTATATTTTTGACAGATCACACATGACAAATTCCACGAACATTTGACATTTCGATTCAGTATTGTTTGCCATTTCATCATGAATAGACTTACGCCTGAACAACGTTTGCAAATTATTGAAATTTATTATCAAAATTCGTGCTCTGTGAAAAATGTGTTTCGCAAGCTACGTCCGTTTTATGGTCGTCATAATCGACCCACCAAGCAGGCTATTCAGCTCATTGTGACCAAATTTCGCACCAGTTTCACTTTATTGGACATTAATCCACCAAATCGTATCCGTAGAGTGCGTACCGAAGATAATATTGCTGCTGCATCCGCCAGTGTTGCTGAAGATCGCGATATGTCCATTCGGCGCCGATCGCAGCAATTGGGTTTGTGTCATTCGACCACCTGGAAGATTTTACGCAAAGATCTTGGTTTAAAGCTATGTTAAATACAGCTGGTGCAAGAATTGAAGCCAGGCGACCTACCACAACGTAGAATTTTCGGTGAATGGGCCTTAGAAAAGTTGGATGAGGATCCGTTTTTTTATCGCAAAATTGTCTTCAGCGACGAGGCTCATTTTTGGCTAAATGGATACGTGAATAAGCAGAATTGCCGTATTGGGAGTGAAGAGCAGCCAGAGGCAATTCAGCAGCTACCAATGCATCCCGAAAAATGCACTGAGAGGCGAATTTGGTGAGCAGTTGATCTCACGTTTTGGCGCAGTCAATTGGCCACCAAGATCATGTGATTTGACCCCGTTAGACTATTTTTTGTGGGGCTATGTTAAGTCTATTGTCTATGGGGACAAGCCAAACACGATTGCTGCCTTGGAAGCCAACATTGAACGCGTCATTGTTGAGATTCCGGCCGAAATGTGTGAAAAAGTTATCCAAAATTGGACCCTCAGAATGGACCACCTGAAGCGTAGCCGCGGGCAACATTTAAGTGAAATTATTTTTAAAAAGTAAATGGCAGAAATTGATTTATCGATCCAAATACAAATTTCATTCACTTTTTACAAGTTTCTGTGTTTTTTTGAATTTTCAAAAAACAAGCTCTTAAAAATCACCGTTTACAAGGCAAGTTATGCATTCGTAAAAAAAAACAATTCTAACAATCAAACATGACATTACGACCATAGAGAAGTCTAAAAAAGTGATCGGCAAAAATGTCTGTCTGTCAGTCTGTATGTATAACGAGCTACAGCCTAAACGGCTTAAGCGATTACCTTCAAATTTGGTATGTATGATTCTTTTGGCATTCCTCAGAGGGGAAATTGAATTTTTATTGTTAGGCCTAAAAATTACGGTACCTGCCATATAGCCGTTTAGGAAAAACTTATATTTCTCGAAAACGGCTCCAACGATTTTGATAAAAAAAATTTGAGAATTTTTTTTGTTGGCAATAGTTATCATTTAATCTGAACCAAGTTTACGGGAAAAGTCTAATAACGGTACATTTCATATAACGGTTTTTTTAATTTTTGGATTTCGCGGTAACGATACATTGGATTTCTTTCAAATTTCATATCTGGGAAAATAGAAGTAGCCAAACTAATTTTGCATATCAAAATTTTGCATAGCTTTTTTTTTCTAATAAAAATTAATTTTTAAAACTTTTTTTTTAAATCAATATTTTTCAAACTAATCAAAATAAAAACTTTTAAATTTTATAATCACATGCATATTAATACCAAATTTTCAAAAAACAATTGTTTTCAAAAAACTAAAAATAAAAAACAGGATTTCATCAAAATCCGTCCTACAATTTTCGAGATACTTTTTTATAAAATTTTCATTGATCCGTGGCATCTATTGGCATTCTTCGTTTTTTTTTCGAGAAACTGATTAAAGTGATGGTTTTGGCAGTTTTTATAAGTTGATAAAACCATTTTTACCCACCTATACACCATTCACTTTCATTATATAAATATGTATATGTACATAATTACATAACAAAGTTCACTATATGTATTTATATGCATATTATGCTCCTAATTTACATAATTCAAATCTATTTAAATATACATTTGTAGGTAGGTGTCTATATAACCATTCCTTGAATCATGTACTCACAATTCATTATAAATATTAAGAATCAAGGTATTCTTACCTACATCGGCTTTAAACCTGGATAGGATAACTGTAAAAAATGTCCAGAAATAAAACTAATCGATTATAACTTAGAATACTTTATTCTATAGCAATTCAATATATTAAATTAAAGATAAACGTTAGAAATGGATACAGTGGTGGTCCAGTATAACGAATCATATAATGTCCAGAGTCAATTCGTTATATCATACAAATCTTTAGGTAAATTCAAATTTTAATTGCATTTTTCATTATTTTATTTCATATCTAACTTGATTTACATATACCTATACAATATACATATTAGTAATAAACTTATTAATTTTGCTCAATTTATGTACGTAAATAGTACCTACATAGAGATATTTTTGCTCATATTTAAGAAGTGCATTTGTTTTTTTGGGAGTTGAATGTTATGATTGAATGCCACTCCAATAAACTTCTTAGAATTAAGACTTTAGAGTTTTCAATGTCATTTTCTGCCCATTGGATGTACTTGTCAAAAATTCCGACAGCTTCGTAATGACTTACTCTTTGAACTTCAGTTACTAAGCTGGCATTTTCATCGCTAACATTATCAACAATTTCGATTTCTTCAACATTGTTGCTATCAATATTTTCGGGTTTGAGAATTACTCCAACTGCATTATTCCAGGACTCCAAATCATTCAGTCTGAAAAAATGATGTAAGACTTCATACTCGTAGCTTAAAAAACATCATATCGTCTTCATTACGGAGAGCTGACAGAACTGGAATATAAAATGTTCTTACAGCACTTGTGAAGCACAACCGCGAATACGTTTTGCCATGACAAGGCAATGAGTGACACAGCATCGTAAAAATTAAGATCTTTAGAGCAATGATTATGCCCTTTTCGGAATTCACAATTTTCCTTGATTTTTGTAAGCATTTTTGTTGTCAGTTTCTGAAATTCGAAATGGACTCGAAAAATGTGTTCGTAATATCGATAATTCGTTATATCGACATTCATTATACTGGACCACCACTGTAATTACAACTGCACTTTAAATAACATGAGTATGAGTTTTTATAGAGTGACATTCTGATTATATAATGCAAGTAACTAAATAACAAGATTGAAAAGAAGGAATATATGTATATACAGTTAATTTTCAACAATAAATACACCTAACTTACTACACCTCAATGGTTAGCTACATTAAAGTTGTTAGCTAAGAGCAAGTTCGTACGATCCAGTCGTGCATTTTATATATTTGTTAAAGGAATAAAATTAATTAACTATATTCGTTGTTTAATGTTATGCTTTTATGAGACAATAAATTCTTATGCCGAATGAACTACAATTTAATAATAATTATGCCAACGAAATTGTTCGTTATCTTAATGAAAGTTTTTTTTACTGTCTACCTCTGTGTAATTTTTAATAGTTTTTGGAGGTGGAACTTTCTTTGAGATTAACATTTTTGGCAAACTACGAAACGAGACGTAACATGCGGAAATTTGACATCATTGATTAGCAAATTGGCGGTTGGCATATTAAAAGTAAGAATTTTTAGTTATATGCTCCCATTATGGCCATTTTCTAATTTCCTTAATAAAAATGTCAAAGTTTTGAACATTTGTTAATATAAAGTGTTAATACAATTCTAAGAATCTTACTAATTAAAGTTTTTCTGATACTTAATATATTTTATTAAATTAACGTTAACTAGTAAGCTGTTGTGAAAGTTTAATAACTTTTTTCGATATGAAGCTTTATTCTTGCTTATGATTTCGCTCGTATTCTTAAACAACCCTTGCGCCTTGCAAACCCTGTTAAATAAAATGCACCACTGGGTAGCACGTACATACTTTATAACGGGTCATTTTTGCTTCAAAAGGGTTTATTTTTAATAGATGGCGCGCAATGCGTGGCAAATGGCAATGTGTTTTTTATTCACCATTCATTGAAATTTCAGTGACTGGCCTTCTGTTGCGTCATCGTTTCAGTCAACGGGCTCACGAGAGACTTGCTGAAGATCCAATGTTTTCGGTCAACATTTTTGTAGCCATAAGATCCATTTCTAGCTCAATGGATACGCCAATAAGAAAAATTGCCATAGGGCACCCCGGAAGAGTTTCAAGATATGCCTTGTAGCTTATGGGCCGGATGAAACATCGGTCCTTATTTCTTCAAGAATGAGGCTGGTACCAAAGTTACTGTAAATGGCTCGTTGTAGCACCAAGCTAGTGGACTATTTTTTGCCTTAAATTGAAGCCCGATATCTCGACAACATTTAATTCCAACAAACTCTACTTGCACCACAGCCCGTGAAACAATAGATAAATTGGGAGACCGCTTCGTTGAACAATTAATTTCACGCTTCGGACCAGTGAACTGGCCATTAGCAAAATTGGAACCTCCGATGGACGAGCTACGGCGCAGTTGTGTGTGGCCAACATTTGAAATTAATTTTCTTTAAAAAGTGAATGCCAAGAATGGTTCGTTATCGTTAGACCAATAATAAAGATTTCATGATATATTTTATTTTTGTTTGTGTTATTTCGCATTAAAAAAATACCTCCTGATTGATCACACGTTTTATTATACCTACATTTAAATAAACATTTTCCTTATTTTTTTTTTTCTAAAACAAATGTTAGTATAACAATTTTAAATATCAATATAAAATGCACGACTGAATCGCACGTACTTGCTCCTATGTTCGATCACATTATATACAAAAGATTCTTAACGGACACGGCTTAAAGTATTTTTAAAGTTGCTTTTCACTTATTTTTTTATACAAAAAATTTCTTGAATTTTTTCTAAAAAAAAATGGTATGAACATTTTAAATATTTAATAATATAAATTTAAAAACAAAATTTCAGAAGAAATCCCACCCGTTTTTCAAATATTGAATTTTCAAAAAAAAAAAAAAACATTTTTTTTCAAAAATCCAAAGAAAGTATTTTTCAAAAATTTTGAATTGCGGTATTATTTAGAATTTGAGGTAGATCCTATATACAATTTTTTTTATTGAAATCCGTTGAGCCGTTTATGTGAAAGGCGAAAATCAACAAAATGGTTGTATGGCAGGTACCGTTAATAACAAAATATTTTGAATTTTCTTCGGCCAAAATGTAGACCATGCTCAAGTTAGTACACACACCAAATTTTATCAAAATCGTTAGAGCCGTTTTCGAGATAATGAAGATGGTAGAAACATTTCTATGGCAAGTACACTTATTTTGGGCGAAAAAACGATTCAAAAATCTATTTTGGACAATCACCTTAAACGCCTAACCACCAAGTTTGAACAAAATTGGTTCAGCCGTTTAGGCTGTACATCGTTCTACAGACAGACGGAATTGCAAATTGTAAAAATTGTAAAAAATTATTTCGAAAAGTTCGGTATGCAGTATTAAGTAAGTAAGTAAGTAATGAATTCATTTATTTCAAATTTTCTTATTTCATTTGATACATACAACGAATTTAAAGCTTTGGCTTTGCCGTCAGCTCAATGCAGTATTATATAGAACTTAACCGATATCCTATATAATCCTATTAGAATGTTCATAGAAATCCGTTAAGCGCTTAATACAATCTTATTTTTTTTTTTCGAACGAAGATAAAGACTACAACTACATAGTACCTACCTACACAGAATTTTTTGTATCAAAATTCGTAGGAGCCATTTTCTAGATAAGTAAGATTTACTTTTTTTCTTCAACGAATTGCATGGTGGGTACCATTATCTTAAAAGTATAAAATTTAGAAATAATTTTAAAAAAGAATCTAGGGAATCTACTAAGTAGTTTAGTTGGTCATCCGGAATAATTCCGAATGTTTCTGAAAGTGTTCGATTAGTATCAAATAACAGTTTTTTTTCTCCTGGAGACAAAAGAACTTCGATTCTGGGCTTGGAAGTAGAATCAAACCCAGAAGCATGCATACACTCACGCTTATTAAATGTCAAACTCAAATTTAACGTTTAGTCGGACTTGCTTACAAGACAAAATAATCACAAATGTGCATTTTAAACTTCCATTTGAATACTTGTACAAATACTCTATATACACTGAAAACTATACTTGCGGACAACTCCAATTCGGAACAAATTTACATTGAATGATCATTGAAAAATCAAAAGTAAATTTACAAGAAAGTGGCAGAGCAAATGAAATATTTTTTTGACACGAAATATTATAAGTATATCTTCTTCCCTTCATTTTGGTACCAAAACGACATTAGTTTTATTTGTTTAAATGCCTCAGAATTGGCAGTCAAAGTTTTCAATGATGAGTTTCAATGAAAGCTATAACTGGCGCCTTATTCATGGTCATTTTAGGTATAAAAAAACATTCCATACGCGGGAGGACACATAATTTTATTTAGCGATTATTTTTATCAACAACTCAAAAAAAGCGAATGGACCGTTTTCAGTATAGTTTCTGTTTAATTTTTAATATATAAGAAAATCCATAAAAAATATCTGATAATCGGATGTGAAGCTCTAATAACCAGACGGAGCGATGTTTGTTGTTTGAAAACTTATTAACGGACTTCCCGGTTAACTAAGTTGGTGTAATTTTGAAATTTTATGGTTTTGATCGTGTTTCGTTATTGCACATGTCATTTCCCGGACAAAATTGGGAGCATGACTACTGTCCGTTTATAAGAGCTTTTAATGTATATGCATTAGCAACAAATTTAAAAAAAAAACCTTGGAGCGGATTTTTTAAAAAATAATTTTTTAATGTATACATTTTGGAAACTATTTTTAGGAAAAAATATTAATATTAATAATTAGCTAGATAAAATAAAACTAAACCGTTTAAAAAATCGATTTTTCTTCAAAAAAATGCAAAATTATTTATACATACTTTTAAGTCTAAAAATAGCCGAAACTTTGAAAAGTATTTCTATATGGGACGTACACTGAGGGAAAAATGGCAACGTAAAATATAATAAATCCTATTTGATTTAACGTTGGAAAATAGTATCATGAACGTATTTAATTAGGTAAACGTTGAAAATATATTGATTTATCTACGCAACGTTTTTTTAAGTATTGTCATTCTTGTTTTAAAGTGAACCGTAGTCGATTCTACAATGAAACAATCATCCACAGCTGGTTCAAAATATCTCTCATGATACTCGTATTGCAGCGCCATCTACACAATCAACACAACAACATAAAATACCGGGTGTATCTGAATCTTTACGTGTTAATATTTCTGAAAATTAAGAATTAGCCGTCTGTCAGTCGCTTAGTAATCTTACTAATAGTCTTAAATATTTAAATATTTTAAGTTATAATGTTAATGGTTTAAAAAGTAAACTATTGTTCTCTAACTTTTTTAATTTTGTTAAAACTTTTGATATATTTTTATTATTTGAAACCTTTATATTAAAAGAAAATTATGAATTATTTAACTGTAATTTTAACGAATACTAGTTGGAATGGGTTGAAGCGGTAAAAACAAATAAATTTGGAAGAGCAAGTGGTGGATGTATATATGGCTTTAAGAAAATATATAAACACTTTTTGAAATTTGAAAGCATCGAAGGTTATAGCACTATTAGCTTAAAGTTTCGTAACACCTGTAAGCACCGTATACTTCCGGCATACATAAATTGCAACCACTGGGAAGATGATTTCAATATTTTGAATGACATCGTTTGTTCTAAGCAGGAGGAAAAATTGATAGTGATAGGAGATCTGAACGCAAGGATAGGAACCGAACAAGGATTCTTCAATGAAAATGGCCATCAGTCCCAATTAAACCAACGAAGAGCTTCGAAAGATACTAAAACTGATCGAAAAGGTAGATCACTACTTGATTTTGCTGATTCATACAATCTAACGATACTAAATGGAAGGTCTAAGGGTGATATCAAAGGAGAGTACACCTTTATAAGAGGTAAGGCATGCTATGTAATAGACTATTGCCTTGTTGCTGATGATTGGTTTTACGAAATATCTGACTTTAAAATTTATGCATGGATTTTCTCCGATCATATGCCAATCTCTGTAACTTTGAATATGTCCAAAGTGAATCATTCGCTAGATACCAACGAACTCTTATGCCCCAGACTTATATGGCGAAACAATTGCAAAAGTTCATACCAAACAGCATTGAATTTGCAAATTAATGCATTGCAATCGAAAGGAGAAGTAGTATCGATAGAAAATATGCAAGATGTTATTCGCAAAGCAGCGCCGAAAGTTATCAAAAGAACTCATCAACTTCAAGCTAAGCAGCAATGGTTTGATAATGATTGTAGCCGAGCGAGAGATAAGGTATTTGCTTTTCTTAACCTATTTAGAAAGTATGATACCTGCTATTTTAAACAAGAGTATGTCAAAGAAAAAGCGACGTTCAAAGAAATTTGTTCGCTTAAGAAAGCTCAATATTACGAAGAAAAAGCACAGATCATAATTGGGAGTAGAAATACTAAAGAGTTTTGGAAAGCAGTTCGTATTTTAAATGGATCAAAGCTTAGGATTGGTTTAAACATACCTACATCGGATTTAAAAATACATTTTCAATCCCTTTTAAATGTAGAGAGGTCAGCTCTACCTTTTCAGTATTGCGTCAATTACATCAATGATCAAAAAATGGACCGGCCTTTCACAATTACAGAACTAAGAGCAGTACTAGTTGAAATGAAGGAAGCCAAAACGCCTGGAGAAGATCAAATCCCTCACGAATTTTATAAGTATTGTTCTGACGATTTTGCCATCTGTCTTTTACATCAGCTTAATGAATTGTATGACAATGATTATATCCCTCCATGCTTTGAATCATCTGTCATCCTTCCAGTTTTCAAAAAAGGAAACCAAAATGTGGTTGAAAACTATAGAGGGATTTCACTACTTAATACAATACGCAAGATATTTGGAAGTATTTTGTATAAGCGCTTAAACAACTGGGTTGAGGACCATCAGATACTAAGTGAATTTCAAGCTGGCTTTCGTCAAGGATATTCCACAGTGGATCAAATTTTTACACTTAGTACTATTGTCGATATCAAACGCACGCAGAGTAAAAAAGTTTATGCTTATTTTATAGACTTTAAATCCGCATTTGACAGTGTTGATATAGATTTAATGTTTTATAAACTATCGGTATTAGGTCTACCATTTAAAATGTGGAAAACACTAAAAAAAATGTATACAAATTCCTCAGCAAAAGTTTGGGATGGGACCTCGTTGTCGGAAAGTTTTTTGACTCCAATGGGATTGAGACAAGGATGTATCTTGAGCACACTACTGTTCTCCCTCTTCCTTGATGATATAGTTTGTTATTTAAATGGCGGGATTGATATAAGAGGCAGTCTAATCAAAGTCTTGATGTATGCTGATGACATTGTGATGTTAGCCGACACTCCCATAAAACTTCAGATGATGATTACCAAATTGGAAGAATACTGCAAAAGATGGAACCTAACCGTAAATCGTGTAAAATCTCAGATAATGGTGTTTGGTAGAGGTAAGGGACTTCGGAGTGGTAATTTTAATTGGAAATTTGATGGGGTACCTGTAGAAATAGTAGACAACTACAAATATCTTGGCTTGATAATGACGCCGCAAAATAGTATGAAGTTTCATTTAGGAGAGAAACTAAAAAGTTCAAAAAATGCTATCAACTCTACTTGGTTCAGCTGCATGAAAAATAAAAATATTGGTCTACGTGCAAAATACCAGATATTTGAGGCTACTGCTCGATCAATTATGTTGTATGCAGCCCAGGTTTGGGGATACCTTCAATATGAGTCTGTCGAACAACTGCTTAGATTTTTTCTCAAACGAGTACTACACCTGCCCATGTCAACGCCCACATATATGTTACATATTGAAACTGGACTGCCAACAATATACATCACAACACTGAAACTACATTTCGACTACATCCTTAAAGTGCTTAACATGAATGTATCTCGCCTTCCTAAAATAGTAGCAACCTGTGCCTTGGAAAAAAAATCGTCATGTTTCGAAAAGTGGAAGGAATTGGCTGAGAAGACTGGATGTCCGCTCAATCTAGAAGCGTTTAACTTTCATCAAATGAAATCAGAGTTATACAATATTCTTCGGGTTCTGGATGGAAGTATGCACAAATCATTTATCGAAGAAGCACAATCTTCAATATACAGAGTATATTATCCCAAGCTCGAGCACGATCTCAGCAAGATAAGTTATTTCGGAAATAACGAGAGTGTTAATAAAATATCTACCATTTTTAAGACACGAGGAGAGTTACTGCCGTTAAATTTTATACCCCACCGCCCAGATCTCCCAATCCAATGTAGTATGTGTAATCTGAATACGCGTGAAGATATAATGCATTTTATAGGAATATGTCCATTACTTAATGAAATACGAAAACTATACCTAGGAAAACCAATTTTCACAACGGAAGAAGTTATTTATCTTTTGAATGGAAATGATTGGTCGGCTCTTTTCAAATTTGTAAAATCCGCATTACGATATCGTAACCAAATTTTAAGAGAAGCATTTTAATTATAATAATTATAGGTAACTTGAGTAACTATTTTGTTAAATTACAATTATATTGTCAATCTGACAGACGGCTTTTGCCATGTCATAAAAGATTTGTAAACCTTATGTAAATTCTTATAAATTATTGTATCTAATAAAATCTTATTCTAATCTAAATCTAAAAAATCAATGAAACAACTTTCATAAGTTATTAAGTACGTTCAAGGTTGTTTTAAAGTGGAAAATGATAAAATGTATCCAAAATTAAAATTACATGCACAACTATCAAAGTACAACATAGTTGATTCTACTTTGTTCAGCATCATTTCAAAGTTGCAGCCACTTACAAATAACACTTATACATTAAATTATTCTTCCACAAATATTGATGAAAGATTTTCAATAAAACATCAACTTTAATTTACTACGATCGATGGAAATTCAAAGGGATTCATAGTTAATCTTAAGTGGATTCCATGTAGAATCATGAAAACTGCAACAAAAAAATTACCTGCAACTTAGTGTCGGGTCGGCGCCGGCGTCGTCGATCGTGAAGCTTTGGCTTCATATTGTCCAGTCGTGTTTTGTCTTTCGGAGACTATTAAGAAAATTTGAAATGGTATACATATGCCCTAAGTTGAAAAGTAAGTTTGGTTTTAGTGAAATCATAAGAAAATTAATCCTAGTTTTATGGAAATTTATTTATTTTTTATACATTAGTTTATTTGGAGCAAGTCTGAAGCCAAAACACCATTTTCTGGTGCATTATTCGGAATCCCGATGCAATTAAGAAAGGTGGATCGTTAACATTTTCTTGGGTTATGCTGTTTAAAGAAAAGCACAAGTCCCGACATTAATATCCAGTAAATTAAAAATTTTATTATAAAACAAAAATTAAAAATACAATTTTTTTATTTCAAAATGATCGTTGTTTTTATTTAAAAAAAATGTAAGACTTTTATTAAATTCAGATTGACGTAAATCATGGGTTGTTTTTTTAAATACGTAAAGTAGTAAATTCTAAAACGTTTCATGGTTGGCAATATTAAAATTACTTTTCAAAGTAATTTCTATTAGAATTTACTTAAAACAACATTGAAACGTAGTGAAATTGAAATTGAATGATTTAAAAGTTGGTTCGTAATATTTTTAAGCTCGAATACATTTAATTCAACGATGCACCATTCTAGAATCGAAGTTGTTCCATTTTATTTTAAAGTTATATGACATTGACTTTACTATGATTCCACCTTACATCAAAGGAAAACGTATTTAAATCGAGCTTGAAAACTATTCGTTTTCATATAGGAAAACACGTTGAATCAATGATGTTCCACTTTGATTCTAAAATTTTCATCTTTCACTCCGAATCATTCCTAAATATCTTTAAATCAAAGTGGTTTTCTTGGATTTTACGTTGTTTTTTCTCTGGGTCTAAAATAAGAAAGTTTTAAAAAGTCGACTGCACACATTTTTGTTCTTAACATTTTTTTAAGCAATAGTATAGTAGGTATCGTCCTTTTTTTTAGAACAAATCGTTTCATATTCAAGAAATGTCAAGAACTTCCAATTTCAAATTTTCGATGAAATCAAATTTTCGAAAAATTTGAGCTTTCCAAAGAAAATGTGTTTTTTTTTAGTTTTTGAAATATTTTGGTTTTTTAAGCTTGTTGGTGCTTCTCCGTAAAAAAATCAACTGAACCGTTTTCCAGAAAACCGAAATCAAAATTGAAAAAATTTAGATTTACCATTTTGGCTTAAAAGATTTTTTGCAGCAGGCAGGATCACAAAAAAAAATTTAAAAAAACCTGTTGGCACAGTAAAAAAACGTATGTACAGGCAGGTACCAGGTTTAAAAAAAATACAACCACCCGTTTAGGCTGTAGGCTCGCGGACAGACAGACAAGCTTAATGTAAGATCCAGCTTTTTCGACTTTCGTATCAATTTGATCAAAATCTCGAAATTGATTTCTTTTACGAATTCCAAACTTCCATAATACCTAATACAACCTTTATACATAGTAGGTATCGCATGGATAAAATTAGCTGATGAAAAAACTGCTACGCATGAAAGTACATACACGTACCTACGTATGTAAGTAAGGTATACCTACCTCAGTTTGTAGAACTGTTTATTTGAAATTAAAAATTTAACTCCCCTGAACGGCGGAGTCAAAGTCAGGCCTCTTATTTATACACCCACTCTGAATTTCTAACGTAAAATAATAGTCATAAATATTTTTTTTTTAAATTTGAAATGCAGCAGCAAAACAAATCTACAAAATAAAAACAAAAGAAAAAATATACAAAAAAAAAATAAAACAAATAAACTTAAAACGAAAGGGCCCAATGGTTATATGAAAAGAATACAGTTGCCATAGAGCTTATGGCATTATCTTTTATGTTCCATTTCGTGGCATTTCATTTAAAATTAAATTAAAATACGATCTCTGATATTACCTAGGTACCTTTCCTGTTTTTTTTTTCTGTTTATACTCGTACATACATTCATAATACTCGTTTGTAGGTAAGTACCTACAGATAAATTGTATAAAGTTCTTCCATTCACTCCGCCCGCCTACACACTTTCGCAAACATAATTTTCCACCCTCGTTGTGCGTTGCGCGTCTTGCGTGCGTGCGTCGTCGTCGTGTCGGTCGTATTGTACTTTGGCGATGCTGTATCTTTCCTTTGTTTTTGAGATATTTTTTGTTTCCTATGCTAAAGCCATGGGTGTGATAAATGCAGGTTGGGGGTAGTAAATAAAATTCAAGACTGATGAAGGTTACCATGCAGGGAAGGCAAAGTTGAGTCCTTTTCCTTATTAAATTTTGTGCAGTACCAACCAACATACATATACATATCTGTACTTGTAAAGTATTTTCATCAAAGTTAAAATAAAGGTAAAAGTATGTCTCATAGCTTACGTATACAAGTAGGTATTTTAGGTAAAAGTTTTAAAGACAAAAAATTCGTCCTATCTTTACTCCTTTTAATATTATACATTAATATAGTGTGCATACCTACATATATGTCCTAAAAAGATACCTACTAAAAAAAACTGAGAAAACATGTGTGTAAATTTCTAAAAATAAGAGAAATAATAAAACAAATTATATAATATGGCACGCGTTGTTGTATCTGAAACAAATTAATTGTTTGTTTTCCTATTGTCAGCGGCACGTGTTTTCAGTTGACATCTTTTAGAAAATTGAAACATTCCAATTTTAATGAACGACTGAAATATAATTTGTTGGCATATTCTGTAATTGAAGGCAACAAGTTGGCGTTTGCCAAAAAAAAAAACATATGGCGAGAAATAACGTTTATTGGCAATGCAAAATAGGAAGGTATACAAGATTTTTTAACTAAGAAAATGGACATGGAAATTATGCAGTCTTTCGGAGAAGATTAAAATAATTAAAATCTTAAAATCTTTTTTATATAAAATCGCTTAAGCACGGCTTTTGTGTGTTATTGGGCTTTATCAACCACTTACAACTTTATTTCGGTTCTCCATCAAGCTGTCTTCCCAATAGCATGAAAGGATATTTATATCATCCAAGTTCACATAAAAATAGCAAAAATGACGTTGCGAGCTACCTCCCACTTACTGAGCTGAACCCCATTTTTTTTAAGGTCCAAAACTAACGGTACCTGCCATACAATTTTGGCTATCATCTCAATTATCTCGAAAACGGCTCTAACGATTTTATTACAAAAAAAAGAGTGTTCACCATTTTAGGTATATACCCTACCCCACAAACTTGACATTACGATGATGGAAGCGGCTGAACCGATTTGTTCAAACTTGGTACTTAGCGTTTTAGGTGATTGTCTAAAATATATTATTAAATCTTTGATTTAGACCTAAAAATGACCGTATTTGCCATACAAATTTTTCTATCATCTTAATTATCTCGAAAACTGCTCTAACGATTTTGATAAAAAAAAGTATGTGTACTATTTCAGGTATGGTATGTACCTACATTTTGGCCAAACAAATTTTTTACATAAATACATATGTATTGTGTTATTAACGGAACCTGCTATATAACAATTTTTTTTTATTTTCGACTTTCTCATAAGCCGCTTACGGGATTTCAATCAAATTGTGTATACTGAAGGTTCTTCGAATTCTAAATAATACTGCATTTAACAAATTTCGAAAAAAAGTTGTTTTGGATTTTTGAAAAATATTTTTTTTTTTGAAAATGTAATATTTCGAAAACGTGTTTACAGACAATTTTTTCTGAATTTTTTTTTAAGTTTATAATATTAAATAGTTATTGTCATTCCAATTTTTTTTTTTTGAAAAAAAAATTTAGGAAATGGTTTATATAGAAAATTAAGTAAAAAAAACAATTTAAAATTATATTTAGCCGTTTCTATTAAGAATCTTTTGCATACAATGTGATCGAACATAAGAGCGACTACGTGGGATCCTGGCGCGCATTTTATTTATTTGCGATATAGGTAGATACTATAAGAGCATGTTTGGCATTTCTGTCTGTTTGTCTGTCTGTCTGTGGGCCAAGCTACTAGCCCGGTAGCCAGCGTCATTTTTCAATGTCTGAAATGTAGACACTTGAATTATTTTTATAACTGTATAGATAATGTTATAACTGTTATAATGTTATAACATAGGTAATCAACAAAATCGATGCCTGTCACTCCAACACTGGGGTGAAGATTGACAAAAAAATGGTTTAATTGGCAAAACAAAACGACCTCACATTTCGAACATCTAAAACCCATTTAGAACGTTAGATGGCATTACACTAAGAAATAAACATATATTCTTGCCACCAGTAGAGAGGGGCCTGCAGGCATCGATTTTATGGGTTTTCTAACGTTAATAGTATATAAATAAATTCATACTTACGCAAATCTTTCAAAAATTAATTACGCTGTCTCCCGGGCTAAATGTCCAAAATGGCTGAAGCGATCTTCATTAAACATGGTACTTCAGCGTTTTAGTTGATTGTATCAAATACATTTTTGAATATCTTTTAAGTCCCAAAAAGAACAGTATCTACCATACAATTTTTTCTACAATCCTAAATATACAGAAAACGGTTCTAAGAATTTTGATTTAACAAAAAATCTGTGCACTACTATACTATACATTTTCATCAATAACAATTTTTATTTAAAATGTTAAAAATAGTAGGTACCTACATATATACCGGTTTTTGCTATTTTTGACTATCTCATTAACATCTCAGCGAATTTCATTCAAAATCGTTATACAAGAGATCCTTCAAATTTAAAATAATAACCAAGATTTTCGAAAAATATTTTTTTGGATATTTTTTTTTTGAAAATTCTGTATTTCGAAAACGGATGGACGATTTTTGTTTCAATTATGCTTTTAATTTTATATTATTAAATGCTTAAAATTACCATAAAAATGTTTTGTAGTAAAAAAAAAACTAAAGAATTTTTTTTATAAAAAAAAAATAAGAAAAAAAACATCTTTAAAATATAAATTTAATACTCGCGATCCATTCGTGTATTTAATTCCTTAATGAAGCCATTCTTATTGTTGACCTATAAGCGATCTCAAAATATTCAACCGTAATAATCGCGCTTCTAGGAATGCTCATCATTTTACCCTTGTGCCCAACATAGCCGTACAACAACTGATATTCCGAACCTCAAAACTAATATATTACGGTATCTCCTTTTACATCCTACTTTAATTGTCCTAATGCTCGCACTGTGCTTGCTCATATTCAGGGTAGTCAAAACCCCTTTAGTGCATGCTCAATTTAAATATAACGCACGACTGGATCGCACGAACTTGCTCTGATCACATCGTATGCAAAAGATTTCTGTTAAAAATCTAAATATATTTTTAGTCTTTTTTTACTTAATTTTTTTTATATATACAAAATTTCTTTAATTTTTTTCTAAAAAATTGGTATGACAATCTTAAATATTTAATTATATAAACTTAAAAACAAAAGATTAAATCGGGTTGTTCAAAGAAAAAATAATTCAAAATTCTGAAATAAATACTTAAACTAATTTGAGTTCAACAAAAATTACGCCATCTTATTTCTTGTATAAATTTGAATTTATAAGAAAAAAAATTTTAAAATGTGTGGAGCGGTTTTTGAAAAAAAAAGGTTTTTTTTAAACTTTTTGAATATAAATTTAAAAAAAAAATCACAAACGAAAGAAATTAAATAGAAATTTTAAAAATACAAAAAAATATTAATGAAAAATATTGATAAGCTATATATATGTATATGTGTGAAATTTCGAAAGAATCGCTTAAGCCATTTATGAGAAAGTCGAAAGCAAAAAAAAAACGGTCCAATGGAAAGTACCGTCGAAATTTTTTAAAATTTATTTTCCAACCATATGATTGGTCGTACTTAAAAAGCTGCACAGATTTTTTTGTAGTAAAAATAGTTAGAGCCGTTTCTGAGAAAAATAGGCTTTAATGTAACGGTACCGTTATTTTTTGAGCTAAAAATTCAATTTCGCCTCTGTACAACACCTAAAAAAACTCTATATAACAAGTTCGAAGCAATTCTGCGCACCCGTTTGGGATGAAGGTGTCTATACATACATACTGACAGACTGGCAGACAGACGGACTGACAAGCTGACAGACAGACGGACAGAATTTTTAGACCATCTTTTATCGTCTTCGCTTTCATCGTAATGTCATATTTGATTGTTATCTCAAAACTTTTTTTTTTCGACGAATGGATTACTTGCCTTATAGTACCTATAATTGTAGGTAAAAGGAAATCGTTGACATTACTTGTTAACACAAATTCCTTTTGGGTATAACATTGACCTTGAACGGATGTCTAGAATTCTTCGTCATTATACAGTTCAGTTTTGATTTTAACATAAATTAATGCTTACTGAAAAATACCCTCTAAATTCTAGAGGAACCGGCCACATTTAACAGTGAATCTTTTATAAAGATTGCACCTTTGTATTCTTTTTCCCAGGAGGAGCCAACCTCTATTTATATTTACGTTAATTTTTAGTTCTTTAAAAGAAATAGGTCGAGTTACTTTAAGCTTAGCTTAAATTATAGGTTGTATGGTTGTATAAACATTAACACATAAATAAATAAGTAAGTAGATCAGTTTTCCCTTAAAATTGAAAGTAAAGCTTTCACTAATTTAATGGCAAAAAAAAGTATTGCAGTTTTTTTTAAATTAAAACAAAATCTATTCAGCGTTTTGTCGCCTAATTTCATCAAATCACACTAACCACCTCGCCATAGTCAATGTATAATCTAAATGACAATATTATTTCCTGCTCTGCTGAACCATTCAAGCATGACAACTGCACACGCACGGCATCTGAATTTGAAACTCAATTCTATTAACTCAGCTGGAGTTTTTCCAAATCTAACATTGAACTTGTGTTTGTATCGAAATGCAAAATGCTGAACGAAATATTTCAATTTGCCTCTGGAATCTAAATATCTAACTATACCTATACGAGTGTTTGAGGACATTTTTCAATTTAAATTTCACGCACCTTAAAAGGATTTTTCGTTAAATAAATGAATAGGAGTCGTGTTCCAGCCCAGTTTCATCCACCAACCAATATCGCCTGCAAATGCAATAGAATAAATCAGAATGCCAGAATAAAACTTTAATAAAAAAAAATCTCAATCGAATAGAAAATCGAAATGTTCAAATAAATTCAAACAATTTTGCCGCCGGCAAATTGTATCAGGCAAACATAGGAACTACAGCAAGCCACAAAATGTGCCAGAAACAAAACAAATTACAGTTAACACATTAAGACCTCAATAAGAGGGGTGGCAGTGTGATGTTAATGTGGCAAAGGGACACTCCGGGCGGGAGCAGGAGAATGACTGCTGTTTATTCCTTTGTCATCAATATAGTGAACGATGGCTCAGCAAGGATATTGTACCAAGGTCGTAACTTGTGAGGGGTAAGCTATTGGGAAACTATTAAAATTATTTATTTTCTTTTTCGTTGACCTATCGCTTTTAAATGAAAATTTAAGCTTAGTAGATTTCGACATAAAATAATTTTTTTTTACTAACTAGCAACCCGTGAACACGTTGCTTCGTACTGGAATTATCATATTTTAATGGTGGTCGAAATTTTTGAGGAAAAAAAGGGAAACAAATGCAGTCTATGGGCTTTACCTACCCTTCTACTGAGTTTCAGGAATATCTCATCTTCCTTTTAATGATTTAAGAGTTAATAGGCGTTATTCTTCAGAGCAGAGCACTGAACAGATTTCGAACACAGATATTATGCACTGAACTTGTTCCAAACAGAGCGAGCTCTGAACACTGATATGTTTTTTAAAAACACTTGAACCACACAAATCAGAATATACTCGTATTTTCATTTTTAACTGACACTGATACACACCAGATACAGAAAATCAAAAAGCGATCAACTTCTTTCGCCAACTTATGCATATAATTATTTTTTTCTTCATATTTTCCTTGTGTGTTAACATGGCATTTGGTGCATTCAGCAATTTACTCTCATGCTCAGTCAATTATGTTCGAGCACGTCGAGTACGATCTACACATGTTCAGAACAAAAAAAGAAGCACTCATTTGGAGCTCTGCGTGCTCTGAGTTAAAACAGAAACACAAACAAATTTTTTTACAACTCAGACTCTGCTCTGAACTAAAAAAAAAAAACGACTAATGCAGAAAGAGAGAATTTAGAAAAAGAAAGTTTGAAAAATCATACGATGGTACTATTGTCCCATTTTTAACAGAGATTTTAAATTTTAAGGAGAGTGGCCTTACCTATTTAATCTTTGAATCAAGTCTTGTACATTTATTAAGCACTGCAAGAAAAAATATGTTTTTTTTTAATAAAGTCCCTGTAAACAATTTCTTAGCTACGGCCTTGACCCACCGCCAACCATAGAGTTGGAATGAGTATAAAGTTGGTTTTGCAATGATTTTGTTTTTTGTTGTGGGATTCTATAGTTGTGCGAGGGTTTAGGTATTAGAGCTGTGCTGCGGAGAAAAGCTATAAATCTTTTCAATGAATATATTTTCGAGATTAATAGGGCATTACTATTGAAACTATTCATCAGGGGAATTGGTATATTATGTATATATACTACTAAATCCATTGACATGATGGTTGATGATATGAAACGTGATGATTCGAACTTTTAATCCTGGGATAAGATTCTTTTGATTTGTAGTTATATATGGAAAGTGAATTTTTATGCCGCTGCCGGCATCAGGCACAAATTTTCCAACAACTTTTCCTTCTTAATGTCAGTTTTGTTAAATTGAAAATAAACCCAGTTAGTTAATAATAATCAGAATGAGCAATAGCCAGTCACTACACCATAGTCGATCGGGGCTTGGAGAAAAATGAATGTCCCCCTCCTTATGTACACTACTAGCGTTTTGCAATTTGCTTGATAAGCTTAAGGCTTGTCAACATTTCTTCAGTGTGTGCATAATTATTGTTAAACAAAATCTTTAATGCTAAGCATGAGGTTACGGATTATTTATTCAAAGGACAATATAATAGTGCGAAGCCATATTCTGGCACTATGTTCTTTTTACAGGATAAAACTCTTTCGACCACCCTTTAATTTTAATACGAATAAAGTCAGAAACTTCAAGTTCACAGGTAGTATCTGCTGAGCTTATCAAGCACACACGCCTTGCCAAATTTCAAATTTTCATTAGCTTTAGCAGTTCCTGAGATATAGGCCTCTAAAAATGGTAACACAAAGCAATAATACATTTAAAATAATACATTTTTTTTAAATATCGGGTGTTTTTTTTTTAGCTACATGGGAAATTTCGATGGTTGTTGTTTATGATTTGACAGTCTAGTCGTGGATCGTTTAACGTTGGAACAAAACCTCCATATTTTGGAAATTTCCTTTGAAAAAAAATTAATCTGTTCGCGAAGTTTCAGAGAAAATGTTGAGTGATAAAGCTTATTTCTGGTTAAATGGTTTCGTCAACAGGCAAAATATTGTCATATATGGACCGAAGACAATCATTAAGCCTAGGGATGGTAAATTAACGAGACTCGTCTCGGTATCCGGACCGAGGCCGAGACGAGACTACTTTAAAAGCACCCTAGACGAACTCCGATTTAAATGTATTAAAAAACTTCTAGAAAAATTCAATTTTTACCTTGTAAATACGCGCCTTTAAAGATGTCTGATAACGTTATCATATTAAGCATATTTTGTATGTTATCACACACCTTTGAAAACTACACTGAAAAAATTATTATTCTTAAAATCTATGAATATTGTTCATAAACCGAAATTCATTGATTTTTAAAGAATATTCATTAAATTTAGGTAAGCACTGAAATTTTTCGATTTTGACGTGGCCGACACGAGACTAACAAATGTCTCGCCTGGACTCGACTCGTTGCCAGCCCTATACTTTAGCCTCTCTGGCGTCATCATCGCTCCTTATTTGTTTCGAAATGAGGAAGGTGCTGCCTTTGCGGTGAATGGCGAGCACTATCGAGCCTTGTTTTTGTTTTCAAAAATGAATCAGCTAAACATCCACGACATTTGGTTCCAACAAATCGGTACAACTTCCAATACAGCGCGTTTAACCATAAGTTGCTTGAAAAATCAATTTGTTGACAGCTTTATTTGCTGGTCTTCTGTTAACTGGTTCTGTTAACTGGACCCCTCGTTCGTGCGACTTAAAACCTCTCGACTGCTTTTTATGGAGCTATGTTAAGTCATTGGTTTATGCCGATAAATCTGCAACTTTTGCAGCATTGGAAGTCAACCATTGACTTCATACGCCCAGATTTATTGGAAAAAGTAGTCAAAAATTGGACTGATCGAATGATGTATCTCGTAACTGCGGCGAACATTATGCCCGAAATCATATTTTTAAAAAAAATGCCATGAAATTATCTACCAGATTAAAATAATTAGAAACTCATTCCAATAATATTTCTGTCTAGTATTATTATTTAAAGTTCTCAATCGCTTAAAATAACAACAAAAACATTAATGTGAAAAAACAGAGCCAAGTTCTTCTATATACCTAAAAAAAAACCTGACTGTTCGACAAAAAGAAATTTGTTATTTAAATATTATGTAGGAGATTTACTCAGGAAGTTTTTTTTATTAATTAATCACTCCTTGAAAAAAAATGATTCGTGAACTCACCAAATTTAAGTCAGTATTTAATAAAAAAAATTCTCTTATAATTTTGAAATTTTTATATACAGGGTGTCCACCGGGAAGGTATACTACTTTGTTTGTTTATAATTTTTGATTAAATGAACGAGAATGGATCTTATATTAATAAATGTTTTATTTAATGTCGCAATTATGTATGGAATACAATATCAGTTAAATGTCCGCCTCTGTTAGTCTCACAAATGCGAGCCCTTTTGAGCACATTTTTCATTACATTCTCACACATTTCACGCTATATTTCATTAATTTCATCACGAATATTTTGTTTGAGTTGCTCAAGCGTTTCTGGTTTGTTTGCATAAGCCATGCTTTTCAGATATCCCCACAAAAAGAAGTCTGGAGCAGACAAATCAGGCGACCGTGGAGCCCAATCAACATCACCATTCCTTGAAGTAACTTGTTGTGGAAAGAGGTCTCGCAGTAATTCCATTGTAATCCTGGCTGTATGCGATGTGGCACAGTCTCGTTGATACCACATGTTATTTAAGACCTAAGCCTGCAGTTATGGCGTTAAAAAGTTTTCAATCATATCACGATATCGCTCCCCATTCACAGTTGCCGTTACGCCGTTTTCATTTTCAAAGAAGTAAGATCCAATGATTCCTCCTGACCAAATTGCACACCAGGCTTTTAATGCATGCAAAGGTGACTGATGAATAATTTGAGGGCTTTCTATTGCCCAAAACCAACTATTCTGTTTATTCACATATCCATTTAAATGAAATTGTACCTCGTCACTCATTATGATTTTTTCATGAAAATCGGGGTTGTCATGGACTAACTTGTGTCAACTGAATCTTAAATGGAAACAAATGCAAATCCTTATGCAAAATTGTGGCCAAAGTTGTTCTTTGAAGACCAATCTCCTGAGCACGGCGTCGAATTGAGGTTGATGGATTGTTTAGAACACTTCCTTGAGCAGCGTTTTGTTGGCGCGTTGTTTCTCCTTAAAATTTCACAAAACTTTCTCATCGCCACAGTAATTGATAATTGATTTTGATAAAATGTTTAACACCCAGTTTTCCACTTTTGGTTTAAGCTTCAGATCAACAATTTATTCGGTTTCACAGTGTCGTTTATGCCTTGAACTGAGCTGAATTTGTAGTTTAAGGTAACCGAGATTATTCTGCCGTTAAGGCATCAGTTCAGCGTTTGTAATGATTTTTTTTCCAGAGAAAACAAAATTGTGTACTCAAATCACTATAACAGATTTTGAATATTATTTTATGTCAGAGAGAGAAAGGGAGGACGAGCAAGAAAAATGCTGCCAAATATTTTCATAAAATATTGTTAAACGAAGTTCAACTCATCTGAAGATCAGATTTCACTGTGAAACCTGATGAATTATCCCAAAATTTTAAACTCAGTTTAAGGTTCAGTTGATCTTAAGTTTAAGCCCCCACTGTGAAACTGGGGGTATCGATTAAAACACGTTGGTTTATCGAATATTTTTCCATAATAAATTTGCCACGTGTCTACTTCACGACTGCCAAATATAAATTGTCAAGACTAATGTTTACCAAAATGGCGGCAAAACCTTCCCTGCGGACACCCTGTATTATTACTCTATTTAAAATATTTGATATTTAACATTTCACTTACCGTTCTTTACACTCTCACTAACTTTCGCGTCTGACTATTAACACTCTTTTTTTAAGAGATTGGCTCTGTTTTTAACATTATGTTTTCGGTATGCTTTTTACTTAAACTGGAGATTTTGATCAAACTGGACACATCACAATGTCGAAAAAAGTTGGTCTCACAATTCTGTGTGTTTGTCAGCGAATCTACAGCCTAGGCGTGTAGATGGATATTCTTCATAGGTGGTACATATTTTAGTTTTTTTGTAATATGCCCACATGTTTTTTTTATTTTTTTCTCAAAAAAACGCTTTCAATAATTCTTATAAAAATAAAATGCACGACTGGATCTCACGTACTTGCTCCTATGTTCGATTAGATTATATGCAAAATATTCTCAATGGATACGGCTAAATGTATTTCGTCGTTTTTCACTTAATTTTTTTATATATAAAAATTCTTAAATTTGTTCATTAATATGAAAAATTTTAAATATTTAATAATATAAATTTGAAAACAAAATTTCAGAAATCGTCCACCCATTTTCGAAATATTGAATTTTTAAAAATCCAAAAAAACTATTTTCCGAAAATTTTGAAATGCAGTATTATTTAGAATTCAAAGGAGATTCTGTATAAAGATTTTGATCGAAATCGGTTGAACTGTTTATGAGAGAGTCGATAACAAAATAACATAATAACAAAATAAATAATAACAAAATATTAAAAAAAAAATGTCGGCCAGAATGTAGACCGTACTCAAGGCAGTACTCACACAAAATTTTATCAAAATCGTTAGAGCCGTTTTTGAGATAATTAAGATGGTAAAAAATTGTATGGCAAGTACCGTTATTTTTGGGGCTAAAACAACAATTCAAAAATCTGTTTTCGGCAATCACCTAAAGCGCCTAACCACCAAGTTTGAACAAATTCGGTTCAGCCAACAGTTTAGGCTGTAGATCGTTCTCGCAAGTAAAAATCAGTTAATAAAGCAAATATAGTTTTAAATAATTTTTATTTGTCAAAAATGGTTATTTTTGGTAACTCTAGTAGAACAATTTTTTGTTTTTCGATTTTCAGGAAAACGGTTCATTTGAATTTTTGAATTTTTTGAAATTTTTTATAAGGAAGCGTTTTACGGTGTTATAAGCGGTTTATTAATTTCCAATAGAACCAATTTACATACAGATGAAAATTACTCTTTTTGTATAGACGCCCCATAAAAGTACAAATATATAATCCATTTGTCAAACAAATTAATTTTTATACGCATATTAATAATTGTTTGATAGATGAGATCTTAACGTGTTTTTATTAAAAAAAAATAAAGATTTTATCTAATCACACAATTATTTATTATTTTTTGCTTATATGTAAGCATAACTTCCGAACTGTATATATAAGCAATAAATAATAAATAATTGTCCTTTGAGTTAATTAAAATAAAATCTTAAGTTTATGACCATAAATTGGCCATCCATTTTTTTTTCATAAAAATCTTTTCAAAACTGGCAATGGCGCAGTGGATAAAGTGCTTGATTGCTAACTTAGATGTGTGGGTTCGATCCCCACGCTAGGCGCATTCTTTTCTATACCTCCAATTTTAATTGGATGCCGCCCATGGTTTAAAATGAAACAGTCAATACCTGGTTCTCAAATCCACTGTGCCAAACTAGTGCCGTGCAAATTCAGGTTGCATTTAAAAGACCTTAGGTCTTACAGGCATATAGTTGAATAAAAAAAATATATACAAAGAAAAAATATGTTTTTAAAAAAATCGCTAAATGATTTCTGAGACTAGGCAAAATGTTAAAATTTTTTTTTTTGAAAAATAGTTTTTTTAAAGAAAAAATGAAGGCTTAGCTAAATATCATTATATAAGCTTGTTTTTATTAGTTTTTATAACTGGTTCTGTAAACAGCATTTTTTAAATGTCGTGTTATTAAACTCAATACCCAAAATAGCCTTTGAAACTGCAAATAAGTTTAAGATCATTCGAAAACATCTAAATTTTAATATAAATACAAGTCGACCATGTGTACTAGAATATTATAAAATGTATAGGTCTAATACGACTGCCTTGCGGAACTCTAGTTAAAACCTTATATTGTATTGTATATGGGATATTTTCAATGTTATATGCTTGATTCTGAATTTGTTTGACGTATGAGGTTAAGTTAATAGGCAATTTGAAAGCTCGTAATAATGTACCAAATGTCGTTGACGAAAATATTTTGTTAATCTATTAAGAAACAATAATTCGAGATGACAATTTTTTGCAAATTTTTTCTTATTTTTGAAGATTTATTCTTCAAAATCGGTAAGATTTCTTCCGTTTTCGTTCAGATTAGTACGTTATTCAAATAGAAGAATTATTGATGAAAAAAAAAAGAATTTTGTAAATGAAAATAAACACTTAAAAAATGCCCCTTCATGTTAACGAAATTCTATACAACCGTATTGTCCAAATATGAAATTTCTTCAAATTGAAAAAATAATCTTCATTAATATTAAAAGTATCCTGGTGTTGTTCAGAAGTGTATGTGAATTAAAACCTTTTTATTTTAAAAGAATTCATCAATTTAACGAAACCTCATCTGTAAATTGATAATAACCATTTTAACAAAATGATCTTCAAATTGAAGGTTTTTTTTAACCATAAGACATAAGAGTTTTTGTGAATATCTTCAAATTGAATAAATTTCGTTAAATACAGGAGCGCATTTTCTTCATATTGACAATATTTTCTTAAATTGAAGAATTATTATTTTCTACGGTTGAAAAATAATTATTTTGTCATTATCCTTGAAGTGCTCAAAGTGTAAACAAGAATTTAAAGTTTGAAAGTGAATTATAGTGAAAAAGCCCACATTAAATTATAGACATCAAAATAAGTTATTATATTAAGTATTAATAAAATTAGTATTTATTTTTTATTATTTATTAGTAATGATAAAATTAAGTATGTATTATTAAATACCCTATCTACAAACGCATGCTTGTGTATAATACAAAAAATAAATAAAATGGTTTTAGACTTAAATCAAAATGGTATAGTTTTTTTAATAAATGAAAAAGATTTTTCAGGATATTTTTGATGTTGCAGAAGGTGGTTCATAATTAAAACCCAATTTGGGTTAAGTGGAATAAATTAATAATATTTAAAATGAAGAAGGAGCTATGGAAGAATGAATCATTTTTTCGATTCGAAGAAAATTTATCGTGAAAGTGAGGAAAACTCACTGACCAAAATTCATTAAATTAAAGAAAATGTTATCAATTTAAAAATGCAGGTCTAAAACTGTGAAGATTTTTTTTCAATTCGAAGAAAATTTAATGTGGAAATGACAAAAAATCATTAATTTGATTAACCGAATTCGTCAAATTGATGAATATTTCATCAATTAAAAAATATAGGTGTGTAAATATGAAGAATATTTGTTTAATTTGAAGAAAATTTAATGTGAAAATGAAGACAAATTTATTGGATTGAAGACCAAATATAGTCAAAAAGAAGAACGTGTTTTCAATATGAAAACTACATTTATTTATTTTGAAGAATCGTTTTACGAGTACATTAAATTTTAAGATTGTATGATTCAATTTGACAAAATTATGTGGATTTAACAACTTAACTAAAATTCCAGAAAATTAACGATTTAATCGTCGAATTAACAAATACTTTTTTTTACCCTTTCTTCAATTCTACCTACATTTTTATTATTATTATTACCAAATTTGGTTCATTTTTGGAACTTAGTCCCAACAAATTCTGCATACCGATAAACAAGAGTATTACACATCAAACACAGGTAACTGCTTGCTATACTTGAAAAAGAAATTTCAGTTGCCATGGTACAAAAGAATTTAGCTCTAAGGAAAAATTCTGGGAATTCTCTGAATTTCGTGTTCATGACAACAAATCATATCCTTGCAATTGGAATTCCCTCAACATAAGATTGTAAGGATATTTTGTTTTTGTTCTGTTTGGTACCTACATAATATCATCTACATACTACTTTTTTTTTTGTTTCACTCAAAGCAAAATCATCCCCTGTGTGAAAATCAGATTGCCAAAACGACACCACCCACTCGGAGAATTTTCTTTTTGAGGCTCATTCACAATGACAAAATTAAGCTCTCTTTTTCTCTCTATGTATAGATGTACTCGTACTTAGGTTATTTCGGATAGTCGGAGCATGCGTGGGGAAAGTGCAACGAAGCAAGGAAAAACTCTACAAAATAGAAAAACAATTGAGATAAAAAAAAAAACAGATAAAATAACTAAAATCCTGCTGGCTGAACGCCCACTTTTATGGTCCTTTGAGACGTGACGTGAGAGAATACCAAGTTGCCAGGATATTGGAAAGTGTTCGAGCTAGATATTCTCTTTCCTATACTTGTTTCCACTGTTTTTCTTTTGTATTTTTTTTCCAATCTGTTCCTATATCCATCCCGTTGATTTAGATTTTATTGTTTTCTCCTGCTACTCTTTAACCTTTTTTTTCCTTTTTTTTCAATATTTTTTTTTATCTGCCTCCGAGGAAGATTACCCTTTTAACATTGCCTCCGCACCATTCCATGTTTTCTAACGTCGTCTCGTCGTCGTCGGTGGGTTCGGTCGCCATCGTTTGTCGTACTCTTTTTGAAAGGATATTTTCAGGAAAGAGTATCAAGGAAATTGCACCTTAAATTGCTGCAAGTGTAATAAAATGAAAGCGTGGTAGATTTTCTTTATGGCCTTTAATAACGTGCCGCAAGTTGCTAGAAAATAGTCTTCCTTCCGTGCGTCGTCGTCGTCTCATCGTCGTTAGTGTCCTTGGAATGGGACGTGTGGCAGCCAGGATATACAACAATGGATGGACAAGTGGTGATTTCGGACACATATGGAGATCCCCCAGTGTCCTAAGTCCACACCACGCTCTATCATATTTAACAGTGCAGTATATCCACCATGACACCTAAAAAAAAAGGATGCGCATTAATAGGGGGAGTGTTTCATTATATATGGCAAAAGAGATACCATTATACTATGGCGGCATATACCTATATACATTTTGGGGATTATGGAGGATAACATTTGTGAAATGTTTGGTGACACACCACACATCGGGTTGAAAAAAAGGGTAAAAACGTCACTTTAAATAACGATGGAGAAGCAAATAGAAACGAATAAAAGCAAGAAAACGATCAACGTAACGTTTATTGGATTTTCGATTGGAAAAGATTTTCCTTTATTAGTGTATACTCACTTTTATGAGTATGTATACCTAACCACCTATAAATATACACCATTATTGTGTCTTCAATGCTAAGTATGTTCACTAAATTTCTATTTAAAAAAAGGAAAAACGACATTTCCTTGAATGTCGAATTAAAAATAAGTCCTTAAATGATATTGAAATCATGAACTTAACTCAAACTAGATTAATAAATATCTATGTACATTATACATATATAAATAAATATATTTTACTAGCAGAAAGTCCCCGTCGTTGCCCGGGCACCCGAGGCAAGTCTTTTCATGCAATATCTTTCAAATGAAATGAAAAATTAAGAAAAAAAAATTGCAAGAAAAAGGATTCTTCATTTATTTTGTCGTTCAATACCATAGTCGAGAAACAAACAAAAATAGTTTGTTTTGGTTTTGAGATGTCAAAATGACACTTCAATTTATTGTATACTATTGGAAATAATAACATAACACAATAACCCCCTGTAATTGAGGAAAAGCTTCCGCCTGAGTTACAAACGAACTATTTTTCATTTTGGGATTCTTCGCTTTCCGGAGGTTGTTTTTTTACTTGCGATAGGTAAATACAATTTAAGGAAAGTTATGCATTCGTCGAAAAAAAAAGTTTTGAGATAACACCAAACATGACATTACGATGATAGCGAAGACGAAAAAACATGGTCCAAAAATTCTGTTCGTCTGTATGTTAGTATAGCCACTTACAGTCCAAATGGGTGGCCGAATTCGTTCAACCTTGGTACAGAGTTTTTTTATGATGAAGCTGCCATTATGTTAAAGCTCATTTTTCTTGAAAATGGTTTAACGATTTTGATTTAAAAAATCAGAGTATTTTTTCGGTATGAACTGTTATAATGGTTGAAAAACAAATTACATATAATAGCTAAGAACGGTACCTTCCATAGGACCTATTTTTTTGATTTCTACTATCTAGAAAACGGTTTAGGTGATTCTTTCGTTCTTTCGAAATTTTACATATATTATATTGGTTTAGGTAGGTCAACTTGTGATGCATACCAATATTTTTAATTACCAATAGATATTTGTTTGTATTTTTAAAAGCATATTTTAAAACTTTTTTTTAATAATTTAATATTTTCAAAATAGCTCATTATTTTTGGTTTCAAATTATAAGTATACACAATATGCTTTATTCCTAGAAACCGCTGCACAGATTTTAATAATTTTATTCTCATAAAGTGAAATTTATCTTTATCAGTTTGTTTGCTAAATCTAAGCTCGGAAACCACACCTACAATTTAAAAAAAATATTTTGCAAAACTTAGCAGTTTGTAGGGTGAAATGGGCTAAGCGCAAAAAAAACAGTACTTGTGAAAGTAAAAATTTCGGGACTCTGAAAGTTTAAGCATTAAACTTGATTTTCTTTGTAAACTTAACATGTGCGAATGAAAAAGATGGCAGTTAAGTTTAAAATCCTATCAACTCTTATAGCTGGCACATGAAAAGTTGGGACCCACCAAAATTTTTTTCACTTTCATGTATGATATATGCAACTTTCCCAAAAGTAGCCACTGTCGCGGGGGAATCCTTGCAGATTTAAGTTCGGTTAATAGGCTAATTTCAATATTCTCAACAAACTATTCATTTCTAACATGGTGCCAAACACACGTGACCTTACGCTGAAATGCAAGGAATATTGCATGAATTCACCGAAAATATATTTCTTTGCAAACTTGAAAAAATTGATAGTTCAGTGCGAAACATTAGCAACCTTTTAACTTTCATGAAAATAATCCCGGCGACGCGACGGTCAGTTCATGTATGTGTATAAGCCACGCATAAATTACAGAAAAGGAACACGTCTATGTCGAATTTCTTGAATTTTTCATGCTGGGGCCCTGTTAGCGTGAAACTCAAAATATCGAGTATTTAAAGGTCTTAAGTGAGACCGCACTAATGCGACAACCTCCGACACTGCATAATTTTTTTCAAGCCGTACTTGAATGGCAGTCTTTTCCGTCTTCGCTATCATCGTAATGTCATGTTTGATTATTATCTCAATTTTTTTTGTCAAAGACTGCATAACTTGCCTTATATTGTAATAACTATAATAGCATGTAAAAAAAAACGAAAGCGAAGGCTCTCAAAATAAAGAATAGTTCGTTTGAAAACAAAAATACAAATAATAAATCTGCTTTGTTAAATTTAACAAAAAAAACTAATCCTGGTTAAATAAACGACAAAATAAATAATAAATCCTTTTCCTCACAAATTTAGTTTCTTAATTTTTTATTTCATTTGCAAGATATTGCGTTAGACTTTTGCCTCGGGTGCCCGGGCAACTCCGGGGACTTTCTGCTAGTTTGGAAATACAATCCATAACAGCGGAATCAAACAAAACAAAAACCAATTTGGATATAAAATCCATGAAAACAGCAAAACGTAAACAAAACAAAATATAATTTTGATATTCTATTTCAAAATCAGGATAAATTTAAGAGGTAAGTGCAAATATTTGTGTATTAAGCATTTAAAACTTAACTTATATATTAAATTTAATAGCCTATAAGCTGGTCAAAGGACAACAGAAGAAGATCCAATCATTTTTATGGCGTGTCAAATGGTAAGTCGTCAGTTTATCTGTCACATACAGACAAACTGACATCGAAACAAAATTACACTTTTATATATTAGTAGAGATTTATATATGTATTGGTATCTAAATAAATAAGCTTTAGAAAAAAATGAATACACTTCTGAGAATTTTTTTTCCAAAATAGTCACAAAAAAACAGAATCAAAATTCCGACAATAAAAGTGAAAACATAATGGGTCCATCTCTCCTTTGATCATATGTGATCACTCATCATCAATGACAACGTCATCGGTCTTAAAGAAGTCAGGGCTTATTCATATGAGAACGATCAACGACCGACGAGTGAACGATACACAAATTCTTCACTAATTCTAAATGAAATGGCTGAATTAACGAGTAATGTTAATGTGAAGATACCATCATTTGTCTTTTTTTAACTGGGAAAGTAAGATACAATTGGGAAAATTAATTGTTAGTGATGGTGAATTACAATCTAAAGGTTACTAAACTGTCAAACTATATTAGCCTACCATCACATAGCATCCACGCACACGTTAACGAACGAACGAACGTGATACGTGACGAATAAATGTCAGAAGAATTATTTAAGGCTGAACTAAATTCAACACACTTTTGTACGCAAGTGAAAAAAAAATGTTTTGTCTTTTTCCAACTTACCATATTTAAAATTTTACATAAGTAAAAGTTGGACCGCTTTTAACTTTTACTTTTGTGCCAAAGTTTAACACTACTACATGCAGACCAATACTTTCATGAGATCTCTGATGAGAGGAAATTTAAGCGAACAAACTTTTAATTGACAAGATAATTTTGTATATGAGTATGGCGCGTATTCGATAATTTTGATGCAATTTCAAAGTAGAGGATAGCACCATAGCCTCAATTTTCGATCGCTTTTTCGCAACCAGGGGTCGTGGTAGTATGTGTGTATTTCTCACTTTTGTAGTTTTGCCAAAAAGTCGCTCTATCTATGTAGTTAAGCCTTTACTCAAAACAAAGTACAGAAAATCCTGTTCTTCGATGAATTTAAAATTAGAACATAAAATTCTACACTTAACATCAACAAGTTTTATACTTTTCTATCAAGAATAATTTATTTAATTGCATAAAGTTACCACCACCATTTTTCATTTTCAAAAAAAAGGAATTTCTGACGTAGGTATTTGCAACACCAAAATAATTTTACTGCCCGCTAGGCACAAAACAACAAAATGGGAGCTATATTAAGTCTGGTTGATTTAACGAATGAATTTAATCTATATATCCATTTTGACGATTAATTAAACTTTGGTACCCTATAACTTAAGAACTAACTGTTTTGAGCAAAACAACGGTTTTGGTAGTTATTTAACAAAATAAAATAAATTATCATTTTTAAGATGGCGGCATTTCCCTTCCGGTTCCAAACTTCAAACTTGTGTTTTTTTTAATAGAACATGTTTGTCCAAACATAACTAAAAACAAAAAAATTCCCCAGTCAAAAACATAAATTTACTACAGTTTTTTTGAAAAATGTATCACACCCCAATGTTTTCGAACATTTTTCTCCAAATCTAACAATAAAAAGTTGTACCTACAACTTTTTTCAAAAAAACATAAAGCTTTAGAGTAATTTGGAAAAAAATGATTTTTTTTTTAATTTACCAATGAAAAACCCCAACAAAATTACAAAAAAAGCAAACCTCGGTAGACACATATTTGTTTTTTTCAAAATTGTGTGACACATCTATTCAGCCACCTGAAATTATAAAAATATTTAATTGACTGTATCGCACGTACTTGCTCTTATACTCGATCACATTGTATGCACAAGATTCTTAGTAGAAATGGCTAAATATATTTTCTTTAATTTTTTTCTATATTAAATTTGGTATGGTCATTTTATGTAATTAATTATATAAGCTTAAAAATACAATTTCGAAAAAAATCGTTATACGTTTTCGAAATATTGAATTTTAAAAAATATATTTTTTTTTCAAAATCGAAAAAAAAATTTTTTGGAAAATTTTGGTATGCAATATTGTTTAGGATTTGAAGAGAATCCTTCATAAAAATCACATCAGACCATTTATGAGAAAATCAAAAGTCAATAAAACCGTTGTATGGTAGGTACAGTTAATAACAAAATATATAAGTGCATATACAAATGTTTGAGATGAGCAAATAAATTTAAAGAGAACTAACAGTAGAATGACCAAACTGAGTTTTTTTCAAAATTGTATGTAATTAAGTATATTTTTTTATTAACCGGATGCTAAAATGTATCATAGGTATTGAGAAATTAAAAAAAAATGAAAAGCAATTTTTTTCAATAAAAACACTTTAATTTCTTCCATTTTTCTTTTCAAAATTTCTAGTTTGAAAATTAATGTTTCAAAAACTATTGCACCACTTAATTCAAAATGAAAATTAAGGAAGAGATTTCTGGCTTTCCAAAAAGGTATAGCATGACATTGTAGGTTTTTCCGTTGTTTTTAAATAAAAGGGCAGAAATAGACCCACGCTGACATACGATATTTTTCTTGTCTAAGTTCAACCTACACGCCATATCTTTTTGTCGCATCTTATACCAATCGCCCTTTACATAAAAAGCACATCAATTCAAGGACAGGGTCACACATAAAACAAAAAACTGAAGCATTAAAAATATGTAGCGATTCTAATCTTAATAGTTAAAACTTCGAAACCCTAAAATATTTTATCAATCAAAAAAAAAAAATAGTAAATATAAACTTACCGAGTCGGAATCAAATTTCACACATCACAATAATAAAAATAACAATACTAAATACTAGGATTAATTATTCGGAACTCAAGAAAATTTTCGGATCCGTATACGATTAAATCTTTATATACATCTATAAGATCAATTCTAGTGTATGCTTGTTCTATATGGTGTCCACTGTATAGGGTAGGTGTTAATCCTATTGGATCGGTACAGAAAAAATTCTCGAGGTACGCGTTGGGAAAACTTAATTGGGCTGACAATATCTGGCCTAGCTATAGTGACAGATGTCTCCTAATTAACTTGAAATCTCTTTAAGCTAGATGAAGGTATCATTTAATCATGCTTGCCAGAGATACTTTCTGTAATAGTATTGCCTGTCCTAAACTCCTCTCTTTTTCTTTTTTATGCTCCCTCAGTGCCGTTGAAGACCAGACAAATACTTTTTTTGTTCCACGTTCATACACAAATTACGGAAGATCCGATCCGATTTCACGATCCACTTCTGAGCTCAATTTGATTTATGAAGACATAGACATGTGCTTCAGTAGAGAAATTTTTAAAATTACTGTTTTGAATCTGGTTTCGTAGCTTTATTTTTGTTTTTATTTATCTAGTATGTAGGATCAATAAATTCAATTTTTTTTTATATATAATCTACACGCGATAAGGGATTATACTACCCTTTAAATGTTTCAACACAGCGCGGGTGTGAGGTTAATGAAGAGAGAGAAAGATAGGAAAGATGTGTGGCGTGATGTTCTGAAACTGTAGGTGGTTGTTGTCTCAGATTTTATCTCCAGGGATGGCGGCTGAACTAATGCGGAGAAATTTTCGTGTCTTATTTATCTATGTCCCTTAGAATTCGCATTAATTTTCTTATTCTTTGTCATATTTTATCGGTATTCTAGTTTTACTCAATCACATGTTGTTGATTCTATGCCTAAACAGCACATAATTAGTAAAGCAGCAACTTATTGTGTGACATTTTATTTTAGAATTGGTTTTTAATGGAAAAATAAGAGGACATAGACTAAGGACAACTATCGCGCCACGGCCACCCCGGTTGATAAATAAAATTATTGTAAATATTTAAAATTTGTGTTTGTATAGGTTAAGTTTAGTCTAAGAGTGTTATGTATTCGATAGATGGTGAAAGAAATAAATAAATAAATAAATAATACTCAATGAATTAAATCATTCAGTCCAACTATATCGGTTGAAAAATAGTAACTGAACGAAAAAGCACAATGAACAAGTTCAGAACAATTGAAAGCTTCGAGTGAAAAATGTATTGAAATCGTTCAAATCTACTGTAGTATATAGAGTGAAAAAGTATTTGAAAATAAATTGCATGAATGATTAACTAGAAATTATCGAATAAATATTCATTTAGCTACTATCGAATAAGTCGGTAGTTTTTATTGGATAATTCCAATTACTAGTCTACGTTTATCAACATGACAGTTTTATTTTGCTTTTTTTTAGGAAAATGTATTTGTAATTTGGAAATGTTTTTGTTAAATTGTAAGTTTATATTTATAAAACAATGTGAAAAGTCTGATTTAGAAATAAGTGCTTATTTAATTTGTTTTCACATACTTAATTAAAATAGTAAAATTGTAAAAGTATGATGCTTGTTGGTCTTTTTTTTGTAAATGAAAAACGTTTTTGTTTTTCTTCGTTGAATTTAATTTTTAAATGAGATTGAAGCTACTATAAAGGCAAGTTATGCATTCAAACCGGACATTACGATGATTTTGATTCTGATGGAATTCTGTCCGTCTGTATGCATGTATAGATACCTACAGCCTATTGCTTCACTGGCTTAGATTGCGGATATTTTCACGGAAAAAACTTCGAAGCGGCCAAAAACTGCGGGCAGATGGAAACATCGGGACCTAAAGGGCAGTAACTGTTATATGTTTCCTGTCACTGAAGTATTTAATTAACCATTATGTCAGTTATTAAAAATACCTTAAAGCTCAGTTAAAATGTCAGAAAAAACCTAAACGCATTTGTGACAACGCTGCAATTGTCCTTTTTACTTGCGATTATAGGTATACTATAAGGCAAGTTATGCGTTCCTAAAAAAAAAATTCTAACGATCAAACATGACATTACGATTATATAGAGAAGCCTAAAAAAGTGATCGACAAAAAATGTCTATCTGTCAGTCCGTCCGTCTGTATGTATAACGAGCTGCAGCCTAAACGGCGGCGTAAGCGATTACTTTCGAATTTGGTATAATTTTGGCATTCCTCAGAGGAAATTGAAATTTTATTTTTAGGCCTAAAAATAACGGTACCTGCCATATGACCTTCAAGGAAAATCCTATTTTTCTCGAAAACGTCTCCAACGCTTTTGATAAAAAAAATTTTGAGAGTTTTTTTGTTGGTAATAGATATCACTTGATATGAATCAAGCTTACGGCAAAAGTCTATTAACGGTACTTTTCATATAACGGTTTTTTAAATGTTTTCCTCTCTCGGTAACTGTACATTGGATTTCTGTCAAATTTTATACCTGAGAAGTCCTAGGTAGCCAAACAAATTCTGCATATTAAAATTTTAAATAACTTTTTTTTTATAATTAAAATTAATTGTGGAATTTTTTTTTGAAAAATCAATATTTTTAAACCTAAACAAAAAATAATTTTAAATTTTACAGTCACATGTATGTATATTAATAAACTCTAAAAAACTGCATACCAAAATAAAAAAAAAAAAAATGTTTTCAAAAAAAACTAAAAATAAAAAACCTGATTTCATCAAAATCCGTCCTACAATTTTCGAGATCTTTTTTATAAAATTTTTATTGATCCCTGGCATCTAATGGTGTTCTTGGTTTTTTCGAGAATTCGACTAAAGTGATGGTTTCTTCAGTTTTTATAAGTTTAAAAAACGAAATACAGCATTCAATTTCATTTATACATATGTATGTACATATCTACATACCTACGTTATCTATATATAGGTAGGTACATATTACCTTCCTAATTTTCATAATTCAAATCCATTTAAATATACATTTGTAGGTAGGTATCAATGTAACCATTTCTTGAATCATATGTATTCGACAATTCATTATAACGGGTTATCCATTTAGCGGTTTCAAAAGTAAACGTAAATAAAACACATAAAATATTTTTTTTCATGATACGAGTGTTTCTTTTTTATAAGGTGTTTATTGATCAAAAAAAACAACTTCTTATTAACTATGTCTGGCCAAGGACAAAATCTTCCAATTTTAATGATTAAAATTTTAATTTTGTTGGATATAGTTCACATTGCATTGGTAGGGCGCTCACTAACCAACTGATGAGTCCAAGTGAGATTGCCAGGACGAACTAAAGGCCGTTAAAAGCTTTTTTGAATTACTATTTCTTTTTTATTATAAAGTTTGTACGTTGACATTATGTGTGAAACACTACATCATTTAAATGACCACCTCGCGAATTGTTGCAAGCATCGATTCTTTTGAGGTAATTTTCGACCACTTTTCGACAAATATTGGGCGGTATCTCAGCCATAACTTGACGAATGTTGGTTTTCAAGTGCTCAGAAGTTAAAGGTTTATCTGCATAAACACGGTCTTTCGCGTAGCCCCACAAAAAAAAGTCCAGCGGTGTCAAATCGCATGATATTGGTGGCCAGTTGATAACGCCACGACGAGAAATTACGCGGCCAGGAAATGTCTCTTGCAATAAAGCCATATTCGCTCGAGTTGTGTGGCATGTGGCACCGTCTTGTTGAAACCACATATTCTCCAAGTCGTATTCTTCAACAGCAGGCAAAAAAAATCAGTTATCATATGACCATAACGCTCCGAATTGACGGTGACAGTCGTTCCATCGTCGATTTCGAAGAAGTAAGGTCCAATCACACCTCTTCAATGGTACGAGTGAAACGATGATACACATGCCTTACAAATCTGTAACCAATCCAGTCTCTTCAAATTTCTTCACAATTTTACCAATTGCGTGCGTAGTTGGACGATTATGTAAACCATAATCTCCTCTTAAAGCACGATATGTTGCTGTGGCAGAATCATCATTTTTGTAGTAGGTTTTAACAATTTGTATGCGTTGTGCGATAGTTAAGCGATCCATTTTAGTAAATGTCAGACTTTAAACTGAAACAAAAAAATTGGTTTAACAAATTAGTTTGGCAGTTGTCGAATTCCTGCCCTATACTTTTGAAACCGCAAAATGGATAACCCTTTATTAGGAATCGAAGTAATCTTACCTAGATCGGCTTTAATCCTGCAAAGGATAACTAGACAACCTATAACTACTAGCAGCGTCAGTGGTTACCTACACGAAAGTTGTTAGCTACAAGAGCAAGTTCGTACGATCCAGTCCTGCATTTTATTCTAAAATACAAGTATAAGTAGCCACAAGCACTGGCAACATGAATCCATCGTAACGTAAGGTATTTAATATACAGCCAAATAAATATACTCAAGGTCCCAAATTCCCACAAGTAAGCAATATCAAAAAACTTGTGTAGATTAGATACTCAAAGCCTATATTAACGAAGTTTCATACACATACGTATCTATTAAAATGTTCAATATCAATCTCTCAGAATTTCAAAATGTAGGTAAATATAATTATCAGTGTACCTAAAGGTACTTAATTTTACCTTCCTTTAATATTTCAGAAATTAAATTCCTGAATTTTGTTGACGTCAATTTCCATTTGATGAGAGATTCGATCAGTTTAATTGATTTTTCTTATCCTTTTTTTTTGATACATATGTGGATAAGCAACTGTACTACAAACAATAACAGTCCCACATAAAATTTCATACATAGGTACACATAATATTTTCTTATTTCATCTGAATGCCAATTAGGTATATGCAATACATATTTCAATAAATTGACAAAACCGAATCCATCAAAATCGATATTATATGACATTTTGGGCTTTGACAGAATTCTGCCAAACACTCAAAATCCTTTCATCAGATTTGATTATCTCGAACTCATCTGTATCTATACGAGTACTTATAGCTAAAGGTAGTCTTTTTTTTCCTTTGGGTTATTTCAATGATGTGAATCAATTGTTGATACCATTTTATAGTATTTCGTATTACAATTGCTCCATCACAATCACCATCATCATCATCATCATTGTCGTCATGATTCACTCAACAGCTTTCTGCAATCAAAACCCAGAAAGCTTCAGATATCATCGAGTATAATACTTCGAAAATCAATTTCGTTGCCATCAACATCCTTTCCTCCTCTTTCATTTCTAAACAGATATTGCAATAAAGTTTATGGCTTTTTTTGGCCCTCAACATTTATATACTGTCAAGGGCCATCTATTGGGGGATGTCGTTTTAAGGGAATAAAAATCTTAAGGCAGTCATTTCTCACATTCATATACACATACCACACTCTCCCCCAATGATATGGAAGTGATATCAACGGAATAAGATGGGCGTTCAATTTTAAAGGACATAGGACACATCCAATATGAACTTCTGCAAATGGAGTCGATCTATTTTATGGGATTCTCTAAATCCTGTTTTATTATTGCAGAATCTGGATAACAAAAAAAAAACACCAACAACAAAAATAATCCAAATACAAAACGAAAACTAAAAAAAAATGTATAAATAATGACGACAAAGATTTTTTCCGCTGATGCTCTCATCCTTTAATAGCTTCTCTCTTGTTATTTCCAGTTCCAGCTTTCCAGCATAGAGGATGCAACCCAAAGACAAAAAAAAATATACCAATACATAAAACGATGAACAGATGCTCTACAGTCGACACAGGACATCCTTACCATTTTTGCCGTGGCGTTTTTGCAGGGAGTTAGCTCTCATTTACTGTCATTCAACTAAAATACGATTCGGCTAAAGTAATTTTGCTTGTAGTCGAGATGGTCTCGCGGGAGTTTTGCCACTTCCTTGGCTCGCTCCCCCTCATGAGTAGTCACGAATTTCAAATTCACTGTCGTCCTTTTGCCCGTATCTCTTGCCATTACAGACAGTCACAAATCTATTCTAGATTTTTATTTGTTTATTTATTTTTTTGTTTTGATATTTTGTGAACTACTAATGCAGGAGGAGCAGGATACATCGTTGCAAATTTTAGGATTTTCTTATTTTTTTTTTCGTAATTCATGAGTAGCTACATTTAATGGAAAATCCAGACTGTAGAATATGTCAAAAAGTTCGCGAGTTCGAATGGACTTTACTTTACTGACATCACGTCTCTCTTCTGTGTGTGGATTCATTAATGTTTAGACTTTGGTTTTTGTTTTCTTGTAGGTAAATGCTCGGAAATTAATGAAAAAAATTAAAATAATAGGCTTGTGAGATTAATAATAAAGTTGGACGTATTTCAAATAAGTTTTTTTTTTTGCAATTTGGTTAGGATTTACTTATTCGAAGAGGTAGTAGTATAGCTGCATAAAAATGTCGAGGAATGATTGTTGGTAATTAGTTAGTTCAATTTTTTCGTCACATTAAAATATATGCTAATAGTGTACTTACTTGAATGGAATTTTTGATTTTTTCCGCCTTGAACTTAACTATTAATTTTTTTTAATGTGGCATTGTTTAATTTTTTAAAATATTTGACTAGGACAAACATCGAAGGAATTAATTTCTCGGGAAAAATTAAGGATACTAATTATATAAGTAGGCATATGCGCAAAAAATAAACTGGATCGTACGAACTTGCTCTTGTAGCTTACAACTTTATAAAAGTTCAACATAATTATGTACATAAGGGGCGTTTAATATATTCTCGGTATCGATATGAAGGAAAATGCGATTTCAATTTAAATTGTTTTTATTTTTCAATATAATCTCCCCTAACATCAATGCATTTATTACATCTTGAGATAAGCTTTTTTAAACAATCAAAAAAATAAATTTCCTCTTTCTCTGTAAAATACCCATTTATTGCCGACTTGAGTTCTTCATCATCCGAAAATCTTTTTCCACTAAGACATTTTTTCAAATCCGGAAACAGGAAATAATCATTAGGGGCAAGGTCTGGACTATAGGGTGGGTGTTGGATTTCTACGAAATAACAATCTCGCGCAGCAGCCTTGGAAGCTCACGCCGTGTAAACAGGAGCGTTGTCATGAAGAAGCAACACACCCGCTGCGAGTTTACCCCGTCTTTTGTTTTTAATTTCCTCCTGCAAATTATGCAAAGTGGAAGCATAGGATGTGGTGTTGATGGTTTCACCTTTTTTTTTGTACTCAATGAGCAAGATTCCCTTTGAGTCCCAAAAAACTGTGGCCATGAGCTTCCCGGCAGACGGAGTGACTTTGAACTTCTTCGGGGGGTCTGTTCCTTTTTTATGCCACTGCATGGACTCTTGTTTGCTTTCAGGGTCATAGTGGTGAACCCATGATTCGTCCCTAGTAACTATTCGATCCATAACACCGTCCGCGTTCTCACTACACATCTCCAAAAGCTCTCTACAGCATGCGATTCTCACTTCTTTCTGAGGCGCTGTGAGCATTCGTGGCACCCACCTTGCACTGACCTTTGAAAGGTTAACATGGTCATGAAGAATTGTGTGAATGGTACCAGTTGAAAGCTTGGTGATCTCTGCCATCATTTTCACCTTTATTCGGGCATCCTCAAGAACAAGTTTTTCGACTTCTTTTATGCTTTCTCCCGTACAAGCAGTAGCCGGGGAGCCGGAGCGGGGGTCGTCTTCAATGCTCTCTCTTCCTCTCTTGAACTCACTTGACCACTTTTGCAAAGTTGATAATGAAGGTGCGGAACCCTGGTAAACAGCCACCATCTCTTCATGAATAGTTTTTTTGATTTTTTCCTTGCTTAGTGAGAAATTTAATTACAGGGCGATGCTCAATTTTCACCATTATTGTCTCAGTTGCCATTATGATTCTGTTTAACTAGAGATATGACGCGAATTAATAATCACATTTATATGAAATTTTACATGAATGCACTAAAATAATAGTATTACTTGATAAATAAGTCAATTTATATATATAACCTCAGCTTCACCCCGATACCGAGAATATATTGAACGCCCAGAAACAAATGCATAATACACATAACAAAATTGTTAAGATTTCTTAGCTGTTATTGACTGCTGGAAAAAATTATGCATCTACCTTCGAAAATCTTTGGAGCCATATTTTTTTTTAAATTTATATGTATAAAATTTTGAAAATATTTTCATTAAAAAATATATTTACGTATAAAATTTTGCATTTAAAAAAAATTCAGTAACCACTATAGTTTTTTTGAAAATTGATTTTCAATTCAATTCAATTCATATTTATTCTAAAAATAAAATACGCGAATGGATCGCACGAACTTGCTCTTATGTTCGATCTCATCGTATGCAAGAGATTTCTATTAAAAATCTAAATATATTTTTAAAGTCATTTTTGACTCAATTTTGTATATGCATATACAAAAATTCATTAATTTTGTTCTAAAAAAATTGGTATGACAATATTAAATATTTAATAATATAAACTTAAAAACAAAAGATTAAATCTGTTTAATTAAAGAAAAAATAATTCAAAATTCTGAAATAAATACTTAAACTAATTTGAGCTCAAAAAAAAGTACGTCATTTTATTTCTTTGATAAATTTGAATTTATGAAAAAAATAATGTTTTAATCTGTGGAGCGGTTTTTGAGAAAAAAAGTTTTTCTTTAAAAACTTTTTGAAAATATTAAAAAAAAAATTCAAAAACGCCAATTCATAGGTATTCAGAAAAAACAAATAAATATAATTTTTGAAAAAAAATTAATGAGCAGTTTTCGAATAATAATTTTTTTTAATTTTTTTCTTAAAAATGATTTTAAAAATACAAAAAAATATTAATTAAAAATATTGGTACGCGGTATAATTTGGGCAACCTAAACCTATATTTTAGTGAAATTTCGAAAGAATCGGTTAAGCCATTTATGAGATAGTCGAAAGCAAAAAAAAAAAACGGTCCTATGGAAAGTACCGTTTTTAGACATTTTTCTAATTTTTTTTGTCAACTATATGATCGGTCGTAGCTAAAAACCCACACTGATTTTTTTTTTATCAAAATCCCTAGAGCCGTTTCCGAGTAAAATAGGTTTGAATTTAACGGTTATATGGCAGGTACCGTTATTTTTTTAGCTAAAAAAAATTTTCAATTTCCCCTCTGTACAATACCAAAAAAACTCTATATACTGACAGACTGACAGACAGACATACAGACGGACAGAATTTTTAGACCATCTTTTTTCGTCTTCGCTATCATCGTAATGTCATGTTTGATTGTTATCTCACAACTTTTTTGTTTTCGACGAATGCATAACTTGCCTTATAGTACCTATAATCGCAAGTAAAAATCATTTGTTTTTTAAAAGTCGAAAAAAATGATGGACAATTTAAGTGTGTAATATAATTTATACTTTTCGGAAGCATTTGCATTAAAAAAAAATAATTTTTGTCGGTTAATTGTCCATTAGTGGGAAAGTCTAAAATATGAAAAGTGGTTTTATGGGAAATACTTTAATATGAACGCAAAATGTAATATTAAAAGTGGACTGCACATATTTTTCATCAAAATTCTTGGAGCCGGAAATGTTTGTTAACATTTCTATGGGAGGTACCGCTGTTTTTTTGTTAGGTGAATATTGTTTTTTTCAAGTGGTCAAGAAACAACTGAATACAAAGTTTCGAAATATTCAGTTTTTTTTTATTTAGGAGGGTAAGCTGATTCGTTACAGAACACATAACGCACTATCAACTAAAAGAATTTAACATTTTTAAGGAGTGGACCTAGAAGTATATTGACTTGAATTACCTAAAATGTCACCAACCGTTAAAAAACTCTAATATTGAGAAGATTACACATATCACTCAATTACTTTTGACTGGTTCCATAAATAGATTTGGGTTTTCGTTAATAAGTAGACAATACAACGATTGTGTATCAAACATTACTCTATGAGATATACAAGCTTTGCAATCTTAATTTCAAAACAGGAGAAAAACATTCAAAATTGCATGCATAGTTCGACTCTTATCATCGATGTTTAGTGTAGAAAAACTGTTATGTTGGAAAATTCATAAAAAAATAGAAGATATGGATATCGTTAGTTCTATTTGTCCAATCTTTAAGCTTAAGAACTTAAAAATTGAGTTAAGACTGGAGCTATATGCCGGTATAGAAATAGCAGGAATATGCCCTACAATATATATATCTTTGAAGTGTTAAAGAACAAATTTATTCGATTTTTATTCGTTTTTTGGCCTTATAAATGCAAATATTGATAAGAAAATTCAATATTTTTAAAAACAGTGTTCCACAAAGTTATTGCCCCAGTCATCGTCTACAAAAGTATATAGATATATGCATCAAAAAAGGCGTAATGAGGTTTTCAAGTAGTATACAAATGTGTGAATTAAATTAAAGCAAATTAAGTTGTTGAAAGTCAAGACAGTATCTTATGTATATAGTATACGCACATATGTATGTACGTAAATGTTTAGATAGATCTTTAGAAATGGAGTTGGTATCTCCAATATGATGGGTAGGTTTTCTAGCATATGTGTATATGCACATGTGTACATATAATAATATGTAGAGATTAAGAGTTTTGGTGGCATCTAATCTGGCCACCTCTCTTCTCTTATCTATGCAAATTATATTCAATTGTACCGTTGAGATTAACTTGAGGGCAAGCTTTGCATTAAGAGAAAAATCGTTCGCGAGATTTTAATTAAACTTGACACTACGATGATGGAGAGTACCAACAAAGTGTTTCCCGTCTGTCTGTAGATCGTCTACAGTCTAAACCACTGAAAGATTTTCTTCAAACTTGTTTTTTTTTTTAACCCCTAAAATAACGGTAATTGGCGTACAATTGTTTCTTCTATCTTAATTATCTCAAAAACGGCTTTAACCATTTTGATAAAAAAAAAATCTGTGTACTATTATAGGCATATTCTACATTTTTGTATACAAATTTGTTTAAAATATTTTTTTATATTAAAGCTACCAGCCATAAAACCATTTACATTTTTTTGATTTTCAACTTTCTCATAAGCTGCTCAACACATTTCGATCAAAATTTTTATATAGGAGGTCCTTCAAATTCTAGATAATACTGCATTTTCAAAATGTTTGAAGGGATAACTTCTAGTGGGATAAACCGATTTTTTACGTAACGCATTACGGCACCTGTCTGTCTGGCTTCCCTTTCCCTCACGCATACGGAGAACTTTTGAAATGAATCAAATTAACAGAGAAATTTTAAAGCTTTTCTCAAGTTAAACAATTTCAATTATAAATAGTTCAACTTAGATTAGTTTAAGTTATCACTTCTGTCGGGCGTCCCGTGACGCACATATTTTTTTTTTAAGTTTTGGCTTATGTACAATACTGTTTTAAATTTTCTACGAAAGGAACCAAAAATAACCATTTTCTCAAAAAAAAAAAAAAAAAAAAAAAAAAAAAAACCGTCTTCCCTTCATTAATAAACTGAATATTTTTAAATAAAATTGTTAGTGACGTTTTCGATATAATTGGGATTTACCATTTTTACCCCCAAAACGTTTGTAAGATAGGTAGGTACCGTTATTTTTGAAGCTAAAAAAATTAAGAAAGAATCGAGTTATAAATAAAACGCTTAAGTACCAAGTTTGGAAGGAATCCAAAACTTTTTGTTTAGTATCTACTCGTATATACATATGTACATTATGTATATCACAAGTAATTTTGAATCGATTAAATGCTAATGCGATTTAAAATTACTAGGGAGCTTAAAGTTGTAATCCTTTCCGATAGCATTTGGGCCATCTGCTGAGTCTCCGAACAATTTCAGTGTTTCCAAGGTAATTGGCAGTATTGACGGAAGTTACTTTCAGCTTTCCAGTTTATTAAAAATGGAACATTATTTAGATTTTTGTTTGTAAAATTTATATACGTTGATATTGTATCGTTTAATTTGTGCACCATTGTTGCGTCCAATTACTTAGTTTTCATGCGCCATTTTTGAGTAGCCTTTATAACCGACTTTTCATCAGGCACCAATAATGCAGTATCATCAGCAAAGGTGGTCTTTTTAGCGTGGTTGTCCACTGGAATATCCCTAGTATATAACAGGGATGTCATTAATTTTTAAAATCATATTCATTTTCTGTCGGTTAAGTTAATAAAATTCGCAAAATAAACGAACATCGAGAATAACGAAGAACAGAGAAGAGAATAAACCCGCAAAATTGATCTAGAATAAATTTACCAAATACAAATTAAGTAGATGTACCAATCAAATTCCATGGCATTTTCGATTGGTATTCCCAATTGATTGATTCTGAACTGCTTGTAGATATTCCTGTATTTGTGAAAATTAAATTTAAAAAATATCACATCGACTAGTAAGAACTTACAAATTACTTGATTTCAATTTAGATACAAAAGTAGTTTAATGGTAAGACCGCACTCCGCGGATCTGCACTTCACAACGTAATCGTATGAGATTTTGTGAAGTTCAGTTGCCGCTTAGTTTTATACCAATAAATATTTTGCCGAGATTACACAAAACAAATCAAACCGCTGATTTTGACATTTTAATTATGTGAGTGTATAGTCCGGTCAATTAAGACATAAAAATAGTGGTCATATAACAAAAATCCTCGGAAAGCCAAATACTTGTGGGAAGCTGGGGTTTACCATTACAAATAAAGTTTTAGAAATCCCCATCGATCCTATGTGTGCTACAAAAGTTATTCGGGGTCAAAGGTCAAAATTTGAGGTTTTTGGGATTTTTCTCGAAAACCAAAGTTTTAGATCTTAAAATTCTCTACAAAAATGGTCTTTATGAGTTTTTGCCTTAGAGTTGCCATTCGTGAGATATCGCGATTCTAAGAGTCGCATTATACATGATATGCACATATAAGCTATGTGCACTTAAGCCAAGTATAAATAGCTATTTGTGTTTCTTTTATATATATTTTACTATCCTGAAAACATTTGTTGAAAAGATAGTCATTCCCTAACTGAATCCCCTCTACCCACGTGGCCTTGAAAAACATCTGGCGGAAGGAATTCGCTTTCTTCTTTTTGTTCGTCAAAAAGGAGCGTTTTAGTTGACGTATAAATAAGGCGTAAGGCCTGTTGTAACAACTATGAGTGACGTTTCTCACAAGAATTTAAGTTCCACTCGAGTTAAGGCGTTACACTGAGAAAAACGACTATAAACCGCCAAGCGTAAATACAGATATTTGAAAATGATATTCGTCATTTAAGCGAAAAAGATAAATAATAATAATACAAATTAAAGATAAAGTCAAAAGCTCAAATTGTGAGGGCTGATTAGAACTTTAAAGAGATATATTTATGATTTATCATCATTTCGGTTAAATTTTTGTCATTCCGGAAACGGTTGATCATTTGACCTAACAATATTTCAATTAGATACATAAATAGAGCTATTTTGTTGAAAAAAACATAGTTTATCATTAAGGAACATTCATTGTGTTTATTTACTTGCAATCAATACTATTGACAACATATCAGATTTGTGCGAACACCATGATGAGATCCTTATTTTCGGTGACTTCAGCCTGCCATATCTAAAATGGACTTTGTCAGACGACCAATCGTTTTACAATACTCCTAACCCCACCTCTGCCAAAGAATGTCTCTTCATTGATAGCCTAGCAGACCTTTGCCTCTGCCAAGTCTTCAAGCCCTACGATTTCCACAAACCAAACTTCCGCAAAATAAATGAATATCTCAATAGAACTCACTTTAATTTTGAAAATCTAACTGTAGAAGATGCCACATCCGCATTCTACAGAAAAATACTTTATGCTATATCCCTATATGTTCTCCTTTTTAGACTAAAAACTTCTTCCACTTCTCCACATTGGTATAATCACATGCTCCGTACTCTAAGAAATAAAAGGAACAAATTGTGGGCAATCTTCCTTCGCAATCGATCTCCTACCAACTATTCAGCTTACCTAGGTTCTTATCTACACTTCTGCGAGCTTTTCAACACCATTTACCAACGCTATTTAATCGAAATGAAATCTAACATTATTAATGACCCTAAGTCTTTTTATCAATTTGTCAACCACAAAAGAAAATCTGACGGGTACCAACCATCCCTTTCTTTCAATAACGAAACTTCATCCGAAGCCCTCCCTATAGCAAATTATTTCGCAAGTGACTTCAAACAATCTTTCACGGATGATTCTTTTCTTTCTGACACTGCTTATTTCTCATTTTTATCGAATTTCTCTTGTAGTCCATTCCTCCTGCGTTTTTTTTTTACCCCTATCTTATTGAAGAAAAGTTAAATCATTTAAATTATGAGTATATTCCTTGTCCCGATGATATCCCTGCAATATTTCCAAAGAAATGCTCCTCCACTCTTTCTTTTCCTCCCTCAAAAATCTTTAGTTTGTCCATATCTCAAGGAGATTTCTCTCAAGTATGGAAAACAGCGTTTATAACACCTATTCAAAAAAAAGGTCCTAAGTGTGACGTGAAAAACTATCGTCCCATCGCTAAACTGTCGCATATATCCAAAATATTCGAAAGCATTTTGTATGAAAACTTAAGTTTTCATTGCAGATCTCTTATTTCCCCTAGACAACACGGATTCCTCAAAGGCAGATCAACAACAACAAACCTCATTGACTTTGTTTCATTTTCCCTCTCAGCCTTGGAGAATGGAAAAGAGGTCGATGTTATTTCAACAGATTTTAGTAAAGCTTTCAATACAGTCTCAAACAAACTTATTCTTTTTAATCTTTCCACCCTCGGCTTTGAACCGATTCTCTTGAGATGGATTTCTTCTTATTTAGAAAACCGTTTTAAAGCGTTCGGTTTAATCCGTCTTATCAAGCCGTTTCTTAGCTACATCCGGTGTTCCCCAAGGCAGACATTTAGGTCCTCTCCTATTCATTTCAAGTATCAACGACATTGAAATGATAGTCAAACATTCCTCCCTATCCCTCTACGCAGACGATACTAAGTTTTATAAGGTAATTTCTTCTTCTGAAGAATCTTCCAACTTCCAACAGGATCTCGATAATTTTTTAATATGGTGCTTCAAATACTGCTTAGAGCTTAATATTTCCAAATGCCAATAAATTACCTTATTATGTAAACGCATCAAATATCCTCTCCGTCTCTATCTTCTACACAGTCAAACCATTTCCCCCGTGCAGGTGATCCGTGACCTTAGGATAATTCGCGACAATGAGCTGAATTTTCTCAAACATATCGACGATATAATTCTTAAGGCAAATTCAGCACTTGGCTTCGTGAAACGATGGTCCAAGGAATTTGCAGACCCTACGTTACCCGACTCTTTACATATCATTTGTTCGTCCGCTTCTTGAATACGCTTGTCAAGTCTGGTCGCCTAACCAACAAGTGCACATTGCCAGAATTGAGAGCATACAATGCCGTTTCGTTCGATTTGCTCTTCGAGGTCTTAATTGGAGTAATCCCTTAATATTACTTCCTTATCAAGACCGAATCAAACTTCTCAACCTGAATACGCTGAAAAATTGAAAAGAAATATTTGACATTCTCTTCATTCACCGGATCTTTTCAGGTGCCATTGACTGTACAGCCCTTATTGAATCCATCTTTCTAAATACTAACCCTCGTAACAATCGTAATCCTATAGCATCTTCAATCTTCCCACCCATCGCACCTCTTTTGGCTCCAATGAATCCATCTCCCGAATGCTGAGGAGTTTCAATTCTAACTCTTCTTGTTTTGACTTTAATATTAGTATCAGTACTCCCTGCCTAAAGCTTCGTCTCCTGAGCCCCCAGCCGCAGTTAATTTAAGTCTTAGCTATTAAGTTTCTACTTTTTAAGTTAGATTAAGAAAATAGCTTGTATTAAGAAAATAGCTTGTATTAAATGGGGGTTTTGCCCCCACCAAAATTTAAGAAATTAGTACGATTATAAAAGTTTTGAATATTTTGAAATATCTTAAATTTTATCCACGATAATAGCAACGTCTATAATTTGTTTACGTATTTTACTTGTACAATATGTTGTATACATTGGTTTTATTATTGTGTATATAATATATGTAGGACTCTTAGTCTAGGGGAATGTATCTTACAGAGTCACTTCCTTGTAAATAAATAACTACACGATTTATACTACACGTTTGGTTACATATCTATAAGTTATTTATAATATTATTAAACTTAGCTTTACATCAATCACTTGGAAGAAACAACAATTCGTCTTGGATTGATCTACTTGTTTTTAACACAACCGATCGACGCAATCATTTCATGATGAATGCTCGATTATTCTTTCTTCAGATAGAATAATATAAAGGGGACGCACATTCTGTTTTGCGTTCTCGTTCTTTATCTGTCGTTGTGTGCGTGTGTCTCTGTCTCGTCATGTTAGCCTGGGTCGTATGGAGTGATGCAGAATCGGTCGAATCCCACATATATGTACACAATATACCCATGTTACTAAACAAATCTTAAATTATGTACTTTGATTTGTTTTTGTTTATTTTGTCAAATTTACAAGAACGTTCCCAAAATGATGGTTTTCTGTAAAATATTTACTTAAAAGCAATATTACAAACAAAGTATAGAATTCTGTGTGCTGCCCTGCCCAAGTTTAATAATATAAAAATTTTTAGTATAAACTGAGAGCCACCATTATAGCATGCAATTTTGTTTGTCATAAAACCAATCTTGAAATTCGCAACCTTGGTGATTTTGAGCCACTTTCATTTGTAGCCTTTTTAACATCAGCAATAAATTGTTCTTGTTGCTGACCAATTGGTTCAATTTTTTCCCTATTGGATCATATAGGTTTACAGAAAAATTCAAGTTTTTCTCTAGTTCGTTCCTGTGCATAACGAGCTTACCTCAACCTTTTGTCCTCTTATTCACGAGTTTGCAATTGCACATCAAAGGGCAGTAGATAGGTGCTATTTTAAACTCTTTTTTGTATAACAAAATTAATTGTTGTTACCTGCATTTATGTTTTAATGACTTTTTTAAAGTACTGCTGATTATCATTTAGATTTGTCAGTTGGATGTTGGATGCGAGATATTATGCATAGTTTGGTAATTTATAATCAAGACTTTGTTTTTTTTTTTGTTTTTATAATAAACAGGCATGAAAGGGGTTTGGGCTACCCTTTTTAATATGACAAGCACAGAGCGAGCTTTAGAAAAATAGGGAAGGATTAAAAAGGAGATACCGATATACATTAGTTTTAAAGTTCAGAATATCAAAATGAGGGGGAAAAATAGAGCCTGGTAAAGCATTCCACATACGTGTTAAACGACTAAAGAAAGAATCTCTGTACTTCACAGTACGTTCGAAATTGGGCTCAAGGGTAAACTGATGACCATTCCTAGAAGCGCGACTATTACGGTTGAATTGTTTAAGGGGAGGAATGCAACTGGCTACTTCGCTAGAACACTGTTTATAAAAATAGCGATAAAATAGCGAAATACATGAAACATTACGACGATGTTCGACAGATGTAAATTACTCCACTATGGTTCTATCGCCATCATTCCTAGAGCTCTATTTTGAATTCTATCTAAGAGACTCAAATAAGTTTTGGGAAGTTAGAGGCAGAGAGTTTCGGACAAGAAACTGCATGTCTAAAAATATTTTTTATCCGTTGCAAAAGACCGTTTACATTCCATCTTGCGATTTTAAGTCTATCTATATTTCTGTCTATCCATATTTTTAAGAGCTATATTCTTAACTTAGCTGTTTCATGTTTAATACTTTTTTGCCAATTCTTTCATGGAAGTTTCTTCGTTCTTCTGAACATTTTTTCACAATCTCGAAATTAAAAAAAAATGTTTACAAGCGATAAAACAACATGGCTGCCATGAATTGACTAAATCCTTTATTTAGCTGCTTAATGATCGATTTTTCATTCATAGATAAAAAACACCAACAAAGCGCAATGAAAGTAAATATGCATATCGTGGTTAGCCCATAGAATTCGAACCACGGATTTATGACATGACAGCCCCATGTATTTAATATTACGCCACAGACTAGGTACTCCAATTTTTGTTTAATTAAATAAATACATCACGATTCTCACATATCAAAAGAATAGTTTGCCTAATCAATGTAACCACTTCTTTCACATAAATTAAGCTTTCAATTAACTACCCCTAGTCAATCTCATTCCCAATCAATCAAAACGTCTCTATTTCCGAACATTCACACGGTCATTTCTTTTTACTATCGAAAAATCCCATATGACCATAGAAGCTATATAGAAGCTATCATGGTCTGACCCAGATACCCAAAGCCGAATTCAACATTCTCTACGCATCTTTGTTCTATTGCCATATTCCACCACCCCTGCTACATACTTTAACTATTATATCCCATTGAAATCAAAAAATGAATCTCAAATTCAGATAACAGGTGCTTAATACCACATTTTCATAATGCACAATTAATGTACCATCACCACGGACACTGGAAACCGACAACGAGTCAAAAGTCAAAGCCGTATTATATATATAGGGATTGAAAACATCGGAAAGACAAACAAAAAAAAAATTGCCACTTGGGAGTCATAATCCGACGCCCATTTGATGCCATCCTCATTCGCATCACCAAAACAAATCATTGATTCAACCAGCCACGAAGATAAAGCAAATCCAACAATATATATTTTTATACCCACCACAAGGCATATTCACTATCTAAACACCAACCCTTGGGTTAATATAAATTTCATATGATTTTCACCCTCTCAATTATATGCGCTCACCACCAACTATACCACCCCATTATGTTATGAGAATTGGCCTTAAAAATCGGCGCAGAACACACAACAACGAAAAAACATTATCAACTCCTTATTGCATTAAAATCACATCATACAACATCATAAACGAGAAGCATACGGTTCATTGGCGGAGTTTTATAATAATACGAGTATTGCGAGGACGAGCCGTTGCGCTCTGGTGAAGACCAAAGAGTACAGAGTCATTCTTTTGACAGGACAAGCTCTGGTTCTGTTAAAAGGGTCGTCTGTTAGCGAGCTGGCACGCATTCAATCAAACTGTCAAGCATCTGAAATGTGTGAAATAGCTGGGACTTTTTTTTACAAAAAAATTAGAAAAAAATAACAAAACATAGACTATACTTATACTCACAAATAATGCACACCACCATCGCTGTCTGAGTTCTCTAAGGGCTGAAATTGGAAATAAATACGGATACCTGTCGTGTGGAGAAGCCAGGAGAATTTCTTAGGGATTTTTTTTGGAACAAATTGGTTTAGCATTTATGTGAAATTAAGTTCTTCTTGAGTTAAGTTTTTGCATGTTCTTAATGCCGGAAAAGAATAAATTCAAAATAGCTTTTAACGGGCTTTAGTCCAACAAAAATTGGCGTTTCGTCCCAGCGATCTCACATGGACTCATCAGTTGACTAGTGAGAACCTTTGTCAATACCCAATTTTTGCCAAGTTGACAATAAGACTAGAGGTCCTAATCATTAAATTGGAAATTTTTGGCCTTTAAGGCCGTGTGTGAATTGCGTTAAAATGTTAGTTAAATTTTCTACCTTGGTTAAATTTTGAAGTTTGGTTTGTGGTGGGATCAAATTTAGCTTTTTGCTGTGTGAATTGCGTTAAAAGGGATTTATTAAAACACTATTTTGGCTAAAATTCCTTCAAGATTGAAGAAATTTCCCTAAAACATTTTTTTTTTTGTTGTTCAAGTTAATTAATTTCTTTCCCAAAATCCGACTGAGAAGATACAAAATTAATAATTTGGCACGAAAAAAGTAACGAATTCTCAGTTTTACTAATTTGTTTCGGTTTTACGTCGTTAATTTAATTTTTTAAAACAACAATTCCAAATCTTTTCAAAACAATTCCCATTATGGTTAGTTTGTTGATTAAGTATGTAAACACTAGTTTTCACAGCTGAAGAATTTGACAAGCTGACAAATCAATCTATTTGTATTCAATTTGCAAAATGAAATACAATGAATATTTTAATTAATTATTTTATATTTGTTAAAATATCAACGGATTATAATATTTGTTTTTTCCTCTTGAGACCCTACAAAAACAAAAATAATAATGTAATTTAATTTTTCAATTGAATAAATTAAAACTTACATTTATTATATGGTTTCCCAGTAGATCTGGACTTTTTGGAGTTCATCTTTCTTTTCGGTTATCGCTTAGTTTCAAATTACTCTATCGTTAAATTTTAACGAAAATTTAGCCTGCTTTACAGCTGCCTACATTTTAACCCATTTTATTCACCACGCTAGTGTCAAATTTTAACCAAGGTAGAAAATTTAACCAACATTTTAACGCAATTCACTCACGGCCTAAAAGCTATTTTGAATCTGGCTGATTTTATTTCAGTAGTATATAGAATTTGTATTATTAAAAAAACCTTGTTATATGAAAAAAAATAGATGTAATTTTTGGTTAAATCTGTACTAACTTCTTTCATAATCGATCACAACGTAAGCACTAGATTTTTAGTAGAAACAGCTAAATATATTTTGAAAATCGTTTTCTTACTTAATTTGTATATACGCAAAATTTCTTAAATTTGTATTCAAAAAAAAAAAAAATTTTGGTATGACAATACAAATTTAAAAACAGAATTTCATAAAAAAAAATCTTGACCTAAAATAGCAAAACATATATTTTCTTCAAATATTTTGGTATGTAGCTGTGATGTTTTTTTTCATAAGGTTGAGGTAAGCTCGGTATGCCCAGGATATCCCGAAAAAACCAAGAAAACTCCGGTTTAAGAAAACTGTAATTCTGTCCGATTATTTTGATTGCAATCAATCTTACAATTTTATTATAATTTAAAATTATATGAGACTGTAGTACTGTATTTCATATAATTGCAATTGTTTACGATCTCACTCAGAATTAGAGAGAGCAGGGAAAACAGCGCAAAGGAATGTACTCCCAGCCCTAGGATAATTAATCCTAGCGAAAAACAACTACTTTAATTGCCCAAAAATGTTCGACTTTAATGGCAGACGCTTAAAAAAAGTAATGGAATTGCCGCCACTTATGATCAATGTGAAACTTACTCCTCACTTCATTAGCAAATCCCAATCGAAACTAACCCTGCGCATCCACAAGCAATAATTTCTTTCATAAAATCGAACATGTAATGGAAATTTCCAAGACCACAAATTTCATGAACTTAATTATTTTACGAAATCGATTTCTGCATTTATTTTTTACCATCTATGTGGAAATAAATGAAGAAAGAATTTGACGTCCAATGTCAGTTCGACTGACATTTGTGCTCTTTTTAACTTTACATGTGTATCTGGAGGGGCTGAGTTGGAATTCCGTGGATGTAAAGTTAAATTTACAAATCCAACAATGTAAACAAATGGGTTTGGGAGGGCAAAATGTACGAAAGCTTCCCAGCTTTGTCTTGCTTGTCACTCTGATTGTCAATAAGATTTCATGAAATGATTTGCCCACTGAACGAAGAAATAAAAATTTCTGCAATAATTGCTGAAATAAAAACAACAATAAAAATTGCTTGTATTTAAGTTTCACATCGAATAGTCGTTTTTGTACATCCTCGTGTTATATTTTTTGGTGTGGCACAGTATGAATTGCAAGAACGGCGAATGAAGTTTCCATACTCGAAGTGCTGATGTCGTATTGTGATCTGCTGGTGATGACTCGTTGGGCGGTGGGTTGCTAGTATAGGCGTTTTTTTTATAGGCATATGGACTTTATGTAATCTAGATGCTGCAGAAAACACGTTTCAGTTTATTGGTGTGTGCCCTATTTTTATAGGATACCGTAAAAAATATCTTGGAAGCGAAGTACTAGACAGACAAACATTCCTCAATATCTTAAATGGTCTAAATTACCAAAACCTTCACAATTTTTTTTAAAAAACTCAATCAAATATCGTAGTCTTATAATAAACGAATACGAATAATTAAGACTCGCTAAACTTTGCTTTTATAAAGTACAAAAATTTTTAAACCTGACAGAAGACTTGAAAAAGTTATTGTCAAACTTAATTTTGAATACCAGCAAAATCATGTTTTGTAAAAATTTTATTGAAAATAGAAATAATTTTATCTATCTATCTGTCTATAGGCGTTTTAATTTTTTAGTTCAGAGCAGAGTCTGAGTTGTAAAAAAATTTGTTTGTGTTTCTTTTTAACTCAGAGCATGCAGAGCTACAAATGTGTGTTCATTTTTTTGTTCTGAACATGTGTAGATCGTACTCGACGTGCTCGCACTTAATTGACTGAGCATGTAAGTAAATTGCTGAACGCACCAAATGCTGTGTGTCAAGAAGGAAAATGCGAAGAAAAATATTATTAGATATTTCAGTGTTTATAGCTCGGTCTATTTGGAACAAGTTCAGTGCTTAATCTATGTGTTCGAACTCTGTTCAGTGCTCTGCTCTTGACGAAAAAAGAAAAACGCCCTATGTAATGTTTGACTGGTGATGATTTGCTAAGGTAGTGTAGTGGTCATATGGTGTTGATATTATATAACGCTACGTAACACATCAACAATTGGGGGAACACCAATAAAAACATTTTGATCGAAACTTGTTGAGCCTTTAATGAAAAAGTCGACAATTAAGAAAAATGGTTCAATGGTTTATTTTATAACAAAATAGCCCCATTTAAAAAGCAATGTTGCACCAAAATGTATACCACCTACAGTTAAAATAGTGCGAGATTTTTATTAACCTGAGATTACAATGATAGCAAAGAAGAAAAAAGTGGGTCTCAAAATTCTGTGTGTCTGTTTGTCCGGCCGCTATTCTACAGCCAAAATTGTTAGATAGATTTTCTTTAACCTTGTTGAAGTAGGTACAACTTCTTTTGTGGCGTTGGGGATAACAAAATGTCTATGGAGTTGTCAAACCGACCGACATCTGACCTGACCCGACATATGCCATGTTTGTTAGTTTTGTGGATTTATAGATGAGTGCATATATTTATGTAACTGCATTGTGTGTATTTGGTGAGGATTTTTTTTGTTGGTAGGTACGTGTTGTGGATTCTCATTCTGGAGGTACCTAGATGAGTTTTGTGTATTCAACAAGAAATTTTTTTTTTGTTTCTTTATTTTTTTAATTCAATTTTTTTGTAGGTTTGTTGTAGATTCGCATAGATGATGATGGTGGGCATTGTAAGTATTCGACGAGGAAGTTGTTCGTTTTGTTGATAAGCTTAGACTAGTGCGTATTGTGTGTATTTGACGGTGATTTTTTTGTTTGCTTTGTTGATGCGCATACTTTGGTGTATATTGTGTTGTATTAATGTGTGTTATGTTTAAGTTGATGATCTCGTTCCCAGTACTTCAGTATATCTACTTCGTAAATTAATATATATATATAAATATAATAAGAATTTTAAAGTTTTATACATAAGAAATTATTTTTTTAAAAAACCTCGCCAACGATTTTTGATTTTTTTTTTTTAAATATTCATATTTTTTCAAGAATTCAAATGGCAGTTTTTCCCTCAAACAATAACAGCTTAGCAAACTAATCAATTTTGTTAGGTATGTGTATCATACGTTTATTTTTATCTAATAAAATACAGTGTTCACGTTTGGACGTAGTTCACATTTTGGGGGGTTCACGTTTTCCAATGTTCACTGTATACGAAATTTTAGTATCTACGTCACTGAATACCAACATATAAGAACTATGTAGGCTGTTTTTTGATATTTTTAATCGAAAAACACGAACGATTGGGGACAGTGGTTATTTCACAGGACAGATATGGCGTGAAATGGTAATATGAATATGATGGCTTTTGAACTTGAAGCACTTTTTTCCATATTTACAATTTGATTATTTAATGAAAAAGTTGTCTTCTCTTTGCCTACTTTCACTGAACTATTAGAGAAAGTTTATTAACCTAAATATATTGTTGGTGAAATTCCCCTTATTATCATATATGGATGCGGTTGAGTACGAAGAGTAGCTTCATTATGTTCTATTTTTCACCATCTAATTTTATGTTTGTTTTGATTCTGTTTCTTTTTTTTGTTTGTCTTCTGTTTGTACCCAATTTCACTCGCCTCTTTAATAATAAAAATGTAGCACGAGACGACTATTAATCGTATAAGGTAGGTATAATGGAATCATACTAATAATTTATTCATAAGGGTGAGTGTGAAACCGCACCCTTAGATATTCCATACAACAACATTCCTACTGGGAAAAATGTGCCCCGAATTCATATTTTTGTATACTTAAACTTCTTGAAAGTGAAACGACACACAATGAAAAGTGTATTTTTAACCGACTTTTTTAACGCCTATTTACGTGGCAGACGGGGCGTGAATAAACTGAGAATGAGAGGTTGATTACAGGCAAGACGGTTTATATGTGAAGGCAAAGCTGAGAAGAGATAATAATTTGATAGCATATTATACTCCTGACCTAAAACCAGTTTAAACACAGATTGAGCATTAAAGAATCTAGATATGGATGGAGTAATTTTTTGAAGGGCAGGTGCTCTTCCTTATAACGTTAAGGGTTAGAATTTTAAACAAAAAAAAAAAAAAAAAAAACATTTTTTAAGAACTGGCATGGTGGTGCATTTAAAATTTTTAAAAATTAAAATCTAAGTTTTGATAAATATTATAATCTACCAAGGTTGCTTGATTTTTAAATATATAATAATAAAGTATAGCCAACACAAACGAAAACTGATTTTTCTCCATTAACATGTCGGATGTGCTATTTTTTATTAACACTGCTGCATTATTTCTATTTTTATATTCCTATTTGATTAATTTTTAGGTGTATTCTGATTATTGAATACTAGCAAACCCATCCTTGCCTTGCTTCGCTATTTTAAGTTGTTTCTACTATTCACAACAATACATTGTATGTGTGTATAGAGGTATAGAGGAATTTATTTAAATACAAATTTTATTTAAAGTTTTTACAACACAAATGTTATTATGCAGATTTTCAATATTTAAAACAGAATTTTTAAAAAAATTATCCTTCCGTATTTAAAATATTAAATTCTCAAAACAAAAATGTGTTCTTTAATCAAAAAATCAAAAAAAAATAAAAAAATAAACAATGTGCGGGTATGCAGATTACTTAGAAATTAACGCGGATGTGTTTTATAAATTGCAATTTTTCTCTTAAGCGATTGCCGAGCCTCGTTTTAGAAATCTATATTTTATTTCTAAATATAGAGGCACCTGTCACACAATTTGTTGTAGCAAAAGACGTACATTTTAATTTTTACGGATTTTGATAAAAATGAATGTCTATTCTACATTTCGTTACAGACTTGTTTTGATTTTCGACTTTCTTATCATCAGCTCAACGGATTTCGATCAAAATTTGTATACAGAATGTCGATCGAATTTTAAATTCGAATTAATAAATAAATGATAGTGCAATCAACATTTTCGAACAATAATTGTTTGGATTTTTGAAAACTAATAATATTTTTTTGAAAAATTCAATTTTTCAAAAACGGGTATTGATACGATTTTTATTTAAAATTTTAATATATTTTCGTTTTTTTTTTTAAATAAGCGAAATATAACGCCCTAATTAACAACAAATATACAAAATATAATATTAGTTTAGTTTTTTTTTTGGGATAATTCCTTGTCGGAATAGTCCATTTTCCTACGCTTTTAGCTTTATGGATTCTGTGTCTTTATACAAATTTTGTTAATTTTTTGTTTCATTTAAAAAATTCAAGCTTTCATAAAACCCCTTTAGTTGGCGCATCAATATAAGAAAAACTGCTGTTTTCTAGAAAATTAACTAGATTTTGTCATTCTATTTTTTAGCAGATTGGTGAATTTGAAAGAGTGAAGGAAATAGAGAGAGAGCATCAAGAAAATACCTACTACAACGCTAGGCTTGTTCCTTACCTACTTTAATCTAGTTTCAACCACCCAGGTTTGAAACTAGAAAACTTTAGTAAAATATTCTTCTATCTGACAATAAAATAATGATAGATAATGAAAGATAATAAAATTAACATTCGAATACAGTATAAGGAGTTTATGCCCCTTTTTGTCAATTATTAATTTTTAAAAGTTTTCCCGAGAAAAACATATTTCGACCTGATACTTTCGTTTTTGACCTATTTTTTTCGAGAAAAATATTTTGTTTCAGGTTGTTTTAAACATTGTTTCAAGAAGTCTTGATTAAAAATTTCAAAAGCTGTAAGACAATAAGAATTATTAGCTCTACGTAAGGAGTCTTAAAATGAGATGAGTGAAATACATTACTCTTTTTTGATTAAATTTAGTTATGTTTTATACAAGCGATAGGTTGACCTCAAACAAGATATTTGAGTTTTTTTTTTGGAAATGGGGCCAGTAGAATTTTTAAAATATTCAAAACCTGGACCACGTAATTATGATAAAATAATGAAAAATTGGCATTCAAAAAATATTATAGCGTTTTCTTTTCGAGTCTTCGTGAAAAAATAGAAAGTCATATCTTGGAATATACAAAATTTACAATTTTAATCTTACTAGCCGAGCAGCTCTCGAAATTCGAGTGCCAATTTATTTATTTAATTCTTTATCACTCAATAAAAGACAGAGAATTCATGATTTTTTTAAGTTGTTGAATGCAATGAGAAGTACCTACTAAACACTCAATCCTGGAGTCCAAAGGAAAACAGTTAATAGTACACAAACTTTCAAACCTATACACATTTTTGACACATTAACAATTTGTGTACAACAACAAATGTTCCTGGTTCTTATTCTTGCACCTTTCATTATTTCCATGCTAAATTAAAATCAAATTTGATTTGCAAAAAGTTGAATTTGATTTGTAAAAGGTGAATTTAATTTCAAAAGACTATATGCTCCCTTCCACTGTTTTTGTACGTTAATTTTAAATTTATTAAATTTGGTGTAGGGGTGCCTACAGGCATCAAGGATTTTTTTTTTCTCATCATACGTATGAGAATTAAACGCTTTTTCTAATATATTATTCACACGATCTTCGACTTTACTAACATATGTAGATTAATAATATCTTCAAAATGGCGTTTCAATTTTTTTCTTTAAAAATGTTTTTAAAATTTTATACATAAAAAAATATTTTTTTTTAAGAACTGCTCCAACGATTTTTGTAATTTATTTTTGATATATTCTTATTTATCAAGGAATTCAAGTGGCATCTTTGGTTTTCCCTCAAACTATAACAACTAAGAACATTTAATTATGTGTATTATAAATTTATTTCTACCTTATTATTTTTCCCTTATTGTTAGGTATTTTCGCGTACGTCACTGAATACTACAATGTGGGCCCTCATACATACATTTATATATAAACATTGTGTCTTTAAAAATCACATGAATCTTACGTATGCATATTGCACCTAAATTATAAAGTTATATGCAATGCATATAGCTACCTACCCATCTACATCCTTCATTTTCATTATTAAATGTACATGTTTACATACTTAGGTTACATTTATATAAGTATGTAGATACATTTTACCCTCCTAACTAACATAATTAAAATCCATAACTTAGATTTAAATATACATTGTAGGTATGTAACTATTCCTCGAGTCATCCATTCGACAATTTATTATACTAAGAATCAAGGTAATCTTACCTACATAGGCTTTATACCTGCATAGAATAACTACACCTAACTAACTAAACCTCAATGATTAGCTACAATAAAGTTGTTAGCCACAAGGACAAGTGCGTGCGATCCAGTCGTGCATTTTACTATCTGTTTTCAGACAGTTTTTAACAATATTTTTATTTTTTAACAATGTTAAGGGTTTTCATGCAATGGCGGAAAACCCAGATAAACCTCAGAAACCAGATAATTTTAGCTCCGCAGAAATGGACTGTCAAATTTTGTATGGGAAAAATATTCTGCAAATCACATAAAATTATCTCACGAATTTGATGTAGAAAGAGAATAAATAAAACTCATAAATTTATTTAAACGCACATCTGAATATTTCCCACATTTACACACATGTATCATATAATTAAACGGCGAACATGTTTTTTGTGGTACACTTTTCGCTGCCCACAAAAACCGAAGCGACATAAATTACATATCAAATGAAAGCATTTTTTGCATAGATGTGCAGAATGCCAAAATTATTTAAATATACTACACAGAAATTGTTTAAAACAATAAATAAAAATGGAAAAAAATACACACCTACACTAGCGACATCTATTGACGGAAAGGTACACCATTTAGTTTAGTAAGAGTTAGAACCATTTTAAATTTTGGGTGTCAAGCCAATTGAACATCGGACAATTGAACACAGTAGGGGTATTCACCATCCAGTAGGGGTAATTCACCATCCGGTATCATTGTAAAAATGCAAAAGTGCAATTTTTTTTTGCACCACAACAACAACTTACACTAAGATTTTACAACACTTTTGCACTTTTGCTATACCCTAACCCTATTGCAACAGAAAAATACAACGGTGCAAAATTTGCCTGGTGTTGTTGACAGTTTGGCAGCTGTTATTTTCTGTCGGAAATGGTTGTGTTCAAACTGATTTTGCATTTTTACTCTAGAGTTGCAGTAGAATAAAAAAGGTGCTTTCACGATTTACAGAAAAAAAAATTAAATTTCGCAATTTTAAACCTTTTTGTTGCATCGGATGGTGGATACCCCTAACACTGAAAAATTATGGTAAAAATAAAATTCAAGAAATGGGTTTGTGCATTGGATAATTTTATGAAATATATAAAAGGAATTAGAAATTGCATACTCTTGAGTGTTCGTTATATACATATTTATTGAATTGTGTTTGTTCTGTGCAATACTAGGATGGTGAATAGCTGAGTACAGGAAAGTGGTGGAAAAGTGTAAATAAATCTTTAATTTCTAATGAAAACGTATGTACAATTTGGACAAAGACCGTCACAATAAATTCAGAAAATAAGTAAGTTTCATTTTCGAAGATAATATAATTGATTTTATACAAATTAAAACAATCATTATTTATTTCATATGTTGTGGCATTTCATAAGAGGTAAAGTGTGGTGAACATACGAGGCCTGTGAAGCGTGCCCATCTATAAATCCATCGTTTTGGGTTATTTTGATATTTCTTGAATTTTTTTAATGCATCAGTATTGTTGTATGTACGTTTTTTGGTTTAGCATGGAAATAATGAAACATGAAACGTGCAAGAGTAAGAACCATGAACATTTGTTGTTGTACAAAAATTGTTAATGTGTCAAAAATGTGTATAGGTTTGAAAATTTGTTTACCATTAACTGTTTTCCCTCCTGGATTGAGTGCTTAGTAGGTACTTCTCATTGCATTCAACAATTTAAAAAATCATGAATTCTCTGTCTAATATTGAATGATAATGAATTAAATAAATAAATTGGCACTCGAATTTCAAGAGCTGATTCGGCTAGTGTATTTTAAAGCGGAAAATTATCTCGTTGCATGAATATCCTAAATAAAACTTTTAAAATCAAATTTGTTTATCGTTTGATACATTTTAGACAACAACCATTTCTAGTCTTAGAACATCGCGCCAAACATCTTTGCTATACTTTTATCTCTTCTCTATCACGCTCGCGGTGTGTTACAAAAAAAAATTCATATCAGAATACCAGAAAAGGTCTATATGTTTGTTTTCCAATTCAGTTTAGTTTCCAATAAAATAAGAAAGAATAGTATGTATTACGGTTCTTCTAATCGAAATCACGAAATCGTACACAACAGAAAATCAAATATCATTTTGAAAAAGATCTATAAAGATACTAATCTTCACACTTTAGTAGGACGCTTAAATTGAAATGTTCTTTTAAAGTTTCTTTAGGCACATTACAAAGGAAAACCAGGCAAAAATTGACAATCATAAAACATTATAGACTTACGTTTGAATATTTATTTAGGTTTATAGCAAATTCTTCATCAGAAGGACCCCCCTTTTCAGAGCCACCACACATCGACATTGCAACAAGGTCAAGATATCCGTAAATAATGATAATCATACAAAAATGTCATTATACAAATTAAAACAAAAAAAAACTCACTTTGGATCTTGACGTAGTTTTCCATCCTCATAGCCGGAATTCAAGCTTTTTGGTCCTTCCATTGAGATAGGAATATGTGGAAGACTTGTACCATTTCCAGTTTCTCTGTCATCCTCATTACCAATAATTGTATTATCCTTTATGAGAGGGAAATACATAGCAGCCATTTCAGGATCCATACCTTCAGCATTCAACTCCGATAAATAGACACCACCATCAGTTGCATTCTTACGTTGTTTGTTGGTTTTCTTCAAAAAATTGAACATGCCACTTGGCCTTGTTGAATTTCTGTTTGTTCATAATTTTGCGTTGGAAGCTCACCCCATTTCCATGAAGCTGAATCCATATCCACATCACAGTGTCTTCCTTCCGCATTGACATTTCTAATTCACTATGACTTTGTATTGGTGTACTGAGGCGACAAGCGCGACTACCCAACGTAGAAACTTCAGTGTCGCTAAAGAAATGTATATCTATGTAGATCCTGAATGCGACTAGATGTGTTATGGGGCTCGTCCGATATTCACTTATCGGACTTGTAACAATAGTCTCGCTGGATTCGTCAGTTTTTGAGTGATTCCTCATTGGATGAATTGGTATTGTTTTACATTGACACATTATCTGGTTCGGCGTCATTCTTTTTGCTTTTAGATTCTTCCTTGATACTATCAATGCGTAAATCACTTACTACTTTAGAACTTGTTGCTTCTTTGGTTATAGACATAGTTGAGTCGGTTTTAATTGATTCAACTGCTGGTTCATTTAGGGTATTGTTGCAATTTCAGACTTTTGTGGGATAGAAGATTCTAACTTCAATTCTACAGGTAGGGATTTTGAAAACGATTCTTCTAGTCTTACCGTGCTGGTACTCCAATCCTGAGAAATTTGGTTTCGTTATGAAATGCTCAACAAACTACGCTCTTATACAAAAGTCTTACATTCTTCTCAGCGACATCAAATTGGAATATTTGCTCCTCATGTCCCACCCATTCTTGGGAATGAGGATCCTTATTTACTTTTTCTAAAGCTCTAGATGGCGCTCTTGATGACGAGAAGAATTTTTAAGTTCGGTACACATTATTAATTGGGGTTTGTTGTTAAGTGTCAACCCAGTATAATTAGCCGTTGACTCGGCTTATATTTTTGCAAACCGAGTTGGCGAACGATAAAAGAAAAGAACCATAAAAGCGAGTAATTGAATGAATGCAAAAGCAAACCAACATGAACATATTCAAAACTACCCCCTTTTGTTTCGGTTTGTACCAAACACAATACACTATAAGCCATATAAAGTTATTAGTCGATTTAGTAGTAATTTAACCGGCTGTGGCTCGGTTTCTCCCACATATAGCTTGTTGTCGTAGTTATTTTTTTCAGATGCAAGCGTTGTTTCTTTTGTGTAGGAAGTATTTTGATGTCGTATATATGAAGCATCAAACCAAAGTGTTATGAAGGTAGACGGTAGCTAATATTATACTATGTTCCCACCGAAGCGAAATCTCGGATTACTTATACTATGTTCCCACCAAAGCGAAATCCGAGATTTCAGCAGATAGCTTTCGAGATTTCAAATTGGTGTTCACACCGCCAAATCCACCTTTTCGTCTCTCAGAAGCACAAACAGCAACCATTTTTGTTTATCTTTTTTTTTTTTTTTTTTTTAGAAAAAATTTATTTATTATTCTTTTTTCATTTCCAACTTAAAACTAGTACAAGAGTAATAAAACATAAATAATAGTTATCATTCTCTAACTTGCAAGTTAGTGATGAATGATACATTGGTGAATAAATTTTACAATAATTAGAAACTGTTGTGGGGTAACAATCAGCAATATAATAATAATAAGATTCAAAGTTAAGGAGGATGAATCTGATATCGAAAAATAAATACAAATTCATCAAAAAATTCAGAAGAAAATAACAGCAAATGACACATTTTATGATTTTATAATTTATGATACATATTTCAACAATAGTTTTCAATAGAAAATAATCCATCAAACCAAGCCACGTTGTCAAATAAAAATTCACACTCTCTCTTTTTATCTCCTTGTCGTTAGAATGAAAGATCGTAATTTGCACATTAAAAACTTTTCACCTAAGTATGGTGAAGATTAAAATGGACTCGTTCGCTATGAATGGCCCGCATCGCCGCCAATGGGAAATGCGAAATTCGTAGATTACAGTTCAAATCTAAGCATTTCACCATATAGTTTTGGTATTTCGAAATCCGAGATTTCGTTGAAAACACAATGAAATCCCATTGCCGATGCGGGCCAGTCATAGTGAACGAGTCCACTTTAAACTTCACCATACTTGGGTGAAAAGCTTTTTATGTACACACTACGATCTTTCACTCTAACGATAGGGAGATAAAAAGAGAGAGTATGAATTTTTATTTGACAACGTGGCTTGGGTTGATGGATTAGATAAGCAAAAATGGTTGTTGTTTGTGCTTTTGAGAGACGAAATCATGGATTAAGGCAGTGTGAACACCAATTTGAAATCTCGAAAGCTTCGTGCTGAAATCTTGGATTTCGTTTTGGTGGAAACATAGTATTAGATTTCATTCCAAATCTTCGGATTTCACCATTATAGTTTTGGGAATTCGAAATCCGAGATTTTGTTGAAATCACAATGAAATCTCATTACCGATGCAGGCCATTCATAGCGAATCCATTTTAAACTTAACCACACTTAGGTAAAAAAAACGTTTTATGTGCCCCGTGTAAATGATTATCATTATTGATTTGATCTTACCATTATTTTGCCAGTTTAATGGCATGAATTAATGGCAATTTGCCAGTCGCTTAAATCGGGCATAAGGCTGTGTTATCTATGTGTCTATAGGAAGAGGAACAGAAAATATTCTTGTTTGCGTTTTTATCAATGTCTATTTGAGGATGAATGGAAAAGTTACTTGTGTAGCCAAATGCGAATGACAAGGGTTTTTTCGGGTCTTTATCTTACTAGATTATCCATTCAAACATTACTTTTAATGGTTCAGCAAGTTAACTGACGGTTCAAGCATGAAATTTGCTATTTCAAATCAAATAATCCAATGGGACCACTGTTCAGTCTCAATTAATCCACCAAATTCGTTGATTTAAATTAGCTGAACCACTGATCAAAATTTTAATTACGTTTGTAGAAGGAACCTTAAGGGCCATTCGCACAAGCGACACCATCAGTGGAACTTTGACTTACGGTTCAGCAATTTTATTCACCGATTTCGATGAGTTAAGTGACGTTCAACGTTGGTAAAAATTGTGATCCGTGGGTTATCAACTTAATTTATTTATTTATTTGTTATTTACATCAATTAAGGTTTACAATCTCAAATAGACTAATGAATTAAAACATAGAGACATAGCAATATTATAATAGGTACATAATTATAATAATCATACATTAATTTATTAAAAAGTACAAATTTAACATATTTTTGAGTGAGCTTCTACTCAAATGAAAATTAAAATCAATATTACTTCATACATTATTAATTTCCATAAGACTGCGAGTTATCGGTTCATTATATGCGTAGTTTACTCCATGAATATTTTCTTGGAATAGTGTACGAATTCTTAACTCTCGAGAAGGAGCGTATAAATCTATTAGTGATAACAGAAAAGCGCAATCAATATGATATGATAAAATATCATTGACAAAATCTATAGCAAATATCTTACGGTGGTTTTCTAATATCTGAATGCCAATAAGCTGACATCTTACATTGTAAGAAGGCATTTCAATGTTTCAACTTAGTTTCTTTATTACAAATCTCGTAAAGTTTTTTGGACTTTTTCTATTCTTGTAATATGAACATTGTACAGAGGATTCCATACTAAGGAGCAATATTCCAGGATCGATCTAAGCAACGTAAAGGCTTTTATTGTGTAAGGGTCCCTTAAACCAAAAGAATTTCGTGCAATAAAACCCAGCATAGAGTTGGCCTTATTCACCATGAATTCTATATGATGTACAAAGTTAAGTTTCGAATCAAAAATTACTCCAAAATCTTTTTTTACTGAAACTCTTTCAAGAATATTATTTTGAATGTAACAAATGACGGGAAAATGAAAAACATTGACATTTAGTTATATTTAGTACTAATTGATTTGTTTTGCACCATTTAGTGAGATTGGTGATATCATTTTGCAGAAACTCGCAGTCTGTTATACTTTTTATACATCTAAAAAATTTCAGATCATCTGCAAACATAAGTCGCATTGAGTTTGAAAGGACACCAGGCAGGTTATTTATAAAAATAAGGAACATCATTGGTCCTAAATGACTCCCTTGCGGAACTCCAGAAGTTACTGAAAAGGGATTAGAGATAATCGAATCTATACAAACATGCAGACTTCGTCCGATAATATAGGCCGTCAACCATTTAAGCATATTTGAGTGAAATCCTATGTTCTCTAATCTTTGTAATAATATATTATGATGCACCCTATCAAAGGCTTTTGCAAAGTCTGTGTAAATAACGTCCACTTGGTAAGAGGATATGGTTTCTTTTAATAAAAACTTTAATTTGTCACGAACAATTTTTTCAAATACTTTAGGTATTGCAGACAATTTACTGATAGGGCGTGTCGTAAACTACGACAAAATCTTCCCACTGAGTAAAATATTTTGAATAAAAACAAACAGTTCGGGATTGATCATTTATTAATGGCTTTAATTTCTTGCTTAATTCTTAAATTAGTTATTTACTTTTAAGTGGAAATAAGTGTTCCCTTTCGTCTTTCTTTTCTTCTTCAAAAATACCCATTCAAATTATCGCCACGTTAACTAAATGCCGCGCGCCACCTTTCTTTCTTGTAGGAACTATTTTTGCTCTGTTGGTTTACTAATTCGATGTCGGATCTATTTCGATCTGTTGCTCTTCACATTTATCCATGACATTCCGGCCCCCGTGAAATTCCATCGCTGTTTCACCACTTTCGACATCGAGCACAGCTAATTTTGATGTAGGTCTTCGAAGTATACCGCAAGTCGTTCGAACGTCCGCGACTCGGATGTGGCCGTCCTTTCCTGGATATGTTGCAGAAATGATTCCTCTTCGCCATTTGTTTCTTGGAAGATCTGTATCGCAAATTAGAACTAAGTCCCCAAGTTTTAGAGCTGCCTCACGTCGGAACCACTTGGTGCGGCGCGTCAGAGTTGGTAAATATTCCAACATCCAACGTTTCCAGAACCTGTTTTTCAGTTGCACGGCTATTTGATGTTGCTTACGAAGGCCAACCCTATGGTCATCGACCGGAGTTTGTGTAGAGTTTGTCGTTCCTAACAGGAAGTGGTTAGGTGTGAGGGGCTCCTCTTCTTCTGATAACACTGGTAAATGCGTCAGAGGCCTGGAATTAATTATGTTCTCGGCCTCGATAAGTAAACTTTGCAACGTTTCCGGACGTGGTGCTTCCTGCTTCAGCGTTTGTCCTAAAATTTTTTTAACAGACTGGACCAGTCGTTCCCAGCAACCACCGGCATTAGGATTGGAGGGACAGTTAAATAACCATTCGATACCTCTAGATGACATTTCGGCTTGGATAGCATCTGAATCGAATTGGTGTTGATTCTTCTGTAACTCTCGGTTTGCACCCACAAAATTTGTGCCATTGTCGCTGCGGATGCGAACAGGCACCCCTCTTCGATTAATAAAGTTTCTGATGCATATTAAACATGCGTCCGTAGATAGATCTACTGCTAGTTCAAGGTGGATGGCACGTACTGTTAGGCAAGTAAATAGTGCGGCCCATCTCTTCACACGGCTACGTCCAATCGTCACTTCCATTGGCCCAAAATAATCGAGGCCAACATAACTAAACGGTCTGACAAACGGAGTCAAGCGATCAATAGGTAGTTGTCCCATTAATGGTTGCTTTGGAATAGCTCTATTAATTTTACATAGCTGGCAAAGTTTCTTGACTTTCTTTACCAAGCTGCGGATATTAGGCACCCAAAAACGTTGACGGATTTCGTTAGCTATGACTTCTTGATTTTGATGGTGGAGATCCTGGTGATATCTGTCTCCTATAAGAAAAGTCAATCTGTTGTCAGGTGGTAATATTATAGGGCACCGTGTACACTTAGGTAGGCATTCCGCTGCATTTATTCTTCCTCCCAGACGTAGTGTCAAAGTCTCATCAAGAAAAGGCGTTAGTTGAAATATTGTACTTGACTTACTCAATTGCTGTCCATTTTCCAGGGCGATGATCTCATCTGCATATGTTGTCCATTGCACGCCTCGACATAACATTCGTTCGGCCTTGAAGAGCTCCTGAGGAGATAGTTCTCCAGTTGATAGCTGTTCACCCAACACCAAATGTTTCAGATTTGACACATATCTGAAAATCCACCCCATAGTCCGCTTGAGTCGAAGATAGTCAGAGAAATGATCCAACTGAATGATTTTGTCGATCTGTCTTATATGCAGCACTTGAAAACATGGGCGAAGCTCGGTCTTATCCTCTACATTCATGTTATCTACTTTCGAGATAGGAAAACAAATCTCTGAACTCCTCAGAAAGCTAGGTCCTGTGATCCACCGAGAGCCTGGCAAATACTTTGGTGGGTATTTCGTTCGCGTGGCTTCGTCAGCGGCATTTTGGCTTGTTGGTACCCAGTGCCAGTCTTCCTTTTTTGTCGAGTCTAAGATCTCAGCTATGCGGTGAGCCACGAATGGTTTATAATTCCTCGCTTCTGATTGTATCCATCTGGCAACAGTTGTGGAGTCCGTCCACAAAAAACATCTATCAGGTACGACTGAATGGCTTAGTAAAATAGAGTTCTTCAATCTTGTTCCTAGCACGGCTGCAGTTAGTTCTAATCGGGGAACAGACAAAATCTTTTTTGGAGCACATTTAGCTTTTCCAGCAACGAATGAGACCAGAATATTATTTTCATTTACTAAACGCCAGTAAGCAACCGCAGCGTATGCCACCTCACTTGCATCGACAAATACGTGTAGCTCTAATTTTCTCGAGCCGTGAAACATCTCTGGTGAGTAGTTGCGAGGTATCCGTAAGTGTTCGATATTTTCGAGTTGTTCATACCATTGCTTCCACTTGACGAATAGGTGATCTGGCAGTTCCTCATCCCATAGAGTACCTTCTCCCCACAAGTCTTGAATGATCACCTTTGAATATATTATAAAGTTGGCCAGTAAACCAAAGGGATCGAACACCGACATCACGATGCTCAGTACTTCTCTTTTAGTCGGCTTACGTTTAAATGAATGAACATCTGGATCGATGCGTTGTCGTCGAATCCTGAAAACAAATTCATCGGAAGAGGTTTCCCAGTACATACCTAAAATTTTGTCCGCTGTCATTGATGGTTCTTTGTTTAATTCCATATATTTGTTCATGCTATTCGTCACATCACTATTGAGTTCACGTTCCACATACTTTGAATGGGAGATAAACCCTCGGAGCTCAAATCCAGCGGCTCGATGGATTTCCCTGACTACCTTGCTCACCTCAACAGCTTCATCTTCATCTCGAAAGCTGGCGACAAAATCATCCACGTAATGTTGATCAGTTATATACTTGACAGCGACTGTATGGGTTCCTTCAAACTGTAGGGCGTTTTGATTCTTAACGAACTGGGCACTGCAAGGGGAACACGAAGCACCAAACGTCATAGACTGCATGACGTAAGTCTCAATCGGCTTTGAAGGATCACCATGTCTCCAGAGGAAGCGCTGAGCATCCCGATCCTCTTGTCGAATCTGAATCTGGCTAAACATCTCTTTGATGTCTGCACAGACTGCCACCGCGCCCTCTCGAAATTTAAAAAGAACGACTGGTAATGGCTGGTTTAAGTCTGGCCCCTTTAACAGAACAGAATTTAAAGATGTTCCTTGTACGGTAGCAGCGGCATCGAAGACAATCCGAAGCTTATCCGGCTTATGAGGATTTCTCACCCCAAAGTGAGGTAAGTACCAAGTTCTAGATCCAATTCTGTTCACTTCTTCTGGCTGCATTCTTCTCGCATAGCCCTTCTCAACATAATTCATTAAATTACGTTCATATTCTTCAGCAAATATTACATCGCCTTTCATTTTTCGTTCAATACTTTCTAGTCGTCGAAGGGCCATTGAATAACTACTTGGCAACACCACTGTGTCGTCAATCCACAATAGGCCAGTTTCAAAACGGTTGGATTCAATTCGCCGTGTAGTAGAGTCGAGGATCCCACGAGCTCTTACAATATCAGCTGACTCAACCAAATTTTCAGGTCGTTTTGTACCATATTCGTCCACTTTAAACTGCTCTTCAACCAGTTCATGTAAACTCTTAAGACTGTTTTGAGTAATATGGAATACTCCCTTTTCTTTCGTGGAGTAATCTTCTATCGGTCCATATACAACCCATCCCATCTTAGTCTTTGCAGCTACTGGTCCTTTCTGTCGGCTGACAGTTCTGTGTGGAACTCCCAAATAACAATTATTGATTCCAATCAGTACTCGTGGTATCGCTCTGACGTAGTCATACACTGGAAGATGGCATAGATGTTTATACTTTGCTTGTAACTGTTTAAGTTGAAGTGTCTGAGTCGGCAAAGACAGCTTCTTTATGGTTCGGGCGTGTTTCAGTTGGTATTTACGATTTTTGTTGTTCATCGCACTGATCTTAATGTCAACCAGATAGGAACGCTCGTTTGTAGTTTGATTTCCGATCCAATGCAACGTCAGTGGGTCTTCAGCGCCAATAGCGCCCAATTCCATCGCCAAGTCCTCCTCCAACAACGTAACGGATGAGCCCTCATCCAGTAAAGCATATGTTTCGACCTGACCCTTTGGACCATGAAGTTTTATTGGAACGATTCTAAAGAGACAGACCGATTCATTAGATTTGCAGCAACTGACAAACTCTTTGATTTCTTCACTTGGTTTCTTGAGAGTCGTTGGCCCCATCTCACTTGACGAGTTGTCCATAGTACTTGTTTCTACCTTCAATCCATCGTGTAACATGCGGTGATGTAAGCGTTGGCAGTCATTAAGGCCACACTTCTTCCTGTTTCGACATTGAAGAGTTGTATGTCCAAGGCGGAGACACGAGAAACACAATTTATTTTGCTTTGCCACATCCCATTTTTCTTGAGTGGACATATTTCTGAACTGCGAGCATTCCACTAGGCGATGACTCGATTTGCATTTTGGACAGTTATCGTTAGGAGCAATATGTAACAATGGTTTGTTCTTTCCTCCCTTAAGAAGGGTCGATAAATCTGGAGCGTCTGTGTTCGTAGTAACTGGTAAAATGCTGGCTACGAGTCTGGCATTTTCGTTTGCCCACTGTCCTAAAAGTTCAACAGTCGGGTAAGGTCCAGCGGCTGAAGAATATCGTGCCCACTCTAGTCTTTTACTGAGAGGAAGTTTCTGCACCAACTCTTCCAGAAGAGTGGGATTGTTAAGGTGTGGTTGTGCCCCTGCTGACTTCAAGAAAGCAACTAAATTTTGGATCTTTATAGCGAACGGGATTAGTTGTTGAATTTCTGATTCATTTATGATGGGTAACGATTTTATTTTCAGTATTTGGCTTCGTACTAAGTACTCCGGTCGCCCAAACATAAACGATAATTGTTCAATAACATGTGGAACATTGCTGGAGTGAATCAAGACAGATTCTACTACGCTCCTCGCTTCCCCCTTGAGACATTTTTGAAGACGAATTGTGTTTTCTAAGTTGGTATATCCATACGCAACTGTCGACTCATTAAAGGTTGATATGAAGAGCGGCCATTCCTCCGGACGCCCACTAAACTCTGGTAGATCGTAGAGTTTACGTTGGCTGTCTTGATGGCGGACATTGTTAGGATACCCAGGGTTTACGGCAGACGTTGTCGCTTGACTCACTGAGGTTGCAGGCATGCAACCATATATATTTTGTGATGCGTTATTTACCATCATTGGCCATTGTGTGGTAGAGGGCAAGGCATATCCCCCTTGTGCACTAGCCGCCATTGTCATCAATGGAACCCCTTGTGATGCCGTAGAATACAGCATAGAAGTTTCCATTGCGCTATTTTTGGGCAAAGGAGTCGACGGCATTTCGACTGGCTGCATTGGCAAATTGTATTTGAGCTGGTGTGGTTCAGATGAACTATTTGCAGCTGGCACATTCGAAGCTGATGTAGTTTGATTGACAGGCGCAGTGCTATTCGGATGAACCAATTCCATGATGTCATGACGAGACTCAAGTTGACGCTGTAGATTCCTACACCTCTGTTCACTCTCTATTAACTGCGCCTTAGTTTCGTTGGACGTTTTTTCCAATGCAGCCAATCGCTTGGCTAAATCTTCTACCAAAGATTTACTCCTCTGGTCATCAGGTTTTATGGTTTCATTTAGATTAACTTCTTCTTCTGAACTTGTTGCCATCTTTGATTGGTAAACGATGAAATCTTTAAAATGTCTTGGTAAAGCTCCTTTTGTCGTACGTGAACTGCTTCTGTTCATAGATTTTCGATTACTTTAATACTTGAAGAAGCACGCAAAGGGAAACTTCTGTGGCAAGGATACATATATATATGTAATTCTTTAAAAGTAAAAATGTCGTAAACTACGACAAAATCTTCCCACTGAGTAAAATATTTTGAATAAAAACAAACAGTTCGGGATTGATCATTTATTAATGGCTTTAATTTCTTGCTTAATTCTTAAATTAGTTATTTACTTTTAAGTGGAAATAAGTGTTCCCTTTCGTCTTTCTTTTCTTCTTCAAAAATACCCATTCAAATTATCGCCACGTTAACTAAATGCCGCGCGCCACCTTTCTTTCTTGTAGGAACTATTTTTGCTCTGTTGGTTTACTAATTCGATGTCGGATCTATTTCGATCTGTTGCTCTTCACATTTATCCATGACAGGGCGGTAGTTTGATTTTTCCTGTTTTGGACCACATTTGTGAATAGGAGTAACGAAGGACGTCTTCCATTCTGGTACGAATGCACCATAAATGTTAATGAAATATTGAAGATGAAACACAAAACTCTAGAGAAATTATGTTTGTAGAAATTATATTTATAATGAAGGGGCATTTTTGATTTGAAAAAGCTTAAAATTCTTAATTCAAATATCAAAGCAATATGGTGTATAGTGTTAGAAAATATAGGAAAAATAGCACAATTGACGGATAAATTTAAATCTTTATCAACATCTCACAATCAGAAAAATATCTTTGTTACAATTTAACGGTACCTTGATAATAGTGTGATCAATGACAAACGATGAATTATTTGATACAAGTAGCACCCCTCCACCTCTTTCTAGTCCAGTGGATAGTGAACATCTGTCTTTACCAAACACAGAGAGTGTGTTTCTTTACTCATACTGGGATGTCCAGAATATTCGGAATACCAGTTTTGCGTTTCTTTATTCCATGGAATATTCCGGATAAACTATTTTGTTGTTCCTTTATTCATGCCGGAACGTTTAGAATGCATACCTTTTGAGTGTGTTTCTTTATTTATTCCGGATAAGGAATAGAATGGATGGAAAAGCCGAAATGTTTATCTAGGATATCCAGAATGGAATGAATAAAGAAACAAAAACTGTCTCCGGAATAGAAAAGAAAAAGATGACATCAATCAGCTCTTTTAAAGTGTTGTGATGATGACAAGAAAATAGATATTTCTATGGAAAATAGTAAAAAGAAATTATTATTAATTTATTAATTCATAAAGTCACATTTAATTGTTATTTATATATTTATTTCAATAATAAAAATATAAACAATGTTTGGTCATCTATTTTGTTTACTTACTTGGTTTTCATCTTTGGCTGCTGTAATTTGTTTTGCTTTCATATGAAAGGGTTATTCCGAGAATATTCTTTTCATTCCGTGCATAACATGGAATAAAAAGAATGCATTCCAAACGTTCCGGAATTAATAAAGAAACAAGAAAATAGTTTATCCGGAATATTCCATGGAATAAAGAAATGCAAAACTGGTATTCCGAATATTCTGGACATACCAGAATGAATAAAGAAATACACTCATTATTCCATGTTAAACACGGAATGAAAAGAATATTCTCGGAATATACCACTCATGTGAATGACAAACAAGCCAAATAATGACACAAAGGGGCCAGTTATAGCGATCAGGAAAACGCATCAGGAAATGTGGAAACAGTATGAAAGTGAATATTTTTTCCTGATGGTCGTTTATAGCAAACAAGAAAATTGTGTCAGTTGGCAAGCCTCACTTCTAGTCTGCCATCAAGTTTTCCTGATTGAAACAGACACGAAAAAGTTTTTCGTCCACAATTCTGTCAGTGGAACGAGAGAAATTGGCACCCAGGCACGAGTACGATAACTTTGGCGCCAAGATATAATAACGGTTTTTGGTAGAGGGGCTTAATACAAGCATTTTTTACTATGGGAGGGGGGGTCTATCTCCCCTCGTTTAGGCGGGAGGGGCAATTTTATAAAAATTTACTAAAAATCTTTGAAAAAATATTAAAAAAGAACGGCAACACTTACAGTTATAAATTATACCTTTTTCAAAAGTCAGAACTCTACAATTTATAATAAATTTTAAGTAAAGTTGTTTCAGTCAATAGTTTTTGAAATAATTGACTTCAAACTCAAAATTTATGAAAAAAAAGTTAAAAAAATCACTTTGAGTATTATTTTTCTCATGATTATAAATACCAATAAAGAAGTAATTGATGTAGTTAACTGTTCCAATTATTTTGTAATCAAACACTGAAAACTATTCGTTTCTATGTTTTCTAGTTTTTGAGAAAATTGAAAAACAAAAAAAAATAATTTTGTATCAGATGGGTGCATGTAAAGTTTCTTTTGCATTTAAAGAATCTGGATTAAAAAAAATAATTGATATTATATACATAAACGTATGTACATATGTCATGTCCATTTCAATCTCTTTTTTCTAAATATCCGGTTAGGTACTTGGCCAAAACTTTGCATTATAAAAAAATTTGCATTACCTTTACGACAACACAACGGCAGCAAATTCTCATAGTTTCTTAATATGCACATATGTTTGTGTCATACATAGATATGCATATAACTATGTACACACATATAATGCAGCCATAGTAAAAAGTATGTATATAGTTAGATCATAAAAAACAAGAGCAAGCATTCGATGTTTGTACCGTTTTTTTTTATACAGGTTTGGTGAGGTTATTGTTTACCAAAGCCATTCTTCATTTAACGTTTGAAAGAGTAGTGTTTCCTTTTTAAGAATGGCGGCTAAGCATCCACTTCTTCACCCAAAATTAAATAATTTTTCGATTTTTTGTTCGTTTGGGGATTTTGTGTCAACAAACGAAAAAAGTATCGCGTTTTTGGAAGAAATCGGGTTAATTCCCTCCAAAACGTCTACTCCACCTCTGTGTTGTGATATTTTAATGACCGTGGAAAATTCAAAAAGTGCAAAGTTCGGTTGGTAAATAACCGCATTAACTGTAATAAAATCACAAAGGTATATATGTAATTTACGATGCCAACAGTGAGATGCCTAAGGGGGGGCATGCTGCCCCCCTGCAACCCCCATGCTTGGGCTCACTATAGGCTTTGGGGAGGGTGAAAATTTTATTATATGCAAAGTTTCTTTAAAATTAAAGAATCTTTTGTGTTTAAAGAACAAGTATAGTTTTACTATTTTTCAATTACATATCTTAAAAACTAGAAGACATAAAAAGAAGTAGTTTTCTGTGTTTAATAAAACAATAATTGGAGCAGTTAACTTCATCAATTATTTTTTTATCGATATCCATAATCATGAGAAAAATAATATTCAAAGTGATTTTTGTAACTTTTTTTTCATAAATTTTGACTTTGAAGTCAATTATTTAAAAAACTATTGACTAAAACAACTTTACTTCAAATTAATTATAAATTGTAGAGTTCTGACTTTTGAAAAAGGTATAATTTATAACTGTAAGTGTTGCTGTTCTTTTTTAATATTTTTTTAAAAATTTTAAGTAAATTTTTATAAAATTGCCCCTCCCGCCTAAACGAGGGGAGAAAGACCCCCCCCCCCCTACCATAGTAAAAAATGCTTGTATTAAGCCCCTCTACCAAAAACCGTTATTATATCTTGGCGCCAAAGTTATCGTACTCTCCCCGGCACCCAAATCATTGGAATGATTTGTTCCATTTTTTGTCAAATGACAATCAGCTGGCACGAAAAATGAATTTTCACCAGGAAAATAATTAAATACATTTTTCACAAAACATAATTTTTCTATTGCAAATATTTTTCGAAAAAAAATTTTTCTGAGTTATTCGTCATCGATTAGTGTAGCATTTATATTTTAAAACTCGTTAAATTATCATAAATTATCCATTAGAACTTTTTTCCTGATTCGTTTTCCCGATCGCTATAACTGGCCCCAAAGCCCAAGACGGAAATCAAGCAAGTAAACAAAATGTATGAACCCACATTTTTTATATTTTTATTATTGAAATAAATATATAAATAACAATTAAATGTGATTTTTCATTAATTAATAAATCAAAAATATTTCATTTTTACTATTTTCCATAGAGATATCTGTTTTTTGTCATCATCACAACACTTTCAAACAGCTGGTTGATGTCATCTTTTTTCTTTTCTATTCCGGATAATATTTTTGTTTCTTTATTCCTTCCATTCTGGATATTCTGGATCAACATTTCGTCTTTTCCATCCATTCTATTCCTTATCCGGAATAAATAAAGAAACACATTAAGCGTATTGATGACAATTGTTGTGATTTTCAGTTAGCCATGTCTCAGTAAACGCTACGAAACCATATTGCTCGGCGGATGAGGAGAGCAGCAATTGTTGCATTTTTGTGCGCAATGTTTTGATACGAGTAATAACCAAGGAAATTATGTGAATCGGAATGAGAAGGAAAATGAGAGATTACTGTTGATGACGATGGTGAGGCTAGTGGTGATGGCTGTGGGGGTGTCTATGGTGACGGCGACGATTGTGGCGATGTTGGTGGTGATGGTGTGCAAGACGAAGCAGAGAGAGTCGATTTTATTAAGACTGGTGTGGTGATAGACAGCGATAATGACGAAGATGGTGGAGGTGGTAATGATGACGATGATGGTGAAGGCGATGATTTTTATATTAGGTATCGGCCATAACACACGGTGGCGCGAGAGGTATAATTGGCATTTTCTCTTTTTTGTCCAGAGTTAAAAAATATTTTACTTGAACACGAATTTTAACCTAACGATTTAATTTCACCAATTTATATTAGCAGCCCTGTTAGTAAATATTTAATGCTTATTCCACATCTAATCCATGAGTTTTCAGCAATTTAAATTCACTATTTCAGAGTAAAAACTGGACAACGATAATTCATGTTACAAGTATATAATAGAAGTCTCATGCATTTTAACCCTTCGTTGAACCGCAGTTTATCCACCAAAATATGCAGGTACATTTTCTGAACCACAAATCAAATTCACCGATGTCGACTAGTTAAGTGTGGTTTAACGGTGGTTAAAATTGTGTTCCGTTGGGTTCTCAACACTAATTTTAACCAAACAATTTACAGCCCTATTCTGCCGTTGTGATGCTCACAGGTCACAATTTCTTGTGAGGTTGTTTTTGTGAGGTTTCACAATTTCGTATTCTGTTGAGACCCTCATAAGAAACCTCACAGTAAAAATCACCATTGGAAGGTGAATTTTTTTTAGTGGTGGCGGCGAGCTGATTTGTCAAAAGAAACAATATCAAAGTAATCTGCAAACTACAAAAGTGATGAATTACTTAAAATTTGTTTTAAAACATCTGCAATATAATAATTTATTTGATAAGAATATAATCAGTTTCAATCAAGTAATAATTAAAATCGGTGTTATAGTTTGTAGATGAGAAGATGGCCGGGATGCTCAAGAAGAACTTTCGGATCCAAAGCCAATTTTTCTTTTGAAATTTTAGTATGCAGTTTTTTAGAGTTTATTAATATACATGCTATTATAGAATTAAAAAATAATAAAATTCAACTATGAAAAACACAAATTAATTATATTTTGTTGCATTTTCCTCGATTTTCTTGAAATTCCTTGGGATGATTTATCTTGCGATTGTGATGCAGATATTACATATTGTACATTCAGATTTATGCACTCGGGCATGGGTGTCGATCTAGGGCCGTGTTGGGGAGTAAAATATAGCAGCAAAGATGACACATTCGATTTTAGACAATTCTGTGTACGTTGAAACCATGAGATTTTAATTTCAGTACATTTGGAAAGCTGAAATAATTAGAAATTTATAGAGATTTCTAATCGTGGTTAAAAAATTTACCTTTTTCCACATTGCTGCTCGCATTAGTTTCATATAAATCATGATCTTTTCATGATTGTCTCGTACACTACAAGATATAAATTTTCTCGAACAATGTTTGCACTTGAAGAAATAACTCCTTTTCCTTCTTTACGTGTCAAGTTTTCTTGTGGAAATCGAAACGAAAACGAATCGATTGTCGATCTTCACTAAAAGTCGGCAAATATAGGCCGATAGATAAAAGTTGTATCTTGAATGACAGAGGGATTATTCATATCCCTTAATTATCTTAGAGTTCTCCTGCGCTACAATCAAAGATTGATTACAAAATCAATTATACAGTTTTATTAGTTCTTACTTCTTACATTAACAGATGAAACTTCTTCCAAAAATGTACCTATCAAAATCAAATTCAATTCCATGTTTGTTCTTATTTCGTTTTTTGTTATAGTTTTGTTTCACAGATATATCAAGTAGGTGAGTTGTGATGTGCCAAGAAGCAGATCATAATTTTCAAGTTTTTATGATACTCACAAGTTGTGAGGATTTTTTTTGTGCTCACCTCCAGCTATGAGGTTATTGTGACTTGTGAGGGTTTAGTGAGGTTGTCAGAATAAGGCTATTAATCTCACCGATTTACCTTGGTAGCCCTATTAGTAAATAAAAAATGCTTATTCCATGTCTAATACATGAGTTTACACATGTGGTTTAAATATTTGAACAGTGAGTCTGGAATCTTAACTCATGATTTCTGCGAATTAATTGAGTTAAATTTACTGAACCACTGATCAAATATTTGAACCACATTTGTAAGTGGGCCTACCACAAAAATTTAGTAGTAATATAATCGTTACACAAGTGATAATGGGCCGAAAATTTTATCGGAGATTTGGTAAAAGAAATGATTCACAATGCCCAAGAAAATAAGAGAACATTCACTGTAACCATTTCACAATTCAATGGGATGAATCTTTTCACAACGAGATTTACGAAAATAGTATTGTTGCTAACTGATTTTTCTTTATCTTTTAATTAAACATAATGTGACGCCACGAATTGTGTATACTCCTCATAGTTTGACAACATGAATCATAGAAAACAAGATTACGACACTTCTTGTTTTGTTTTATTTCATTGACCTCACCCGAGAAAAAAATCCATTAATCCACGTCGGAGAAACAACAACAATTTTCAGATTTTTTTCACATATGACGTCATTAAAATATGAAAAAAAAAATGTCGTAATATTGTTTTTTTGATTCATGGTTTGACACTAATATAAATAAGAACTCCTTAACACACGTATCGTTTTCGTATCACATTCATTGTGTTTAAAGAAAAAACAATTCTTCCAAATGCATGGCAATGCTGTTTGCGGATTTGACTGCGGACTTAGGATTTTCTGTATAATGGCCTTTTCGATAGGCCTTCCAGAACTGTTCTGACACCCACAAAATGACAGTTGTTACTCTAAACAGAATAGAAAACGATTCTGGATTTCATTTCAGAATCGAAAACAGAATCACTAAAGGCCTTTTCGATTGGCCGTCCAGAACTGTTCTGACCCCCACAGAATGACAGTTGTTACTCTAAACAGAACAGAAAATGATTCTGGATTTCATTTCAGAATCGAAAACAGAATCACAAATACACTGACATAATTAAAATGTCAAAATCATCGAGTTGATTTGTTTTGTATAATTTCGATGTGTTTATTGAATTTAAACTACTTTAATTAATAATGAAAAAAATGAATTTAAGAAGTTCCAAGTGATATTTGGAACAGTGTTTCTTGTTTTATTAAAAAAAATTATAAAGAATTAGACTGTTTGTGTTTTTTTTTTGTGTTTCTTAAAATTAATGACTTTTGCCGTTCCGTTGAGTAATATGGAAAATTTTTACCCCTGGTAAAGAAGTTTCACTTCAAAAATTCTTTCGTTTAATATGCAATTTATGCCACTACGGTTTTTGTGGGCCGCGAAAAGTGTACCACAAAAAACATGTTCGCCGTTTTATTATATGATACCCAATTGTGATATAAAAAGTTGGAGTTTCGAACAAAATGTGGACTAGAATTTTTGCGGAGGTTTCTTACAAATTTAAAAATGTTTAACCTAATAATGTTTACATAAATCAAAAACATAACTTTCAAAAAACTCGATTGTTGGAAAAAGGGGCAAAAAAACAAGGGGGATAACGTCTTGGTGGAATAGTCGAATATATAGTACTGTCCTTAAAGCGTTTGAATAAACGTTCTACCCATTTAAATCTGCATCCCAAAATCTATGCATGTCTCTACAGATATACCTAAAAGAATGCCTGGCTTAGAAATGTAACTTAAAATGGCCTTCACCTAAACAAATTCCATATTAATTATGCTAAATATATGAAGTATCTTTATGTGGAATTCCTAAAATGCTCAAACTCATGTCGAATCTTACATGGTGCATAACTAAACATTCCCTTATACATCTACAGCTATACACTTTACTATATTATAATCACAATCTAAACTCTGAGAGACTTGTTGTGAGGAGTGTAATGGTGGTTCATGTACTTTGGCCAAACATCGCATAAATCTCCATAACTTATCTCACAAGCAGCGATATGGTGTATCTGCATATGCTTGCAATGATATTTTATATGTGATATACTTGTCTTCATTCCATATATATGCACATTATATTGTGGCTACAATGTCCACTCACGTGTATAAGACGTACCTACATTCATAGATATAATTGATCTTTATTAAAATGATGTTATGTTGTCGTGTTTAACATTTGCAAATATGTATGCTAAACTTAAGCAAAGTTACATGAACTCAATATTCTGATTCAGTTGCCTTATTAGAGACCGCATGTGTTAGTTTTGAAAATGGTTTTACATAATTATGATAATTATTCGTGGGAATATGTCCAATTAAATTGAGAAATGTTATTCAAGGATGTGCATTAAAGGCCGTCAGTGTGTTTTTCATACAGTACTAATTTTGATTTGAAAAAACAAAAGTTTCCTTAAACTCCATTACGTATTTGTCAAGTAGTTTTTAAATATAACTTCCAGCAATGACCGTTGCGACAAGGGTGGACCGAAGGAATTTTATGCAGGAGAAAAAATTTCCAACGCCTTTTTAAGACATTTGCGACCATCGATATCGCAACCACGAAAAATGTTGGTGTATCACGCTTTATTGTTGTTAATTTGACAGCATTATTTGAGATATGTCACATTACAAGATTTTAGAAACTCAGTCTGTTACGCTAAATTATTCATTCATCAAGTAGCGCCATCTTTCAGAACTATCATCTTTTTTATTTTCATGTGAATTACTCGAGTATGGTCCTTGTCTATATAATCTAGAAATGTATATACAAGGGTATGGTCCAATTCAAAAATTGGTAACGTGTACGTAATCACGATAAAACAACCAAAGATTATAGAATATAACTGACACTAACAGTTTAAAATTGATTTGACAGATATAACTTGCCTTATACTACGTTTCCACCGAACTTTAATCTCTTGTAGATTTACTAATCTCAAAAAGTGGTTCCATCGCTCCAAAAGGAGATTAATTTTGACAGCCCTTTCAAAATGCATAAATCTTTTCATTTTCTCTTATGATGTAGAAGTGAGACAGGCAGCTTCATCTGTGTCAATCGAAGAGAAAAATTCACTTTCCAGATGAAAGTGTTCATTTCGATATGGAAATATGGTAGTTCGATTGAAGATTTAAATGAGATTTATTTTTAATCTTCATCTGAGAAGATTAAAATTTGTATGGTAAATCCTCAAGATTTGTAGGAGATTTATTTAGATCTATTTAAATTTCGGTTTAGTGGTCGGTGGAAACGTAGTATTAGCTAAATATACTTAAATCTCGGTTTAGTGGTCGGTGGAAACGTAGTATTAAGTTAATAGTGGGTTCCTAAGAACACAGTTTGAAAGACACTGGTGTTATTTAGACATCCAAAAGCCCTAATTAGTTTAATACTACGTTTCCACCGACCACTAAACCGAGATTTAAATAGATCTATGTAGCTAAATCTCCTACAAATGAAGATTTAATGAAGATTTAAAATAAATCTCATTTAAATCTTCAATCAAACCATATTTCCATATCGAAATGAACACATTCATCGGTAAAGTGAATTTTTCTCTTCGGTTGACACACATGAAGCTGCCTGTCTCACTTCTACATCATAAGAGAAAATGAAAAGATATATGCATTTTAAATAGTACTGTCAAAATTAATCTCCTTTTGGAGCGGTGGAACCACTTTTTGAGATTAGTAAATCTGCAAGAGATTAAAGTTCGGTGGAAACGTAGTATAAGGGTTCTCCTTCAAAAGTATTTCGAACTGTACGAGTGCAGTCTGACCACGTACTCGGGACTGATACTTCTACTAATGCTCCAAAACTCTTCTTTCGTAGAACTTTTTGTACATTAGAAACAGGAATATTTTTCCTCACTTTTACTCTGTAATATAATTACAACATCATATACATACATATGTACGAGGGCGGGTCAATAAGTCCGTGACTTTTGGAATAAAACACAGATTTTTTGATAAAAAAATAGCTCTATACACTTTGTCCAACGCTTCTCCAATTTTTTTATCCCTTTCAAAAAAAATGATATGTCGAGGTCCTCAAAATAGGCCTTTGTTTGCGAGATGACTTCATCATTGGAGTCAAATCTTTTTCCACCAAGCCATTTCTTCAGGTTTGGGAACAAGAAGTAGTCGCTCGGAGCCAAATCTGGAGAATGGGGTGGATGAGGGAGCAATTCATAGCCCAATTCATGGATTTTTGCCATGGCAACTGCACATGTGTGCACTCTTGCATTGTCTTGGTGGAAAAGAACTTTTTTCTTGGCCAAATGAGGTCGGTTTTTTTTCAAATCGTCATTGAATCTGTGCAATAAGTTGGCATAATATTACCCATTGATTGTTCTTCCCTTTTGAAGGTAGTCAATGTGGATTATCCCGCGTGCATCCCAAAAAACAGTCGCCATAACTTTATTGGCTGACAAACCCACCTTGGCCTTCTTTGGCGCCGATTCACCCTTAGAAACCCACTGTTTTGACTGTTGTTTGGTCTCTGGTGTGTTGTGATGGATCCATGTTTCGTCCACGGTTACAAAACGGGGCAAAAACTCCTCCATATTGCGATTAAACAACGCCAAACCTTCCTGTGAAGTTGTTACACGATTGCGTTTGTGGTCGACTGTGAGCAAACGCGGCACCCATCTTGCGGAAAGCTTTCTCATGCCCAAGTGATCATTCAAAATTGAAACCACTGAGCCATGCGAGATCCCTACGGCTTCCACAATCTCTCGCACTTTCAATCTTCGGTCGGTCAACACCATATCGTGAATTTTTTCGATTGTTTCGGGTGTAGAGACCTCAACTGGGCGTCCAGGACGTTCGGCATCTCCAGTGCTTATACGGCCACAACGAAATTCAGTAAACCACTTTTTTACCATTGAAATCGATGGTGCAGAGTCCCCATAGTATTTATCAAGCTTAGCCTTGGTCTCGGTAATGGTTTTTGTTCGCAAGAAATAATGCTTAATAAGCACACCAAATTCACTTTTTTCCATTTTCTCCTCAAATTAGTGAGTAGTCTGATAAAAATAGCTGTCAAACACAAACTAACTGACGCAGCAAGTTTAAATTTTGCCAGGAGTCAACTGACAGATGCATGTTGACAGGAGCAGTGTTGCTGTTTCAGTAAAGAGGTCAGAAATTCAAAGTCACGGACTTATTGACCCGCCCTCGTACACAACAAATAGATACGTCTTAATTTTAAACTAAAATGTGAAATAATATTCTTGCATTGAATCAAATCTATTTACACTTTGAATTAAACATTAAGCTTATTTAAAAAAATAATTTCTAATTTCCATTTACAAAATCATGTAATGATCTGGGATTTTTGTGGAAGAAATATATCGAACATGAATTTAAATCTGGAAGTTGTAACGTTTTTGACGGAGACTTGAGCGTATTTACTTAAAATACATCTTAATTTCTAAATAGAACTGTTTTCAAGTTAAAAATGACTATGACGTTGAATGATGAAAAATGTTTGTTAATTAAAGAATTGATCATTAAAATTGAGTTGATAGTGTTTGATTCACTGAATAGTCATCAATTAGTTAATGAAACTGTTTATTAAATAATAATCATTTGTTGAGTCAATGTAAAACTCATTTGTATTTTTATGATTTGTTTTTTCCTTAGGTCAATGAACTTATTTTAAAAATTAACGTAAGACATATTCGTTGACAAAATATATTCGTCAAGTAAATGGATTCCTTCGTTAAATTATCATTTTTTCTCCTTATTTAATTTTTGTGAAAATATCCGCGTTATAATGTAAAAAACTTTTTTGAATGTATGAAATATTTCGTTAAATTAATATGAAGTAAGAAAAAATATATAAGAATTTCGTGTATGCAATGCTGAAATCCATATTTCATTACAACAATACAATTTGTTATTCGCATTTAATAGTAAACTTTCATTGTTACAATGACTTACAAAAAACAAATTTATTAATTAAATGAATTTATTGGTACAACGAAATGTGTACTGAATAAACGAAATTTTTATTAATAAAGGGGCTTTCATAACTTAACAATATTGTTTTCAGTTTATTTGATGTGAAATATTATTTCTATTAAAGTATTCATGTTTCAAATTTATTACTTACCTTTATATCTAGAGTAAGAAATTTGTACAGTCTATGGATTGCCTAACATTTTATGACTAACAGAAACAGCAATAAAATAATGTTGTTAATGAATATTTTTCGATACTAATTGATATGACAAAACCGAAGAGAAATGTCATAATGGGAATGTGTCCTAAAATGTTTACAAAAAAAAGTCAAATGTTATTCCGATTTTCACATTTATGTTGTTAACAGAAAGAGAATTATTTGATAACAGTAAGAATGAAGGATTATTATTGGGTAACTTTTTTGATCAATTTCCAATTTCGTTGTTGTAAGATAAAACGATCTTCGAGGTCGTTTTCCGCGTCGCCCTGTGCACCTGTGCCCGTGTCTCGTGTAAACTGTGTACCATAAGAAGATTTCGGAAGTAATGGCTAGTTCCGTATAAATTGTTCGTCAGAGATTTTCACTGATGTGCCCGGGGACGAAAATGAGTTTAAGAGAACATATTGTTTTCATCCGTATGGAACATAAACTAAACATCTCTAGCAATTACGGAGACTTTGCAATACCAATTTTCGGGCCGTTTTGGCTGCTTGATTTGGCAGTAAAATTCAATTAAATAAATTATTCCCAATATGATATTACTTTTAGCCCAACTTTTTCAAAAAATTATAACATGAAATGCCATTGCTCTTTCATTATGTCAAAAATCACTGCCGACATTTCGGTTAGACCAAATGTGAAATCTATTTTCAGGACTGATGATAATTCTTCGACTTAGTAGTCACCATTTCTATACACATACAAAACTAACCCGTCCGTCAATTTCCATTTATCCCCTACATTTACAACTATTGACCAAGTCCTTTCCTACCAACTCTCATAAGTTGGTCAATTTACAAAATTGAAAATATTATTCTTACTTTTATTACAGGTTTGGTTTCAAAACCGACGAGCCAAATGGAAGAAACGCAAGAAGACAACCAATGTCTTTCGTACCCCTGGTGCTCTCTTGCCGTCCCACGGACTTCCACCCTTTGGTGCAAACATAACGAATATTGCAATGAGCGAAGGGTTGTGTGGCTCATCAATGTTTGGCGGTGATCGATGGAGTGTCGGTGTCAACCCCATGACAGCTGGTGAGTTAACCTAAAAAAAAAGAATTAATTAGATAGACTAAGAACTTTCCAGTTACTAACAATTATTTTCTTTCTCTCTCTCTCTCTCTCTCTATTTTATTAATATGCTATCACATTTTGGCTGCGAATTTGTGTACTAAAAAAACTAACAAACTAAATTATGTAACAAGGTTTTGGTCAACTAAATCAATCGTCTTCACTCACATCTTCATTAAATAGTGGTCTTAATTCAAGTATTAACATAGGTTCAGCAATGGGTGCTGGGAGTTACCAACATTATGGATTAAATGCATTAGGTAGGTGACATTTGGTGTTAATAAATATTTTATAATAATTTTGTATTCAATATTGGTTTAAACAATTTGTTTGATATTCTAAGAAATTTCTCTTGAATAAATACTAATAAAACGTGCAACACCAACCGGAGTGGTCAATAATAAGGAAAAGGTCAAGCAATCTTATTGTGATTTTTTTTTCTGTCGACTTTATGCCCCTCCTATACATACATACCTTCAACATACATATATATTTTAAATTAAATGACAATCACGACCTTTTTGACTTCTGTTTAATTAGCCACTTAGCAACTGCATGTTGTCGTTGGCCCCGAGGTGCTAAGTGATTTTTCGAAAACCAACTCACATATGTATAACGATCAACAACAAATCCTCAGCTGAAATACAGCTCAATGCATTTAAAGAAAATAAATCAAATCAAACAGCACAATTTCATTTTAACACTTTTTTATTTGGTGGATTTTTATTTTAGTTAAAATGATGTTTTGGTGAATATCAGTTAAAGACTTTTCTGATTCAGCATTCGTGATTTCATTTAAAACACCTGCAGTGCCGATAACAATATTCAAGCTTTGCTTTAGGCTTTTTGATGTTCTATTTTTTTTTCTCAAGAACAAATAATTCTAAAAAAATAATGATAACAATGTCAGTATTGTCTCCTTCGGAGTACCAGTTGCCGTTTTTCTGAACAAATAGATTATAACAGTTGGCCAAAAAATTGTCACTTTACCGGAATATGCTATAATTTTTGCATTATATCTTGAGTATAGCTCTTATATCTGGGCTGGAGCTACTAAAAATCATTTGAGTTTCGGATAGAATTCAAAATAGAGCCCTTAAAATGATGAGTGATGGAAATATAACAGAGACATTTACCACTCTTGAGAATCACGGTAATGTATTATGTCTTTTATTATTTAATCGAAAGAGATAATTGCATATTGCTCTCTTATAGCCTTTTCACACCAAACCCAAAACACGGTTTTCCCGAAATTATCGGTTTTGGCTGAAAACCTAAAGCGAAAACACAAGTTTTCCCATACATTTTTGATAGACCACTCGTTTTGTTAAACTACAAGTTTTAAATAAAACCTGTCGAAAACATGTTGGATTTGCAAGATGAACTAAGCAAACACACCTTGTGAAACATTCAGTGCTCAATTAATAGTCACATAAATAGCTAATGGGTTGCTGCCAGGAAAAACGAAAACAAAAAACAGCTGTCTGGGGTAATTTCAATTTCAATTCTGAACGTATTTGTTGTTGTCTGTAGTGCCAAAATAATTGAAATGTCGAATGAAAACTTGTAAATGTTCAGTGTGAACGGTTTTCGAGTTTTCTTAAACTTTTAGCTGAAAATCCGGTTTTGGGTTCGGTGTGAAAAGCCTATTAAACTATTCAACTGTACTGCAATGTAAGTCCCCTTTCACACAGGGAAACCAGTTGCTGGAGATTTTTTTGTCGTTTTCCTTTAATTGCCTTGTAGCTTTCACATGAAGAAACTGGCACCGAGAAACTGAGGAGGAAACTGGGAAGATTTTGTTGGGCTAATAGGAATTCAAAGCAAAACGTCAAAAAGATCTCTTCAAATCGTTGACCGGGGGGATTTTTTTTCATTCCCTGCCCTTCTCGCCGACACACTCCCAGTTGCCGACAACTTAGTTTCCTTGTGTGAAAGGGGACTAAGCGCTTCTAGGGCATGTTCGTAAGCTTTACACCGTACGATTTTAAAGTGCAGCATTTTTGCACGATTTGGTTCCAGTGATTTTTTCTAAATTAATTGGAGAGACGAATATTTGTGATTTATCATTGTAACAAGTAGCCGAGTAGTAAATATTTTTTTTGTCCGAACATAAACATAAATTCTAAATTTTGATAAAGGAATGTTCTGTATAGTAGGCGATCTGATTATTTAAAATGGACACTTTTATTTGGCCTGTGAAAATCCTTTGTCCAAAAATATTTCTAGACGTTCAAAAAATAATAATAATTACACAAACTAAAAAAAATAACCAGAATCTGTAAAAAATAAGCCGAGAATAATGTAAATAACAATTATTACGTAAGTTAAATTTTGACAGATGATTAATAGGTACATATAACATATAAATATGTAAATTTTGTGGTAGATTGCTAGTCGCAAAACTGCATAGTACACACATTGAAGGTAATATCTTCAGTTTTTAATTAATTTTGCGAATCTAAGAAATTGTTTTCAGAGACCAAGTCACTTTTTTTATTTAAAAAAAAACATAAATAATTCTAATGTGTGTTTAATTTGCGTCGGGTTATTTCAAATGGAATTAAAAAAACGGGTTAAAATTGTTTTGAGAGGGTTACTGAGAACTATCGTTTTTTCTTATTGTCTGCCAACATTGCAGCATGCGCAAGATAATACAACTGCTACCAATTTTCGTTGGTTTTACCGTTTAAATATTCGCAATTATATTAGATTACTGGTATGGCTTCTACGAAACAGCATCAAGCATTTTAGGACCGAAATAAAGTAATAAAAAGAACTTCCAAATTTGGGCCAAGACCTAACAATCATCGCATAATGCGGTTCTAATGCATGTCATGCATATGAGAGTGTATTCCTTGATTGAACAAAAATCAAAACGTTTTCATTTTGCTTCAAGCACACACAATGTATACGTGAGTTATTTTCACGAATACACTAATATGCATGAAATGCATTTGAACAGTGTATATCCCGTATAATAGTCCATAATTATAGTATGTAATCAACGACCACATCCTTCTAAAATGGTAGTCTGCCAAACATCATTACACAAAATAATTTATTAAGTGGTCCATTCACATGATTCTCGTGTCGACACCGGTGTCATGACACAAAATATCCATTCAGACACACACGCAACGGAATGTGTATAACACATTCGGGGAATATTTCAGTTGCTTGCAACTAACATGTGCGGATTGGTGTTATATTCTAAAATTTTTATTTTTTATCATTTAAAATTTCAAAGCAGTCTGTAATTTTTTTTTATTGAAATAAAAAAGATTTTTATGAGAAACTGGAGAATAAATTAAAAAAAACGTTTTCATTTTTTTACCAAAATGTAGAAAATATTAGTCGCTATCGAACAGAATTGCCAGATGCACATTTTTAGTTTTTTTTTCTATAATCGTAAGTAGCTATTGTCAAGTATTATCAAAATCTCCATTTTTATGTTGTTTTCAAATGTAAAAAAAATAAAAATTAAAACATAAATAGTGTGGTGTGTGTCTAAAAAAGTTTGTATCTCTATTTATTTATTCAATTATATAATTATGTATCTTAAACAAATTTGTATAACCTTGAGACCGTAAATTTAAGATTGTCCAGTATTTTAAGTGTGGCTTATTGAATTTTTTTTATCAAAAATATCACGAAATTAAAATCTCACATGAAATTTGTATTATTATCACGCTCTTAAATGTAGATATTAGGTTTGTAATTCGCTTAACAACAATAGTTAAAGAGAAATAAATTCGAAAGTATTAACATTTCTAATTTGTTAATAATTTACAGGTGAATCTATGATGTATCAACATTCCGTTGGCGGTGTTGGCTGTTCTGGAAATTCGCCTACTACGAGCACACCGCCAAATATAAATTCTTGCTCATCGATCACACCACCCCTCTCCAATCAACAAAATGCTAGTCAGAATGAAGTGAATGGCGATCAAATGGTATGAAAATAAACACTAACTTTTAACTGGATCAACAAAATGGTGTAGATGTAGCTTGTAGCAATGTACGAAAAAAATGTATAGTTCAGAAGTTGAGCAAAACTTATATATAATTTCTGCTACAGATACATTCATTGTGCTTAGCCAGAATATCCTTATCCAATCTATATAAAATTTTATATCATTTCGTATTTCCTATAAAATATTCGTATAACATCCCTGCTTCAGAAATGTCCTATATATTCCCATAAAATTGGGTTGTGGCATAGACTAAATTTCCCTTATCCAATTTCAGAACCAGCAACAACAGCAAGCTGCGCAGCAACACCAACAGCAACAATCTCACCAGCAACAGCAACAGCAACAACAACAACAACAGCAACACCAACCACCATCGCAACAATCTCACAATCAGGACACTAGCAACCACCACCACATTGTCTCCAATTGTCAGAGTCTCCAATCGCCGACAGATGGTGACGAAGACGTCTGGAGAGGACATAGTATAGCAGCGCTTCGTCGGCGAGCTTCAGAATTAAATGCATCTTCTATACCTTCATACTTGCATCACGCAACACACAACCAATACGAGCACCATAATTCGGTCTACTGAAATTTGTTGAAAAGCTTTGAAAGCTTTTCGGATTATGGCATCAACAACAGTTGTGCAAATCATGATTTCCTACAAAATTGATGGGTTCGTGCAAAACTAAAATACAAGAACACTACATTGTAAAACAATTTCTAGTTGCCGTAGGGCCCCGGACAGGGCGCAACCAAGAAGTAGAAATAGCTAAATGAAAATTTTAAATATTATAAGAAATTACATATAATTTTGTTTGATTAAGTTTAAATTTATGTAAATAAGAAAAAAAACAAAAGCCAGTATTAATTTTGTTTAATTTTTTTTATTTAAATATTTTCTTTTCTAAAAATAAAAAGCTACCAACAAAAGAATAAAGAAAAGTAAACTTTAATTTATAAAATAAATAAATGAAACGGAAAAAGACTTAAAATAATGTATACGATGTTTGAAAAACAAACTTTACAAATTTGTTTTGCTTCACGAGAGAATTCTCATTGCCGATTTTTGGGACTTTAATAATCCCTGCTAATTGAAAATAATAAAAAAAAAATATTTATATATTTAAATAGACAAATAGGCTATATTATATACATGAATGAATATTTTAAAATTTTCATATAAAATAGAGTATTTCCAATAATGTATACAAAAACAAAATAATTTAAAAAATCATGTAGAATGCATTTAAAATAATTACAACTATATAACAAAATAAAATTTAAAAAAATGGATATAGTAAAAAATACTGTTCTTCTCTCAATATTTTATGTCATTGTTTAAATATTATATTTAGTTTTGTTCTAAATTAAATTTTGTTTTAATTTTTTGTTTAGATAATTAATTCAATCATTATGTATATGCAATATCGTTTGTGCAAATGTACAGATGTGAACATTTTTAAGATAAATTTGAATGCAATTGAAAACAATAAATTTTATAATAAGATATTGAAACAAACAAAAAAAATGTTTGTGAAATAAAATATTCGGTATACGAAATCTATAAGAATTATAAAGAAAAATAACAGAATAAGTATCGTAGATATAAATAAATAAATATGTAATATTTATCTGATAAGTATAAAGCTGTATTAATATTAATAATAAAATGATATATTAAATATAAAAAATAAATGTAATTAAGTTTTTGTGAGTTTCAACTTTCAAACTAAAAATATTGAATATCGGTAACAATCTCCCAGAAATAAAAAAAACATTGGAGAAATTAATTGTTGAAACCTAGTATACAGTTCCGCGATTAAAGCAAAACTGCTTTTGACGTTTAAATTTTTTTTTATCGAACTGTGAATTAATCATTGACATTATTTTGCGTGAAAACAGAAGAAAATATCGTTAGGTATACATTTACGTTTTTAGCACACATGTTTTTCTCGGAAAAAAAAAGAAAAAATGTTTTCTCACCAGCATTTTTTTCACTTTTGTTCCTCCAAGACTATGCTATGTAGTTTGTAGTGCTAATGTAGAATCCGATGTGCCGGGTATTAACAAGATCGTTCCAAAAATTGCTTTATGGTAGTGTAGTGGGGTTTACTATTGGTAATTACAGAATTTTATGTATTTCGTGGCGAATGCAACGCGGTTTGAGTTGATTTTTGGTTTGCTATGGTATGAGGGTATTTTCATTTCTGTAAAACTGGTAGTTGCCAAACTGAATGCTTCCAATTGTACTAGTGTTAATCAAAAAAGGGATAGATTCACCAAAAAATACGGATCTGCGAATTTGATTCAGAATAAAAAAAAACATAATTTTTAGGGTTCAATTGAAGGATTTAATTATCAAAATCCGTGTTTTGAAAGATTTGTATAAAAAAATCTAATTCTTCCACCAATGAAAAACCAAATAACAAAATGTTGTTGTCTTCTTAATAGTGTTTTATTTGTAAGGTATTATGCACATGGGAGCTACCAACGAATTAATGAATTAGCAATTGCCTTATTTAGACTTAAAATGACAGCGTCAACACCGACCAATTTAGATCTATCTGAGCGCATATGATCTGGACAACAACAAGTATTCAATAATCGTCTATTTTGACATTTCGTTAAGATGATTTGCTCTTGTTCGTCGCGAGCGACGTTTTATAGGTACCTAATTCATAATATCGGATTTTGAGTTTAGACGAGTGCCAATTATTTATTCGTTAAAGTGTGGATGCTATGTGGAACGTAAACCACTTCTTCGTAATAATCAAATTATAATTCTAAAAGATCAATTTTTTCTTTTGTCTCAAATTTATTTAGTTTTGGAAATTTAGAACAAATATTGGTATCGAAGCAATACTATGAATTCTGCCAATTTTTTACAACTTTTTAGAAATCTTTTAAAGTAAATCTAGAGTAAACACTCACATTTAAACTTTTCGATGAATTGTCCTATATACTATAAACTGTAATACAAATGTTTAATTAGTTTAAATAATAAAAACTTGTATTTTATAATTGTCTAATGGGCACATCTTTAGCGAAATCTAAAATCGTTGGAGCGGTTTTTAATGAACATTTTTTTATTTATAAAATTTGAAAAAAATTCTTAGAAAAAACATTTTAAATGCCATTGTGAAGTAATTATTGGGCTCTATCATCGTAAGCGATCGGAGAAAAATTTCCTCCGATTTGTACGAAATGTACGAATTTTGTATCATTGTAAACGTTCCGATTCATCAATCAGACCTTTTCCGAAAAAAATTGAAGTATGCGTTAAAAATTTAAAGTCATAGCAACGTGTTGCGAATTCATCCGAAGTTTGACGATTAAATGTCAAAATCATGCGATGGATGTCGTCTCCGAGATTTGTTTTCCTTCCGATTGTCTCCGACAACAAATCGCATGCGTAGCTTCGTCCGATGTCGGCGGCATCAAAAGTAAATAAAATACAAATAAAATTATAAATGGTGGAGATGTCGACTGAACTGTAATTAAATTTTTGTATTGAGTTCTATCATTTACATATGTATGTACATACGTTAGTATATTGTATGTTTTATTGTAGATAACAATAAAGTTGAAATGATGAAGGCCAATTTCAATATTTCTTTTCCGATTCAGTTAGCATGAAGCAAATAATTACTCCGATCGGAATTTTTCTCCGATCGGAGATTTCTGCAATCTGTTACGATGATAGACCTTATTAATATATGTACAAATACAATTTTAAAATCGAAAAATTGACTGGTTTTCGCAAACTCGATTTAAAAAAAAAAATACACTCTTCAAATGCGTTTGTGTCTGTGTCCTATTTCATCAAAGGATGCTGTTATGTAACTATATTGATAAGGTCATTGAATGGGCGGTACATAATAATGCAGATTATTCTGACATTTTAGTTTTAAAACATTTAAAAAATAAAATGCACGACTGGTTCGTACGAACTTGCTCTTTTGGCTAACAACTTTAATGTAACTATAACCATTGAGGTTAAGTTAGTTAGGTGTAGTTATCCTATGCAGGTTTAAACCCTATGTAGGTTAGATTACCTTGATTCTTAGTACGTATAATGAATTGTCGAATGGATGATTCAAGGAATAGTTACATAGGCACCTACCTACAAATGTATATTTAAATTTAAATTATGGATTTTAATAATGTAAGTTAGGAGAGTAAAATATATCTACACACATATATACACAACCTAAGTATATGTACATATAATAATGAAAATGACGTATGTAGGTGTATATGCATATAACTTAATAATTTAGGTGCAATATACAATATTGTGCATACATAAGATTCATGTGATTTTTAAAGACACATATGTATAAATAAATGTATGAGGGCCTAAATTGTGTTTAGTATTCAGTGACATACGCAAAAATTCGTAAAAAGGGAATATCTAATAATAAGGTAGAAATAAATGGATAATACACATACTTGAGTGTTTTTATATTGCTTAGTCGTTATAGTTTGAGGGAAAACAAAGATGCAATTTGAATTCATGGATAAATATGAATATAGCAAAAAAAAAATTCAAAAATTGTTGGAGTGGTTTTTTAATAAATTAATTTTTTATATATAAAATTTTGAAAACATTTTTACAAAAAAAAATTGAAACGCCATTTTAAATATATTATTAATATACATATAAAAAAATCAAATTTAAAAAAAAAATGTGTGACTGGTTTTTGAAAAATCGATTTTTGAAAAAAAAAAAATTATTTATTTTTTAAAAATCGAAAAACTTTTTTTTGGAAAATTTTCGTATGCAGTTTTATTAACAATTTTAGGGAGCATTTGTATAAAAAAAATTATTTTAATCAGTTCATCCAATATTAAGAAAGTCAAAAATATGAAAAGTGGTTCTATGGGAAGTGCCGTTAATAAGTACGCAAAAAAAAAATTATAATTAAAAGTGGGATATACTAATTTAAGAACACACATATTTTTTACTTACGATTAAAGGTACTATAAGGCAAGTTATGCATTCGTCGAAAAAAAAAGTTTTGAGATAACAATCAAACATGACATTACGATGATTGCGAAGACGAAAAAAGATGGTCTAAGAATTCTGTCCGTCTGTATCTCTGTCTATCAGCCTGTCTGTATGTATGTATAGACACCTACAGCCCAAACAGATGGGCCGAAGTGCTTCAAACTTGGTATAAAGAGTTTTTTAGATATTGTACAGAGGGGAAATTGAAATTTTTTTTAACTCCAAAAATGACGGTACCTGCCATATAACCGTTACGTTCAAACCTATTTTTCTCAGAAACTGCTCTAACGATTTTGATAAAAAAAAATCGGTGCGGCTTTTTAGCTACGACCGATCATATGGTTGAAAAAAAATTGGAAAAAAACGGTACTTTCCATAGGACCGTTTTTTTTTTGCTTTCGACTATCTCATAAGCGGCTCAACCGATTCTTTCGAAATTTCACACATATATAGGTTTAGATTTCCCAAATTATACCGCGTACCAATATTTTTAATTAATATTCTTTTGTATTTTTAAAATCATTTTTAATAAAAAAATTTTAAAAAATAATATTGCGAAAACTGTTCATTATTTTTTTTTTCAAAAAATTATATTTATATGTATTTTCTGAATACCTATGAATTGGTAATTTTGAATTTTTTTAAAAATATTTTCAAAAAGTTTAAAAAAAAACTTTTTTTCTCAAAAACCGCTCCACAGATTTTTAATTCATCCAAGAAATAAAATGACGTACTTTTTTTTAGCTCAAATTAGTTTAAGTATTTATTTCAGAATTTTGAATTATTTTTTCTTTAATTAAGCAGATTTAATCTTTTGTTTTAAGGTTAATATTATTAAATATTTAATATTGTCATACCAATATTGGAACAAAATTTAAAAAATTAAAAATTGAGTTTAAAATGACTTTAAACATATATTTAGATTTTTAATAGAAATCTTTTGCATACGATGTGATCGAATATAAGACCAACTTCGTACGATCCAGTCGTGAATTTTATTTTATAAAAATTCTTGGAGCCGTTTTTGAGAAATACATTTTTTTCTTAACGGTTTTTTTTTAAATTTGTATGGGAGGTACCCTTGTTTTTTATTTTAGGAAAATAATTTTTTTAACTATTGAAGATAGTGTCAAAAAACTTACAAATACGAAGTTTCGAAAAAAACTATCAAGTCGTTTTCGAAATTTTGAGTTTTCAAAAAAAAGAATTAATTTCCAAAAAAATTGTTTTTCAAAAATTTTGGTTTACAATAGTGTTTAAACTTTCCAGGAGCTTCTGCGTAAAAAATTTCAAGAAATCGGATTAACCGTTTCCCGGAAAATCGAAAACTAATAAAATGGTTGTACTAGAGGTACCAAAAATAACAATTTTTTTCCAAAAAAAAATTTATCAAAAGGTACCCTTTCCCTTCATTAATGAACTGATTTTTTTTTTATAAAAACCGTAGGAGCCGTTTTTGAGAAAAACAAGATTTTTTTCTTTTGGCCAACAAAAAAATGTATGGGAGCTACTGTTATTTGTTGTCTTAAAAAATAAAATTAAAAAAACGTGTTGGCATATTACCGAAAAACCAATATGTACCAAGTTTGCAGCAAATCCATCCAACCGTTTAGGCTGCAGACTCGAGGACAGATAGACAGACGGAATTGGGGGACCCACTTTTTTGGTGTACTCTATGATCGTAATGTCATGTTTAATTGTTCGAAATTTTTTTTTTTTTTACGAATTCATAACTTGACTAGTACCTATAATCGCAAGTAAAAACTGTCCAAAACAATTTAAAATTAAGAAAGTCACAATTATTTTTCCACATTTAAATTTTTTGGGATACGAGTACAAAACTTTATTTCTACCTTGGTACCCGATAATTAATATTAATTCCCACGAATTTTTTGTTGTTGTTTTTATGAGTTGTAGAGCTTTATTTTATGTTTTTTTTTTGCTATTAACGTGATATGAAATGTTCTTTTTTTTTTGTTTTATTGAGAACATTTTTTCAAACAAAATTTAAACACTTATGCTTTTTGTCAAGCCTCACTCTGCCCATGTATTTTATTTAATGTTTGTAAAATTACCTATTTACAATTCCGAATTATAAAAAAAGCTGCGTGTACTTCACACTACTCAATACATATAGTTTCTGTTAAATTTGGCTTTGAAAAACCAATAAAAACCTCTGTCGAAATAGTGCACAATCTCGAAATACAGAACATGCCTGGTTTTTATTACTTCACTATATCGATCGTCTACTGTAATAGTTTTTGAGTAATATAAAAAAAATCAATTTTTCTATATCTACAATCTATGCATTTTAAATATGCATTTTGTAGGTAGGTATCTAAGTATGCATTGAATCATCAATTATTCGACAATTTATTTTACTTAGATCAGACATCGGGCTTAAACTTGCATGGGATAACTATACTACTAGACTACCATCAGCTTTAGTTGTTAGCTACAAGAGCAAGGTCGGACGATCTAGTCGTGAATTTTATTTTTTTCGTTCTTAAAAACAAATTTTAAAAATATCATCAAAATTGATTGTGTCATTCTCAAAAAAAATTAAAAAAATAGAAAAGTGGATGTGGCAGTAAATGGATTTAACTAAATTTATTTTTTTCTCGTTAATAGGAACTTTTTATGCCAAACTAGTAGAGCCGTTTCCGAGAAAACAAACTTACACACATATAAATCTTATAAAACAAGTTTAGCTCATTTAAACTTTCGAAACAAGGCAAATACCTGTATTACAAACCCGATTTCACTCAGTTAACAATCGTGTCCATTATAACCGAAGTTATAATGGTATACGATTTTCTTCCTTTAAATTGAATTTTAATACTGTTTCCGCTTTTCACAGAAAAACTTTGAAATTTTTCTTCATTGTCTCATCTCAACTAGTTTCGATTTTCAAAAAAAAAAATTATTTTGATCTTCCTTTTTACAATGTTGCCATTAAATTTGAGCAGCAGAATTAGGATTTACATATTTTTACCTATGTTGTACTGCACGAGAGTACCCTAAGATTTTCCGTAAGGTACTCTGACATGACACATGACACATACACAGCAACTACATCAACAAAAAAAACAAGATATAGCCACCTTTATTTTTAAGTACATATACATACACACATAAATTCTATTTTTAGTATACTACAATCTTTAAGATACATACAATATTTTATATATAATAGACACAGATGGTAGAACTTTGTTAGATTTAATAATATTTCTTATCAATCCACACAAAATGTGTGCACACATCATGTAGCTGCTGCAAAATCCTTTGAGATACTCGTACAACTATAATTCTTCATACATGCCAAACAATACACCAGAACATAGAAGAACACCATCAGAGAATAGGTAGCTATCCCATATACCTAGTATACTCGTACCTAGAAGCACAAGAGTTTTGTCGAAGAATCTTGTCAGCATGCTACCGCAGTATAGCATCAGAAGCTGATGCACTTAAATCCTTATATGAAATGTCGATAGAAAATCTGGTGCCCTCAGGATAACATGCTCGAACTCCAGAAAGGACAATTGACCATCGCCATCGACATCCGCCTCTTCGATAACTTTATCCGCAATCTGTTGCTGTTCTTCGGGGCTTAGGTCATTTTTTGTCATTGTTGTCAGAACAGATTTTAGGTCGGCACGTCCAATGAAACCGTCCTGGTCGAAGTCTATATACCGATAGAAAGCACAAAATCCATTTTGTATTTAACAAAGATACCATAGTATAACGTAGAAAGCAAGAAGCATAAAAAAGAAACAAGCAACTATATTATTTTTCCATCTTAAAGAATAAATTGTAAATATTTACATAATAACAGTGAGTGTCGATAGGTACTCAAATGAGTCCTGGATTCCAGATGCAATTGATTTTCAATTACATTTGTGTGTGCATGAGTTTATGTGTTTGTGCTTGAAAAGCTTACCATAAATTTTAAAGGCGTAATAAACCTTGATGTCCCTTGGCGCCTGTTCACTGAATACCGAGAGAAAGTCTAGGAAATCCTCAAACGACAAATTGCCGAGGCCATCACGGGAAAATGCTTCGCATATCCTCGTACGGAACGGATTTTCCTTTAGTTCGGGCAATTTCTCGATGCACTCACGTGGAACCCTGACACTCGATGCTTGTCCTTCGGTCATTTGGCGTGGCACCAAATCCGGTCGGATCTCTCGAAAACGCTTGTGCACCCTGCAGGACGAAACACACACAAAATTTACACAAACATAAAGATAACAAAACGTTTTTACTATTTGATTAAAATCGCATTGTATACAACACAAAACAAAGGACACAAACGAAAAGCTACATTTTTTTGTTGTTGAATACTGTTAAACAAATCTAGAATCAAATATGGGTAGATATGTATATATTGTTGGTCATTTAGTCAGTTGGATGAGGGTAAAACCCCCCGGGCCTGAGTATAGTTCTTTGAATTGTATAAGGTAAGCCAATTTTGTGTAAATAAGCCCTTTGATGTATGATGTAGTTTTATTTGAATGGTGTGTGTGTCTGGTATTTTGTTTGAAGAAGAAATGGTTGGGTTTATTTTCCGCATTCCAGATTAAAATTGAATTTTTAATCACGAACTCGAAAAACTGGATTGAGAATAATAAAATTGTTTATCAATTCGCGAAAGTGTAATTCGGATTAATGATGAATTTTCATGTTAAAGGTCTTGATATGTTAGCTGCATTTTTTTTACTCTTATTTGTATATCTGAAACGTTCTCCTATGTTAAAACCTTTAGTTAAGAATTTAAAATACGCTAAGCACATTTACCCACTCTTTAAAAAACGGGAATTATTAATTCAAGTTTTCAAATGACTTTTCGATACAAAATCCCTTTTATTTTGGCTCTATACTACATTCTAAAAAGCTTAGTTTACGTTGCCGGTATAAAACGTAATGTTATTCATTGTTTTGCGTTAAGAGAAATTATAAAAAGAGAACGTTTAGGCTTGTGTAGTCGCTATGATGCGTTAATGAATAAGGCTGATTAATTATGTAAAAGAAAAGTGTTCGTACTTAGAAGTAAAACTTCATTTTTCGGGTCCTAAGATTTAGGTTAAGTAGATATGAGCTGACAGTTGATCTTTTCGTTCCGTCACACTTAAATAAAAAATAAATCCATTGCGATAATTCAAAATGTTGTTATTCCTATAAGTTATATGGATAATCATGATTGAGCTATTTAGAGGCTTTTATGAAGCTCAACACGTTATTGCCTGAAATATTCGAAAGCTTTTCTAAATAATTCAAGAAAAGGTGCCCAAGGATAAGCCGTTTAGGGAAGGGTTGGTCAAACATAGACATTGATAAAGTAAGCAATTTTACTTGCGATATATTATAGGTACTATAGGGCAAGTTTTGCATTTGGAAAAAAATCGAACTCGAGATTTTAATCAAGCTTGACGATGATAGCGAACACCAAAAAAGTGGGTCCCGCAATCCCGTCTGTCTGTCTGTAGAACGATCTACAGCCTAAACGGCTGAACCGCTTCTTTTCAAACTTGGTAGTTAGGCGTTTTAGGTGATTGTCTAAAATAGATTTTTAAATCGTTGTTAGATGTACTTGCAACACATATTTTTGTACAATCTTAATTATCTCGAATACGGCTCTAACGATTTTGATAAAAATTAGTAGGTGGAATCCTTTTGGATTTCGATCAAAATTTTTATGCAGCAGGTTCTTCGAATTATAAATAATATTAAGTTTAAAAATTTTCAAAAAATTATGATTTTTAGATTTTTCAATATTCAATATTTCGAAAACGGTTGGACGATTTTTTCTGAAGTTTTTTTTAGGCTTATAATATCATTAAATATATAAAACTGTCATCCCAATTTTTTTGTTTAATTTTAAGAATTATTTATATAGAAAACTATGTAAAAAACTACTTTATAAATAAATTTAGGCGTTTCTATTAAGAATCTTTAGCATAAAATGTGATCGAATATAAGAGCAAGTACGTGCGATCCAGTCGTGAATTTTATTTTTCTTTGAAACCAAAAGTATGTTCCAAGTAATGATATCACAAAAATAAAAATTGCTCCTGGGGATGGCAAATAATTCCGTTTATTTAACAAAATAATTTTTCTCGAAAAAAAATTCCCATAATCTTTAGAAAGTTTTCAAAAATACGTAAGACTGTAAGAATTTTGAATGGTCCTTCCTAAAATGGTTGAACATATTTCTAAAAAAAATTCCTTCAAACCAGCGATTGCTCACTTAGGCGTATACGTACTTTTTTAATGCGTCAATGGTAGATAATTAGTTGATGATTCTGCAACGTTTCAATGCAAACGAATAAAAAAGAGTACATAATTCAATATTACCATCTTAATTAAATCTGAGATTTAGGCAGAAAGCTTTCGAGATTTTAAATTGATGCTCACGCCACCGGTGCCGCCAAGACCACCATTATAATAGGATTTCGTCTCTTAAAATCACGAAAATAGGAACACGGTCATGTGTGTTTGTATTTCTTATTATATTGAAATGTCAAACAGAAAGTCATACTCTCTATTTTTATCTCATTAAAAAGAACTTCATATTAACTTACTAGCCAACATGGAACTTTCATATGTGATCAAATACAACTTATCTGATTCTACGTCAAAGGTATCTACTGAATAAATTAATGATCTGTAATTTAAAAGGAAATTGCCCGGTAAACTGGACATGAGTTTTCATTTTTCTTCGTGCTCAAAACTATGACTCTGCTCTCCATACTTATTGTGAAGCATATTATGCTGATGATTTGTGAAGGTATTTCACAAAATGGGATGAAGTTGAAAGTTTTGGGACTTTTAATAGACATAAACCTTAATTGCAATGTTTATGGAGATGAATTTAAGAAATTCAGACAATTTTGTTGACTGTAAGTCGAAAATAGCAACACTGCTCTCCTTAACTTTTTTCATAATGGTATAACTATAGGCCATACACCCTTAAAACTACAAGTGGTCAAGCACATTATATTTAAAGTTAACACGTGTCCACTTAGGTTCCCTTTTGTAGCTTTAAGTTTTCTTTTTCAAACTACAAATGTATTTGTGTATCTTAAGAGCTATTAAAGTTTTTTTTGTTAAATAGAGGTAGTAGAATTATACTGGCACACTTATACCATAACATGGTCAAATTTGCCTCATGAGTCTAGAAAGTATTTCCCAATTCGCAAAACCAGTTAGAGCTCCTTATGAAGCTTGTGAGGCTGTTGAAGCTTACGTTCGCTAAATCACTTGGAAAATCGTAGAAAAAGTTTCCCGAATGGAGTCTTGCGTCTTTTGGGATAGAGCAGGACATGTGCATATAGGACTAGAAAAAATTTCTTCTTCTTCATCGTCCATACAACATCTGCAGAAATCATTTGAGAATACAACCAAATTTGTATCTATTACGGAGCTTTTGGTAAAATCAGCATCCTAATAGTCCGGCATCCGGCAAAGATATGAATGTTGCAATGGTGCGCCATATCCGTAAGAGATGTTCGACAGCATAAAGGTGTTGTAGAGGGTTTGTGGAGTTTAGAGAAGTACAAAGACTGCAAAACATCGTGGCTATCAAAGAAGATAACAGATAAAAGACTTAAGTCTTTCCAGCCCCTTTGGATCGATTCATCTCCCGAGAATTTCTTGTTCTCCGAGGTAAAATTTACCAGGAATAACAACTTGAAAGTTTTTGTCAAACGGAAGTTTTGGAATGGTGAAGTCGATGCTTACATGAAAAGATCAGATTCACATTTAAAATGAATAAATTGCATCCAACTTCACTTAAAGCAAAAAATTAATTATAATTTTCTAAAATTTATTTTATTTGTTTTCCTTTTAATTTTTTATCAGACAAGTAATGCGTTTGGTTTTACATTTGTTCCAATCTATCTGTGCTAAAAATATAATGGCCCAAAATTTTAAACAGCCTGATGTTAAGGGCTTAGCATGATACTACTTAACAATGTTTTCCTAATTTTAAACACTTTTTAACTAGCACCATACTAAATCTACTTCCTTAATAAATTACAACTAAACACGCCTAAAGTAGTGCAAAAAAGTAAGCGAACATAACTTTTTGACGTTTGTAAATGTCAAAGTGGCATATGGATTTAGTTCGATACTAAAAAGATAAAGTAGCCATTTTGTGATTTTAACTTAAGTAAAATGTTAAGACAATAGTTCGATACTAAACTGGTTTAAAATTAGCAAAATCCTCTTTTTAGCCTAGTATCATACTTAAAATGATTTAACATATTACTAAATCGACTAAAATGAGCGCCAATGTGATTAATAGCCAAATACATGATGAAAAGGTAATTTGAAGTAATCAAGAATGTGGATAAAGATTCGTAGGCAAAAATATAATTTTGTAAAAATATCGTTGTGCGCCATTTGTCTTGCTTTCCAAAAAAGCTCAGGACAATCAAAATTTCCAAAAGTAGTAAAAAGGAAGTGTCTGTGCCGGTGGTGACTTCAGCAGACATTGAAGAATATGGGGGTATTTCGGCAAGGTTATTCTTATTACTATTTCATTTGCCTTTCAAATATTCTGTTGCGGTTAATAAATACCTAAAACTAATTTGGAATTAAATATATTATATAAAATTTTGATTTTTAAATCTACTTCCTTTTTCTTGAATCTACATACTTCACTTTTTGGGTCAAATCTAGTAAGCTTTTTTTGTGAAGTGTTAACGCTGCTCCGAAGTTGACTCTTGATTGCTGTATCTAGAGTGGTCTATCATATTGATAGCCTAGCGGCAATAAAAGCGATTTGGCCACTGTGATAAAATCGAAACTTGTTTCTTGCTGCCGTGAAGACCTAAAGGTTCTTGGTACGCAACATAATGTTAGACTCTGATGGGTCCCGGGACACATCAGCGGTATACCGCGTAACGAAAATGCCGATGAGTTGGCAAGATAGGAATCAGCGCTTGACGTTAGTTAAGCAAAGCTGGTAAATATCCCACCCTGTTACATTAAACAGAAAATTTCTGACAGGACCCTAGAGAAAATATGGCCATGCTCCACCAAGCAGAGGACAAACAAAATTATTCCCTCTCTTATAAGCATAATCACTGGACATAACCTGCTAGCATATCATAAATTCAAAATGAAACTCAGTACAGACGATCTATGCAGGAGATGTGGTGACTAAAAGGTGCATGAGAACACCTCACGCATTGCCTGCCACTGCCCTGCACTCTGTCACAAGAGGAAGAATCTGTTGAGCAGCTACTTCTTCAATAATTTGCAAGAGCTCTCTAAAGTTTCAGGAATTAATATATTGAATTTCGTCATTGCGTTCAAATGGCTTGACTGATTCAGGGAACACAGGTTTATATCGAAAAAGTGTGACGATAACGTCATTTGTCAGCCTAATTACCTAACCTAACCTACCCCACCCCCCCTCCCTTTGGGGTTATGGGGTTAAAGTCGTTCTGATTACTGAAAGATATATCCATACGTATGGCTTTTTTACATGAGAAGAATATAACTACGGCCATTTTTAAGTAATATCTCAACAACTGTTTGTCACCCCATTGCACACGTGCTGCCTACAATAAAAACAGTCGATATTTGTTACTTTACGTGTACCGTGCTTATTTTAAAATTAAACTACTTATAGCAGTTTTGGCAATTGATAATTTTCCTTGTAGGTGTTTTTCAATCTTAATGAAGCCCAAGATATTTATAATCTTTGACCACTTGTATTAGCTTATACCTTTGAACATCAATCGTTTATTCATACTAAATCTTCCCGCGTTTTCTTTGAAAACCATAGCTTTGGATTTATTCGGATTCACCACCAGATTCCATAAGGTTCAGTAGTCTTCAAACAGATTAATCATTCGTTCTAGGGTATCAGGAGTATTTGCAAGATGTAATGAATTGGTTGCCAAATTCAACTGTACGTAATCAATGATATCGTTTAGAAGCAAGTTAAACCGCAAATGACTCAGGAAATATCCTTGTCTTACCACTAATTTTTACTTGCGATATAGTTACTAGGGGGCAAGTTTTGCATTTGGAAAAAAAACGAACTCTAGATTTTAATCAAAGTTGACATTACGATGATAGGGAACACCAAAAAAGTGGATCCCGCAATTCCGTCTGTCTGTCTGTAGAACGATCTACACCCTAAACTGCTGAACCGATTTTGTTCAAGATTGGTGCTTATGCGTTTTAGGTGATTTAAATCGGTGTTTTAGCCCTAAAAATAACGGTACTTTCTATACAAATTTTTCTACCATCTTAACTATCTCGAAAACGACTCTAACAATTTTGATAAAAATTGGTGAGGGTACTACCTTGAGTATGGTCTACATTTTGGCCGAAAAACATTTTGAAATATTTTGTTATTAACGGTACCTGCCATACAACCATTTAATTGATTTTCCACTTTCTCATAAACGGCTCCATGGATTGCGATCAAAATTTGTACACAGGATCCACTTCTAATTTTAAATAAGACTGCATTTCAAAATTTTCGAAAAATAATGTTTTGGATTTTTGAAAAAAAAAAATATTTTTTGTTTTGAAAATTCAATATTTCGAAAACAGGTGGGCGATTTTTTCTGAAATTTTGTTTTTAAATTTATATTATTAAATATTTTAAATGTTCATACCAACTTTTTTTAGAAAAAATTAAGAATTTTTATATTAAAAAATTAAGTGAAAAACGACTATAAAAATACTTTTATCCGTGTCATATAATGTGACCAAACATAGGCGCAAGTACGTGCGATCCAGTTGTGCGATGCATTTTATTTCCGTTCCATAGCGCTGACCAAGTACTCGCCTATTCCTTAAATTACGGGAGAATCACACCATACACAAAAAACCTTGTTGAACAATTAAGTAATTTGCATTTTGAGTATTGTAGAAAAGTATTTATAGAACTCTCCAGAGATTATGTCGGGACCATTTAGAGTTTTGATTCCTTCCAGTTCCGTAATAATATTATCGCTTTCGACCAAAGGCCTAGCATATTCAAGAGAACATCTTAAACTCATTGGCGCAAAATTTTAAACAGCCTGATGTTAAGGACTTAGCATGATACTACTTAACAGTTTGCTAGTACTAAAGCATCATTATAAATCCATTTTCTTAATTAACTACAACTAAACACGCCTAAAGTAGTGTAAAATTAAGCGAACATAATTTTTTGACGTTTGTAAATGTCAAAGTGGCATATGGATTTAGTACGTTACTAAAAATATAAAGTATCCATTTTAAATCACAAACTTTAGTAAAATGTTAAGAAGATAATACGATACTAAACTCGCTTAAAATTAGCAAAATACTCTTTCTTAGCGTAGTACATACTAAAAATGATTTAACATATTACTAAATCGTTTAAAATTTTGGGCCAATGTTAATGATGATTTTTTTCCCTTCAAGCCTTTTACTGCTTCCCAGAAATCAGAGGCATTTTTACAAAGGTTGTGTATCGTACCCTTTTGATCTTTGCATATACTTTTAAGGTTTGGATTTACTTCAAAATATATCGTGTCTTATAAAATGCTCATCATTTGAATTTCGAAATAGCCATATAATAGACGCTTTTTGCTGAGTATACTGCTGTTATTGAGTCTTCAATTAGCTCGAAGATCGTATTTTATTGTGCTTTTAAGATATCATTCAGTATCGCCACATATAAAGCTGTATATGTACTTCTCTTTCCTTATCGGTAAAAGTTTCATATGACGTATCTCTGCTGTTTCAGATACCTTCAGACTGAACATTACCACAATTGGAAGATGACCGGAAAATGGCATTTGTTCGACTTCAAAATCTTTGACGTATTCGTTTCATTCGCCACTTGGACCTGGAAGGCTTAAATCTATAACGAAAGTGCCTTGTCTTCCTACAAACCTAAAATTTCCTGTCGTATCAGACGCGTTTCTAACGTTATGTATACGAATGTATCTTTTGATTGTCTTATTGAAGCTTTTTCCTGTTTTTTTCTGATCCAGTCTCTTTTCCAATTCAAACATTAAATTCACCGATAAGCTTCATGATTTGTTGATTTCAATAATCTTCTTGAAGCTAATTGAAATCTCATTTCCAGTTTTATTGGATGTACGGAAGAAATTTCCAAATAACTTTTTCCTGTCAAATTCCATGTTCATCATTGGACCACAAAAATCCAAGTTACTTTCAGTCATTAAATATTGAAAAAACCTGTCAAGTCCATCACGTTCATACCGGTGCCGTGAAATAAGGTAGAAGGCAATAAGGTCGAATCGGTTTTATTTCCCCCCAAAAAAAAAACGGAAATATAGGCGATTTTTTTTTTCTAGTCGACCCTATTTCCTACAAAAATGGTAATAATGATCAGTATTCGGCCTTATTTCTAGTCAGTGTACAAGAAAGTTTTTTTTCGAAGTTATTTCCAATTCGTTCGATGTTATTTCCATTCTTTCCAACCCCCCTGCTTACCCAAGTTATAGGAGTTGGGGTGGGGTCTAGTTTGGGTGCATACCATTTTTTTTTGTTGAATTTAAATTCAAAATTTTTGAGTGCACCATTATGTATGACCAGATAACAACACCAATTTCCATTTGCATGCTTGCAGAATTGTACCACATTTTTGTCATTATTACTATTTGGATAAAAGATATTTCGGTTTTATTTCCATATCTTTCTATATTATAACCAATTACAAATTGCCTACTTTTTCATTTGACATTATTTCCTTCGGTTCAGGAAATAATGCAGACAATGTAAATTCGGTCTTATTTCCACGTTGATGGAAATAAAGTCGATCGACCTTATTGCCTTCTACGTTATTTCACAGCACCGTTCTTACCATTCACCAACTGCATTGTTTACCAACCCTATCTTTGTTCTACCCAAAGTAGCACCCCCCACTTGCCCTCCCACAAATGTTAGTTCTTTTTACTTGGGACTATAAGTTGAACGAACACAAATTCAAAATTATATTTTGAATGCTTGTAGATCCATACATTATTAATCTTGAGCTGCGCTTTTATGACCTTATCCCAATGCTCCTTTTCAAACAACCCAAAAAATGGTGAAAACTTAATCTTCCAGTCTTTTCTAATTTTTTTTTTTTCAAAATGAATTAATTTTATAGATCCTTTTTCAATCGGTATAACTAATCACATAAGACAAAAATTGGTCCACCAATATTTGATTTTAAATATTTTTTTATTGGCGTCATTTAAGGCAGAAAAGGCAAAATTTCTCCACCAAAATCAGTAAAATTGAAGAACTATTTAAATTTGCTCCACAATAAATCTTTCCTAGACCTCAGCCCAATCTATACTACTGCTAATAAAAATTATTTAATTACACATAGTATATTTTGCTGAATCCAATATTAATGTTGAATTTCTCATACATTTAGTCAAGGACTTTTACTGAAAACCAAACTAGATACTGCATCCACACCACAGTAGGGATTTACGTAATCCTCACTTAAGAAATACATATATGAACTCTATAGCACACATTATAACTAAAATGGACTCTTGAACAAGTCAACACAACATGACCAAACAAAAAACAACAGGATTATATTTTTAAGAAAAATAAAAAAATAAGGACCTTAAGACCACTGCATCACTTTAAAGACTAAGCACTCACAAAAATATACATCACTGTATTAAGCTAATTTACCGTAAAATCTCCTTTCGTGTAAAAAACGTACAATCCTTGTTGTAGCAAGTCCGCAAAATAAAATAACGATGGCATTATTGTTGTTTTTTTTTTTGTTCCCAAATACGCCGCACAGCGTCGCCCGTGTTGAAAGTTAAAAGTTTTTGTTTTCCCAAATTGGTTGGTACATGGTCACCAGGACACAAGTCGTTCGTTTGGTTTATCCCAAAAGTACCGCACCATCACATCACATGAAAACAAAAGAAAAAGGATAAAAATTCCAAGGATAAATGCTGAAGACAGCCATGACTTTCAGTAAAAATTTCAAGTGTGTAGAGATTGTTCTCTATATAATATAAATGTCTCTGGCTGGCTGGCCAAGATATTAAATATAGCCAGCACCAGGACAAAACACACTAGTGCATTCTTATTCTTATGCTCTCAAGTGGAAATCACCTGGTAATCGTCCAATTGCTGTTCGGTGAATGTAACAATTTTGTTGCCCATCCTTGTGAAAGCAATTCGAATGCAATATATTTATTTATTCGTTCGCTATTATAGTTTTGCTACGGAGTCCTCTCAAGGGGGATATCCTTATGGATGTGTCACGTTCGATGAGAGACTGAAAATTACTGAAACCTAAAATACCGTGTAAGACAGTTAGTAGTTGTGGTTATGGTATATTGTAGGGCCAAAATGTTCCTTTCTATTTACATGGAAATTAATTAAGGAGTGGTGCTGCTTACACTATATTCTCTCTAGCTCGAATGCGAACTTTTTTTTTTGTGGGTTGTCTATTGCCGTGGTCGAAGAAATAATAACGAGTTGGGGGTGCGATGCCACTGAGGTGTGGCATCCTGTGGAGCTAGGAAAATATCAAAATACCATACCATGTTATATTTATCTTCCTTTTTTTTTTGTTGAAAATTATTAGACGCCTTAGGGACATCATGGCCAGAAATTAAAGGATGGTAATATTTATTGATTTTCATGCATGTCATACTAGACGCTCCTGGCGGTCTCCTCTAAATAGATGGTATGTAGGCTAGCAGTGGATTCTGTTGGCTCTGGGAAATATATTGCTTTGCTCGAAGAGAAAATGTTTATCTATTGTGTTCGGCTTCCGAAATACATAATTATTTTTCTTAACATAAAAGTAACAGAGTGACTTAGTTTCAAGTAATAAGAACTGATGAGCCGTATACCTACTGGTCGCTGAGGGACAAATTTCAATGTACTATGTATATACAAATGGTACTGATCACCTTAGGCTATTATCAATAAATTGGTCTTTATTAATAACTGAACTAAAAATGTTTAAGTTTAACGTCCAATGACTTTATTTCAAAGAAAAACACACTGATTTAATAAAAAATGACATTGATGTTTTGTGAAGAATATGGTTGGCTCCTGTTAATTAAGCCAGAATTTGTTTTGGAAAAAAAAGCCAAAAAATACTTCATACAAAATTCTTGCCTTTTTTCCTAGGAAGAAAGGCCAAAGTTTTCTGATACTCTTTCCTAAATTTCTGACATTTTTTCCAAAAAAAATTCTGGCGTTTTTTCCAATCTTTTTTTTCTTTCCTCTGGAATAATTTCCAAGAGCCATATGGTTAATAATTAATAATAATTAAAAACTAATATACGCCATGATACGAAAAAAATCGTTTTCAAAGCTTTAATATTAATGGAAAGAATTGGTCCTCTGGATCACGAAAATGCTGCTTATAGCAATCTAAGCCAATTAGCTTAGGAGATATGGGGCTTTTAAGTTTTACATTTATGAAACTCTGACATTCATATGCCATGCATTTATGAAAACACCCTTTGTTAAAATGTTTAAATTAGAGTTTAGATGAAACATTCATTATTGCTAATTTTCTTTGTCTAACTTGTATTTTAATTGTTTTTAAATGTTAAAATGGTACCTACAATCTTGGCCAAAAGTATAAGGCACTTAATATTTTTCGAAGTCGAATACCTAACTTTGCAGGTCAAGCCGCCAACACTCTAGACTTTTTTCTTACCTCTGATCCTGATAAATACGCTGTATATGTACGAGTATTATCACCTCTATAGGCACATGAGACCATTGTGTCATATCTGTGAATTTCTCATGTCAAGAAAACAATCGCCTAAGAAACCCGTTTGACAATATGAGAAAGCTAACTGGGATGGTCTTAATAATTTCTTTAGGAAATTGAACAGATCACTATGCTTTCTCGGTAGTGACGTAGCATCCAGCGGAGATATGATAATAAATTCAATTCTTCACGGAATATGAAATTTTATTCCGAATAGAGTGAAATCCTTCAAATAGAAAGAAAATGCATGGTTTGATTTAGGTTAGGTTATTAGGGTTAGAGAAATAAGTTTCCTAAATTATAAGTCCAACCCCGCTGAAGAAAACCGAAATAAGATACAACCAACCAGAAATGTTTGCATGACCAAAAATGAAGGCCTGCGAAATTGTAACCCACCTACCAATTCAAGAGTGACGAATTGCCATTAATTCATGTCATTACACTGGAAAAATAATGTTATGCCGGATTTACACGAGTGATAAATTGCCATTATTTCATCTATTTTATTGACATTACTGACGAAATCGTGTAATTGGTTTGAAAATTTGTCATTATTTTCGTCATTTATAATATGGCAGGGACGACTGGCATTAAATATTGCCATTATAATGGCGTCATGTAAATGCACAATGATGCCATTATGAAAATTATGGCACACAGCGAGGAAGAATTCATTCTTTAATGGCAGATTGCCATTATCAATCAAACAGTCATTATTTTGCCCTGTGTAAATGCTTTTCATTATCGATTTGATTTTACCATTATTTTACCAGTTTAATAGCATGAATTAATGGCAATTTGTCACTCGTTTAAATCCGGCATTAAAATCAAATCAATAATGATAAGCATCTACATGGGGAAAATAATGACTGTGTGATTGATAATGGCAATCTGCCACTGAAGAATGAGCAAGTTCATTTTTTCTCGCGGTTTGCCATTATTTTTAAAATGGTGTCACTGTGCGTTTACATGACGCCATTTTAATGGCAATATTTAATGCCATAGTTTTATATATTTTATGAAAATAATGACAAATTTTCAAACCATTTACACGATTTTGTCATTAATGTCAATAAAATGAAAGAAATAATGGCAATTTGTAACTCTTGTAAGTCCCTAAACGTTTTGCAATAACGACAGTTATTCGCCTTTTTTAGTTGTTCTGTCTGATCGGCCCCACATCATGGTGTGAAGCGAAATCTTACTGAGTTTAGTGTTTTTCATTTTCCTAAATCTGCGGGTGATAACACATTTACCGCACCGGGTGACACCCATGTTAGCTGCTCCAATGAAAAATAGATCTATTCTTGAAACGTAATAAAAGATCATTATTGTAATAGATGAGTTATTTAACTTATTAACTAACGTTTTAAAAATATAGACAAATAAATTCTTGTGATTGATTTTATTATATTTTCATTTTAATAGAATTTGTAAAATATTTGTCTAAGATTGTAAACATGAAAATCTATTGCTTATCTTCCTTTTTTTTGTATTGTTACATCTAGTACATTACTTTTTTTTTAAAGGTGAGTTATCATACTTTTATTTAAATTGAGTCACAGGAAAATAAAAACAACGCTGTTCAAAAAATTTTAAATTTCCACATACGCACATTCGTAGGCGCTATTCGTATTTCTTACGAATTTTTCAAAATGATTATCCGGCTTAGGATCCATATCAAGAACAGTCACTTTGGTCAAGTAATCTTTTCCATTTAAACAAATTACGTTGGGATGATGACTCGAAATTCTATAAAAATAGATCAAATTAATTTTTTTACATTATGTATGTATGATTGGATGTCTAAGGATATGTTAATGTACATATGTATATTAATAACTTACTTAGAAGAATTTGATAGGTGGATTTCTTTGAAGGCAATAATTATAGAACAATCGAAAAATGTAGCAGCTATTAGATATTTTTCGAAAGGTGTAAGGTCATCTAAGATGTCTGTAGATTTTTTTTGTAGGAACTTTTGTAACCACTTAAATGTTTTTCTTTTAGTTGGGTTTGCTGATGTGGCATTTGAGCAATATTGAGTAATGTAATCCTGCGATATTAAATATTGTTTAGAAGTTTAAAGTAGTTTATTAATAAATATACAAAGTAATGATTTACATACAAGTTTTTTTTTAACTTTTCTGAAAATGTAATAATTTATCTTACTGAAAGAGAGGGGTAAACGAATAAAAGGAAATTTTGGAGAGTATAGGTCACTAATCGGCATTTTACCACCCAGCTTCTATGAAATTTAATTGGTGATTTCCAATGCCGCGTTGGGCGCCACTTTGGCAGAATTTTCTAAAAACAACAATAAACTTCTACGCGCGTTTTGACAATCGGGCATTTCATTGTTCCACATCCCAGCATTTATCCAACACTAAAATTGTATACATCCCCGCTAATTGATGTCTGAAAGAAATTCCTAATTTCTTTTTACTTTCGCTTAAAATCATCTGTCATGTCGAAGGGTTCGTAATGCTTGTTAAAGTAAATGGAAGCATGCCTAAATGGTTTTTGGAAGATAGAAGTGCTCCTAAATCGGAAGAACATATATGAATGTATGTCCTGTCTGCGACAGCTTTATCGATTTACATGCAATGATCCCTGCGCAATTCAATAGAAGGTTAGGTTAGGTTAGGTTGAAGTGGCCGTCAGGAAAACAACTGAGACACTTAGACCTTAGATAGGTTCATTGTGATACCACATGAAGATAAATTTACTCTTTATTTAAACCAATTGGAGCATCTAATGAAGCGGTGTAGCTCGTGAATCTCTATGTGTCTAAGATCACTGGTGTCGTCGAAAAAGTATTCCCAGGAATGTAATCTACGTCCTTGGGAGAGAGCAGGTCTCCTTTTCTTCCTCATCCATGCAGCTTCTGCAAAAATCATTGGCGTGCCTGCCAATTAAGCAGTGTCAATTTACAACACCTATTACTGAGCCAAGATGTTTCCTTCTCAAAGAGAGTAGAGCTTTTGATCGTCTTGGGTCTATTACTGCCCAGATTTGTCTGGTAGCCAGACAAGTAGTGATGTTTGTCCATCTAAAATTTATTTATATTATGGAGTTTTGATGTAGCATGAGTTTGCATGTAGCGATAGGCATACCGATTTCTTCCATTTTGGGTAGAATAGTTATGTGGGTTCCATTTCTCGCGAGTTCATCGGCTTTGCAATTTCAAAAAATTGCACTATGTCTCGGCAACCAAATCAGGTGAATGTTAAACTGTTCTGAAATCTCCCTGAGAGATGATCGGCAGTTGCGGGCAGTTATAGAGTTTGTGGAAACACATTTGTGGAAATTTCAATTCAATAGAAAGTGCATGACGTTAAACTGAAGTTATTCTTTTTTGAAAGTTTGAAAACGATCGATGATACCGAATACCGAATGCAAACCATCGAACAAATGTGTTGAAATAAATCTTCTCCTTTTTTTTATAATTTACACGAGCTCAGAGGGTTATGGTGTTACCCTTTATATGCTTTTTAACACAGCGCGGGCGTGAGAGAGAAGAGATAGAAGGATAGGAAAGATGTGTGGTGAGATGTTCTGAGACTAGAGATGGTTGTTGTCTCAAAATTATTTCCAGGTATGGCGGCTGTACTAATGCGGAGAATTTACCGTGTTCTATTTATCTATGTCTCTTAATTAGCATTATTTTCTTTATTACATTGTCATATTGTATGGGTATACTAGTTTACTGAATCACATGCTGTTAGTATTATGCCTAAACAGCATGGATGAGCAAACCTGCAACTCATTTTATGAAATTTTGATGTTGAAAAAATCGCATAATAGAGAATCGCTTTTCAGAAACTATGTCCAAATTTAGAACCCAAATTGTACTTCGCGATACAACACCTTTATCAGGTTTGCAGTTTTTGTTGAGCAATGATATAATATGCGGATAATAAAATAAGGTGTGTGCCGCCTTTGTATTTCTTTCTTTTTCCAGGATTTGTATTTGTGTGGGACTTGACCATTTTTGTGTTGCATCAGCTGGGTATAAGGACACAAGATCGCTTTTTTTTGTAGATATGGCGTTTATAGTCCAAGTCAAGCCTGGGATTTCGATTATCACTACGCTATCGCCACTAGCCCATTACAGTCGTGTATTCAATTTGTCTCTGCATTAGTTTAATTTTTTTTCGTAAACTAATAATATTTATTACATTTGTAAATCAGCAATTCTGTGACCAAATTAAACCTGTCTGATAATTGTTTGTTTTCTTTTTTATGTATTCATTATTGGCCCATTCAGACTACCGCTGCAATAGCCAACTCCTAAGTGTGTCAACTTTTTTTTCCCAACCGTGTACTTTGCAATTTTACTTTCTTGCCTACCCTGTACTTTCTTAATAACGTGTGTTTTCATTTATTTTAATTAGAATGGAATACTGCCATGTCTGCAATGTTTCTGAGAATGGTGATCTTTTAAGGTGTAATGGTCTCTGTGGAAAATCTTATCACTCTATGTGTATAGGGCTTTCTAAAAGATCTATTTCATACTTAAAGGATTATTTAGCGTACTTCTTTTTTTTATTGCGATGAGTGCAGACAAATTTCGGTCTCTCATATTTTTTTTAGCAATATAATGCCAAAATGATTTTATTAATGGTATCGCGTCGGATAATAAATCGTGCCATAAGAACATTTTACGTGAACTCCAAAAATTTGATCAACTTGCCAAATCAATAGAAGAGTTGAACAATTGCCTAGATACCGTTAACAAAAAAAAATTGTCTCTAAATCTTCTTCCATCGAGAAACAGCTTACAGATTTAAGTGAGTCACTAATTAACAATATTTGTGAAGACGTTATTAACAATCGTTTTGAGTCTCTAAAAAAAGATATAAGAATAATGTTAAACATTTTTTGTGCCGCGAATTCGATCGAGTCAATAACCGTAGGCTTGAATTCTCTCTGGACCGACCTCGAGTGTCACTTCCAGAGCTATTCAAAAATCTCAATGCCAGGTCTCCGACAACCCCTTGTCCTTCTCGAAGAAGCTGTTGACACCATGAACATTATAAGTAGTGAAGTTTTAGAAACGCGCTATAATATTGGCCAACTATCTGATGAGCTTCAAACCGCTTTCTGTAAAATTGACGGTATATCTAACCAACTCCAACCGGCCCCATCTGGATCCGATTATAACAGGTCCATTTATTCTGAAATTATGGATAATACACCCCCACCTCCTTATCAACCACTCTAGTTACCAGCTTTTACCGCATCATCGTCACCCCCTGCAACTTGTCAGTCGTTACCATCAGTAATTACACGACCTAATTTACTCCTCTTCGGCTCCTTTATCACAAATAAATAAGTTTCGTGTTACCTGGCCTGACTCGGAATGGAACTAACGCATAAATAACCTCAGCAGCGCCAACAATACCCCGTTCTTTCTGAAAAATACTCCTCTGAACGCTAATAGAGCATGGATCCAAAATCTTTTTATGAAGAACTATGCCATCTCTGGAATTTACTGTAAACGCACTTCGGTTAGCAGCTTCAAAATATTCATCCCTACTAAATATGAATGGTTGTTTTCTCTTCACGGTTGAAATTTGCAACTTGGAATCTTGACGCTCTCAAAGTGGATTGATAATTCATCCCAAATAAATGTAAGCACCAAAAAACCCCACAAAACAATCAAACACCAAAAATCCAGCACTTAACAAAATTCTAGCATTCTTCAGGCAGATTCTAATTGGAGTTTTAAAATGGGTATTTTCCCCAACTTTTCCCAACCAAGCTATCAAAATAATGTAAATAAGAATATCCAAAATAATGTAAGAACCATTTTTAATTCGCACCATGCTAAACCTATTTTCTTAATACTAACTACATAAAGTAGTGCACAAAAGTAAGCGAAGATAACTTTTTGACATTTGTAAATGTGAAAGTTGCAAATGGATTTAGTACGATACTAAGAAGACAAAGTAGCCACTTGGTCATATTAACTTTAGTAAAATGTTAAGAAGATAGTACGATACTAAACTGGTTTAAAATTATCATATTTTTAACCTAATATCATTCTAAAAATGATTTAACATATTAGGTACTAAGTCGACTAAAATTTTGTGCCATTGTTTTCACCGCTCCAAAAGTAGATTAATTTCAAATTGCAATGTTTCTTTTTTCTCTTATGATGTAGAAGTGAGCAGCGTTGCAGTAAGTACTACTATAGTAGTATTGTACTAATTTCGACACCTCAGTACTGCCGTACTCCTCCTTTCACACGCGTACTACTATTTTTTTCAAAAGCCAGACAAATCTTTTATATGCTATCTATGCCTGATTTGATACATAAAACCAATATTGAAAACCTTGATGAAAAATTAACTTGGTTAGTTCGATTTTTGCATCTATTGGCCCTATTAAGATTTAAACGAGATTTATTTTAAGTCTTCATCTGAGAAGATTACAATTTGTATGGTTAGTTCTGAAGATTTGTAGGAGATTTAGTTATATCTAAATAAATCTCAGTTTAGTGGTCGACGGAAACGTAGTGTAAAGAGTTAAATAGATTAATCCAGCAACTAGATCCCATTAACGTCAACAGCATCGTCAGGTCAAATTACTAAGATTGTTCGACTAAGATATTCAGTAAATCCACACTCCAGAAAATTAAAAAAAATAAAATGCACAACTGGATCGCACGTACTTGCTCCTATGTTCGATCACATTTTATGCAAAAGATTCTTAATAGAAACGGCTAAATTTATTTTTTAAGTCGCTTTTCACTTAATTTTTTTATACATATATAAAAATTCTTAAATTTTTTCTAAGACAAAAAAATTGGTATAAACATTTTAATTTTTTAATAACATACATTCAAAAACAAAATTTTAGAAAAAATCGTCCACCCGTTTTCGAAATATTGAATTTAAAAAAAAAATAAAAATATTTTTTTTTTTGCAAAAATCCAAAAAAAAAATATTTTTCGAAAATTTTGAAATGCAGTATTATTTAGAATTCAGAGGAGGTCAGGTATAAAAATTTTGATCGAAATCTGTTCAGCTGTTTATGAAAAAGTCGAAAATCAATAAAATGGTGGTATGGCAGGTACCGTTAATAACAACATATTTAAATTTTTTTTCAGCCTAAATGTAGACCATACTCAAGTCAGTACTCAGACCAATTTTAATTAAAGCCGTTTTCGAGATAATTAAGATAGTAGAAAATTTTTTATCGCAAGTACTGTTATTTTTGGGGCTAAATCAACGATTCAAAAATCTATTTTGGACAATCACCTAAAACGCCTAAGCACCAAGTTTGAACAAAATCGGTTCAGCCGTTTAGGCTGTACATCGTTCTACAGACAGAAACGGGTTGGCCGAATTGCTTCAAACTTGGTATATAGAGTTTTTAGATATTGTACAGAGGGGAAATTAAAATTTTGTTTAGCTCAAAAAATTACCTGCCGTTAGGTTCAAACCTATTTTTCTCGGAAACAGCTATAACAATTTTGATTAAAAAAATCAGTGCAGCTTTTTAGCTACGACCGATCATATGGTTGAAAAAAAAAATAGAAAAATGTTAAAAACGGTACTTCCATAGGACAGTTTTTTTTGCTTTCGACTATCTCATAAATGTCTAAACTTTCGAAATTTCACACATATATAGGTTCAGGTTGCCCAAATTATACCGCGTACCAATATTTTTAGTCAGTATTTTTTTGTATTTTTAAAATCGTTTAAAAAAAAAATTAAAAAAATTATATTTCGAAAAGTGCTTATTAATTTTTTTCAAAAATTATATTTATATGTATTTATTGAATACCTATGAATTGGCGTTTTTGAATTTTTTTTGAAAAATGTTTTCAAAAAGTTTAAAAAAAAAAAACTTTTTTTCTCAAAAACCGCTTCATAGATTTTTAAAATTTTTTTTCTCATAAATTCAAATTTATCTAATAAATAAAATGGCGTACTTTTTTTGAGCTTAAATTAGTTTAAGTATTTATTTCAGAGTTTTGAATTATTTTTTCTTTGATTAAGCCGATTTAATATTTTGTTTTTAAGTTTATATTATAATATTTCAGACTGTCATACCAGTTTTTTTTAGATATATTTAGATTCTTAACAGAAATCTTTTGCATTCGATGTGATCGAACATAAGAGCAAGTTCGTGCGATCCAGTCGTGCATTTGATTTATTCGCGTTCGAGAAGACTTTTAGAGGACATTTTTAGAACAATTTCGCAGAGTTTTTAATTTCGCTGTTGTGGATTGCCTTTATCAAGTCCTGTTTTCCAGTTACAAAAAGTTACATTCAATTCTGCGAAAAGGCTACTTCCAAGTTTTTTTTTCCAATTGCGAATCTAAAAGATGAAAGTAGGTACCTATGTCCTTTCTTTCTTTATCCAAAACTATGCAAATTATTTTAAAGTGGATATAGTTAGGTTCATAATTTATACATATCACGTATTCATTAAATCCTTACTATTAGATTAAATGCTTAGCACAATAAACCAAAATAAAAAAAAGATAAAACTAAAAATACTCTAAGACAGCGGATGCCTTAATTTAATTTTCCTATTTAAATTCCAGAAAGTAGAATAAAAACAAAGCGAATAAAACCTGGCATCGTTGATTTATACACATACATACATAAAAACAAACATTTCAGTGGCAGCAAAGTTTTAAATAAAAACTACCAATTCAACACTCCTCGCAAGGACTCGGTCACGAACCACCTAACGACCGAACGAGAATAACATACAACACCGACACCGAGCTATGTCGTCGAGCGACGGCGGCGCGACGAGCGTATACATAAACACAATTATTTCTATGACTCTTTTTCTATATCCTTCGTACAGTTATTTATGTATTCACACAACAGTGCAATGAAACGGAAAACATAAATATAATAATAAAAAAAAACACATAAAGGAAAAGAGGAAATTTAATCTAACGATATAGTCATTTTTTGTTCCTTCATGTTAAATGCACTAAAACTCCTTCCTTTCGTATATTTTCATTTAATATTTCCACTTACCTTTGCCAGGAGCTGAATGTTTAAAATTCTCTCAAGGACACCAGTTCCGCCAGATTCTGCCGAATAGTTCCGCAACAAACAGTTAATAATCAAATCTTGGAACGTTGTCAGATCACTGCTCGTATATATGTATATGTATGATAAACAGAACAAAATTATGAATATATTAAAATCTTTTCGAGCTTTGAACGGTTATACCCTTTGAATATATTGTCCCTAAGCTCTTCGAGTGTGATTGTACCAGCTTGGTCACCATAGATAAGATGTCCATTTCGGAAAATACCCAAATTGTTCTGGGGACATTGGAGAAGTGCATTTAAGGACTTTCGCATCGCTTTTGGTTTCCTATTTCGGGAAAATAAAAGTGATTTTGTGTTGCAATTATTTTTTTATTCAATGTCCTTGTTTTTAAGACAAACCCTACCCTGAAAACATCTCAATGGGGCAGTATGCACTTAGTCTAGTTATTTTACGAGCTCGAAGCTAGAAGAAATGAAAACACAATAGAAGCAAAAAGGACATCCGCACCGCAGGTTATACCTTTGATGACTTACCTTAGAAAATTGCATCGTACAGTAACGACACCTAGTCGAAGCTTTTAGGTCGAACGGATTGAGAAATGAGGTTCGAGCAGCACCACCAATACCACAGCCACCATTGACTTGGACTTCGACATCGATATCCTGCAGCATCCATCCTTGTTTTGGTTTAATATCGACGGCGAATGTGTCCCCTGGTGTTAGCTTTTTATTGAGGAAAATAAATCATAAAATTGCAGAATTTATAATAGAAAAGTAAGATGCCATGGTGGCGGTGGTGGTTATAGAAAAAGTTGTAAACAAGCGCAACAACGCGCTTTCATGTCGTGACTACTACCCCCAATATAAAATAACCGATAACCGACAACGACAAAGAACAAGAGGGCGGTATGTACCGACGGCCGACGATGAGGACGAACGACGAAATACAAACGACAAAGAGAACAACCACGAGATTGGAATGCATAATTTATTGAATTTGGCCAATAGGGACGCATAAACTAAGCCAGATTCCTGCAGCTTAAGGAAGTTTTCATCCACCCCAGAGGCATATTGTCATTGTTGCAACTCACCTGATGTTGTAAACCAGGAACTAACAACGTTTCTGGCAAGAGTGTAGCATCTGGCAGTAGGAGTCCGAATTGTCCACAAAACTCTTTGTCTAGTCGATGAGCTATAAATTTTCCAAAGGATTAAAATAGAAAATGATACTTTTCAAGCTGCACGAAGTTTGGGTCGAGGAGTGCGGTTTGCAGATTTCAATTTTGCAATACCTACCTATTTATACGAGTATTTGTTTGCACCGTGTCGGTGTGGGTTTTCATTTTGTAGAGAGTGTGAGTCGGTCAAAGACCACCCACCAATTGTTACAATTGTATCAGAAGTGGGATGCTACTAAATCTTTATTTTATTGTTCGAAGGTAAATTAAATGTTTATATGATTGATTGGAATTTTTCTTGTTTTTATTGTTTGTAGTTGGCAGGCATTCCGTATACCTAACGAAATGCGATACTGCTCGTTTTGAATTTTTGTGCAGGAATGTGCAATGAAGATTGCAATGTATGGCAGCGACAGAAGAGGACAAAATGTTTTAGAAGTAGAAAATAATTTATAGTTTGATACTCGTATAAGGCAAATACCAAAAAAAAAACAAAAAAAAAAACATTGTTTGCGTCCAGCAGGACAAATATTTCAAAACCGATTGAGGGAGAGTTATTTTTGGACTTTTAAGCCTTTCTCGGTATGTTAGAAGCCTATAACTTCTATCAAAATGGAATTTAGATTTTTTGTTCAACATTCAGAAAATTGGAAAACAATTTGTTTTAAACTGAAATATGGGAACCAGGAATTATCTCTTTTTTTTATAAACCATATATCTGGCTTTACGGAGAAGTTTTAAATAGTAGATTTTTTATTAATATTTAATTTTTCATTGCAACTTTGAGATAAGCTATATAAAATAACGCCTTGGAGATACAAAAAAAAGGTACCTGAGAATAAAAAAAAATCCCCTCTAACAAAATATCCTTATTTTGGTATTTTCGACATCAAAAATAACACAAGTGCTAACTTGATATTAAGTTGTACTTATATTCGAAGAAAACGCAAACAATATTTACATATTATTTTTGTTTTTGTGGACTGTGTGGATTAAAGCCAATTGAAATATTTTGTGACCTATAGTCCAAAATGCGTTTCGCCCGGGCACGATAGTTGGGCTCATCAGTTACATGCTATCGTACCTTTCTAAGACGCAATATTTTTGGTCGATGTCTACCGACTCTAATACAATTCGCAGCATATATATACTGCAAATTATATTTTTCTAGGGGAATTTGGTTAAATTCATGCACCAAGAAATATGTATTGATTTTATGCCCGTGGTCATTAGTTGTACATTAGGAGTGTTTTATTGGGAAATCTACGAGTATCCATATTAGGATTTTACACATTGGTAGTAGCTCTAGGGTCGATAAAAAGCTATCTTTTTTGTATCCGCATGCGCGTATTAAAGGGGTTTTCACTACCCTTAAAATGGTCAAGCACAGTGCCAACGTTAGGAAAGTAGGGAAGGATGTAAGAGGAGATACCGATGCACATTGTTTTTACATTTTTGAATATGAAAATGTGAGGGGAAAATAAAGCCGGGTAAAGAATTCCACATTCGTTTTGTACGGCTTAAAAAAGATTCCGCATACTTTTTCTAAAATAATTCGTAGAAAAATAAAAATCGGTCCATTTTACTTGCATTATGGATAGTTGCTATAGGGCAAGTTTTGAATTTGGAAACAAAAATCCAACTTAAGATTTTGATCAAACTTGCTACTACAGCTTGACTTGAGAACAATTCCGTTTCTCTGTCCGTAAATCTCTCCAGCCTAAGCAACTGAAGTAATTTTCTTCAAACTTCGTACTTAAGGATTTTAGATGGATTGCGCCTCGATTACTTAAATAAATCTTAAATCTTTTTTTTTCGTTTGCCCTAAAAATAACGGTACCTGCCATACAATATTTTGTACCAGAAAGAGGTAAGTCTTAGTTATCGCGAAAACGACTCAATTTTTTTGTGTGATTTAAATGTTGTTAAATGTAAATTGAATACTTAAAGTAAAAAAAAACTATTTTTTTAACAAAATTGTTGAAGTTGTTTATGAGAAAAAATGATTTTTTTAACGGTACATGGTTTTTCATATTCCAAAAAGTTTCAGGGAAATGGATTGAGCGTTTTCAAAATCTTAAGTTTTCAAAAAAAAAATTATTGTTTTATTAAAATTTTTTTTTTTTTTTGATTTACAATACTGTTTAGATTTTTTAGAAGCTCTATAAATAAAATGGACGACTGGAGCGTACGAACTTGCTCTTATGTTCGATTGTATCGTATTCAAAATATTTCTATTAAAAATCTAAATATATTTTTTAAGTGGTTTTTTACTTAAAGTGGTATGACAATCTTAAATATTTAATAATATAATTTTAAAAACAAAAGATTGAATCGGCTTAGTCAAAGAAAAAACAATTCAAAATTCTAAATAAAAACTAAAACTAATTTGAGCTCAAAAAAAAGTACGCCACTTGATTTCTTGGATAAATTTGAATTTATAAGAAAAAAAATTAAAAATCTGTAGAACGGTTTTTGAGAAAAAAAAGTTTTTTTAAACTTTCTGAAAATATTTTTCAAAAAAAATTAAAAACGCCAATTCATAGGTATTCAGCAAATACATATAACTATAATTTTTGAAAAAAAATTAATGAGCAGTTTTCAAAATATAATTTTTTTTTAAATAAAAATACAAAAAAAAATATTAATTAAGAACATTTGTACGCAGTAAAAATTGGGCAACCTAAGCCTATATATGTGTGAAATTTCGAAAGAATCGGTAAAGCCATTTATGCGATAGTCGAAAACAAAAGAAAAACGGTCCCATGGAAAGTATCATTTTTAGCCATTTTTTTAAAATTTGTTTTTCTACCATATGATCAATCGTTTTTTTAAATCGAAATCGTTAGAGCCGTTTTCGAAAAAAATAGGCTTTAATGTAACGGTTAGCAGGTATACCCTTATTTTTTGAGCTAAGAAAACAATTTTACAGACAAACAGACGGACGAATTTTTAGACCATCTTTTTTTGTCTTCGGTATCATCACTCTACACTTTTTTTCGACGAATGCATAACTTGCCTTAAAGTACCTTTAAATGCAAGTACAAACATTGAAAAATAGTTCCAAAAGCAGCCATTATTTAACAAATAAAAAATAACGTTTTAATTAACCGATTAATACTGAGTAACAATTTATGAAACGTATGAGCATATCCCGAAAAAAAAAACAATATTAACCAAGTTTGAAGAAAACCCATCCGTCGTTTATTAAAATTACATTGACAATTATCATGTAAAAATTGCGAACGATCAAGCAATTTACCATTTTTAAATCAAAGTAAGGATAATCACAGATGGAAGTAGCAAGATAGGAATCTTTCGTACGTTTCACCAGCCAAAACCCATTTGTTTATGTATTTGTAAATTTGAATTTTTATCCATGAACAGATGTGAAATCGAACAACCAACAAAAAATTTCTAAGGGATGTGTTAAAAAATTCAAATTTTGAATAAACAAACCCGTTCCAGCAAATATAGTTTTATTATGGTTTGCGTGTACGTTACGTTTTTACGTGTTCTATGTAACAATATGGATCTGTGATTTTCATTCCGAAAAGAAATGCGAACTCATCCGAAATCAAAAAATCCATGAAGGATCGATTTTTTGGTTGAAATAAAAACGACATTATCCAAAAAAAAAATAATTTTGCTGATTTCAAAAATTCTAATTTTATTGACATTAATTGATGTTCGATTAATTGTACTAACAATGATATATAATCGTGGTTTAGCCTTGCTTAAATATTTGAACTCGGTTTAACTCCTTTGAAGTGTTGTACAATCGAAGCTTAGACTTAACTCAGAGTTGGATGAATCGATTCTCGGTGATCTCTTTATGCTACTCAGCGAGATTAGTTGTTTCTTTTTTGTATGTTTAGTTGTTAAAATTTAATGACGTTAGAGAAATGTCTTGCTAGTTTACGTATAGAAGATAAAATCTTGCTACAAAAGCCAAATTTCTTTTCACAGAATAAAATCGATTTTGAATTAGAGTTTATGTTGGCGTTCTTTAGGAATAATTGTATGCGTTAGCACCTTGTGAGCAAGCACGTTTGAAAGCCGAGGATACACTCCGAGGATATTTCTCATCTGTGGTAATAATTTGGAAAGTATGTGTTATGTATAACTATGTAGATTTTTTTTACATTCATCAGTATTGTATGTATTCATAAAAATTTTAAATATTTTAAAAAGCCGTCATATTTTTTTTATCTACGGCACTGTGTTATTTTCAATCCAAAATCATCCTGAAAAATGTTTTTTAATTAATAAATTATCTAGATACCGCGTTAAATCACCAAGTTGGCAGATTGAATTTTGGATTGACTGAGTAATTTTTTTTTTTTTTTTGAAAATGCTTGTCCATAGTTCCGCTATCTAGTGAAATAGCGTTCTCCATAGTGTTGTTCATTGGAACTTAAGTTTAATTCTTCAGTGATAAAAATTAACTGCGATTATTTAAAAAATGCTTTACAGAAAATGTGGGTTGATTGAAAAAATAATTATAATTTAGAATCACCACATCACTTAAATAATTTTTTACTTCAAAGGTCTGTCAATTTTGACCACAAAATATTTTTTACATGCGGATAAAACATAAAAGTCCGCACTCACTCTTGGGGAGAGTACGATAACTTAAGTCAAAAGCAAGAATTTTTTACTATGGGATGGGGGGTGGGGTGTATCTATCCCGCCCGTTTAGGAGGAAGGGTAAATTTTAGAAAAAATGACTTAAAATGAAAAAAAAATATTAAAAAATAACGGCAACACTTACAATAAAGTACTTTACCGGTTTTGAAAGCCCAAAGTCTATCATTTAATCCTAAATTTAAATTGATTTATTTATGTCAATACTTTTAAAAAAAAATTGCATGCAAACTCAAAATTCTGAACAAAAAAATAAAAAAAAAAAAGTTTAGATTCATTTTGTTCAAAATTGTAAAATAAAGTGCTTAATTGGCGAATAATTGTATGCCTTTTCGTTTTTGAGAAAATTGAGATTACTTATAGTATTTTCTTTTTTCGTTTTTTCATGTTAAGTAATTTTTACTTGCGATATAGCTAGGTACTATAGGGCAAGTTTTGCATTTGAAAAAAAAAAATCGAACTCGAGATTTTAATCGAACTTGACATTACGATGATGGAGAACACCAAAAAATGGGGTCCTGCAATTCCTGTCTGTCTGTACAACTCTTTTTACTCGGCTGAAGCGATTTTCTTCAAACTTGGTATTTAAGCGTTTTAGGTAATTATCCAAAATAGATTTTTGAATTGTAGTTCTAGCCCCAAAAATAACGGTACTTGCCATACAAATTTTTCTACCATCTTAATTATATCGAAAACGGCTTTAACGATTTTAATTAAAATTGGTGTGAGTACTGACTTGAGCATGGTCTACATTTAGGCTGAAAAAACATTGAAATAAAGGGTCCGCCATCTAACGTTTTTTTTTTCAACTAGTGCTTATTTCGTGAATGGTAACACTTAGCTCATGTCTGATTTGACAGATAATTAGTTTTATTCTTCCGCTGAACGAATGTGTATACGCTTGAACAACGCTGGGAAATATTGCGACATTACTTTGAAAATCATGGTAATGTTGCAGAATGTGTGCGATACGGATTTTGGAAGAAGAGCAGCAGTAAACAAGCAAAATTGTCGCATTTGAGGCACAGAAAACCCGCACGCATACATTGCAAAGCCGATACACCCAAAACGAGTCACTCTTTGGTGCGGATTTTGGTCCAGAGGCATAATTGGGCCATTTTTCTTCTAAAATGAGCGGGGAGTGGCAGTTACAGTCAATGGCGATCGCTATCGGGCCATGTTGAACGAATTTTTGTTCACAAAAATTGAAGAGGATGATATTGGCAATATTTGGTTTCAACAGGACGATGCTACGTGCCACACAGCCGAAGCTACACTCGATGTTTTGCGCCCTGTTTTTGAAGATCACTTTATCAGCCGCAGAGCTGATGTCGTTTGGCCACCTCGGAGCTGCGATTTGACACCGTTGGACTATTATTTGTGGGGTGCCGTAAAAGATAAGTATTACGACAACAAGCCAGAGACAATTGACGCTTTAAAGGACAATATTCGTGAAGCCATTGGTGAAATACAGCTGCACACAATCGATAATGTGCTTAAAAATTGGACCGATCGTGTAGGCTATACTGCATGGCCAGCCGAGGCAGCCGTTTGAATGAAATTATTTTCCATTATTAACCGGAAGGATTGTACTTTTAAATAAAAAAAAGAAATTCAAAAAAATATTCAGTAGTTTTTTTATAGCATTTTCAAAAAAAAAATAGTTATTTGGCGGACCCTTTATGTTGTTATTAACGGTACCTGCCATACAACTATTTTATTGATTTTCGACTTTCTCATAAACGACACAACGGATTTCGATCAAAATTTTTATACAGAAGTTTCTTCGAATTCTAAATAATACTGTATTTCGAAAAATAGTTTTTTTTGATTTTTGAAAAAAAAAATGTTTTTTTTTGAAAATTCAATATTTCGAAAACGGGTGGACGATTTTTTCTGAAATTTCGTTTTTAAATTTATATTATAAAATATTTAAAATTTTCATATCATTATTTTTTAGAAAAAATTTTAGAATATTTATATATACAAAATTAAGTGAAAAACGACTTTAAAAATACTTTTAGTCGTTTTCATTAAGAATCTTTTGCATATAATTTGATCGAAAATAGGAGCAAGTACGTGCGATTAAGTAAAATTAAGTTACGCTTTTCAGAGTTAAATTGAAGAAAAATTACATTTTCAATTAAGCGGAGTTGACTGTATACCTTATTATACGTGATTTTCCTTTCGACGATTCAGAAACCTACATTTCATTCAATTACTAGAAGTTTTATTTAAGTATATGGTCCCCAGTAATATAGTATAATTCTATTTCGAAAAACGTCAGTACAACAGTCACTGCAAGTAGAATAGATTCGAAAAAGCAATAAAACAAACTCCTACACACTATTTCTTGTCCCATCTAGAACATAAGTAGATAAATCAGTATTATGCATTTTGACAGCAATGGTGTTGGTCGTTGTGTCGCTTAGCTTAGACTGATAGTTATCTTGTCACTGACAGTTCCACAATGACATTAACTCCAACAAACATAAAAAAAGATAGTAAAATCACCATCCTCAACCCCAACCGCAACAAGTCGAACAAAATGTCAACAAAGGTTAAGTACTCACCCGGTCGAAATGGTCTGCAAAAGTCATTTATCCTGCGGCGGTCCGCCTCGGAATCTATATTGACAATTTCCGGAATATTAACATATTCCTTGCCAATAAATACCGCCATGACACTAACAAATGCAATCAGCTCTTCGGGATGTACTGCATCGTCGTCGGTTTTTTTTTCATGGAGGGCACCAGTGATGCCGGCATCAACATCGGAGCGCCCACCTAAAGACATACGTCAAAAGTAAAAAAGGACAATAAGATAAAAAAAAAAATGAAAATATCGAAGAGCCTTTCAAAAGTTGTTGTTCTCGTGAAGGTTTAATATGTTACTCGTATGTTAGTTGTGTGTGAGAAACAGAAACTGAAACACATGCCCTCGGGACAGATAGACATGTCAGGGTAATTCTTTTCGTATAATGGTCTCTTACCCGTTCCACAAAGTGTCTGATCCGTATCGGGGGTGGTAACGACTCCATCGGGATTATTCGCTTTCGCATTGGAAATGATGGTCGTCGTAGCTGGATGTTTCAGCTGATGCTCCTCCATCCGATGATGGTCGTCGCATTTACTAGTTCCGCTGCTCCTCGTCGTCGTATTGATGTTGCTGCTGATGTCGGCTTTTGGCAACCGTAAAACTTTTTTAAGTTGTGGCAGGGCCACTACCAAATTTGCATTACCCTCGCCGCTGTATATCAACTGAATTTGGCTAAAATCCATTTTGAATTCGTAATGAAACTTTCTGTGAGCTAGTATGCGGGGATATAATGGATCAGTCGGATTCCAGGACATATATGTATGTTCACTGGATAGCAGTGATTTTGTGTGTGTGATGTGGCGGTCGGTGGCAGTACGAAGCCCCGCTTATACGATTACGGCTAGGAGCGGATCGGAATGGCAGTGTTGCACATCTGCAATCGCATTGGCAGTGGGATATAACTTCTGTAAATAAAAAAAAAGAGAAAAAAAAACTTACAGAGCTAAAGCTAAAGATGGACAAATTTTGCAGTGTTATATTTATCCGACAGATTAGGATACGAGTAATGGCATTAGGGACATAAATTTGAAAAGTGCTTCCATCAGAACAAAGGGCTTGCGAGAACCGTTACATATACCATCCTGCAACCAGCAACGCAACAGACTGCGAAGACACTGGGCGCTGACTTTAACAAAGAGTCAGACAAACTACTCCTAAAAAGAGTTAGCTTTGGAATGGTGTGATAGCGACAAATTAGATTGTGAGTTGTTAGTGTTGGCTCTAATTTGTTCCTATTTGGCGGGCATTATGGTTTCCTGCTTCCGCTTCGTTTTTGATGAGTTAATATACTTTACAGTGAGGTTATGTTTTGATATTTATTTTTTAAAGTGTTATCGGATACATTTTTGAAACATCTATGCGTTAGGAGTTCAAACAGTTGCGTCAGTTGGTACAAAAGGGACTCGGAATATAATTTGCCAGTTCATGCTTTAAACTTTAAAGATCTAAGAGCTGCTGTGTAAGCAGAAATGCGAATTCAATTTTTTTTAATGTTTTTGGTTTCTTGTATTCGCTTAGTCAATAGTTTTTTGTTCCAGGGCTTTCGATATCCTTTCAAATGTAAGGAAGCAGAGTCCTCTTTGCAGGCCGATTGACGATCTTGTGAAAAATCTACTTTTGTGCCTATGGAAATATGGAACTGGATGCTTAAGTTTTGCATGTACAGTTAAGAATATGATTATGTAGAAATCTAACTTATATTTCTACTCCTCTACTGGAAAATTTCAGTATTTTCGGAAAAGTGAGATTACCTTGCTTGGATTCTAAATGGTTAAAACTTAAGGTATCGATTTTGTCGACGATATAAAATGATACATTTAGATCTTAAATTCGAAGAGGTGAACAGAAGCGCATTGCAACTGATATTAAAAAAAATAAAGCATTTTAATCTTTGCGCAAGAAAACCACAAGTAGGGAAGAGTGCCGCTAGAAGTAATGTGATTAATAAGTAACAGCTAAAGGACAAGGTATATACAATAAAGTTCCATATTGAGCCCCGGCGATAAGAGAAGTCTTACGGATGCTGTGGTTCCAAAAAAATGTTTTTTTACGTTATATTTACTTGCGACATTATGTGTATAAATATATGTACTAGATATTTACATACATATATTCATATGACAAATTTTGGATTCTTAAAAAAGAGAACTCGAGATTTTGATCCAACTTGACATTATGATGACAGAGAAGATGAAAAAAGTGGGTCCCGCAATTCCATCATCTGTCTGTCTGTCCTCGAGTCTACAGCCTGAACTGTTAGATGGATTTGCTTCAAACTTGGTACAAAAAAGAAAAATCTCATTTTTTTCAAAAACGGGTCCAACGATTTTTATAAAAAAAAAATGCAAAAAGCTCCCAGAAAAATAATTTTTTTTTATGAAAATGCTCCCTGAAAGTGTTAATAAAACTGCGTACTCTAATTTTCAAAAAAAGTTTTTCGATTTTTAAAAAATAAACTAAAATTCTTTTTTGAAAAATTGATTTTTTACAAACCCAGTCACTGAATTTTTTTGAAATTTGAATTTTTTGTGTACATATACAGTCGAACTTCGATAAGTCTAGCTTCGATAACTCGAATATTTGATAGCTCGAATGAAATTGGTTGGCAATAGCGCGAAGCCTGAAGATTACATGTAATTTTTGTTTGATAACTCGAACTTCTAACTATAATTCGAGTGTCGCGATAAATCGAATGGCTCGATAACTCGAAGATATTATTTGGCGTCACCTTCGATAAGTCGATTTTTTTAGGGAAACTATCAAATTCTGTATATTTTTACCAGTTCATTTCATAATGCATTGCGTTTGTGGGCACTGTGTTTGTTTGTTCTATGACCTTGTATACATATGTGTGTGTTGAAAATTGTGATTCTCTTAAGGGTGAGTAAAAGCTGTCCCGGTGTTAAAACACACATTATTAGGTTGATATACGTATGTATTATAATACGAATACAAAGTCCTATTTGAAAAATTAAAAAAAAAAGACGAAATAAAAAGTGTTAAGAAACTGACGTAGATATTAACAGTGCAGTGTAAAGTTTTTATTAAAAGTAAAGCTTACGTGGATATGTCGTTAAATGAGCATTAAAAACATCGTTGGAAGATAAATTTAAATTAATAATAGAGGTGAAGAGTGGTTCAAGAAATTAGGATGTGGCTATTAAATATAGCATTCCGGCAAATCCATTCGTCAGTCAAGTATAACAGAATATTTGAAATAGTCACACCAACTGTACTTTTTTTATTCGCAAATAAATATTACGTAATTTATATTAATTTTCTGTTTTACTATTGTATATAGATATTAATAGTACTATCATGACGACGAAATTCATCCAGCCTGCAATAAGTTCTACTACTCATCATGGGTTCCACTACCAAATCGGAGGTTAGGTAGTGTTGGTGTGTTATGAAAATGCGTATGAAGCAAAATAGTGTGATAATAAATTGATGAGAGAAAATATATACAAAATTTATTATGAGTTAGAGGAGGAAAGGAAAACAAGTATTTGATAGGTTTTTTTTTTTTGTTTTTTTTTAGGAGGATTTTTTTGTTGGGTAGGAGTTGGTTGGGTGTGTGTGTTTTTTGCTCTACGGGCAGAGTTAAATCTGCTGGCTGTAGCAAATATAAAAATATGTAGGCATACACTTGTGTGCAACGGTCACTACTCCAAAAAATAAAGTTTCTCACCAAATACAAATACATTAATTATAATAATTATTTGACTATAAATTTGAGATTTGTGGTAATCGTTGTCCAAGGAAAATTTTTCTTGTGTTCCCAAGAGGTTTCTTTTGAAATTTCAGATTTCGATTTGATAGGTATTTTCGTAAGAAATCGAAGAGACGAAATTTCAAATAAAAATTGTTTATTAATATTATTTGTTTTAAAATAATATTTCCAAATTTATTTAATAAATAATAACATTAAACAAAAAATAAGTAAGTGGTATATTGTATTTTTTGTTTGTTAATAAAAACAATAATTGAAAAACAGTTTTCGAAATTCAGCTTTAATTTTATATTAAATAATTTAATTTTTAAATAATAATTAAATAGTTATTATTATATTAATATTTAAATTAAATTAAAGTTCGCCAACATTGTATGCACAGGATTATTAGTAGAAAACTAAATATTTACCTATATTTTTAAAAACGTTTATACTTAATATTTTCAAATACCTACAAGATTTGTTTAAATTTTTTCTACAAATGATATTGGTGTGCTTATATTGAGTATTTAACAATATACATTTAAAACTAATGTAATTTTAAAAAAAATCGTCAATTTTCGAAAATATTGATTATATTTTTTTTCTCAAAATTCAAAAAATTAGAATTATACATATAAATTTTTAATTTGAAAAAATTTCAGTGGCTAGTTTTTGAAAAATCGATTTTTCAAAAAAAAAAAAATTGTAGGTAGGTAGGTATATTTATTTTTTTTATATAAAAAAAAAACTTTTTTTTTGAAAATTTGAATATGCAGTTTTACAAACACTTTTAGGAAGCGTTTGCATAAAAAAATAATTTCAATCGGTTCATCGAATAGTGAAAAAGTCAAAAATATGAAAAGTGGTTCTATAAGAACTGTAGCTTACTAATCGATCCAAATTTTTGAGAATAACATAAGGTCACATAAATTACTATTTATTTTCTATGAGAAGTACCATTAAGAAGTACGCAAAACAAAATATTTTTTTAATTAAAACTGGACTATCCTAATTTAATAACACATTTTTTTTTTAATTCTTGGAGCCGTTTCTAAGAAATATATTTTTTTCTTAACGTTTTTCTTAAACATTTCTATGAGAGATACCGTTGTTTTAAATCGATTAAGTCGAAGTTTCGAAACATTGAGTTTTCAAAAAAAATGTTTTTTTTTAATTTAATTTTTTTTAACCCTAGAAAGCTAACCTTCGTCAAAATGGCACACATCGATCAAATATTTCCCTCTCCCTTCCTCACTGTTTGACTTACATAATCGTACTTTCATGCCAATTAAGTCCCCGGTGGCTTGTCTCGCGTGGTGGATGCGTTTTTCTTGTAACAGTTTTTGTTTATTGTATATGTACAATTTACTCGTCATTTTTAATAATATTTCTTAACAAAATCTTAGTATGACAGTAACTTTTTGATCTAAATAAAAAAACATGTGCTATGAAAAAGGTAATTTTAGTATTAAGAACTAAAGTAAATATTTAATTTAACTTTAATTTCCTTTTATTTAAAACCCATTTTTGTATAAATATCATTAGCTTTAATAAAAAGTAATAACTTATTAAAAAATGTTCGTCATAAAGTCGAATGATTAGCTTTTCATTGCAGTCCAGACACGTTAGCTTTCTAGGGTTAATTTGGACTTATATTAGTGCTTAAGCTTTCTACCAGCTTCTGCATAAAAAAAATCAAAAATAAATTACCAAAAAATACATTTTCCCTTCATTAATGAAATGATTTTTTATAAACATTTTTAGAGCCGTTTTTTGAGAAAAATAATATTTACCTTTTTGGTCAAAAAAAGTATGGCGGATAGGTAGGTAATGTCATTTTTCGTCTTAAAAAAACTGGGAACATGCTTATGAAAAAAACGTTTCGGCTGTAAACTCGAGGACAGACAGACAGAGAAAAGGAATTGCGGAGCTATTTTATCGTCTTCGCTATCATCGTAATGTCAAGTTTGATCACAATCTCGAGTTCGATTTTTTTCGAATCCATAACTGTACCTACATATACATATAATATCGAGTCAAAAAAAAATAAAAAAAATACTACCTAGGTATACCTACTTTATTCCCTAATAAAACTATCTGTGGAGAAAAAATTAAATTATTCTCAATATATATTATATTTGAAAAAGAACAAAAAGTACATATGTACATACATATTGTATGTAGGTGGGCATCAGGGTCCACATGTACCTACCTAAGCAAAAAATTGAAATATCTCAACATTGCTTTTTTATTTTCGCATAGAAAAAGTGAAAAGTAGCAACGTTGCTACAATTCAAAATCCTAAAATCCACCAAATATCCAAAATTTGAAAGAAAAATTTAAAATAAATTCTATAATAACCTATACAAGCATGTATATCCATATACATTCTTGCTTATTCGGTTTTCTCCCTTACCCTCTATATTGTTGTCAGAAATATTAAGTTTCGACCGTCTCCCTTGCTTTTTTTCGTTTTTGCCTCTAACTTTTCTTCTTCCACATCAACAATTCACTATCAAGAAAAGAAAAACTAGCGCCCTCATCGACGGAACTACTAGCTAAAAAATTCTGTCTCATAGTAGTACTATAGGTTTCATATACAATTTCGAAGTCTTGATAACTCGAATTATTTTTTTGGCAAATGATGGTTCGAGTTATCGAGGTTCGACTGTTTTAATAATATCTTCAAAATGGCTTTTCAAATTTGTTTTTAAACTTGTATACATACCTAAAAATATTTTTTTAAAAATCGCTGCGCTCGTACGAAAAAGTTCGTTAAAATGGAATATAATAAGATAGAAATAAATGGATAATACACATAATAAAATCGTTTTATATTGCTTATAGTTGAAATAGTATCGAGGTGCTATTTGAATTCCTGGATAAATAAGAACATATAAAAAAAATCAGAAATCGTTGGAGCTGTTTTTTTTTTTAATATTTTGTATGTACCTATACAATTTTAAAAACATTAAACAAAATAAATTTGAACTGCAATTTTGAAAATATTATTAATATATGTATGTACATATAAAATTCAAATTAAAAAAAATCAGTGACTAGATTTTAAAAATATCGATTATTCTAAAGAGTTTTTATTTATTTTTTTTTAAATCGAAAAACTTAAAAATTATTTTTAAAGTCAAAAATCACTGTTACCACTGGGACTCATTTGAGTCAAAAGGGACTCTTTTCTTAGGTTAGCTCAGGGACTCGTCTGTTTTAGATTTGAATAATTTTTTTAAGAACGAGTCAATTTTATAGTTTAATGTAATTTAAAGCACTTTCATTTCATTTTGCAGAAAATATTCTTAAAATATTGAATTGTCTGAACTACGCTTCTATTTCCTTTACTTCCTTTGGACATATAAGAGTTTTGTATGGATGTTTTAAGATTAAGATATGCGTGTGAAGAGACTATTTTTGAGAGCATTTCTTACTTTATTATGAAATTGATGACGATTCCTGAAAGTTCTGCAGGCGTAGAAAGAAAATTTTCAGATCTCACCTAATCAACACAAAAAAGTTCAATAGATTTAAATTAGAAACTGTTGAAGCAATTATGTTTGCAAAGGAGTTATGTGCCTCAAACGATAAAGTTTGGACTCCAGATTAAAAAATATGCTTTTGTTTATTTGTTTTCTTACATTTGTCTTATTATTGAATTTTTCCTTTCTATTTACTTTTTAAATAAAATGCACGACTGGATTGCACGAACTTGCTCTTATGTTTGATCACATCGTATGCAAAAGATTTCTATTAAAAATCTAAATATATTTTTAAATTCAGTTTTAACTCAATTTTATATATACATATAAAAAATTTCTCTAATTTTGTTCTAAAATAAATTGGTACGACAATATTAATTTTTTAACAATATAAACTTTAAAACAAAAGTTTAATAAAAGAAAAAATAATTCAAAATTCTGAAATAAATACTTAAACTAAGCTCGAAAAAAAGTAAGTCATTTTATTTCTTGGATAAATTTGAATTTACGAAAAAAAACGAATTTAAATCTGTTTGAAATTATTATTAAAAAAATTCAAAAACGCTAATTCATAGGTATTCAGAAAATACATATAAATATAATTTTTGAAAAAAATCCATTTATGAGATAGTCGAAAGCAAAAAAAAACGGTCCTTATGGAAAGTACCGCTTTTAGACATTTTTCTAATTTTTTTTCAACCATATGATCGGTCGTATTTAAATAGCAGCACTGATTTTTTTAAATCAAAACCGTTAGAGCCGTTTCCGCGAAAAATAGGCTTTACGTAACGGTTATAGGATAAGTACCGTTATTTTTTGAGCTAAAAAAAAATTCAATTTCCACTGTACAATACCTAAAAAACTCTATATACCAAGTTTGAAGCAATTCGGCCCACCCGTTTGGGCTGTAGGTGTCGATAAATACAGACAGATTGACAGACTGACAGACAAGCATACAGACGGACAGAATTTTTAGACCATCTTTTTTCGTCTTCGCTATCATCGTAATCTCATGTTTGATTGTTATCTCAAAACTTTTTTTTTTCGATGAATGCATAACTTGCCTTATAGTACCTATAATCGCAAGTAAAAATGTGTTCTTAGGAGTTTTTAAATTTGTAATTACATCTATTTCGTCAAAACGGATACAAATATAGATTAAATTTATTCGTTAAAGCAACCAGAATTGACTTAATATAGCTCGCATTTGTGTAGAATGATCTACAATGTGAAGGTACCAACAACTTTTTTTCAAAAAAACCTATGGAAAAAACTGAATTTTAGCCCCTTTGTCCCCTCTAAATTTAGTGTACTTTTTAGAAAATGCTTTAGACCTAAGAATAAAGCTCCCCACCAAAATTCAGCTTTTTCGCAATTTTTTCGAAGTAACATCATTGTTTATCTAATTTTCTTGGACTATTCTGAATTTTATATTATTTGTATGCTTTAAAAGAATTTAATTTAGTTATTAAAAAAAAAGTTATTATTATAAACTTACGAGATTTTTTATTGGGACTCATTTATTTTCAAAATGCCTCTTTTTTCAGCTTCTGGGACTCATTAAAAATTAAACCTGTGGTAACACTGTCAAAAATATAAATGTGGTTCCATGTGAAATTGGGAAGTACTGTTAATAAATACGCAGAATAAAATATTTTTATACTTAAAAGTGGACTGTACTAATTTAGGAACGCCTAAAGAGAAAAAAAAATGTTCTTAACGGTTTTTTAACATTTGTATGAGGTACCGCTGTTTTTTTATTTTAGGAAACATTTTTTTTTTTAATATTCCAGATAATATCAAAAGAACACCAAATACGAAGTTTGAAAATCTTTTGAGTCGTTTCCGAAATTTTAAGCTTTCAAAAGTTTTTTTTTCAATTTCCAAAAAAAGAAAAAAATTTGGTTTTACGCTTGTGCGTAAAAAAAATCATCAAATTATAACCATTTCCCAGAAAATCTAAAACCAAAAAAATGGTTTTACTGGAGGTACAAAAAATAACCATTTAAAAAAAACCAAAAGCTACCTTTTCATTTCATTAAGGAACTGTTTTTTTTTTATAAAAATTGTTGGAGCCGTTTTTTGAGAAAAATGCGGTTTTTGGCCAAAAAAAGTATGGGAACTGTTATTTGTTATTTTAAAAAAAACAAACGTGTGGGTATATTACCGAAAACACAATATGTAGGTACCAAGTTAGGAACAAATCGAAGACAGACAGACATACGGAATTGAGGGAACCATTTTGTTGGTGTTCTCTATGATCGTCATCGTAATGTCATGTTTGATTAGATTTTTTTTACGAATGCATAACTGCTTGTATATAATCGCAAGTAAGAAATGATTGTGGTAATCCCCAATAAGAAAATTCGTTATTATTTTGCGGCGCCTGAGTTCTCGTACTACGTACTCCTGCCAAAAATGTAATTAGATTTCTTACAAAGTAATGAGTTGGATATCCCTAGGAGAAAGTCTGAGAGTTACACCTTACACCTCCAAAGGAAAACTGAATTTTATTTTATGTAATAATTTTCTCTACCCAATTTTACATAATTTTTCATCATTCTACAAAATTTATTTTAAAATAATTATTGTAAATTTGTTTCAAATACAAAATAAATTAATTTACTTAACAAGTTAATTTATTTGAATTTATAAATAACTGATACCATTTTTGAACACATCCTTATCCAAATCCAAAATACCCAAATTGAATTCGCCATTACTTGTCAAACTAAATGTACCACTCAGCCAAATGCCGTGTGCCAGCATGCGGGAGTAACAGCAGCACATCCCACATGACGAATAATTTTGCCAAAATGGGAAATCGAAAAAATATTTACACAATTTGAATTGAACTTACATGAAATTTTCTATGGAACAACCACTTTAATTGAATTTAATCATACTTTATATAAACAATGAACTAAATATTAGCTAATTTCGACTTCCATTTTATTGATTTTTTTCCTAAAATAAATAATTTCCTACACAATTCAACGTAACGAAAAAATTACCACCAACAAATGTTGTAAATAATGCTGAAGTTGATTGTGGTTGCTTGTACTCCTGCTGGTCTCTGGTGGTGGTTGATGGATTCTGGTTTCGCCGTGACATGCGCAGAGTGTGAACACATTCAGAGTTCATTCGCATAATGACAGTAACCAGTGGCAAATTATCTTAATGCAGGCATACATTTAGGAGTTAAATGAAAAAATATGAATTTAAAATGTTGATTTCGCTGCTCACTGTTATACTCATATGTTATGTTAGATCATTTGTAAAAAAGGTTAGGTATGTAGTTATTTATCAATTGTTTATTATAAGACTTGATATTAACCTTGCACCAAAAAGTGAAGCCTTAGCTGCCATGTTTTCATAGGTTAAAAGGTAGATTGATTCTTGTCATACGTACGTAGGTATTCTCTGTGTTTGTACAATTTTGTAGATAATTAGTGATTTTATTCTGCCAAGGCATATGTTGGTTAATACAAATAAAATAAAAAGTATAATTGTACTCGTATTATAAATTAAAGAAGAAAATAAAGCAAAGTAGAAAATACACGGCATTCTTAATGCAATGATTGTTTATGTTTATGCTGAGTTAGCAGAATTTTGTACATTTCTACTGATTACTGCTCGCCAAATGTTCACATTCAAATCATTTAATTTAAGTCAGTAATGATACTATAGTTACCAACAAATAATTCTACTTTATGTCGTTTTCGATTATCTGTTCGAAGTTAGTGTTGTTCCTAACCTGTTACTCCAGAAACATAGGGAGTAGAACTTTTACGTCAGATTAGTTTTCAAAAGTAAAAATTGTTTCAAGAAGACATTTTATTTAGATGATGTAACACTTAAATAAATTAGACATGTTAAAGAGACAAAGTAATTGGTATTATAAATGACGTTTAACTTCTCATAGACTATTCCAAATTGCAGCAATTTTCTCTTCAGTAAGCAAAGCACTTTTAAGCCCAATAACTCACACAGAACCATATGACATGTGATATTGTGTGGAATTTTTCTACTACGACCATGGATATGTGATGTACTCAATTCACTCCAGAAGTGACAACTATAATAGACATTTGTCAGTAGTTCTTTAGAGCATATGTTGAGAGAAATGTATTGTGCATAGGTTCGGAATTAAAAAACCAACAATCCTAAGAAGCCACCAGAGCTGCCAGAAATCATGATTTTCATGTTTTTTGGATTCAACAGCAAAGTGATGATTTGACTCAATAGCTAAAATATATGTTTGTTATTATTTGTTTGTACCTACAATTGTTGGCAAATCATATTTTTTTAAACTCAAATCATGTTTTTAAAAATTTCAGAGTCCCAGCACTCAGCACGAACCAGCGTGGTGGGTAGATGAAAAGTCAAATTAAATTCTCGCCACGCCATCTATATGTAATTCCATATAAGAAAAAACATTTAATCAAGAACTTGACATATTATGCAATAGGTAGATAAGTATTATTTGTATAAGCATGAACAAAAATGACATTGACAGTTTTAAATTCTAAATATTGTTTGACATGAAGTTTTGACATTTTCGATTGGTTGCCCAGAAGTCCTTCGAATATTTCGGAAAGTGTTCGATTAGTATCAAATGACAGTTCTGATTCTGGATTATTGGATCTGGGATATGATTTTTTTTCTTAAATTTACCCTCTGTTCACCAAACTTGATACTAATATTTGCAAGCCCAGATAGAAACCTGGATCTTTTGTTGTTTTTGTAATACGTGTTTAAAAAATAACCTAGACCCACACCCGTTATGGTAACTTTTTTAAAATTTAATTTTCATATTACTCGTGATACCTAAGTTTTAGAATAAATCAAGTTCTGTTCGTCTCTGTTCTTTTGTGAATCCGGATTACCAATCGAAAAGACAAAACGAATAATATCCATAAAATTCACATGTTTACCTAGTAGTTTTACATTTTGGGTGGAAAATTTAAGGATTTATCGAACTGAAAGGGCAGCGCATATTTAAAATGAAAGAAAAATTGTCCACTTTCAAAACATACTCACATAACTATTTTTTCCAAGTTCAAACTACCATGCGCTGATTAAATTTATCTAGTTACGTATATATTTGATCATTTTGATCTTCATATTAAATTAATCTTCGTCCATAAACGACCTCACTCTCGCTTTTTATAGGAAGTCCCCTGTCCTATTATATCCTTCCATCAGCTTCTGTTGTTTGTCTCGAATGCAGCAAAAGGCTACACCCAGTGATGAGGTTCGACAAGCTAAATTATCACTTTACCATGGAATAACGTAAAGAAATATTTCGGGCAAAATTATTAATAATGACAAAGGTGAATCCATTCTGCTGCAGAAAAGCAGAATTCTTTTTGTAAAAGTATTTAAGTATTTATGGATATATAGATAAGTTTATAGCAATACGGATTCATTTTCTAGAAAATTCAAAAACAAATTGGTGCAAAAGTATTTCTGCATCTATTTTAAAACAAGGACCTTATCTTGGACAAAAAAAAAATTTAAAAAAAATGTGCAAAAACTTTCGCATATTTTCAATTGTTGCCATTGCCAACGGAACTGATACAAGCATAGAAATTTTAAAAGATAACAACGAATTGGATAGATGAAGCGCAAAGGCCGCCATCAAGGATATGAGAGTGGGCATTTGAAAAATTTCCCCATCAAAACAATATTCCTGTTGGTCTATTGGTTTTGTTTGCCTAACCAAACCAAACAAACACAAAACTTAACCCGAATTATTGGCATCGGGTTCGGGTGTGGTAAAGTTGTTTAAAAAGACTACTAGCCTTAGGATATCGATTCGAAGGATAATGGGTCAAGGGGTACTATATTAGGATTAGCTGCAATTCAAAAGAAAACATTCTATTTCGTAGCCATTGTACCGAAAGAAGAATATATAGCATAGTATAAACCGCCACGGCCGGCGCCGCCGCGCCAACAGCCAAATCTACAATTTGACAAAGTATTTTAGCCGGCAGATCTTCTTTCCCATTATTATCCATCAGATATATATACGGAAAGGTCCTTTTCAACGAGCGAAGCTGACGGAAGTACTCGAATACATACTTCAATTAACATCAAATTTTTTTGGTGCAGATAGAATACTTATTGGAAACAACTGAGTGAATAAGGGTGAAGGCATCGTATGTATGTACCTTCAGTATGTACATGAGGAGGATGCATAACCCTTATTGGAAGCATCTTTAGTTTTGGTTTCATTAGTTTGCATGATTTTGGTCGGGTGGAAGGGCATATCTTATTGTGCCCATTCTATTGTATAGAAAAGTAGAAAACGAGCTCATGCAGCAACGAAATATTCCGACTGTTAGAGTGTTGCTGGGTACGCTGGATTCTGAGTGCTGGATGCGACTTGATGTTCCTGTGTGATGACTTGTGAGTGCATGTAGATGTTGTTTGGTTTAAAGTCATCTGCTGTTGATCCAATTGTGTCACATGCATAATAAATCTGTTCTTCTTTTCCTTCCACAACAACACACATATACATTTTTTCGGTTGAATGCACGATGCACAATACTAGATATAATAATACATGTAGTATGTATCCTTGTTCGGTTTACATTTTTATGCTTCATCAACCGAAAATCCTAGGAAGCTTGATGTTATTTTCTTAATTTTATTTTTTTTTTGTTTGTGAATTTTTGATGCATCGAATGGCTGATATTGTTTGTTTACTAAATTAATCACTCGGAATTATACAAAAATATTTTAGCGATTTCAGAATTCAATATCTATTCTTTCCTATAAAGCAAAATAGTATAGGTAGGTAGGTACATATTTATTTATTCACATATAAATTGAGGAATTTAGACTAAAAGAGAAAATGGTTTGCAGCGATGTCAGATGACTACGGCTCAAGTTTGACAAAAAATCATGCGTAATCCAAAATGTGTTTTTTTGAAGCAAGAGATGAATTGGAGGAAAAGGTGACATCGTGAATTAGCGACGCTATTAAAAAAACTCGATGTTTCACTGCAAATTATCGACAGCAAATGGGTAAGCCATTATCCAATGACAGACAATTTTCGGCGCTTAATACTACGTTTCCACCCACCCCTAAACCGAGATTTAAGTAGATTTAGCTAAATCTCCTACAAATCTTGAAGATTTACCATACAAATTTTAATCTTCTCAGATGAAGATTTAAAATAAATCTCATTTAAATCTTCAATCGAACTACACTACTTCCATATCGAAATGAACACATTCATCGGGAAAGTGAATTTTTCTCTTCGGTTGACACAGATGAAGCTGCCTGTCTCACTTCTACATCATAAGAGAAAATGAAAAGATATATGCATTTTGAACAGTGCTGTCAAAATTAATCTACTTTTGGAGCGGTGGAACCACTTTTTGAGATTAGTAAATCTACAAGAGATTAAAGTTCGGTGGAAACGTAGTATAACTTTAATTTTTCAGAAAATTGTTACCGGCCCGAATTGCCTGTTTGTTATCGATAGTTTTAGGGAAGTGTCAATTTTCGATTATGGCGTCGTTAATTGCCGACGTTGCTTTTTGTTTGCTTTTGTTCCAATTTCATTCGCAAAGGGCCCTATCGGGAATCTCCCAGGGAATTTCGTTTCCCAAAGAATATTTTAATCCCTATGGAAATTTTTCCTGCGACCGTGAATCTCCCACGGAATAAATTTCCCTCGAACAAAAACTTGTATGAAATGACAGCAAATTTCTATGTTAAATCTTGAGTGTGTTTCTTTATTCATTCTGGTATGTCCAGAATATTCGAAATACCAAATTTTCGATTCTATATTTCCTGGAATATTCCGGATAAACTATTTTGTTGTTTCTTTATTCATTCTGGAACGTTTGGAATGCATTCTTTTTATTCTATGTTAAACACGGAATGATAAAAATATTCTCGGAATAAACCCCTCACATGAAAGCAAAAAAAATGACATCTGCCAAAGACGAAAACCAAGTAAGCAAAGAAAATGGATGACCAAACAGTTTTTATATTTTTATTATTGAAATAAATATATAAATAATAATTAAATGTGAGTTTTCATTAATTAATAAATCAATAATATTTTAATTTTAATTTTAATATTTTTCATGTATATATCTTTTTTTGTCATTATCACACTTTCAAACGCCTGATTGATGTCATCCTTTTCTTTTCTATTCCGGATAGTATTTTTGTTTCTTTATTCATTCCATTCTGGATATTCTGGATAAACATTTAGTCTTTTCCATCCATTCTATTCCTTATACGTTATAAATAAAGAAACACACTCCTTATTCCTTATATGTACCAATAAATTCCGAGGGGAACTTTTGAGTTTCATTCACGTTCCTAAGTTTCGAATTGGAGAAACATTTCCATGGAAATTTTTTATTCACGATAACCCCCAATATGAGCCTGTAGTCAAACGGCCGAGGACCAAATTCTCTTTCCGAATAATAGCTGTGTTAGCGGCATCAATTATCCCCTTATACTGTAAGAACAAGAGAAATAAGGTTGAGAAACAAGAGCGGAAATTAGCGACGCCAGCCATTACTTACAGATAATAATCTACAAACTATCGATAGAAACTGGGTAATTCGTTAAACTTTTTAAAAAAGTTCACCTTCTTGAAAACTACCATGTTTATCGATAGTTTGTATGAAAATGTTGATTTTTTGTTCGTAATGGCGTCGATAATTTCCGAAATTGGTTTTCGTTCGTCAAATTCCCTCAGCCTATTTATATGCGTCGTCGCATGCTTAACTTTCATCCTAATTCCGATGAATACTGTGGTTTGTCAAGTTTAACTTGACTTAAAGTTAGAAATGTAGTATGTATATTACATAAATGAAGTAAGTTAACTGCGAAACAAGAAATTAATTTATTAAGACCCGATTGCTGATACTATCGTGAGAGCCGTTTTCGAGATAAGGCCCGATAATATTTATAATATTTTTGTGAAATAAAAGCGCTTATGGGCTACTTTTTCCTCGGCGTAACCTGTCACATAAGTGCTTAAGTAGAACTTAAATGCCTCAGTTGTGTATCAGCAAACGGGCCTAAGACTGTTTCTTTTGTAAAAACTAGATTAATTAGACGAAAAAAAGACGCCATTAGAAAAAAAAGTGTCCATACAAGCTATCGATAACACAGAGGTATCTATGGAAGGGGTAAACGAGGGATCGCTTCTATTTGGGAGCCTAGAAGTCTGAACAAACAAATCGTCTTTTGTGTATCAATTTTTACTTGCCATATATGTACATATGTATGTAATTAAAAGAGCATTGAATTTGGAATAAAAATCGAACTCGAGATTTTTATCAAACTTAACATTACGATGATAGAGAACACCAGAAACGTGGGTTCCGCAAATCCGTCTGCCTGTCTGCCTAACCGGCTGTGATCGATGCGAACAATTTAATGATCTCGGAGTGCTTTTTGATCGAAAGCTTTCCTTCAATGACCATGTAGACTACATACGAATAGTAAACAAAGCAAAATCGAGATTGGGAACGATAAAGCGTTGGTCGAACGAACTAAATGACCCATTTGTTACAAAGTCTCTTTATGTTGGTCTCGTCCGAAGCTGCTTGGAGTTCGCCTGCCAAATATGGTTACCCACATATGCTACCTATATTCAAAGGATAGAATCCGTCCAAAAACAATTCTTGTTATTTGCACTTCGTTGTTTAAACTGCAACAGAAAAATTCAGTGGTGCAAAATTTGCCTGGTGTCGTTGACAGTTTGGCAGCTGTTATTTTCTGTTCGAAATGGTTGTGTTCAAATTGATTTTGCGTTTTTATTCCAGAGTAGCAATAGAATAGAAAATGTGCGTTCACGATTTATAGAAAAAAATAAAATTTCGTAATTTTACACTTTTTTGTTGCATCGGATCGTGAATACCCCTAATATTTACTTTCAATGATCTCTATTTTGTTTGTGATTTTTCTTTCAGTGTATCATACATGAAATCACATTTGTTAAATTATTTTAAACAAAATTTTCATTAGTAAATCTATTATTGTAAGTTAAGTTTAACTGCTAGTTCTTAAACTGTAGTACAAATAAATAAAAATAAAATAAAGCGATTTTCTTCTAAGTTGGTACTTTTAGGTATTTGTATCAAATAGATTTTTGATTCGATTTTTAGCCCCAAAAAATAAAGTTGCTTGCAATACCATTTTTTCTACAATCTTAATTATCTCGAAAACGGCTCTAACGATTTTGATAAAAAAAAAAGTAGGTATGTGCACTACTTTAGATATAGCTTACATATTTTGTTACCTGTCATACAACAATTTTTTTGATTTTCTTTTTTTTTATAAATGGAAATTGCTAGGAGGTCCTTTAAATTCGAAATAATACTGTATATGTATACCATAATTTTCGAAATATAGTTTGGATTTTTGAAAAAAGAAATATTTTTTTTTGAAAAATTCAATACTTCGAAAACTGGTGCATGATTTTTAATTTAAATTTAAGCATATTGTTAAATAATTAACAGAAATTTTTCTTAGGAAAAAAATGTAGAAATTTTGTATAAAAAATTAAGTAAAAACGACCTTTAAATATATTTTGCCGTGTCTGGTAAGAACCTTGTGCTAACATTGTTATCGCACAAAAACGATTTTTAGTGAAAAAAAAATAGCTCAATATATTTTTAGTCTTTTTTAACTTAATTGCTTATATAAAACGAATTTTAATTTTTTTCTAAAAAAAATGTTTTGTATGAAAATTTTAAGTATTTAATAATATAAATTTAAAACCTGAATTTCAAAAAAAAATCGTACAACAATTTTCGAAATATGTATTGAATTTTCAAAAAACAAAGAAATAATGATTTTATTTATTTCAAAAAAAATCATGAATGCAAAACTTTCCCTAGAGTACCTATATCGCAAGTTAAAAAGAAAAAAGAAACTATTTGGAAAAGCTTCAATTAGCTTAGAAACACAAACTAAATTTAAATCATAGCTTTCTTAAAATATAGAATCACAATCACAAACCGTCCTGATGACGTTGAAATTATGTATATTTTTCCTCTGGGATTAAAATTCAGGGACTTTCTAAGTGCCTGATGCTATAATGCCGCACCTACCACCTATTCTCGTTTTTTTCCATGAGTGCAACTGCCAAAGGAAGCCAACGAATGTCATCGATAGAGAAAATTTGAATAGTGCAGTAAGGCCCTAATGACATTTTGTTTTGAATGGAATTATAGCGAAAGACTATTATATAGTGACAATTTGAGCTTAATGACTTACTATTTTATTGAACAGGGCGATGCTAGATATTGAAGACATTTAATCGTAACGAATTTAAGAAGAGCACCTCAGCACAGAGAATATTAAATGTAGTAAATATGGAAAGCTGTAATTACGAGTATTAGACATACATTATCCGGCATATTGGGAGTCAAAAAGAGAAAAATCAATGCAAATCACGTTTAGCAGAAAATCCATGTTTTTATTTTCAACTGTTCTGGAGAAATGAAAATTTAGTCACCGAATGTATATATGTAGATATGAAAATGTCATGTGGGCTATTCATATTAAATGGGAAATAAATGCAGGATATTTTTTATCAACGGGTACAAGTGTTCCATGAAATAAAACGATTAGCCTCCTATTGACTTAAATTGTAAAAATTTATTTCTAACACATGTGAAGCTTCTTCGACCCATTATTGAATAGGTTTTCCTTCATCTCTTGCATGATTTCTATAAGACGAGTAGAACCGGAGCTGAAAATTGTCATTTAGGAGCCCAACCAGGAATATGTAGTATACCTAAGAAATGTAGGGAACTAAAGTGCTTTTTTGCCAGAAACAGCAAGATTTTTAAGATTGTGGAACAGGAAGAAATCTCAAGAATAAGATTCGGTAACGCATTCAATAATTATATTATCGAATATTATTTTTTGGAACCAATACAAACTAAAGAGTTAAAGCAAAAAATTGAATGTTCCATACAAACTTATAATAAGTACTAGAGGGAAAGCATTGAATAGAGTAGATATGCTCTGAATTTGTTCCGAACAAAGCGAGTAGCGCCGAACACTCTGATTTGTTCTTATCTGTCATTAGTTGACATTTGCCTATTCATTACTGTCTAATTTTTTATTTGGCAATCCGGAATTCTTCTCTGATCCGGGATCACAACTGAACACTTTAGTGTGATTCTGACGATTCTGAATTTAATGAGATTGTATGTGTGAAAATAATTGTGTACGTGAGAATATTCAAATTCCAAAAAAATGTTTGTTGTACAATTATGATACAAAAAATGACAACAGGCGAGTTTGACGTTCAAGTATATAAATGTGTGAGTGCTTCTAGTTCTGATTCTGATTTTAAATCCAGACGCAAAATTCTCTTCTTTTCAGAATTAGAACTGTAATTTTTTTCCGAGTGAACGCTTTCAGAAAAGTTCGGAATAGGGCTGGCAATGAGACGAGACCAGGCGAGACTAACAAAAGTCGAAAAATGTCAGTATCGTCTCGGTTTCCGTACCGTTCTCGCATAACCAAGTCTCGTCTCGGTCTTGGTCTCGCCTTTTTCTCGAGAAAATTTTAATGTGCAGTCTCTTCTCGGTCTTGGTCTTGGGCTCATCCTTAGTCTTAGATTCTTTCGTATTTTTTGGTTTCAAAGATAGAATACGGTTTCTTAACAGTTTGTTGGTAAGAAAAATGGACACCGTTTGGAAAAAAATATTATCCAAACGGCTAAATATACTCGTATTTTGTTGCCTAATACATTTAAATCGGAGCCATCCTTCAATTGATTTTGACAGTTCCTGGCTTGGCAGGTAGGCAACGAAATATATTTCTGACTTTTTGATAATATCTTTTTCCAAATATCACCCAAAAGGCTTAAAATCAATCAATCGGAGCAAATAATAAAATCATAAAAAAATTGAAATATTTGAGGTAAAATTTGAATTTTGTAGAGGTTTTTAAATCCATTTAAATCGGAGACATTCTTCAATAGATTTTGACAGTTCATGACTTGACAGGTAGACAACAAACTCTATTTTCACATTTGGATAACATTTTCTTCAAGACGTAACCCAAAAGGCCTTAGACTAGTCTCGGTATCGTTGCCAGCCGTATTCCAGAAGGCTTCCGGATTGCTAAATAAAAACGACATAATTATATTATTTATACCAAAAAAATACATTCTGCGTTGGAACGAGTTACTATGCTTCCGCCATTAATTTTAATTGCAATGAGTATTTTATACTTGCGATTATAGGTTATGCATTCATAAAAATAAGAAAATTCTAACATCCAAACATGACAATATACTATCATAGAGAACACCAACAAAGTGGGTCCCGAACATCCGTGTGTCTGTCCTCGATTCTACAGCCCAAACGGTTGGATGGATTTGCTTCAAACATGGTTCATATTGTTTTTTCACACACAGAAACCAGTTGCTGGAGATTTTTTTGACGTTTTTCTTTAATTGCCTTGTAGCTTTCACACGAAAAAAATGATGAGGAAACTGAGTTGCTCGTTTTTTGAATTGCTTTTGATTTGACATTCGCTTTTTGTAAACAAACAATTTGCTTCGCGGCTGGAAAATTCTACACAATTTTGAGTTATAAATTAACCGCAGCTTATTTTTAGAAAAATAAATTCAAAATAAAGAAACCTGGTGCGATTATATAGGTAAATGTTGTTTTTTTTTATTGTGGTTGTTAATAATGGTTTGCTAAATTAATATATTAAAAGGTCACGGAAAAACAATGAACCAGGAGAAAATTTATTTGTGTGCAGATTTGTTGTGCGTTTCTCTTGCCATCCAAATCTTGGACCCAACACATGATAGTGATGATGGGAAGATTATACTGGGCTGATTGGAATGCACCGAAGCTTTATTGGTACAGTTGGACACATTAACCACTGACAGGATGATATGACTGATACCTGTGGTGCTGGCTGCTGCTGCTCGCTAATACAGGAACGTCATTATAAACCAAATGTGATGATGAAGCCACAAGCTGGGAGCTTAGTTGGTCCGTGCGTTTTTGTTGTCGATTTTCCATGTCTAGGCGCATAATTGTATGTATGAAATGTGTACCAACTCGTGATGGATTGAATTAAACGCCTTGCCTACAAGAATTAAAACTTGAAATTTTCTTTCACAATGAATTTATTTAAGTAGCTCACTTGGTTTGGTTAATGTAATAATAACATTGTAAGAAACAATTTCTCTTTAAAAAAAATATGTTTGACATCTATCAGAGACAGAAGTCAAAATGGAAACCTAAGAAAATTTCAAAGCATAACGTCAAAAAAATCTCTTCAAATCGTTGACTTCTTGCCCTTCTCACCAGCAAACTCCCAGTTGCCGGCAACTCAGTTTCCTTGTTTGAAAGGAGTATAATATGCTCACACGTTTTTTTTTTAATTTTTTTTCAGACGACAAATAACAGTAGCTCCCATAAATTTTCTTTTTGTCAAAAACAAAAATATTATTTTTCTCAAAAACGGCTCCACCGATTCTTATACAAAAAAATCAGTTAATTAATGAGGGGAAAAGGAACACATTGGTAATTTACGTTTGGAAATAAATGGTTATTTTTAGTACCTCTAGTAGTACTTATTCTTTATTCTCGATTTTCTGGAGAACTGTTCATTTGATTTTTTTCAATTTTTGTGTTCAGAATCCTAGAATGTTTAAACACTAATGTAAACCATGGACAAATGATGCGTTCTGTGTTAAGTGATGCAACTTTTATTCTAGTACCTACATGTTTGTATCATCTAAAAGTGTGTCTTTTTTATTGATTTATTCCTTTCCATCCATTTTGTTAACGTGATCGCCACAACAATCGAGCTAGGCCTAACTCATAGCCCGCCGGGAGCTCCGTGCTTATTCGTCCTCAACATCGAAAAACAATAAATAAATACAAATTTTATGCCCAAAGTTAAATTTACCAATAATCTGTTTGGCGAAAACATTTAAATATGTTAATTATTTTTCTTTTGATGATATGGTGGAAAATGGACCTCCTACATGCTTGATTTTTTCGCCCAACTATGTAGGTACTATGATGAATCTATTTAAAAATTTTTGAATTTGTCAAGCTTTCAACCAACCAACGCAACACTACCACAAATAAAATTAAACTTTGTCTTCTACATTTCATTTCTGCTTAAAAACTCCATTTTCTTCAAGGACCATAGGACATCCGTTAATATTTTCATCAAAACAACTAAAAGCCATATCAAAACTAACCACAAAACCATGTGTTTCCTCAAATCAAAATTCCATTAGAGACGAAAACTTTCAAAGTCGCTCACGAGCACGACAGGTCGCCACAACATGTCACTTGTGCAGCAGTAGCAGCAGCACAGTTATATCTTTTTCATTTGCCAAAGACGAAGTCGAAGACGGCGACTATGACGACGACCAAGCGGCCGCCCTCTACTGATGTAATTCCTAAAACATTTGCTGCAGTTAAAAATATCAAATTCAATTCACCCCTCCTCGAAACCCTATCTACGTATTTTCCATACATGGATACGAGTATGTTGAAATTGCAGGATTGTAAATTCAATCCCAAAACTCATCCTGTCTCTCACTAAGAACTCCCCACCATCTCCACCACTATTGACACACAAGACTAAGTAAAAGTTTCCAATAATTTTCAAAAACTTTCTGAACAAATTGAATTCGGAATTTCTTGAAACGAAATACTTGGGAGCTTTCTTCAACTCTTAAGGCTTTTTGTGTTGACATGCGACTTAAGAGATTTTTGTTTTTCAGATATCATAGCAGGTTTAGGTGTAGTTTTGGTTTCCGTTGCCATTTCCTTATTTTTTTTGTCATTGTTATAAATCAACATGCGTTTAATATTTCATCTAAAGGTTTCAAAGGATATAAAGTCGCCTATGTCTGCAAAAGAAAATGGTAATCGATTCATTTTGCTGAGGTATTTGAGTTTTGACCAAAAAACAACGATTGTTGGTAAAGAATAAGTTGTACATTCAGATTCACTTCCATCGCCTTCCCTAACTAAAATAATGTTGAGTCGAAGTCGAATAATTTCTTAATTTAAATTCAAATTTAAATGTGTTTGTGAGGAAGGAGGCTAAGAAACCTTGTCGTCCAGGCTGATAGACAAAGTTTAAGCTCGAAAATACACAAAATGTGTATATCTACCGAGACTTATGCATTGAAAGCATATCTTGCTAAATAAGTCAAACTGAGATTTTGTATATTGTAATAGAATTTAGTTTTGAAAGGAAAACGGCCAGAACCGTACAAGTTCTTATGGCGCCCTATCCCTAGGCAAGTTTGGAAGTTATTATCTCACATAGCTTCTAAAATGAAGGTATACTTTCAAAAAAGAGATTGATTAGTATTATTCAATCAAAATTATTAAGAAGTACATAAGAAAAGTCTTCACCAGTTAGGAATATTTGACAAATCTTATCGATAAATCGGCTCCCCTTAAATACGAGTATATGCTAAATTTCACTTGAAAATTCCTTACTCGTTCAATTTAGTGGCATTTTTCTTACCGGAAAGTAATTATTCCACTGCGCTGTCGAAGATTTATTCTACAGACTTTTTTATTTAATGGCGTTTTTTCAAGAATTTCTACATCGACGAAATATATGAAATCAGTAAAGAAATCAAACGAAGAATCACACTTACCAATCTCACCACAGACTCTAACCAATTGGACCCTGTTGTTATATCTGGCGTAAGTGTGCGGACCTTTTGAGCTTTGAGCTAAGTAAATATCTGTTGGGATGCTTTGAGAGAAATATTCGAACGGGTGTTACTCGGTCTTGTCTGCATCGATGAAATGTTGAGATGAAGATTTAATAGCGAACTTTACAGTGATAAGCCAGAGGCTAACTTAGTTTTGGCTGTTTCTTGAAATGCACGATAGTATCCAATGTTAACAAATATTATGGTGGAAACCTTAAGACAAATAGCTTGTATATACATACATCTCTAAAAGTTGGTTCTTACATTTTGTTAACCGCAACAGCGTAAACGCTAATAGACACATATATGTTGATTGAGAGAAAAAAAAAACGCTTAAAGCGTACAGAGAAACGATACAAATTTTGAACTACCCTTTTTGGGCCGTGTGATTTCCCACTTTTGCAATTTGGACTGGCCTACTAAATCTCTGAATCCGACTTCTTCTTTTAGAAGATATTATATATAAATCTTGTGTCACGTTGATGTGTTGAATGAACTCCGAAAACATTTAACCGATTTTCATTTTGTTTTTTTTTTTTTTGAAATGTTTATTTTGCTGGCGGTCTTAAGATAGGACAGTTTGTAATACTCAACACTTAAAATTAACGGTACTTGTCATATAAATTTTTCTACCACCTTGATTATTTCGAAAACGGCTCTAACGATGTTGATAAAAAAAGTGTGTGCACTATTTTAGGTATAGTCTATATTTTGGTCAAATATTTCTTTTACATATCATGTTATTAGCGATACCTCCCATACATTTTTTTTTATTTTCCACTTTATCATAAACGGCTAGACGGATTTCGATCAAAATTTTTATATAGGAGCTCCTTCGAATTATAAATAATACTGCATAGCAAAATTGTCGAAAAATATTATTTTTGGATTTTTGAAAAAAAAAAAATAATAATATATTTATTTGAAAATTCAATATTTCGAGAACGTGTTAATGAGTTTTTTTTTGAAATTTCGCTTTAAGTTTATATTATTAAATATTTAAAAATCCCACACAAATTTTTTAGAAGTTTGTGTGAGACAATCAGGGCTCACACTTCATTAATTTTATTTAGTACATCTTCTTATCTCTTCTTATATATAAAGAACAATCCAAATTATGTTTGTGCGCGAACTACTTTTTTCGGCTGGATCGATTTGAATGAAATTTTCAGAAGATCTTAAGACATGTTTGGAGAGTGCATATCGGAAATCTGTTTGCTGCACGATGGCTAGAAGCGGAGTTATGACCAAAAATGTCACTCACATGTTTATTATTGATTTATTGGTATAAATAATGTGTTTTGTACACACTCTTCTACACTACACTACAGCATTTGATTCCCATTAAATGGATTTTAATATTTTATTTTGTTGAACTTTCTGGAATATGATATGGATTTCCTCCGATTTTTCCTGACGTTTCTCGAACTGTCTAGAATGTTGCATGGATTTTTTGAACGATTTAAAGGTGGAAAATTCGTTTTGAAGCTTGGAAAATTTCGGTTTAGTGTGAAATTTATTGTAATAGAAGACGTTTTGGGTGGAGAAGTTTACGAGATATATAATAGATGATTCTGTTCTGCGATCAATGCCACGAATTCCGATTATTCCAACTAGCTCTGTGGAGTAAATATCGAATTCCCCTGTTCTTCGCACGGTCAGGTTGACTGCTTTTATACCAGAACGATTCTTATCCTTTTTTGTGTTGGTTTTACAATCGAAGGGATTTGCAAAGATACTTTAAATCAACTGCGATATTTAATAGATGTTTTTAAGGTATAAGCACGGTAGTCATTACTAAAATTAATTAAGATTTTAATAATCTTAAACAATTTTTAAATAACACCATACTATACGATTTTTCTTAATAAATAGTAGCTGAGCACGCCTAAAAGAGTGCAAGAACAAAGAACACATACATTTTTGGCGTTTGTAAATATCAAAATGTCATATGGAATGGTAATATGTTTTAAAAATAAGAGCAATTCATTTTCATTTATGAGAAAACAGATATTTTTTAAAGCAAATAAAAGAAATCGACAAAAGATCTCTAGAAGCTAGTTTTCCTGTATGAGAGTGGCATATTTTTAAAACAAAAGAAAATTCACTGACAGCTACAAAATGAGAAATTGGAGAGTTCTTGAACTTTACTTCAATTATTGTATTGTAAATTGTTATGTAAATCTTTATTAGTAGATATGCTTTAACTCGTTCGACTGTGAAACTTTAAAAAAGACGCATGCACTTAAGTAGGGGATTCGGGTTGAAATTTGTCCTGAAAAACCTGCGTTAAGCATTGGGTGCATATAAAAAGTCTGTTAAGTAAAGAGACGTCAGCCAGCTGTAATCTCAACATGTTTTCAACTCATGTTGAGCTAAAATGGAGTATTCAGCTCAATACAAGAAACACCTAGGCCGAATATGTAACTATTGTTCAAATCGAGCTCTCGTTTCTGCTTGTAAACGGCTTAATTAAGAAAACTCCGTAAGAGCCAGTTGTACAAATGTGGTTCAAACATTTGATCCGTGCTGTAGCAAGTTTTAAATCGTCATTTGACTTTCAAAAATTGTTCAATGTTCAAGTATGTAATAGCAGCCAATTAAAGGCTTGAACCATCATTGAACATAAGTTCATCCGGCGAAATCGGTGAGTGAAATTTATTGCTGAACCACGGTTTAAGTAATTGTATGACGGACACTAAATTATAGCAATATTCACATTTCATAAATGCTGTGGTAAGTTATCCTTAGATTTTGGCACCAGCTTAAGCTCGCCTAAACTAACTATGGATGACCCTTAAGTGAGCTAAGCCCCGAAAGTTGTGTTGTGTTAAGCCTGAAATTATGTCAGTTAAATCTAATTGACTGAACAAAATACATGCTTTGGGAGTAAAGTTAGATGTTACCCCGAAACTATGACAATCACACACTGTAAAACTTTCTTCTGATTTAAAATGCACTTGACATTCCGATATAAATTACCACTTCAATCAAATATCAACAAAAAAGAAACACTCTCAATCGATGACATATTGCGCACTATATAGACTCGAGTTAAGTGTTAATTAAAATTTTTGAATGATCACTTGAAAATAATTATATCATAATACGAAAACAGGAAAGTACAGAATTGATATTGGAGCTTGACAAATATTGGCAGGTAATTATTAGATTATTTCCTTAATTTTTTTTAAAGTGAATAAAATTCTGACTATAAAAGCAATTGATCAATTCCAGAAAATCAATATTCACTAGTTGAACTTAAAACACTGTCTTTGCAATATGCGTGCAGCTATATTTTGCCTTCTGCTCTCAGTAGTCGCTATTTCAGCTGATCTTCAATCTGACATTGAAGATGTAGCCTCCCATTTGCCGATGAAGGAGATCGAATCAATTGGCAAGCAATACGTTGCAGCTTACCCTTACTATGCTGACGGACTTCGTTATGTGGAACAAGTTACTTACGAGAAACTTGTAAAGGACTTTTTGCAAACCAAAGAAGGACACAAATTTATTGAATATTTCAATCAAAGGGGAATTGATATTGAAAGCATTTGGTTGTACATGACCAAGATGACTGTCGATATCAATCGCAAATGGTTGGAACCCATGAAGGAGGGTGAGCCTGTTGGACCAGCTATCACTGGAGATATTTTGGCCGATTACAAGAGAGCTGTTATTGCATCCGGTTTCCTTGATGTTGTGCACAAGAAAATGGAAAGCAGCCCTGAATTTGCCAACCTTGTAGCTGCTTTCAAGGATCCCCAATATCATGCACTTTTCTACCGCGTTGCTAACTCTAAGGGTCTTGACCATGGTAAGAATGCTGAAGTTCGTGGATTTTGGAAGAAAGTCTGGAAGGTTGCCCAGGTTGCTGCCGTTGGATCCGCTCTTCTGGGATAAATTAAAACCAATCGTTTGAATTTAATAAAGAACCTTTCTGGGTATTTAACGTAAATTGTATTAAACTTTAGGTTTTATTTCGAAAACCTGAAACAATGGAATCACATCATTATTCATTTTAACAAGTCTTATTTAAACTATCTCCATTAAATTTTAAACAATTTAATAATTCAAAATAAGATGTAGAACCAGTCTTACGCGATTTTAACGAGTTTAACCAGTTATAATTGACAGTCGGTTTTTTGTTTGTTTGCTCAGTCTTTGTGTTATCTTGAAGTCACGTCAAAATTGTTCCATGGCCATGATATCTGGTTTTTTGAGATCTTGAAAGATATATCTCGAAAAAATGTATTCAAATCCATCACAAATATGATCTTCGAAATATTATTGTGTGATATTTCACCAATAGATTCAGAATCAGATATTGTTAACTCTCTGGCTTGGCCTTCAGGTAATAATAATAATAATAATAATTTCAGCTTTATGACTGTACGACCCAAGGTCTTTGCAACCTGAATTGCTGTAGTTAGAAGAAATAGAAAGATAGGAAAGAATTTTTTTTTGGCACAGGAGATTTGAGAATTACGTATTTACTATCTCATTTTAACCCACTGGCGGCATCCAATTAAAATTGGGGTTATAGAAGAGAATGCGCCTAGCGTGGGGATCGAACCTACACGTCTAAGTTACAAGTCAAGCACTATACTGCGCCATTTCCACCCGGTAAAATCGACAAAAACAGTAGGGAGAATATTGAAAATGACAAACAGCTTAATCTGGGTTTTTTGATATAAATTTTTGATAAGAATGTTCGAAGGGTAGATATGTGCATTTAACAAGGCACAAGCTTATACTATACCCTCGCCTTACCGCGGTGAACATCGGGTGGCTAGTACATCAACTGGAGATTGGGTCCCTACCCCTTTTGGGGCAGCAAATGAGAGAGGGACAGGCTGGGGTTGTGATCCCACAAAGGACTCTTATTTACATATGTAAGCCTGTAGCGGAAGAATTCTTTAAATGAAATCAAAGGTGGCGGCTATAGTTCCAGTCAGGCTGAACTACTTAGTGACCACCTTAACAAATAAAATGACTGACTTGTGAAATGTCAACAAAAATTTCAAAATTAATTGATACGTATTGTGGCGATTTTTCTTCAATGTTTATTGACAAAAAATTCTTTCAATGAAAATTGACAATAAACATTGATTTGGGGTGGCCGTGGCGCGATTGTTGTATGGTCGCCTGTCAACCTAATGGTCACAGGTTCGATCCCTGCCGTAGTATATGTCCTATCTTATTTTTCCATTACAAGCCAATTCTAAAATAAATGTCATACAATGAGTTGCTGGTTTACTCATTACATGCTGTTTAGGCATAGCACTAACAACATGTAATTGAGTAAAACTAGTATACCGATAAGAAATATTAGCACGAATAAAAAAATAATGCGAATTATAAGGGACATAGAAAAATAAAACACGGAAACTTCTCCGCATTAGTGCAGTCACCATCCCTGGAGATAAAATCTGAGACAACAACCACCTCCAGTCACGAAACATCGCGCCACACATCTTTCTTATACTTCTTTCTCCTCCTTAACCTCATGCCGCGCTGTGTTGAAACATTTAAAGGGTAGTATCCTTGAGCGTGTGTAGATTATAAACAAAAAAAAATCCAAAAAAAAGATCGTGTGCATTATTTGCAAGATATGGTCTATCTGAAGAAAGCAGGCCCGACAAATAGAATTTAAGTATTGTTTAACCGACAAGAAAGGAGACCATCATCGTATAAAAATTCACACTAGAGTAGATCTTGAAAAAAAACAAAGGAGCTTCAAATCGATACCCACCATTTTTTTTTTTTGATCTTAACGCCGCGCTTGACAGTATCTACAGAGACGAGCTGTAGATGCTAGTTTTGGCAACTTTGAAAAACTCGTCTACTGTCAACCGACGAAATTGACATAATGGGAAGAACACAGCGTGAAGTCAAGGGCATCTTTGTGACGGAGGCGGCGAAGATGGGGTTAGCGGTGAATGTGGGCAATACCAATTATATGCTATCATCAAAAAAAGACACCCGACACCGACATCTTTAACAGAACGTTATCATAGACAGCTAAAACCTTGACGTAGGAACTGTATCCACTTTAACTCCGCTATAATTTCAGCGTCGAGTTAAATGCGCTGCAAGCGAATTGGCTTTTTCACGAGAGCTGACAAAGTGGATGTCATTAAAGACGAGCGTTGGAACCAAAGACAAAGTTGAATTACGAATATTTTTTACAAATGGCCAAAAATGTTTCCTACCTTTGGGACATTGTATTATTTTTTGCCTTAATTTTTGGTCATGCAAAAATTTGGTTCTTTGAATGTGAACATTTCAAGTCTTTCTAACTTGTTGAAACTTTTAATTATAATTCCGGAAACTTACTTCTCTAAGCTTCTCTTAGAGCTGGGCGGAAAAGCTTGTTGGTTGAATTCCAAGTCCACCCCGAACTGTAGCGCCACTATAAGTAAGCAATTTTTGAAGAAAGAATAAATAATATATGTATAAATGTTGATGCAAAATCTTTGTAAAATAATTTTTATCTCACAAGCTTTTGTCATGTTTTTAAAAGATCTTCAATTTAATATACCAGATTTTGCACAGCCCCTGCTTTTCTAAGCTATTGAAGTCTGAATGAACTAATAAACTTAAGCTAGTTTTGAAACAAGAGAAATTTATACCAGATTTCTTTAAATGAATTAAATAAAATAGTTTTTCTAAAGAAAGAGTATTCATTCTTGAAATTTAATACATTCCCATTGTGTCGACTACAATTAAGCTCATAGTATTTAAGTTAAAATCTAACTATTCCCTTCATCACTTATTGTGAAGTATTGCCAATCGTTTTATTAGTTTATTTTGCTTTATCCACATTCAAAATCCTTTTAGATGTGTCGAGTCCAAAAGGGCAAGGATATACTATCCTGAATACCTTTTGTCCTTCGAACTATGTAATTAAATTAATTTTATCATCCTGAGGGTATGCACTATATCTTCTATCCTTTTATGTAGTGCTTCGATTGGGAGGTTTGAGGTCCATTTTCCGATTGAAATTTTCTCACAAATAGAAAACCAAACAATATATTATACTTTGCAGCAACATACCATAGCTAGATAGTTTGCTTTATTATTACGTTTTAGGAATAGCTTCTCCTATAACTGTATGTTAAAGCTTACCGTGCGACGCCATATTGGTCATCATTTGCCAAAAATGGAGGAACATTTGAAAACATTCAAATGGAAGTACATATATGCGTATAAGCAAAAACAAAGTACCATAGTTAAAATTGCTTACGCTTAGACAGAGGCACAAGCTTTTCCAATTTATGGTCTACTGGGATGCGGCAAAGTCGGCGCATATATATCCTACATCAATATGCCACCATCATCGTCGTCGTTGTCAACATCAAGAAATTCGGTCGTCCTTTCTATCATGAGGACCGAAGCTGTTTTGCAATGAGTGACAAATAGCTTAGAAGTTTTCCGTGTCCAAAGGTTGCAAAAATATTTTCACTTCGGTAGCAATAGTGGCAGTGGGAGTAAGGCGCTTAAAATATCCATGGCAGCTAGAGTGGCTGAGCTTTATATACCTACAGGTTCAAATAGACGAAAGAGGCTATCTTATATTTGCTGTATATCGTAGGTAGGTAGGTGCATAGATAGGAAATACATATGTACATACGGTGCGGACTTGGACATACGCAGTATGAGACCGAGTGAAAATATTTCAAACATAACTTATCTCTGTAATCACGTCTGCTGAGGGCTGCCGATGAGCATGTATCTTAGTTTCCAACTTGTTATCCCGGACCAGGATCCTGATCCTACCATGTGACATTGTAATAAGAAGCCCAAGAGTTCACACAACAAGGAACATGAATATGAATTCATTCAGACATACAGATTATACTGGTATAGAGTTTCCAATAGGACTTGTATACCTCGTGACAAGCGAATGACCTTGGTCGACGTTAATCAAAAGTTATAGGCACAAGCTGACGCATCTTTCAAAAGATGTGCGAATTCATTTTGATACAAAATTCATATCTAGTGCGAGGATATGGTAAGGCAAACGTTTTTTTTTACAATAGATACTATATTTATCTGAGTCCGCTATGATATGTGGTACCGTAGTTGTGAAACGAAATGAATTGGCATTTGTTGACAGATTTTTGAGTAAGACAAATACATCTTGTGATCTTTTCCAAATCAGGTTTTGGGGGATTTTATCGCACAGGAATAGGGAAATGGATTTTTTTATTTATTATGTCCTCCTTGTCAGCTTTGGATAAATCGGCGGCATTAATTGGTATTTAGTGGAAAAGTTTTTGCTTCGATCTGGATCTATATGGAGTTTTCAGACACGTGTTGTTTATTAGCCCAACAAAGAGGAAACATTTATAGAAAAAGTTTCTTCTGCTGATAGACTACATATTTTACTGGTGGTCATTTTGTTTGAGAAAATTCGGTGAAGCAATTTTTTTTTGAATTTTGTTTGATTGACTTAGGCTTATCAAATTTACCACCACACGTACGCGGTGTACAACGACTGCCTGCAAGGGCGAACGCAAGGAGGGTTCTGTGGCTTGAAGAAGTAGAAACAAAAAGGTCTACTGATGTACTAGTCGAATTGAAGATGTGGAGCATAGGTAAAAATGTATTTCTTTGATTTTCTTGATATATTTCAGTGTCAAATTAACTATTGTTGCAAGCATTAGCATAGACTCGTTAAATGTTTGCGATTCGTCTTTATATAAAACAGTTATCTGCTTTATGCAGATCGGTGTGATAATTTCGGTATCTGTGGTGTAAAGTGAGCGTTCTTTTTCATGCTTGTGCTGAACGGTTTGATGTTGCTGAATATCTCTCGGTCTCGGTTGTTTGGTTTCGATTTCCGCTAGAAAAAATATTTGTTGATTTAATTATAAAATCCAGAGAGGGATTTATGTATGCATTGCGTTGGAATAGAAATCGCTCATTTTTCAGACTTTGTTTACCACTTCGGAAAAAGGTGACTTTAAGACTTTCACAACATAGTTTGCTACCTACTTATCAAACCATGAACTATTAAAATCGGTTGAGGGATGGCTCTGATTTGAATGGATTAAAAAACCTCTAAAAAATTCAAATCTTACCTCAGAAAATTCGATTTTATTTTTTGCTCCGGAAAAGTGAAATTTTTAGTATCGTACTATTTTATTAACATTTTACTAAAGTTAAAATCACAAAATGGCTACTTTATTTTTTTAGTATCGTACTAAATCCATATGCCACTTTTACATTTACAAAAGTCAAAAGGTTATGTTCTCTTACTTTTGTGCACTATTTTAGACGTGTTTAGTTGTAGTTTGTTATGAAAATAGATTTAGTATGGTGCTAGTTAAAAAGTGTTTAAAATGAGGAAAATATTAGTAAAGTGCTTTATTATTAGCAAACTGTTAAGTAGTATGATGCTAAACCCTTAACATCGGGCTGTTGAAAATTTTGCGCCAATGAATTTCGAAAAATGTGTTCTGGCATAACCATCTTTTTCCTGTAACTTGTATCTGTATTTTGAACATACTTCCTTTACCTCCACTAAGTACATTGCCAACAAAGTCAGAAACTACAAATGCGCAGTATCGAATTTCAGTAAGTACAGTCGACGGTTAAATTGTTGGACTACTGGTTGCATTTCGAACCTGAATGACATTTTTGTACGATCTTTGTGTCCTAATAATTGAATGACGATTTTCAAAAGTAAAATTTAACAAATTTGGATCTTCTGTGCTGAGTATTTGAGTTGTTCTATCATACATTTCGCTTATTTTTCTTCTAAATTTATTCTGAAATAAATACGACACGTAAATTCTAGTTTATACATCGGTGAAGAGAAATATTGAAATCTAAGTGAAATGTCAAAAAAAAAAAATCACAGCGAAAATAAAAAACAGAATCATTATGTGGAACCTAATTTATTTTTCGCAACTTTTTTTTGGCAGAATTTCCAAAGGAGCAACGAACTCAACACTCCTGGTATTTGTTATCTCTTTAGTAAGATTTCGGGAATCTTTTTGACAAACACATAAATTAAGCTTTTTTATTTGTCTTCGCTTAACAAAATGATTTATCCGTTCAAAAATATACAGTCAGGAATATGTAACTGACAAGCGAAAACTTTCGTTCGACAAAAAATGTTTTCGTATGTGACTTTGGTTTAGAGCTCAAGATAAAGTAGATCTTTTGTGGATATAATTTTCTCGATTGGAAAAAAAAACTAACTTTTTGTGTGAGAACTTTAATTCGCTCTTATGTAGGTATAAGCTAGGCTTAACAAATCATTTAATAATTTAAAAAATCAAAAATTTCACTTTATAGAAAAATACAACTTGTTGCAGCGCTAGGGCTTAACATTGAAGCAAAGACAGCAAATTGAAATTTGTGTGTATTTCTATTCAGGATGCGAGGTATTCGAAGACTTTCTTGGATATCAATTATATTTAGTACTTCCGATTGTTGGAGAATGATAAAATTTGGTAGAGAGGAGATCTTACCAAAACTAGAGTGATTTCACGACCAGGGGCGTGAATCCGGCCCGCATACAAATTTTGCAATATTTGATATGATAACTTCATATGGGAGGGCTTAGCTTCCCTTTATCTCACTCATACGGAGAGAGAACTTTTAAAATGAATCAAATTAACGAAGAACTTTTTAAGCTTTTCTCAAGTTAAGCAATTTGAATATTATCTTACTTCTTACTAATATTATATATGTGAAAGTTTGGATGGATGGATGGATGTATGGATGTTTGTTGCTCAATAACTCCGGAACGGCTGAACGGATCTGGATGAAATTTGGTACAGAGATAGATTATTGTCTGGAATAGGCCACATGCTACTTCTTATCCCGGAAAAAATGTATGGTTCCCGTGGGATAGGTGAGTTTTAATTTTTCATAGAGTTCATTCTACAAAAAGCCAACACATCTTTTATTCACAAGACGCATAGAAGCACACGGATTTGCATGAAACTGGATTCTCACATAGGTCATTTTTATCCCGAAAAAATTAACGGTTGCTATGGGAGAGGCTTAAATATGAAAAAAAATGTATATACATATACTTGGGTATTTGTACCGCTTTCACGCCTCAACGACTGAACTGTTTTTAATTGTAGGTGTATAGATGTCATTAGTTTCCCGTGGAATAGAAAGTCCGTATACCACAGCATGGGCATCTGCTATTAAAAATGGTGTGAAAAAATGTATTGTAATTCATCAATTGAGAACGAATGGGTCGATTTGGGTCGAACTATTTTTTAGTTGTTCGTAAAATCCAGGAGAAGGTTTTTGCGAAAGAAAATTTTGGGTAAGCCTTCCAGAAAAGTCGGGAAATTTTAAAAATCAAAAATTGATGTTTTGTTTTTAATTGTGTATGCAAATGTTCCGGAATGGCTTTTCGACCGACAAAATAGAAAATTCTCGATGATATATAGATAAATTTAAAGCGTGATTTGATGATTTTGGACAATGTAAAGGTTGAAAATTCGTTGTGAAGCTTGGAAAATTTCGGAAAATCCTACTGATATTATAAATGTAAAAGTTTGAATGTATGGATTGATGGGTGGGATGGATGGATGTTTTTTACTCAATAACGCCAGAACGGCTGAACGGATCTGGATAAAATTTGACACACATACTCGATTATCACATAGGTCATTTTAATCCCGAAAAATGGAACAGTTCCTATGCCTATATGGGAGAGGCTTTTATATGAACAAAATATATACTTGGTTGTTTGTTCTGCATTAATGCCTCAGCCATTTAATGGATTTTAATGAAATTTGGTAAGCAGCTGGAAGATTAGCCATGATTTATTTTTCCCAACTTTATTTTTGTAGTTCTTACTTTTGAATCCAATATTAAATCTTGGCTTTGTTCGCGAACATGACCATACACGACGAACATCGAAGCCAACGTACACGACAAAATCTAAATTTTTGGCCAACAGCAAGCGGCTCGCGAACCAGCCCACATACAAGAAGAGCTCAGCGAGCGCGAGCATGCTAGGGGAGCATGTTCGTCATTTGTGCCTACATTCAACGACTGAAGGGTTTTGAATGAAATTTTGTAGGTGGATAGATGATTTCATTAGATTCCCGTGGGTCCGTAGCATCGCACGGGTATCTGCTAGTAATATTTTATATAATAGTTCAACTTAGATTAGTTTAGAAGTTATCAATTCTTTCGGACGTCACGGAGCTTTTGTTTTCTTTTTTAATTATTTTTTTTTTGGCAAATGGAAATTATTTTGATTCTTTTTGTTTTTGATTCATTTATTTTAGTTGATAAGTCATAATATTTGATGTATGAGACTATTTTTTATAATAAATAAAATGCATAATACTGAACATATGCCTGAGTCTTATTACTTCACTACTACTTTACTACTATTCTACTGTATGTACATATAATAATGAAAGTGAAGGTTACAGGTGGTTATAGGTAGCTATGTAAATGCCAACATAGTATATATTATGTAGATATCCAGTGACGTAAGCAAAAATTCGTAAGAATGAAATATAATAATAGAGAAATAAATAAGTAATACACATAATAAAATGTTTTTATATTGCTTAGTTGTTATATAGTTTGAGGGAAAACAAAGATGCATTTGAATTCCTGGGTCCATGTTCTGTAACTTTCGAATCGATAAAAGTAGTCGAGAAACAAAAAAAAATGTTGGTTTTTGGTTTTGGTTTTGTTGTTAAGATGCCAAAATGACTATTTTAATTTATTGCTTTCCATTGGAAAATCCCAGTCAAACAAATTAAAATTTAAGATATCGCCTCAACTTACAGAAACCCATTTTTTCAGAGGGGTTAATTGAGGAAAAGTTATCACTTGAGTTACAGAACATGGCCCTTGATAAATAAGAACATATCAAAAAAAAAAAATTCAAAATCGTTGGAGCGGTTTAAAAAAAAAATACTTACAGAATACATACAAAAAACATGCAATCGTATACAATTTTAAAAACATTTTTTGAAAAAAAGTTTGAAACGCCATTTTGAAGTTATTATTAATTTAAGTACAAATAAAATTCAAATTTACAAAAAAATCAGTGATTGGTTGAAAAATCGATTTTTCAGAAAAAAAATGTTTATTTATCTTCTTTTTTTTTTTGAAAACTTATGCATGCATTAAATACCAAGTTTAAGAAAAATCCATTGAGTCGTTTCTGAAATTTTGAGTTTAAAAAAAATGTGTTAAATTTAAACTTTCTAGGAGCGTCTGCATAAAAAATTGACAAACAATCAAGTGAACCGTTTTCAAGAAAATCAAAACCGAAAAATGGCTACCTACCAAAAATAACATTTTTTTCCAAAAACAAATTCCAAAATTAACCTTTTCATTTCATGTTTTTCTGTTATAAAAATCGTTGCAGCCGTTTTGGTTAAAAGAATTTATGGCATGTACAGTTATTTTTCGTCTTAAAAATAAAATAAAAAGACGTGGGGGTATATTGCCAAAAAAAAAAAACAATACTCGTATGTAGGGGAAGTACGTCCAAAATGACATAGCTTTACGGACAAAACGACATACTGCTCTTATCTTGAAATCTATTATACTTATACAATCCGCTCCAATGGCACTAGTTGGCTTTGATGATTTGTAAAATCCTTTGAAAATTCTGTCTCGTTTGACAGCCATGTGTAGTCGCAAAGAACAAAACTCTCGACAAAATTGATAATATAAACCCACAATTGACGATAACAGCAGTGTTTTCTGGAATTCATTGACAAATTTTTTTCAAAACAATGGTATGGACAAAATGACATACCATAACCACGGACAAAATGACATACCTGGGTACACGAATATTGTTCCAATTTAACCAACAATTATGACTCATAATTATAAAAGGACAACGGAAGTTTGAGTCGATGGAGAAAGCCATTGAAGCTGTAAAGGACAACAAAATTGGATGGATTTTATGATTTGAGATGTTTGGTGTCCGTGGAGCTACAAGCTTAGAGTCATCAGGCTACCTAATAAGACACGCATTGGCTAAAAGTACAAATTTAAGTAGGGGACTGAAAAGATATAATCTTACATTCCCGCCTGATGTTGAAAGACATTTGGCTGAACACGTTAAGTTCTAAGAAGATCGCATTCTTGGCTATAGTCGCGCAGTTGTTCAAGAACTTGGTTACGTGCCAAAAAACACTAAGAATATCATTTGCGAATTATGCATGTAATATGAACCACATGCTATATATTTTTAAAACAGTTTTTCGAGCAACAAATTCTGACTATTAATTAATTTATTTTAGAAAAATTAAACTTGTTAATTACCTTAGACCTACCAGATATGCTATATGTTATTTTGTCCATATATGACATATGTCATTTTGTCCATACTGCATGGACAAAATGGATTTTATTTGTTTTTAATAACGATTTTTTTAATTATATTCTGATTTTTTAATTGCTTGCACTTATATTTTAAACTGAAAAAGCATTTTAAAATGTGTGCAATAAATGGAAATATGATATAATAAATATAACATTACGATAAATACCCTAAATAAATTTTTGTTAGAAAAATAGCTAACCGCATGTCATTTTGGACGTACTTCCCCTACCAAGTTTGAAGCAAATCGATCAAACCGCTTAGACAGACAGACGGAATTGCGGGACCTTCATTTTTCGTCTTCGCTTTAATAGTAATGTCAAGTTTGATCAAAATCTCAAGTTCGATTTTTTTCACGATTCCATAAATTGACTTATAGAATGTACCTATACTATACATACACAAGTAAAAATGGACTTACTTCATTTGTTTCACTTATTTTTACTCTGGTGTCATGTTTGGTTACATTTGTTGCCCCCCCTTTTTGAACAGCTGTCTACCTTTTCGTCATTTTCAATACCTATCTGAGCTGCAGCTCTTTTAGTTATTCAAACATACAAATTCTCAAAAAACTGGATTCTTCTATATATTGAGATGTGTAGGACTCAAACCCCCCAAATTGGACATTCCCAATTTGTTGGGTTAAATACTTTAATAGTTTTTGTCTTCAAAAAAAAAAATGATATAAAACCTATTAGAACAAAATAAATGCCTTTTTCAATTACCTAGTGAAAACTAGATTTCAAGACTGATACCTAAACCTAATTGACAACGAAAAACAGCCAAAGAGACCAAAATAATGAGGTAAATATAAAAAAAAAACTATTTAATGAGGCAACAATTTGACAAATCTTAAATACAGAAAAAAAAAAAACAAAACAACTTACGATTGGCCATGACGAATTAAATAATGAAAACTTGGACGGAGAACTTTTGAAAATGTTTGTGGGCGGTTATGTGGTGGTGTATGGTTATGTGGGATAGACGTTTCCCTTTTGTGTCCTGTTCCGTTTTTTTTCTTTTTTTTTTTAGGAAACTTAGTTCAAAACTTGTTTTTTTTTATGTTTTTGGGTCGCGAAAACTAACCATACAACAACTAGAAACCGGAAGTGGACGTGCAGAACTCATACAACAGAAAAGGCACAGAAATAAACTTTTTAGCTGGCAATTATTTAGTAGTGAAGGTATTTAGTTTTTTTTTCTCGTTTTGTTTTGCAGTTTAGTTGGTTTATTTTGTTTCCTTGTTTTTTTTTATGCTATTTGTATGTTAAAGTCCTAGAAGGAAAATCATCCATCATTGAAATTAAGTACCTATCTAGGTTAGAGGAAAAGAAATTTAAGTTTTAAGTTGTTTTTTTTTATGGGGATATACCATTTTTTAATAAAATGGAAACACTTACCTGTATTATTTGTGGTAAGAAAAAATGTAGGTAGGTCTACTTTAAAGTTTTGAAATATTCTTAAAAGTTTTCGTTAAGTATAATTTTTTTTTAAATGTTTACGTCTCAAGAAATCTCATTAAGATTATATTTAGGTACACTTGGCAAAATGTTTAATGATGCACTTCAAGCCCAGCTTAAAATATTTTCAAGTTATTTAGTAACATACATTTTTAAATAATCAGGTTATTTTTATAAGGGGTGTTTTTTTAAGGCGGAATACTTTACACTGACAGCCCATTTGACAGTTGTTTGAGGTACGTTTATTTATTTTTATTTTTTTTTATTTATTATTTGGTACTTTATTAATTCATTTATAAAATTTACAATTGTATTTGTTTAATACTAAGTACATTTAAGCACGGCTTAGCCGTCTGCCGAGAAATGACAACAAATTTAACAGTTATACAAAGTTATACAAAATTTAAATTTTAAAAGTATATTTACAAATATTTTAATATGAAAATGTGGATTTGTTATTTATTTCAGAAATTTTCATTAATAATATTTGTTCTCTAGTTGAGAGCTGTGTAGCAATATGAAGCAAGTTTTCCCCAATTTTCACTGCCGTTGAGGATACGTTTTACATCTTCAATATTCATCAGATTGACTCCATAATGGTATCGCCTTATTTCTTTCAGGATGGGGCAGGAACCAAGAAAGTGCATCATGTCTTCGTTTTCCCTTGTGTTGCAGAGATGGCAGATTGATGAACTGTCTTTGCGATGGGGCATGTAATTTAACTTGATTAGTTCTCCTCTCACTCGAATTACCATAGAAATTTGTGCAGTACTGAGGCCAAGATTCAAATAATTAATCTGTTGATGTTCGAGTTGCCGATACAAAAAACGTGATGAATTTTCAGCTTGTGTTATGCTTTCCATTTTCATTGCCTGTTTCACATCAAGAACGAATTCTTGGGTTCTGTCTTTCCATTCTGGGATATTATTTTCTGTTAGGTCCAGCAGAATGTTGTATTTGGCTGCGGTATTTGTCCAGTCCTTGTAGAACATTGTTTTCGTTCTAAGTGCCTTCTTGACGAGAAACTTCGTAAGTCGTGAATCGTCTTAATCGTTAAGAACTTTGGTCACATACCATAGTTCATGCTAAGTTGAAGTGTGAAAACATAAAGAGGTGACATTCCACTTTCAAGTAGCAGCATATAATTAGGAGTGGTTAATGGTAGCCGTAAGAGTTTTTTTTTCAAAAAGAAACGCAACAGCTTTTCTACATGTTCGTAGTATTTGCCACCCCAAACTTACCCACCATAGCACACTAAGGAGCGCATAACAGCTTCGAAAATTTTTATTTTAGATGGTAATCCAACCCTAGAGTTAGAAATTAGATTTTTCCAAGTTGTATTAATGGCTTTCTTCGAATCAGCAAGTTTAATTTCAAAATGTTTTTTGAAAGAAAGGTCGTGATTTATCGTCACTCCTAGGTCCTTGTACGATTTAACAACTTCCAGATGCTCTCCACCATATTTCTATTTTTCGTATCCAGCTAATCGGCCTCTCCCTTTTCTGAATACGATGACTTTAGACTTCGCTGTGTTGATTTCTAGACAGTTGCACTTGCAGTAATTTTCTAATTTGTGTATCATAAGCTTTAGAGAACTATGTGATTCTGATAAGATTACCAGGTCGGCCTCAAAAAGCAATGTGGTGATTTTGATACCTTCAACCATGACTCCTGCTGGCAGGCACTCTGAGATATCATCCAAAAACAGTGCGAAATTTAGCGGACTTAGCAAACACCCCTTTTTTACACCTATTTCAATTCCGAACCAGTCTGACAGCTGGTTTCCACTCCATATTGCCGATTTGTTCGCACTGTATAGATTGATCAGGATAATTAGAAACTTAGTCGATACACCAATTTGGGAAAGTTTGTAGAAAAGACAGTTTATGTTGATCGTATCAAATGCCGCACGAAAGTCGATGAAAAAAGCCTATAATTTTTTTCCTTTATTAATGTAGGTTTGCGCTATACTTGTTAGATTAAATATCTGATCTACAGTAGAATAGCCTTCTCTAAATCCCGCCTGAAACTGGCTTAACTTTCTATTTTCTTTGACCCATTTTGTTAGACGTGCGTTCAATAAGCCAGTGAAAAATTTTGCTATAGTGTTCATAAAATATATTCCTCTATAGTTCGCCGCATTATTAGGATCACCTTTCTTGAATATTGGGAAGAATATTGACTTCTGGAACTCCTCTGGTACCTTTGCTTCTTTGTATATATAATTTAAGGATTTAAGTACTTCTTCAAGAAAATTGACTGTAGCATTTTGGAAGAACTCATAGGGGATTCGATCTTCACCTGGTGCTTTATTTTGTTTTGCTTTTCGCAACACATCAAAAAGCTCTTCGATGCTGAATGGTGTGTCCAAAATTTCATCAAACACTTGTGGTACTGCATACATATATGTAACTTGTGGTTCCCCCGGATTTAGCATTGTTCGGAAATGGTTCTTTAGAGTGCCAATTTCAACTCGGGTGCCAACTCTGAATGCGTTTCCGTTGAGTTTTCTGGAAATGGTCCAAAAATCTTTGCTACTAGAAACCTCAGCTATTTCACTCGCCATTCCATTAAAATATATGTTTTTGCTTGTATTTGATGCAGTTATATGCTTAATTATGTTCGTCAGAAAGCTAGGGTATAAGAAAGCATGGTCCCACTCAATTTCCAGCATTGTGACGTATTCATCTAGATGGCGATGATACTCATAGACCCAGTTATCTTTCCAAATAAGTTTTGGTAGTAGCGAAAGATTTTTCGCAAGAGGATGGTTTATTTATAATAAGTTAGTTATGAAACAGATCTATGTTTGCAAATTGTTCAAAATTATTTTGAGAAAAATGGGTAACTTACAAAGTTGTGCAACTATCAATTCAAATGTCAAAAAAACAATCAATCAAAATTGGTATGATACACTATGGCAATCACTATTTCGCTATCAAAATGGAGATGACGAAAGTATCGAAATCGATAGTCATGTCCATATAGTCTTGAACACTGATTACAGTACTTGTTTGACAAACTTCCTTGAGAAATATCTATACTCATTTAATCTAGAATTAATTCTTCGAATTTTTTATAACGCTATTGAAGGATATTCAGGTCGGACGAAGCACAGTTTACCAAAGTTGGAATAACAAATTTAAAAAGTGTGTGTGTTTCAATGGAAGGAATGATATAACGTTGTACTGTAAACAAATTGGCTATTCTTTGTCAGCTTCATAGGGCAGGAGCATTAGATCTGAAGAACTTGGGCCATTTGGTACAATAACAATTTTATTGTTCACTTACATAAATCAAAACACAACAACTTTCATTTCTTCAAAGTTTTTTTTTTATTTTCTTGTTGAAAAAGTAAACTATATTTAACCAAATAAGACTACAACACTTGCAACAGCTTGCAAAACGGTCGCAAAAAACATCCAGAACCCACGAACTTGAGCTTTATTTCCATAACCAGTAAGGCCCTTAGAGTTAACGCTGCGATAGAAACGAGCTTGAAATTCTGGATCCTTGAAAGCAGCTACAAGGCTGGCAAATTCTGGGCTACTTTCCATTTTCTTGTGCACAACATCAAGGAAGCCGGATGCAACAAGCGCTCTCCTGTAATCGGCCATTATGTCTCCAGTAATAGTTGGTCCAACAGGCTCACCTTCCCTCCTGGGTTCCAGCCATTTTCGAATCACAATGCTTAGCTTCTCGGTCATCTTAAGCCAAATGCTTTCGATATTGATTCCGCGTTGATTGAAGTACTCAATAAATGTTTGTCCTTCTTTGGTTTGCAAAAAGTCCTTCACAATTTTCTCATACGACAGTTGATCCACAAAGCGAAGTCCGTCAGCATAGTTTGGATAAGCTGCAACGTATTGCTTACCAATAGATTCAACCTCTTTCAATGGCAAATGGGAGGCCACATCTTCGATATCGGATTGAAGATCAGCTGAAATAGCGACTACTGAGAACAGAAGGCAAATCAGAGCTGAACGCATCTTGCAGTTATTCTTTTTTTCAATACCAATGGCTGTTTAGATTCTTATGGTCATAAATAAATTGTGACTTCCTTTTTATAGTTAGAAATCTACTTAGAATTTAACTTAATAAAGAAATAATAATACTTTATCAAGATCTCGTGATTTCTATAAGTTGTATTCTCGAGTGACACTTTTGAAAGCACTTAAGTATTTCCATGTATCAGTTGTAGTCAGGTTTTTATACGTACAAAGTTGGAAAATTGATATATTAAGGGCGCAATTTTGAAAATAGCACTACCAGTATTTGCAAAAACTTAACGATTAAAAATAACATATTTTAAATGATTATACTTAATTATGTTTACTTAAATCATGTGATAGCTGAAAACAAAATAAACAGAGAAGTTAATTAGAAAATTGATTACATTCCCTTTTAAATTTAATATCAGATCAATAAGTTGGAAAACAATAATTGATTGACAAAAATAATACTGAGCCATGTCAGTAACTTATACCAGTTCTCTTTATAAAAGTACTATTACTGCATGGTAGAAGGGAGTAGGGAGGTACATTTCTGGAATTGCGTTTTATATTTTCAGCTCCACGAATATTATAAGATCTTAACAACTAATAATTATAACTGTTATAAATTGTTTATTCTCTAGTCCCGTCCTGGGAGGGTCGTTTTAAAGATTTCTAGATTTCAAGCATTTGGGATACGCAATGAGTATGTATATGATTAGCCCCCTCTAGGCGCTATCTGATATATTAACAAAAAAAACTACATAGCTATCAGCCTCTATCATTATTAAATTTTAGCCTTAGGTGCCAGTTGTAGCTTTCATTGAAACTCATCATTCAAAACAAGAAAAACTAGCAATTTATTTATGCAATCGAACTCTTATAAAAAAAATTCAGCTACACTTTTGACTATTCATTTAATAAATCGATTCCAGTTCAGAGAACTGAGATCTCACAAAGTTCGTTCGGTAATCGTTTTTACAGTCAGACTTACATTATTTTCTAAGGAATCGGAACTAGCCTATTTGCGCATGAATATATTTTCAAAATTCAAATTAAGAACTTTAATAACTGATTTGACAGCTGGTTGTGTGACAGCTGTCACAATACTCAAATTTGTGGCATAGAAATTACAGGCAAATTATTTAAAATTCTTTTGAAAAAAGTGTGTGTACTTATGAACAAGCGCTAGAATTAAACTTCTTTTTGTTTATCGGGTCCTACCACTTATAAAGCACTTAATTTGAAACTCAGAACCATTTTTAAAATACAAATCAAGTAAATGAGTACATGAAAGCATTTGTATCTATGCATAACACTTATATAGACTCGCAGGGTTGAAATATTGAACTAAAATGGAACCGAAGTGACAATCTGACTACGTAAAATTTTAATCTTGTAGAGTAGAGAGTTTTTCATCCATTTAAATCAGAACCATCCTTCAATCGATTTTTACAGTGTATTGCTGATAATGTGGACAACGAATTATATTTCAGGTTTGGATAATATTTTTTTTTTTCAAATGTCACTCAAACGGTATAAAATAACTTTTTCCGAAATAAAAAATAATATCGGAAAAATTTAAAATTTTCTGAGGTAAAATTTGAATTATGGAGATGTTGTTTAATTTATTTCATCTTAATCGGTGCCATCCTTCAATGGATTTTGCTAGTTCATGGCTTAATAGGTATAGGAAAAACTATATAGTTTGACGTGTCGATAACATTTTTTACAAGTGTCACCTAAAAGTCTTAAGGTCACTTTTTTTCCGGAAGGGGAAACCAAGCCTGAAAAATGGGTGATTTCTATTCCAACGACATGCAAACATAAGCCGTACGTATTCTTCACTGGATTTTCGTTGTGCGCCTATCTGAGTACAACTAGGATGTTTTTTTAGAAGTATGGTTTTCAATAAGAAATAAAACGCATATTATTTAACGTTATGGCCAAGAATTTAGCTTTATTATAAAAATAAGGGTTTGCCATTATGTTTTAAAAATGATTTCGGGCAAGTGGCCTCCGCGGCTGCCTTGAATAAATTCCAGGCGAGAGGCCCAAATTTCAACCACTCTTTGCAGCAATTGAGTCCGTATGTCAGCAATAACGCGCCGAAAATTCTCTTCCAAGGCTTCAATCGTCTCGGGTTTATCTGAGCAGACAAGTGGCTTCACATAACTTCACAAAAATAGTCCAGCGGTGTTAAATCGCACGATCTTTGAGATCATCCCACAGGCCCAGGACGCGATATAATGTGCTCACCAAAAGTTTCCTTCAATAAATTGATTGTTTCGTTGGCGAGTAGCGCCGACTTGTTGGAACCAAAGGTCGTCGACATCAACATCCTCCAATTCAGGCACGAAAGGGTCATTAATCATGGATCTATAGCGATCCTCATTGACTGTAAAATTATGGCCTGCTTCATTTTTGAAGAAATATGGACCAATGATTCCCCCTGCCCATAGATCACACCAAACAGTGACTTTGAGGATATAACGACAGGCGCCTCGGCAATGGCTTGTGGAATATGATTACTCCAAATGCCACAATTTTGCTTACTAACGTACCCATTAACCAAAAGTTAGCTTCATCGCTGAACAAAATTTTCGAAAAACGGGATCAGAATCGGCCTTCTTGATTTGGTCCCATTAACCTAACGTGCGACGCACTTAATGGTCGTTCGGCTTCAATTGACAACTGTCAAAAAGACCATCTCTGAAGAAAATGATTGCCAGATTGAAAAACACATGTCTAAAAAAACACAAATACATAATGTGGTTTGATATCTTAACGCGAATTAAAAAATAATTAGAAAATAATAAGGCCGCAGAGACGAGCGAGACCCCTCGCGAATTTCGGTACCGAAAATACGGTCTCGTTTTGGGTGCTTTTAAATTAGTGGCGGGACCGAGACCGAGACCGATATTAGTCTAAACATTTTTTTTTTTTGAGTGATAATCAAAATATGTATTCAGCAAAAAAATCAGTCGTTTTTTGACAGAAAATGTGTCGGTTTGACATGTCACTGACAGCTCCATAGAACATGTTTAGCCCATACGCCGCATAAGAAGTTTTACTACAAAAATATAATTTTTTTTGTAATTTTGGAATAAAATATTACGTAGGTACCTAAATCGTTGTAGAGATCGACACGTTTAGAATTTCTTATCTAATATACAGGCACATAAGCATACCTACTGACAATGTGACTAAAATTACCGCTTTTTGAAATTTATTTATTTATTTATTTCATCAATATGAGATTTAAAATCTACAATTAGATTACTAGATAAATATAAATATAAGTGTACATTTTATTAAATAATTCTTAACTTAAATATAAATACTTAAAATACCTATAATTAAAAGTATGAATAACAAAAATTGTTTTAAAATCATAATCTAAATTTAGTAATCAATTAAAATGAAAATGCATTATTAAATTATTTCTCAAAGAAGATCTACTTAATTGAAAATCAAAATCAACAAGATTTAATATGAGGTTTGTTTCTTTGACACAACGAGTTATTGGTTCATTTTTCGCATAGTTAACTCTGTGTTCCAAATTCTCCATAATCGTGATGGTAGTTTTGATTAAAACATCAATGGTTTTATTTTTTTCTTACTTAAAAGTTAAACCCCATACCTACTTACCTATACACGAGCATATCCTTGAGATTAAATGAGTAAACGACACACTTTTTCCCAATTTAATATATTCTTGCGATTCTAGTAGCTATTTTCATAAATTAATCCGAATGAATTCATCTTTGAATCCTTCAAGGTGCCAATTTTAACTTCCCAAAGACTTTAAGTTATATGCGCATTATATTAGATTTTCCGACATGCACGAACACACACATTCTTGCACACACTATTCCTAGGACAAACACTGATTGCTGATTCAACAATTTTCTTCCTTCCATGATTGTGCTTTTGCAGTGCGTTCACTGGGAGTTATGATGGTTGTTTTTGTAAATTGTAAGATTCGCCAGCAACGACTCCTTAGACGTCATCGGATTGGGAAGGGGATGAGTGTATCATAGAGAAAGAATTTAGTAAATGGAGTGTACCTGGGTTGGTGGGGTTCGTTCGTAGTATGTAGAAATATACCCAAAAAGGTACCTCTACTGCCGTGTCTCCCATATCTACAACTAAGATCAGACTGCGTTAGAAAGAAGGCTGCAATAGGGCTGGCGCATAGCATGCCGAGCACACCGTAAAATCTTGTTTTCAAGAGAGATGGTAATTTAATGAAGAATAGGTGATGAATAAAGTCCTGCCTGCCTGGCTAGACAAGTTACAGAAGACTCGATGTAAAGATCCTGCAAGTTCACAATTTTCTTATGTTGATTACTTTTTTATTCGCGACTTATTTAATAAATTTATATTTCATTATACGATGTGAGAATATATTAAAAAATCAACTGATGCTGCTGGAAATGGGATAAAGGGAAAATTTCTTACTTTGTAAAGTTTGCATTCCTGTTGTTTTTTTCTTAGTAAAACAAACAACACAAACATCGAATACAATAAGGATGAATTCAGACGTCAAAGAACGAAAAAGTGAAAAGTGGAAAGCAAAGTGAGTTAAATTTTCATTTATTTAATTTTTCGGAAGCAATCTTTATTGTTACTTCTAAGGAACATATAATTAAGGCCACCAAGATGGCTGCCGATTGTCACGTGTGACCGAACGTTTCAAAAGCTAATACAATTATGGGAATCTGTAGAAGCAAATTATATGTTACGTAAACTTGGCAGCACTGGCCCTGAACTTATTTGCTCTGGACGCCATAATTGAGCAATATGAGCACGACAAGGTATTGAATTATTGTTGAGTAAGGTATACTGAATTGAGAAATATTCTGCTCCAATATTCTTTTGGAATATAATTTTCTGTCTTTTTTCCTTTTCGAGAAATCTTTAGTTGAAATTGGTGAGTTTAAAGTGGGCTACTTCGGGACGCACCGTCACGATACGAGCTTTGCGAAGGAAATTTAGTCAATGCTAAACATTAGCTTAGTCCTGAGGGAATACTCTTTTTTTCGGAAAAAAACTTTGTGATATCTACCTATGTATGTATTTTCCTTAGAGATATTTTTTAAGTAGGACTTGAACTCAGGGCATTAAAACAACTTAGAAAATGACGGTTTTACTACGGTAGGTTTTGTTAAAAATATTGATTTTCCTTTTTTTTTGGCCAGGATCGTCTGAAAAAAATTTAGTTTTGCAATTTTGCTTTTTTTTGACAAACTATTTTTTGTATATCTATTGATTATTTGTTTCATTTTTTTTTTTAGATTTAGTTTTGCATTTTGAAAAAAAAATCAAACTCGAGATTTTTAAAAGTTAACATTAACTAGAGATAATGAGGGAGGTGTCGTTATTTTTGGTGCTAAAAAAAAAGATTTGAGGGAAACATAGAGAATCACCTAAAACACTCAAAAAAAAAGTTTGAAGAAAGTCGCTTCAGCGGTTTAAGCTGTAGATTGATCGAACTTACTTTCTTAGTGTTCACTATTATCGTAATTCCATGTTTAAATCAAAATCTCGTACGTTCGATTTAATTTGACAGTCAGTAATTAATGGCTTAACAGTTGGGATGGATACTAAATTGTGTGCATAAGGAGTTTATTTCATTCCATATACCATCTCTTTACTCTAAAATCATTTTTTTTTTTCGGAGCTGTAAAAAATAACTAAATATTCTGATTTTTAAGACCAAAATTATTAAGGCCCGTTCGCTGATACACAACTTAAGCATTTATAAGTTCTACTTAAGCACTTATGTGACAGTTTATGCAAAGGAAAACGTAGCCTAAAACACCTATTTTCACACTGTCACTATTTCACGCTTCACTTTGTTGCAATTACAGTTTAGCTATGTCTATCCTTTCTTACCAAAATTTTTCTATATAATTCACACAGTTTCTTCTTGAAACTATCTCTTAAGTGTTTATCTTTACAATCCCTTTCTTGCACTTCACATTACTACACTGTCGCTCTTTAAACAGAATACACACTTAAATGCTGCCACATTTTGAACCTTATACACTGTAGCACTAATAACACACACTCTGCTCACCAAACTTAATACTAATTTTTGCAAAGCCAGATGAAAACCGGATAGAAACCTGGATATCGTGTTGTTTTTGTAATACGTGCTAAAAAAATAACCCATAGATAATAAAAAGCAGCTAATATTATACTGCCAGACTGCCACACTATAACAATGGCGTACTTAAAACCCGACACAGTGTCATACAGCTGTCATGTCTCGTGTCAGGTCGGTAAAATTGTTTTGGTTGTGACTCCAGTTATAATGTATAACAGATCTATTTATAAAAGTACAATTTATGTGACCACACAGGATCAAAGGGGCATTCGACTTCCAGAACATAGTTGTTTGATGCAGCAGCCCTCCAAACGCGCAAGGCGCGTGTAACACTTTTAATCAGGAACAATTGCTATAACTGTTGTAAATTGGTATTTCTCTAGTCTTGTGGGGGGGGGGGGGGGGGGTTGTAAAAGTTTGTTTGTTCTTTGACAATATTACGATCGCTCATCGGTGCAAGTATTTAGTTGCTGTGCTGGAATTAAGAGCCCTATACAAAGAGCTGAAAAAATCAATGAATAAAACTCCTCTACACTGTTCAATAAATCAGAAATGTTTGAACAATCATTTCCATTAGTCTGCATTTTGTTAAAACTGTACCACATCTTAGACTCCGCCAGGAAATTATCGAGAAAGCAACCATATTTCTCCATTATTTTCTGTATAATTATATCGAATTCTGGAGAATCCATAATTTGCATATTTGTTGGTGATAGCTGAAATAGTGAAAATGCAGCTTCATTTTCTTCTGAAAAGCGTTCTGTAATATTACGTTTTCATTAGAGCCAAAATTACCTCATTTCGAAACTTTTAGAAAAGGTGTTTTCATCGAAGTTTGCTAGTTTCGTTTGACACTTTGGCCTGATTCTAATAATTCCATTTGACTTCTGAAATTTGCAAAAGAAAACAAACTCACAATTAATTAATTTACATATTTATGTAATTCCTGAAAATTAATAGAAATCTCTTAATTGTGGCTCTTAATGACACTTACCCCAGCGCAGAAAATATAAGAAAGGCAATTATTAAATATTTAGGTACACACTTTTCTTTTAATTTATATTTTATTTATTTAAAAGTGACAATAAATAGTTTTGGAAACTTCGGCTATCGTCTGCCAGCTGCGATAAAATGGACATAATTTTGTCCTCAACTGCCAGCTGTCGCACATTAATTGCCGTTGGCAATTAGCTCTCTGCAACTCTTTCAAAACTTGTGCTTGAATATTGTTTTTGGTGTTTTTTTGCAGACCCTGCTGGACGAGGCTCAGAAGATGATGGAATGTCCTCACTTATATCTTTCAATAAAAATCCAGGGAACTTGAAGATCGTGCATCCGATGTTTCCAGCATTGGAGAACCCCACACATCACGGATTGAGCTGTGCTTTCTAAGATATGTTTGTAAAAATTAAAACGATATAATGTACTTACAAAACCACAATAATAAAACGCTTACCATCCAGATATTCTTCTGATGAAAGATCTCCAAGGAAATATATGTATATGTACATATACATATAGCGAAAAAAGTAGTTTTCATGCTTATTATGCTTTTCTTACCGTTGTGTTTGGGCGAATGCCACTTAATATATTTAATACGAAAAAATAATGTAATCGAACTTAAAATTGAAATTTAATAAATTATAAACTTTTTGGTTATCACATTTATTTGTGCTCGAACTTTTTTGACATCAGTCACATGTGACAGTTGACATTTCCAAACCAAGGTTCAGGTTGGAGTTCAGCTGCAGCGAATAAGGCTGCCTGCACACCCAGTTCCTGTCGTATAGAAGACGACTTGTTGATCTCAGGATGCAACAGTTTGTAATGCTCTCTTCCGCCAGTAGATCCACATAAGTCCCTTTGAATTGTCCCAGAATTTTATTTATTTGTTTATTTACTTTTTATAATGTCAACTTTGACAATTAAACTTTGTGTTCAATTGTGGTTAAATTGTTTTCAAATAAGGTGTGTTCGACTTGTCATCACTCAATTTTCAACCCAATTTCGTTGAAATTAGGTTGAAATGAGATAATTTCGAAATGGTATTTTGTATGTGAAATGATATGATTTGGAATCAAATTTCGAAATTTGATACGAAGTTAGCTCATTTGCCCTAATGTAAACGTAGTATAAGCAACATTATCAGGGAATCAATGTACGGAATATAAATAGCTTTTCTAAAAAAAAATTGAAGGGGGGGGAGGAGGAAGAACCGGGAACATTTGATCGATGAAATTGTTTTTGAATTATTCTTGGATAGCTTAAAACTATGCCCGCTTCATTCAATTATTTCGCCATTCCTTCCTACAGAGATTTAAAGCAATTGGCAGCATCCTCTCGATTTTGTTGAAACAATTCATTCAAAATATTGACCTGATCTTTTACTGTTGACAGACTTTACCAACTTCCTGTAAAATATTAGCAACATGCTCTAGCATCGATGAGTAATGTAACATTACAAGCAAACAAACTAAAAAGTTCGAATTTGTGAAATTACCCTTTTCCGAAAGCTTTTGCAGTGCTTCACTTATAACAAAAATATTTTCTCTCAGAAGTCGAATGCCTTATATTTTGCCGTCCACCTTGTTTCACAAAACAGAGGAATATTGGGTATGCATTTTCGTCGTAAGGGACTCTCGCGAAAAAAAAGTTATAACTTCCTTAATCATCCCGACAGCATTTCTGATTTCAGAAATTTAGCTTACGTCGTTAATGACTAGATTTAATTTGTGTGAGCTGCAGTGAAAGAAATTTGCCTACGGATATACGTTATATCCTGTATCCGTTTTTTCACCAAACTCAATTTCCCGGCCATTGTTGAGCACCCATCAGTAGCTTGAAAAACACTTATTGGTTATCCGAAATTGGTCAATGACCTTACTATCGTATGAGCTATGGTAGCAGTCTCACAAAGCCTAAAAATTCTTTTCGCTCACGGAATTTGCTTGTTGGTATTTTTTGCACAAATCGAATGCCTAAAGAAAGTTGTTCTGTGCCTGATATATCACTTGATTCATCCGCAATAATCGAAAAAAATTGTTTTTTGTTGCGTCTTCAATTAGTTTCTCTCTTAAAATTGAACTACAGATGTCTATCAGTTCATTTTGTGTACGGTGAGAAATATATGGTCTTTTAAAATAAATCTCCGATATCTTCTCTGAAATGCAGCAAGTTGTTGAAAACTGCAGTTTCATCCGTCTTGCCTCTCAAAGGAATATTGTTTGTGACACAAAACACAATCGATTTGACAATAGGAAGGATTTTGTTTCTCTTCGTTTGAATTTGTTTTTCTATTGAAGAATGTATAATTTGGTCAACACTTTTGGCTTTGTTTTATAAAATTTTGCAGAAATCATTTACTTTTCCTGTAGATTCACAATGCCAGCTGGACTTTAAATGATCTTTAACAAATTTATGGAAGTCTTTGTACTTTGTAAGTTCATTTAGAATGGACCGAACTTAAGGTACGCGTTCAACTTTGGGCTTTAAAAGAACGCAATTCCGGCAAAGAACACTTCTTAGTTTGACAGAATAGGATATAAAAGGATAATCTGCAAGCCATTGGTGTCGAAACACACGACATCCACTTGGCAACCATGGACTCTGACAAAAAAAAGTTCATTTAAGCAGTCGTTTTTGTGAAAATGTCTTAGTTAATAATAAAAATAGAACTAGTATGATTGTTCGGTCAGAGCCAGCACAACCCCTGCGGGCACCTATGACTCCATGCGCATTGTACTGAACATTTTTTTTTTTCAAAAAAGTATAACAGGGGATTCCTCGTTGAATACAAATTTTATTTTACCGTATTTTTACAGCTTATGCCGAACTCACGACGACATTAATTTAGTTAACGACGTTCGTTTACACAAAGCTAAAATAATGACAGATAAAAATATTGCCAACTGGCAGTAAAGAATGAGCAAGTTGATTCTTTATTGCAAATTGTCATTATTTGAAAAGTGTTGTCAGTACCTACTGAATTTACACGATATTTGTATATTGCCACAACTTAACGAAAATTCTGGCTATGGCTGCTTTTTAATGACAAATATACTGCCACATTTTCGACCATTTACACGACATACAAATAATGACAAGATTTTGACAGTAATACTGCCAATTTGGCAGTCGTGTAAGTCCGGCATAAGATATATATTATAATTAAAACTGTAACATGTGGAACAAAGCAAAAAGAAACAGTGAAAACGGTACCAGTAGACCTCGTTAGAGATTTGCCATTAAAGACGAGTTGACTTTAATTTGGCGGCATCTGTCAAATATATTGCTAATTACTCTTTAACGGATGTCAAATCTTCATGAACGGCCAAATGTTAGAACTTCAAAATGAGAGTTTTCTTTCAAAGTCGACTGTCTAATGTTTGGTGGCCAAATTGGAGAAGTCCGATTCGGTAAGATCCACCCAGAACACCGCTATGTTCTGCGAAAGTGTATAGAAGAAATCGCCTACTCGCACAAATTATTATTCATTAAATACTTTCCGGTTCATTTTAGTTAAAATGCCCTTGTGTGAAAGACAAATAAATTACCAATCAGAGAAATCTATTACGTTTAGATAACATGAAGCAGTTGTGTTTGTCAAAAAATAGGAAAACATTTGTGTACTTGTTGATTATGAATTGAAAATATCCTTATGTTTTGTTTTACCATATTTTCAACCCGTAAACGCCTTTAGCTTAAAATGCATTTATTCAATGTTACATAAACTTATGAATAACGTCCGGGAATAGAGAAATTATAACTTTATACAGTTTCTAAAATTAGTTTTTGAATCAGACTGTGAAATGTTCACTGACTGTGTAAAGGGTTTTTATTTATCACTATCTGACAGATAACATTTTGATGATATGTACCCTAACCAAGCTCCGCTTCATCCGAAAGAGGACCACAATTTTGGCCGTAAAATCATTTTTACTAACCAAGAACATTTTTGGACGAATTGAATCATATGGACGACATTTGAAATCGGCAGCGTATATGTTCGAACGATGTCATATTCCGTAGTTATTAAGCTTTACTTTATTTTAGTTCCACATCGTCCTGCCCTTATTTAAAATCATTTCAGATGGTTGAAAATCACTCTATAAATATAACTGGTAAAATATGTACAAGCAAATCATACCTCATCCAGCCTCCGCCGTGAACTAAAATTCAATCGAAAATAGTAAACAAACGCAAATAAGTCGGTGGTATGTTGTAGGTATTCTCATACCTACAGAACGTTCATGAAGTCACAATCATACATACATTCATGTGCATATTATATCAACAGCTATATCCAGGATGAAGAATAGGATTTTCGGATTGTTGCCTTTGTAGGTAAACATCAGACGAAGATTCGAATTAGCATTTAAATTTGGAATTCAAATTTATTTATTTTTTTTTTTTTTTTTTTATAATCTACACGCGCTCAAGGGATTATGAATACCCTTTAAATGTTTCAACACAGCGCGGGCGTGAGGGTGAGGTTAAGGAAGAGAGAGAATGATAGGAAAGATGTGTGGCGTGATATTCGGAGACTGTAGGTGGTTGTTGTGTCAGATTTTATCTCCAGGGATGGCGGCTGAACTAATGCGGAGAAATTTCCGTGTCTTATTTATCGATGTCCCTTATAATTCGCATTAATTTTTTTATTCGTTTGTCATATTTTATCGGTATACTAGTTTTACTCAATCACATGTTGTTAGTGTTATGCCTAAACAGCATGTAATGAGTTAACCAGCAACTCATTGTATGACAATTATTTTTAGAATTGGTTTTAATGGAAAATAAGAAGACATATACTACGGCCTGGATCGAACCTGTGACCATGAGGTTGACAGGCGAACACACAACTATCGCGCCACGGCCACCCCCTACTTACTACTTTACTTCTAAGAGAGCGCTTGCTGCTATAAAGCTCTTTAAAACAGGAAAAGCCTTAATAATTTTAGTTGACCAAGAGTTTTGCTTTAAACGAGTGTTTTGATTTAAATGAATATAAATCAATAGTTGTCCGCAACTAAAGATTATAAAAAGTCTCCTTTAATGAAACAAGAAGTCTCACAAAAATACGCACATCGAAAATAAATTTAAATTATAAATCGAAAGGCTTGTATACATTTAAATTTGCAGAGCGTATAAAAAAGCATGTCGTAAAAAACACAACAATATCAGTAAAAAGATGGTTTCGTGAAACCGTACGATATCAACAGGTTGATAGACATATGTCCATAGGTGGAAGGTAGTTAAAGACTTCTCTTACTCGTTTCAAAGCCCCGGGGTATTTTTACAAACTGAGATCCAGAACGACGAATAATATGAACAGGGATTTGCAGAAACTTCATTTAGATGCTCCCCAGTCACGTACATTTATCGTTGGTACGCATACAAACACGTTTTTTTTCCACATCCGGTCTGCCTTAGGAATCTAGAACATTTCAAATCAAGCCACTTTACAACACTTCTTGTAAAATATCCTTTAGAAGATACTGTGTAGGGTTCTCATTTAAGTTTCCGCCGCCACCTTTGTCGTCCTTGAAAAGAAGAGATAGTATAGTGTTGTCGTCGTTTTCAAACTGATTTTCTTGGGATATCGCACGATTTGCATTTACTGTGGATACAGAAAAAAAGTTAAGAGTTGTGTGGAAAGCTGAAGTAAAAAACGGGAAGAAACTGGGAATACGATTATGGACAGATTCAAAAACGTCCTACGGATTTAAAATGAAAATCTTTTTTGAACATGCCAAACTAAGCTGACACTGTGATGGTATGTTAGATATGTTATTCATACATATATGTATTATGCCTTTCGATTATTATTCGTTAAGACAGATAGCATAAGATCAAGGACAAGTTAAGGGCGCCACGTATTTAATGAGCTAACATTTTATCCAGAAATTAATATTTTAATTTTAAAGTAGCTATAAAGTACTTTATCGGGCATGAGTTTCGTTAATGAATTTCAAACACATCAAAATTAATATATACTGCTGGCCAACAGAATAGGTCCACTCTGTAAAAAGTAAAACAAAACGAAGCTTTAAAAGAGCTTTTTGTAGATGCGCTTTAAAAGCGCGAACTTTCTTCAAACCCGTTGTTAAGAAGGAGACAAAACTAAAATTATCGTAACGGTAAATTTTAACAGTTTTTATTTAGGATTATAGGTACTAGTATAATTACTTGTGATTATAGGTACTACAGTATTTTACCGATAAAAGAAACACTCATATAAGAAAAACTCGCTTATAAGATATGCAATGAGAAACATTGTGCCTTTTTCTTTTTTCTGGAAATTAATCGCTTATAAGGAACTCGCATATAACAAAAACACTGTTAAGAAAGCCTTTTTTACATACCAAAATCAATTTTTAGGACAAAAAAGTACGCTTATAAGAAATTTACTTTGTCAGACAAACCTGTGCCAAAACCTTTTGAATATGCATATTTGTGTTAAGATCGACCTTCATTACAAGTTCCCACTTTCCAAAAGAATGACAGCTGAAAATTGGAAAGGACGCGAATATTCAAACCACAGATGAGCAATAGAAAGATGCTATTTGTGTTTGCCTACAAGCTATTACCTTTATGAAACTAATTTTTTTTTTTAAATTTGTGTAGGATATAACAGATATTTTTGCATTTGTGTGTAGGTTCAATACACCACATATTGTTGTTAGATTTCACATCTATTCATGGAGAGAAAGTCATATTTACAAATACAACAATCTAAACAAATGTGATCCTGTCATTTGCGCTTGACTTATATTTGCTGGTAGTATTTCGACGATAAATGTTTAAAGATTTCTACCTGTAATACAAAATAATTCCTGTATTCATTCTATATTCAACCTTAATTGCATAGGTTTACAATATTTTGCTTAATTTTATTTATTTGAAGAGAAGACTTATTTATTTTATTTTTTTTACTTGATGGAGAAGAATATATTTTTGTTACTTTGTTAGATTAAAGGTTTTTATTTAAAAAAATATTATAGATGAAGTTTTCATATGAAATATGTACATTCATTATGCATATAAAATTTGTATGGCCTACTTCGTTGGAAATATTTTCCTTTACCCATAGTTTTTATATGAAATCTTGTTCTTATATCCGTGTTTCTTATAAAATGAAATTCTTGGATTTTTAAAGTTTCCTATATATCCGTGTTGTACTGTATAAGGCAAGTTATAGATTCGTTCAAAAAAAATTCTAACAATCAAATTTGACATTACGATAATAGAGAACACCAACGTAGTGCGGGTACCCCAATTTTTCTGTCTCTCTATCTGTCCTCGAGTCTGCAGCCTAAATGGTTGGATGGATTTGCTTCAAAATTAGTACATTTGCCCACACGTTTTTTTTATTGTTTTTTAAGACGAGAAATAACAGTACATTTTTTTGGCAAAAAAAATCTTATTTTGCTCAAGAACTGCTCCAACGATTCTTATAAAAAAAATAGTTCTTTAATGAAGGGAAAAGCAGCATTTTGGTATTTTTTTTTTGGACAAATTGTTATTGTTGGCACCTCTACTAGTACCATTGTTGATATTGATTTTTTTTTATTTCATTTTTTCACATTTTGTTACATACAGACGCTCCTATAAAATCTAAATACTAATGTTTTTTTAAAACAGAATTTTTCGATGTGCTAATAGAATTAATTCATCTGTTTTAATAAGAATCATTTCATTAATATCTATTGCAGTCCGGGTCAAGGCAAACCAATCGATAACTCCTCCGCCACATAGCTGTGATGACGCTGCATAAACGATTCATCAAGGATAAATATTGCAGAAATCAAGCGGTTTTTCCTTTCTTTGAAGGCTTAACGTAGGTTCGTTTTTGATTTTCATGCAATTAATATTTTGGGACACTTGAAGCTTCTATTCTAACAGTATAGGAAGTATTGCACTACACCCAGATTTATATTGACTTAGCGATTTGTATGTTTGTAGTGGGCTTGTATCTTTTTCCGTCCGTTTTCTTAACAAATATGGCTTTCCAATTCACTTATCGTCCAGGATTTTAAGGAGAATCCACAAAAAGCTTCTTTGTTTTAGGGAAAAAAACTCTTCTTTGCTTTTTAGATGCTAAATCTGTTCTATTAGCCGCAGTATAGAGGGGCAAAATTGAAATCGACGCGTGTAACCTGGGACCTACCCTCCCAGAAATTGTTCCAGAAGAAATAAAACCAAAGTTTTTTTCATAGGAAAACCCACAGAAAGTCTTATCTTTTCCAAATTGAAACAAAAATGCAGAAATATTTTGTTTGACAATAATCTAAATTCTACCATTGAATGAACATTCAGTAAGAATATTTTCTAAAAACAGATTTTGAACACTTCTCATTTTAAGATTAGTCTACGTTTTATCATATTTACTGTCCGAAACTAAGGAACAGTAAGCCGCTGATATATTTTGTATGTTTTGTTGGCGGTTCATATTATTCTTGTTGTTAATTATATGCAGTGTCTCTAGTGTGTAATGTTTAGATGAATGTTTTTCTGTTGCAAGGATCTTCACTCCCTCGAACTTTGGTGTGCGACCGGTATCAACGCTGTGAGAAGCCAGTACATCTTCTCAGAACTTTTTAGGCGAATATCTGACTTGTGGTTCGCCATTCTTTGCCGAAGGTGTTGTTTATTTATTTCTCAAATGTACATTTCGGAGCTATGCTTCTATCGTCAGTAAGCTCCATTTAAATAATAATTATAATTATCAGCCAGCAAGCTCTATTTAGATAATAATTATAATTATTATTTAAATAGAGCTTACTGGCGATGGATGCATAGCTTCCGAAATGTACATTTGAGCAAAAAATAAATAATTTGTGTTTTAGTTAATTAAATAAAATCTTTAATTTATTAAAAAATCTCCACTATCAAATTAATATTACCGTTATTTGTTTAAATATTTTTTCTTAAAAAATTGTCCCTCTCGGCGAATAGAAACTCCTCCTATACTATTATTTTCTTACCTCCACATATCTTACCCGCACTAGCTTCTTGTTACACCTTATGCGAATCACCCTGTTTAATATCATACTCTGAAGCAATCACAAATACAGTAAGGGCTGTCAAATTGGACCACACGCAGAGCAGCGATTGGCAAGAGTGATTCTTCATTTGATCTCTGGACTAATGCTATTGTCATGCTTTAGAGCGGAGCCCAGATAAACGAAGTCCTTTACTACCTCGAAATTATAGCTCTCTACTTTGACGTTTTGTCAAATTCGTCGGCATTGAGTGTGAATGCTTGTTGAGAGCATAAATTTTGTTTTGCCTTCGTTTATCGGAAGACCAATTTTTGCACATGCGACGCACGGCTCGCTGCGTTCTAGCAATGATGTCAATTTTGTCCGCATATGCAAGCATTTGTACTAATTTCTGAAAGATTGTGCCACAAATGTTGGGTAGCGAGTTTCGTACAATGCGTTTCAGGCATTCGCATAATATGGCAGCTAACATCTGATACGCGATGCTTAGGAGACTAATTCGTTGAGTATCTTTTCTTGTGGAGGATCGGGTAATCGAAGCTGAGATTATATTCATTAGGTATACTCTTTTTGCCAAATCATTTCAAGCTGCCTTAACCAGCTGGTAGCCCATAATGCTCAGCTGGTCACTTCATTTTTGGACATCGGATTGAATGGTTCATTTCGCCTGACAGCGGTATGCTCATTTTCATCGCCGTTAAACCGTCTGTGGATGTGAAAGTTCCATTTATTCAGCACCGACTGTCGTACTCTACTACATGAGCCATATTTCCTACTATACGTATCTACAGGTTTGTATTCGTGCTTTGTTATCGTGACATGTTCTTTTTACTTTTTGGAAAAACTTCCGAATATCCTTAGCTTTCCAGAAGTTGAGAGCCACGTCATTTATCTGTCACGTAGCATACATACTGTACATCTTACTTAACACTTTCACGTTTGAAATAAAATTTTTCATTTTCCTAGCAGTAATTTGGTTGTATGTGGCTTAAGCTAACATAAGGGAGCTGCGGCCTTTTAAAAAAGCTAACCTCCGACTAAATTTTACAACATGGAAATTTTTCTACTAAGCCTTGATAAAATGATATTTATTTTTTTTAGATTATAAAGCATAAATAATTGTATATGTATAGATACGTCTTGTTGAACTATTTAAAATTACTAACGACGGGAATCGTGCAGATACCAATGTTAAGGATTACAATCACTTAATTAAACTGAACAAAAATTAATTTTCAAATATAATGAAAACATTATTATTTCGGTAATTGGATTCCGACAACATTCAACTGTCTGAAAAATATTTATTTCATTAGCAAACTAATAGCTGTTAAATAGTTTATTTATATTAAATTTAATTTAAACTTATTTAATTAATTAATCCTCTATATAATAAATAGAGAGAAATGGCTTTCATCCAATATCCCATTAATATCCCATTACTTCGGGTCACATTATTATTGGTTATGCAGGTATTCGAAAAAATACAACCGTAGTAGCCGGAAGAAAAACTGTGTGTTGATTTTGAAATTCCTTGAAATGGCTGGGGTTGCGGTTGAGTTGTGCAAAGAACTACGAGTAAATTACTTTTAGCTGAAAGTGAACATTTGAAATGTTTCAAACTTTTGCATACTTTTAACTTTTGCGGTATAGGTCCTTGATTGTAACGTTTTATGAATAAAAGTTTCTACTTGTAGGTATTTTGTAAAATCCTGGAAAAGTTAATCTATATAAAATATACATATATAAAAGAGAATGCTGTTCGTGAGTGAGATCATAACTCGAGAACGGATTGTTCGACTTTCACGCTTGGTGGACTCAAATTGCTTAAATAATTTTACTGTACCCAAAGTATTAAATGAACGATTAATTCAAGTTTATTAAGGAACATTGGGATCCTTATGTTTAATTTTTCTATTTAAAAATTGGATTGTGTTAATGACTTTAACGAATTGTTCTAATTTCGTTCCGGTGCAATTGAATTTGGGTAATTTGTGCATCAGTGACTGTGAAAAGTAGAAGTATTTAAGCATCATTTCTAGTAGCTGCAAAATGGAAATCATGTGAAGTGATTCCCAGGGCAAAAAGAGAACGCGCCTCCAATGACAGCGGTTTTCTTTTAAAATTTGTGTAACTGTTATATATACAAAACGCTGACATTTTACAAATATTTCTACCATATTTTGTTGATTGAAGCGTTTTTCAGTTTTAAATTAAGAAAAATGGCTATTTTTGGTACCTCTAGTTGTACCATTTTTTTTAGTTTTCAATTTTCTGGAAAACAGTGCATTTGATTTTTTTTAAATTTGTTTATACAGACGCTCCTAAAAAGTTTAAACACTAATGTAAACTAAAATAAAAAAAAATCGTTTATGAAATTAAGAAAAAAAAACTATTTTTTTAAAGTCGAAACTTCGTATAGGTATTATAGTTCCTTGACATTATTTTGAACAGTTAAAAAAATGTTATTATCAATTGTTATTATTATTATTATTCTCATTAATTGTTCTTAAAAATGTTAAAAAATCTGCTTAAGAAAATGTATTTCTCGGCTCCAGGAATTTTTATAAATAAAATGCACGAAGTTTCTCTTATGTTCGATCACATCGTATTGAAAAGATTTCTATTAAAAATCCAAATATATTTTTAAAACTTGATTTTTTATACAATACAATATTTCTTTAATTTTTTTCTATAAAAGATTGTTATGACAATCTTAAATATTTGATAATATAAACTTAGAAACAAAAGATTAAATCAGCTTAGTCAAAGAAAAAATAATTCAAAATTATTTTATTTCTTGGATAAACTTAAAAAAAATTTAATGCAGCTTTCAAAATAAAAATTTTTATTTTTTTAGAAAAGAATTATATTAAAAATATTGGTATGCAGTATAAATTGGGCTACTTATGTGAAACTCTATGTGTGTAAAATTTCGAATGAATCGGTTAAGCCATTTATGAGATAGTCGAAAGCAAAAAAAAAAAACGGTCGTATGGAAAGTACCGTTTTTAGACATTTAAAATTTTTTTTTCAATGATCGGTCGTACCTAAAAAACTGTACTGATTTTTTTAAAATCCAAATCGTTAGAGATGTTGTCGAGTCCAAAAAATAGGCTTTAACGTAACGGTTATATTGCAGGCTAAACAAAATTAAATTTCCCCACTGTAAAGTACCTAAAAACAACTCCAAGCTTGAAGAAATTCGACCCACCCGCTTAGGCTGTAGGTATCTATACATACATACAGACAGACAGACAGGTATATAGACGGACAGAATTTGTAGACCATCTTTTTTGGTCTTCGCTATCATCGTAATTTCATGTTTGATTGTCATCTCACTATTGGATGAACGGATTAAAATTATTTTTTTAAATGAAAATGCTTAATGAAAGATTTCATAAAACTGCATACCTACTCAAATTTTCAAACAAAAAGTTTTTCGATTATTAAACAATAAATAATTTTTTTTTAATCGATTTTTCAAAGAACAGTACCGATTTTTTTTTCCAATTTGAATTTTATATGTACATAATGTCTTCAAAATAGCGGTTCAACTTTTTTTTTCTAAAAATGGGTTTAAAATTTTATACCTTACCTACATATGTACATAAAACAATTTTTTTTTAAGCCGCTCTATTTTTTTTTGGATAATATATTATTGTTAATTTTAAGTAGTTAAATGTAAGTAAGTTATAAAAAAATGGAAAGAGTTATCTAGAAGTTTTTAATAAAGTTAAATAAGAAATTGTTAAAAAAAAGTTTGTTGTGTTTTTTTCTTTTTTAAATAAAAATGGTTTTTGGTTCTGGTGGTTGTTATTCTGTATGTGTTTAACAGAAAACGTGTGGCGTTGACATGACACTGATAGCTCCATAGCAAATATTTACAACCAACACCGCAAATGAACATTTACTTCAAAATGTAATCGATATATTAAAAATTTTGTTTCACATATTCAAATATATAATAAATGTTGTTGTATGCATATGTTTTACATAAGTCCGGGAGACCAAGTAGTCTATTTTATTTACAGTAGAATCTCGAAAATATGAACTGTTCTATAAGATGAACAGTTCTGAAAGATGAACGTTTTCTTCCACTAAAGATAAACGGGTTGAAATTTAGGTACTCGAAAAGATGAACACTCGATTTCTAATCTTATTTGTTCCTATTTCGTTTCCTCCAGTTCGTCTAGTTATATTTATGTTACTGTATCTATTTAGTATTTTCGGACGTGTTTTAACTTTTTAATGTGTGGATATTCTTCTCCAACTAAAATTGTATGCTTTGAAAGATGAAAAATTCGAAAAGATGAAAGTGGCCTGTTTTATATCTGTTCATTTTTCTGAGATTCTACTGTATTCATAAAAGGAAAATAATTTAATGAAAACATTGAATCTTAATTTTGTTGTTTATTGGGATTGAAATATCATCAAGTAAGAACAACAAAACTTTAAATTTTTATGTGGAGACTTGACTAGCAGAAAAACAAGACGACTTCGGCTTTTTTGAAAACAACAATGTAACAAAGACAAAAATAACATAAAAGACAATCTACAAACATTACTTACTATGACATTACTTTCGATGCACATCGACTGTCTCTTACTGATTCAAATCGAATTATATCCTAGAATCTTTCTATTTTAATCAGTATCTTTTAGATATTCTCGTTCAAGTCGGCAAGAATAAGCTAGCACCATCACCATCAGCAGAATCCTTCATCGATGGCTCCAAGGAATCTAGACGAATTTCAATTTAACAATATTCAGAGGCAACAAAAACACGCATGATGAGTGAATGCATTATGCATGTGCTTCACTTAAATAAAACTGAAGTGACGTCCCCGTCGTCGTCTCGTCGCGTCAGCCGCCTTCTTAGATTGAAATAGAAAACAGTTCGTAGTGAAAATCACATATGTATATGTAGCGACATATATAGATACTTATACCTTCCTTAACATAAACTTCCTTTGAGATTTGAACGAGATGTCGACATGCTTTAAACATTCAATTTTATGAACTTCGACGCTAGGAACTATTTTAGCATAATCTTATTGTTCAATCTTGATGTTGGCTGAACTTTACTCAAATTTATTGTCACGGGTGTTTTTCGGTTTTGCTTAAAGTATTTTTGATATTTTGTATTTCAAGTATATATCCATCAGATACTTATTATTGCTATAAGATAACCACGTTGGGTTTCATATCCATGTTTTCATCTTTATTTGCTTAAGGGCGTGTGAGGTTCTAATCAAAATTATGTATAAAAACGATGCAGGAAGACATAACTGCCTAGGTAACATCTGCGAGTTTCTTTAAGAACGGGACACATACCAATAAAGTGTACAACATCTTCTCTCTCAAAGAGGTTGCAAAGACTGCAATAAATCGGTAAATCTGAACGATTTGGTATGTAATTTAACCTAATGGGTTCTCCTCTCATTTTGAAGATAGCGGATATTAGTTCTTGGCTGTTGCGGTTATTGAAGTAATTTCTTTCACATAGATTATGATTCAGGGTACTGTATATTGAGCGGTGAACGGAGGATGTAGCCATATTTATACAATCTATACTGTATTGTTCATCCACTTTGCAGATGAGCTCGTAGAGCATATCTTTACGTTGACTTCCGTTTGTTATCCTTGAATAATCAAATTCCATCCCACAATAACTATCAAGCTCCTCAAGTTTACTAACCCATAAATTTCGGCTTTGAATTACTCTCATAGAAACGATTTTGGGCAGCCTTTCGTCTGGCATCTCAAGAACTTTCAGAATATAACCTACGTGCAGCTTCAAGGATTTAACAAATAATGGTGAAAGTCCTGTTTCAATTATCAGCATATAATTGGGTGTTTTACTTGTTAATCCAAATATTCTCTTGATATAGTATCGCAGGAGTTTTTCTAGAGTTTCATGCTGACTGTTTCCCCAAGATTATGCAGCGTACAGCATCACCGATTCCACTACTCCAACTAAAACTTTGAATTTGACGGTATGCTTAACGAATTTATTTCAAAAACATCGCTTCCATATAGCACTGACTGCACTTTTTGCTTTAACAAGTTTATCTTTTAAGTGCGGTTCCATGTTAAGATTACTAGAAATAATCATGCCAAGATATTTATAGTTTTTTACAACTTCGATTTGTTCTCCATTGAAGTACCATTGCTCGTTTCTGCATAATCTACCATCTCCTTTTTTGAAAATCATCACCTTTGATTTCCCTAGGTTAACCGTTAAGTTCCACGTTTGACAGTACATATAAAAGCGGTTTATCATCAGTTGCAATGATTCCGGCGAGCAGGCGAATAATACCACGTCGTCTGCGAAAAGAAGTGCTTTAATTAACACTCCCGCAAACTATATTCGTCTAGGTAGACAGCCTTTGAAGTCATTAAATTAAAAAAATTCTGGACTGTGAAGAACACTTGATTTTCCTTGCAACCTTAACATGTGCCAATGAAAAAGATGGCAGTTAAGTGTAAGATCCTACCAACTCTTGTAGCTGGCACATGAAAAGTTGGGACCCACCAAATTTTGTTTTACTTTCATGCATTTATCTACTGACGCGTAAGCATGATAGCTTACACTTGCAAGTTAGTTTTTACTTTCGCAAAAGTCGCCACTGGTACTGGGGAATTTTTGCAGATAACAGCTCGGTTAATAGGTTAATTCCAAAATTCTCAAAATAATATTTATTTCTCACATGTGCAAATCACGCCCCCTTACGCAGAAATGCAAGGAATATTGCATGAATTCACCGGCGCCTGTAACCGTGAAAATAAATAATTCGCGATTGTATTTACACACGAATCTAAATTTTCCTTGCAAACTTTAAAAAATTGGTAGTATAATTGTTACCGGCGCATGAAAAGTTGGTCAGCGAAAAACTTTTGTTATACTTTCATTATGTTCCCAACCGACGTGTAAGTCGGTTTCACATGCAGGTTCCTGTTTGCTTTCACGAAAATAAATGCATGTGTAAGCCCTGCATAAATTACAGAAAAGGAAAAGGTCTAATGTCGAATTTATTTAATCAAAATCTTCGGAATTTTTCATGTTGGGGGCCTGTTAGCCTGAAAGCAAAAATGTCGGGTCTTTAAAGGTTTAAAGTAAGACCGCACTTATGCGACACTTTCCGACACTATGCATAATACTCTTCAAGCGCACTTGAACGGCAGCCTTTTTCATCTTTGCTATCATTGTAATACCATGTTTGATTAGTATCTCAATTTTTTGTTCAAAGAATGCATAACTTGCCTTATATTATACTATCTATAATCCAAGTAAAAAAACGAAAGCGAAGAGTCTTAAAATGAAAAATAGTTCGTTTGTTAAAAAAGAAGAAATAATAAATCTTCTTTGTTAAATTTATTAATAAAACTATAATCCTGGTAAATAAACGACAAAATAAATGAAAAATCCCTTTCCTTACAAAATTTTGTTCTTAATTTTTCATTTCACTTGGAAGATATTGCATTAAGACACTTGCCTCGGGTGCCCGGGCAACGCCGCGCGCCGGGGATTTTCTGCTAGTTTAACTATAAACAATTTTAAAATAATGTGTCCTTAAAATTGTAACAACAAATATAAAAGGAAATAAGCAAACCCTAACTGTATTGACTTAATAACAAATTAAAAATTTGCATTTTAAAGTAGGTAAATTACTTTGTATTACGTCAAAATGTTCCAACGAAATTTTTCCAGTTTGCATTTTTGTTTTTGTAAGTATGAAACAAATCTTTGAATTTGTTGAGGTTAGACGAAACACTATATCAAGAGAATACTCTTTTAGTTTCCCAACTTAGCAAACTTATTAGGTAGGTATATGTTTTCTGTATCAAAATATGCCGCTGTCAATTCTTTCGAACTGTTTTCGCATTCATGGTTGTACCTAGCACTTGTATCGATTTATGTGTCTCCTTGAATATTCCAACAATGATTGAACAATAATGTTCACGCACGTTTAAAATTCTTCTAGCTCAATTCGTCACTTTACGATACTGTCAGGGTGGATAGATAGGTAAATATAACTTAACCTTAAAGAAGTTCATATCTTACTGGCTCTGTTCATCTTCTTTTGAATTGTCAAAAAAAGGCGTGTGTAGGATTAACCTTATCAATGTTGGAAAGAAAAAGTATCAATTTCATTGAATCATTCAACTATTATCCATTCCATTTAGAATATACACACATATAATATGTTCTGTATATATATCTTTATGTCTCACGTGCTAAATTTAAAAAAAAACCCTTATTTCATACACCTTTAGCTCCCTTATCCTTTCGCAGGAAGAATTTTAAAACGAATTCAAATCCAAATAGTGTGTGTTGTGTGTCTCTACTATTTATTTATGCGATGGAATTTAAATTCATACAACGACATAACACACACTGGTATATCTATACTCGAGTCGTACTTCCCAGGTCAAACTAAGTCATCTATGTAATTATTTCACCCATTTTAAAGGATCAACCTGCATGGGATAACCCACAATTGGCTTACCCACATTTCATTCAAATGAAATGAATTTTTTTTTATGAATAAGGTTTGCTTAGTCAACTATTCTGAGCTCTTTAGGTTTCTGCTTACCAGATGCGTACCTATGTGGCACGCGACCAACATATCATTCCGACAGGGTGTCTTCGGTTCATCCTTTTTGCAATGTGTGCAGTGCATGTGCATTATTAAAATATCACATACGATCCTTTATAAGTCTCACAGAACACGCAAGAGTTTATGCGTTGCAATTCACAATATTATGTATTACAATATTGTTTGTATACCTAAAAGAAATTTTAATCTAGGACCAAAGCGATAGGATGCCTTTATCATTACTAAATCCGGGTAAACTTAGCTTGCAAATTGAATGCAGCAGTGCAATGTAACTCTGTTCGTATACTATTCATTATATAAAAGAAAGGAAAAATTGTGAAGAAAAAAAAACAAAAGTTTGAAATATACGTAGTTGCCCAGTGTAAAATGTCATGTGGACTCTAACAAGTGTAACAGATTTCTGTAACAAAAAAAAAACACTATAGGTACTTGTCAGCTTGTGTTTTTCAAATGTATAGGTAATTGATGAATACCTACAGCAGGTTGGGAATTTTGTAATTCATTGAATTTGTTCAAGCCCGCTATTCATAAAATGGATTAATAATAGTGTTCCGCAGGGCTCTGTTTTGTCCCCTATTCTTTTTCTTATATTAATTTAAGATCTCTTATTTCTACAACCCACTACTTAGCTTATAAATGATGCAACGTTTCGTTTTGCCGTTTCACAATTATACCAACATTGAAATTTTACTCTTAAAGCTCATAAAGGTATTACTTTCAAAAACTAGTAGAATTTTATGCTTTAAAAACGTATATCATTTTTTCGCCATATATATATAATATATACACATATTTTTGTTTGTACAAAATTGTGCCCGAACAAAATTCTGTGTAGGCATATACTATGTCTGTTTTTCTGTTAAAAAAGCAATATGTTTTATGTTTTATATAATATTAATGTAATTCTTACAAAGAGAATTTTGGCTCTTCGACTCTTGAAATATTTCGGGCCTGTCATTGATTTATCGGGACTTTTATAGACATAGTTTCATTCCTCCGCAAATAAGAATTCCTTCTTCAGCCGCACTACACGAATGTGGAATGCTTAACCGTGTATTCACTACCATTTCCTATATTCAGTAATTTAAACGTAATATGAATCAGTAGCATCTATATTAAATCTTATACAATGTTTATAATCGCTTATACTGTGTTTAGTAATTTTAAGGGTAGTCAAAACCCACTGTGTGCCTTGTAATAAGTCCACTAAACATTAAAATATTATTAAGAAAACAAAGTTAATTGAGGTTTGTTTTCAAGTTTTATACGGTATATACGTATAAAATGAAGGTATACATACCTTACTTAATATTTTCTTACCCATTTCAAAAATAATTTTTGTAATATTATTAAGTCTTCATTTCTTAAACTCAAAAAACATGGTTTTTCTATTTGATCGTTGCAGAATACAATACCCCCAATTAAAAATTCAAAACTTGTAAACCTTTCTTGTTTTGTAAGAAAAACATCGCCCAAAAACTGATTTTTAAACAGTGTTTAAAAAAAAAAATGTGTGATTTCGAGCCGCTTTTATATACAACTAGCAGACCCGGTCACACGTTGCTGCGACTTCATTGTATTGCGCTCATGATTATTAGATATTAAATGGTATTGTTAAGGAAGTGATTGGTAAAGTTTCTATTTAGTATTAATCATTGCTTTCCATTAATGAGGAACTATATATGATGAACAATATTACTCGTTAATATGTCTTTTGTTAAAACAAATAAATTTGATGCTTTTCAAACACGTGAGCATGCAACATATCGCTTACCATGGGAGAAACACGGATTTTCCAAGTTCAAGCCACAAATTACCATTTTTGCCCTTGCGGCTTATACAACGTCATCGTAAAGCCAAACCTCTCGGAAATTGTATATACTTTTGAAAGGTACTGTTGGTTCTGAAGGAATCATAGGTATTCGATGCAATAGGACGACTTCTCCTTTAAACTTTCCATGTAATATCGTTGCTTCAAGTTCATTTCCGTTGATTCTTCGGATGACTAATGGTACATTTTGGTGGATTTAAGTTTCGCAAAAGAATGAGCGGTGAACCAATTCGATCTTATTTTCATCAATAGTGTCAATTGACTTAAAAGTCATCAAATTACCTGGCAATACAAAATTGAAAAGAATAAATATAATGTCTCAAATTTACGTTTAGACGCTGGATTAGGACAATGCTAGTAAGAACACAGAACAAATATTATGTATGTATATTAATTTGATAATATTTTTATTTGACTTAAGGATGTCCTAAATGAAAAAAGGATCGGTACTGGGGACAAAGCGAGGGAAGCATCTTTAATCTTTAGCGAAGAATTGCAGGAATCTAAAGCTAACGGATCTTCAACAGCAACAACGACAGTAACAAATACAACCGCAGAATAAAATAATTGAATTAAATTAAATTTAAGTTAAAGTTTGTGTCATTTTGTCGCACACCCTGCAATGAGAATATTTTCTTAGTAGTAAGTTGTCTCAAATCGCAATTTTCAAAGTTTCATAAAAATCGATCCACAATCACCAAAAATATGACTTTTTTGTATAGAAGCAGATAGGAGTACTTAAACATTCAAGTTTGTATGATTATTTCATTGGCGCAGTCATCTCGCATTTATTGAAAATAACATAATCAACCTCGCTGCTGATCAGTGTTGCCACCCATTAAATTTTCTTCTGTGTATTATACGATACGAAATATGTACACGAATTTCTCATAAATGTACCAATAATGATCCTATCCTAGGCACGCCAGCAAAATGAACATTTCAAAAAAAAATTATCATCGGTTAGATAGTTTCGGAGTTCATTCAACACATCAACGTGACACGAGATTTATATATAATAGATATTACAACTTCTGTATTCGTAAAAAAATCGAACTGTAGATTTTAATCAAATTAGACTTTACTATATTATAGTGAACATGAACAAAAATGGGTCTCACAATTATGTCTTTCGGTCTTCTAGCCTACATATGAAACGAGTTGATGGACTAGTCTTCAAACATGGTGCATATTGTTTTTAGTTAATATGAATTATACCCTTTTTCAAGTCCAACATAACGGTACATTTTTGAGCCGAAAAGGTAAATGTTATTGTTCTCAAAACCGGCTCCAAACGATTAAAATGCAAATGTACTCTTTCCTAATTTTTTTTTTGTCAAAAAATGGTTATTTTTGGTACATAGATTAAATTATTAAATAATTTATTGGAGAAACTCCTAAAAAGTTTAAGCAGTTTTGTAAACTAATATTTTTCAAAAACTTTTTTGAAACTAAAAATATTTTCATTATTTTCGTGGGTAAACGATTCAACCTAATTCTTGAAATTGTATCAAGTAGTTTTTGACATTCTCTTGAATATTCGAAAAAAAAAACATTTTCCTATAACAAAAAAATGTCGGTAGTAAAAAAATGTATTCTCAAAAATAACTTCAAGAATTTTTTTTTAAAAAATGATTGTGTTCTTAAATTAATGTAGTCCACTTTTAAATAAGAAATTTTTAATTTTTCGTTTTTATTAACGTTATTTCCATAGATCATATTTTCGAGTTTGCCATTGTTGCATTAACCAATTAAAATATGTATTTGTTTATACTGAAGCTCCTTAAAAGTATAAATAATTTTTTTTGTTGAAAAATCGATTTTACAGAAACGGGTTAGTGATGTTTTTTTTAATTTAAATTTTGTACACATATTTATGATTTATTTAAATTAGAAACTTAAGTTTTTTCCTACAAAATTTATATAAAAAAAATGACTTTATAAAAAAATTTTATAAATATGTAATGTTAAAGGTTTTAATTATAAATAACGTAGTCATTTACATATTTTACTATGTTGATTATATATCGAATATTAATGACACAATGCATGAGGGACTTTCTATAAACTTGCTAGTTGCAGAACTCGCTAATATCAATTATTATTGCATACATTTTTTCTCTCAGTGACTCAACAGATTCAGATTCCATCGTAGTGAAATGTTTTGCTAATCAAATATTTAACATATCTTCTTAAATCAAACTAGTTTAAAAAAAAAGGCTCAAGAAATTAGAACTTTTAGAATTAAGAATCTATACCAATATAACAGAGTATAAACGCTTAATAACTTTTAAGGTATCTTCTGTAGACCGGAACTGTCTTGTAAACTAATTCTAATATTCATTCAACCCGAAAGGCATTGCGAAATAAATCTTCTCGGGATATCCTTCTATAATCCTATTGCCCATCGGTAAACATACTAATTTCAATACGCACCTTGTTCAATGACACAGAAGTTGGTTTGCTTCTCCAAACTACGAAACCATTGATAAACAAAATCGAATATAGCATAGGTAATTGTTTTGATACACAATAGGTAGATGTTTACTTTCTTTTTTACATCTACTTAATCTGAGATTTTTATTTCAAAAGGATTTAACTGCTACCTTAATCTTGTGTGTATATGTAGGGTAGGTACAAATAGTCTTGTAAAAATAATTTTTCTTCGCAATATAAAATTTACTGAAGGCTGTAATCTTCGGCAAACGTTTTATTTTTGTTTCTATCCTTTCATACATAATACAATAGTAGAAAGTATAATTCAATTCATTCATCGATGAAATAGAAACAATCGGGTTCAGAACAATACTGTGCAAAAAAAATTACACTAATTTAATTTGTTGCTTTTATTGAAATAAAAAATTCAGTAGAATTTTTCAGTTATATTTGAAATTGTTTATAAACAGTATATAAGGAATGGTAAATTTGTTTGACAACCATTTGCTTAAGGTTTATTTATCTTGCTGGTGCCAAGATAGAAAAGCGTTAAGACAGTTTTTTTTTAATAAATGGTTAGCTCCTATAGCGCTTATTAAAGTGATACTGGTGTAAGCTCTCTCTCGCTATGAAGCACTTTTCAAAATCTACTTTAAGGCACTTGAATCATAACAGTTATTCTAGTTGAACGAATGAAAGGATTACGTGGGAAACAATACAAAATTCTTTCATCTAATAGTTTGCTGATCCATCAGGAGCTAATATTTTTCTTCTTCTATACTCTACCAGTTCCTGATCTCGAAAAGAATACAATGTTCTTTAAAAATATAGTACAAGTGGGACAACTCCTATATGATTCGTAGTCTTTGGGCTTCAGGAGCCTTAGCAGAATTTATATTTTGCATATAGTTAAAAAAAAATTCTATTTTATATCTTGATCCCAATGTGAGCCCAACCATTGCGGGGTCACTGCTGTTTAAGAAAAATTGTCCAATCATCATCTACTCGACGTGCTTAATAATACCACTGTATTATTTGTTAATTAGATGCTGGGTATTTAAAAAAAAACACAACGTAAATAGAATAATAAAACAAAATTGAAAAAGTGGTTTTATTATTTTTAATTTTCTAAAAAGTACAAGAAGCTTGAGCTTTTAAATTTCCGTTTTTATCTAAAAATTAGAAATAACATTGAATTTTGAAAAAAAAAATAGTAGTTAATTTTTGTTTTCAAAATTTTGAGAGCGAAAATTAATTTTTCAAAAACTGTCCCCTAACCAAAATTTACTTAAAGACAAAAAAAAGTAAGGATTTCAAGCTTTGAAAAAGATACATGTCATTACAGATGCTGCCGTTGTTTTTCTTAATAATGGTTTTCTCTTTTAACCCAATTTTTGGGAAAATTACCAATAACGGCTAAACAGGCGCTAATGAACCCCAACTCCCATCCAATCCGTAAATATCTGCGACAAAATAAAATATACTGAATATTTTTTGTGGAACAATCCACCCATATACACGCATATACCCATATGACAGAAGAAAGAGACAACACAGTATTCATATTTTTGAAAGATTGACAAATTTAAGTTTATTGTGCGTTTTTGAAGTAATACTTCTTTTGCACGTTGGGGGTAAACATTTTCTATGAAGATGTTTGTCAACTGACAAATCTAAAATTGAATTGACTTACTTTTGGCTTAAAAAAAGCATTGAATAATATAAAAAGTGCCTAGAAAAGCAAGTATAGACTCATTAAAATTAAATATAAGAAAAAATATTTGTTTGGATTTCTTGGAAAAAAATACATTATTATATGAAAATTTAATGTTTCGAAAGCTGATGGTGGATTTAATTTTAAATTATGTTTTTAAGTTAATATTATTAAATACTTAAAATTGGAAAACCATTTTTTTAAATTTTATATACAAACTTAATCAAAATAACGACTTTAAAAATATTTTTTGCAGTTTCTACTAAGAATTTTGTGCTTAAGATGTGATCGAACATATCTTGAATAGAGGATGACACTTCACCCAATAATATCTGTAATTCAATTTACGAAGAAACCGGATATAAGCTAAACTTAATATTTAAGCTCAGTTCATTTTTAGATGGTGAAACTGTTCCCATAAGTTCACTGAAATTCATTAATTCATTCCAGATTGACAGATAACAAACATGTCAGTGATTACATTAAGGACATATTAAGGTAACAGTTGCAATGAGTATAATATAAAACAGTCGAACTATTTAGTCTATAAATATCTTGACAATTGTCCAACAGCCCTAAGAAAATATAATAATACGACTGAGATTACTGAAAAAAAATTATTTAAGACAAACTATTCAACATTACTTCACAGCACTGTACTTTTCTTCTTGATTTTCATTACATTTATTATGGGAAGTTTGTCATGTCCCAGTGTCATGTACAGGACTAGTAGTAAGCCATACAGACAAGTGTAGTGAACATATCTGGTGGTGTGTGTAAAAGGAAGTATAGGTTCTCTGTATACATACAACTGTTAATCCATCGAGAGCAGAGTATATTTGAGATTTTAATGAGTTTTTGGATTAGATTTATTGGCATACATGGATTATCATTTGAGCAGGTTTTAATCTTTATGTTTGCTTTGGTAATGAAAAATGTATATTTGCAAGAATATCGAACGTTATTTAAAAAGAGATTATGAGACCAGAATTATTGTTTGTTTAAAATTACCAGAGAAAGGTGTTAAAAAAGATTTGCTAACCTTTATTGATTCGGAGATTTAGAAATTCAAGCAAAGGCTAAAGACACTAGAGTTTATTTCATTGAAGAATTTTAAAATTTCGATTCATTTGTAAAACAGAGATTAAACATTTTTTTTTCCAAACCGATAAAATCCAAAATAAAACAATAGTGCTATTGAATGAGCATGTTGTTTTCAATTTGGAACTTGATTGTTTATAGGTCTATTTTGAACTCTAAGGAAGGTAAGGTATTTGATTTTTGTTAAATTGCAAATAAGAACAAAAATTATAACAGATTTGTGAAAAATTGCCAAAATTAAATTTAGAGTAACAGATGGTTTTGCCCAAAGTTTTGCAGTGCAGGTACCAATTTTCAATTTCCTGAAATTTATTTGTTGAGATTTATAAAGAGAAGCCGTTTTCTTAAGGTGTTAACAATAATATATCTATATCTTAAAAAATCTGTCTAAAATGAACAAACGTCTATTTCAACAATGTAAACAGTTTGATATTTTGGAAATTTATCATATTTTTCGATTAACCTAATAATAATACTCGTATCATATAGTTTTTTATTTTTCAATTTAAAAAAATATCACAGTACGACTAAAAAAAGTATTTCCGTACTTAAAAGTTTCTACGAAGTTTGACTCAAGGGTAAATTAATTAGCATTTCCAGAAGCGCGAGTATTGCGGTAGAATTTTCTTCAGGGCAGGAATGACACTGACTGCAAATAATTCTTTTTAATTGCGATATACATATGTACTATAGGACAAGTTTTGAATTTGGAAAAAAAATCGAACTCGAGATTTTAATCAAAGTTGACACTACGATTATAGAGAACACCAACATAGTGTGTCCCGCAATTCCGTCTGTCTGTCTGTCTGTACAACTCTCTACAGCCTAAACGGCTAAAGCGATTTTCTTCAAACTTGGTATTCAAGCGTTTTAGGTGATCATCCAAAATACATTTTTGAATCGTTGTGTTAGCCCCAAAAATAACGGTAATTGCCATACAAATTTGTCTACCATCTTAATTATCTCGAAAACGGATTTAACGATTGTGAAACAATTGGTGTGTATACTACTTTGGCTAAGGTCTACATTTCCGCCAATTTTTTTTTTTTTTAATATTTTGTTTTAACGGTCCCTGCCATACAACCATTTTATCGATTTTCGACTTTCTCATAAACAACTAAACGGATTTCGATCAAAATTTTTAGACAGAAGCTCCTTCAAATTGTAAATAATACTGCATTCCAAAATTTTCGATTTTGGATTTTTGAAAAAAAAAAAATATTTTTTTTGTTAAAAATTCAATATTTCGAAAACGGGTGGGCGATTTTTTCTAAAATTTTGTTTTTTAATTTATATTATTAAATATTTAAAATGTTTGTACCATTTTTTTTATAAAAAATTAAGAATTTTTATATATAAGAAATCAAGTGAAAAACGACTTTAAAGATACATTTAGCAATTTCAATATTAAGAATATTTTGCAAATAATGTAATCGAACATAGGAGCAAGTACGTGCTATCCAGTCGTGCATTTTATTAAAAAAACGATTTTTATAAAACGATTTTGATAAAAAAAAAGTGTGTGCACTATTTTGGGTATACTCTACATTTTAGTCAAAAAAAAATTTAAAATATTTTGTTATTAACGTTACCTGTCATACAACCATTTTTTTGCTTTTGAATTTTCTCATAAGCGGCTCGACGGATTTCGATAATTTTTTTTATACAGGAGGTCCTTATAAATAATACTACATACCAAAATAAAAAAAAAATGGATTTTAGGAAAAAAAAAATAAATTTTTTTTGAAAATTCAATATTTTGAAAACTGCTGAATGATTTTTTTTTAAATTTTGTTTTTAAGTTTTTATTATTAAATATATAAAATTTTCATACCAAGTTTTTTTTTAGAAAAAGATTGAAAAAAAATATGTATATTTATAAAAAATTAAGTAAACAACGACTATAAACAATGTGATCTACTTAAGAGCAAGTTCATGCGATCCAGTCGTGCATTTTAATTTTTTTTCTGTAATCCTAATCCAAAAGACTAAAGTGAGTTATTTGAGCACCTACCCCCGTGTGAGAGTTATTCTCAAGCTTTGAATGGGTGAAGGCTGTATAAATTACAGCCAGATCAGAGGATGAGAAAATTTCCTGCATTTGTGGAGAAAATATCAATACTTAGCTGCATTTTTGGCAACCTGGGAATGTGGTAGATCACCGACCACATGTACAAATGCCGAAAACTAAAAGTTGTTCGGCTTCCGCGATGCAAGTGCCGCTCATGAATAATATCATTGGGTACTAAATTCTTCGCCGATTTTATTCCCCATTTCACAATCGAATAGATGTCTCAGACAAAAGATCATTGACATACACATGAAAAAAAGACGGCGAAGCAAAACTGAGTTCTGAGGCCCACCAGAATAAAATTTATGTACGAATTGTATTGAGCTATCCGAAAGGGATCCCGGAAATTACGACCGAATTTTTTTTGGAAAAAACGCCAAAAAATTCTTCATATACAATTCTGGCCTTTTTTTCTAGGAAAAAAACTAAAGTTTTCTGGTAATCTTTCATAAATGTCGGCCCCTTTTTCCAAAAAAAATTCGGGCGTTTTTTTCCAAAAAAAAATTGAAAAAAAATTCGTGCTTGTGTGAAGTGTTTTTTACAATTAATTATGTTCACAGCGTACAAAAAGCTCCGCGCGTAAGGCGGGGTATACTGCCCCCCTGCAACCCCCTAATTAGCCGAATACAGGACTTAGGGTGCGTTGCGTACAAGTTTGGGTGTATGCAATTTATTTTGGATTTGAAGATTTCTTTTTAAAAGGTTCCAAAAAAATTTGCATATACCTACCTAAATTCAAAAATTTGCATATACCTACCTGTATTCAACCCAAATCTTATTTTGGGCCAAATAGGGGGCTTTCAGGTGGGCAGTTTGCTCCTCTTACGCGGCGAGCGTTTTAAAATTTGTTGCTTTCATTATTTGAACATTTTCTGGCTAAGTTTCCATTTTGTTTTCAGGCTCTTTTTCCACACTTATCTGGCATAATTTCCAATATTTCTGGCTTATTTTCCAAAAAAAAATTCTTCTCTTTTTTCCAATTTTGAGCCTGACAAAAATTCTGGCGTTTTTTCCAAAAAAAAAAAATTCTGGCGCAATTTCCTTTGGCGTAATTTCCGGGAGCCATCCGAAAGGTAATGTCTAATTTAGTGAAGAAGGCATGCATCAATACCAAATGCGAGCATTTTCGACAAGAGACCTTGATGCCAAATTCTATTAAATACTTGATAATCTAACTTACTACAAAACGATGTAAAGATGGGTACCACTGTTCGGTTATTCATATTGTGGTTGTGATGTTGGGAAACTATAATGCTCAATGGAGATCGTTATCGTTTGTGTTAAGGAGCTTTCGTTCTTCAACAATTTGCTCAAGTTGATGATTAAAATCAAGATTTAAGTCTCTTAATTGAAGTGTAAGCATTGTGTGTGTTTTTTTAGGGTTGGTTATCAACCGGTTGCGGTTGCCTTAGAAGAGCCTGACGCTATAACTTCCAACTGAATACGTCACCTGAAATTAATTAAGATTATTTATAAAATTGTGTTCCAATTCAAGTAAAAGATCCTTATATCTATGCACAAACCATAATTGTCAAACTGTAAATGTTTTCCTAATTCCTTGGACAAAAGTTTCAACAATTTTTGGTTTGCTTAAGCTATAAATTTTAGAAACTCATACCGAATTTAAATTTATAATATACAATTAAAGTGAAGGTTCAACTTAAGATCTATATCTTTGTACTTATAAAGTGAAATGTTTTCAAATTACTTAAAATATTTGCTGAAAGCATTAAGCCCTTCATATGCACTGTACACCATTTTACTCGTATACGAGTATATTATGTATAATGTTGATATAGGTAGATACCTAAGTCTTAATCAAGAACCATTATGTCTCCCAAAAGGACCCTAAAACCTCAGCATCTGACCAACTTGTGAATGAAAATCCTCTTTATTTCAACATAGCAATCATCTTCATCCGAAATGTATTTTGCTGGGCGCACAATATAACTTGGACATTCAGTACGTTGTTGAGTTGTGGTCCATCAAAATTCTCTTGGGTTGTACGTCCAATTCCATTGTGCAAGTGCATGGCAGACCAAGTGGCCAGCTATATGATGGGCTGAACAATGGGACTTTGTGTAGATACTGGTATCAGTTAATTCCAACCTCATCCGGGTTGAACTACCATGACGACAACGCGACGTCAACAAGCAGGAGCAAATCCATTGCAAACGTTTGCAATTTCCAATTTAATTCACCTGCTCAATATGTCTGTCCAAATGCACAGAGAGTAATGTTCAATGTACAATGTTCATCCCCTTAATGGACTTTCAAAATCGATTCCACAGCAGTGGACTCGCAAATGATGGGTCCATTGGCACCGTGAAGTCCTTATCCTTGAACAAGAAGCGGCAACGTGGTTATTCACTTGAAGTCAGAGTGTTTCAAAAGATAGCTGTAGCTTAAACTCTGCGGCATGGAGATGTTCTTGTGTTGTTAAATATGTATATACATTCATATCTCCATAGAGAATTATTGTGAAGTTGGTGAAGGACTGCAATAATAACCACTTCTCACACAAAAACACATTTAAAACCTTTCCTGGGGGGCGCGAACGTCGGACGGTGGACGGTTGGGTAACGGTTTCCTCTCTTCCTTGATTATTACCACACCATTTCCATCCAAACAACAACAACAACAACACAAGCTCATCAAACGCAAACAAATAAAACGAACAAACGAGCGAAGCAACTCATAAAGCCGCACACAGATAATCCTTAGCCAATTTATCAACCACAACTTGGAAATGCATAATGCCGAACAACAGTTCCTGGACGAGGAGAAGTAAAATGAGATATGCGATACCGTTGTTCGCTTTGTTTATGGCTGAGCTTCTCTGCTCATATTACCTATAGAGACGCATCTGGGCAGAAATCGACATTACAAAGCTGACAAATAAGGGGTTTTCCAATAAGAGGTGTTATTTTGAATAGTCCGCTAATTCGGTAGCTGTCACTTTTAAAGCTGTTATTTTTTGACATTTGACAAGTAGAAACTACGCTATTAATAAAAATGGAACGATACACGCTTCAACAACGCAGTTCTTTTTTTTGAATATCACAATAACACCTCTTATTGGAAAACCCAAGGTTTTCTAGGGGTTTTCCAATAAGAGGTGTTATTTTGAATAGCCCGCTATTTCGGTAGCTGTCACTTTTGAAGCTGTCATTTTTTGACATTTGACAAGTAGAAACTACGCTATTAATAAAAATGGAACAATACACGCTTCAACAACGCATTTCTTTTTTTTGAATATCAAAATAACACCTCTTATTGGAAAACCCATAATCATTTTCCATTCTTAAAGTTGTCTTGTTATTTGTTTTTGCTTTAGAGCAGGACAACAACGGTCAGTGTCAATGTTAGTATGTATATATATTATACTTTTGTCGAAACTGTAAGGATTATCATATTGTTATTCATATAAATTCGATAATAGCTTATGGTTCCTTAGAGAAAACCCAAAACAACGATGATTCAAAACTTCAAAACTTCCTAGAGGAAAACGGATATCGAATTTTGAAGCGGAGAGCTTGCAAATCCTTTCAATATGCACTCTTTGTGTCCATATATTTCTGCTTGTTTTATAATTCTATTAAATCTACCTATATTGAAAAGTCACTAAAGATAATCTCAATTCGCTTATCTGTCGAAATAGAAATCAAATTCAATTTATAAGTCTTAATCCGTACCACCTATCTTATTGATGTCCAAAAGGGATAACGAAGTGAAACCATTTAGAAAAGTGCAAATGGACTTATCTTTTGCACAATAATATTTTCGTTATAAGAGTTTTGTTTTTGACTGGATTACTCCAAATTTAAATGGAAATCTGCTATCAGGATTTTTGACTATAAATTAAGTTCTAATAATAATAGATTATGTAGATAGATAGCTATTGCCTCATGAACAATTAGCTTGATTTGAAAATGGATTAAAAATGAGCTTAAAAAAGAATTCAATTGGATTTGTTTTCTAATTGAATTTATTCAAAGAAGCATGGACGCAATGGAATAACTATGGTCTTAGTGTAATGTCAGTTTTCTTGATGGCAGCAACTTCAACCTTGGGGAGCATAATGCAGAATGGGGTGAATTTGGTTTGAAAGGGAATATTTTATGGAGATTTAAAAGTTACATTACGTATTACAAAGAAATATAGATAAGGATTATAATATAATATAATGGTTTACAAATATTGGCAAGATTTGTCTGGATTTAACATTATTGTTTGAATGACATACGTCAAAGCGAACTGTCAAATGATATTGTATAATGTGTATGCAGTTTTGAGTGGTTTTCGGGACGTTACCAAATGCTTCTCAAAGTGTTCGATTGGTATCAAATGACAGTTCTTCTCCAGGAAAGAAGTAACATACGAATCTGTTTTTGAAGTCATTTGCAAAAAATGCACAGCCTCACACCCATTAAATATCAAACTCGAATTCAATGTCCTGTTGTAATACAATCTCAAATATGCATTTCAAATTTCCCACCTAACACAAACACTCGTATGAAACTTCAAAATTCAAGAATCTAGTGTCAACGTGTTCGATTGGAATCCCGGATCGGAAAGTTCTTCCAAATGACCAATCGAAAACGACATTAGTTATGCACTGAACAAATCCTAAAGCCAAGGACGGACTGGCCTATCCAGGCGGTAAATTCTTAACTTCTTATCATTAATATTATTCACATCTCCAATTTTTTTAGTCATCATATGGAAAACTTTCTCATACAAGTCGGCTCTTGATAGCCTACATACATAAGTATAACTCGACCTCTAGATGCGCCCTAATAAAACATATAGTGGGGCCAAACTACTAATCTGGGGCCACCAAGCAATAAAAAGAGAACATATTGCTTACCCCCAGTTTCACAATACACTCCGCTTTTGGTGGATCAACAATTTATTCGGTTTCACAGTGTCGTTTAAGCCTTGAATTGCGTTCAATTTGTAGTTTAAGGGCCAATATTCAGTTAATCAGTCAGTTAGTACATATTATCCAGATAGAGCAAAAATCAATTTTTCAACAGTCAGATGCAACTTAATCTAGGAATAAAGTTATCTGCTCATTTTAGAACGGAATAAGGATTTATCTGAGGAATAAAGAAATAGCTATTTTCGATGCCAAAAACATTTTGGAAAATTATTGCTTTGAAATAAACGTTAAACAAAAATTAATTTCTATGAAAAGTTCGATACTTGAAATAAAAGTGACGTTCAAATTAAATTATTCTATAGATTGTTTTTTCTTGATTGAAAAATTCGATGTTGTTATCCAATTGTTTAACAATCAAGTAAGTTCCTCTGCCAACTAACTGGATGTTTATTTATGAAAAATCGGCTCTAAGTTAACCGAGATTATTTTGCCGGTTAAACTTCAGTTCAGCGTTTATATTGTTTTTTTTTCAGAAAAAAAAAATTGTGTATTAAAATGTTATCGAGTTGTGAAAGTAATTGTGAATATATTTTATTTATTATTCTCGTTTCGCTATCCCTGACCAAAATCAGAATAATGACGGTACTTTGAAACAAAATACATCTTCCCTCGCTTATCAACATCACAAAGCATTTGTTGTTGTTTTACGTTTTTTTTTTTGTCAGAGTGAGAAAGGGAAGACAAGGCAGGAAAAATGCTGCCAACTATTTTCATAAGATCTAGTTAAACGAAGTTCAACTGATCTGAAGATCAGATTTCACTGTGAAACCAGATTAGCTAAACCAAAAATTTAAACTCAGTTTAAGGTTCAGCTGATCTTAATTCTAATTTCCCACTGTGAAACGGGGGGTTAATGTTATATTCTCGCTGTCAGTGAGGGGTGCTTACGGCCTACCAACTGACCATTGAACGGTTGGCATAATAAAACAATGTTAAGTTCGGTTCATTTATCATAAAGTCTTGGCATCCCCCTTTAAATAGCACCCAACTAACAGAGTTGCTTGGGGAGGATCTGAGGCACTGATTAGATTTTAGATTAAGATTGATTTTTATTTACATTTCGCAATTTTTTTACAAAAATATCATAGGTATAATCAATCAATTGCATGGCTTTGCCGTCTGCCTGATTGACAATGAATTTAAATAATTACTTTATATTTTTAATATTCAATAAGTTACAGTATTCATTTAAAGACATTCATTTATAATTCTGTTTCTATAATTAATTGCCGTTTTACAATATTTGTATAATTTAGATACGTTCATTTCATTAAGAAGATTTAAGGTTTCGTCATCCGTAAAAAAGTCACTACCCAAAAAGTATCTTCTTGTTTCCCTTAATATCGGGCACCTTCCAACAAAATGTAATATATCTTCACGCTCCGCCATATTGCACATATTGCAAAGTATTTGTAGTTCTTCGCGATGCGGTATAAAATTCAAATTAAGAAGTTCACCTCTTAGCCGGAACATGCTTGAAATTTGATCGATGGTGTAGTCATCTCGGAAATAGTTACGTTCATTAATGTTATCTGAGGCACTGTTGTCCTAGAAAAATCGTGACATTTTTGAGTGACTAAATAGGTATATGTCAAATCGCTCAAAATTTAAAAAAAAATACCAAAAAAAATTTGTTGGGTGGTTTGACATTTTATTTGTTATTTATTTTAATTAAGTTTTTCAAAATGTCCAAACTTATAGGTGATCTGACATTTTTTGAACTTTTGCGATTTGATTTACCCCCAGTTTCACAGTGCGAGTTTAAACTTAAGATCAACTGAAACTTAAACTGAGTTTAAATTTTTGGTTTAATTCGTCCGGTTTCACAGTGAAATCTTCAGATCAGTTAAACTTCGTTTAACTACATTTTATGCAACATAGTTGGCAGCATTTTCTCTTGCCTCGCTCTCCCTTTCTCTCTCTGGCACAAGAAAACATACGAAACAACGAGAATAATAAATAAAATAATATCCAAAATCACTATAACAACTCGATAACATTTGAATACACAATTTTGCTTCTTTTTTTATAATCTACACGTGCTCAAGGGATTATACTACCCTTTAAATGTTACAACCAGTGTGGCCAATTTAACATATTTCCTGCTAAATTTAGCCGAAAAAGTTTGCTTTTAGCATTTTTTTTTTTAAATCCTGCCCGCAGTTTTTTTAGCAGGAAATGTAGCAGGTTTTCATATTTCTCAAACCTTAAATAAAATATTAATTATAATAACTCGTGTGACAAAAATGAACCACCACACAGCATCGGACCGTTTGAAGAGAGTGTTAGGTTGCTTAAAAATGTACACAACCAAAGAAAACTAGATGCATTTGAGTCTCTTCTAATATTTAAATCAAAAAATGTGATGAACACAGGCAATGGGAATATAGACTCTCCATTATTTTCATTAGCATGATTTCATGTATATTTGTTAAAATGTTAACGTAAATTTCAAAGTTTGTTTGTATTGTTTAATTTTTGTTTTGATAAGTTTTGTGTTAGTAACGATTGAAATTTGCTGATAATGGGCTGCATGTCGGCTTGAAATGCATGCAATTAAAATTGTTTTTAAATAAATTCGTTGGTGTTTTTATTTCTATTTTCAATTTTTAAATTTTTTGCTGTAGTCAATAAAGGAATTTTTTTCAATCACTTCATAAGCAGACAACTTTTGAGTAAAAATTTTATATAAATACCTTTTACTTAATTAGATTAGCATACCCTGGTACCTGATTTTTTTTTTTGTTTCTTTATATTGCGAAATGGATTAATAACTATTTGTAAGGTAATTTGCTTTTTTTTTAAATAAACTTAAAAACCTCTTTTTTGACAATTATTTAAAATTCAACATATTTTAACATTGGTCCAGGCATTTATTTACGTTTACTGTTTTAGCAGGATTTGAAATTTTTTATTGGTCACACTGGTTACAACACAGCGCGGGCGTGAGGTTAAGTAAGAAAAAGAAGAATAGGAAAGATATGTGGCGCGTTGTTCTCAGACTGGAGATGGTTGTTGTCTCAGATTGTATCTCCAGGGATGGCAGCTGAACTAATACAAAGAAATGTCCGTGTCTTATTTATCTATGTACCTTATAATGCGCATTATTTTGTATTCATTGTCATATTTTATCGGTATACTAGTTTTACTCAATCACATATTGTTAGTTCTATGCCCAAGCAGCATGTTATCAGTAAACCAGCAACTCATTGTATGCCATTTTATTTTAGAATTGGTTTTTAATGGAAATATAAGAGGACATAGAATACGGCAGCGATCGAACCTGTGACCATGTGGTTGACAGGCGAACACTCAAATATTTCGCCACGTTTTGTTCATAATAGTTTCTGAAAAAAAACAACACAACACTGAGCTGAAGTTTAAATGGCAGAATAATCTCGGTTAACTTAAACTACAAATTGAACTTAGTTCAAGGTTTACCTTTATTAAACCGAACAAATTGTTGGTCTGAACTTTAAACCAAAAGTGGGGTTTAAACTCGGACTGCGAAACTGGTGGTTAGGAGTTTTTAGATAATACTATAGTATACCTGAAGCTACTTTTTGTAGAAAAACGCGCTAAATTAAAAAAATTTATCCGACTGGAAAACTTTCATGAAAAATGTTGGAAACCTTAAATTTTGGTTTTAAAAATTATTTTTGTATAGCTTCCTAATATTTTTAGCGATAGTGGATTATGGGATTTATTTTTTTTACCAAATCTATTATAGATACTGGTCGCAAGATCAAAATCAAATTTGTAGAAGTACGACTTAAATCTAAAATAAAGTATAATGTAAAGTAAATATATTTTTTTTTTATTGACACTTAAGATGTCGTTCCATAAATTTTTGTTCGTAAATTTTCTGTTCGTAAAAAAATCAACTTCAATAAAAAGTACTGCTATTTGAGTTTTTACATAATAAGCTTAAATTTTATTTTTTTTAAATTCTTTTCTCTCCTAAGTAACTAAATAATCAAATGCTTGAGCAAATTATACTGCCTTCATTTTGCCTTAACTTACAGAGCACTACCGTACCTATCTTAAAGAGCTACCTAAAAGTAGATATACATAATTGTTCTTATATATGAATGTTAATAGTAATTGCGTGCATGGTGCTCTTCGTAAAATGAAACCCTCTTTTAGATCTCACTAAATATGTAACGGATATTTTAATCGAAATCAATTAAGTCAGAACAATAGTGCTCATTTCCACCAGGAAAACGATACGTCACGTAATTTTTAAGCACTGAGCAATAATTTATATAGGAACACTATAAGATTTCCGTTAAATTTCAAAAAAATCATCGTTATAAATGATGGAGGGTAGGAACAATTCATTAGACGTTGCAATCTGATTTTTGTAAGGGTAGTTAGTGATAGTTGCGCAAAATACAAATCAGTAGGTAAAATCAAACAATTAAAAATAGAAAACGCATTCATATTTGGGCAAATTAAAAAAAAAAAATAAAAGGAATACAACAACGTTGTATGCATGTGTTCTTATGCTATAGGCTACATACATACTACATACCTACATCAATTAGAACAACCGACGCCGAATGCAACCAACCAAATTTTTGTTTCGCGGGTAGCTACTTCAAGAGAAGCCATATTTTAACTTGTAAAAGTCACTTTTGGACTACAGACTTCTTTGTAGATATTATACTTGATACGTAACACATGAAAAAATGAAACATCCACCAGATCCTCCATTTTCTCACTACGGAAAAAGTAGTACAAATATATACTTAAATATATGGAGAGTTCTATGTAAGAGTAAATAAAATAAATATACATATACAATACATAATTTTATTTATTTATTTACTGTAAGAAATATTTGCCCCCTAAAACAAAATCACCAAAAGACATCAACAATTAAAAAAAAAATAAATAATCTAAGGACTCTCCTATACATTATACCCATGAATGAAGAAAACAAAATTACGACACTTCTTTGATTTTCTTGGTTTATTGACGTCATATGTGACACAAAATCCTCAAATTACTGTTTGTGGATTAATGGATTTTTTTTTAACATATGACGTCAATAAAATAAGAAAAACATAGAAGTGTATCTTGTTTTCTTTGATTCATGAATTATACCTAAGTATTTGTATGCGAAGTAAAAAACTGGCGATCGTTTTTCACTTTAACTCCATGGCATAGTAATTAAGTTTAGTATCTGTGCGAGTAATATATTCAAGTTTATGGTTTAAATTCGACAAAAACCTATAGCTTCCTCCATTCCTTCAGTTTAACAACCAAGGAATGATTGATAGTACTATAAACCAATTGAATACAATGCCAAGTCTTCTACTTGGCTGAATAATTTCAATAGTATATATAGAATTGCATTATTAAAAAAAACACAGAACCTCTAGATTTTTCTTCAAAATCAACAGTATCGCCTATGGTCGTGTATTGAATGCAAGACGAAAAAAGACAATATACACAATAGTAGACAAAACACCCATTGCGTAAAGATAAAGGCGCAAAATTTTAGTCGATTTAGTAATTCGTTAAATCATTTTTAAAAAGAGGATTTTGATAATTTTAAACCAGTTTAGTATCGTACTATTTTCTTAACATTTTACTAAAGGTAAAATCACAAAATGGCTACTTTTTTTTTTTAGTATCGTACTAAATCCATATACCACTTTGACATTTACAAACGTCAAAAAGTTATGTTCGCTTAGTTTTTGCACTATTTTAGGCGTGCTTAGATGTAGTTTATTAAGAAAATAGATTTAGTATGGTGCTAGTTAAAAAGTGTTTAAAAATAGGAAAATATTAGTAAAGTGCTTTAGTATTAGTTTAGTATTCAAGCTTTATTTTTAAAGTTAAATGCTGTAAGAGTGTAAATTCGTTTTATTATGCGCTTACTTTCGATATAGGTACTAAAGGGCAAGTTTTGTACTTGAAACAAAAATTTAACTCAATTACGCTGATAGAGGACACGAAAAAAAGTGGGTCCCGTAATTCCTTCTGTCTATACGTCTGTAGGTTAATCTACAGGCTAAGTCGCTGAAGCGATATTTTTTAAATTTTGTGCGTAACCGCTTTAGGTTATTATTGCCTAGATAACTTCTTCAAATATTTTTTTTATCCGCAAAAAAGGCTGCCCGTCATAATTTTGTTTAATGGTACCTACCGTTCATTGATATTAACAGAAAAAACGTAAAGTACATATGTACATATATCCATAAATATTTGTATATTGTTAAATGTTAAGATGTCATTCATAAGTACATAACGCATTAATTGCCTACTAGATGTGTACTCAGCACAAAAACACAAAGATTTTCAAGAGTGATTTTTGATTTGATCACTTCACTCATAATTGTCTAAAGAATAACTGCATTATATTTTGTACAGACTAAACATGTGGGGTAGACTGTATTGCAAAGTAATGGTTTCGACTTTCGAGCCGTTCTCTGAATTAATAGATTACTAATTACATTTATGTTAGTAACACATTATAATTAGACAACTGTTGAAATTTGTTTAAAAATACTGCGATTAGGCTAAAAAAGAGCATTTTTTTTTTTTTTTTTTTTTTTTTTTTTTTTATAACTGCACGCGCTCAAAGGATTATGAATACCCTTATATGTTTTTCTTAACACAGCGCGGGCATCCGGTGGAAGAAGAGAAAGAAGGATAGGAAAGATGTGTGGCGCAATGTTCTGAGACTAGAACTGGTTGGTGTCTCAGATTTATCTCCAGGGTTGGCGGCTGAACTAATGCGGAGAGAATTACCGTGTCTTATTTACTTATGTCCCTTATAATTCGCATTATTTTATTTATTTCGTTGCCATGTTTTGAGGGTATGCTAGTTTACTCAATCACATGCTGTTAGTGTTATGCCTAAACAGCATGTATTGAGCAAAGCAGCAACTTATTTTATGACAATTTTTAGAATTGGTTTTTAATGGAATATAAGAAGACATAGACAACGGCAGGAATCGAACCTGCATGCCCAATTATTAACACAATGAATATGGCTGCACAAACTGCCCAAGAAAGTTTTCAGCCAATCTTATAAAAACGATCATGCTGAAAATTTCGTAAATTTTAGGATCTTACAATGTTGTCTTTTATGAAACCATAACTACCCCCTTATTGTATTTTTGTATATATGTATGTATATCGCATGAATTAGATTTACACACTGGCAATACGTAATGCACTCCAACGGGGTTGAAAATGTATATTTCTCATGAGTTTAGTTCAAATACATAATGTATGTATGGTTTCATACAAATATTAATAGATGTGTGTTGAAAATGCCACGAATGCACATCTGCCTATGAGCTCTGTATTTTGGGGTGCCGATTATTTCTTAATGCATGTATAACATAAGGAAAAACCGTTACAAGTTTCGAAATAAACATCTTTCCCTTTCTCGAATAATACCGCATGTAAAGATGAGGCTTTTGAATAGGAACCTTATTTGAAGTGAAGTGTTTTTATGATGTTAATAATTAGGTATGTATGCAATGTACGAGTATAATGGGCCGGAAAATATATTTATTTGTACAAATATACCTAAATACCCATATAATTTGTATCTCAATTTAAACCATCAGTTCAAACGAATAATATCTTAAATTCAGGAAATTCGTTAGATCCACAAAATTCCCATAGGTATATCTAAATATGACTGATAATATGGTAGGTAGTAGCATATATAATGTAGGATGATATTAAAGTTGGGAAATTGAAATTAAATCCACCCCCAAAACATTTTGTGCTAATTGGCATTTTAACTTTTTTAAAAACACAATCTACCTACACGTTTTAGAGAACAGTAACGGCTGGTGAGCTCAAGATTCAACTAATTAGTCACATAAGTAAGAAAGTTGCCTTTAAAATTAAATTATTATTTTTGAATGAAAGAGATTAGGACTTGGTAAATTGAATAAGGTCATGAGGCTCAGATGTGATATCAAGTTCCTTGAGAATGTGCACGTGTATCTGCAGCTTAAAAAACAAAAAACTTGTTGACATTCCAACCCATAGAACGTATTACTTATAGATAACATTAAAATCTACCTTTATTTATGGCATGTGCTGAATGCCACTACATAACTACAAATTATAAAGCCACGTGACCTTTTAAGCAAAGGGTCCGTCAATTCGCGAAATAGCTAGTACAAACTTTTAGTGAATTGCAGTCTAGCTATGTGTCATATTTTATTGGTCGAATTTCGACCACTGTACGATAATAGTCTTTCACAGTGGTCTAGTGTCAACTAAGGTACATATATCCGATTTTCTTAAATGGGAAGCACTTTTTGGGAAGACAAAAGACGTTAACAGCGTCAAAAGGTCATGAATTTGGTGAGTAACCATACACTCATCAGAGTTTATTGCGAAATCAATATTTTCTTAGGAAGAAAAGTTAACTCTTTGCTGATCGACGTTTATTAATAAGGGGGGTTGGTAGAAAGAATTGCAGATTTAAGATTTTATTTTTCTGAGTTCTTTTAAATAGCTTGTATCCTGTAGATTAATGATGTGCATATATACGAGTATGTTGTAACCGTACTATCTACTTTAAAAACAAACCACGACGTCTGGAGTATCGCATATACGAGTATCTATGAATCATAAATACTGAACGTTATTTTGATCTGAGTGGCCAATATATAATACATTATATGTAAATATATATATGTATGTACATATCTGAATACTGGATAAGTATCTCTCCGCCAACGTTTCGTCCTACGAAACGTTGCGAATCCACACACAAAAATCTCCTAGTTGGTCTTCTCGATAAATGAACTATGCGCTATAGGCAATAACAGTAAATAAACACAAACATCCTGGTCCCAATAATTGAAGGCTAAAGGATATATGTAGGCTAAAAATAGCGAAAGCAAAATAAAAGGAAGCATATTTTTCGTCGCAAAATAGTTTGTCACCCTATCATTTAAGCCGCTGCCACACTGCCACGCTCCATAGTCCATACTGTCACTAACACAAAAAATACCCTCAACAACCACTACCTACACACACTACATATTTATAGATATATAAACTTGTACAGGAATACGCACAATATTCCTGCCATAGGATATACCTATGTATGATATGAACCATCTGCTCTCTTACAGGATGGAGGATTCAGTCTAGCGTGGAGGTGTTTTGTGTGTAAGCACAGTCTGGCACTGGCAGCCAAAGAAAAAAAAACCCTGCAGGACTAAAGGACTCTCATTTTTTGGAAATAGATGATACTGTCGCGTGCCGTATGTTTTTATTACGTTTATATAGGGTCCTTATGTAGGAACATGTAGTATGCTGTTTACATTTCGTGCGGGTGCTCGTAATGTCCTTAGGATATTATGTATGTATGTACCTATAGGCGAGCAGAATGAAAGTGTGACTTTTTGAAATGTGGCTGAAATGTGTAAGCTGAAAATTTCATTTCTTTTTTTATAAAATGTAGGTATGCTCGTATGTATGCATGTTGATATGCCTATCAAAAAATCTTAAATAAGTTACAAATGATCATGAAATATGTGAATAAACATTTGACGACAAATTAAATTGTTTAAGAAATAGCTAACGAATTTAAAATGAGTTTTTGAAAATTATACGTACTTAACTTCGCGTCTGATGGATTTAAAAATGTACCTATCTATAGGCACCTAGGTACCTACCTATAATTTTAAAAACTAAAATATTCAAAGCCTATTTTAAGTAGATAGGCGCATGGTTAAAACTCCACAACATAAATGCCAAATGACAACATTTTGAATAATCATAATCATAATAAATCAAAGAAATTATTTTTTTTATATTTTGTTAAATTTTGCTTTAGTATTTTTATATTTTATTTAATATATTTTTTTATCATATATTTTATTGCACAAAATAACCAAAAAAGATCCTCTCTAGGTTCTTTTTAAAAATATTTTATATAACAACAAAAATAAGGGTACCTGCCATAACCATTATAAAAGAAAGCTTAATTATCTCAAAAACGGCTTTAACGATTTGATACAAAAAAAATCTGTGTATTCTTGTAGTGTACGTTTAGTATTTTATTTACTTATGTAATGCTTACACTGTAAGATATAATATCTTATTTAAAGTGAAGCTTTATAATTTTACAATAGGTAGCTACAAGTTTTTGTTTATGCTTGCTAAAGTTACATATATAAGTGTTAATTAAATTAAGTATTTAAAGAATCAATATTATCTATAAATTTCTTAAATGGATTTAAAGTTTTTTCTGCAATAGAATCGTGCTATTCATGCTTCTTAATTGTCGTGGCAGTGAATTCCATAAACGTGTAGAGCTCACAAAAAACTGGCGTTCAGACGTCAGACAGCTAAAGCGACAGAAAAATAACAAAAAAAATATTATTAACAGTGGGTAAATACGTTAGAATCAATTTTTATATTCGACATTCTCATTAACTGCTCTACCGATTTCGATCAAAATGTTTTTACTGTAGACGCTCTATAAATTCTACATAATGCTGTTTTTTGAAAATTCAATATTTTGGGAACGGGTGAAAGTTTTTTGTTTTTAGAAATATATTTTTTTTAATTTATACAGTTAAATATTTAACATTGTATTTGTTATATATAGTATAATAAAATGCCCGACTGGATCACACGTCCCAACTAAAATACTCTCCAGAGCTTAAGCTCCCAAAATCTGAAAAAGAATCTTGTAAGCCTCTTTTAGGTCCCATTACTATCCTTAGAGTTGATTTCTTGTTACGAAACTTAAATTATTCTCATAACGTTTTTTTATAAGAACTTAGCTCTCTACAATTTTCAAATAATTTAAATCTTATACTTAAAACAAATTTGCCTCCTTTAACAAGACTCCAAGAACTAAGAGTTTTATAAAAATCATGTTTTGAAATTTAAACGCCTATATACCTGCAATCCCATAACAACTGACTTATCGGAGTCTAAGCTATTTTAAAATTCAATATCGAACATTGTAGAATTTAAGGTATACAACATTTTATTACAGGATTCTAATAGGATTTGCAGTTTTCCAGTTGCCACATAGAATCACAAAGTTACTCGTCACACGCCAAGTCAGGGACGTAGTGGAGATTATTAAATGGATGTGATTGTTCTAAAGGTTTTTTCAAATATTTGAAAATGCAAGTGTTTCGCGACCAAAAATTAACACATATCAAATAGTTGAGCATCCAACATTTGTTTTTAAAGGGCTGTGGATTTTAGTGTCATCAAAAAAGAAACATTTTAATGATTTTGTAAATCAAATGTATGATTATGGTATCTCTATTGGGCTCGATATTTTGAATAATAATTTAATATTTCACACTTTTAATGGCAAACAACTGTAATACTCGTAAATTGGCATTCTTCTAGTGTCGTGCTATTTTTAAAAACAATTTCAGGTTTTACTTTTGTAGATGATGCCCCCTTCTCTTACTACATCCGTGATTAATAGTTCACTATATATGTAACTTGTGATCTCGCTCGCTTTTTTTTAAATATCCCCATAATATAACGAACATTCCCATAAGAAGACTTAATATAAACTTAGTAAATGAGAGTGAGTAAAAGTAGAGGAAACCCAACTCTTATAATGGTCTTATTGTAATTATTAAAGGATTCTCTAATCTCAACAGCAGCCATATTTAAGTACGCAACAAAAAATTCTCTGAGCATTTTGAGGGTTAGCACACATATAAAATGTGGATATGTTGAAATTAATTCTAAAAATTATTTATTTTAAGAACCCTTTTTTTTTAAGTACATTTATGTCCATTATAAATTTCACAAACATAAATGACAAAACAATAGCATGTAAAAGATTCTTTCGAATCTCGATACAAGATATTTAACAATCGAAATTGGTATTACTTTAACTTTTCGATGTTTCTCTATTTAAACCTTGTATGAGATGAAAAATGTTACTTGGGTCTTTTTGTTTTGTGACATAAAAAATATCTACCAACAATTACATTTTGTCATTTGTGTAAACGCAGCATTAAGGCTCTTAGTGTGTCATATGGATTACTTTTCAGATTTAATTTGACTCACAAGTTTATTTTTATGCATTTAGGATGGCATATGTATCATCCACTGTAATTTCAAAAATTAATGGAATCCCGAAAGTATCCAAGGTAACCCTATCCTTGATAAAAAGTATAAATTAAATAATTTGAATATGCACTGTTTTAAAGGGGCTTTGTTTTTTTAAGAATTAGTAGATACAATTTAAACCGCATTAATTTTTAGCTCCCATATACGAACAAATAATAAAATAAAATACTCGTAATGTATCGCCATTATATATAATAATGAATAGTGGCATAATAACATAAATGTTACTTAATATGAGTTGGAAACATGTGTCGTAACCTAAATTCTAAATCTAGCAAATAATGAATAGTTGACTTACAAAATAAATACTATCACAAATACATATGAATTGCATCAGTTTTTAGCCATGACATATACACGCAAAAACTTTAAAAGAGTTTGCTTCTTTCAAAAAAAAAAAAACATTAATGTTCTATTTTAAGGTTTTGAAGATATTTTTTATGAGGTGTTGTTATTTGGAAAGCCCGATAAATAATGCATATAACATGAGAAATGCTTTTTGGTACGACAAACCTTTTTTCGAACTAGACTTTTTAGGAATTCTTACACTATCGTTTCTCGAAAATTATACAACAGTCTTCCAGCGGTATAACGAAGCATTAAAAACCTTCCACAGTTTTTAGAATCCGTTAAATTATGGCTTCCTGATTTTGATACTTATAACATTGAATCTTTGCTAAACTACGTCATTTGATGATATTTGTTCTCTTTATTTATTTACGTATAATAATTCAAATATTCTTTATGCATTTCAAATCAATCAAATTCGATAAAATTTATAATAAACTTTTATTCTTTGTTCCTATTCATTTATCATATACGTTATTTACGAGTATAATATGTCCACCCCACAATATAACAAAATCTGTAAATATGGCATTCACTCAATTTTAACATAAAACTCAAATGCTACAACATATTCTCTTTAATTAATTGTATAAATTTTATTATGAAATTAGAAATAAGATATCTAAAAATTGTTAAGAGAATATGATAATAATAAATGAATAATAAATAAAATAGAATAGCAAAATATATTTTTAAGTCGATTTTTTCTTAATATCTTATACACAAAAATTCCTTAATTAAAAAATAAATACTGTTAGGTATGGCAATTTTAAGTATTAAACAATATAAATTTAAAAAGAGAATTTAAAAATAAATCGCCAAATATTGAATTTAGAAAAAAAAAAATGATTTTTTTAATACAAGCAAATATTTTTCGAAAATGTTTATATGCAGTATTGTTAAGAATTTGAAGTGTCTCCTTTCTAAAAAATTTAATCGTAGTCCGCCAACCCGTTTATGAGAGAGTCGCAAATCAAAAAATGATGGTATTGCATTAATAACAAAATACGTAAGCAAAATTTTGGACCAGAATATAGACTGTACCTAAAGTAGTGCACACACTTTTTTTTTTATCAAAATCGTTGGAGCCGTTTTCGCGATAATTAAGATGATAGAAATAATTATTTGGCAAGTACCGTTATTTTTAGTGCTAAAAATCTCGATCATGTTTGCTAATTTTTTTTAAAACAATTTTTTAGATTCCAATTTAAAATAACCTATACCTATATACGTTAAACAGTCTTTGTCGCACAGTTTTTCGCATCTCTGTTCAAACATTGTTTCAATTTGTTAAAGTTCTATATCTGAAAATATTTTAGAACTCGACGATTGTTTTAGACCTGGTCCTGATAGAATTCCATCGGGCGTGTTAAGTAAATGTTTATCTCTGTTGTCTTATTTTGTATTTGTATCTATGCTTTGGATGTTATTTTATAACACCTTTTTACACAAAAAAAAAACTAAATTAAAAAACGACAACGCTCAGTTATTCCAACACTGTTTGATGCTTTACTTTAAAAAATGGTTTCGTCAAAACAAAAGTCAAGTGTTACATATTTAAGTTTCCTAATGAGTATTATTAGAGCGCTCGTTCTCGACGACTGGAGGGAGCGTGCGAGGGACCGCAACTGATGAAAGACCGCAATATGTCAGGCAGCGACCCTCCATGGATCGGTAGCGGGATAAGTAGGTAATTATAAGTAATGAGTCTTACGTTAATTATGATGTTCCAAATGGTAGCCATTTATACCCTGAACTCTATTTATTAACAATTTATTGCTGACACAATTACAATTCCCTTAAGTTAAGGGAATTGTAAAATATTAACATTCTCTTAATGTTAAATGTTGACAAATTTAAGACTATTTGTTTTACATGCAAACAAAATTTTTTATAAAATTTGATTATATTATAAATTTGACCTCTCCTTTTCACGTTGTCTATTTTCTCTGATCTTAGAATAATTCTCCACACTAAAGATTAACATGTTTTATCGAACACTTGGATTCATTAAGCGGTTCCCTACAGATTTACAAAAGATCCATATATCCTCAAGGCATTGTAAAACATTGGTATGTATGTAAAACTTTGGAAATTAAGCCTTTTCCGTTTAGCATTAAACGAATTAAATAAATTAAGACTAAATTTAGAAAAAAATAAGAATTTCGGAATTTTTGTATGTTGCAATTAGTTCTTTATTTTTAAGATATGGATAGACCCTTCTAGGTAAATCCAAAGAAGTGCACGAATCAGTGATTAATTGCGCTCCTATCTTTAAGTGGTTCGCTCTGAATTTATGTTGAAACTTATTTAATATTATCGGAGAGAATGATAAGAAATTAATTTGGCCCACTTTTATTATGCCCCTATGTCAAATTCATGAATTATTTCCACACACACTTCACAATACACATATTCATATAATGAAACTGACTCAAAAAATGTCTGTCATGATTTTGATAAGAAAAAGAATGCTCCTTTAACCAACATGCAGCCCTCACTATCAATGAGTAAACAAAAGCCCGTATACCTATAAAGGTAGATAGGTGTGGAAAAAAGTCTTATGTTTTAACAATAAAAAAATAACTATTTGAACAGTGACACATACGAAATGTGTATGTATGTTTACAAAAAAAAATTCTGTGTATAAGCCACATCATGAACTATGTTGATTATTGAATTCGCGGCGAATCGTTTTGAATTAGATATCATCTTTTCGAGGCGTTCCAATATTCCGTGATTGACAGCTGGATTGTGGAACTTAGATTATTGGTTGAAATAATTTTTTTTAATTGATTCGGCATTGACATACAATTTAAACAATATTGAAATCAATAGATTATGCTGTATATTTACGCAGCATAAGACGAATTAGAGGAGTACCTAATATAGTCTGTTCGAAGAATCAGAAAATGAATGTCCTTTTTGATTGGTAATTCGGAAGAACTCTCCGATCCGGGATTCGAATCGAACAAGTTAACACTCGATTTTTGATTCTGAATTTTAATGTGAGTGACTGTGTAAGGCCTCGGTCACGCACTGAGCGACGAGCGACCGAGCTTGTCCTTTTACAGAGCGACGTCGTCTGCGACGATGAATAAGTGATATTCTTTACAATGCCTTTGTGAAGATCTTTTCGTCGTAAGCTCCTACTGAAACCAGGGCAAGGAATCAAGAACAATCAATCCGTTACAACAGAAGCAGTATTTCGGCTTTAAATTTAAGAAATGAGCTTACTATGTACTTTTGTGAGCTTGGAATTAAAAAAAAAAAAGAAAATATTTGAATAAGAAATTACGTGAACAGTTACAAATGTTTGTAACCTCTCCCATTTTGTATCACTAATATTCCTATTTTTAAAATCTTTTTCTTTATACTGCCATAAAACATGTCGGCTTTAAACAGCCGAAATTAAACTCTAATGTCTATACTGGTCATCTTTCTTTTACGTCGCTCAGCGATCAACTACAAAATTAGACCATGTTTTAATTCTGAGCGACGTCGCTCTGTCGCTTAGCAGCGTCGCTCGTCGATCAGTAACATCATTGCCATATCTATAAGTTTTAATATTTTCTATTTTTGTTGGTCGCTCAGCGACATCGCTCGTCGCTCAGTGCCTGACCGGGGCCTAAGGTGGGAAAAAACAAAACTACATGAAAAAGTAAGAATGGGCGATATTCATCGAACTTGGTAAAAAATCGTTGTTAGACGAAAAAAATATCGAAGTTGAAGCATGTGAAACATCGCAGGATCAATGTTAATATTTAAAACATCGAATTCGAATAAGCTGAAATCCTTTGTTCATGCTAATAAAAGTTACTGCACTTCAGTGGAACTACGCTCAAAACTATGTGAAATTGTATGAATTTCAATTGCCGCTTAGTTGTATGTTGTATGTAGCTCATACGTACGAAAAGCGAAAAGAAAATTACGATAAAAAACATTGTAACAATTTTCAAAACAATGAAGGTAGGTATTTTAAATTTATAATACCTATATTGAATTTTTAATCGCGTTTTGAACGTGCTATTATTTTCCAAATAATGAATTAAAAAAACATCGAAGTTGAGAAACATAGATAATTCTGATTCGATGTTGTTTTTTTTCGATCTTAATATCGATGTTTTTCAATATCGCTCATCCCTACACAACATTGTTATTGACAATTCGAATTTGATATATTCATGTGAGTGTATGCTTGCTTTTGGTTTTGATTCTGACTCCAAATCCAGAAGGAAATACATATGTCTTATATCCAGGAGATGAACTGTAATTTGATATCAATCGAACAGTTTCAGAAGCTTTCCGGCCGGACGACCAATCGAAAAGCCCATAAGGGCTCCTTTTGAGATGGGTTCATCTTCTTTGATAAACACAAAAAATTCGTTTTCGATTTAGATAATTGTGGTCGAATCCAAAACGTCAGGGCACCTTAATTACGCCACTGTTAAAAAAAAAATAATATCAAATTCATTACAATGATGAAAATCAATCAAATCAACTTACAATCAAAGAAGGTAATAAGCAAATTTAATTTGAAGCTTTTCGTTCACACGAACCACTTTTTCCATGAATACCTATTCCTTGACACACATCACCTAGAACTTTATTCTAAAAGAACTCCCATAGATTCTCATCATCACATTAGGAACGATATGGTTTGAATGGTTTAGAGACCCATAAACATAAAGCACACAATTTATCCTCGCATATTACCTAATCCGACAACAATAGGAGCTTAGCTATAAATTACTTAGCTCTATTGTGTGTTTTTTGGTGCCACACAATGTGCTTAGGATTATTATGGAGACTTCAATGCTCCTTCCAAAAGAATCTCCATCTCCAGGGCCAAAATAATATTCTGCTTCTTCAAGGGCCAACACATCAGCAAAAAAGACGATGAAGAATAGTTGCTTTAAATGATGCAATGCATCTTATTCTTTTTTTTTTTTTTGTCTGACATGTTATCTCATATGCTTCCACATTGCACAATGCACAACACATACCGCACACGCCAAAGGGAACATCAAACATAAAGGACAAACGAGGGAATCCCGATAATTTGTGATAAAATTTCTGAAGGGAGAGAGTACGAGTATATTCCTACATAGCTATTAAACAGGAATTTCAATCATCGAAGATGTGAGCAGAAGACGTTTAGTCTGATATACTTTTGCTGAAACTGCGCGAAACTAAAGAATTTAGGTACACAGCTATAAGATATAACTACCTACCTAACCTACATGATACTCGTAACTATTGTCAATGTCGAGTAGAAATATAAAGTAAAGTACCTACCTCTATTCTGCCTGCGATCAAAAAAAAATTAATAAAACCGAAGGGCAGATGTTTCTTTGCAGAAGTCGAAAGTTTATGTTATGTGGTGTGACGTTCCAGAATAGTTAATTGGACCAACCCTGCGTACATAGTATAATGATGAGAAGATTGGACACATTGTAATCGAATGCTGGTTAGACAAGCTAGCACTCACAACTTTAGCTTATGGTATCTTGTTCCTTATATTATAATGTTCATTTTATATAGGGGCTATATAAAAGGTGTGTCTTCTTACCGCCTATTCCGGAACTACTTTACTTGGTTGACTGTGTACATTGTTGTTTTGTCGCACGACAATGAACACCTTTATTCGATATCTTATCCATGCCGGCGGTATTTTATTTTTGTTGTGAAACCTTAAACCGTGTAAAATGCTGATATATGTACTTAGATACATACATAAGAAGAAGAAGAATAATTTTTAAAAATGCACGTACCTATACTAAAAAGTATAAAAAGTGACAAACATTTATTTTCTATTTGTTTTGTTTTTTATTTCTACAAAAATTCTTCTTCGAATCAGAGATTGCAGTACCTATACTTTTTTGTAATATTAAGATGAATCTGCAATCTGCTAAATTGGTCGAGCAAAATATTAATCGAAATAAAATACGGTGATAAAATCCCTCTATGGCAGCGAACTTCAACTGATCTGTGTCAAAAATGTACAGAAAATTAGAAGAGCTACTTGAGTTTTAGGCTCTAGGTCATTGGACACGTATACAAACAGCAATCACACGATACTTTGTCTTTTCTCCATAATCATAATCTTAATTTAAGGTTCTATTAAAACATCAACAAAATTGTGCACGTACCTACATACTTGCTCTTTATTATTATGTGAGTACCTATAGAGGAAATAATAATTTCATTTTGAGTTGTAAGAGGCAGATCAAAATTACTTTTGGAAAAAAAATGTGTTGATAGCGAAGACGAAAAACGTTGGTCTCATAATTCTGCCAGCCTGTCAGTCTGTCCGTGAGTCTACAGCCTAGACAGTAGGATGGATTTTCTTTAAAATTGGTACTCGTATATACCGACATATTTTTTTTTCGGTAATATGGCGATAAGGTTTTTTTTTAATTTTTTTGAAAGACCAAAAATAACGGTGCTTGCCATACATTTTTCAGTCGTAAAGGTAAATCTTATTTTCGGCTCCAGCAATTTCTATTAAAAAATTCAGCTTGGGAAATTTATTTCTTGGTAATTTTTTTTTGGTTTTTTGAAAAGATGGTTATTTTTTGGTTTTCAATTTTTTTAGAAAACTGTTCATATGATTTTTTCGAAATGTTTTACTGAGAAGCTCCTAAAAGATTTAAACAGTGTCAACATTTCAACTTTTTTTAAAATTAAAAACAAACGTTTTTTTTTTTTTGAAAACTCAGTACATATTTCGAAAACGACTTAATAGATTTCTTCGAAACTGTAAATACTCATCTTGACATTATATAGAATGCACTTGAAAAAACTATTTTCCACAAATACAAATATAAGCAAACCGTGTTTTCTCAAAAAGGGCTCCGAGAATTTTGATGAACTTTTAGGTAAACAATATTTTATTTTTCGTTCTTATTAGTTCTTATTAACGGTAAGTGCTTCCAATTATCAATCAATTTTTTGCTTAAAGAAAAATCGTGACTTTTTAAATTAAAATTTAATACACATATTTATAATTACTCAAATTGGTAGTCTTCTTTTCTTAAAAATGTTTTCAAAATGTAAACGTAAAAACACATTTAAAAACAAAACCTCCAACGATTTTTAATTACTTGCGATTATAGGTACTATAAGGCAAGTTACGTATTCGTAAAAAAAAATTTTTTGTTTAACAGTCAATCATGACATTACTATCATAGAGAACACAAAAAAAGTTGGGCCCGTAATTCCGTCTGTATGTCTATATAACGATCTATACCCTAAACGACTAAACCGATTTGGTTCAAATGTGGTACTTAGGCGTATTTGGTGATTGTCCAAAATATATTTTTGAATCGTCGTTTTAGGACCAAATAAACGGTACTTGCCATACAAATTTTTCTACCATCTTAATTATCTCAAAAACGGCTCTAACGATTTTGATAAAAATTGGCGTGTGTACTACCTTGGGTATGGTCTACATTTTGGGTAAAAAAAAATTAAAATATTTTGTTATTAATGGTACCTGCCATACAACCATTTTATTGATTTCCGACTTTCTCATAAACGGCTCAACGGATTTCGATAAAACATTTTATACAGGAGCTCAATCAAATTCTAAATAGTATTCCATTTCAAAATTTTCGAAAAGTAGTTTTTTTGGATTTTTGATAAAAAAAATATTTTTTTTGTTGAAAATTCAATATTTTGAAAACGGGTGTACAATTTTTACTGAAATTTTGTTTTTGAATTTGTATTATTAAATATTTAAAATGTTCATACCAATTTTTTTTTAGAAAAAATTTAAGAATTTTTATATGTAAAAAATTAAGTGAAAAACGACTTTAAAAATACATTTTGCCGTTTCTATTAAGAATATTTTGCATGTTATGTGATCGAACATAGGAGCAAGTACGTGATCCAGTCGTGCATTTTATTTTTTATGCATATATTCATATTTGTAAGAATGAAAATGGCATCTTTTTACTTGCTATTATGTACAATAAGGCAAGTTTTGCATTTGGAAATAGTTGAACTCGAAATTTTCATTAAATTCGACATTATGATGATGGAGACATGATTCGGCCTGAGGAAAATAATCTGAATTTATCCTCTTCAATTTTAGACGAAGCTTAATACGTAAGATTTTACTTTTCTGAATTGGTCGATTGTCAAAAAAAAGTATTATCAAACATTTAGCCAAACGACTAAAAAAACAACATAATAGCTTCCTAAATTTTATCAAAATTCCCTGGAATTGTACAATTTTCACATGATGTTCTTTTTACTTGTGATATACTTAGAACATAGGTATCTACTATAGGGTAAGTTTTTGCATTTGGACAAAAAATCGAACTCGAGATCTTATTCAAATGACATATTTAGTTTTTAGGATAAGCCGCGTTATAACTATTTAGTATTTAGCGAGTTCAATTCTCACCCCGAACGTTTCGCTACGACCACGCTTGATGTAATTCGCAGCGAAACGTTCGGGGTGAGTACAGAATTGAACTCGCTAAAAACTAAATAGTTATAACGCGGCTTATCCTAAAAACTAAATATGTCATATGTAAACAACCGCGAAAATATTAAAAGTTACATTATTCAAACTTGCCATGACGATGGTAGAGAACACCAAAAAATTATGTCCCACAATTCCATCTGTCTGTTTGTCTATACAACAATCTACAGCATAAAAGGCTGAAGCGATATTCTTCAAACTTGGTACGAAAGCGTTTTAGGAAATTGTCTCAGATAGATTTTTGAATCGTTTTTTCATATAATATAACATGTATAATATTAATAACCAATTTTGATTTCCGACTTTCTCATAAACGGCCCTACGGATTTCGGTCAAAATTCTTATATAGGAAGTGTTCCTTAATAATACTGCATACAATTTTTTTTCAAAAAATATATTTTTTTTTAATAAAATATTTCGAAAATGGACGGACTATTTTGTTTTAACTTAATTCTTAAATTTATATTATCAAATACACAAAATTGTCATACTAAAAAATTTGTTAGAAAAAAATTTACGAAATTTTGTATACAAAAAATTAAGTAAAAAAGACAAAAATTATATTGAGCTGCTTTTCTACTAAAAATCTTTTGTTTAAGACGTGATCGAAAATAAGAGCAAGTATGTACATGCATTCCAGTCGTGCATTTTATTTTTTAGTGACTTAATTATTGAAATGGTTTATTTTTTAACTCGGCTGAGTTTCTCAGCTCAAAAAAAAGCTTTGAGGTACCTACCTAACATATGCCTTCAGATATTAAATTGCCTCTCTCATTTTCAACGCTACTTAGCTCTCTTAATGATGCTCAAGGAATGCCGTAGTGCTTATCTGCCTAAGGTATTATATTAAAATTCATCACTTATATTTTTACCAGCGAATAGAAACTAAACTTCATCTGAAGTATCACCAGGTAGAATATTTTTTGTTAAAAAAGTAATGAAAAAATAAAAGTTTAATGTATTGCCCTTTGTCAGATTCCTCATAGAGTTGACTGAGTCACAGCAACGCAGCGATATGTTTGAATGAATCTTACTTCGGAGAGTGATTCTTTATAGATATGAGTACATAAACACAATATTCATAAGTTTGAAAGGTGGGGTCTGGGGTATGTTTATATCTGACATCTTGCCGTGTGAGTCTTTTAAACTTCCGATCAACCACAGCTAAACGAAAATGAAAAGCCTTTGTTTATTGCTCTAAAGTCTAAATAATATGTCTCACCACAAATTCACCAGAAATTAATCGAATGCGAGTCACCATTGTTAAATATGATAAATATGTAAGTGTATTTGTTTACATATAGAAGATTATTATGGACTGGTGGGTTATCTTGAAAATGATCCAGAAAAATATTATACAGGAAATCAGGATTACGACATTTTTTTATATTAATGGTACCTTAGGTATCTCATGAGTCCCATCTGTAAGGAAGAGCTTCATTTTCTCATCATCTTTTGAATTAATAAATATTAATAAAAAATACTCCAACTTATTAATGTTTTAACTCAACTCGAACTAAACTACATAATAATGTGGTGAGGTCATAAGGTTGATTTGTTGTCATTTTTCAAGAATTGAAAAAATAGGCTCTGAAAGTTTTGTGAAGTTCTAAAATTGCTGAAGTTCAAGTTCAAAAAACGCTGTCATTAAAAATTACATTCGGAGTTAGTATTTCTAATGTATTGATTGAAGATGCGTGAATCAGTGGCTAGAATTTAGTGATTTCTTCTACAATGTTGTCTCTTTTTTTGCAAGATATTAAGCGAACTTGTCAGCTAGTTCAAAGGCGAGATCACCCAGATCAAGACTGAATTTGGACATTTTCGGCAAACAAAACAACTCCTTTAATTGTGTGCATCTATCTCTCGTCGACGTTTTGCCTACACCATTAATTGGCCAGAAGTCTCTGAAGTCAGCTGTCAAACAATTTCCTCCTGGCTGAGCACAATAGCGACGGAGCTGCAGCTGAAATAGCTGCGAAAATATTAAATGCATTCAAATTCAATGACGAACTGACATCAAAATGTAGCACGTACGACATTTACTGACAGCTATTCCAGGTACGGCCCCACCTCCAATTACATCACTATAAAAGGATCATTGTGTTCAGCCAGTAAGTCAAGAAATAACTCCTTTAATTTAATGCGAGCTGCATTTGTGTTTGAATTATCAGCTGTTAGTTTTCTATACCGGTTCAACTTTATATGAATTGTCTGTGCATTCAGTGGTTTTTTTTATAACTTCCAGAATTGTGAAGTACATAATCATTGACATTTGCAAAAAAAAAAAACTGTAATTTTAAATATATTTCAGATGACAAACATTTTTGCTGGTCTTTCAGATATATGTATATGTTTTAAATGAAAATATCGTCGGTATACAAGCAGAAGGCACTAAAGTCATTTTTTAGGTTTTTTACATTTTGATGCAAGGTGGTCCAAAACGATGATATCTATGCACTGAATATACACCGAAAGCCATTTTATTTTGACATCTAATACTGTTAAAAACGCACTAAGTTGACTTAGTGCATTTTGGCTGTCATTCAAAAATACTAAATATATGGTATAAAATGACTTAATGCTTTTTAACTGTCAGTAAAGCTATACATTTGTAAATTTAATGACTTACATTAAATTGGTACGGAATATAATTTAACCTTTTTTATATCGAAGAAAGATCAATGTTTGCTGTGCAGTAAATACAAAAATGCATCTTCTGATGCAAAACTTGTAATGTATACAGCAATTACCCGAAAATATTGTAGAACTGTTTATATGTTGGTATAATTGCGCTGGCCAGAACAAACCAAGAGTTCTTAAATTTAAATATAATTCATTATGTTAACGATTTTAATACTATTGACGATTTTTATACCATTAACGATTTATTAATTATTTATTATTTATTTATTTGTTGAAATAATTTATAAAATTAATTTGTAAACTATTTGTTTTTTAAAAGCATCTGGGCAGTAAAACCATACGATGCCGTGTTTTAAATTACATAGTATGTACATATATTTACATATATATATATATATATATATATATATATTTTTTTCTTAATCAAGTTTATAAATTTACTAAAAGAGAATTTAGAACAGTGATTATGTCATATTTTATCAAATTTATGGTGAGCGGATGTTGCCTTTTTAATGTTTCCGATGGATCGGACATCGGATGGATTCAGTATTTAAGATAATTTCTTGGACACGTGCGTCGTCTGATCCTGATGCGTCAATTTGGCGAGATATAGGACGTTCAAAAAAGATATGCCAATAGATATAGAATTGTTAAGCAATTTGTACATGTTTCGGGTTCTTCAGAGGTGTAGTAGTGTTGCGTGTTGAAGGATGTTTTTCCAACTCTAATTCTGAAGAGTTTAATGAATTCTTCTCTGTTAAGAGATGCATTGTATGGGTTGCGTGTGTATTCATGTTGGTGTTTTCGAAGGAATGTTTCGGTGTTGAGCCAACTTTCTTTGAGTTCTTTTTTGTGATCTTCGATCAATGTTCTGCGTAAAAGCTGATAGAATTTTGGATATTCTACAATAAGTGTATAATTAACTGCTGTTTTTGCGGCTGAGTCAGCAACTTCGTACCCTTTGAGTCCAGAATATCCAGGATTTAAATACTATTAACGTTCTTAAGACTCTTCGTAGGGGTAGGAACACTGTTCCAAAATATTAGGCATTAAAAGACTGGCCTAAATTATATAAAGAACCTGTCAAAATAAGCGAAATCCAAATAAAATCTAATGGAAAAGTGTAAAAAAGAAAGTTACCGAAATTTTCCATCATTGGCTTGAATCATAGCCGTGGCAACCAAAGCGACATTGAATAGTGTCTATTCATTTTTTAATGTATTAACTATAACTAAAAAAATTATACTATATAATTACTATTGTTTGACTAATTCTACTAACCTTATATTATTTTTATTCTATTATTCCTCTAAGGCCCGTTTGCTGATACGAATCATAAATATTTATGTTCTACTTAAATAGCTTAAGGGCGATATACATAGGTACAGGACAAGTTTTGCAGTGGAAAAAAATCGATTTAACCAAACTTGACATTACAAACAAAAAAGTGGGTCCCAGAATTCCGTCTGCACAACGAGCTGAACCGATTTTCTTTAAACTTGGTATTTAAGCATTTTAGGTGATTGTCTAAATACATTTTTGAATCGTTTTTTTTAGTCCATTTACCATCTTTATTATCTCGAACGATGCTCTAATGATTTTATTTAAAAAAGGTTTGTGCAATACTATAGGTATAGTCGTATAGTCCACATTTTGGTACAAACATTTTTGTTAGAAATTTTGTTATAACGCTTACTGCCATACAACCATTTTCTTGCTTTTGGAGTTTTTCATAAACGACTCAATTGATTTCGATCAAAGTATTTATGTAGGAGGTCCTTTGAATTCTAAATATAATTGCATACCAAAATTAAAAAATATTTTTTTGGATTTTTGAAAAATAAGAAACACTTTTTTTTTGTTAATTCAATGTTTCGAAAATCGGTGGACGGTTTTTTAATTAAATACATACATAAAATTGTCAAACTAAAAAATTTTTTAGAAATAAATTTACTAAATTTTGTACATAAAAAAGAAAAGTAAGAAAAAACTAAAACCTATATTGAGCTGTTTTTACTGACAATATTGTGCTAAATGTGTGATCGAACATGAGAACAAGTACGTACGATCCAGTCATGGTTTTACTGCGTATGCATTGGAAAGAACGTTGACACGAATTCTTGTATCAATGCATTGCCCATTAACGTTCCGATTAACTCATACCCAACGTCGCTCGTGCCGCAGTTTTCAACCGCTCTTTGTCGGTTTTGGTTTTAAAATGAACTAGCTGATTTCTGTCATTTATGTATCTGTAGTGTAAGCAAAATATGTAGTTTGTTTTATTCATTAATAAATTGTACACTTCTTTAAAATATCATGTTTTTGGTTGCGATGACCTTAAAAGATAATGACATTTATATTATTGTCAAAAAAGTTGGCGAAATATATCTATATGAATATATTAAGGTAATAAAGCACTACATACATACATACATTCTACAAAAATCCAACATGACGCTTATGTTGGTTCGATTTGACTAACATCGTTAAATTCATAGGACAATAACACCAAAAAGTTAAATTAATAAATAAAATGTCTTACAGTACAGATGGCATCTATTGTCGATTGTTCTTAAATGTTTAAATTTTAACGTTTTTCAGCGGTTTATGTATATTTAGAAACAATTTTGGCCACTCCATACCATGAGCTATGAGCATCCTAAGTCCATTTTTACATAGGCCGTCTTATTGTAGCTTATCGCAGGGTTTCCGTATTTTTTTTTTACTACATATTAAGGTAGGTGAACCAAATAAGGCCCACCTTATTGTTTTTCGTAAATAACTTTAACATCTTGATAAATATTTACACGAACTTAATATATTATAAACAATAGTAATATTATACACAGAAAAGTCTTTTAAGTTAAAAATTTTGAAAACGAAATATATTTTTCGATCATTTTGAAAAACCTTACGTTGGGCCTCATAGGAGCAGGGCTTCGTAATAAGGTCCATAGATTTTTCTGTTAAATTTAATTGGAATTGTTGCTGAAATAAAATATTAAATCAAATAAAATTAAAGAAAAAGGCAAAATCATCCGTAATTAAAATAATTGTCGGTGATTTTTATTCATCAAAAACAAGCAAAAGAATCTCCTTGGTTAAAAAATAAATTAATTTTGAATGTAAAAATAAACAGCCTTCTTGACTTAGAAACCTTAAAAGTAAATCATTTAATTTTTAACGTAAAATAAACAGCCTTCCTGACTAAAAAATATTAAAACTATATAAATAAATAAATTAACTGTTAGTGTATAATTAATTAAAAAAAAACTTTAAAACTTAACAATACCTTGGACATTCGCAATTACTCGTCATCAGCCGTTAGTCCCACACACTGTTCGTGATACCAAACACCGCAAGCCTGACATTCTCTCATGTCTTCCATACGACCAAGCAAGCCAAGCTCCTCAGGTGCCATGATTTTGTACTTCGGGTGCGTGAAGTGTTCAGAACTCCATTAAAATATCAATTTTTATTCGGTTTTTAATATTACAATAATTTTCCTCAACAAATAATTTAACAATATATCCTTTACAATAGGTTATCTTGAAATAAACTAATAATAACAATTTTATATAATTTGGAAGAGTCCACGGCCCTGGTCGAAAAACAAAGGCACAAAGTTCGTGGGATAGAGTCCCCGGCCCTTTTTTTCAGCTAATCTCTGCCTGGACATATTGAAGCAAATTTAACGTAATACAAAATTAATTTTTCCATATACTTAAAAGGGCCCAGCCAAATTTTTGAAGGGCCTTGTTAGGAACATTAATGACTTTTTTTTATAAGATCATCAACAAAAATCTAGCAAATATATATAAGTGAAACTGGCAATAAATATCTACAATTAATATATTTTATGATAAAAATTAACAATTGTACTTACTTGATTAAATTAGTCGAAAAAGTAAAAATTAATGTAACTTTTTTTTATATAAAAATCTAGTTCGCGTCACCTCCAAATTCTTATTCGACTGGCTCACCTATCTTATTTTACTTATTCATAAATAATTAACTAAGCAATGCTTTTCAATGTTTGCGCACCTATATTTATTACACAAAAAAAAAGAAGAATCTACTTTCTTGCATATGACACAATGGTGTGTAGGATGTTTCTTTCATGTGAATAAACTAGTTACCTATAGTTAAGGAAGTAGTATAAGGAAATCTGCAAGAAAAACAGATTTTTTTTGGGGAAGTAAATAAACAATCAATAATTTATTATATCTTCTATAATGTATAATAAAGTAAATTGATATAAACGGCACTAGAAATAAAGATACAATTATAAACATAATGCGGCAACACTGATAAATATATAAGTGGTAGTTGAATTAGTGTTCGTTGTTTGGAAAATTTTGTTGACACTCTCTGATCCCATAGTCATAATTCGTAAGTAATTTCTTAACGAAATATTAACGTTTTGCAAATTCGAGGCTTTTTTATTTATGATAATTTTGTTATACCACACAAAAATGTATTATGTTGTTGCTATTATTATTTAAGTCGGCCTTGAACTTTAAAGGGTTTATTGCTTGTTGCTGGAGATCAGAATTGTGAAGAAGATTATGTCGGTAATGAAATTGTTACTATGACAATACAAAAAATAGATATAAATATAAAATTGTGGCAAACCATTTCGCGGTACTAAATAAAGAATTTTTGTCTTATTCATATACAGAGAGACTAAAGTTAAATTTATGTTTGTAGATATGCTTGATGAAATTGTTGTGGAAAAGCTTTATCTATATAAATCTAAATGTGTAGGTACCTAAGCGCTTGGAATAGGATTTTTTTTAAATTCTAATAATAAGATACATGAAGTATCTTGTTGGTAATACACATTATTACCTATGGAACAACTTTAAGGCTGAACATCTTTCACTCAGGATATGTGCTGGTCAATTTCTAGAACTTCACCCCTTTTAGAGCATCAAACTTAGACGCGATAGAGCATAAACAATAAACACTTTGGTACTCAACATAGAAATAAAATGCACGACTGGATCGTACAAACTTGCTCTTGTAGCTAACAACTTTAATGTAGCTAAACATTGACGCTGTTAGCAGGTAGTCTTATTATCCTGTGCAGGCTTAAATTTGATTGGATTATTGGACAAATTAGAAAAATCAAAAATCGTTGGATCGGATTTTCAAAAAAAATAACGTTTTATTTAAAAAAATTTTAAATCATTTTTAGAAAAAAAAATTTAATTTTTGAAAATATTAAAAAAAAATTGAAGTAATTATTTATTTATGTATTTACATACCCAAATTTAATTCCAAAAAACTGCGGCAATAATGCGGAGAATGTTGTTTTCTAGGTCGTTAATCGTCTTTGGCGTATCGCTGTAGTGTTGTTTAGCGACTTCACATTCAACCAAATATGAGCTTCATCGCTGAACAAAATTTTCTTGTAAAAATCATGATTTCGTTTCGAGCCCATCTGTCGAGTGTACTGTGCGCCGGCCGTGTCCAGTGTTTGTGCGTGATAAAATGACATACCAAAATAAAAATAAATCACATTACAGATGACAAAATGGATATCAATGCACACAGCGCTGCCCCAAATTTAAGTTTTATACCTTAAAGAAAAAAAACACCATTTACTTTGGTACAACGAACGATAGATTTTTTGTTGCAGTTGCATAATTTTATTATAATTACAAAGCTTTAAAAAAAGTGCATTTTTGCCCAAGGACGAATCACATAAAAGTTGAAGTAGATATAGATAGGTACCAATTCTAATAAAATTTATTGCCTGCGAGCAGTAGAAATCAAATGAGATCTATAATTTTCTTAAAATATGGGACAAATGGAACCATATACATTTCAAAAATTACTGTTTGAATTTACTAAATGCTAACTAAATATATAAATATGTAGCTTTATTCTTAAGATACAATTATTTTTATCTTAAAAAACTGAACTGAAAGTGACATACGTGGTGAGTTCAAATAAAATGCACGACTGGATCGCACGTAGATTCTTAACACCTAATTTCAAAAAAAAAAAATGTCCGTTTCCGAAATATACATAGGTACAAATATTGAATTTTCTAAAAAAAAATCCAAAAATATATTTTCGAACAATTTTGGTACTGCATACCATTTATAATGTGAAGGACGTCCTGTATAAAATTTTTTAAATCGAAATTCCTTGAGCCGTTCATGAGGTTATATGACAGATAGGTACCGTTAATAGAATTCCAATTAAAAGTTTTTGTAAACTATACTGGACCGATTTTTTGGCAAAATCGTTAGAGCTGTTTTCGCTATAATTGAGATTTTACATTTTTTAGCCCAAAAATGTATATCACAGGTACCGTTATTTTTGAGGTTAAAAAAATGAATTTAAAAATAAAGAATCGGGGGTGGCCGTGGCGCGATAGTTGTGTGCTCGCCTGTCAAACTCGTGGTTGCAGGTTCGATTCCTGCCGTTGTCTATGTCTTCTTATATTCCATTAAAAACAATTCTAAAAATTGTAATAAAATAAGTTGCTGCTTTGCTCATTACATGCTGTTTAGGCATAACACTAACAACATGTGATTGAGTAAACTAGCATACCCATAAAAAATATGACAACGAAATAAATAAAATAATGCGAATTATAAGGGACATAAAGACATGGTAATTCTCTCCGCATTAGTTCAGCCGCCATCCCTGGAGATAAATCTGAGACACCAACCAGCTCTTGTCTCAGAACATCGCGCCACACATCTTTCATATCCTTCTTTCTCTTCTTCCACCGGATGCTCGCGCTGTGTTAAGAAAAAACATGTAAAAGGGTATTCATAATCCCTTGAGCGCGTGCAAAGTTATAAAAAAAAAAAAAAAAATCGAGCCATCAGGCACCTAAAACTCTTAAGTATAGATACAGAGTTTGAAGAAAATCGTTTCAACCCCTTAGGGCCTGTAGAGCGACCTACAATTAGACAGACAAAAGCAATTTCGGGACCCATTTTTTGGTGGCCTCTATTATCGTAATGCCAAGTTTGATTAAAATATCGAGTTCGTTTTTTTTTTCAAATGGAAAACTTGCCCTATAAGTACCTATATCGCAAGTAAAAAAGTATTACGAGTAATATTGTACATAAAAGCAATAATATATGATGGTAAAATTAAAATAACATTCAATTTATTTGCAATTATTCATCCATATGAATAGTAATTTAATACAGATTTTAAATATATTTGTTTAAGTAAATTGGAATTTCAACAACCTCCTGCTGAGATACATTATTCCGAAATAACAACCTATGTTTTCGAATTTCAATTGTTTTTCGCCAGCACAAAATTCCATACAGGGAAAGTTCGTTCAATTAAAAAACAATTAGATTAGGTATATTTAAGAAAAAAATACTCAAAGTATTACCAACAATAAATTGATTAAGTTAGGTATCGTATACCCACAAAAATAAAGTGAGTGAAAGCTGCAAATTCAATTTTTTTTTTAAATGTGTTTTTTAAACTGTTCGACAGAGAAGAGCTAAAGAATGTTTTTGAAAATTTCAATTTAACTTAATAAAAATATGTAATTACACGTCATATTAATTGTTTCTACAAAATACAACTGAAGTGTATGTTCAAGTTAAGAAGATACTTTAATACATACATATATGTATGTATTTACCAACTTTATAAATTTATGAGCTGTATGTTGTATTTGTTCTGAACATTTTAAAAGTTTTTTTAATTGGAAAGAGAGATTGAAACAAAAGTTAAAATAAGTAGGTAGCTACATACATTATAAATTGATTAGTGAGACATTGAAACTGTGCTTGTGGACGCTGAAATATAAAATACTCTGTTTTTGGGTTAGTAGCAAATAGGTAGGTAGGTAATTTAGCTGTTTCCTAATTTTTGTATTTCTACTTAAGTGCATTTTGTGGTAGAAAGTAATAATTATGTTATCCTGAATGCTGATGTTCTTTTTTTTTAATTAACTTGGCAAAACTTTATTTAAGGAGGATTTTTCAATTTAAAATTTTTGAGAGATTAATTGTGTTAATTATCGCGAAAAACTTTTGTTGCTTGCTCAAATCAACCCTCGAGCATCGAAAAATTTCTCCCGTGATTCGCCTGCAGAAAACAATACTCTTGGCGAGAGTTGTTGCCACATAGCATGTGTGTTTTCTAAATTCCAATAGGGACGGGTCGATTTTACATTATTACTTTTGTCTAGAATTCGATTTTTTTTTTAAATTCATTTTTATTTCATTTTAACTTATAACTATCTTAAAGCTAGACAAAAATTCTAGAATTCGATGAAATATACATAGATGCAAACATGTCGTTGAAACTTGTAGGCGAGTTTTTTGTCACTAAAATTTGATTACTCAATGAACATTTTGCTTAAACGATTTGATAATTGGTTAGATGCCTTATAGACTGTTGCGATATCCTACAATTTTACTCTGTTCAACCGATAAAATTGCATTCGAAAATTTTCCCCAGGAATAAAGAGAATACAGTTATATTCGCTTATAGTGACTTCGGTTATAACGACAATTCGGTTATAAAGACGAAACATAAAGGTAAAGTTTGGTTTCGCAATAAATAGTGAATAATATCTTTCGGTTATAACGACTTCGCCTATGATGGCCATTTCGGTTATAACGACTATTATGACGGGCTATGTTTGTCATGAAATTCGGATGTAACGACCGAAAACAAAATTAAAGAGAAGTTTCCCATTTTTTTCCTTTTTCCTGTCTAGACATAATACAGTTAGGCTTACATATTTAGATATATATTTTATTTTGGTTGATACAAATTTGAGTCAGTTGCGCTTGTTTTAGTTATTTTTCTTGAAAAGTGTCATTTGTGTATGGTACATACTTCAAAGCTTATGTAAAGTAAGGAAACTATTCATTCTGTCAATTTCTCGAACAAATCAATGTGTTTTATTCTTTCGGATGTAGCGACATTCGCTTATAACGACGGAAAATTTGTCTCCCATGAGTGGTCGTTATAACCGGATTCTACTGTATAGTCTTTTACGATCACTTGACTTCTCTTACGTGATCATACAAAAAATCAGCTAACAAACAAAACACATGTACAATTTTCTCTCTCTAAATTGAATGTTCTCAAGCCAAGTATGTATTAATTATTATTTTTAAAAATAATTTTTCTCAACACCAATTTTTGTTTTCGTTGTAAAGAACTGTATAAGCTTGACACAAAAAATTATTATAAGATCCAAATAAATTGTGTAGCACTTTGAATCATCAATTTGGCAGCACTGACCAATGAATAGAAATCACACTGTGATCCATATTTTACTTCCTTTGTAGGTATTATAGGACAAGTTTTTCATTTATTAAAAAATTGAACTAGAGATTTTAATCAATCAAACTTGACATTACGATGTTGATAAAAAAATCTGTGCACTCCTTAGATATATGTATATAGTCAAAATTTGGTCTAAATATTTTTATTTTTTTAGTATTAAAAAATATTTTTTTTTCTGAAATTCAATATTTCGAAAACCGAGTGAACGATTTTTTTTGAGTTTATGTTTTTAAATTTATAATGTTAAATACTTAAAATTAATATTTTAATATCTAAATACTAATAAATAAATTTGTTCATTTTTGCTCAAGTTTTGATAAGTTAACAAGAGATTTGATAATAGGTACCTATTTATTTTTTCAAGGAATGATGGTTAAATCTGCCGAAAACATAGATCTGCAAGAATGATCTAAACTCAAAAATAAATCAATTTATCATGCCTAATATCTACACATAAAGTGGAAAAATCGGTGCCTTGACAGATGTAAGATAAATTAATTTATTATAGATGTAGTGGCTGGGGTACCACAAGGAAGTGTATTAGGTCCAATATTGTGCCTATTACTTACACGTGATATACCTCAAAGAGAAGACACTATCGTAGCTAAGTTTGCTGACGACACCGCAATACTGGCAGTGGGCCAAACGATAAATGATGCTACGACTAAATTACAAAAAGCTCTGAATAATGTCAGTGAATGGACAAAAATATGGCGCATATCGCTTAACGTTTTTACGTATAAAAAGATTAATAGATTACCGGTATTTGTTAATACGGTTCAAGTTCCGTTTGCTAATGAAGCAAAATATCTCGGAATGACTCTACTAGACGCGAAATTAAAATGGAAACCGCATGTTAAAAAAAAATGCGAAGAGTTAAATAATAAACTCAGAGGTATGTACTGGTTGCTCGGAAATCACTCTAAGCTCAATATCGAAAACAAGCTAATTTTGTACAGGCAGGTGCTGCACTTACGGTATACAACTCTGGGGTTCTACGCGAGATTCTAATTTAAATACCTTACAAACATTTGAAAATAAACTCCTAAGATCGTTTGTAAGCGCACCTTGGTACATTGGACACAAAGATCTCCACAGAGATCTCGAGATTCCCACGATTCGCGATGAAATTAAAAATTTTGACCGAAGTCATAGAAAACGGCGATTACAACACTGTAATAGTACTATATTCCAAATTATCGATGAGACGAATTTAGTACGCCGCCTGCGAAGGACTAAGCCTTCCAATCTACTGCACTAAGCGAGAATCTGCTTTTAAATCGCGGTATAAGCAGTAACTATCCGGATAGTAACCTGCAACACGTTAATTAAATTCGTTAAAAATAAATTGCTACATAAGTTTCAACTTTGTTGCAATCAGGAGGAGGAGGGTTTTTAGTGCAATAAGGATCTCACACTCCTATGAGCACGCGTTTTTCGGTCCTCATAGAGAATTTTGAAGGTTTTACACCTACCCACGGAAAAAAAATATTTTACCAATGAACCACATGTGTTCAAATATTTTTGTCTAGGTAGGTAGCTACATTATATACATATGTATTTTTCCAGCTTATATACAATATGGCTTAATTGAACAGATCGGTAGTCACACATATGGATGCATTAAATAAGTTGATCGTTAATTGCAAGCATTAACTTTTATATTAATAATAAAACTTTTATGGAACATATAGGTAGCTACTTAGAACTATACTACCTACCTACCTGCATAAGTTAAGTAGATAATATACTTAGGTGATTGCGTTAAATGCATGGCTCAGTGGAACAAGGTTAATCATTCGACACTGGAATGGAAATATTCCTGAAAATTAAATCTGGTCGATGGAGTGCAAGATTGTCTGTAATGAACGCCTTTCCCAATACTTTTAAATCTTAAATCTACCTACCAAACGTATCTATTAAAGAATCATATAAACACACTGACTTAGCCTGTAGTACTTAAGCTACCTATATAGGTATAGGAATTTCTCGGTTCCTTCCAGTCTAGATATAATGTAGATACCTATCTAAAATACCAAGATTTTGGTGCTTTTCCTTCTTCAGTGATTTAAAACATTCTTAACCACGATTCTTAATCATAAAATCTCATGCAGCTGCTCCTTGATTCACCCTAAGTTAATATCAAATAAGAAATACCAACACAGTTAGTCAGTTATGTGATCTTTAGTTCTTCAGTGTGAAACACTCTCATTAGACATTTTTAATTTTTGAGAATTCCATACATTTCTTAAAATTCATCCCTCATCTATGCTTTTCTTGCCGTTGGCATCTAAATACCTATCCGTCGAACGTCTTTCATCGGCAACGGCAATTCACCGTTCACCCCTAAAAACAATAAATGACAAACTAAGGGGTGAATATCCATAGTTCGTACCCCTCAATTATTGAAACGACACGAGCAATTCGAACAACCCCCTTTCTATTTATGTATGTAGTTATTATAGTGTACTCTACTCATACCTACTCATAGTTAAAAATAAAAAAACAAAAAAATATATTCCAGTCAATCAAGAATTTTATTCAAGATTCACCCAATCCAAAAAGGTGCAAGCTGCATATTCCTCGTATCGCATGCCAAGCAATGCCATAAGGCGCCCAAAACAAAACAAAGAATAAGACCATCAACCACCACTGCTACTGATTACTATTTATGGCTGCCACTTTGAAAAAATGTGCACAGTTTTATTTTTCTTAATTAATAAAAATAAATATTTAATTTGGTCACATTTACACGAGTGGAGAAATATCATTACATAATTGACAAACTATTGTAATAATGGATAAAATAAATGCGATAACAGGCCTCCTACACAGTTTACTTTTATTGCTAACATTGATGTTTAACATTTAAGACATAACATTTTTAATTTTTTTTTATTTTACATTTATCTTTTTTATATTAAAAATAATTATTATAAATCCCGCTTGCACCAGTGTTGGATGTGTAAAAAATGTAATATTAAATTAAAACACCAAGCAACTCGTGTAAGAAAATATTTTTTTTTTAACTTTTTTTAATAAGCTGTAATATTTTTAATGCGATTAAATAAAACAAACTAGTATAACCTGAACAAATTTTTCTTTTGATACAAGTGATTTGGTTCAAACTATACCTACTTATTCCGACAGATGAGACAATTGCAGTCATGAGAATAATAAAAAAATTAAGTGAAATACCAGTATGCAAAAGCACACAGCTGTCAATTTGGATGGTATGTTTTTATGTTCATTTATGTAATATGAAAGATACAAATTGCTAACATTGACTTTCATTAAAACCACCATTGGAGGAAATAGATTATCACTCTCAAGAATAATATAAATTTACACGCAGTCAAAAATATTGTGCAATGACGAAAACATATATTAGATTAATTTTTTTAATGAAATTCACTTCCACTTAAGGTAGGTACGTTTTTTTATAATTTATGAAAACAATGAGTAAAAAATATTAGCAATTTGTCAACGCTTATTAAAATGCTGCATTATTTTGCATGTTTTGGAAAAACCACAAGAACAAATAAATTGAATTATAACATAATGACAGATTGTCAATATTAAGACAGATTAGCATTCATTGATCATGATACAACTAAAAATTGCACATTTCGCATCATGGGCTTAAAATGACGCCACCGACACACACAAATTTCATTTTTGAGAAACGTATAGCACAGATTTTCATAAAAACTATTTTCTTGTTTTATAAATTCTAAACACAAGCCTTTGTAATAAAAAGTGATAACATATGTACATATACATACATATATATGGCAAATTGTGCGTCGATGACGTAGTTGCGCAGAATGAAACGAAAATAAAAACGGGAAATCGCTATATTGTCTAGGTTTTATGGCACAAAACTAGACTATACAAGTTCATTGATATTCTATAAATATTTTTTAATAATTTTATGAATATTTTCTTAATTTTATGACAGAAATTATTGTAGGTCAGTTAGGTATACTAATTTCTATAAATTTATTAGTTTGTCACACCATAAAACCTTTTGTCATATAAGTAAATATTTTATGAGAAAAAATATATGAAGATTATCATAATTATATCAATGCGGCAACCATACTCAGCTGTGTGACGAACAGCGTTACCGCCCAGAAACAAATTAACGTGTCGTATTTATTTCTAAAAATATATCGTTTTATAGTTTGTTATATTTTGAGTCATGTGAAAAATCTTCGATATTATTAGGGGGAATAACGTATAAGTGTAATGTAAAGATAATACAAAACACAAAGAATATATCTAGAAATTACAGATCTCTAAGCCTGTCTTATAAAAATCTTTTATTTATTTAATCAAAAACAGCAGATCATCATTTGCAATTAATTAAAGAATATATCTTTTCCTCTGTTCCAGAAGTTTAGGTTAAATAATGACAAAAAGTGTATGTAATTGCCGGGGCAAACGGCTAAGATGTGTAAGGAAGATGTAGTAAATTCGTAAGGTGATGTGCTACACGGGAACTTGTAACCGAAAAAGGTTTACCCTACTGATGCCGGCATTGATGTTAACTTTATCAAAAATGTGGTAGTTACCTGTTTTTGATATTTTTCGTGCCTAACTGTGACATGAGGAAATTTTCGGTTCACAAAAGCACAATTGTGCCACACCGGTAACACTGGCTGGTGAATCACCGATCGTTCACAAATCCCATACAGTGTATGTGCCAAGCTGCGACTTCTGTCATTAAGTCCGTCCACAAGCAGAAGCACCTAGCCGCCCATAGAACACCACGATATCGTCATCGTTTCACATGAAGAAACAAAACAGCAAAACGAAAACAGAAATTGCCAACTGGAGTTTGAGTGTTTTCAAATGTTATTTCGCTGTACAGCTGGACGGACGTGTTGTATTTGGGTGACAGACGGGCGCTGATCAGTTTTGGTTTAAATATTTACGTACGAGTAGGTTTTCATTATACCTTGTATATAGAATGAAAATGGGTTTCGGAATTTAGTTAACGGTAAGGCGCGGGCGCAATTTTCGTGTATTTGTTTTGTTGCTAGCAAACTATGACCAGGGTATCTCATTGATAAGTGACTGGGTTTTATTTTATCATTGTTTTTTTACCGACAAGTTTTTGATTATAAACATTCATACTTACCTATGTACGTGATAACATGTGCGGGTTTAATTTAACTTAATCATAATCCAGACTCGAATCGAAAAAAGTTGTTGTGACAGTGCTTCTTCGTCTACAATTATGTACCTATGTTAATTTATTAATGACCAATCACTGAAAAAATATTTATTAAATCCCTGTGTCATGATAATTTTTTGTTGATAAATCTATTTTTGTAAATATTGCTTGACCGTTAGTTTTTTTGTTTCTGTAAAGCGATACACTAACTCAGAATTTATTGTGTGATCGGAATATAATATTTCACATAAAGTGCACAATTTGGGGATAAACAAGGATTTCATTGGATAGTACTACCATTAAATAAGAGGATATTGAACTCGGAATAAAAGGTAGGTTTTTAAAATAAGTTGATAGGTATTTACCTACAAAACCTATTTAGGTAGGTATCAGAAGTTCATAGCTCTAATGAAAAAAAAAATACCTAGGTAGGTAGAATGAGATTGTTTTGACTACCTAATTAGTTAGGTATTTATTTTATGATGATACAATACGACATTCTTGAGGCGATGACTTATGAAAAAAAAAATAATCGTGATTTGTTATTTAGTTATATTTAAGATGATCAAGTTTTTGTGATCATGTTTGTTGTTCTGTGCTAAAACCAAGGGCGTACGCGCGATTATATTTAGGGGTTGGCTGCAAACTAAAAAGGAGTTATGTGATTGTCCATTGGTAGGTAGAAGAATTCAATTCTTTTTTGATACAAATCTGTCAAAAACACGAATTTTGACAGTTAAATTCCTCCATTGAACAAGACATTTTTTTTTAAATTTGGCTCCACTTTCATGCATTTTCACACGCGGTTACTTTTATTCGGTAGAAAAAATTCTAATTTGTTAGCATTTGTATCCGTCATTTTAAAAAGTTCCGGTCTAAAGCCTGGTAGGTATACAGTTCCAACCATAGGGGTATTCACGATGCTATGCAGCAAAAAGGTGTGAAATTTCGAAATTTCATTTTTTTGTAAGTCGTGAACGACAAAATCAGTTTGACCACAAACATTTCTGACAGAAAATAACAGCAGTAGAATTGTCAACAATACCAGGCAAATTTCACACCATTGTATTTTGCGGTTGCAATAGAGTAAGGGTATAGAAAAAGCGCAAAAGTGTTGTAAGATCTTAATCAGTGTAATTTGTTGTTGTGGTGCAAACAAAAGTTAAACTTTTGCACTTTTACAATGATAGTAGACCAGTTGCACCGGCTCGTGAATACCCCTCATGTATTTCTTATGGGAGTGATTTGTCTGCAAAAAAGAACTGTGAACTAACCTGAAGAAAAAAAAATATACCCACCACCCACCACTAATATTTTTTTCGTGCAAAACAATTATTAAGTCACTTATATTGTTTTGAGGGAAAACCAGAAGAATATTCTGTATTTTCTACAGATGTTTTTTTGTCGGAAAAAAAATTGTTCACCGTCAATCTTTTTCGCTCAAAATAACTGTATTGCATGTAGGTATACTAAGCTTATCCCATAGATTCCATGCACCTTATAACAAATCATTCATGGCTGGTACCTATAGGGTAAGTACCTATATCAGAATCCTGTTACTACTTTCTTAACATTTATACTTATTAAATTACAAATTTCTACATTTCAACGGTTGAATATTTAGATTTACGCAGTGAATAATCATTTAATAAGGCTCTATGCAACGTTAATCTCACAGCGATTACTAATCAACCATTCATTTAATGAAAACTTTCCCAATGTCGTATGTCGATCTTTACATATTAATCTGTCACCGAAAAAGTGGTTCACAATGAATTCGAATTTATTTTAATTTAACTAATGCAGACTTAACTCAGAGTTAACTCGCGCTTATCACTCATTCAAATTGGAAAATTGTTGGGCCGTTTTATAATTTAAAAAAAATTACAAAAGTTTTAGTTTGAAATTAGTATTAAAAACTTTTCATGGAAATTACTTGATTTAAAACCAAGATGATAGAATGATTTATAATAGTTGTAAGTATTAATGTTATTTTTAAATATCTTTTTTTTAAGTGTTTATTTTAGAAAAATGTTTAGTTGCCTACATAAAAAAAACATAAAAACTGTAACGGACTGAATTATAATGACTATCAAGAATACATAAGAGAATCATTTTATTTAACAATTATTATCGCTTCAAACTAATACTTATTTTATTTCATTCATATAACTTTGTATCACTGTAACTTATCGAATAATATAGTGCCTACATGAAACTTTTGCACTCATTTCTTATTTTAAGTACTGTCGTAAAATATATCTGTAAAATATAAGACAAGATAACTCATTGATGTCAATCATAATAATTTTAAAGTCATTCTTAAGTAGGGTACCTACACATTATCGAGCCTGCGTAACATTCCTATTGGATATCAAACTTGCGTGAAAAATTTTGTGTATACACATTTATCAGTCTTGTCGCCCCTCCGTCAAACAAAATTTGTCATTTTCCATCCAAGATCTGCCCAACTGCCAAAGAAAAAGAGCCCAAAATTAACTAACTAACAACAAATACCTATACTTTTTAATGTTGTTCGTGTATCAAGACACCTAAGGACCTGTTTTTTTTGTTTTTTTGTGTCGTGGACATTTGAAGACGCAAAAGCTTTCTTATGAACCGATCATCCCAAGAAGGGTACAAACATATATAAATACAACATTGAACCCGAGTGGGGAATTCTCTCCACTACAATTGAGTCGGGAATCCTCTCCACTACAAAACTTAATTGCATTTGTTGTAATTTTTGGTGTAAATAATTTTTTTAAGCCATAAATGAGATTAAATCTCAAGGCTTAACTGTATAAAATAAATATATGAAATGAAATAAATGAAAAATTTCCAAATAAAGTGAAAATCAATAAACTTAATTTGAAAAATAAATATACAGGCAAAGCCACCTAACAAAATTCATTAATGGCTTATTAATAGATACACCTGCAGTTACATATACATAACTTGGTAATCGAAAATGATTTGGATGTAACTATTTCCTTCAATATTTCTTAAAGATGCTGAAGATCTGAGACAAATTTTCTTGCAAGTAGGATTTATTTCTAATCTCAATATCTTAATAGGGGTATTCACGATCCGGTGCAATTGGTCTAGTATAATTGTAAAAATGCAAAAGTGCAATCTTTTTTTGCACCACAACAACAACTTACTTTGACTAAGATTTTACAACACTTTTGCACTTTTGTTATACCCTAACTATAGAAAAATACAATAGTGCAAAATTTGCCTGGTGTCGTTGACAGTTTGGCAGCTGTTATTTTCTGTCAGAAATGGTTGTGTTCAAACTGATTTTGCATTTTTACTGCAGAGTTGCAATAGAATAGAAAAGGTGCGTTCAGGATTTATAGAAAAAAAAATAAAATTTCGCAATTTTCCACCTTTTTGTTGCATCGGATCGTGAATACCCCTAATATGTCTTGCGTATCTTTCAATGGCAATCTAATTAAATGACATATTAACGGCATAATGCTCTAGCTACAAGACAATTCCATAAGTCTACAAAGTAACAAATTAAACCAAACCAACAAACGTAAATAATGCCATTTACAAACACCCGCAAGCAAGAAGAAAAGAAAACACACTAACTAAATAGAAAAAATTGTTCTAACAATGCGGAAAAAAATATCTAAACTAGTACTTATACGCCAAGTTCAAGGAAAATAATCAATTAAACTAACCGATCATCGCCATTATCTAACTGTCGATCATTTGTGGTCCAAAAAAGGCAATCGATGATCTATCAATTTACTAAAAAAAAACATAAATAAATCAATAGTTAGGTTATGGAATACTACGCACATATAGGAATGTCAAAGTAAGGATTACTACAAACATACCGGAATGGCGGAATGTCAAACCAGTTGCTTCAACTCATAAATATAGCAGCAAGCAGCTCCTATTAAATAGTTGTAATAAAAAGAAACAGGAGAAACCGTAATAATTAATTAAATCTAGCATTGTTTTTTCTTAGAAAAAAAAAACAAAACAGAAACAATTTCTATAAACTATTTGCGCAGCCGAGTCACCTTTTAGAAAACCACTACCTCACTATTGGCAGATGATTCATTCATTCCAACAACAAAAGGTTTTCTCAGTTGCTATTGCCAGTGGTCTCCCACAAGTCAGTGGAATGGAATTTGCTTAGTATTTTAGACTTCAGTATCATCGTTATAGGTACATTATTATGAATGTACATTCATTTCCTAAAGGTTCTTTTACTAAATGCTTCTTAATTTGAAAATCCAAATTTAATGAATTCTCCACATGGGCTTTAATGTTTTCTGTCTTAAAATTTAAGAACGTAAATAAGGTTCTGAAGGTAAAAGACCCATAAATTCATTGAATATGAGGAAATTGAGGATGACTATAATGGACTTTTGAGTTTTGAAGCCTAGTCTTGTTCATTTTAATTATCAGATAAAGGTAGGAAGTGTGATCGATTTATGGCTGGGCGAAAGTAGGTTCTTCTCAGGCAAAATATCGCGTTATTTTTTTCTTTAAAACCAACTAGGTTCCTTAATTCCTTACTTATTATGTGTCATAATGTTCGAATTCGCAGGTCTTTACTCTAATGCCTACCTAGATATGAATGGATATGTTTATTAGGGAGGGGCTTATTTTGGCAATGTCAGAAACTGTGTGACCAAATATTTACCCAGATAAAAATGACAATTAATATTGTTATGTTATATTTGTGTATAAATAAATGTTGGCCAATTCAGAAGACGTATACTAGATTTAAGAGTAATATAATAGGGGTATTCACGATCCGATGTATCTGGTCTTGTATCATTGTAAAAGTGTAAAAGTGTAGCATTTTTTTACACTACAACAACAAAATATACTGAATGTCAAAATCTTACACTTTTACACTTTTACAATACCCGAGCCCTATTGTAAGAGAAAAATACAAGAGTGTAAGATTTTTTTTAACACAAACTAAGCCTTCTTCAGAACAAATATGAAACAGATTTTGATTTTTGTCTGTTGTAAGAAAATAAAATTTTACAATTTTATGAGACTTGTTGCATCAGATTGTTAATACCCCTAATAAGTTACTAGTCTCTGATTGGCAAATTTTTAAAAAAATTCCTACCAATTTAATGGAATTTTTATTAGTTTGACTTAGTGAAATTTGCGCTAATGTATGCCATTGACAACATATTAAGTCACTGAGCATTGTCATTTTACATTAACACTTTTTTTGCCCCAAAAGTGTAGTATGTATTGTCAGATTTTTGGCAAGAATAAGTCGAAAGAATAAGCAATCGCAATATAGAAGAAAGCAGATAGCTAACAGAAGAACTGTCAAGTTTTCTTGAAAGGGCATGGGCATTGCATAGCATACTTTTTTAGTTCAGTGAATAATGTCGCCGAATAAGCCTTTTTTCAAAGTTGGTCCTGTTATACACATTAAGCAAGCAGATAAAGTTTTAAGCAGCGAAAAAATACAAATTTTCAATTTGACGTAAGTGAAATGTCAAATCCTGTTGGTGTGGAAATCCATTTAATCAAATTATTATTATTTTTTTTTTTTGAAATTACATTAATGCCAAATTTGGAATTTCACTTCAAACATTTAACTTAACTGATCACTTACAATAATAGCGAGTTTCATTCAAGAAAAGATCTGCTCTTTCCGACAAAAGATTTCATCTTTTTGAATTTTGAGAGTTTCATCCCAACAAAAAGAGCAAATCTGGATCAATTCTTAACACGAAAGATTGGATCTCTGATGGGTTGGCAGATTTGATCTGAATGCACACATCCATGTAAAAAGTCTTTACTATCAAGGGTCAAATGGAAAATATTTTGTAATTAAGAATTAATTTGTTATGCAATTGTGAACTAATGCCAATCCGTGCTAAAACAAAAAAATAAAGAAATAATGGACGAAGAAGTCAATAATTCCTATTTTATAAATTGGGTGGAGTTTTTGATTGCTTCGTCTTCGTCTTCCTCGTCATCTGATGATGAAGATGTGTTTTTTAAAGAAATGTATGTCATTCGTTAAAACTACAATTAAATCTTGAAAAAAGTTTTTTTAAAAGATCAAATCTCGATTTTGAGATGAGATCTTTCAAATTTGAATGAGACTCACTATAAGAGTACTTACCCAAATTATATACATACTTTTTTATTAAAAATAAATTACTTTTTTGTTAAATTACACAAATTTAATTCTGGCTTGATCCCACGTATTTGACCTTATGTTCTTTTTTTTTTTTATAACTTTGCACGCTCTCAAGGGATTATGAATCCCCTTTTATATGTTTTTTCTTAACACAGCGCGGGCATCCGGTGGAAGAAGAGAAAGAAGGATAGGAAAGATGTGTGACGCGACGTTCTGAGACTAGAGCTGGTTGTTGTGTCAGATTAACATCCAGGGATGGCGGCTGAACTAATGCGGAGAGAATTACCGTTCCTTATTTATTTACATCCCTTATAATTCGCATTATTTTATTTATTTTGGTGTCATATTTTATGTGTATGTTAGTTTACTGTTGTTAGTGTTATGCCTAAACAGCATGTAATGAACAAAGCAGCAACTTATTTTATGACAATTTTTAGAATGGTTTTTAATGGAATATAAGAAGACATAGACAACGGCAGGAATCGAACCTGCAACCACGAGGTTGACAGGCGAGCTAACAACTATCGCGCCACGGCCACCCCCGATTACATCCTAAGCACAAAATCCTTAGTATAGAAACTGCAAAATATATTTTTATATGCCTATTCGTTTTTAAGTTAATTTTTTACATAATACAAAATGTCTTTAATTTATGGTATAGCAATTTGAATATAAATTTTAAAAGAGAATTACAAAAAAAAAATTTGATTTTTTATCAACATCGCTTGAGCGGTTTTCGAGATAATTAAGATTTACCATTTTTGTCCAAAATAATGTATGGCAGATTTCAATGATGGAAAGCGTTTTCAATGAATAGCTGACATCATTGAAAAATCAAAATTGAATTTACAAGAAAGTTATAGAACAAATAACATATTTTTTTGACGAAAAAAATTGTATGTATATCTTATTACCTTCATTTTCGTAAAAAAACGACATCAATTTTATTTGCTTACGTGCCTCAGGACTGATAGTCAAAGTTTTCAATGATGAGTTTCAGTGAAAGCTGTAACTGGTGCCTAATTTAAATTTAACACTATTGCGATTAAAACTTCAAACATGACACTTTGGGAACAAAGCAAAAATGAATCGGTAAAAAAATAACTTGACAGATGTCACAACAAATCGTGTAGTAAATGCGGGCGTTCACTCACTTATTAGATTTGTTTTCTTGGATATCAAGCTATCGGAGTATATCTGTGGGCGAATCAGATAGTTTAGCTTAAAGCTGTCAAGAAATCAGAACAAAAAGAATACCAAATGAATTTTGCAGTCAGCTGTTCTATACATTTGTTCTCGGACAGCTAGTTATTCCAAATTTTTTGGGATAACTCAAGATAACTTTCATGAGAACAACTGTTTTTTCATCAGATGTGTTTTTGCACGTATTACAATAACAGAAAGTTATTCCAGATTGCTGAGAATAATTGAGTGAACGTCCCCAATATTCCCAACTTTTCCAGTGTAGGGTAAATTCTTCGTATAAACGGCATTTTGTTAAAAAAAAATAGATATCTAACAAATAGACCTATAGAGGATTTTTTTGATAAACTACTACAACAGAAGTCTAATATTGTCTTATATTAATTCTTGGGTTACCCCTTTAATTTCTATGTTAATTATGACGCATGTATATTTCAACGATTCTTCTCATTAATTTCATAAACAGAATTGAAAGGAAAATCCCCTGTAACTGGTTTTCTACATACAATCAATGAAGTTGAAACACATTCAGACACTCACTTGCGTCAGTATTATTTTAATTAAAGTTTAAATAAATTTTCCCATTAACTGCGAAATTGAATTTCTCTCCTTACGCTTGTTAAGTGGTGAGTAATTTATTTCTTCATGAAGTAGTGCAGGTTTGTGAGTTAGTTTAACGAGTAAGCGTAAGATGATCATGAAACCTAACTATTTTAGGTAGGTAGATGATATACCTTGATACTTGAAGGTCACGCTAATTTTTTGTTTGACATTTAGAAATGTCAATTGGCATTGTTGGTGTCATGCCTCATCTGTCAAACTTGTTTTTTCATTATTATTTCCCTGTAATTTATTTGACAAGATCAATCTGCCATAAAAAAACGTCTCAAATAAATTTGTATATTTCGGTGAATTCGTTCTTACATTATAAAAATACATGCATATGATTTAAAATAAAAGCCGGCATTTTTGTTTATAAATAATTCATTCTCTACTGTACCTATACATTAAATACATGACTAAAAAAATGCCAGTTCCTGAATTCCATTGAAAGAAAAGCACCCGGCAGTGATAAGAATAGTTCATCGAACACGAACAAACAAAATCTTAAAAGAAGCTGCTGTCAGGCGGTAATGCACTTATGTACACGCAGGCATGCATTCGTGCAGTCAACATCATCTAATTGAATAGCCATGACAGCAAAATTTCGATTCTTATAGCTTCTTTATTATACAACGTACCTGACAATTGAAACTATCACTAGGTAAGGTGTGCCATTGAACGTGATTTGTATGCAAATTAAGTGACTAAATGCGTACGCTTGTCACCGCCTGCCGCCAGCCAACGGTTGCCCCGTCATTCGGTAACGGCCCGACACGCCTAAATCAGAGAGCACGAATGTCAATGTTTTGAAGCTACTGAAAGGGGGCATATTAAATTTATGTGGTTTGTCTTGTTAAGTTGCTTATATTGTGATTGTTTATATTAGTCATGTAGATGAATTACTAATTTGACAGGTGAGCGATTTTGTTTTTGCCATAACATTTTATAGAGTTAACAACTCTAAGGTAAATATATAATAACAAATTAGAAAACTATTCCAAGAATTTCATTGTCAAGATATTCAAAAATTGTTTTCTATTTATGAAACATATGCATTTAGCAGCTAGTACAGCAATAGAATGATGTACATACCTAGTTGTAGCACAAAAGTGTAATTATGGTATGGTTGAATCAACTTCAATAACTAATACAGCTCAACCAATGCATTTACGGGCACGAGTATGAGGGGAGGGGCAATTTCTTAAAAAAGTACTAAAACAGGAAAAAGATATTAAAAAATAACGGTAATATGTAACTTACAGATAAGTGTTATAACTTTTTTTAAAGCCAATACCTTACTTTTTTAACTAATTTTTAATTCAAGTGAAGTCAACACATAGTTTTAGAAAAATTTTGGGAAGATAAAGGAAAAAAGTTTAAAGTGTAATTTTTTTTTCTGAAACTCGTTGCTCTAATTAATCTTAAATCATCTTAAATCTTTATCAAAAACTGAAAACTGGCTTCTATTCCTGAGGAAATTGAAAATTACTAAAACTACTTTTTTATGAGATTTATAACACGCGTTTGTATTGGGGGAGTATCTCGAAAATTGTAGTTTTTTAGTTTTTTGAAAACAATTTTTTTTTAAATTTTGGTATGCGGTTTTTAAGAGTTTATTATAATACATGTGATTATTAAATTAAAAATAATTTTTTTTTATTAGTTTTAAAAATATTGGTTTTTCAGAAAAAAAAAATCAAAAATTAATTTTTATTAAAAAAAAAAAATTTGAGAAAAATGTTTATATGCGAAATTAGTTTGGCTACCTTGATCTTCTCAGATATAAAATTCAACAGAAATCCAATGTACCGTTACCGACCGTACCCGAAATTTCGGTTTGAATTAAATGACAGCTAGTACCAACAAAAAAATTCTCAAAATTTTTATCAAAGTCGTTGGAGCCGTTTTCGAGAGAAATAAGATTTTCCTTAACGGTTATATGGCAGGTACCGTTATTTTTAGGTATAAAAATTAAATTTCAATTTCCCCTCCTAGGAATGCCAAGAGAATCACACATCAAATTAGAAGGTAATCGCTTAAGACATTTTTTGTCGATCACTTTTTTAGGCTTCTCTATGATCGTAATGTCATGTTTGATTGTTGTAGATTTTTTTTTACAAACGCATACCTTGCCTTATAGTACCTATAATCGCGCAAGTAAAGATAAATTGTGCAGAGAGAAGTAGAGATGCCGCGAATAGTGACATGCCCGAATACCGAATATTCGGCCACACTCTTCGGCCGAATACCGAATATTCGGCAGGCGAACATTCGGCCAACGATGTGTATCTATCTCCTACGTGACTTTCGACATGTTATAACATGTCTTATTGGATTGCATTTCATTCGGCCAACGATGTGTTTGTGTTTGTGTATCTATCTTCCTACTTCGTGACTTTTGACGTGTTATGACCTGTCTCATTGTATTGCATTGCATGTGGGCCGACAGTTTAAAAGTAGTATTTGTTTTCATTTATCGTAGATCGTGTCGTAATCGTTTGCTACCAACGAACGTCGAAAAAGTAGTTTTTATTCACCACAACTTACCATTAGTAGATTTTAAATACTAAAATACAAATTTTTGAATAAAGAAAAACATTTATTGTAAGAAATAAGCCTTTTTCATTCTCTAGTTGTTATTCGTAATTCGGCCGAATGTTGTAAACTATTCGGCCGAACATCAAAAATATAGGCCGAATATGCCGAATGGTGGCCGAATATTCGCGGCATCTCTGGAGAAGAGTCAATATTTTTTGTGTACGGAGAAGTTAATATTTTTCTATCGTAAATTCATACTTCTGAAGGGTGAACTTAATAGTTGGTAATTCCTCTATTCGCTACTTTTTTTTTAATAAATTAAAGATTTTACTCAATTAACTAAAACACAAATTATTTATTCATTGCTCAAATGTACATTTCGGAAGCTATGCTTCCTTAGTCAGTAAACTCTATTTAAATAATAATGACATTTTTATATTAATATTATAATATTCAATACAAACAAAACAACAAAATGCATGGATGAAAATTGGTTGCAGTTCAATCAAAATATCTATTGACAAAAATTTGGTTGCAGGATGGGTTCACATTTAAGTCTATTTTGAGCAAACTTATTCATGTCAAATTTAGAGACTAAAATGAAAAATGAAAACAATTTTCCAAGATTTTGGTTCAGATATATAGATTATGCTTGGGTCATAGTCAAAAAACATGAACTTCGAAGTTTCTTAACCATGTTAAATAACTCAAAATATCCATCAATCAAGTTTACTTATGACGAAGAAATAAACGGAAAATTAAACTTTTTGACTTAACTATAATTAGAGAAGGTGAACACTTCGAATTCGATATTTATCGAAAGCCTACAAATATCTACTCTTAGATACATAACATCAGATCCTTTTCATTCATTTGAACAAAAAACATCAGCTTTTCATTCTATAAAATCAAAGATATATCAAAAATAAATGGGTATACAGAACAATTAATTGATGATCTACTGATTGCTCATAAAAGAAAACAAAACCTAAGGAATTATACAACGTAAGATTTAATCGGAAATAAACAAGATTCAAAAAAGGAATAGTCAAAATTAAATTTCCATCCAGAAATTACATCTAAGCTAAAACCAATATTTAATAGACAAAACATCAGAATTAGCCAAACCCGTGAAATAAGAATCTAATTAGTTCAAAGGACAAAATTGAAACAATACAACAATCTGGAATTTACTCAATTGGATGTAACAATTGTAATAAAGAATATATAGGACAGACAAGAAGTCCAATTCTCAAAAGATTTAAAGAACATTTTGCGCATCTAAAATACAATAAACCAGAAAAATTAAGTGTATCATAATACATGCTAGATAATAACCATAATTTTAGTTTACAAAATTTGAAACTAATACAAATAATTTAATAAATAGACGATGGGCTAATGAAAAATCCAATTTTCAAAAAGTTTTATAATAGACCTTAAATTCACTCCAAATTTGTTTGTTTAAATTGTTTTGTTTGTATTGAATTTTTTGTTGGTTTTGAATATTAATATTAATATCAAAATGTCATTATTATTTAAATAGAGCTTACTGACAATGGAAGCATATAGCTTCCGAAATGTACTTTTGAGCAATAAATAAATAATTTGTATTTTAGTTAATTAAATAAAATATTTAATTTATTAAAATAAAAAAACATGTTAAAAATCTCCACTATCAAGATATTTTAAATGAAATTTGTCATTTCTTTTTTTTTTTAAAGAAAGCATTTGCAGTAAACTTGATAAACAATTATACCTGTATTTAAAAAAAAAACGATTTATACACGGTGTATCATTAACTCATGCTTTAAAATGTAATATATCTTATTAATAAACATTTGCTTTTAGACGTTTATAAAATAATCGTATTCCTTTCTCTTACCTTCCAAAAAGAAGGTTTAGCTGAAGGCAGTTATTTTAAATTATTATTTATTAATATTATTTTAATAGTTGATAACTATACTCCCTAAATATAATGTACGTACATAACTACTTTATTTCCTATACCTGCCAATCATTTCGTTTCCGTGAAACACGTTCATTTTTCACATTTTATTTCTTTTACCATTAAAAACTAAATCAGCATCAAACAACCAGGTAAATGAAGATCCAGAAATGTTAGTCTTATGCGATTCCGAACACAGAATGAAGAAAACCGGTTTTCCGACTTGAATTTAAGTCCTGTACCTTTACCCTCTTCTTCGAGTTGCCTATGATTCCCTCATTATGTATAATTATATATATGTCTTACATCAAACTTCAATGCAATCGTAAAGTAGTTAGTTTCTATTGTTGTTTATGTTATTATTCATTTACAAGCTCCTCAAATAAAGTCAAATAAAAAAAAAAATATTAATCCTCAATACTTTTTACCACACACATATCTACCTACATATTACCAGTGCAAAATGTAATTTTCTTTAACTAATCTGCTGCTAATCCAAGCATCAAGTTTATGATAATTCTAATATCTTTCGTTAAATTGTTCCGAGTAACACTTATTTTTTTAATTATTTTGTTTTATTCCTATTAAAAAGGTGTAAAATGTGATGTAGATAGGAATAGCCTTAACACTTCATATTTTAAATAAAAATATTGGCATCACTTTAGTTATAAAAACGATCATCAAGTTACTTCGGCTCACTTGTAGATGTCTCGCAGCGCACTTAAAAGCAGCCAATCCAAACCCTCCCTATCTGACATTTCTCTATCGACTGTTCGCCACATACATTTTTTTTTGACAGGCATTTCAATTTTTTACACAAACGACGGCGGTGATCACTTCGACGGACGGCCATTTCTTCTAGGAGTTTTCTGATTTTTAAAAACAAAAGGAATATTCATTAAAGTTTCATTGAAATCAAAGAATATTTTCCACAACAAACAACAAACCATTTGAAAATACAAATTAGTAATTATTAATCTAATCAGAAATGTGCAATTGTATTAAGTTGGTACGTGTGTGTATTATGATATAAAAATAAACAAGAAAAAAAAATAATGGAATGGTTTTCAGTTTTCTCTCCTGGCGTTTCTTGTTGCTCGTGATTTGAAATTTTAATTAAAATAAAACATTTGCTGTGCAATTATTCCCCTCAAGTACAAATGGAAAAAGGTCCACAAAAACCGCACAAATTAGCCCCAACAAAAGAAACTCCAACTCAACAATTATTTCAGCTTAAGGAAATGTGAGTAAATAATTAATTTTTTGTTTGTTTCTAATTTGGTTTAAATATGAAAAGAGCAGGAACCTAGCAATAAGAGTTTAACTATAATGTATTTTAGCTGCTTCAGTGCTGGTATGATGAATTATGAAGCGATTTCTTCCTCTGCCGCTTGCCGATCTTGGCAGAGCGGAATAGTTAAAAAAAGATACGACACGAATTATTAAATAATAATTCCATCATCACCATCGGGGTCACACTTGTTTTATAGTTTTGTTCATATTCACTATAAATAAATCATTTTGTGTTGTTGTTGTTCTTCCTCTCGGAAATTGTTCAATCTTCCTGACTTACCTACTACCTACCCTTCATTATATCGTATGTCGATGATGTAGGAAGCTATGTCCAGAAGTTTGCAAAACAAATATAGTTTGCAATCATCGTATTTTTCTATGTCAATTTAGTTTATCTGTTGCTATTTAAGCCGCCGCCGTCGCCCTTGAGACATCTGCTGGTGTTAATTTTTGTTTTTGTATTTCTGTTTCTGTCTATTTTTATAAATATTTCAATGTTTATATTTCTTTTGAATTGCTATTTTATTGAAGAAACATTATTCTATGGGAATTGTGGAATTGGCATGGCTTTGGAATGAATTGCGTAAGCATTCTCTGGGCTTAAAAAGCTGGCAATGGAATGTACAACTGATAAGATTATATTTTGTTGCTATCGTTTGGTTCTAATCGAGATCGGCATCGGCATGGAGGCGTATATCGCGTATTGCTTTTTTTACGGAGAGAACTTTATTATAATACTTGCATCGTGGTGGTTAATGATGTCACGTTAAATTGTTTAACAAGAACATTATAGATTCAATGAAGGAAAGAATTTCGTTTTTTTATTTTGTTATCAGACACGGCACACCACTGTGTATTTATTGAGTCGTGACTTTATTTTGTGGCTTTTGAATTGAATCATGAGTTCAGTGTGATTCCTATAGGAAGCTGTCTCAAGTTTTATTTTGTTTTATCAATGACGCATAACTCTACGAATATAAATAAGTACCTACCTACTTTCGAACATACCTGCCATATTTACAACTGATGACTCATTATCGCCGTGAATAGTTGTTGAAAGAGAATAATGGAAAATAAACAATAACAAACTTAATTACTTGCTGATGATTTTTTAGCTATTTATTGTTTTTTTTTAATTTTTATTTGGTGTTTCTTTGGATGAAATACATTTCCTAGGAAATTAGATTACAAAAAAGATATTCAAATTACAATAATAATTTAAATTAGGTATGTACCTAGATCAAATACCTACCTACTATTATGTAGGTACATTATATGTATATAGTTGAAAAGTTTTAAGCTATGTATATGTATTATTTTTTAAATAGAAATCACGATGCTGGCTCATGAATAAAAGTATGCCTTTATGTATATTTTTTGAAATTCAGACGATGAAACCGGTTAGTTAAATTTTGCGAAAATTTAAAAAAGTTTTTTTTTTCGCGAACAATATTCACTCAGCCGCTTCATCATCAGTGACTTCATCAGCAATACAAACGTGCACACAAAGGTAGTTTGTATTATAGTTTTTTTTTTAGATTATGTTGAGCGATTTATGTATTTTTAATTCTTGTTGTAAAATGAAATACGAGTAGGGATGTTGTATAAAGTTTTATTTGTATAATTTAAGATATCTGCATTTTAAATTTTTTGTGAGTATAAGTTCCAAGTCTCCAAGATGGAGCTTATGTCTTTGACATGAGTTCTCCCCGATCTAGATTTTCTATCAAGCTAGGTCGCATTCTATGAAAATTGTTCATGGAGACCACAAATAGCATTCTATAAAAAATTTCATTACTAGACTAGCTATATGTTTTATTGGGAAATTTATCGGCCGTAAGTTTATCCGTCGTAGCATTTTACATCCAATTCACTACGGTCGATAAAAAGCTAAAGTAGAAGCTACGGTGGATGGCTAGATCACGTTTATTCGAGTCTCGAATTTGATTTTGTTAGTTTTGTTGGTACGATTGATATTTGGCTTGATTCTCGATGGATGTGTTCATGGAGTGTTATAATTATTAATTTCATTCGTAAGACAAATCGATCTTTTTGATTCTTTTTTTTTTCTTTTAGAAAATTCCATTTTTTAATTAATTATAAGCTGTTCTTCTGAAAAGTTTATTATTAAAAACTATATTCTTTGCTCATTTATTTTCTGGAGTACGTCTAAAATTCCACCTATATCTGCAATTTTGCATACCCCTAATGTCAATTAATCAATTTTAACAAATTTCGATTTCCGTTTCTTTTTATTTAGATCTACAAAAAAGCAATTTGAGAAGACAAACCGCATTGAGTGGAACTGCATTATAGAGGAACTGCTCGACACTGCGCCGCAAAATATTTATTCGTATGAAATTCTATGAGCTATAATGCCAGGCGCGCACATATGCAACTTACAATTTTGCAACAGTTTGGTTGCTAAAGTGAATACCACGGACTTATGCACATGCAAAAACTATTCAGTCCGCGATTCGAGCAACTGAAAAGTTTGTGTTTTGGCACAAATCGAACGACCGCCCCCAATAAGTTCTTCAGTTTGAATCACACCGAACTATAATGTAACTGCGCGCACATTAAATCAATATGTTGTCTGTATGTTGGTTTATCTTGTTGATTGATTTTTAAGTTGCTTATGTGCGCGATCATCGTTCAATTAGTGATTAAACTATTTCGTTTCCGAAAAAAATGCATGTGCGCGCCTGGCCTAAGCGCACTAAGCGGCAACTGAACTTCACAAATGTGCTTTTTCCTCACTGTTATGGACATTGGCCATGAACCGCTTCACTACATGGACATGGACTGGGCGTACAATTTTGTGATCCCATTGTTTTTTTTTCTGGACATATGCATGGAAATTGCGAACCAAATGTTAACTATTTGTTCCTTAATCCGCGTATGTTAAGTGCAGTATGATCTCTGTTGATTGAATATTGAATTGAAAGCTAAACATACTCAGAAAATAAATTTATAAATTGACTTGAAAAATAAAACTCTAGCTATCGATATAATATAATACAATATAAAGGGAATGAACAATTTAAACTACGTTGTACTGTGCGTTCAAAACCAAGAAACATTAAAAGGAAACAAGCAAATTGTGTTCCGGCAATTGTGTTTCCTCGTGTGAAAGGCATAGGCGGTTTTTAAAGCAATACAAAAATTGCTCTGTGTAAAAAGGGACTTGACCATAGTCTATAAACAAACCCATTCACTTATAATTTCCTTTCCATTGATGCAAAAGGAATGTTCGAATTTAAAATTACAAATGCATACAAAATGAAAATAAGAAATAGGTTTGCAACATAAATTAAATATTGATACGTTTTTCTACTTTCTATTTTATATGAATAAAAGCTAATTATTGTTCCTAATTTTGATTTTTTTAATTTTAATTTTACTTTGCAAAAGACTCCCCATAAAACACAGCTATTGCACAGCTCATAACATTCTATCCATAGTATACTATTTGGCTGTCATTAGCTGTGTTTTATTGGGAATCTATCCATTGTACCGTAAGTAGTTCCCAAAAAAAAACGCATCGACCGTAGCATCGATCGTAGCTTTTTTATTTTTGTAAAAGTGGTACCCTTGTACAGCAGGCACAAGTAATGAAAGAGTCTTTTCCAAAGTAAAATTAAGAAAATATCAAACTTATGAATAATAATTAGCTTTTATTCATATAAAATAGAAAGTAGAAAAACGTACCAATATTTAATTTATGTTTCAAACCTATTTCTTATTTTCATTTTGTCTGCATTTGTAATTTTAAATTCGAACATTCCTTTTGCATTAATGGAAAGGAAATTATAAGTGAATGGGTTTGTTTTTAGACTATGGTCAAGTCCCTTTTTACACAGAGCAATTTTTGTATTGCTTTAAAAATTGTCTATACCTTTTACACGAGGAAAAAAAATTGCAAGAGATTGGGTTGTTTCATTTTAATGTTTCTTGATTTTGAACGCACACTACAATACGTAGTTTAAATTGTTCAATCCCCTTACGTTTCCCCTTTATATTTCATGCTTTTATTTATTTTCTGAGTAGATCGATAGCTAGAGTTTTATTTTTCTAGTCAATTTACAAATTTATTTTCTGAGTATGTTTTGCTTTCAATTCAATATTCACTCATCAGACTGCACTTAACATACGCGGAGTAAGGAACAAATAGTTAACATTTGGTTTGCCATTTCCATGCACATGTCCAGAAAAAAAAAACAATGGGATCACAAAAATGTACGTCCAATCCATGCAATTTTTCTGAAACGATAAAGTTCACTAGTTAAACGATGACGCCATAAGCAACTTAAAATCAATCAAAGAGATAAACCAACACACAGACAGTATTTTGATTTAAAGTGCCCGCAGTTACAATATAGTTCGGTGTGATACAAACTGCGAAGAACTTATTTGGGGCAATCGTTCGATTTGTGCCAAAACAAAAAATTTTAAGTTGCTCGAATCGCGGACTGAATAGTTACTGCATGTGCGCGCACTCTCATATAAGTCCATGGTATTCACTTTAGCAACCAAACTGTTGCAAAACTGAAAGTTGCATGTGCGCGCCTAGCCTAGGGGTAAGCAAAATGGCAGACATAGGTGGAATTTTAGACGTACTCCATTCAATTAATTGAGCAAAGAATACAGTTTTTAATAGTAAAAGTCAGAAACTTTCCAGAAAAACAGCTTATAATTTATTAAAAAGTGGAGTTATCTAAGATTTTAGCAATATAAACTGGGCAACTATAAAAAAAAGAAAATAAAAGAATCAAAAAGATCGATTTGTCTTACGAATGAAATTAATAATTATAGCACTCCATGAACACATCCATCCAATTATCAATCCTACCAACAAAACTAACAAAATCAAATTCGAAACTCGAATAAACGTCAACCAGCCATCCACCGTAGCTTCTACTTTAGCTTTTTATCGACCGTAGCGAATTGAATGTAAAATGCTACTACAGATAAACTTACGGTGGATAAAATTCCCAATAAAACACGGCTATTTTCACTTTGAGGTTAGCGTTTGTGGCTGGTGAACTTTTTTGGTGTGTGTATTGTTTATTTATTTATTTATTTATAAAGAAGCTTATAAAATTAATTTTTAAACTCTTCGAGTTAAGGCATTAGGGTGGCAAGACCATGTAATGCCATGTTTGTTTTAAAGTTATGTTTTATATTTGATTATTTTTCCCATGCAGGGATGTACATCTTTTGATTTGTTTGATGGTGTCTAAAATTGTAGGATCAAGAAGGCTAGCCAGTTATTTTGATACTTCCGTAAGGTTTGAAGGTCGTCTGGAATTTGGGCATTCCAAAAGTATGTGTTGGACAGGCAGATCTACTCTGCAGTCTACGCATTCTTCTATTTCACTTCGGTTATATAAATGTTTGGTGCTGAAAATCGTTTTCCCGACTCGGAAACGAAACAATGCGATACATTCCTATCTTTTAAGCTTCTCATGGTATGGAATGCGAATTCTTTGTGGGTGATGTATTCGTAGGAAACTGTTGCTATGAAACCATTTTTCATTCAATTCAATATTTTGGTTCTCTTGCCAAACTCTTCGGACAAGCTGATGAAAATAGGGTGTTTCACCTGTAAGCGGCAGGTTTTGCACTTCTTTTGCAGCCAGGGCTATTTATACTTTATACAGTTTACTTTTGACATTTCAGAAGAAGATTTAAATCCTTTTGAAAATTTTGAACTCTTTAGAAAGCCAAAAATATATGAAGTTCGAGCATGACAGTTTGAAGAACTTGATAACCTTGACATTGACTTTTCTTCTGACAATGGAACTTAGAACTTTGGCACACATGTTGTTATGGTAGTTCATATATGATGAAACTGTCGTATAAGGGAATCCTTATTATTCAATAAGAGGAAAGATGAAACGACCTAAAAAAAACTACCACCTACTTGTCCAAAGATCCCAGACTTATTGTCTGGATTTGCAAGCAAACCAGTCTGGAAAAAATCAATCTGGCAAACGTCAAAGTAATTCACAATTTATAGTTTTTCACTCAAAATAACTCATATATTAGTGGTTCTAGTTACGCAATACCTATAGAGAAATCAGTCCATGGTGATGAATGATGATCGTTAAAAGTGCGATCACTGACATAGATAACCACAACAACGACTTCTCATTTTGTCGAATGTTGATGGCTCATTATCGATTATGTATAGACGATTGACAACTGCAATAGGGCCCAATATCTAGATTCAATTGATGTTCTCCGTGGTTAAGATGAAATAGCAAATGCGTTGCAGTTTTTAGGATCTTCACAAATGATTGCGGCCTGTTGATTCCAGTTAAACAGGCCGCAATACTAATATATTATAGTTTATTAAGTAAAATAGTTGTTTAAATTGTTTAAAGTTACCAAAAAATTGTATAAGGCTCGTGTTTTTCCTTAGGAAGAGTCTAGGGGAATGCCAATTTATAACAATCATAAGAGTTTTATAACAGTTGTTCGCTCTTAAAAGGGTTAAATATTCCACGCAGTGGCTGCTTAAGCAAACAACTAATTTCCGGAAGTTGAATGACCGCTTAACACCTTCGGAACGTATAAACTCTACTTTTTTATCACACTGTTGGCATTCACCGAGTCACGTCCTCTTTCTTAATCTATTGCGTGTATTTAGATGCACATTATATTGGAAACCCCAATTTATAAACTATACACTTACAAGGGCAGAAGGGAAGTATATCTACTTCCAGAACGTACCTAGTTTATTTTTTAAGCTCCCACAGCCGCGCCAAACTATGCGAATATTTCACAATTTTAATAGCGAAAAAACTGTTATTCTGTTACCTTTTTTGGATTCTGTTAATTGTAAAGTTACTTGTGAGATTTGCATTTGTGCGATCACATCTGCACCTCAGTTGTCGTCAACTTGCTCACATATAATTTGACTTCAGCTGCTTGCAATCGTAATCGAATCTAGATTCACCATAAGACAAGTATCGCTATAACTAAATTCTATAAACTTGTTGGCAGCAGTTCAGCCATCAAATTAATGCATACAAAAGATTTGCAGACTTCACTCTGGATAAGTAAACGTTGCCATACAACAAGCCCATTTCAAATATTATTTTTTTGTGAATTTATTCATCACAAACGGTTATGGTAGTTATTCCAAGATTCTATATTTATCAAATTGCGTTCGCGTGTTCAATTCACGTCTAAAATGGGAAAGTTCTTCCGGGTCACGTATAGAAAACGCCATAAGTGTTTAAAACCACAATCAAGCGCGAGCCCCGAAACAAATATGAGAAATGTCATTCATGAATCACGAATCATTTCGGATGCCAAAATTATTAAAACAAAAATAAAGCACAAACCACACGCCGAAAGTCATTCATGAGCGATAACGAATTCTTAGCTTAAGGTTATTCCACTTTCGATAAAGTTTGACATACAATCGGAAATATTTTTGCATTTGCATAACTTCACACAGTGTTGAGTCGAAAAACCTTATGTGTATAATTAAAGAGGTGACCTTAGTATAAAAAATTATGCATTTTTTCGTTGTTCATTGGTTCCTTCTTACAACTTTGTTCATAGTAAATAGAGAATGTGACCATAGTTTAGTAAAAAAATTGATGCCATGTGCAACAACCCCTTTTCAGATCAATTAAAAAATAAAATAGAAAATTAATAAAATTTTGAGAACAAAACAAATAAAGGTTGGTTTTTTTTTTATAGGTATTCACAATAAAATATAATCTATCTTGAACAAATATAGTTATTCTTTTGCACAAGTATTACCAGTACTGCTCCAGTCCGTAGTTTATGCTCCATCGATTTTTAAATCACAGCGATTGAGCTGTAGAGTTTGTTTTTTTCATTTTTTTTGTGTAAAAATCGGCTTGGATAGGCAAATAATCATCTAAATTCTAAATAAAACTCGGCATTCATGGCCTAAATATAACCGCACTAGAAAACCAAATCCTCTTATAGTAAATCCATAAAAACCCTCATCTGAATAAAGAGAGAGAACTTCAATTGCCAACTGTTGTATTGGGTCAAGCGCGTAGTGTGTCGTCGAGTGTGTTTGGCCATTGTTTCCGTTCTGATAAACGACAGTCAGTGCTGATGATTGTGCTCCAGCATATATGTACATATACCATCAAGTCAGTTCTGGTCAGAGAGTGAAATCAGACAAAAGACCGACCGACTAAAAGGGCGTGTATCACATAGCATTATTTAATAGACTGCGAAAAATGCACTTGATGCCATAGCCATATCCATCGTCATCGTCATCGCCATCGCCATAACCATCGCCTCCACCACACCGCGTTCCTCGTGGATTTCGACTTCGTAGCCGTCGTCGTCGTTTTCGTTGTCGTCGGCGATGTTGTTATATTCGTGGCTGAATGCACAATTGCTTTTTTGCCCATTGTTATGATAAAGCCAGCACAACTTAAAAAAAAATAAAACAAGAATAAAAGTGGCAAAAATAATTATGCCACTCCAACTCCATGCTTGTATGTACCTACATATAAATACCTCCTTTCTCCCAATTCTCTCTATCACCACCAATGACCTACTCGTCAGCAAAATTATGTATATGTGCTTTTGGGGGACACATTATTTGTGTATGCTTCCATTGTCTCACTTCACTTCATAACTAGAGAAGACGACACTGTCAATGGAAATTGGGCTTTTTGTCTGTTATCTTTTTTAATGTGAACATTTATAAGCAAATTATAAGTGTTGTTGCTTCCTTCCAGCAGCAATTTGAAGCACAAACCTACTGACTAAAACTCTATATGAAGATGTCTCATTTTTTTCTGCTCAAAGTTGTTCCTTTCAAAAAAAAAATAAAAATTCATCTAAATGATAATGGCAAAAACCTGACATATGAAGATTGTTTCTTTATACTATTTAGAGATGGGGTTTGTCTATTTGGGATTGTTATCTGAATACCTATTAGGAGATAGCAAATTATAATACAATAACAGGCGCAGGCGGTAGGAAACGAGGTTTTGTCAATAGAGAAGACAGAAGAACAAAATCGTCTGGCCTTTTCGTGTCAACAACATTTGCTTTAGTCTACTATTCAAAATAGCTAGCTTGATTTTTTTAAACTTTTTTTTCCTGCTCTTTTCATAGAAACAAAACAAAATCATTTAAAGCGGGCATTGACTTATTTCCTAAAATGCATTTTTTCAACGTTTCTTCTTTTATAGAACGCGTGTGATAAATTAGGAAAATATCCAACAATTCCACAACGCTGCCGCAGCTTACATATTTACTTAACTACAAAACTTCTGCACATTCACAACTCGATAACAACAACAAACAAAATAAATAGCAAAATAAAGACACCATAAAATGAGTTTAGTCGATGAAATCAGCTCGATTGAAATGGTAGCCATAGCAAGGCCATCAAAATCGGAAGAATCGGAAATAAAACGAACGAACGATGTTGTGATAGCAACAACATCCAGTCAAGCGACAAACGATGTAACGAAGATCTCCACAATACCAACCTGCGATGCAGGAGCCTCGACACTAGATACAACTACATCGAACACTTACCGTCCAAGTGCTAGCGGCAAATATGAGCGAAAAATTGGGCATCGACGTGTGGGCGAAGGCGGAGAGATCACTTACAAGAAAATTCACAGTACCCAGATCATGGGATCGATTCAACTTGGTATCCAGCATACAGTTGGCAGTTTGGCATCGAAGCCAAAACGTGATCTTTTGATGAATGACTTCTGGGAGATCGAAAGTATAAATTTCCCTCCGGACGGATCCAGTATTACACCTGCTCATCATTATAGTGAATTTAGATTTAAGGTTTATGCCCCAATTGCATTCCGTTATTTTAGAGATCTATTTGGAATAGCTCCTGATGATTTTCTGATGTCCATGTGTGCCTCGCCGCTGCGGGAGCTCTCGAATCCCGGTGCATCGGGATCGATATTCTATTTAACCGATGACGATGAGTTCATAATAAAGACTGTCCAACATAAGGAGGGTGAATTCTTGCAGAAACTTTTGCCGGGTTATTATATGAATCTGAGCCAGAATCCGCGGACACTGTTGCCGAAGTTTTTTGGGTTGTATTGCTTTCAGTGTAACAGTAAGAATGTGAGGCTGGTGGCGATGAACAATCTGTTGCCATCCGATGTAAAAATGCATTTAAAATATGACTTGAAAGGTTCGACGTTTGGGAGAAAAGCTTCGAAGGCTGAGAGAAGTAAACCATCGCCGACATACAAAGATCTCGATTTTAAGGAACACCATCCGAGTGGCATATTCCTCGAGACGGACAAATACAATGCACTGATAAAGACAATTCAACGCGATTGTATGGTTCTTGAATCTTTCCAGATCATGGACTATTCGCTTCTGGTAGGCATTCATAATCTCGATCTGGCCATGAAGGAGCGCAAAGAAGAACGAATAAGAAATGCTCGCCAGAAACTTCAACGTAATGAAGAGGTTTGCATGGAAGACGCCCCCGAGGCCGACCAGGGAATAGCACAAATAGAACGAGATCGCACAGCTGGTCCGTCGGCACTCAATCGCAGTCGATCAATGAATCGTCAGAGATTGGTGGCCCATTCAACAGCTATGGAGAGCATACAAGCAGTTGATGAGACAATAGATGAAGAAGAAGATGCGCCACAAGGTGGAATTCCGGCGCGCAGCGAAAACGATGAGCGCCTACTGCTTTACATTGGTATTATCGATATTCTTCAATCGTATCGCCTAAAAAAGAAGCTCGAGCACACATTCAAAAGTATCATCTACGATGGAGACACGGTTTCTGTTTGCAGACCATCATTCTACGCGCAGCGTTTTCAGGATTTCATGAGTAAAACAGTTTTCAAAAAGACGCCCACATTTCCACTGAAGCATTCCCCATCCAAGCGGAAAACTAGCAGCGTCAGTAATAATATATCGTTGCAGCTGCGCATGCCTGTACGAGCGCCTTCATTAACTGGCAGTAGTGGTTCTAATTCTGGAGCTATTCCAAAAGACCGATACCGTTCTATTCCATCGGGGTCATCAACACCACCGCCTGCCTTCGATGACATCTCCGAAGAAGGAAGTATACACATGTCCGTCCGACAAACTAGTGCCGGAAGTGAAACAAATATACACTCCAACGAAGATGAACACCACTCCCATATTTCGATTGCACAAAAGAACATTGTTACCACTTCAGCGACATATGCCGTGGGGGAAGTCGTCAGATAACTAATAAAGGCGTTCGAATCTCTACATAGTGTAGTTGACATTTGGGTATTTAATCTATTTTTTTCTTTTACTTTTATGTTTAAAGTAGGATTATTGTACGTATTATAATAATTATAAATAAAAATGTTGGTAGGTAGTTTTGTTGTTATTGTTGTGGACAGAAAATATCAAATACAAAATATCGGCAATCGCCTTACTTTCTTTGGCTATACCTAATAATCTCAAGTTGTATAAAATTGATTGAAATTAAATTTTAGTTAGAAACAAAAAGTAAGAATTTAAATGTTTATTTAATGTTGTATTTATTTTAATGTACGTTAAATATTTGAAAGAAACAAAAAAAAGCATACAAACTGGTGATCATATTTAATTAAAATATGTAATGAAAAAAGTTTGAAGCAATTATACGAGTAAGAGGTTTCAGAAATACAAACATACAATATAGAAATATGTATTGAAAAAAATATATTTTATTTTATATTCCAAAACGAACTGTTGTGTGATTGTTTTTTTTTCGATAATTATTTATCGCAATAGTTTTAAGGTTGAAAAACGACATGCACCATAAAATTGTAAGCAAGATGTAAGACTATAAATTAAAATGTTTTCGGCAAAGTAAATACGAGTAGAGTACGGTTAATAAAAAAGTAAGTAGACACCTCTATTTTTTTTTATTATTTCCTTCAAGCTGTATGGCAGCATTGGTGTTGGTAATTTACAGCCATTAAATGCTTAGTCCACCGCAAGTCCATGACTTTACTAAACCATAGAATAAAAGTTAGTCAATGAATAAAAATCAAAAATCCACAAACAAAATCTACTAAAATAAGTATCAACTCTATCTCTATTTATTATGTCCCTGTAAATTTTGTTCCTAATGTCAATTCTTAGTCCTTCACTAAACCACCGTCTTCGATGGTCTAGCGAAGGACTAATTTTTTAAATGTCAAATTGCAGAAATTCTGTTTTATTAATAGCATTCGCACTTAGTCCACGGAAAAAGTCCTAAACCTTCCCTAGTTCATGTTTATTAATTTGGGTGTTAGTTTTTATAGATTCTTTTAATAGAATAGGCTCGACTATTTGAATATTTTAGAGCACCTTAAGCAGAGTGCCATAAAGTTGAGTAAGGGTAGGTCATTTCTCTTCCAGCAAGACAACGCAAGATTTGCAAAGCAAGTCTCATGCTAAGCAAATGCACGAACCCGATAAAAATTGAAAAGCAGGTGAAGTGCGCAACACATTTAAAACTTGCACAATTGCAATGAAGTTTGCGCCAGAAAAAAGAATGAACAGCGTTTTGGGACAGTGTGCTTAGCCTAGATTTTTCTATTTGCGTTTAGAGACAGTTTGTTTAGCATATTATGCGCAAGATTTGCGTTTAGGAATTTGCCCAATGACCCTGAAGAATGGCTGCAGCACATCGTTCGAACACAGCTCAAATCATCTTCACAGTCACTCGAATTTAAATCTCATTGCACATTTATGGGAGTATCTCGATGGACATGTAAGAAAACATGAAATAAGGACGAAGAATGATTTAAAACGTGTTCTACCAGATTAATGGTTTAAAATTGAAGAAACCGTTTCTCGTATTAAGGCAGTTATTTAAGGCCAAAGGGTACCCAACGAAGTACTAAATCGATAAGCTGTACAAAATAATGGTTATGAATTCAATGTTTATTTGAACTGCTAACTTATGAATTTGTTAGGTCTTTTAATTTAGGCGCATTATTTTAATTTTTTTTTATTTTTATTTGAAATGGTACTTTTTAGTTCAAAATACATTTGAAATTATTTAATTTTTTTTAATGTTGCTATCAATTGTTTGAAGGCATCACAAAAATTAGAGTTGTTTACTTACTTTTGTGATTCACTGTATGTGTGATTGGTTCCTCTTAGGGGATTTTATATTTATTTTGGTTCCAGCTAGTGAATATGGCCTTGGGCATCAACGAAAACATTCTTTTGGAACTTTTTGATTGAGGATAATATATTTCAAAACAGATACAAAATCATACACCGTCTACCTATAATCTGCCGTCCCTTAAGTTAGAAAAGGAAACTTTTTTTTTTAAAAATAATATTTTATTTTTTGCATTATAAAGTGACAAGTAGTCACATTAACATTGAAACGTATGTGTGATATTTTCTGCATAAAATTTAATTTCTTGTTGTAGAACTTCAATATAATGTTTAATCATGAATTCCGAGGAAAACAATTTTTATATTAAAAATCTGAGAGAGGAATTTCTTTAAGACGCCCTTTCAACAATTTAGTTTGATCTTACACTTGCTCATATTGATTTTTATTTTCAACAAAAGTGGCGAAGTATTGGGTGATGATTATTAATCAGATCTGGTCTATTTTCTATTAATTCCTAAGAAATTGTCTGGTACCTAGCCCAACATTCTGTATAGATTTACACCAAAAGCGCACTGGTATGTCTTCAGTCGTAGTCGTACCAAATTCATTATCCTGTCATCGACAAGGTTCTTCTCATTTTAATCTCCTTACGTACAATTATAATTTATGTATAATATATATGGCCATTTTTCAATCAGCAGCGTTTTCTTTTCATGCCATTTGGCATTGGATTTGGCTTGACAATTACAATATTAATCATATTTTTTTCCTGCCATCCTATAATTATACCTAACAAACTTCGTTTAAATTAATATTGTAATTTATTTGTCGTTCATCATTATTCATTCTCAATATTTAACGACGATGACGACCCACATTCGATGTGCAAAACATCGGCAGTTCAGATTTCAGGAGCGGGTCTCGCCTGTGCTATTTTTTTTTTATAAAGGGAAGATAATTAAATATGATTTAAAACAATGTTTTTACTAACTATGGAGAGATTCCATAATTATTATTTTATATTCTTATGAACTAATAGTGGCATTATATAGTCACAAAAGATTCATGACAAAGTCTCAAAGCTTGATCAATTGGGTGCTTTTCCTTTGAATGCGTAAGAGCACAGCCCAAAGTAGGTGCTCGTTAATGACTTTTAAAAGCCATTATTGAAGAAGGATATTAGGTACATACTTCCTTTATAACTACAACATAAGTTGCCTCACAAGTCACAGCAAACTCTGCTTGGTGTGCGGTAGGCAAAAGAGATTTTGATTGCCTTCATCCCGAGATTCGCGCGCCTGTCTAAGTTATGGAAATAATAAAATTTGGTTATGGTGAAGAAATTTAATAAAAGAAAATTATATCCGATAACAATAATACACATTAAATGAGCAATTAAAGCTCAACTGGTGAAAGAAAATAGCATACGCTCATTATAGCTAATTAAAATTAAACTGACAAAAGTAAACAGCACTTCTTTTCAAAGTGGAAGTTCTTTTCTTGATTATTTTTTTTTTAGTTGTATTATGTATTTCTATAACAATATTTATGAGCAATGGATGTCTAGTGTCTAGTTTGCGAGTTTGTTTTTTTAAACATCTGAGTCTTTTTTTCGTATATAATATTTAAATAAGTACAAATGTACATTTACAAACTTTTTCATGTGTTGTTATCATTTTGTTAATATACGGGTGTATTTTTGAAAAGCTTTATTTCTTAAGTGTAACGGTATAATTATGTAGTTACAGCCCTATCACGAGTCCCATCGTGATAAAATCGATGTCTGATGGAATTTGCTCGCCCTCACCAAGTTTTACTGAGGCCCACAGGGGTAGAGTTCGTTTCAATGATGGATGAATCCGGGCTTTCTCTGCGCTTACCAGATGGACATTGCAGCAAGTGTGGAGATGGTCAGGTGAGAGATGCTCCTCGGGCAAGAATTTTTTGCCTCGTGGAAGAATCTGTGAATTACAGTTATTACATCAACATTGAGGAGGATGCTAGACCACACTTTGCTAAGTGCGTTACCGACTTTGTTAGATGTTCGGGAAAGCAATACTTATCCACTATTAAAGAAACAAGGAATTGTTTTCATATTTTATGTTTAATAGGGGTTATCGTGAATAAAAAAAATCCCTGGATATTTTTCTCCAATTCGAATCTTTTAAGAACGTGAATGATGCTCAAAAGTTTCCCTCTTAATTTATTCGTATCGGGAATAAGTTTTCCCAGGGGATTTTTCTGTCATTTCATACGATTTTTTGTTCGAGGGAATTTTTTTCCGTGGGACATTCACGTTTGCAGGAAGAATTTCGAGGGAATAAAATATTTCGTGGGAAACGAAATTCCCTGGCAGATTCCCGATAGGACCAGGACCCATTTTGTTTTTCCTATTTGTTTGGTTTTTTGTTACATGAATTACATACATGCTTATTTTTATGTTAATATACGAAACTGAGTAATTTCTTTGCGACCTTCCTTAGCCTGTCTTATGTCAATACTTCTAAATACCATAGATTTTTGTCTAACTCTCCACTTACATCTCTCGTTTCCCTTTCTGTCTGTTCCCGTACAGTCTATGACAAATTAATTGTGTTGAAAGATGACTTTTCACCCGGCCCAGATGGCATCCCATAATTTTTCTTAAAAAGTGTGCTCATGCTCTCTGTGAACCCCTTTCTAACCTATTCCAACTGTCTCTCTCACAAGCAGTCTTCCCCTCAATTTGGAAAGAATCGTTTATTTTTCCGACCTTTAAAAAGGGCTGTAAGAATGAGATTTCGAATTATAGGCCAATTGCAAAGCTCTCCGTTAAACCCAAGCTCTTTGAAAGTATAGTGTATTTTTTCATTGCAAGTCAATTGTTTCTCCATTCCAGCACGGATTCTTAAAGGGCAGGTCCACCACGACTAATCTTACCCAATTTGTCTCATCGACACTCTTAGCTCTAGAAAAAGGATTTGACGTCGATGTTATAACTACTGACTTAAGTAAAGCGTTTGACAAGATCAATCACCAAATTATTTATATTAAACTCAACGCCTTCGGCTTTCCTTCTTTGTTTATTGAATGGATCAAATCATACCTTGAGAGCCGTGTATACAGAGTTGTCTTTAGAAATGCGGTGTCTGATCCAATCTTCGCCTCATCAGGGGTTCCTCAGGGCAGCCATCTTGGCCCACTCCTATTTGTGCTTGCCATCAATGATGTGGGTAATATCAATTCCTTCTCCGATCTCTCAATTTATGCTGATGACATTAAAATAGTAAAAGTAATCTCATTTTCTCGTAACTCTTCCCTTCTTCAACAAGACCTAAACAACTTTTTTACCTGGTGCAATAAAAATTTTCTAGAAATTAATGTTCAAAAATGCCAAGCTATGTCTTTCTCTCCCAAACGTTTACAATCGACTTTCCGAACGTATCACTTCTGTAATGCATCTATTCCTATAGTTTCCTCTATTCGCGATCTTGGGATAATATGTGATAAAGAGCTAAATTTTCGATCTCATATTGATCATATCGTTGCCAGAGCAAATTCTTCCTTGGGCTTTATTAAACGATGGTCTAAGAAATTCTCCAATCCCATGGTTACAAAATCTCTTTACACCACATATGTTAGGCCAATCCTAGAGTATGCAAGTCAGGTATGGGCTCCTTTTCAAATAACTCATTCTCTCAGGATTGAAGCTGTACAACGAAGATTCCTTCGATTCGCTTTACGCAATTTACCATGGTCTGACCCCCTTATGAATACCGTTTACAATTAATTGACTTACAGACTCTTGCTCAACGTTGTCGTATCGCTGATATCCTGTTTATCCACCAACTTATCACTGGAGTCATTGACTGTCCTGAATTACTCAAATTAATTAATTTTAATACAAATCCACGAAACTTAAGATCCGTTCCTTTCTTCCGCCTTCCAACCCACCGCAACAACTACGCCCATTTCAACCCTATTTGTAGAATGCTCGGCTAATTCAGTACATGATATCCTTGATTTTCCCTAAGTTATCCATCCCTCAGAAAAATCCTATTAAACACCTCTTTTTTTTTATTTTTTAAATTAGTATTATGTTTATATTATTGGTACACGTATTATTATTATTATTAACTTATGTTGATCTAAAATGTAACTGCTTGTATTAAGCTAAATTAAATTAAATTAAATTAAACTGAGTTAAAAGAAAAACATTTTTTTAACTTATTTGAAAATATTGCACATTTCAAAGTGCGCCATTCTTATTTGCGATTGTAGGTATTATAAGGCAAGTTTTACATTTGCGAAAGTAATCGAACTCGAGATTTTCAACAAACTTTACATTACCGTGATAGAGAATACCAAAAAAGTGGGTAACGCAATTCCGTCTCTGTCTGCGTGTACAACGAGCTACAGCCTAAACAGCTAAAGCGATTTTCTTCAAACTTGGTACTTAAGCCTTTTAGGTGATTGTCTCAAATATATTTTTGAATCGTTTTTTTAGTCCCAATGAGTTTTTTGCCATACAATTTTTTCTACCATCTTAATTATCTCGAAAACGGCTATAATGAATTTTATAAAAAAAATGTGTGTATACTGTACTATCTTAGATATAGTCTACATTTTGGTAGAAACATTTGTTTACATATTTTGTTATTAACGGTACCTCCCATACAACAATATTTTTAATTTTTGACTTTGTCATAAACGGCTCGACGGATTTCGATCAAACTGTTTATAAAGGAAGTCCTTCGAATTATAAATAACGAATCTATCACGAATTCCATTGTAATCGGAATGTTTTACGAATTGCGAAACAAGTTATTGCAGAATTCGTCCGTAATGGCAATTTGCACATACTTTTCCACTACGATGGATTCTGTGAAAGAACTTTTCGGGATTCGGAACAAATTTACGATTACGATGGAATTAGAGATAGACATATGAATACTTTATACCAAAATTTTGAAAAAATATTTTTTTAGATTTTTGAAAAAAAAAATTATTATTTTTTTTGTGAATATTAAATACATATTTCGAAAATGTGTGAATGATGTTTTCTTTTGAAATTTCGTTTTTAAGTTTATACTATCAAATGTTTTAAATTGCCACAGCATTTTTTTTAGAAAAAAATTAAAGAAATTTTGAACATAAAAAATTAAGTAAAAATGACTTTCAAAATATATTTAGATTCTTAATAGAAATCCTAATTTTTATGTAACTCAGTTTAGATAGAAATATTAAAATTTTATCTTGTTTTGGAATAACGAATAGATAATACCTAACAACATCTTTGGGTACAATCTAACATTTATGGTATTGGGTCTTTGCAATTTCTAAGTTAAGTGGTGTCGTCTAACCTCGTCCATATAACCTTTGTGTCGAAATTCAGCATGTGAATAATTAAATAAGCCAAGCACTTTAAGTCAAACTTAACTTACAAAGGTTCGTTCTCATTGATTTCAATTTTTTTTCAGTTGTTTACATTACAAAGGATGCGAATGCTATAACGATTTACTTTGATATCCATCGTGCATTCATTTGTTTTCCACAAATAGTCCTTCAGTTTGGTATACAAATAATCAATTGAATGGGCTTTACAAAACTTTCACCTATAAATATAATCATCCCATCCATCGGAACAGGATATTCCACGCCCACTCGTTATATATACTCGTATGTATGAATATTACACATGAATATATACTTATTTTTACGAGTGTTGTTTTAAATTTTATTCAAAAGCTATTTGTGCCACTTTATTGTAGAATTGTAGTGATGTTTAATATCGTCCTTTCCATCATCATCATCATATATTGCTGTTCTGTGTTGTGTTGTATAAAGACGTGATGGAAATTGAGGAGGTTACGGGTGTAGAGGGTGAATATAAATAACGATTGTTAATTTATGGTTGATTGATGCAATATCGATGGCAGACGTATACTACATACATATATGTACACTAGTTTGTTTTAGTTTTTTTTTGTATTGTTGTTTTCAGGATCCTTTGTCCTAGTCATCAACTTTATACGCTTTTTCATAAAGAGGGCAAACAAATGGAAAGTTCGCAGTATTTACGGTTGACGTATGTTTTGCTTCCAACTTGGCGAAAATATCAGCGAAAATAAATTAAAATAAAACAGAAATTACAATGACCATTAAAACAAAAAAATACATAATAGCTAACTGCGGGTACTATTGGAAAAATCGCTGAAAGTTGACAAACACATTTAAATGTTATTGATTTTTAAATGGTTTTGTATTGCTGCAATTAATGAGGAACAATAAAAATAAAAGGCTTATTACCTCGTTAGCTGCACGTTTGAAAATTGGCGGAATCGCTGACGAACGTTGTTTTTATGAATTTTTTTAAAAACTAAAATCCATAATTTCTTATAAAACATTTATGTATATCGTTAGTGGAGTCTAGAATGTCGTTGACGGAATGCTTTTAAAGAATTTGACAGTCAGTTTTGTACGAGTTTGTGGCACATAACGGTGCTACAATATAGGTAAAATATAATTACATACTGCATTACAATACAGGTTGCATTTAAAAGACCTTAGGTCTTACAGGAATATAGTTAAATTAAATTAAATAAAAAAAAAAAAATAAAAAAATTATAAAAGGGTCTGACGCAGTTAGAATGAAGCATGTTATGCATTCGTCGAAAAAAAACTTGAGATAACAATTAAACATGACATTACGATGATAGCGAAGACGAAAAAAGATGGTCTAAAAATTCTGTCCGTCTGTATGTCTATCCGTCTGTCTGTATGTATGTATAGACATCTACAGCCCCAACGGTGTGGGCCGAATTGCTTCAAACTTGGTATATAGCGTTTTTTATGTACCTATTATACCGAAGGGAAATTTAATTTTTTTAGTTCAATATATAATGGTACCTCCCATACGTTACGTTAAAGCCTATTTTCTCGAAAAAAAATCAGTGCGGCTTTTTAGGTACGACCGATCATATGGTTTAAAAAAAATGTCTAAAAACGGTACTTTCTATAGGACCGTTTTTTTTTTTGCTTTCGACTGTCTCATAAATGGCTTAACCGATTCTTTCGAAATTTCACACATATATAGGCGTAGTTAGCCCAAATATATACTGCATACCAATATTTTAATTAATATTTTTTAGTATTTTTAAAAGCATTTAAAAAAAAATAAAAAAATTATATATTAAAAATTGCTCATGAATTTTTTCAAAAATTATAGTTATATGTATTTGCCTCTGAATTGGCGATTTTGAATTTTTTTTTTGAAAAATGTTTTCAAAAAGTTAAAAAAAAACTTTTTTATCTCAAAAAACGCTCCATAGATTTTTAAATTTTTTTCTCATAAATTCAAATTTACCCAAGAAATAAAATGGCATACTTTTTTTCTGAGCTCAAATTAGTTTAAGTATTTATTTCAGAATATTGAAATATTTTTGCTTTGATAAGCCGATTTAATGTTTAGTTTTTAAGTTTATATTATTAAATATTTAAGATTGTCTTACCAATTTTTTTTTAGAAAAAAATTAAAGAAATTTTGTATAATCGCACATGTTCTGTATTTCACTTTTTGTGAATTTGAGGAACGAAAGTGAATTTAGATGTTCTGTATTCCACATAAAAATATTCTGTATTCCACATAAAATATACATAGTTTTTAAATAGCTCATTCCGAATGTGGAATTTTAGGGTTCTGAATATATACATACATTTTTATACAAATTGTCTGTAACAGGTGATTTTGACAATTCGAAAATGAATTGGAAGGAGTTGAATCCAATCGAAATGCAGAACACGTTATTTCATTTTAAGTGTAATCGAAATTCGTTTGGAATTCATTTTCACTGGGAATGCAGAACATGTGTGAATATAAATAATTAAATAAAAAACGACTTTAAAAATATATTTAGATTTATAATAGAAATCTTTTGCGCACGATGTGATCGAACATAAGAGCAAGTTAGTGCGATCCAGTAGTGTATTTTATTTTTACGATATTCGTGTTGTACGACGCTTTTGAGTAGCATATTTTATAGTTTTCACACATATGACTTATGATTATTTTGCGTCCATAATTATTACGTGTGTTGTTTGGGTTCGGGTCTGCTAGCAATATTTGTAAGTATCCATTTTCGTAAATCATCATCGGTCTATGTCATGATTATGGTTTTCTTGGATATCGTTTTATTTTGAATTTTGTTTCGGAATTCATAATACGTGCCAAGTCTATATTTATGTATATATGTACGTATTTATAGGAAATTAGAAGAAATATGATAATATCGATTTAAAATTGACACAAATGGCGTTTTTGGTCACAAAGTTTTTAGTAACCAACATACCTGACATAATGCGAAGTGGTAACGGCGTTGTATGAAGAGGGTATCAGTATTCAATAAAATTTGAATCACAAGAGATTTTGATTAAACCTTTAGGTATTATAAAATTTGGTATATAGGAAACTACGTTTATTTGGTGATCTCTGAAGTCAACTTAGGTTTGCCATAAATAGTTTTTGCAGCAGTTAATCACAGATAAATATCTAAATCGGCTTTAGGGCGAGTTCAGATCAAAATGCAAAAGTTTAGGCTCGCCAGATGAATTCAGGTTTAAAAAAAAACGCTTTAGGGCTATTCTGTCGTGGCTTTAGGGGGCTCAACTAAATATATCTGTGTGGCAATTTTTGGCTTCGTAAAGAAATCCAACTCGAGATGTTGACCAAAAACGAAAAAAATGGGTCTCATAATTTTGTCTGCCTCTCTGTCTGTCCACACGCTTACAGCCTAAGCGGGTGGATGGGTTTTCTTCTAACTTGGTACGTAACTATTGTTCTTGGCCAACCGTTTTTTTTTTACTTTCGTAAGGACCAACAATAACGGTACCTCCAATACATTTTTTAGCCTAAGCAAGTCCAATCACTAAATCAAAGAACAAAGAACAAAAAAAAAACATCCCTAATGGAAAAGCAAACAAACACTTAACGGCCAGGTCTGAATCGATTGAAGAAGTTTCCATATGTCACCAATATCCTCCAGCCAATGAGCTGATGCTGTGTATAACAAGCAGGTCACGCCCCCCGAACTTATCATTCTTTCCCTTTTCCGACCTATTCCTTTACAATCTCCTAGCCCGTCCCTTTTCCTACTTATCCACACTACCGCCACCTATCCGCTTCTCTTACTCGCCACAGTATATCCTAACAAGTTTAAACGTATTGGAAACAAAATTTTTTCAAAAACTTATTTTTTTTTGTTGAAAACTCAATACATTTGTAGGTACTAGTGATGTGTCAACCCGGTTTAATCAGCCGAGTCAGCTCGAGTTGTACCCATTCCGAGATAACTCGGGTTACATTTTTGCAAACCGAGATGGCGAACAATGAAAGAACCGAACCGGTTGCCGAGTAGTTTAATGAATGTAAAGGCAAACCGATTTGAACATAATAAAACTACCCTCCTTTTGTTGCGGCTTATACGAAATACAATGTACTAACACATATACATTCGATAGTCGATTTGGTAGTAACGAAAAAGGCTGTGGCTCGGTTTTATCCATCGTTCATTTCCGTAGTTATTTTTTTTCAGACACAAGTGTTATTTGTGTTGTGTATGCGCTAATTTTGCTGTCAGGTTGTTCAAAATCTAACTCGGGTTAACCCGGGTTGAGAATTTTTTGGTTTGGCACATCACTAGTAGGTACCTATTTTGAAAAAGGCGAAAATTTGTATCTAGTTAGTAGTTTATTGACATTTTCTTGAATACTCGAAAGAACCATTTTCCTACAAAAAAAAAACGATAGCTAGATACTATACAAATGTTAAAAACCGTTACGATTTTTTTTTCTCAAAAACAGCTGGAAGAATTTTGATAAAAATGCGTGTGTTCTTATATTAGTACAGTTCACTGTTCTTATTAACGGTGCTTCCTTTAGAACCACTTTTCATACATACATAAATTCAACTTTCTTAAAAAAGAAAAAAAATGCAATTTTCTCATTACTGAATAAAGTGATAACATTTTTAAATATAAGTATTAGGTAAATTTTTTGTTTGAAAATTCGATTTTCTAAAAACGTTTTAGTGAATTTTGATAATTACTTAAATAAGTTGTTGACTGCAAGAGCAAGTTCGTAGGACCAATTTTGAGGTGTTTTATTTATATATAACTGAAATATGGGTCTGATTCGACTGCTTCAGAGTCTAGTCAACCAGTCACAACAGATAAACAACATGACTGCTATCAACTGTCAAAATCTTCCCGTCCCTAATTAACACTCTTTTGAAAACTCTTAGGCCGTGTGTGAATTGCGTTAAAATGTTGGTTAAATTTTCTACCTTGGTTAAATTTTGAAGTTTGGTTTGTGGTGAGATCAAATTTAGCTTTTTGCTGTGTGAATTGCGTTAAAAGGGATTTATTAAAACACTATTTTGGCTAAAATTCCTTCAAGATTGAAGAAATTTCCCTAAAAACCTTTTTTTTGTTGTTCAAGTTAATTAATTTCTTTCCCAAAATCCGACTTAGAAGATATAAAGTTAATAATTTGGCACGAAAACAGTAACGAATTCTCAGTTTTACTAATATGTTTCGGTTTTACATAGTTAATTTAATATTTTAAAACAACAATTCCAAATCTTTTCAAAACAATTCCCATTATGGTTAGTTTGTTGATTTAGTATGTAAACACTAGTTTTCACAGCTGAAGAATTTGACAAGCTGACAAATCAATCTATTTGTAATTTAATTAATTATTTTATATTTGTTAAAATATCAAGGGATTATATTATTTGTTTTTTCCCCTTGAGACCCTACACAAACAAAAATATTAATGAAATTTTATTTTTCAATTGAATAAATTAAAACTTACGTTTTTTATATGGTTTCCCAGTAGACCTGGACTTTTTGGAATTCATCTTTTTTTTTCGGTTATCGTTTACAGTTTCAAATTACACTATCTTGAGAAACGTTAAATTTTAACGCAAATTTAGCCTGCTCCACAGCTGCCTACATTTTAACCCATTTTATTCACCACGCTAGTGTCAAATTTTAACCAAGTTACAAAATTTAACCAACATTTTAACGCAATTCACACACGGCCTTATAGCACTATTGCTAATTCACCATACCTCCCTAGCAAAAGTTCTGTTTGTTTTAGTTTAAAGAGGCTATTAATAAAAAAAAAAACAATACATACCTACATACATGTATTTAACACTAGAGAGGATTTAAATCATTTAATCTATTGCTCCTTTTAAGTACATATACAATCCCCTGCTTATAGGTATTATTGATTTCTATTATAGGTAAAACTTTTTACAACAGATAAAACACCACTTCCAATTAACCACCACCCTAATTAACTAAGCCATTTCAAGTATCCGAATATGAGATCTTTATCTACATACTTCAAAGGACATTCCGAGAAAGCACTTCTCAGTTTTAATGCTGAAGTCAATGAACTATAGGTATCATGAAGAGTCTATTGAAACACGTTCCACATTTATAACAAGTAGGTATTAAACGATGCAACACTATCCTTTTATGTTAATATTAAATACTTAAGCCAACACATACATACATAGGTGTTCAAATATACATATGTAGGTACACAGAAGAGATCCCATCATCATCATCATACGGCATAATCCACTTAAGTGGAAATAATAATTATTCTAACGACAATTTGAATTTTTAATTAAATCCGTCAAGTTTCATGTCCTGGGTTGGGTGTTGTTATATAGGAACTATAGGCAAGCATCGCATCATCAGTAGTCCCAGCACGTCTTAGCCTAATTATGTGGATCATTAAAAGTGATTATCCACAAACAACGCACATATACACTAACACAGATAGAACAATTTATATAACTGTATTTGTGTGGAATGAGGTAATTTTTGTTTGATTGCTAAAGCTACTAAAAGTGTCCTCCCTCATCATCATCATTATCAGCAAGATAGTCCTTTCTTAGAAGTAACACCAGGATAAATGTCCACATAAACTTAGCAAATAAGTTTTGTATTTGTATCACACTTTAGCCTTCGTTGACAGGAAGACAAACAAAAAAAAAAACTAAAAAAAAACCGAAGTTTTACTATTTTTTCTGGGTCATCCCTTAATTACTTTCAATGGTTGGCGATTAGTAGGAAAAATTCATTAAAAACAAATAAAAAACAATAATGTACCTAAATCATGTTGTGATATTTAGTTCAAAATATAAATATCAACACGTATGTACATAATAACTTTGGAAACGGTCGTATCTAGGGATAATAATTATTATGATTGACAGTCCATGACTCTCGAAAGCAGCCGGCCGGCGTGTTAAAAGTGCTCATCTTCCCTCTACGAGCTACTAATATCAAACATCCAGCTCCAACAAACCAACCAACCACCCAACTTGCAAATGACAATGAGGCGTACTAACGTGTTGGGAATTTTAATATTCATCTAAAAAAAACATTAGCCAGGCAAATTCCATGATAATAACTTAAACAATATCTGCAAATAGAAAATATGACAAAAGGTGAATGTATAATAATAATACAAAAAAAAAAACAGTAAATCCATTTAAGTTCTATCGACCGTTAACCAAATTGAGTCGATATATTATGGGCGGGCATATTGCACCATTGTGATTGTGATATGACAGTGTTGCCTGACACTTATTGTATAAGTCTGTGATATACATAGACTCTTCTAGTTTTTCAATACATATTTACGTAAATTAGTGTTGATTTATCATTGATTATTGATTATAATGACTTTATTTTAAAATATGTACATATTCATAAAAAAAACTGATTTCGCACATTCATTATGTCATTATCGAAAAGAGTTGAAAGTTCAATTTGTTTATAAATATAAACATTTTTTTTTTAATTTAAAAACCGTAGGATTTTATTGGCGCAAAATTTAATACAGCCTGATGGCTACAGTGGCTAAAATTTCGATAATTTTTTTAACTAGAATTCTAAAACTATTTTCTTGGTACACTCCAGCTGTACGCGCCTAAAAATATAGAACAAAAAATAAGGGCCAGTTGTGCAAATATGTTTTAATATTTTATACGTGGTTCAGAAAATTTAACTCCCGATTTCGCGGGTTAACTGGGGTTCATAACTCAATACATTCTTGAAACAGTTATGGCTAAAACAGACGTGCAGCATGTCTGCGCCCGAAACACATGTGCATACTCTTTGACATTTATGATGTATAGTTTTTCCAACATTATGTCCGCATTCAGAAATCAGTACATATCTAACCGCATAGGTTGGTGTTTTTATAATCCCGTCTAAAAACACAGCTGGTGGCTACCATAAAATAAATCTCAAGCTATTCGAAAAACTCTTGTATACTCTTGTATCCCATGAGAAATTTATGTACGAAAATCTACAAACTTAACCTATCCGGTTTTGGGTGTTCAGAAACTTAGACAGATATTACCCTATCTTAGATAGGCTATCTTACCGACAACTGAACGCGCCCAATAAGATTGTGGGGTAACAAAATTTAAATTGAATAAAAATGGATATTAATGAATTAAAAAGGGAAAAACAAATTCGTAGGCTCATTTTGTCTGTCATGAAGGTTCTTATAACAAGACCTTACGATATAAAAATTTATTTTTCTTAACCAATTCATAGATTTTCTTCCATTTTTAAAATCATAAAAGAAAAAATATTTTTTTAAGTAAATATCAGTAATGCCAAGTACCGATTATTTCAGATTTTTTTCTTTGCTGTTGTGGATGCAATGAAACTTGGCAGCCTATTTAGAAATAGAGACATCGTGCAGCGAGCGCTGCATGCAGCCCTTGCAATGTGTCAACCCTCATAAGAACCTGTGTAATTTATTTTCGCTGCATGTGAAAAAGCTGCACATCTGTTTAGGGCTTTAATCAGCGAAATCGGGAATTAAAAGTTGCTGAACCACGGATCAAATATTTGTTTAACTGGCACTGACACGTTTAAAATAAGTACAATTCTATTTATCATACTAAAAGCTCTTCATACATAAATCGTGTATTAAACAGTCATAAATTTGGCTTCATTTTTAATATAATGGCAACCCTTCACGAAAGTATTATGTGAGGAAAGTTTAATTCGATACCATTTAGCATAGCGCGATGTGCAGCGGACAATGAAACATAATATAATCACCTATGCAATATTCCATGATAGCTTTCGCTATGGGGCTGTGGCTGGCGAGCAAACAAAAAAAAAAAAAGATGTTGTTGACATTTTTGTGGAAAACTTAGGTTTGTTTTTTGTACAAGTTATAAATATCAGGATTGGCATATTTTGATATTTTTTGTTTGTTTTGGAACTCTTTGTTATTATGTAGGACACATACCATGGGTGATATTCATAAAAAGTTATGAGGAATTTTAATGTATTATCACACTAGAGTATTCGAAGTATTTAAAGCTTTATTTTTTCATTTTTTGTGTTTTGTTTATTTCAGAAAAAAAAAACATAACAAATGTAATGGAAATTCATATTTAAATAAAGTATCTACATTTTTGGTATCCTGTAAAGCAACGAAGGATTTCAAAACACAAATATGATTATATATGTACATGTGTTAGTAGTTATGTTCTAGGAGTGGAATAGGTTAGCCTAGTGTTGTTATATGATAATTAAAAAATAATATACCACACATTATTTTCTGCATTGATATGTTGTTACAGGATTGGTAAAGAATTCACATGGCTTATAAATATTTTGGTGTGTAAAAATAATGGCGCAAAATTTTAGTCGATTAAGTAATATGTTAAATCATTTTTAGTATGATACTAGGCTAAAAAGAGGATTTTACTAATTTTAAACCAGTTTAATATCGTACTATCTTCTTAATATTTAACTAAAGTTAAAATCACAAAATAGCCACTTTATCTTTTCAGTATCGTACGAAATCCATATGCCACTTTGACATTTACAAACGTCAAAACGTTATGTTCGCTTACTTTTTTGCACTACTTTAGGCGTGTTTAGTTGTAATTTATTAAGGAAGTAGATTTAGTATGGTGCTAGTTAAAATGTGTTTAAAATTAGGAAAACTTTAGTAAAGTGCTTTAGTATTTGCAAACTGTTAAGTAGTATGATTATCATGCTAAGTCCTTAAGAGGTCTTATTAGGGTTATTTATGTAATGAGATTTCGCGAAATAGAAATTGGAAAATTCTCTATAAGAGAACTTTCATTAGAAATCAAAACATTTTCACTCCTTTTCAGTTTAATTGATCGATAAATTTCATCTGGCTATTAGGTCTGATCTCGTGCTTTCTGCACAACTCACAAAATGTCAAATCTCGAATAGTGGGGATACAATTCTCTCAAAAAGTAGGTATACACACAACGCACAAGTAGTGGAACGCTTTAATCCTATAAAAATTAAATTCACATACAAACACAAAATCAAGTAACTGCTGCTTGGTTTTATGAGCTGTAATTTTCTGTCCGAACAAAGTTCTTGGTCAGAAAATCATATATGTACGGGACATTTTTTACTCTCTCGTGAGTATTCTCTTCTGAAAAAGACTATGCAAATTTTTGAGTACGGACACGACTTTGGAATGAAAATCACATAAATACACAACACTACAGTGGGGCGTTTCGTCTGGCAGACACATTTAAGGTGACATCTTAAAGGTGTCTGCCAGACGAAACGCCCCATTGTAGGGGGTTGACAAGTGCCAAAAAAAGTTTGAGACACTATCCCCTTAAACATATTAAAAAATCAGCTTTGATTTAATAACGTACTTGAGAATGCACTGTTAAAACTGCATATCTCCGAAAAGCCCCAGCTTTGAAAATTCGGAATGTCCATTCGTTCTTATCTACTTTGGTATCTATACGCAGAAAAAAAATCAGCTATCATGAAATGACGTATGTCTGCCGGCCTTCGGCTCTTAGTCTATAGGGGATCAAACCTATTTATCTTTGGATATAATATGTATGTATATATGTATATTGTATATTTTATATAAAATGTAATCATAGTTGTACCGCAAAATGTTAAGTTGATGTGAAGAGCGGTTCATATGGTTAGACGTGCAATTTTTTGCTCAATAAATTGTAAATTAACGGTTAAATTCTCTAAGAAAATATGTACACATAAAATTAGTGAGACACATTTAACGGTTATTTTGATCTCTTTTTACGCATTAGTGCAGAAAAAAAAGTGTTGTTTATTAGCTGTCTTTGATATTCTGATAATTATGATTAAATTTTATAATCGATGTGCGACAACTCTGGTAAAATAAGTTCTTTGTCATTTAAAATAGTAGTTGTATGTCAGATTTGGTGCTTTTAAATCGTTCCCTTGAATTTGACAGTTCCTCAAATTTTGCAGTCCGTCAGGTTTAGTCTAAAAAGTAATGGTGGTTACTTTCACAGATGAGCCATACCAAGATGGGAAATTTTGGCAGCTATTTTGATTTGCCTACAAGCTAGTACCGTTATGAAACTGATATTTTTGCATCTATGTAGGATAAAACTGATATGCTTGTATCTGTGTGTAGTTTCACTTACACCCCATTTTGATGTTGGATTTCACATCTATTCATATGTATATAAAGTCAAATTTACAAATACAACAATGCAAACAAATGGGCTTTATAGGGTGAAACGTACGAAAGTTTCCATTCTTGGTATGGCTCATATGTGGTTACGTTATTACGTGGACTTAATCGGGATAAGTATACACTGTTCAAATGCATGTCATGCATATGAGAGTGTATTCGATGATTCAACAAAAATCGAAACGTTTTGACTTTGCTTCAAGCACACACAATGTATACGTGAGTTATTTTCACGAATACTATCTCATATGCATTACATGGCTGAACTGTTCTCAGTTTGGATTCGTCTCCTTAATTTTTGACGGAGTGAAATGTGTGAGATCTCATTTTTCTTAACTGGTCAAATATGTATGTACATATCAGAATAGGTACCTACCAAATGTCAAAAACAAATTCATTGATTCTGAAAACATCTAAAAATTTCATACATCTTCATCTCACTCTAACTAAAGGTACCTAGAGAAGGAGGGAAATAGACGTCAAAATAAAACTGTTGATTGAGGCGAATGAAGTTAAGTGGTGGGTGGTAGAGTAAAATTAAGCATTTTTATTGATAGGATAATACATTTTAAGGTTGAATAACTTTGGATTAAAGATAAAAGATGATGTCAATTTTCTAATTTAGTTAAATAAGAATGCTAGATAAACCATTTCCTTTACATACTAATTTAGCATGTTCTTCTTTGAGATGAAATTTTTGTTCGCAGGTGAAATTACATTTTTTAAATTTCATTCTCCCTAAACCACACCCAGTATCAGTATGTCTAGTTTATATTCTTATGAATCCAATTTGACCATAATCCATATTCATTGTATGTATTTATGTGTATGTGAAATACTTGTAAAAGGAGCAACTATAATGTAAATAGTGTGCTTGGTGTTTTACCTACAAAACCAGAAACTTATTCGTATTTGCTGCACTTTGAAGTATTTTATATACTTTAGGCAGAGGATATAACCAAAATTTACATATTCTTAGAATTTTGGCGCTGCTAGAATAATGTAATATTTATCCTATACATAACAACCGCACACTATATGGCTTAACCAACATCATCCATCATATGGGTAGTGTAGTTTATATAGACTGCTTTCTCTGGTTCGCACGTGTAATATTGCGGTTGAAACGTCTGCAGACGTACAGTAGGGCTGAGGTGAAATAAACCGTCCATAATTTAAATACATACTCAGCCTTAAAAGTAATATTTTGATAATTACTGTAATTTTAATCTTAAAAATTTAACTGTCATGTTTAAAAAAACCTAACAAACAAAAATGATGAGTTCAACAAGATCAATTAATCCAGACGTACACATATGTCTAAAGTACACAAAATCCTCACATTCTTAGGGTCTATTACAGTTTGTTTCTTGTAATCCTGGATAGTTAATCATGAATATTAGTTCAATACAGAAACCAATTGGTAAATTGGAAGCCTAAATTGGTAATAAACCACTGCAAAGTAGAATTATTCTCATTTAAAATTAATTTTACATCGTTCGAATCCTTTTTATTTGTGATATATGTACTATATGGCAAGTTTGGGAAAAAAATCAAACCCGAGATTTTGATCACAGTTGACTTACGATACTAGAGCATAACAAAAAAAAGCGGGTCGCGCAGTTCCGTCAGTCTGTCTGTAGGTCGACGTAGAGCCAAAACTGCTGAATCGATTTTGCTCAAACTTGGTACTTAAGTGCCTAAGGTAATTGCGTAGTTTCATTTTTAAAACTTAGCACCGAAAATAGGGGCACCTGTCATATTTCTTGCAGCAGAAAGGTAAATCTTTCTCGAAAACGGCCCTAACGATTTTGATAAACAAAAAATCTGTGTACTATTTTGGCCAAAAAATGTTTTACATAAAATGTTATTGACGGTACCTACCATAGAATCATTTTTTTATTTACGACTATCTTATTAAACCCTCAAGGCCTTTCGATCAAAATGTTTATAAAGGAATCCCTTCGAATTCTTAAAATATTGCATACTATATTTTTCGAAAAAAAAACAATATATTATTTGAAAATTCAATATTTTGAAAACAAGTACCTATATGATTTTTTTAAAAATTATCTTTCATTTTAGATTGTTATATACATATATACTTAAAATTAGAATACCAAATAATTTTAAGAAATTTGGTCTATACAAAATAAAGTAAAAAAACGGAAACAGTCGGTAGGACTGCCGATAGAAGTGAAAACAATAAATTATCAAATAAGCAGCAATTTTTCATATGAAAATTACTTGTAATATCAAACATTTAAATGTACTTCATCTCTATATCGCTTACACCTAATCTAATTTTGTAATTTTCTTTTTTTTCAAATTATCCCATTGATTCTTGTGATTGTATCGAATAACTAAATATTTGAAAATGCAATATACAAAAATAAGAAAATAATATAAAGCAACAAAAATAAATACTAAATAAATATTCAATAATATCTTATTTTCGGATGAAAATATTAACACAATTATTAGAGATATTTTAAAAACATGTTTTTTTTATTTGTATCCAATATGGGAAAATGTTATATTTAATACTTCCTTTTATACTGCAGCGAAATTTTGGAAATTTAAATAATTTAATCAAAATACAAACAATGCGCAATACCCATACGAATACCTACGCACATTTAACTACTGAATCGGAGAATTCAAATTTACTTATACACATATATAAACAGCACTGAACACTTTATATCCTTACGTCATACTTATCTACCGCTATCGATATATAGCTTGAACCAATTCACTTGGCCATTTTATTGCGCACCTCTCTTCAAATTTCTTCCCTCATCTTATTAATTTTGAAAGATAGGTAAACATACACACAATCACCTTTCAGAGATGGAATTTATTTACATGAGATTTGATCGTGATTTATTGTGCAGTTTCCAAAATAGTATTACATCTTTGGCATTGTATTTATTATCTCTTGCGCACCATTTTTGTTCTCTTGTATCATCTCTCTGCACAACCGACGCGACTGTCATGTCGTTGGCCAAGTAATTTGGTTCAAGCTATACTCTTGTTTACTTTCTGTGTTTTATCGTAATTTTGCTGTTTATTTTCTCATTGTTTGAAATAGATCATGTCGATGTTTTAAATGACTTACCATCGATAAGTTTACCCCATATTGGTATCGATGTTTTGAATGATAGATCTGTGTTTTCTCTTTTAACATCGATATTTCATTAGCATGGATGAATATCGCACATCTTTAGCATGTCGATTTTATCATCTTATGAATCTACCTATACATTTTCCCGTACCGGAGAATGCACAACTTGCCTATAAAAGTTTTCACTTCAATAAAACGTCTTTAGAAATATATTAATCGTGATCGAACATAAGATTAAGTATATGTGCAATCCAGTGTAAAATTTTATTGTTTTCTTCGTGAATTCGGTATTTAGTTTATTGTTTGTCTTAGTCAGTCCTTAATTAATAATCTATAAGAAAATAATTATTTCCATTAAGACAATCTATAAACCAACAACCACTATTCTGGTAAAATTACACGCAAGTTTTCCCAGAAAATAATAGTTTCGATCCCACTGTGCGCTGCCACACCCGCCGTTTCCCATACATACTAGCTATTTGGAGTTTGTATAATTGTACAATAATAACGAACACAAATACAAAGTGATAAGCTTCCATATGGTCAAACATCAATTTGAAATAACACGTGGCAACATAACACAAAACTCAACAATATGATACATTGTAATAAAGGGAACTTTATGGGCATATTATATGTATGTATGTACGGACTCGTAGAATTGAACGCCATTATGCGGTTTTGTCCTCCCGCATAATACCATATAGCTTACAGCTATAAATGCCGGGCGATGACCAATGTAATACAAATCCAGTTGCACCAAGCACACAATGCAATAGAGGTAGTAGGTACCTTACAGTAATTTGGAACCGTAAAACAGTTAAATAAGCAATTTCGGACATTGTAGATTGTGTTTCGTGGGACCTAAGCACAGGTTATAGATGGTAATGTGTAAAGTATACCAAGATCATTGCAGAAAACTGAAATTGGTGTCGGTGTCGGTGTCGGTGCACACCTGAATAATACCTATAGTTACGTCCAGCTCCAGCCCACATTACGTTTACAACACACCGTTAGCGTGCCTACTCATATAATAGTACCATGCTTTGACATTTGGAAAACAACAATAATATTATAACTGACGGTTTAACATCACCGTATAAATGGCCAAAATTAGTCATTGAGCACCGATAAATTGTGGTGCAACATTAGTGTTGCACTTAATTGTATATAACACATTTACAATAATACCTACCTATTTTGAGTTCGTGTCATTTGACTGGGTTGGTAGTTTGTTGGCTCAAAATGAAATAGCGATCCTTATAGGTAGGTATACACAAAACGATAAAGTGTTAACGACAGAATTATTATGTTTGAAACTCTGTCTCTAATTGCGACAAAATGGCTATAGCTAGTTTGCTGAATCTAAGATTCATGGTTGGATGGACTATTTTGGCCGTGAGTGAAATAGACAAAAGACAGACGTGTGTAATTGTATTTCTGTTTATAAATTTGAATTAATTGTTTCGCTTAATTTCCGTTAGTTGTTGAGTAGGTATATGGATGGTTATTATTGTTCCATTGTGTTTAAACTCATTATGATGGTATAGAATTTGATAATATCTATAAATGTACATGCATATCAAGTATATGCATGCTTGATTGTCGGTTCCGATTTCACTATCTAAAATGTGTCTTAATTTACTAGAATGCAAGTTAGTCTACATAAATTGAATTATTGGATGAACCAGAACAAAAGAAAGAACTACAAAATAAACTGAATATCTTTAATTCAATTCTATTGTTTCGTCGTTTACTCCGTGGTTTAAAGGGAATTAAATGAAAAACGAGGATTGGATTAAAAAAAATGTATATAGCGATTTGTAACAACAACAAACTAAGCTTATGTCCTTTTCGATGGGTAATCCGTAATATGAACTCTCCGATCCGGGATTCCAATCGAACAAGTTAACGCTCGATTCTTGATTCTGAATTTGAATGTGAGAGCGTATGTGTAAGGCGGAAAAAAAAACAAAATAATGACATGAAAATGTAGGGATGTGCGATGTTTATCGATTTTTGCAAATCATCGATGTTAAACGACAAAAATATCGATGTTTCAACAGCGATGTTGAAGCATGTGAAACATCGCAGTATTGATGTTAAGATTTAAAAACTGACTTGAAATAAGCTGATATCTTTTGTCAGTGACCTATTGCTTATAAAGGTTAGACACCACTCGACGTAGTTGCACTTCAGCGGAATTACACTGCACAACTATTTATGCGAAAGTGTATGAAGATCAATTGGCGCTAAATTATGTAGCTTATACACACAAAAAGGGAAACGAAAATTGCGATAAAAAAATTGCTAAAAATTTTAAAATAATGAAGGTATGTATTTTGAATTTATAATATACCTATTGTATCTTTAATCGATTTTTGAACGTGCTATTATTTTTCTTAGAAATCCATTAAAAAACCCTCGATGTTAAAAAAATATCGATATTTCTGATAGGAATAGATATTTTACTATCGATGTTAACTTCCAAGTTTTTTCAATATTGCTCATCCCTACACAACATTGTTATCGACATTGAATTCGCGTTTGACATTTAATGTGTGAGTGTGTGCGTGCTTGTAGTTTTGATTCTGACTTCAAATCCAGAAAGAAATGTCTCTTCTATCCAGGAGACAAACTGTCATTTGATACCAATCGAACAGTTTCAGAAGCATTCGGAAAGCCTTCCAGACGACCAATCGATCTCAACCGTCACAAATTCAAAACTAGTAGATCGTGGCCACAACAAATTAAGACTTCTCATCGAATCGAATTTAGTCACCCATTTTGAAATGCTTTCCTCAAGACCACAAACGGCAGATGGGCGGGAATCAACAGTTATCAGGTTTCCATTAATCTTTGGCCATAGAGGTTCTTTTTATCCGCCCGCAGCCCGTTTAACAACTCAAACTTTTAATACCGAACAAAAGTAATAAAACTTCTAGCAGATTAAAAAAAAACCGCTCTTGAACTATTAATCATAATTGAAGAGAAGAACAGTTCAAGTTCTTTCTAGAGAAATCATTTCTGATGCAATAAATGCACACGTGTGCGTACCATAAGGAAGAATCATTTCAGTATGCTTGAACTAGGCAGAACACTGATAGTGTGTTAAGAATTATGGCAGTAAGTTCCTGTAATGCAGTCTTAAATTGTATTCAAATTTTAATTATGCACACCATATGCGTATCAATTTGTTCGTCAACTCAATGAACCCTTGTGTGGTCATGTCACATTTGATCAGTTTGACAGTTGACGATTAAGATTAACAAAATCAAAAGATTTTTTAAAATTTCTTTTAATTGAGAGTCTTCCAACTTAATTGAACTGTGTCAATTGACTAATCTGTCAAAAGATATCAGTATTTCAACTCAACGAAATAAGAATGTCTCAAGTGTAGCTTACCTTCTTGTTATTAATTGTTATTTGTCTCTGGCTTGCTTACGAATGTATGCTTCACTAAAATAGATATGCTCCTTTGAATGTGACAAACTACTCGTGATCGTGAGCACTTTACTCGGTACATTCTATTTAAAGCCTAGTACGCTGCTGATGCGAAACGAAAAATCCCATACAAAAATGAAACGACGAAATCATGAACGAAAAATTTCGCTCTACTTTTCGTTTTCCAGTACGCTGCTGAACTACGAAATGTGTAATTTTAGTGGATAGCTGTACTAGATTTCTTAGTACAATTCTCCACTCTTTTCGTTCTCAATTTAATTGACCTGCACATTAATTGCTTGCGAAATTTTGACATTTCATTTTTTTTATAAAAAAAAAGTCAAGCTCTTGTAATGCTTATTTGATTTTTCTTTGGCTTTGTGTTTTCTCTAGTGTCTGGTTTTTCTGTGCATTTTCTGTATTAAATTATTCAAAATACATTCAATTCTAATTTTGTATCAAAACCAATTTCAAAATCGACTAAACTAAATCTGCAAAATGAAAATGGGAAGTTGGAAAGAAGCACACCCTTCACATATCTTATCGGCGAACAAGATATAGCTGATCTTTATTTGGAGTGCTGATTATAACCAACTATCGACTTTTCTCATACCTAGTGCTAGTGCTTAGATTAAAAATAACCTATGTTCTTTTAAAATTAATTTATTTTAAGTGACTGCTAAATAAAAATATTAAAAAACAAGATTTAGTAGTTTGTTCTGCAATTAACTGTCCATGTCACGATTTTTAAAATACATTTGTTACTCCGACTTTTAAATTCTATGCGACCTTTGACACTCAAAAAAAAACACTCAAAAACACTCACCATTTCTAACTACATACTTTCAACACATAAATTAACTCAATCGCCGCAAAGAAAAAATCAAATCGACCGCCCGCTACTGGCAGTACGAATATGAATTTCCGACCTGGTCGGGACAAGATGTATCCAGGCCGGAAGCCAAAGGTAAGCGGCCTTCCGCTGCACCAACGACAATTAAGGAAATCATCGTTACCACAATAATGTTTGGTTGCAAAAAGGCCATCTTAAACGATACCCACCTCTATTTAGAAAACCTATTTCCGATCTCATTGATTAGCGATTTTATACCATACCCCAGACCTTATTTCTCAAGTTCAGACAATCTGTTTAATGTTTACCTCGTGAAAATCGGCACGGGATGGACATTGTTATTTAGTCTACAATTTCTGGTGATGACCTCGCTAGTCCTTTGTTGTGTTGATAGAAAGAAGATGATGACAAATCACTTACCTCGCATTGCCATCGCTACCTTCGTTTTCTTTTCTGGACGAAGTTTTTTAATGTAATTGAACCATCGTATGGCAGATGCCCTGCTCGTGGATTTGATATCAAATCAAGCTGTTTGCAAGCTGGTCACTTGTGAATTGGATTTGACATATAAGGCCATGCATTTATACTATTCATTCGATTTTGGTATTAATTGAGGAAGCAAGACCTATAGTTAAAATGGGAATCGATCAAAGAGCATTCGCAGCGTAGCAGAGCGGTCAAGTACAAACCCACTAAGAAAACTCACTGATGAACAAGTGAAAATGCAACCCGTTCCAAAGATATAATTCAAAAGCTATTCACTATTCACCTTGAAATACATAATCTGAAAATCCTTGGAAGTGTATCTTTGGAACGGGTTATCCTAAAAACTTAATTTAGAATGATGTATGCGTATTCCTGGAGCTATTTTTTTTAATACAACTTCTTTGCAAGAAATATTGATGCTTCCTTTGAAAGTATGAAGTGCTGATTCTAAAAAAATATCGCTCGCCTTTATTGGACAACCCGTCCCGAAGATATAGTCCATTATATTTATAGTCTGATTATATTTTTCAGATTATGTATTTCAAGGTGAACAGTGAATAGCTTTTGAACTATATCTTTGGAACGGGTTGTCCAATAAAGGCGAGCGATATCTTTTTTGAATCAAAACTCCATACTTTCAAAGGAATCATTAACAAAACCAAAAGTAGTTTTGTCACTAAATTACTTTTAGATGTATTTTTTTTGTCACCAAATTTCCTTTATATATATTTTTTTTGAAATAATTCGTGGACTTGAAAATGGTATCCGGAATTAGTAAGAAACCATAAATTAGAACTCATAACCGTTTATACCATCCCAATGAAGCACGTAGTTTTCGAATTATAGAGCGGTTTACCTCCTTATTTCATTGATTTTATTAAAATTGATAGAAATTTCATCAAATCGGCAGATAAACCAGTTAATAAGTCCCAAAGTATTTGCTTAATTTCCATCATTTAAACGGTTCTGAGTTTGATTTTAAATCCTATATGTATGTGTAACAGGAACAATTTTTAAATCCAAGAATTATTTCAAAAAAATTGCATCTAAAAATAATTTGGTGACAAAATTACTTTTTTTTTACAACTTGTCAATTTTTTTTGACAGCTTACAGAACTCTCCGCAAATATTTTTCCGCTGTGGTTTTCGTTACCATTTCGCTCTCCTAGTGGAGACCACCGAAAAATTTCGTTCCGCATCAGCAGCGTACTAGGCTTAACACACAAAACAGCTTCGCTAGTAGAACTCTACTACAAATTTACATATTGCCATATTTACATATTCTCTGGTCCATTGGTGTCGTTACTCTTTTTCATGCAATGATAATAATTGATTTTTCATTGGTTTTAATATCCGAAAGTTTTTTTTTTTTTTTAATTCTTTGTTCCCGAAAAAAGTAAACTAAAAATATGAATGTAAATTTCAGCAAAAAATCTCTCAACATTAGCTGGCGCCCTCTTGTGTGTTTTAAGTGCGTAATTACTGGGCTCATCTACTTGAACTTTTCATAATTATTTGTAGGTAATAGTACTATATTACTGTTTTCATCTACTCACGAGTCACGAGTACTTAGCCACCTTCAAAAGAACATGGCTAATAACAAATTACTAAACCAATTTCTTAGAATAATAATATTAATAAATTATAATATTTTTTGCAATTGAATCAAAATATCTTCTATTTAATTTATTTAGATTAAGTTGAAAGCCATCTTGAAAATGTAACTTTGAACAAAAAAAAAATTGCTGGTGAGAAGAAAATTGCGGGAGATAAAAATCTTTGCAAAAATGTTCAACCAAATTCCACTCTAAAATTGGGAGATTAAGGTTTTATATCGCTTCTATGAATATATATGTTTGAAAGAAAATCAAAACTGTCATAAATAGTCAGAAATCTTTTGATCCAACTAGTTACATGGCTTCCCAATAGGGAGGAGTAGATTTTAGTAGCTCACAAGTCCGTGGATTTGTAGCAGTTGGAAGCGGATAATAATTTTATCACTTCGAAGCTCACACTCTGATTGATGTGGCTATGGAATGTGGCCAATGGGTATTATCGGACGGTATTAATTTTAAAAGTTTGCGTTGCCTAACCATCAACGGAGAACGCTAAATGCAAGTGATAATCAACTTAATTTGATCCACATAATGCATGGGAACTACATGTAGTTCAAACAGATCGAAATTACGTGCCACACAGCTTATGTCATAAGGGAAATTCTGCTCAAGCTATTTGAGGACTTAAATCCCTAAGAGTCAATTTTACCCTTGTTCTCGCTCAAATTTGCTTATATTCAATTTTACCATCTACCCTTTGCTTTTAAAAGTCTTTTAAAAGTGCTTTTGAAACTCAAGCCAAATAAAAACTACAAAAATCGTTCTCACGTGAAAATAGTAATATAAATAGCAATAAAAAAAAGAAAAATTCACAATTGCACTGTTGTTCATTAACACATCTCTAAATAATCATCTGATACATCTGCATCTAAAAATTTGAAATTGAAAAAAAAAGAAAATTTTCACTTTAAAAAACTAACTGCCATTTTTGCCATACCATATTTGCTCATCCAAGAGTGAATTCATTTTATTGTTTTTTATTTCATTTTGTTTGTTGGATTTTCTCGTTGTCATTTGAACCGAAATATGTTGTCCTTTATATAGACAGATATGCACATCACTAAGTTGGAGTAGTAGTTGGATATACCTTACCGTTATACCGCACAGTAAATGTAGAAAATGCAATTTAAAAGACGCAAAGCACAGACACACAAATACACAAACTTGAAAACCACAAAAGTACATTAAGCTAACCAACAAAGAAAAGATAATCAAAACGAGGAATCAACTGTAAAAGGAGAAAAATGCAGAACCGGAAGATCCTCTTTTGCACATCAGGCTAAAATAATTGAGTGTATAGGGTGTTCTTTTTATAGGAGCTTGTTTGAAATGTTATAAAAAAAAAATTAACAAAAAATCGACATAATTCACGTAGGGATGTATGATCAACAGCTTCACACACACTTTTGTTTTTAAATTTTAAAAATCAGTCTGTCAAACAAAACGTGTGTTTTCTTTGACGGTTTCAAAATTGCAAGTTTTTTGACATTCATCATAAATTAGAGCGTGGTGTTGATCGCGTGAGAACGATTGGCATTAACTGATCAGTTGTCAGAAATCTACCGAAACAGATGTGCGAAACTATGGAATCGATTTCTCACTTTAGAAATTGAAAGGGAAAGGAAATCAAATCGGTCTTTTCACACCTAATATATTAATTTGATAGTGGAGATTTTTTATTTTATTTTTACAACTTAAAACACAAATTATTTATTTTTGCTTAAATGTACATTTCGGTGGACCAATAAGAAATCCAATTTTAAAAAAAGTTTATATTATACCTTAAATTCAATGTAAATTTGTTTGTGTAATTTGTTGTTTATATTGAATTTGTTGTTTGTATTGAATTTTAATATTAATATCAAAATGTCATTATTATTTAAATAGAGCTTACTGACGATGGAAGCATAGCTTCTGAAATGTACATTTATACATTTGTAAAAATAAAATCTTTAACCTAAAATATAAAAAAATCAAGCTTAAGAACTATACTACGGGTCTTCACCGGAACTATGAAAACCTCAAAAAGAGTCAAAATTTGAAACAAGTTCAATAGCATCAAACTTTTCTTACAGATTAATTTTATTTTTAATTTCATAGTTCTACTAAATTACGTTAAAGAAAAAATCACACCCTATACATTCAGACAAATCTATAGATGTTATCCTTTATGTTTTACCATGATCCTATTAGATACAAAAGCAATACACAAACATGAAAATATATTTATATCTAGAATATACATGCACATCGCCTATGTATACCAATATTCATTTAGTCCTTGGATAAATATATATGTCGGTATGTACATAACCTCTTGAACAAAACGATTTTGTGGCCAGTAAAGACAGATAAACTAAGAGCAAAAAGAAAGAAAGATTTTTCTGGTAATGAAATTTTAAACAAGATTAGATTATTTTGGCCATTTGGAAATGAAACTATTAATGTGCATCTCTAAGGGCTAATAGACGAAAAGAGGCAAATATAAGTTAATTAGGAAATTATTCTGCAACTTAGGCATGTGAATTAACTTAAGTATTGGCTTCTGTTTGTCATTTAAGTTAAATAATAATTTTAATCTTTTACAGTACCAGTAGTATATGCAGTTAAACTTTTTTGTATATGTATTATTATGTCTGCCTTTAGGGAAATTAGTTTTTAGTCATAAAAATGTAACATGTAATTTTATTTAATTAGGCGAGATACTGGGTCTTTATATGTAACTGAAGTTAAACAAAAAAAAAAAAACATGGTTGCTGCACTGAAAATTAATTAATTAATTGAAAAAAAAAATAAATATGTATTGTATGTGTAAGTATTACGTAAAGTAGAAAAATGCTTTCCTCAATGCTTGTGACATACTTCAGTTAAAACCATTATGGTCCAAATCTTGGACCATTATGGTGTCCATTATCTGTCGTAATTCTTTTGTAGGTACATTTATCTACAGTCTAAACCGCTGAACCGATTTTCTTTAAATTTGGTACTTAAGCGTCTTAGTTAATTCTCTAATTGCTTTGTTCCAAAAATAATGGTAGGTATATGGCATACATTTTTTTTATAGCATAACATGTAAAACTTAATTATTTTGAAAACAGCTCTAACGATTTTGATAAAAAAAAATCTATGAACTAGTATCTTTAGTCAGCATGTTGGTCTAATAAATCTTTACATATATAATTATTAACTGTACATCCCATAAGACCGTTTTTTTATTTAAGTCTTTCTTCCTAAGAAATTCTAAATAATACAATATGAAAACATTTAAAAAAAATATTTTTTCTAATACCAATACCAATATTTTTTTTAGAAAAAAATTAAGGAATTTTTGTTCATAAAAATTAAGTAAAAACGGCTTTAAAAATATTTAGCTGTTTCTACTAAAGAACTTTGAGCACATGATGTGATCGAACATAAAAGCAAATACGTGCGATCCAGTCGTGCATTTAATTTTTTATAACAAAGAAGGTAAAACTTAATTATATCGAAAACTCATCTTACGATTCTGATTTAAAAAAAGCAGTGAACTATTTTCTGTATAAACAACATGCTGGTCCAAAAAATGCTTATGTAAATGTTATCAACAGTACCTGCCATAATAACTTTTTTTTTTATTTACATCTTTCTTATTAACGACTCAACGGATTTCGATCAACAATTGTATACAAATTCTAAATAATTTAAAATGTTGGAATATTTTGAAAAAAAAAAAAATTTTTTTTGGATTTTTGAAAATTCATAATATTTCGATAATTTTTTTTTTTGAAATTATGTTTATAAATTTATATTTTAGGATACTTAGAATTGTCATATATCAATATATTTTTTTCGCAAAAGTATAAACAAATTTTGTATATAAAAAATTAAAAATACTTAATTGGTAAAATCATATGCTTACGATGTCATCCAATATAAGAGCCAGTACGTGCGATCCAGTTCTGTTATTTATTTTATTTTTGTATTATGAAAACCTTTTTTTAACATACTTCTTACTTTTATCTCTGCTCTCCCCTATAATTTTGAATATTTATTTGAGTATTTACATTATAAAATGTGTTCGTTTAATTTCTTTAGAATCTTTAAGTCTTTGAAGATTGTATTAGGCAAGCGATAGGATTAGTTTCAATTATGGGAAAGGGGCAAATTATAAGTTACTCAATGCCACAAAATTCTTTTTTAGATTAATATTATGGCTTATGAAGTAGGGAGGTATTTTTCTACGTCAAAATAATATAGTTCAAAGTTTATTGTCAAAATAATTGGAATGCCTGAAAGGATTTTAAATTATTCTTTGAAGAAATTTCTATGGGTAATGTTCTTGCTAAGCAAAAACCTTTGACCAATTATATTCTAATTATTTCAATTAAGAATTCTTGGAGTTTAAATTCCACTAAATTTTTAAGCAAAATATTTCTTTGCAACCCGAAGAGTTTTTGTTTGTTCCAAAATAATGGTATATATCTCTTTGCAATATTTAAATATTATTTTTTTGTTCATATTTACACCTTTAAATTATAAAATTTAGCTTTTATCTAATTTTCTTAACATTAAAATTAGAAAGAGGAGGACATTTTGGAAAATTACTTGTAAGTAAGAAAAAATAACAATCTGCTATAATAATTTTGCACATTATATTAACAAAATGCCATTATTTAAGAAATATTTTAGCCACTCTTTACCATAATCTTCTATATTATTAGAAATGAGCAGTAGACATTTAAATCTTGTATTAAACCTGGTTTGGTTTAAATTTTCCGCTTTTCGAATTTTATTATGTCTTCATCTTATCTCTGTAACCCTTCCAAGTATCTAAATAAAAAAAAAGTCGACAAAAATATTTGCTTCTTAAAAAAAATAAAAATATATTCCACATACGCCATGTCACCCCTAATTGCTCACACACAATGAAGCCACATTAATGCTGCTTGCTTTGTCATCATTTGTCTCAAATGTTTTCCATTTTAAGAATTCTTCCCTTAAGCCATTTCATCATACCCACTAGTTGGCATTTGAAATTCTAAGAACAATGTTCTCCTAAACGTGACTGACTAAAAGTCAAACGTGTGTATTGTTACGTGTCGCGAAAAGGATTCAATTTTAAATAAAAGTATAAAATCTATGTCTTTATAATTTTTTTTTTTATTTGAATTTCCGAAATATAATTTCTTTTTTTTTTTAATACTTTCAGAGAAATTCGGGCAAAAACTTCAAATTAGAAAAACAAAAACGAAAAAGAAGAAAACAAGTTTGAAAAAATGCCATTTCAACGAAGCTACAGCAAAGTCTGGTGGGGTTCGGACAACTTACTACCAACATCAGCTAATAACAATAACTTTCATCTCTCAAACCACACCAGCAGTGGATTTAGTTCCTTAGACTATAACCTTATAAGAACCAATGCTGGAAATCTATCTCGCATCCAAGAGGTTGAAGATGAAAATGCATCGAAATTATGGGCTAAGCACGAAAGTCCTGGCAGTCTTAGAAGTCAGGTAAGATACAATCTAAACCACAATTATATCTATATATGTGTTTAACTATAATATTTTTCTTTGTATACCCTTTTAGGATTCCGGATTCTCTGATAACGATGAATCACAGAGCATCGGCGGCGGTGGCCGCAGACGAACTTCACTATCTTCGTCCTCGCCAAGAAGCGCTAAATCGGATTTAAGCGAAAATAATGGCTCCCCAACTTCAATGCGAACCATAGAAACCCCACCCACTGTGATAAGGCGCACTAAGACGTCTTTAAATGTAACGCCAAACCGATTGTCGTTCAGTGCACCTAATTCGCCCTGCGTTGAGCGAAAAAAGGATATCGCAGATGACAACGAAAACACAGATGACACCTGTGATCTCATAAGTAAACTTAATAGGATTAGTTTTGTTAATACAACGCCAAATAGAAAGGACGATGACGGAGACTCATCGTCCTGTAAGTGCTCTCCGATTAGCACGGATAAGCTACCGGCGGCGGCAGCCTCCGTTAGTTCAACATCGTCGATTCGACGTCGGCGTATTGTGAGCCGCAAGACTAGGCGAAGTTTAATGCCAGCCACTGCTCCTTTGGATGCATCGCCATCACGTCTTACAGAATACAACAATGAGACTGTTATCCTAGGTTGTGGCATAGAAGAGGATGCCAATAATAATACAATGAAATCTGAAGGAGATGTCGTAATCTCTCCACTCAAAGCAAATAATGGAGTTAATTTTACCGCAAATACTAGTACACCAAAAATGAAAAAAGTAATCCCTGTGAAATATGGAAGTACCTTACCATCTGTGGGTATTGAGTATGACAACCCCCTTTTAAATGGCCATCCACCAGCGCTGCAAAGTTGGCTGGACGACATACGTATGTCATATGAGCGTGAAGTAATGTCAACTCTCCAAACAAAATCAATCGTTTTGGAGGCGTTCAAGAACATGAAAATAACCAGCAACACTGTGGCAAAGATTATTCGACAACTGCAGCAACGGTCTGTAGCTATGCAAGCCGATTTCGATATTATGGAGAGAATACTCAAAGGTAATACCTCAGCTAGTTTGCATGTGGCTCTCTCGAGAGCCAATCAACTCCTTGAAAGTGTCGACGATTTCACATTAGCTCTCGAACGTCGTTCGGTGTTCTTTGCCGAATTTCGAGCTGATCGCAAACGCTTCGGCGAAAACATCGAACATATTAAGCTCATAGTCAAGGATACCCGAATATCTCTGGAGAAACACCATTACATTCAAATGGAGTCGTTGCACGATGATATTCAGGTACTAAAGCGCTATTTGCTGATAACTCTTCGCTTGGTCTACGAAAAGTTAGTCAGAGTAATAGTGCAAAGTGTGGAACAGTGCACGTGTGATTTGATGTTGCGGGCGAATATAAATATGATTGTGACACTTTCGAATATGCAATATGAAGGATTTGCATCGCTGAGCGATGCCTTCGTCCAAAATGAAGCTGTCAGGACATTACTGATGGTTTGTCTCGAGAACAGATTGTCGTCTGTAAGAGCTTTAGCATTGAGAGCTTTGGCTACGATTTGTTGTAGTCCAGAGGCTATAAGTCAATTCGGTCAGGCTGGAGGTTTAGAAATTGTAAGAGATATTTTACAAAAGGATGGAGAGAAAGAGACATCGAAAAAGACAGATTCTGAAAAGAGAGAGGCTGTTTCGCTGCTGACGCAGATTACAGCGCCTTGGCATGGTGGCCAGTGCAAAGTTGATGGTCTAAAGGACTCTGCAGAGATAATTGTCGAGGGAATCACTGGTAAGAATTTGTAAAAAGACACTTTTTTTAGTGTACCTAAATATAATTTAAAAACAGGTTGACATTGTCTAGTACTGTGATAACACATGGATTCTTCTCTTCTCCTTAAATAAATTTAAAATATTTTGATGAAGCATAATGTTCCTACTTATGTACATATGTGGTGTACAGAACTATAATATAGAATCGTTTTGGAAGACATATATCCCAATAAGTCCATGGGATAGGGAGGACATGTATACAAGAAGTTGACGAATAGATTTTTGTCTCTTCCTTGTCTATCGTGCAAGCTGCACTAAAACAGAAAACATTTTCAGTATAAAAGTCCGGTTGGCTGATCAGTTTAAAATATTCATTAATTCTTCCAACAGAATGCAGTATAACTGATCAAATATTTTGGCCACTTTTCGGCACATGTCAATCTGTTGGTATAAGGTTTATTTCGTCAGTAATTGCGACTTGTTTTGAGGCCTTCTTTCGGTTTGGGACATTATTGGAAAACTTTATCCTTAAAATAATAATATCCCATGCGGTCGCAGCTCACCCCACCCCACAAGAGACTAACAGAGAAAGAAACGTTCGACACGTTTTTGCCATGGAAATACATGCTGTATGCGATGTAGCGCAACTCTGTATCCCAAAAGCTTTTGATTTTTAATTAATCTTTTTAGAATCCATAGTCCAAGAGAACCAATCAAAATATCTTTTTTCAAGTATTTTTTTTTGTCATATGAAATCTGAATTTGCTTTCTTACATATCCTTGAAAAGCCCCCACAATATCCTTAACTATTATGGAATTAATGTAGTGTTCATTTATTATGAATCCTTCAGATTACATCTCAATGATGTAGTGCATGTATAGTACATATATTCATACATTATGCCTTCTTCAAATCTAAGCGCCCGCATGCAAATAAATTAATTAATCTTCACTTCATGCTCAAGGACCGCAACCCACAAGCAAATTTCAAGCTGTTTAACCAACATTGCATTTAAAGGACATAATGATATGAGAACAACAATTGAATACCTTCATCTCCAGTTCCAAAATCACCCCCATTCAAGTTATACAAGTGTATATGTGTGCCATCTTCAAACCACATTAAATATAGCTGCATCTATACATACAACACCTTATACCTACCACATAATTACATTTATTAATTACAAGCCCAAGCAATCCATCTAAATCGAAATTTCTATCTTAGTCACTTTTCTAACACTCTTCTTGTCTTTACCTCTTGTTTCAGATTTAATTGAAAGGACCAATTGTTGTCCGACATTGCTTCTTTGTGCAGCCTCATTGAACAATCTAAGTCGTGTGGAAATGACCTCTGTTTACTCAATTATGTCCAACGAGACAATATTCAAACTAAAGGACACTCTCCAATGCCGTGGCTTGTCTGGAATATCGATTTTCCTTTATGTAAGTAGTTTAAGGAAATTATTTTTGCCTCAAGATTTTTGTTTTGTGTTTGTTGTTTTTGGTTTTGATGATGTGATTCATTTGTAATTTGTAAATGAATTTCGCGTGAACTAAGCCGAAAAGTAAATAAAAAACAAAGCGATATACATAAAATGTCTTCATTGATAAATCATATTTAATCATTTTTATGTCCTTTTTGCAGGAACAAATAGTCGCAATGCTCGACAACATGTCCAGCAACAAGAAGTGCCACAGCCATTTGGCGAACACTAACATCATAAATTTCATCACGTCCATATTTCAAACGGAATTTTACCGGAAGTATACGTCACGTGCCGAAGTTGATGCACAACGACGCACCATCAAAGCAATTCTGCATACGTTAACCTGGCTTATCCATGAATCCAGTGTGGGCCATGAGATTCTCGAACAGAATTTCATTCCGATATTCTCAAAGGTGGGAGTGCTTGAGAACGATAAAGATTACGGACGGGATATATCCGCTTTGGCTCGTCAATTGAACGAAAGTTGCACGAATAAATCATTTAACCGGTCACAGGAGATTCGAGGTTCAACAACGTCGTCGTTGTCAGCTTCAGGGATGAAATTCAATCTAACACGGCAAGAGAGTTACGTTTAGAGACATTCAGCTACCTAACCACACAACCACCCCATCAGCCCAGCCAGACATCAAAGCGATGAAATGACGTTGCTCAAGGATGCAGTTAAGGAAACATTTCGTCTCGCTAAGGACACAAAGATATTTCTTAGCTGTCGATATTCGTCTTTGCTTCACATTTTGGGCAATCTATCCATCTATCCAAACGTGTCGGTCGCGGCGTGTGTAACAACAGCTGAACTGAATGGAGTTAGGGGAATCGAAAATTGATGTCAAAGCCATAGACGTGATGTGTAGGCTTAATGTGTGTTTGTGTTTGTGTCTGTGTATTGAAACGAATGTTTCTCTGGCTAAACTGCTGATGGTTACTTAAATGATGCCTACAAAATATAAATTAAAATGGATGGCGCTTAAATGTTTTTTTTTTTTTTTGTGGCCGTGACTATTGATGCATGGGCAATGTTTTGACAAGCTTCAAACTTCTACACACTTTGTTTCAAACAAAATGTTCAAGGGTGGTGGATGTAAAGTTTTGTATTTCACTTGCAGGAATACTACGTGAAAAAGGTACTAATGAATTTAAATGCGCATATTAGCTGTAAATTGTTGTTTGTACATATTTTTTTTTCTGTTTTTGGTTTTCATGAATGAAGCATTTAGTTTTTATATGTGTACATTATCATATAGATTGAAGAATTACATTTATTTTGTAAATAAATAATAAAGAAAATTAATATAAAATTATGTATTTATCAATAAAATATTCTTGTTAAACTAAAAAAAAAACTAAATTAATGTGTTTGTATTTTTGTATTCAATGTCTTTTCGAATCTGAGCTACGAACTTTTGCAGCACGTCAGGTGTTAGGAATATCACCAGCGCTGCCGTTTTGAAAATTTGAATGGGAGTATTTCATTAGATTAGTGGGGAGTTTTTCGTGTTCGTCGGGAGTACACAAAAAAAAAGCATGGACCATTGTTATTACCAACACTTTAAACTTTATTAAAATATTTATGAAATTGGTACTTCAACCCATTTTATTTATCACTTAAATGTGAAATAAAAGAACCCACTGAAAACAAAAGTATTAATAAGTAAAACAAACTAAATGGAAGAATTAAGTTAATTAATTAATCGAGGAATTTGTATTAAACACATTCAATGTGAAAAAATCAGATTTTATTTTTACGAAATCCGCAATATCAATCTTTTTTGTAAATTATTTGTAATAGTTATACACAAGTCCTCCTTTGCTGGCTACTTATTGTGATACATATACATTTTGAAGAAGAGATTTGATTCAATAAAATTGCATTTACTGAGGTAATGCTTAAGCAGGTTCTATGTTTTGTTTTATTAAACGCAACTGGGGAAAAATGCGCTCAGCATTGGCACTCCTGTTAGGTGTGTAAATTAAACCAATCTTTTTAATGCGCTAAACATTGGTTCACCAAAAGCATTTTCAGTTTGCAAGAACTCTTTCAAACTCATTTGAAGAATTTGATGCTCAAGAGCCTCGTTTCTTTATGTAGTTCCTCAGCATTATTACTAGTTTAAAGATTTGGAAACATTTATATGAGAGGAACTAGAGAAAGACTCACAAACGATTTTTGCAAACGAAACTGACTGAAATGGACTCATGTCGGGTAATAAATTTTCCGCATATTTCGGCAAATAAATATTAGTAGTTTTTCTATTTTGTATGGTAACAGAAATAATTTCAGAGCACTTAGCAGACGAGGTAATGCATTCTTTTACAGAAATATGAATGAATAACTTCAGACTAGACCCTATCAGGAATCTCCCAGGGAATTTCGTTTTCCACTGAATATTTAATTCCCTCGAAATTTTTCCTCCGATCGTGGATATCCCACGAAATACATTTCCCTCGAAGAAAAAATCGTGTGAATAAATTGCAGTTCCCTGGGAAAGCTTATTACCGATACCAATAAATTCCGAGGGAAACTTTTGAGCATCACTCACGTTCCCAAGATACGAAATGGAGAAAATATTCCATGGATTTTTTTATTCACCATAACCCTAACTATTTCAGGGTTGAACGCATCAGATAAATCGGAAATGCCATCTTTAAAAAATGTCTGCGAAAATTTTGGGTATTTTTGAGGGGAGTACTATTCCAGTGAGGGGAGTACTGGATTACAGTGAAAGGCAGGGGAGTACGAATACTCTCTTAGTACTCACTTCGGCAGCCCTGAATATCACTGTTATACATATAAAACATACAGTCGAACTTCGATAACACGAACCATCACTTGCTAAAATAATTCGAGTTATTAAGACTTCGAGTTATCAAGTAAACCACAAAATTAAATTACGTAGATAAATCTTCGAAGTAGAAAAACACAAGCACTTGTAACGATATTAAGTACGTTTTATTTATTTGCGAATAAGGTAAAGTTGTTTTAATTATTCAATATATTCTGTTATAATTGACTAACGAGTGGATTGCCGGAATGCTATATATGTGCTTAATAGCGAGATCCTTATTTTATTGATCACTCTCCCCCTCTTTTATTAATACAAATTTATCTTTAAATGATAATGTTTTTAAGGTTTGCTTTAAGGCCATACCCATAGCTTTAATTTTAATAAAAACTACACACTGCCTGTTTCTTTACAAATTTTATTTCTAGCTATTTTTCTTAATAAGACTTTAAATTCGTGTTATAATACATAGGTCTACCAACCTATGACAGCTTTTATTTATAATTAACGGAATGACAATTTTTAACATAATCATATGTATACAAGGTCGTAGAACATTCAAACACAGTGCTCACAAACGGAATACATTATAAAATTAACTTGTCAAAATCCACAGAATTCGAGAATTCCCCTAAAAAATTCGACTTAATGAAGCTGACGCCAAATAATATCTTCCAGTTATCTAGACATTCGAGTTATAGAAGTTCGAGTTATCAAACAAAAATTATATGTAAGCTTCAGGCTTCGCGCTATTGCCAACCAATTTCATTCGAGTTATCAAATATTTGAGTTGTCGAAGTTCGACTTATCGAAGTTTGACTGCATATGTATATTGATAAAAGCAGCATAATAATGGATTATTACGAGAACTGGTAGACAATATCAAGATCTCAATAACCAAGGCCATCTACCGGGCCCAACAATAACTAACATAACAACCTTTATGTGTGCACATAAAATATCATTAAAATATTTGATGCAGCCAAGGAGTAAAAGAATAACGAGCTGTTAATTGTTTTACCGAATATTTAAATTTTGGAATATACCTTTTTACTTTCCGGGATATTTTGACTGCAATACCAATGACAATTAACACAATTACTTCAGCTGTCAAAAATTAAGGCTTAAATCCAAGCGGAATTACCATTAAATGTTGGCATTATACTAGGATCGTGTGAATACAGTGCTGACATTTTTTTTCAAATCGTGATTATTCATTAGATGATAAAAAATTTGTAAGCTAATTGAAAAATAAACTAAAACCCTTATTGTGATTGTTAACTATTAATTGATAATTGATAAATAGGTACTGAAATTTAATATTTAGAATCCCAATTGATAAATGTTTTAAGAATTTAGAATGTTGCAGAACGTTGTAAAGTACACCCAAATAGGAATTATCACACAATAATTGATCAGGTTATCAAAAAATTTGTTTCAAAATATAAATATTGAGAATTTACCAATTTACAAATGACAACCGTTATAGGGTTGTAATATATGTAAGTAAAACTAATAAATTTATTTTAATAAAAATTATGAGCATGGAAAACTACCTACTACATACCATATGAAAGTGGAAGGTAGTTCGAAAGCGCAAAATGGAATAGAAGTGTCCGACAGAATAGAACAGACACGCCTATTCTAGAGGAGTCGGAGGAAGCTCGGAAATCTGAGTTATTCGCATTAAGGCTGATTTGCAACAGCGCATTTGCGTTAGAGACGCTTATGTTACTTTAACACGCAATACGAACGCGTCGAAATGACAGATGACCTTAAGCGAACACACAAGATACAAAATGACCTAAATAATTGTAAAGTGGAATTAGGAATTTCCATAGAACAATAATATGCTTGATTGTCAAAACGCGCGAGATAGTTCTTTTTTGTTTTAACTTCAACGTATCTGTCGCTTATGCTGCGTTGGTTTGGGTACTTGCTAATATGCCTATGGCGAATCGTAACGTTAGAATTACGACGTACGAATGAATTTAATAGATTAATAGAACAAATCACACTTATTGTGCTGTATTATAAGCAATCCCCCTTGTTAACAACTAAAATTTAGTTATTGGAAATGTTCAGTTTGAATTCATATACACTGCCACTCATCTGAATAGGTTCTACTTTTATTCACGTTACTGTTAGCCTCTCTGCATATGTATATAATGCAATAATATATTTTTGCAAATAACATTATTGTTTGAAAGAAAAAAATTATCTTAAGGCTTACCGTTATTCTCAGGCGCTATAGCGATTCCAAATGTATGAATAAAAATAAGCATATTTATTGGCCCATCTAAATATGTTCAGCGAATGAAATGGAATACAAAAACAAAAGTAATAGTCATTTAATGATTTTTTTTACCTTTGTATATGTACGAATATAACAAGAATAATAATTAGTAATGGGTATTGTCCCACTTTCTTAATAAAGTCTTGTAAATTCGATTTGTAATAAAGTTAAACCATTTTTTCAGGTACTGAACTTATATTTCGGTAAAAGTTTTTGTTTTATTACTTTTAAGCGCATTTCATATAAACTGCGAACTGGAATGTCAATAAGCCTTTTTAAGCAAATTTCAAAAGGGGAAATATCAACTTAATTTTATTTTTATTTTTCAAAGAAGTTAATAAGTTATCTTATTTACAAAGTTAAAAAAGAAAACGCTACAAACAAGTTGTTTGGATATCAAAAATGCAAATTCGCAATCCACAACAACAGGATGAATTCTACAAATTGGCGAATAAATAATTCGCTCGAATTTAACCTCAAATTTTAGACTTCATCTTATTTGTTGGTTGGTTTTCTCCATTTTAGTGGCAATTTACGTTAATTGGATGTACATTTAGCTTATGCTGTTTTTAAACTTTTATAGCAAACAAAAACTCCATAAAGTTTAAACTTGTCTGTCAGTCTGTCTGTACGTATGTATGGACACCTACAGACTAATCGGGTGGGCAGAATTGCTTCAAACTTGGTATAAAGAGGTTTTTAGTTAGAGGGGAAATTGAAATTTTTTTTAGCTCAAAAAATAACGGTGCTTGCCATATAACCGTTAAAAAAATTTTAAATGTCTAAAAACGGTACTTTCCATATGACCGTTTTTTATTTCGACAATCTCATAAATGACTTAACCGATTCTTTCGAAATTTTACACATATATAGGTTTAGATTGCCCAATTTATACCGCGTACCAAAATTTGTATTTATATTTTTTTTTGTATTTTTAAAAGCATTTAAAAAATAAATCTTAAAATTTATATTCTGAAAACTGCTCAAAAATTATTTTCCAAAAATTATAGTTATATGTATTTGTTGAATACCTATGAATTGTCGGTTTTGAATTTTTTTTAAATTTTCTTAAAAAAGTTAAAAAAAAAACTTTTTTTCTCAAAAACCGCTCCACAGATTTTAAAAATGTTTTTCTCATAAATTCAAATTTATAACTACAAGGAATAAAATGGCGTACTTTTTTGGCCTTAAATTAGCTTAGGTATTTATTTCAGAGTTTTGAATTATTTTTTCTTTGATTCAGCCGATTTAATCTTTTGTTTTTAAGTTTTTATTATTAAATATTTAATATTGTCATACCAATTTTTTTTAGAAAAAAATTAAAGAAACTTTGTTAATAAAAAAATAAAGTAAAAACGAATTTAAAAATATATTTAGATTTTAAATAGAAATCTTTTGCATACGATGTGATCGAACATAAGAGCAAGTTCGTGCGATCCAGTCGTGCATTTTATTTTTTTATAAAATTGTTTTGAACTCATTTTGCTGCAAACCAATTTCGAAACTTTATTTATTTACATATGTACATGTATATTAATGACATTTGCCAGCTGGCTGGTGGGTGACCAAAGATTATATTCATATGAAATATACTTCAAAATTTGCACCATTTCCAATTCGCATTCGCCATTCGCTGCTCATATGAAAAGCGCTTTCTATTTTATATTGTCGTCATTTGATATTGTCGTCAGAGGAGTATGGAGACCGCACCAGAATCTTTACATTTTGGCTCTCCAGTCTCAATCCACTGGTTTACCGGCCTCGCTATGTCAATGACCATTATCATGTAAGGATACTGGTCGAAATAGGCCAGAAATCTGTGGGAACCTCTTTTTTTTAGCACAATCTTGCATTTGCATTCATTTTCAGAGTAACAAATTAGAGTTCGAGAGTTCTATAGAAGGAAATAGGTCCCAACACCATGATACTGCCTTTACAGCTATGCCGATGGTTTAAGTAATGAGCCGTTTCGAAGGTCATGAAAATAAGAATTCTAGCATCACCTTTTTTCCATGTCAGAAAAATCACTAGTTGTAATAACTTCGCATTTTTAACTTTTATTGAGTTCTTATTCCTTCCCTTTTCCATCCATTTTTTTTCATATAATTTAATTTCATTATATTCAATGAAATCAAGAGAAAAAAGAAAAGTGCAAAAAGTCGAAAGTTAGGCCTACACTAACGAAGTATCGCGAATAAAATTAGGCCTACACTAACGAAGTATCGCGAATAAAATTAATAGAAGTCAAAATTTAGTGAGATAATTATATCCTGTTCTTACTCGCTTAAAGATTTTCCGCAACCTATTTGTGTCATTAACAGGTTAAACTAAATTAAATTATTTGTCACAAAAAAATTTAATTTTGTTGTTGTTGAACCTATCCAAATGAACCAAAGGTAAGCTTTAAGACTAAATAACTTTCTCCGAAACTTAGCGTATGATGACGCTCTTTCATGTATTAGAAAAGATGTATATTTGCAATACATATAATAAAAAGAAAGAACAAAAGATGAACCTATTCATGTGACCGGCAGTGTATATTCAATAGTCAGTCATAATGCATCCAAAATGATGAAAAAGTGATTCGAGACGTGTCAACTCTGCCACAACGAAAGGATTTAATAACTTACATATACATAACAGTTTATATAATGTATAATATGAATATATGAATTCATATACAAACCTCAAAGTGAAATAAATAGAAAATATGTTCGACAAAAATATTCGCATCCGTCGCATTGGCGCTCGGTCGGTCAATTTTCGGTTTCATTAAAAAGTAATATGCAACAAGGACGCTATCGATATTAAATGTTCTTCTCGTTTATTTACCCACACTGGCATATTTAGGAACTTCCTGCCTTCTATGTTCTGTCATGTCCTGCACATAACCTTGAAATGTGAAACTAACCTAAAAGAACACAACATAATTTTATGTGTCACTTCGATCGGCTTAGGACACACACGTCCTTTGGGTTTTCCAATATATGAATGTGAATGCATATGTTTTCCTTTTTTACAAAATCTTGATGGGATTGTAAATGTGGCTGTTGATTCGACTACCACCTACCTATATATGTATGTATATAGACTTAAAGTTATAGTTGGCAATCTGATTTTTTTTGTTGTTGTCGACAACCATAGATCAATACGGTTTTGTTTCCGGAAACGCACATAATCCGGGTTTATTCAGTGAGGAAATTTTTCTTTTTGCCTGACACTCCAAATATCGGACACCACAAACAGAGTTCACAGGGTTACAGGATGACGCCTGGGAGTGTTGAATGTTCACTGTTCAATTCGATTACTCGGGTATGAACATTAAGGATATTATTTATTTATATGTATGATGGCTAGTTGGAGTGTGTATTTTTTTTATAGATATCAACTGGCAACTGGTATTATGTTTTATTATCATTTTTGATATCATGATGAAAAAAACTAAACGAGCCTATTTCAACATCGGGTTAAGATTGCAACTAAATGATTTGGATGTTTTGAGTTAAACGACATTGAGTCGAATTAAATTGAAGATTATGTCATTCAAAAAAGAGGGTTCATCTTTGAAGCTTTTTATTCCTAAAAAAAATATAACATTGAAGAAAAAAGAAAAAATTGAACCCCATTGGCCTGACATGTGGAAAATGATGAGAGTAATTTTGCGGAACAGTTAAGTGTTGGGTTGCTTCTATAAAATATTGATTTCATATCCTAACAAGACCCTTTCGTGGGTTAATAAAACAGATAGGGAAGGTTAAAATGAGATATGTTTAATGTATATGTATATATACTAGTCAGTTCTCATTTTAAATGAGATACTTTTTTATAACAGTTATCATCAAGGTTTTTTTGCCTCCTTAACCTTACGTCAATATGGCGATGGTAAGACATGTAGGTAAGCCTTATAAGAAAGAGCAAACATGATATCTGATATATCCATTTTGTGAACATTGTGTAGAGACGAATTTAAAATATCCTTTATAATTATTTTTTGAAATAGTGATGGGAATACAAAACAGGCATATTGCGCCAATGCTCCAGGATCTATATGTCAGCCTTACTCATCATGAGTGACGACAATAGAGGCTTTCCTTTAAATTTAAGCAAGTTATACACATTTGAAATAAAAAATAAAATAAAAAATCATGGCAATTATGGAATTCACATTATCGTACTACCGCTGCTTTTCACACAGTTTTTATAAAGGATTCGTGCTTAACAAACTAATGTATATGTTTTGGCGGTGATATAAAGCGAAGGTCTTAACTGCAGCAAGGAATGTCAGCACGTTCATTTCAATTTAGAAACACTAAATAATGGCAAATCCTTCCAGGGGATTAAGTATTATGGGGTTTCTTCGGCTTATGTACATATAGGCTCAAAAATTAATTTTTTTTTTACAAAATTTTGGCCCAAAGAAGACAAAATATTGTCACAAAAATTGCAAGATATTCGCTATTTTGAAGAGAAATTTTCTGATTTCAGACATTTACTATAATAGGCGACGTCTGCCTTCTACAATATAGCCGGTCCTAACTTGAACGTAGCGCAATATCGAAGTTCCGTTTTCCTTCAGTTTATTCGTAAATTAAGAATATTTTGAATTTTTGTTTTGGCCTAAGTCACAATCATTTGTCAAATATAAAAATTACTCTCCAGGAAACAAAAAACTAATTTTATGAAATGATTTCATGTTATTTTTTACAGTTTTTTTTTATTCGTATAATTTTATGGGCGTCATTCTTTTTGAAGCTTAAACTGTAGTAGCTTGTTGAAATCACAATGAAGTTGTATACTACACGTTTTCGACGTCATTTTTTGGATCAAATGATGGAAAAAATTGAAGAATATATGAAACAAAATCACTTAAAACAAATATATAAATTACAATGGTTAATCAAAAGCAGAATATTAGGTATGTTGTTTTCGATTGGCTGTTCGAAGTTACTCTTTTTCCACTCCTGTTCTGATTAAGCTTTTCGTAGTATTTTTCTCTTCCCGATTTCAAAAAGGGTGTACAAATAAAACACACATCTAGGTACAATTAAACATTTTCGTCGGATTATTTGTCAAATCGAAAGTAATAAGAATAGTTTGAAAACGCCATTTTTTTATAAATGACGTAAACTTTATATTTATTAAGGGTATTCATGAAAGGGCGGAAAAGCCGGATAAGCCCCAGAGACTAGATAATTTTAAATAAAATAAAGTATAAATTATCTGGTTTCTGAGGTCTTACGGGTTTTTCATTGAATACCCTTATTATTTATTTATGCGTAAATTTATGAACAACATAAATTTAATTTAAACATTTAAAAAAGAATAAATAGAATACTCCAAAAATCTAATCGAAAGCGACATTATTTCGATTTTAATTGGTATATTTACATATTATTTGTGTTGTGTGTTTAAAATATTTAAAGAATAAATAACAACAAGGAATAAGCCGATAGCTTACAATATAATGTATGGAAGGCTGCTTTAACCTTATTTAAACTTTCATTTAGATTCGACTGTAAAAAGTCAAAAAATCTGCATGAGAAAGTTGGCCAACACTTGTAGCTCTAAATACAGGACTGAATGCAAGCTATATGTCTACAGCTGAATTGTGGGTTTTTAACATTGAATTTTTTAAAACTTTTTTCAAACACATCCGCGCATTCATTACTAAAACTAATTAAAATAAAATGCACGACTGGATCGTACGAACTTGCTCTTGTAACTAACAACTTTAGTGTAGCTAACTACTTTCGCTGTTAATAGGTACAGGTTGTCTAGTTATCCTTTGCAGGATTAAATCCGATGTAGGTAAGATACTCGTAAAACTGATTGTTAATATAATAAATTGTGGAATACATATGATGCAAGGAATGGTTACATAGGCACCTACCTACAAAATGTATATTTAAGGGGATTTGAATTATGAAAATTAGAAGGGTATTATATACCTACCTATATATAGAGAACCTAGGTATCTAGATATGTACAATGTACATACATATGTATAAATGAAAGTGAATGCTGTATAAGTGGGTAAAAATCGTTTCTTAAACTTATAAAAACTTCCAAAACGACCACTTTAATCGATTTCTCGAAAAAACTAAGAAAACCATTAGATGCCTCCAATCAATGAAAATTTTATAAAAAATATCTCGAAAATTGTTGGACGGATTTTGACGAAATCCGGTTTTTTATTTTTAGTTTCTTGAAAACAAATGTTTTTTAAAATTTTGGTATGCAGTTTTTTAGAGTTTATTAATATACACGTGACCTTAGAATTTAAAATTATTTTTTTTGATTAGTTTTAAAAATATTGATTTTACAAAATAAAAAATTCAAAAATTAATTTTAATTATAAATAAAAAGTTATTTAAAATTTTAATATGCAGAATTAGTTTGGTTACCTAGGTGTTCTGAGATGTAAAATTTGACAGAAATCCAATGTACAGTTACTGAGAAGTCCAAAAATTTAAAAAAACCGTTATATGAAAAGTACGATTAATAGATTTTTCCCGTAAGCTTGGTTCAAATTAAATGATAGCTATTACCAACAGAAAAATTCTCAATTTCGTTGGAGCCGTTTTCGAGAAAAATAAGATTTTCCTTCAAGGTCATATGGCAGGTACCGTTATTTTTAGGCCTAAAAATTAAATTTCAATTTTCCCTATGAGGACTGCCAAAATAATCACACATATCAAATTTGAAGATAATCGCTTAAGCCGTTAAGGCTGCAGCTCGTTATACATACAGAGGGACATACTGACAGACAGACAGCCAGACATTTATTGTCGATCACTTTTTTAGGCTTCTCTATGATCGTAATGTCATGTTTGATTGTTAGAATTTTTTTTTTTACGAATGCATAACTTGCCTTATAACCGGTGATTTTTTAAGAGCTTGGTTTTTGAAAATTCAAAAAAACACAGAAACTTGTAAAAAGTGAATGAAATTTTTATTTGGATCGATAAATCAATTTCTGCCATTTACTTTTTAAAAATAATTTCACTTAAATGTTGCCCGCGGCTACGCTTCAGGTGGTCCATTCTGAAGGTCCAATTTTGGCAAACTTTTTCACACATTTCGGCCGGAATCTCACCAATGACGCATTCAATGTTGGCTTCCAAGGCAGCAATCGTGTTTGGCTTGTCCCCATAGACAATAGACTTAACATAGCCCCACAAAAAATAGTCTAACGGGGTCAAATCACATGATCTTGGTGGCCAATTGACTGCGCTAAAACGTGAGATCAACTGCTCACCAAATTCGCCTCTCAATTGATGCATGGTTTCGCGTGCAGTGTGGCATGTGGCACCGTCCTGTTGGAACCACATGTCGACCGAGTTCAATTCTTGCATTTTCGGCAAAAAAAAATCTGTTATCATCGAACGGTACATTTCTCCATTGACCGTAACCCTGCGGCCTTCATCGTCCTTGAAGAAGTACGGCCCAATGATGCCGCCTGTCCATAAACCGCACCAAACAGTGCATTTTTCGGGATGCATTGGTAGCTGCTGAATTGCCTCTGGCTGCTCTTCACTCCAAATACGGCAGTTCTGCTTACTCGCGTATCCATTTAGCCAAAAATGAGCCTCGTCGCTGAAGACGATTATGACGACCATAAAACGGACGTAGCTTGCGAAACACATTTTTCACAGAGCACGAATTTTGATAATAAATTTCAATAATTTGCAAACGTTGTTCAGGCGTAAGTCTATTCATGATGAAATGGCAAACAATACTGAATCGAAATGTCAAATGTTCGTGGAATTTGTCATGTGTGATCTGTCAAAAATATAAACGTAAAAAACCAAGTAGCAAAAAAATCACCCGTTAGTACCTACGAGTATAATCGCAAGTAAAAAATCACACGAACCATAAAAAGAATCAAAAATTTGTTTACCGTGAACGATGACATATCTGTCACCAGATATGTATTACGTCCCTCGCTAGCAATTAGTGGCGATTCCTGGTCTTAACTATTAGGTTAGCTATGTTCCCTGAGAAATAATACTGAAAAAAAACAAACCTTTTTTATTTATTTTATTCATTCCAACAATGATAAATAATGAGTTTTAATGACCAATGAGTGTGCTACCACCAAGTTTTTCGCATATTATTTTTGGCTGGAATTTATAGCTATTTCACGGCTTGCCAAGGTCGATCATCAGATTCCTTTGCTCTAGTGGTGCTGGTCTACTTCTTCATTTTAATTGAAAAACTTCTTGCGCCTTCATCGTATATAGAACCATGACCAAGCCAACGCACTACGCATCACGCCACCGAGCCCTCATGATCAGATCCAACCAAACGCAGGTTTTTCTGTTTATCAATTGCATTGAAACGACCAGCGCTTTTATTAGCCACACAAGCGTGCTTTAAAAATCCAGTATGTGAAAATACCAAAATTGAATGATACTCGTAAATAAATTCTTCCTTCAACGGTTAGAAAGTATTCAATGACTCGCTCATTAAAGTCATTACTTTATTTCAGGTTTTTTTTCAAACTTCTTTTCGATTGACAGGAGACCGAGATTAAATTATTCAATCGTTCCTGACCTTGGGTGCCTCGAAGGTAAGCTTTTATCCACTTCAGTATTATAGAAACTTAGGCTTCATCACTTCATACCTTTTAAAATTCTAAAAGACTTACAACCCACAGCAAGCAATTGGTATTTAGGCCTATTCTGCCACATCTGTTATTCTGCTACGAATTTTCTGTTATGATGCATAACAGATCTCCACCATAAAAGATATTTTATAATTGGTATTCCGGAGTTCGATCTTTTATAAAAGTCTGTTATGGAACTTCGAAAAAGAAACTTTTATACGAACAGACCTAAAATCTGCTATCAAATTATCAGCTGTAGTAGGTAAATAAAAACTCTCGGCAGTAGGCACTGACTAATGAAAATATTAACTTGCGCAATTATCGTGTTTTGTTTCGCGTAGATAAATAATATTTAATTTTTGCAATTTGCCCATAACAGTTCCTGAATTTATTTTATCCAATATAAAAAGTTGTACAAAACGCACATCGGCAAGATAAGCGAATAATTTCTTATGTTTCATCCATCAAATGTGTTCTGTGCTTTAGTGTATTGAAATAATTTAGTTTTCAAATTATTTAAATATTTGAGTTTGTTATTATGCATTTTAATTATTTTTTGTTATATCTGTCTCCTTTTAAGAACAATTCATTCACGAAATAAAAGTTTTTACTACATATGTTGAAATCTTTTATGATAAAAGTAACCAAAATGTGTCTTTTATTCTTTTATGATTCATAAAAGATTCCATAACAGATTGTGGCATGCTGAATACCAAAAATGCAGTTCATAAAAGACTTGTTGAGAATTTCGAAGTTTTGACAGCTCAATAGCAGATTTCTTAAAAGATTTCATAGCAGATTTAGCATGCAGAATACCAAAATTATAATTCATAAAAGATTTTTTGACAGCTTAAACTTTTGTATGAAAATTCATAACAGAATAGCAGAATAACAGAATAAAAGATCTCGCCGAATAGACCCAATTGAAAGGTAACCAAAATTCAAAAATGCAGATTTATGGTTGATTTTTGTATAGTATCGAATTCAAAAGAATTGAATATCCTTATTTTTTTGGTAAATTTCATCAAAACATTGTATATATATTCTATAAAAATGTATATACAATTACCAAACTACAAAAATAATCACCCCAACTGCGAATGGATTCATATTCTATACACATTACATTCCACACTTTGGTGGAACTTATCAAATGAAAAGAACACAGTGCAACCAGCGTTGCCGCTAAAATAAAAAATATCGTTCCACTTTTTTCAAAGGAGCGTGCCATTAGCGGCCATAATAAAAAGACTCTATTTACTTAATTTCTTATTTATAGGTAATAAATATTAAAAAAGATCACAAATGTACTCTTTTATAATACTAAAATTAATTAAACAAATAAGTAAAATAATGGCGCAAAATTTTAAACAACCTATTATTAAGGCATTAACTTGATACTAGTTAACAAATTACTATATACATAGTAGTCTATTAACTTTTCATAAATTTCAAACCTTTTGTTAACTAGCCAAATGCTTATTAACGAGATAGCAAAGCATTTGCAGGGTTTGAATTTTGATGAATTCAATTATTGTATTTATCATTTGTAAATTAATTTAATGTTGATGAAAACCCACCATGTCTCTAAGTAAGTATTCGATGTTAATATTTTAATCATTTAACTTCATTATTTACAAAAAAATGTACACCAGCAGGATTTTAACGGGGGCTCCGCGTGCATGGCTGAACTACTATCAGATGACATTATGGATTTAGTACGATACTAAAAAATCAAAGTAGCCATTGGGTGATTTTAACTTTAGTAAAATGTTAAGAAGCTCGTTTAAAATTGGCAAAATCCTCTTTAACCTAGTATCATATTAAAAATGATTTAACATATTACTAAATCGTTTAAAATTTTGAGCCATTATTTTTTATATAATGATTAACGAATCCATAGATTATCTTCTGACTAGGAAGTTGTTAATTAAACAATACAAAATAAAATTTAAATAATTAAATTTGCAGGTTTGAAATTTTTGCAATTATTTGGCTTAATTTCATTACATGCCATAATTGCATTTAATGTTTGATAATGGCAGTCTGTTTTTATTAAATGATTTAATAATATTATTAAGCCTAGAAAAAACTCACTCGGCCGACGCGTTTCCATGAGGCAAACTAATGAGGGTCAACATACTTTTTGTAATATTAACGAACATTCGTTCATCAATATTGTTTCTTAGCTTATATAGCTTAATCCAAAAAGTTTTTGAATGTTCTATAAAAACATTTTCGGCTAGCCCGATTTCAAAAATGTTTCTCAATTCGGTAAAAAGAACAAGCTTTTCGTACTCAAATAGAAAATTTTGAAAAACAGAATTGTAAAGTATGAACAAATACTTTTTGTGCTTGTTTTTTAAATTAAACTTTCTCTCAATGTCTTGTGAAAGTTTCTTATAAGATGGGCGACAATTTTCCAAGACATTGAATTTTTCATCAGTAATTAAACCTAAGTCTATTTCTTCCATAGATTTCCAAAACAATATTAGATATTTGCTTACAGTTTTGGGCCTCATCGCAGATATCATCTTGTTTTAAAGAGTAACATAATCTTCTTTTAAAGATTTTTTAAGTAACATTTTGTGAAAGTATTTATATCTGAAACTCATAAATTTATTTTTGGAGTCTCGCTTTAAAATGAAACGTTTAATTTGTCTGTTTGGGTAAGAATGTAATCTAATTCGTTGCAGCAAGAAAAAAAAAATAGGACAACACCGCCTAAAGAATGACAGCCAAGCCGAATAAAACGCTGGGAAACAGTTAACAGACAGAAAAGAAAGAATACATTTGTATTATTTTTGAAATACGTATAAAAACGAGTGCATTCATGTTTGGATTTAGAATGAATGCGTCCAGTTATATTCCATTAATGAATTTAAAGGTCGTATCCAGATCTTTTGATGAAATCTAACAGTGTGTTTACATTGAGCCTAAATTATTAACGTAAAATTCGGGAAATGAAAAAAGCGTGCCATTTTGAATTTTTTCGTGCCACCGTTCCACGAGAATTTTTTCGTGTTAAAATGGCACGATCGTACCACTTCGGCAACGTTGTGCAACGTGAAGGCAAGCAAAAAGAAACAGCAAACACAGTCCACGTCCACGTTCCATGTTCGCTCATTTTTTTGCGCTTACCATTCTATTTGTTTTAACAGGCTTTTATTACGATCGGTAGCGCAAATTTTTGCGCCAAACATGTTTTACGAGAGATTATTGTATGAAAATTTTGTATAGCATGCAACGTAGTTAGGTTACAAATTATGCTTTTGTAGATTTCTTAAACTTTTAATGCATTGTATTTTGCGTATTTGATTGATATTTATTATATTTCATTGAAATTCTTAGTTTAGCGCAGCTAAGCCAGCTAACCAGGAGGAATCACGCCTGCTAGCAATGTGCTTAAATATCGCAAGATAAAATTGCATTGTGTAAAGTTGCAGATTAGTCTCCGTTGTATTTAATCAGTTGGTATCCTTTCTAATTTCTTTAAATGTTTATTCTTTTAACCACATGCTTAACGTAGCTTAAAAGAATACGTCAACAAGATCTCTTTAAATTGTTGGCCGGGAGATTTTGTTGACTTCTTTTTATTCTTTCCCTTCTTTTCTACAATTTGGAAGGAAACTCCGTTTTCATACAACGGAAGAGATTATAATATGTGTATGGCCAACGCCCAGGAATTTACTTATAATAATTAATTTGTTTATTAATAATAATTTCATAAACACGAAATGCGAAATCGGAATTTCTTCTCATTCGTCAATTGACTGAAATTTTTAATATTTTAGTATTCCCCCTTTTAAACAGGGAAACTGATTGTTTTTGACGTTTTATTAAATTGTTTCAAAATGTCTTGTGCTTTCACATGAAGAAAACTGAGTTGCTCGTCAAACCTTTCAACCCATCTACATATGTACATAATCGTGGTGATGAAGTTGTTTTTTACAATTTGTTTTTTATTGGTATAGCAAATTTATGTATTTTTAATAATTTAAGTTTAAAAATATAATTTCGAAAAAAAATTCATCCGTTTTCAAAATATTGAATTTTCAAAAACACAAAAATTTTTTTTTTTCAAAATTCAAAAAAAAAAAATATTCTTTGTAAATTTTATTATGCATTAGGTATTATTTATAATTCGAAGGACCTGGTATATCAAATTGTTTATCCAAATCACAGACAGGTGGACGGAATTGCGGGAGTCACTTTTTGGATATTCTCTTTCATTAAAATTTCAAGTTTGGTTAAAATCCCCAGTTCGATTTTTCCTCCAAATGTAAAACTGCCTATTACCTGTATGTAGGTAAAAATAATGAAAAGGAAAAGTTCTCTTAGTCTTTGAAAATGATTAATTCCACATACGTTTTAACTACCTGAAACAAGAAGCATGTATCATCAACATCAGTTTGGATTCCACGAACACAGTCGAGTAAATCATTCGTTTCATTTTAATATCGCAAGCAGTTAGTAATCATGTTTAAAACTAAATGACAATTCGCGTAACAGAATGTATCATAAAAATGAAATGTCAACTTTTTGACATGTTGTTTTTGTTTATGTTCGTTCGCTTAAGGTTATGGAACAAAATCTAGTATAGTTGTGGTGAAATTTTTTTCAAATTGAATTTACAGTTTTTAGTTCGAATTTTACGTTTAAGGACATTTCGTATGAAAATTTGTATTTGTTACCTAACTTTTGTTTGCCAAAGTGTCATATAGATCTTAGTATATGATGCTAGAATCCTTATCATACTAAAACTGCTTTAACATGTTACGAAATTGTGTCAAATTTTGCGCCATTTTCCTTATTTTTTTTTTATAATCGAATCGTAAGACATACATTTCCATATATGTACATATGTACATTGTATACATAAATATAATATTTAGGTTTTATGAAATAAAACTTTGAATTTGTTTCCCTACACGCAACCAAGCAAGATAAAATGGATATGACTTCCAAGAAAACAAGAAAACTTTAGAGACGCGTTAAGCTGCCAAAAACTATATGTAATTTATTATGAATTATGTTACTCCTTGTACCAATATTATTATCCTCTAAGATATCAGGTGGTTCTTACGGAGCTACCTGCGGCCATTTTACGAACTTCGGTTTCTAAAACACATGATACACTTGGAAAACTTCCTCCTAAAAAGCCCTGCCGCGCGTCGCGTCCGCAGCCTGCTCAACTTCTTTATGAACTTTAATTAATCTAAAACACTCTGTCTTCATTACATACACAATATACATATTAAAACCTTGTATGTAGCCAAACCTACCTATTCTTTGCTGGGTGCACTTTTCATTTGAGTATGTTGTTTAAAGTAACTTGTATCAGAAGATAACTTTTGGCAAGACCCTTGTTAAATATTTACAAGCCAAGAAAATCTCTACCTGGCCTTTAGTGACAAAACAAAAAAATTTTGCCCTCAATGTAGTTTAGTTAGGGAAATACACAGCTATTCGCATCTGTTAGGTACCCAAACATAGGAAGAATGAGTTCCTTTTATTGCTTTGATTGTTTTGGGCAATAATGTAAAGGCTCTGACTTCACGGGCCTCATAAGATACAGGATGCCTATATGCGCTCCTTAACCAATGGTATATTATAGTGTTATCCCCTTGGTTTTTCCTGAAAGAAACAAAAATTCCCACCACACTAGGTATATCCTTAGGGTTTAGCTTGGTGTCCAACTGGCTGGGGTTGATAAAGATTTTCAAACATTCTCGTATTGTGTTTTAAACCTTTAACCGTACTTTATTATTCGTTCTATATCTTGGGGAATTCCTTTTGGGTCTATAGGTTTTTTTTTTATTTTTTTTTTGCAAAAGGTACTCATGAAGATTGGAATCTAAATGCCTGACTGGGATCCATAATAAGATACAAAATAACTTTCTTCGAATAAACAGACGATAGCTGATGGTCAAAGATTTTTACCTTTTATGAGCCCTATAGCAAAAGAAAGGTTGAATAATTTTATTTGATTGCAGGAGATTAATTTATGTTAATGTATAAAGTATAACGTAATGTATAAATAATTTGAAATATACTAAGGATCAATTAGATAAATATAAAAAGGTCTTATTATTTTTGGGAATTATGAGGATAATAATCTTAAGTGATTTTTTTCATTTTGTATGTTGATCAATTATGTTAAACTTGACTTTGTGTTTGGGATTGATTAAATTAAAATGTGTATTTAACTTAAATTGAGGATGCTGGGTGCACTCATGATGTCGGCACTTTTCTTATAATAGGAATCAAAACGCACGCCCAATCACCATACCCAGGATTCGAATGGTTTATTTTCAATGTTTAATCAATCCAATATCTATTTGTTTCATTTAATTTTAATAGCCTGCAGTCACGTCAGATATAATCCAAAATCCCAAAACTTAAAATCAAGGAAACCCATAATCTTAATGACCATTAAAACATTGCTTTGAACTAGAACACAGGTTTTTTTAAAATTTTATTTTACTTTTCGGTACTTTGATTTCAGGAACAAAATTTAGGGATTCCAAATTTTGGACATATTCGATTTGAGAATTTATGCTCAAATTTGTCTTGCTAGACAGTCCTTTTGGTCCCAACATCAAAACAATCTCAACCACATAAAAGAAAATTCCATGGTAATTATCTGAAATTTATTAAGTATAAGTTTAATTTTAAGTTTAAGTTTAAGTTTATTATATTCATTGAATGCCTATACATTAAGAATAATATTTCTTATAAAATAGTATAAGGGTTGTTATTTATATATATACTAGCAGACCCGGCCGCGAGTTGCTGCGACTTTATTGTATTGTGTTTAATTATTAGATATACAAATTGATATTGTTAAAAATTCTAATTAGTAGCAATCAATGCTTTCTGTTAATTAAAAACTAAATTATGAACGATATTACCCTAATCTGTCTTTCGTTAAAACAAATAAATTTGATGGTTTTCCAATGCGCGGGCATGCAACATGCAACAATCCGTCGGAGAAACGTGGTTTCTTCAAGTCCAATCCCCAAATTGTTATTGTCGGCCCTTGCGGCTCATTTATCGTTATCGTGAAAGCCAAACGTATCGGGAATTGTAGCCTTTTGAAAGTTATTGTTGATTCCGAAGGAATTAAGGTATTCGAGGTAATATGAGGAATTTTCCTTTAAGCTTTCCGGCCAATATCGTTGCTTCAAGTACTCTTCCGGGATCTTCTGATGGTAAATGGTACACTGTTGCATAATTTGGTGGATTTAAGATACGCAAGACAGAGCTTGTGTGGCGGCATTCCTGGCATATTCAGAGAATTTTTAAAATTCAGCCGGAAAATTGGCGATCTCATTTTCATCAATAATAGTGTCAATTGACTTAAAGTCATCAAATCACCTGGCAATAAACATTTTAAAAGAATAAATTTAATGTCTTAAATTTGCGACGTTTTGACGCTAGATGTGGACGATGTTGGTAAGAGCAGACAACCAATATTAAGACCATGACCCATGGAATCAGTTGGTCCGTTGCGTCAACTGACAGCTCAATTAAATACACTCATCAACGAACAAAGTAGCCGAATTTTTATATATACTAATTTGCTTATATTTTTCTTTGATTACAGTGTGTACCAAAGGAAATAAAATGCACGACTGGATCGCACAAACTTGCTCTTACGTTCGATCGCATCGTATGCAAAAGGTTTCTATTAAGAAGCTGAATGTATTTTCAAATTCGTTTTTTTCTTAATTCTTTACGTCGTATGGCATTTTTAAATATTTAACAATATAAACTTAATAACAAAATTTCAAAAAAAATCATCTACCCGTTTTCAAAATATTAATTTTTAAAAAAAAAAAAAAAAAAAAAAAAAATATTTTTTTTTTCAAAAATCCAAAAAAATATTTGTCGGTATGCAGTATTATTTATATTTAATTTGAAGGACCTCCTATATACATTTTTTTTCCGAACTCCTTCCAGCCGTTTCTAAGAAAGTGCAAAATCAAAAAAATGGTAGTATGGCCGTATGGAAAATCTCTTCATTTTTAAGGAGAAATGTAAAAACAATACAAACGTATATACGTAGGTATTGTGTTTGTTCTTTTTTTGTGGACTCTGCTTTTAATTTTAATTTTTGTTTATTTTGAGACGTTTAGTCCAAATTATGCGTTTAGATGCTGTAGTACCCTTCTAAGACGCACAGTGTTTGAATATCTTGGGTCTTAGAAGGCTACTACAGCATCTAACTGATGAGCCCAACTGTAGTACCTGGGCGAAACGCATAATTAGGACTAAAGGTCACAAAATAAACAAAAAATGAAAATCTCTTCATCTGATTAGGCTGAAGTATTGTTAAAACCTACATTAAGCCTTCGCCTGCTTACTGAATCACAATTACAAAATATTTCACATTCGTTTGTTAGTATTGGTATCACTAATGCTTTAGCTAATAATAACCACGTTTTACGGGGGTACAATATTGTGAAGACCATAACATTCGTAGGACGCTATACACTTTACCAACAGCGATATTAATATGAGTGTCCCAAGACAATCTGCTATTAAACAGCATGCCGAGATTGCCAGCTATTGAAACGTAGGCAAGTGCTAAGCTATTAAGGTAAATGGTATAGTAATATTCTAGGTTCAAAGGGTTTCTGCTAATAATAATGCATTTGGACCTTAAGGGATTCACAAAAAGACCATTGTGTGTTGACCAACGTGAACCTTGTTCCAAATCTTTTTTAACTGTGTATGCACAGTATTCAATAAGTCCAAGAGGGCAGCTTAGGTGAAGTTGAACACCATCGGCATACATTTGAACAGAAGTTTTAGTTATCATAGCAGGAAGTTCATTAATAGATAATGAGAATAGAAGGGTTCCTAAAATCGGACCTAGGGGTACTCCTCTAGTGATCGGCAGAAAGCATAATTTTAGATTGCCAACACTGACTGCCTGTTTTCTGTCCCGTAGGTAGGATGACAGTAAATTTACTACGGATGACGAAAGACCATAAAGTATTGAAAGTTCATAACACAGATTATCATGATCATTCTTTCCCCTTAGTCACTAATCATTCATTTCAAATCTTTCGGAAGCTATTGACAACGCTTATTCTTCCTAAGACCTGATCTAAAAGTTACGTTAGAAAAGTTTATGAAATCTTATAACCTTTAAGTAGTTACCTACTTTCGAGGCTCGAACTCGAGGTTTTAATCAAAGCTGACATTACGATGATAGAGAACACCAAAAAAAGTGGTCCGGCAATTCCGTCTATCTGTCTGTCTGTCTGTTAGTAGAACGATCTTCAGCCTAAACTGCTGAACCGATTTTGTTCAAACTTGGTGGTGAGGCGTTTTAGGTGATTGTCCAAAATAGATTTTAGAATTGTTGTTTTAGCCCCAAAAATAACGGTACTTGCCATAGAAATTTTTCTACCATCTTAATTATCTCAAAAACGGCTCCAATGATTTTGACAGAAATTGGTGTATGTACTACCTAGAATATGGTCTACATTTTGACCAAACAAATTTTAAAGTATTTAGTTATTAACGGTACCTGCCCTAAAACCATTTTATTGATTTTTTACTTTCTCGTAAACGGCTGAACGGATTTCAATAAAAAATTTTATACAAGATTTGCTCGAATTCTAAATAATACTGCATTTCAAAATTTTCGAAAAATAGTGTTTTTTTGGATTTTTGAAAAAAAATATTTTTTTTTTGAAAATTCAATATTTCGATAACCTGTGGGCGATTTTTTCTGAAATTTTGTTTTTGAATTTATATTATTAAATATTTAAAATTTTCATGCCAATTTTTTTTTAGAAAAATTCAAGCATTTATATATATAAAACATTAAGTGAAAAATGAATTTCAAATTAGGTTTAGCCGTTTCTATTAAGAATCTTTTGCATATAATGTGATCGAACATAGTAGCAAGTACGTGCGATCCAGCCGTGCATATTATTTTTTAGAGCTTTTGAGTATTGATCCTTCTTCGCGTATTTATATACCTACAATAGGGTTCCGCTTTAGGACCACTTGTATCTTATCCTTAAACATTCATTCTGCAAATTTCGTTAATTATAAGTTCATAAACTTGATAGAGCAGGAGATATGCTTGGAGTTTTCATTGGTTATTTGTATCCGCCTTTACATTTATGTGATTCACCTTCGAGTGACCCGAAAAAAATTAAACATTTGAAAGTTTTCGACGTTTGAATTTTCATTTTCGCAGAACATGAATCGAAATGAGTGTCTTTCACTGAACAGTTCTTGTTTCACTTTTGTTTTGCATTATAATATTTGTTACCCTGAAGATACAGTATATTCATTTTGAAGCTAGCCTTTATTAGATTGACATTGTTTCAAATACAGAGAATTTGGTTTTTGCCGTTTCCTCATAAAAAAATGAATATCCTCCATGGATTTTTTGCTTTAATGGGAGCCTGATGTCCGCAAGTAGCAAGTAAGATTTATTTACATGTTTTGTTTGTTTTTTTATGTATTTCATAACGCCGATCAATGTCTGAAAAAAAACTAATATAAAACACACTACTGGATTGCAGGTACTTGCTCTTTTATACAATGACATCTTGGGCTCATGATTTTTAGTAGAAATAGCTTAATATATTCTTAGTCTTTTTTACTTATTTTTTTATATACACAATTTTATAAATTTGTTTCTCAACAAAAACGTAGTATTGTAGTTTTAAGTTTAAGTTTAAATTTCATTAAAATTAATAAATGAATTTCAAGAATAATATTTCCAGTGACCTTACCAAATCAGCATTGACTACAACACACTTACAAACTAAAACAATTCCGTGTCGTAGCAGGAATAGAAAATAACCGTTGTACTTACAAGAAATAAAAGGAAAAAAAAAGAAAAATAGTTAAAATACTGAAATATCTTGCAGTTACTTGACAATTTTTAGACATTTCAAATACTTTCGTGGAACTATTTTATTTTTTCCCTCAGTTTAATATTTCTTTTTCTATCGTTTGCTTTTTATTTCCATTCAAAATATAACACAAACAAAAACACACACAAATTCTCAAAGCAGTTGCCGAATCAAAGGGAATGTTTTGCAAGTCAAATTGGTTTTTATTTTATTGATAGTTATTTTTTTTGTATTCACACCTTTTGCGCATGGTGCCACAAGGCGCACAAGGTTAAATGCAATGATAACGAACTAAACAAAATATATGCAGATTCAACCGTTTGCTAGATATATCTACTTACCTTTCTTTTTTACTTTTTCGCAGTAGAATAGATGATCTAGATCTATGTTACATTTTGCAGTGCATTAAGGATTGTGCATTTGGAAATATATGCAAGCATTTGAGGTTGTGTGCATACAAATATGTAAACTAATTTCTTCGGATTTTATTTGCACTGCAAGATTGAAATTTTTACAGCCTCCTCAGCTGATGTGGAGGAGTGGACGGCTTTAGTTCTTCGTGATTTCCGATTATTTAAATTATTTTTGGTTCGATCACAAAACATTAGTTTGCGAATAGTAAAGTCTCTTAAATGTTCCAAAGCATGATTACTAATGACATAGCAGAAAACAAAACAAGCCTTTGGATCGATTTCTCTAAAATAAAACCATTCCCACCCCGCTGTGTCCCCTACCAACAGAATGAAGACCATTTTAAAAAAGGACGTTATGTAAGAAAAAAAAGGTAAGTATACGACACAGTGTACGATTATAAAAAATATATTAATCATGCACTTACATGCCCTTGTGATGGCTCTCAAATATTATCCACGAATATAGAGACTTAGGACATACATATATTTTTGAATTAATTCATATTTTTGACAAAAAAAAAACATTACAAACAAAACTTACAAAATATAAAAAAAACATTGGTTTGATCCGGTTCATACTCATTCAAGTTATTTATATAAATTAAATCTCAAAATTTTCTGAATAGATGTTGAGTAAAATCGATTGTTGACAGAAAGGGAGTCAAACTGCTTATCCGAACAACAAGAATCGATTTTCATATATAGTACGGTCAACAAATAAGGAGTAGACTTTGAACGTGCTTCGGAGCTCATACTCTTGTATTGGGAATAAGAAATTATTGGAAAAACTTAGTTCGCAGAAACAAGACCTTATAGTTTTTAGAGTTAATGTTTGCTTTATTGAAATTTAAACATTACCTTTTTTTATTCATATATTTTCACCTTCTAAGTAATTATTCAAATTTTGTTTAACAATTATGATAATAATATACATATTTCTTCTCTGTTTATATTACTGCGCCCATTCTTTTTACATAATTACGAGAACATCACCCATTAGAAATAAAATTTATTATGTGCGTAAGTACTGTCCCAATATATCATTTTATCATTATCTCTGCATTTGCCTTCGCATAGCAAAAAAAAAAACAATAGGTATCGCTTGGAAATTGTATACAAACACAAATTATTTATATATCGCTTATCAGTGTCATATAACATAAAAAAAAATAAAGTACCGGCATACGTTAATTATAAAAAAATCAGAAAATTCAAAATGAAAAATTTTGCATAGGGTAAACAAAAAAAAAGCATTTTATATCTTTTAAAAATTTATACAAGGACAAGCACCTACACAATTGAAACGATATCAATTTATCAATTTACATACCTTAACGACTCTATTATTGATTGTTTTTAGAACTAGGTTTTCTTTAAACCCCCTTCCAACAAAAAATAAACAAAAAAAATAATTTTTTTTGGTAATTTATATCGAAAGTGGGAGTTTTGTCATTTTGAACCTGAAATCTATTATTGAATATTACGCACAATTTTAAACAGACTAATACAATATTAAGGTCTTAGCATGATATTACTTAAAAACAGCCTTAAGCACTTTTTAAGTACCACCATATTAAGCTTATTTTCTTCAAAAAAAAAAAACAGCTGAACGCGCTTAAGACTATAACACTAGCTGACTAAGCCTAGCAAACAAACTAAGCGAACATAACTTTTTGGCGTTTGTAAATGTCAAATTGTAATATTGATTTATTTAGCATGATGCTAATAAAATAATAGACTCGTGGTCATTTTATTAATTTGTTTAAAATTAACAAAAGAACATTTTTTGTGTTGGGGTCTAAATTCTGCCGGGGTCAAAATTGTTTTAACAAAATTCTGCTTTTAAAATTCTGCTTTTGAAAATTCTGAAAATATTAAAAAAAACACAGGCTTGGGAAATGTTAAACAGCGCGCGCTTTGTTTTCTTTATTATTTGCAGAGTTTTGATAAGCAGAGAGCATACTCTTACTTTCTTAAGAGTTTAATAACATAAATATTTTTTTTGTCGGTCAACTTAAGGCAATTATTCGTATTAAAGTCAGGTATATCACAGCGCGTGACTGTAACGCACAACTCTTGGTTATTTTCTTTTGAACTTATATTCGGTAACGCGCGTGCTATTACACCAAGCCTTTTTCTCATTTTCAGTACTGCGCGTTTATTTGACAGCTATCTTTCAGTGAAGATATTGAACAAAAAATATTTTTTAAGAGAAAAATGGAAGGTAAAGTTATTTATATCTGTATTCCGGATGACAAAGACAAGGATTGTGGAGAATGGGCTTCATTTGGTAATTTAAAATAAGTTTAGAAGTTTTTTCTTTGCCCCATCTAAATTCGTCAGCCATTTGGATTGGTGTTCATTCATTTACAGCTAAAATTAAATGAAGCAAATCGGAAAAAGGAAGAAAGAGTAGAAAGAGAAACGTCAAAACACGCAAGGAAAGTCCTACCAGCGCGTGTTCAGATAGATTTATTTCTGAAAAAAAGAAAAGGTGTTTCGAAAAACAAACAAATAAAAAGAATTTTAAAAGAGAAACGATTTAAGTCACATTATCTATCTTAGGCGCACTTAAAAAAACATTGTTCTCTCATTGTTTTTGCTTGTTTGCTTCTTTTTTCTGTACCTAATGGATTGCTTTGTTTTATTTTTGTTTTTGGTTTGCTATTCTAAATAAAAAAGTTAATTAAAAATGAAAAAAAAAAATAAGCTGAATTTTTTTTTTGTTGACGGACAGAATTTAGAGAAGCAGAATTTTGAAAAGCAGTATTTTAAAGCCAGAATTTTGACCCGCTCCAACATTTTTAACTTAGTATTACAATCAAACTGCTTTTACATCTTACTCCATCACTTAATATTATGCGATAATTGGTACTTGTGTTACAATTTCTAAGTGAAATGTACTATTTAGGAAAAGTCAATAATACTGACACACATGTGACACATCCATAAGTCCTATGACGGGTTCATAAGTCCACAAGCCAAAAGCTTAACGGTCATATCATAAAATGCATTGGCGCAAAATTTTAAACAACCTAACTTTTTTCAACTAGTGCTTATTTCGTGAATGGTAACACATAGTTAATGTTTAATGTCTGATTTGACAGATAATTAGTTTTATCCTTCCGCTAAACGAATATGGTTGTGTATACGCTTGACGATCGACTTAGAGAAGATGCCGATTTTGCCAAAAAAATCATCTTTTCAGATGAAGCTCATTTTGATCTTGTCGGGTATGTAACAAGCAAAATTGTCGTATTTGGGGCAAGGAAAACCCGCACGCATACATTGAAAAGCCGATACACCCAAAACGAGTCACTATTTGGTGCGGATTTTGGTCCAGAGGCATAATTCGAAAATGAGCAAGGAGTGGCCGTTACAGTCAATGGCGATCGTTATCGGGGCATGTTGAACGAATTTTTGTTCACAAAAATTGAAGAGAAGGATATTGGCAATATTTGGTTTCAAAAAGACGGAGCTACGTGCCACACAGCCGAAGCTACACTCGATGTCTTGCGCCCATTTTCAAAAAAAAAAGTTATTTGGCGGACCCTATATTATTAATGCCTTAAAACGATACTAGTTAACAATTTACTAGAAACATAGTAGTCTAATTACTTTTTATAAATTTTAAACCTTTTGTTAACTAGTAAAATGCTAATTAACCAAATAGCAAAGAATTTGTAGGGCTTGAATTTTGATGAACACAATTATAGCATAATGTAAATTAATTATATATTGATGGGAACCCAACGTGTGCTCCAAATAAATATTCGATGTTTATATTTTAATCATTTAACTTCATTATTTACAAAACAAAAACAACAAAAAATGTACACCAACAGGATTTGAGTCTGATATACTATCAGATGAAGTTATGGATCTAGTATGATACTAAGAAATTAAAATAGCCATTTGGTGATCTTAACTTTAGTAAAATGTTAAGAAGATAATACGATACTAAACTCGTTTAAAATTAGCAAAATCCTCTTTTTAACCAAGTATCATACTAAAAATTATTTAACATATTACTTAATCGTTTGCGCAATTATTTTTAAAATTAATAAAAAAATATAAGGCCGGTATTCACGAAGCGCTCATAACTTAAGAGACTCATAAAACTATTCACCAAGAATTAATAGTGAATATTTATGAGCGCCCATAAGACTTATGAGTGGTCGCGATCACTCTTAAATTATGAGTGCTCTCATCGAAAATTTTATTCGAAAACTTTCGACATACAATGCCACAGTCAATGTAATAATTCCTTAATTTTTTTCCAGACAACTTTATTTGCAAATAAAACAAGTAGCAATAAATAAATAAACAAAAATAAAACTAAATAGTAAATTTCTTTTTGGCGAATATGTTTTCTATTTTTGTCTCTGCGACAATTAATTATTAAATATTTGTTAACAAATTCTATTGAGTTTTCGTTATCCAGGGACCAACTTCGTGTTTGGTGTGTATATCTGGAAGCAGACGAACTGATTTGCATAGACAGGACAGCAATGATGCAACTATTTGTTTGTACAACGAGGATGGATCTCTTCCAGATTGTGTCTTCAAAGGAATAGGACTCAACTGTCTGCTTGATAATACAAAGCGGTTGAATCTAACAGAAAAAAAAATTGTTTAAAAATATATCTTTTAATTTATTTGAATCTTAAAAGAACCTTAGAAATTTCTATTAATTTATGAAAATTGTTTCTTGGCATAGAAATTGTTGTCAGTTTACCGTCAGCTGGCTGTCGCTTGTTTTCTAAAACAATTTGAGTGTGCCTGATGAAGAGAGAATTGTTCTCATTTTCGGACTTCGAACAAAAGTTATGAGTGGTTGTGGTGGGTGAATAGCCCAAATAATTTTCAAGTAATGAGCCTCATAAACTTATTAGCCACCTAATAGCGGTCGGTGAATATCGACCTTAGTAATCTTACTAATATTATATATGCGAAAGTTTGGATGGACGAATGGATGGATGGATGGATGTTTGTTGCTCAATAACTCCGGATCTGGATGAAATTTGTTACAGAGATAGATTATTGTCTGGAATAGGACACATGCTACTTTTTATCCCGGAAAAATATATGGTTCCCGTGGGATAAGTTTGTTTTAATTTTTTATAGAGCTCATTCTGCAAATAGCCAACATGGCTTTTATTCACAAGGCGCATAGAAGCACACGGATTTACATGAAATTTGATTGGTAGATGGATGGGGTACTGGATTCCCACATAGGTCATTTTTATCCCGAAAAAAATTAACGGTTCCTATGGGAGATGCTTAAGTATGAAAAAATATATACATATACTTGGGTGTTTGTTCCGCTTTCACGCCTCAACGACTGAACGGTTTTTAATTGTAGGTGTATATATGTCAATAGATTCCCGTGGGATAGAAAGTCCGTGTACCATCGCACGGGCATCTGCTATTAAAAATGGTGTGAAAAAATATATTGTTATTCATCAATTGAGAACGAATGGACCAATTTTGTTCGAACTCGTTTTTAGTTGTTCGTAAAATCCAGTGGAAGGTTTTTGCGAAAGAAAATTTTGGGTAAACCGTCCAGAAAAGTCGGGAAATTTTAAAAATCGAAAATTGATTTTTTGTATTTAATTGTGTATGCAAATGTTGCGGAATGGCTTTTCGAATGAAAAAATAGAAAATTCTTAGTGGAAAACTCGAAAAATTCTAGAAAAAAGCGAACATTTTTTTCTCGATGATATATAGATAAATTTAAAGCATGATTTGATGATTTTGGACAATGTAAAGGTGGAAAATTCGTTGTGAAGCTTGGAAAATTTCGGATAATCCTACTGATATTATAAATGTAAAAGTTTGGATGGATGGATGTTTTTTGCTCAACAACGCCAGAACGGCTGAACAGATCTGGATAAAATTTGGCACATGGACACACACATACTCGAATTATAGGTCATTTTTATCCCCAAAAATGGAACCGAACAGTTCCTATGCCTATATGCGAGACGCTTATATGAACAAAATGTATACATGGTTCTTTGTTCCGCATTCATGCCTCATCCATTGAATGGATTTTAATAAAATTTGGTAAACAGCTGGAAGATTAGGCATGATTTATATTTCCCAACTTTATTTTTGTAGTTCTTACTTTTTGAATCCAATATTAAATTTTCGCTTTGTTCGCGAACATGACCATACACGACAACCATCGAAGCCAACGAACACGACAAAATCTAAGTTTTTGGCAAGCAGCAAGTGGCTGGCGAACCAACCCACATACAAGAAGAGCACAGCGAGCGCGAGCATGCTAGGCGAGCATGTTCGTCGTTTGTGCCTACATTCAACAACTAAAGGGTTTTGAATGAAATTTTGTAGGTGGATAGATGATTTCATTAGATTCCCGTGGGTATCTGCTAGTATAAATATAATTGTGTATTTTTTGAAAATAAAATCTAACTGCATATAATTTAACAATTCTTACTTGAGATATATAAGTCCCTACTCAAATCTAACTAGATATTTTAATCACACTTGACAATATTATGATAGAGAAGACGAAAAGTTAGTCATAAAAATCTGTGTGCTTGTCCGCGAACATATACATTCCAAGCGGGTGGATGGATTGTCTTCAAACATGGTAACATATTGTATTATTTTTTGGCAGTATGCATACAGACTAAGACTAAAATAAAGGTACCGCTCATAAATTCTTTTAGTCAAAAAGGTAAACCTTTTTTTTCTCAAAAAACGTCCCCTACAATTCTAAATAAAATAAATTCAAAATGTTCTCTTTCGTATTTTTTTGTGAACAAATGATTATTTTTGGTACCTCTAGTCTCTAGTGTAACCAGTTTTTATTTGCGTTCGATTTTCTGGAAAACAAATGTTCCACAAACAAAAAGGACGACAACTCTTATAAGAATTTTTTTAAACGGCTCCAAGAATATTGATAAAAAAATATTTGTGTTTTTAAATTGGTGTAGTTCACTTTAACAAAAAATATTTCTCATATTTTCGACTTGACTCTCATAATTTTATGAACTGATTAAAATTATTATATTTAGGCAAATGCTCCTTAAAAGTAAAGGTTGATTTTTTTGCTACTTGGTTTTTGACGTTTATATTTTTGACAGATCACACATGACAAATTCCACGAGCATTTGACATTTCGATTCAGTATTGTTTGCCATTTCATCATGAATAGACTTACGCCTGAATAACGTTTGCAAATTATTGAAATTTATTATCAAAATTCGTGCTCTGTGAAAAATGTGTTTCGCAAGCTACGTCCGTTTTATGGTCGTCATAATCGACCCACCGAGCAGGCTATTCAGCTCATTGTGACCAAATTTCGCACCAGTTTCACTTTATTGGACATTAATCCACCAAATCGTATCCGTAGAGTGCGTACCGCAGAGAATATTGCTGCTGCATCCGCCAGTGTTGCTGAAGATCGCGATATGTCCATTCGGCGCCGATCGCAGCAATTGGGTTTGTGTCATTTGACCACCTGGAAGATTTTACGCAAAGATCTTGGTTTAAAGCCATATTAAATACAGCTGGTGCAAGAATTGAAGCCACCTACCACAACGTAGAATTTTCGGTGAATGGGCCTTAGAAAAGTTGGATGAGGATCCGTTTTTTTATCGCAAAATTGTCTTCAGCGACGAGGCTCATTTTTGGCTAAATAGATACGTGAATAAGCAGAATTGCCGTATTTGGAGTGAAGAGCAGCCAGAGGCAATTCAGCAACTACCAATGCATCCCGAAAAATGCACTGTTTGGTGCGGTTTATGGACAGGCGGCATCATTGGGCCGTACTTCTTCAAGGACGATGAAGGCCGCAGGGTTACGGTCAATGGTGAAAGGTACCGTTCGATGATAACAGATTTTTTTTTGCCGAAAATGTAAGCATTGAACTCGGTCGACATGTGGTTCCAACAGGACGGTGCCACATGCCACACTGCACGCGAAACCATGCATCAATTGAGAGGCGAATTTGGTGAGCAGTTGATCTCACGTTTTGGCGCAGTCAATTGGCCACCAAGATCATGTGATTTGACCCCGTTAGACTATTTTTTGTGGGGCTATGTTAAGTCTATTGTCTATGGGGACAAGCCAAACACGATTGCTGCCTTGGAAGCCAACATTGAACGCGTCATTGGTGAGATTCCGGCCGAAATGTGTGAAAAAGTTTGCCAAAATTGGACCTTCAGAATGGACCACCTGAAGCGTAGCTGCGGGCAACATTTAAGTGAAATTATTTTTAAAAAGTAAATGGCAGAAATTGATTTATCGATCCAAATAAAAATTTCATTCACTTTTTACAAGTTTCTGTGTTTTTTTGAATTTTCAAAAACCAAGCTCTTAAAAAATCACCGTTTATAAGCAATATTAGCCTTTTAGATGTTCAAAAAAATATAACTTGATAAGTGTTAGCTTCAATGTAAACTACAATAGTAAGCTGGTACACCCCAGTCGTGCACATTATATTATTTTATTTTGCTTCTTAATCACTTAGGGTGCTTTTTCAACTCAACAAGTGTTTTTCTTAAATAAATTTCACTTCACTTAAATACGAAAAGTAAGTCGTAATTAGATCGATTTATAACTACTTTCAACTGATTTTTAATTTTACTGCACATGTAAGTTTGAAGTGCAAGTAATATAATGTACAAGTATGTTATATCAACACTTTGAAACTTTATTTTTCGAATTTTTCCGTACAAATTGAATGCTTACATTTGTTTCTTTAATAAAAATAATTATGTTATGTATTCATTGTAAGTTAGGGTGTAGCAAAAAAGAGTATTCTTTAACTTTTAATATTTTTTGCCCAAAATTTGAGCAAAATTAATTTATCACATTGTGGTGGACAGAAATGCTTATAGCTTTGATCAAAATTAAGTTATAAATAGACAAATAAAAAATAAAATGTAGGACTGGAACGCATGTACTTGCTCATTTATGTTTGATCAGATCGTAAGCACAATATTCTTCGTAGTTTAGTTCAGTTTAAGATCGTAAGTACATAAACTAAGCATTCTTAGTAGAAAAACCTAAATAGATTTTTGGGGTTAATTTATAAATAACAATTAATTGTTGTTGTAGGTGTAATTGACATTTGTATAATAGTTTTATACAAGAAATTAACATTGTTATATTTTTCCAACAATAAAAAGGCCTGATGAAGAGTGTATTCATGCTCGAAACGTGTCGCCTGCTTTTTAACACCGTCTTTTATTGACCTGGAGCCTGCATAAAAAACATCTATTTACATAACAGAAAGGTCACCAATAAATTCCTATATTTATAATTTTTTATATAGACAATTATTGCAATTGTTTAAATAAAATTTATAGTACGAGTATTTAATTTAATAATATAAATTTAACAACAGAATTTCAATAAAAATTGTGCGCCTGTTTTCGATTAAAAAAAACAAAATGATTTTTTTTTAAATACAAAAAAATAGTTTTGAAAATTGTGGTATGCAATATTATTGAGGATTTGAAGGACCTCCTACGCAATCATTTTTATCGAAAATTACCGAGCCGTTGTCAAAAATCAGAAACATGGTTGATGGTAGGTACCGTTTATAACAAAATGTAGACTATAGCTATAATAGTGAAGGTATATTATATTTTTTACTTGCGATATAGGTACTATAGGGCAAGTTATGCCATATTTTTTTGGAAAAAAAATCTAACTCGAGATTTTAATCAAAGTTGACATTACGATGATAGAGAACTTAAACAAATTGGGTTCGGCAATTCCGTCTGTCTCTCTGTCTGTACAATTCTCTAACGGCTGAAGCGATTTTCTTTAAACTTTAAGCGTTTTAGGTGATTGTCTAAAATAGATTTTTGAATCGTTTTTTTAGGTGCAAAACTAACGGTAACTGCCATTTCAATTATCTCGAAAACGACTCTAACGATTTTGATAAAAAACTGTGTGCACTATTTTAGATATACGCTACATTCAGGTGAAAATTTTTTTAAAAATATTTTGCTATTAACCGTACCTACCTACCCTAAAACCATTTTTTTGATTTTGAAATTTCGCATAAACGTTTCGACGGATTTCGATGAAACTTTTTACATTAGAGCCGCTTCAAATAATAAATAATACTGCATACAAAATTTTTCGAAAAATATTTTTTTGGATATTTAAAACTGTCGTACCAAGTTTAAAAAAAATTAAACAAATTTTGTATATAAAAAATTAAGTAAAAAATAATCGCAAGTTCGTGTGAGTCGAGCATTTTATTTTTAAATCGTTAGAGCCGTTTTCAAGATAATTAAGATACTTGAAAAATTGTATGGCAAGTACCGTAATTTTGGGACTAAAACAAAGATTACGAAATATGTTTGATGAAATCACCTAAAACGCTTAAATACCATGTTTGCAGAAAATCACTTCAAGTATTTAGGCAATCGACTTACAGACAGACAAGCAGATGGAATTGCGGGACCTTCATTGTCGTGTTCCCCAGTATGGTAATGTCAAGTTTGATTAAAAACTCTAGCTCGATTTTTCTCCAAATGTACTGTCTGCATTTCGGTAATCGCCTGGAAATCAAATTATTTACAATCTGTTGTTGAGATCGACTAAGGTAAGATACGCCTTTTCAAAATAAGAAGCACTATAATTGTAGGATTTATCACTTCTGCGTAAGTACATATTAAATCTCTTCGATAAAAACTACCAATTATCGGAAAAAGTTAGTTCTGAAACGCATTTGAGCTTGCCGTTATCACATATTTTACAGAATGTGATTTCCACTTAAAATATCACCGGAACATGGTACTTGTTTCACTAATTACTTTTTTGTTTAAACACATTCCATCAAGAATTCAGTTTACTTAAACCTACAACTTATACAAATATCAAAATATTTGATTTGTGAGATTGTTCCTTTTTAACATGTAAGCACTTCAACATTATTTGGATTGTGGAATATGGTAAGTATTTGAATTTGTATTTAAGACCAGAATTGTAATTGGTTGATCATAGTATTGTATCGCATATCGCAACAATGAAAGCAACTTGTTTCTTCGTCCTCATTTTGGCAGCTGTCATTTCAGCTGATCTTCAGTCTGATATCAATGAAATCTTAAGTCAATTTCCTCAAAATCAAAAAGATGACCTCGTAGTCGATTCTAAACAAGTCCTTAAATCCCAAATTTGGCTGAATGAATTTATCAAAACTTCGGAAGTGAAGGACTTAGTTGATTTCTTTGAACGCAAAGGAATCAATGTTGCAGAAATCGTTTTCAATTTCATCAACAATCCGAATAAAAATCAAATTCTTCAAGACATTTTCAAATCCGGTGATGTTATTTCCAGTGTTATGAAGGCTCTAACATCGCCAAAGATTGCAGAAATAATTAAGAAAAAGAAGGAAACAAACCCAGAATTTGGAAGCCTAGTTGATGCTGTGAAAGACCCTGAATTCAAGACACTTTTCTACAGAGCCATAAACTCAAAAGCTATTCTCGACAATATCGAACCAAAACAACGTGGTTTCTTTAAAAAATTATGGAAGAAGGTCTTGGCTCATGGAATACAAGTTAGCATTCCATTCGCTGGATAAATATTTGTTTCTTAAAAAAATGGATTTGGAAAATTAAAAAATAAACATAATTAAAAACTAAAGAAAAAAAATTTGACCATTCATTTTAATTTGGTTGTAAAAGTTAGCATGTAAGTTTTGCCAAATTTTTACTTTTGTCAATTTTATTTAAACGTCAAAAGTAATTGTGGCTTTAATTCATACGCCATTTCTCAATAGATTTTAACTACGTTTTGTTTATAATCTATAATTAAAAGTGTTTTGACCAATTCGATATGTTAAATTTTAAAATTTGAAGATTTCACTTCTCCGGCTTTTTTGGTCGTGATAATTTATTAATGAAAGATATTCATTAGTTTTCCCAACGTTTCGACTGAGTTTTCAGTCTTCTTCAGGGGCACTTTATTAACCATGAAACAAAATAAGAGCAACATTTGTATGTTTACATTTAGTTGTTAAGATTTTACACTTACAATTATATGAATGAAACTATTATTATCAAATTACATATATATAAATTTAAAAAAATGACAGTTTTGTGATTAAATATTTAAATTAAAGCACTTCTTCTTAGTAAGAAGTTTAGTCAACAACTGTTTAATAAAATTTTCTTTTAAAGGAGCAACAAAACTATTGATGTATGTATGTATGTATCGCAGTTATGTAGAGACCAGGGAACAGTACACCGACGAGATACACTGTGTATCCTGCTTCCTGTTCATGTTATTTTTGTTATTCAAAATGTGCAAAGTTTCTAACGTATATCGTTTCGATGTATGTTTTTCCGTTTGAAGAATTTGCACATTTTTAAAGTCTGGAGCATGATTTCTTTCTAAGCTGTGACTAGCAAGAGCTGTTTTCTGAGAACTTTTTGACTTTATATCAGATTTGTGATTTGAGATCCTTTGTTTTAAAAGCTGCTTGGTAGTGCCAATGTAACATTGTTCACAATTTTCTCTTTCGTTGCCTAGGCAATTGATCTTATATACAACGTCTGTACTTTGATCCTTTTCACTTTTCTTGTAAAGTTTTGTAAACAGTGTGTTAAGTGTTTGGTTGGATTTGTAAGCAACATTGACATCTTTAGCTTTGCTAGCGATGGTTTTTTTAAAACTTTCAGCAAGTTTCGGCACGTAAACCATACTTTTGAAATAACCTGCTCCTTCATGTTTATTGCTTTGTTGGTGATTGGTTTGGTGTTGTGCTATTAATTCGCGAATCATATCTAGCGGATACCCATTATCAATAAGAATTTTTGTTATTTTCTCTTTGTTGGCGGGATGGAATTTCTTTTCACTAATCGTGAGTACTTTCTTAATAAGGTTGGAAGCCGTATTGACTTTAATATGTTTCGCTTGATTTGATCGAAAATTTACGATTCTTCCGGATGCTGTCTCTTTTTGATGCCAGTCAAAGGTGAGTCTGTTTCTCTCACGATTAATTTTTACGTCCAAAAATGCTATCGTTTTATTTTTTTCCTTTTCCACCGTGAATTGGATTTTGGAGTTGAATGCGTTAAGACTTTGCAAAACCTTGTCAATCTCACGATTTTCCATTACTGCAAATATGTCATCAACGTATTTGGTGATGAATTTTGGCGGATTTATTGCATTGAACGTTTCTTCTAACAAAAAATCTAAGACAAGGTCGGCGATGGTAGGTGAAAGTGGATTGCCCATTGGGATTCCATGTATTTGTTTATATATGTTGTCTTTATATTGAAAAAGGTTGTTATCCTTCAAACAGAAGTCAAACATTTCCAAGAACTTATTTAAGCTAAGGCTTGTGTGTTCACTCATAATACTCCACTTTTTCTTTATAATGTTTATCGCCACCTGCACCGGAATATTCGTGAAAAGTGACACCGCATCGAAAGAAACTAAGACCTCATGTTCCCTTAGTTCTAATTCTCTTGTCTTTTTAATAAACTCGAACGAATTTCTTACAGTGTACTTTGAGTTGCGAGTAACACCTTGTAGAATTCTACCTATGTATTTAGACAATTCATAACATGGGACTTTCATAGACGACACAATGGGTCTCAGTGGTAAATTCGGTTTGTGGATTTTTGGCAATCCATAGATGGAAGGGAGCTGTGCGGTGTAAGTTGTCATGTTTAACTTTTCTTTGTCGGTTATCAATTTGTTTATAATCTACACTCGCTCAAGGGATTATAATACCCTTTAAATGTTTCAACACAGCTCGGTCGTGAGGTTAAGGTAGAGAAAGAATGATAGGAAAGTTGTGTGGCGCCATGTATTGAGACGGTGGTTGTTATCTCAGATATTATCTCCACGGATGGCGGCTGAACTTATGCGGAGAAATGTGTCTTATTTATCTATGTCCCTTATAATTCGCATTATTTTTTTTATTCGTTGTCATATTCATCGGTATACTAGTTGTACTCAATCACATGTTGTTAGTGGTATGCCATAGCGGCGTATGTAGAACATTTTTTTTATTTAAAATTTTACTCAATTAAAAATGTACAGCATGTAATGAGTAAACCAGCAACTAATTGTATGATTAAATACAGGGTATAGGTTAAACGCAATATTTAGGCCCTATGAATTTATAAATTGCACACCTACTCGAAATCGCATTTGTGTCCAGTGAGGCAAAAACTCACCATGGTGGCTATTTCATTTAAATTTTATACTTACACAACATATTGATGTGATTCACAAGAAGATACTAGATTCCAATTTAGAAAAAAGTTTATTAATGCTTATCGATTTTATTCATTTTGATCAAATTTCGTACCTGTAAACACCGACATTCCTTTTAAGAAAGATGAACTTAAGGTCTTATGATAAGAAACAAAATGTGTTCTTAAGCAATATCCGAAGAATAAGTTTTTGACCAATTATGAATGAATGTGTCTTCGATAATAAATAGATATTGTTCCGCGCAGAATTTTAAAGTTAATGCATTGTTGATGGCAATGAGCATCACTTTAATTGAAGAAATAGATCAACTTTTAGTTCTTGGTATAAGTATCAAGGAATACCTTTTGCGGAATGATACCATATTCGATGTTGCAAGAAATACTGTAAGTGTTTGGGTTTTCTTCGGAGATGCATTAAATTTTCTCCCCTTCTGATCTGGCTGTAGTTTATTAAGCATACAAACTCGAGTAGAATTGTTATATTAGTGAGTTCAGTTGAGATTTGATCTGTCGTCGTTTAGTCATCACGGAAGTAGTTCTTTTGGTTTAGGTTGTAGTTCAGCTTCCAGTAAAACATTCTGTAGATCGATTTTTCTCCTTCAGCTGCGAACTCAAATCTATATTGATCATCTATGACAGAAATAAATTTATACAAAAAAACTCCCACATAATAAACTCCTTTCTAGTTCTATATTAGCTTCTGCAGCTAGCTCTGTTCACTCTCAAAACCCATTTTAATGCACTATTATTTAAGGCTTGAAATGCTTCTTTTTTTTTTGGAGAGGCTTATTAGTCATTTCCAGGACATTACATATATGTGGAGCCAACTTGCAACTTCAGGGTTATAAAACAAAATAAAATGTACGACTGGATCGCACGTACTTCCTCACTTCGTATGCGCCCGGTTTCTATTAAGTATGTAAAAATATATATTTTTAAAGCCGTTTTTACTTAATTTTTATATAGAAAATTTATTTATTTTTTTTTGCAAGACAAATTTGTGTGGTTATTTTAAATATTTAATAATATAAATTTAAAAACAAAATTTCAAATAACAAATCATCAACCCGTTTTCAAAATACATATTGAATTTTCAAAAAAAAAAAAAAATTGGAAATTGTATATGTAGTTTTATTTATAATTTGAACGACTTCCTGTATAAAAATTTTGGTCAAAATCCGTAGATCCGTTTATGAAAAAGTCGAAAGTCAAAAAAAAATTGTTGTATGACAGACACCGTTAATAATAAAATATGTAAAAAAAAAAATGTTGGACCAAAATATAGACTATATCTTTTTATCAAAATCGTTAGAGCTGTTTATAAGATATTTAAGAAATAAAAATAAAAAAATCAAAAATCTATAAGAGACAATCACCTAAAACGCTTAAGTACCAAGTGTGAAAAAATTGCTTAAGCCGCTTAGGGTGTAGATTGTTCTTCAGACAGACTGACAGACGGAATTGCGCGATACACTTTTTTTGTGTTATCTCTTTGGTGCCTGGTAGAAAAGGGTTAAGTCAGAAATGGTAGTTTTCGCAAAATGAAATTTAAGATTGAAAATTTATTTGTAAATCCAGATATTGCTTTTTTTTAAAATTAAAGATGCAGAATAATCATCAGAGCAGTCTATTGTAATAACATTAAGCTATTGACAACAAAATATGAGCACCTACCCGATTTGCTGATGACTTATCTCCTTAGAGCCACCTGTTTTTTGTGTACCTGTTTAAAATACGTTTTTTCTAGGGACTTAAGTCAAAAAAAAAATCTTTTTATATATAAACCAACAGACCCGGTCGCGCTTTGCAGCAACTTTATTGTATTGCGTTTAATTATTAGATATTAAAATTGGCATTGTTAAGGAAGTGATTGTTAAGGAATTTAATTAGTAGGAATCACTGCTTTCCATTCATTAAGAACTAAATGATGAACAATATTTCTAGTTTTATTAACACTTTAAGGGAGCATTTGCATAAAAAAAATTATTTTAATCGGTCCATCCAATAGTGAGAAAGTCGAAAATATGTAAAGTGGTTCTATGGGAGGTACCGTTAATAAGTACGCAAAATAAAATATTTTTATACTTAAAAGAAGACTGTATAAATATAAGAATCCACACATTTTTATATAAAAATTCTTGAAGCTGTTTTCGAGAAATACATTTGTTTTTTAACGTTTTTTTTTTTTTTTAAAAACGTTGGTTTTTATTTTAGGAATACAGTTCTTTTAACTATTCAAGATAATTTCAAAAATCTTCCACGTACGAATTTTCGAAAACATCCACAAGTGGTTTTCGAAATGTAGTTTTCAAAAAAAAATGTTTTTTTTTATTTCAAAGAAAAAAAAATTTTAAAATTTTTGCTTACATTGGAGCTTAGACTTTATAGGAGGGTCTGCATAAAAAATTAAAAAAAAAATCAAACCAACCGTTTTTCAGAAAATCGAAAACCAAAAAAATGGTACTACTAGAGTTACCAAAACTAACAATTTGTTTCCAAAAAAAAATTACGAAAATGTACATTTTCCCATCATTAATTAACTGATTTTTTTTATAAAAATCGTTGAAACCGTCTTTGGAAAAAAAAAATTTTGGTTTTGGCCAAAAAAAAATGTATAATAGCTACTGTTATTTGTCATCTTAAAAAAAATTAAAAAATCTATGGGCATATTACCGAAAAAAAAAAACAATATGTACCAAGCTTGAAGCAAATCTATCCTAGCGCGGTTAGGCTGTAAGTTCGAAGACGGACAGACAGTCAGACCGAATTGCGGGAACCGCTTTTTTGGTGTTGTCTATGATCGTAATATCTGTTTGATTGTTAGAAAAAAAAACATTTTTTTACAACGAATACATGAAATCCAATTAAAAAACCAAAAGGCAATTTTTTTGACTTAACCCGTTTCTATCAGACACCAGAGATCTATAATCGTAATGTCAAATTCGATTTCGATTATGTTGATTTTAATCCAAATGCAAAACTGGCCCTACAAAAGCCTGTATCGTAAGTAAAAAGGAGAGATACCCGGTTTCTAACGGGTCCGCCATCTAACGTTTTTTTTTCAACTAGTGCTTATTCCGTGAATGGTAACACTTAGCTCATGTCTGATTTGACAGATAATTAGTTTTATCCTTCCGCTGAACGAATATGGCTGTGTATACACTTGAACAACGCTCGCTAAGTGGGCATGCGATCGACTTAGAGAAGATGCCGATTTTGCCAAAAAAATCATCTTTTCAGATGAAGCTCATTTTGATCTTGGCGGGTATGTAACAAGCAAAATTGTCACATTTGGGGCATAGAAAACCCGCACGCATATATTGAAAAGCCCATACACCCAAAACGAGTCACTGTTTAGTGCAGATTTTGGTCCAGAAGCATAATTCGAAAATGAGCAAGGAGTGGCCGTTACAGTCAATGGCGATCGTTATCGGGGCATGTTGAACGAATTTTTGTTCACAAGAATTGAAGAGGAGGATATTGGCAATATTTGGTTTCAACAAGACGGCGCTACGTGCCACAGAGCCGAAGCTACACTCCATGTTTTGCGCCCATTTTCAAAAAAAAAAAGTTATTTGGCGGACCCTATATAGCATTAACATGCAATTCAGGACATTTGGTGGTATTTGAAATATGTTTCTGATATCAAATCAAGCCCAAACTTAAGTAGTATTAACTCAGTAATAGATTCAAATATTTTTTATTTGCTGCTCTAGGCTAACTGCAACACTTAGAAAATATCGTAAATATTGAGTTTGATTAGTGTCTTATTTGTATGTGAAAACAAAAAATCATATATCCCACTGGAAATGGCTTAAAGTCACGAATAAAAATGAAAAATGTTTCGCCATGCAATATTGTTTGAAGTTTTAGCTTTTTGTACTTTTTCCTTAAGATATTTTTCCATACTGTTATTTTTCGTAGTAGGCCCCTTAATATTTGTATTCATTAAAAACTTCAATTCTCTCATTAATTAAGGGTCACCGAAAATGCTGTTTATAGTGGAACATCCTTGTGGAACGCAACTTGGAATTTCTTTGATAGTTTATATTATGTGACTCCATCCAAGATCTTAGTTAGCACGACATTTCAATATCCAAATAAATATTTTGTTGGATATATTCAAGAAAGAGATTCCTTTAAAATTTTCAGGGTACATTATACCGCCTATTTTATGGATTGGAAAGATAAGTTCTTCTTTGAATTTCTGCCGTTAAATTCCTTGATCCATAATGCTGTTGAATATTAGCGTTAACTTGTTGATCAACTCGTTGGAATTATTGTAAAATTCTAAAGGTATTCTATCTAAACCAGCAGCTTTTTCATTCTTTATTCCATTTCTTTGTTCAAAATTGATTCGCCTAAAAGTTCGTTGTGAAAGGTTCCGTAAATTTTTAAATCTAAAAGTATAACATAATTCGTGCGTCTAATGATGAGATAAGCCTTGACACTTATTTTTTGAGCTGTCTTCCAGAAATCACTTGTGGTCTGTTAATGATAATCACGTTTCGCAAGCGTATGATTGTTTTCTTGCCAACATGATTTTCATATCAATTCAATATTCGTTAAACAATCCACTTCGTTTGTTATTGTTGAGGACAGGGGCCGCTTCCTTAATAAACTCTTCGATGATTCTCAGACTACTACTTTCCTGCGCACTTAGATATACCTATATTTCCAATTGCTTCCTGTAGATACCTGTTTTCCTCATTTTCAGTTGATCATATCTTAAAAGAAGTGATAATTGGAATGTAAAATAAAAATAGTACTTTCTCATCATCATAATTAATAATCATGGAATCCACATCCCTCCTATAAGACCGTAATCAATGGCAGATATTTTTTGCTTACCAACAAAGCTTAATCCATTTAAATCAATACCTATTATCCTAACACTGGTACTGTTCTTCATCATTTACTATGTAGTCGAAAACCTTTTCTGGACCAGAAAACTTAATTATCCCAGATTTTTGTTCAGAAGCAAATTCCGTCGAAGCTTTGATGAGTCGATGAGTTTGGATATTTTTCAACACTCTTCTGAACAAATGAAATATTCTCTTCTTAAACATCCCGGTGACATTGCAGTAGTAGATTGCGAAGAAACTGTTGTGCTAAAGCGACATTTGAAAAATTGTTTCGGTTGCAAGAATGTGGCGCAAATGTTCTGCAAGTTTGACACATAGACTATTTGTTTGACAGACTTATAACAATCCCAAGTTAAATGAAAACAACGTTTTTTTTTTTAAATATTATTTTATTTAATATCCTTTTTCATGCTTAACAAAATGTATGTACAATCTTATTTAAATTGAAAAATATGGTAAGAAATTCCATTAAATTTTATTTACCCCAAGAAATGCCACCTTTTAACCAAAATCTAATTTTTTTAACTTGCATTCCGTTGCAATCAGCACAAGTAGCTTGTGCATTCAAAGCTCGATATAACAAATCCCTGAATACTGGATTCTTAACAGCTTCCGCTAGTTTGGCGAATTCCAAATTGCTTTCTTTTTTCTTGTCGATGGTAGCTGATACTTGGGGGGATGACAAGGTTTTAAGAACGATTTCAAGAATGTCTTCAACAGATGATGCTTGAACAAAAGATTCATATTTATTCAAACTATTCAGTAAGTTGATGAACATTTTGTCTGCTTGAATTCCAAGTTTTTCGAAATATTGGACTAAGTTCTTAACAGCTGGGACTTTGAACAGTTCTTGCAAAATTTCATTGTTAAGTTGTTTTCCTTGAGCTGGTTGAGCAGTCTCAACAGAACGAAAATGTGGCCCAACAGGGCTTGAAGTATCCCAAGGAAATTGGTTAACAATATCCTCGACATCGGACTGACGATCTGCAGAGATAATCACTGCCGAGAGTAAGAGAACAAACCAAATTGAAGACATGGTTGAGTTAATGCTTTAGAAAGAACTGATTTACAAGTAAATTCAATTCCTCTTATATAGCAGTTGTCGTTAGAAAATATCCGGTAAAGTGTTTTCAAGAAAATGTTGAACTTAATTATTTTGATAAGTATTTGCAATTAAATGGAAGCGGAATTTTCTCTGAAAACCGAAGTAAGTACTATGTGAAGTATTTTATCTGCAGCGTCTGTGAATTGTAAAGTAGTTTACTTAGATTAGATATTAAATGAACATCACTTTTTACATTTTTTTTTATTAATAAAACAATAATAATAAATTTAATTACATAACTCCTAAGCTGTCATGTAATTTTTCGATGAATCGTTTTGTTAAAGATAGGTTAGTATTTATTTTGGGAGTTTTGTTTATGTATTAATATTTGTATTGTACAATGCAATACAATATTCTGTAAACAAAAATTTAAAAAAGGCAAAGGAGGGCAAACTATTTTTGCATGTAATGACCTGCTGGTAATTTAAATAAAAATAGTAAACTATTTTTATAGCGCCTGCGTGGTAACTCTCGTGCGAAAAACAATTGTTCTTGTTTCATTAATAAGTATTTCCCGATTACAGAAGCTTATAACTTTCAGCAAGACAATGACAGCCGGTGCAGGGCGACTTAGACAAATTGTCAAAAATCATTAAACTTAGAAAGTAGAAGTTAACAAAAATTAATTTCGTTATCAACGTGAATTATCTGCCATTTTACTAGAAAGGAAATAAAATGCACAATTGGAACTTATGAACTTGTTATTATAGTCAAACATTGATGCTATTGGTATAGATAGGTAGCCTAGTCATCATAGTCAGGATAAAAGCTGAGATTGGTTATAGGTACAATGAATTGTCGAAGAAATAGTTGTGTACCTTTCTGGTTGGAGATGTTTTTAATAAGTTATTTTAAATGCATACATTTTTGAAAATATTTGTAGAAAAAAAAATTGGATCACCAATTTAAATAAATTGTATATAATTTACTAATAAAAATACAAATTATTAAAAAATAAAATGCTTAACTTGATCGTAGTATTCTTTTTAGCAACGGCCAAATTTTATTTTAAAGTCTTTTGTCACTAATTTTATTTTTATAAACCAAAAATTCTTTAATTAAAAAAAGTGCAGAATTTCAATTTTAAATATTAAACAATACAATTTCAAACAGGATCGCACGTCCTATGTTCGATCACATTATATGCACAAGAATTTTAATAGAAACTGTTAAATGTGTTTTTAAAGTCGTTCCTCACTTAATTTTTTATATATAAAAATTCTTAAATTGTTTCTTAAAAAATTGGTATAAGCATTTTAAGTATTTAATAATATATATTTAAAAACAAAATTTCATAAAAAATTGTCTACTCGTTTTCGAAATATTGAATTTAAAAAAAAAATAAAATTAATTCTTTTTCAAAAATCAAAAAAAAAAAACAATTTTTAAATGCAGTATTATTTAAAATTTGAAGGAGTTCCTGTATAAAAATTTTGATTGAAATACGTTTTACATCTGGAAAAAAATCGAACTCGAGATTGTTATCAAAGTTGGCATTACGATAATAGAGAATACCAAAAAGTGGGTAGGGCGATTCCGTCAGTCTGTCTGTCTGTCTGTACAACTCTCTACAGCCTAAACAGCTGAAGCGATTTTCTTCAAATTTAGGATTTAAGCGTTTTAGGTGATTCTTTAAAATAGTGGTTTGAATCGTTTTCAAGTTCTAAGGCTAACGGTAACTGCCACACAATTTTTTCTGCCATCTTAATTATTTCGAAAACGGCTCTAACGATTTTGATAAGAAAGTGTGTGCACTATTATAGATATAGGCTACATTATGGTGAAACATTTTGCTATTAACGGTACCTATCCTAGACCCATTTTTTTTATTTTGAAATTTGTCAGTAACGTTCCTTTAAATAATAAATAATGCTGCATAGCAAAATTTTTGAAAAATATTTTGGGGTGGATGATTTTTTTTTAGTTTTAAGTTTATATTATTAAATATTTAAAATTGTCGTACCAAGTTAAAAAAAAATTAAACAAATTTTGTATAATAATAATTAAGTAAAAAAACTACTTCGAAAAAATACTTAGATGCTTAATAGAAACCTTTTGTATACGATGCGATCGAACATAAGAGCAAGTTCGTGCCACCCAGTCGTGCATTTTATTTTACTTGTGATATAGTTACTATAGGGCAAGTTTTGCATTTTTACAAAAAAAAAATCGAACTTGAGATTTTAATCAAATTTGACATTACGATGATAGAGAACACCAAAAAAGTGGGTCACACAATTCCGTCTGTCTGTCTGTAGAACGATCTACAGCCTAAGCCACTGAACCGATTTTGTTCAAACTTGGTGCTTAGGCCTTTTAGGTGATTGTCTAAAATAGATTTTTGATTCTATGTTTTAGCCCCAAAAATAACGGTACTTGTCATACAAAGCTGTCTACCATCTTAATTATCTCGAAAACGGCTTAATGATTTTGATAAAAATTGGTTGTGTACTAATTTGCGTATGATCTATATCTTGACCAAATTTTTATTTCAAATATTTTGTTTATAACAGTACCTGCCATACAACCATTTTGTTGATTTTCGATTTTCTCATAAATGGCTCACGGATTTCGATCAACATTTTTATACAGGAAATCCTTCAAATTCTAAATAATACTGCATTTCAAAATTTTTGAAAAATAGTTTTTTTTTTGGATTTTTGAATATTCAATATTTCGAAAACGGCTGAACGATTTTATTCTGAAATTTTGTTTTTGAATTTATATTATTAAATACTTAAAATGTTCATACCAATTTTTTTTTGAAAAAATTCAAGAATTTTCATATATAAAAAATTAACCGAAAATCGACTTTAAAATACATTTAGACGTTTGCATCAAGAAACGTTTGCATATAAGGTTATCGAACATAGGAGCAAATGAGTGCGATACAGTCGTACATTTTATTTTTTTTTTAAATCAAAAAGATTTCTTTTGAGTCTGCAATATTATTTATATTTTTGAATACCAATGTTAAAAAAATAAATCGGTGCATCCAATAATAAGAAATTGGAATTAATAAAAAAGTGGACCTGTGAAAGGACAATTTATGAGAACCCAAGATATGCTTTTAAAATTAAAGATGGATTGCATTTTTTATTAGAATAATTGAAGCCGTTTTTGTCGAAAAAGTAACCATATTTTATCAACAAAATTACTAAAAAGTACAGGATCCTGTTATTGTTGGTCTTAAGAACAATCAAAAAACATGTTAGCTTATAACAAAAAAAAAAAAAAAAAAAAAAAAAAAAAAAAAAAAAAAAAAAAAAAAAAAAAAACAATATGTACCAAGTTTGAAGAAAATCAATTCATCCATCGTGCAATTTATTTTCAAAGTGGCAACTAGATCAGTCTTACCGGGATCTTCCGTAAAGAGCTCTTAATGATGAATACTATCTTGAGCTAGTGGGTCTCGACTTGAAATTCGCAAGAATTTTCTCGGATTTTCTATGTGGTCGATTGTTCATCCAGCAGGCTTCCATCCATTTTTTTTTCTCGAATACGCTATGGATTTTTTTTTTTTAAATTTAAGACAAATGATAACAGTTTTTGCAGAGAGAGCCTATTGAATTGATTTTCCAGTCATCGGGCTTGCTCCCTTCTACCCATATTTTGATCTATGATTCTTGTATTATCGGAACAGCTCCTATATGTATTTCAAGAGATCCGCTGATATGCAATCAAATTATTTTTTTTTTCACCTGGGATTGTTAGTCCATGCTTTTTTCTTTCTTTATTTATGAAAAAAATGAGATCTCACTGACAGTAAATTCAGACTGGCTGTAGAATAATTTGCCTTAGGAGACACAATTGTTTCTAACAAGAAAGATCTACGGCTAGCTAACACGTCCAAGGCTTTGATGGCTGCCATCTCAATTACGGGTTGATTTGAAGTACCCAGTCCATGCACTTTTTTTTTTCTTATTGTTTTATCTCGAATTCTTGTCAATCATATAGAAATATTTATGTTAAAACCTTAAAGGCAACGTCACAGGTAGACATTGCCGACATACCCGCCACACGTTGCTAAAGATCTCAAACATTCAAGAAGTACCTCACCTTACTGATACACATTGAACGTACAAGTATAAAAAATGAAACACATGATGATACAAACTATTTTCTTGGACATCTTCATCATAATAGTTTTTCTAACACGAAACCAATACTTGTCCTGGAAATTCATCTCCTGTTCGACCTCTAAGCGATGTTAGTTACCATTACACGATCACACCACACTTCTGTTCAACATGATTCAAATATTTTATAAAAGGAAATATAAATTTTAATAATAAATAATAAATTTGAAAAATTTTCGAAAAAAGCTTTATGGCAGTATGTGTTCCTAAAAAATAAGGAAACAAAAGAATCGTCGAGAACATAGGAAATTTTATTGGAAAAAATTACAAAAAACAAGTTTGACATGTATCTTATTCATATTTTAATCCAAAAGTATAATAACAATTATTAATTATAAAAACCCATGTATTTAGTTTTTTTCGCATACGCACTCTAACAGATTCTAAGATTTTACATTTTAAAAGCTTATACGTTTGAAAAAAAATTACTATTCTTAGTTGAAAATATAGTTTGGCAACGAAGAGAAGTTATTGTTATTATTATAGTTCTTTGAGGCTCCAACAAATGCAGAAATGATAGGCCTTATCAACGGGAAAAACCTCCTCCCAGTAGAACCTTCGATCTTTCCCTGTACAGCCTTAGAATTCATAGCTCTGTAAATCAGCTCCTTGAACTTGGGATCATGTATAGCTGTAGCAAGTTTGGCAAATTCCGGGCTTATTTTGATTTTCTCTTGAATAACAGTTGCAAGTTCAGCAGATGGCATTTCTCTAAACCAACTAGTAATGTTATTCAAGATGGCAGGATTTTCAATAACAAAATTCATCAAGCGTGACATAAGAGCATTTAGGTCGAATCCCCATTCTTTGAGATATTCAATAATTTTCCTGACATCACTCAGTTGCAACAATTCCTGAAGAAAATTCAGAAGATTAAAATCTTGAAGGTTTGAAAAATCACTTCGTAATTCTGGATTGGTGATGACGTTTTCTGATGGACTGTGTTTGCTGAGAGCACCATGACTGCTTTCTTTGGCTATTTGTTGCAAAATCTCCTCGAAGTCTGATTCAAGGTCAGCCGAGATAGCAACTGCTGACAGTAACAACAAAAAACAAACTGTGCGCATTTTAATACAAAAGTATTCAGAAACTAGTTCAATTCAATTCTGAAAAATTGCTTTTATAATAATGATTGAAGAGATTTTCTACATAAGTTCATTGATAAGATGCACCTCTTAAAATTGATGTTTTAATTAATGTTGTTTGAAATTTTTCAAGTGTCTTATCGCCTTAAGAATGTAATTGTTGCTGGTGATTTTTTATTACTTCAGTCAGTGATGTCAGTCACTTCTTTATAGTACTAAAAACACCAGATAAGTTAGTACTGAATTTTTTTACTTGCGAAAGTTTTGCAGTCGTAAAAAAATCGAACTCGAGAATTTGATCAAACTTTACATTACAATGATAACATATACGAAAAAAGTGGGTCTCAACATTTTGGTAATACAGTGAAGGGTCTTTCCGGCAGCTCCAATAAGAGGACAATTCCCTTAAAGGGACACATTTTCGGGAACAAACTTTTTTTTTTAATTTCTCATACAAATTACTTTGCTATAAACGGAAACTCTCATAACAGACACATAATTTCTTTTAGGGATTATTTTTTATCATCAAAGTAAGAAACCAACAAAACGAAAGAATCGTTTTCAGTATATGTAGTTTCTTTTTAATTTTGAATACATAAGAAAATCCATTGAAATCTCCGATAACCGGACATGAGGCTTTAATAACCGGACAGAACGATGTTTTGTTGAAAAATTATTAGGGGAATTTTTGGGTAAATAAGTTGCTGTAATTTTGAAAGTTGGCGTTCCATTATTGCATATAGCGTTCAGGTATGTAGTTTTGTGAAGAAAATGTTCGCTATTTTCGTTGTTTTTAAGCAAACTAAGTAGCTAGTCCAGGAAAATTATAGCTTCATTTTTATGCCCTAAGCGTTTCCTAAATAGTACCCTTAATTTCTAGCGGTGCACAAAATTTTAGAGGTGGGAAAGGGGGTAAAATTAATTTGCTTTCCAAATTACTCGAAAACTATAGGTTTTCTTGAAAAAAGTTGTTAGTACACATTGTAGATCATGTCATTCTACATAAAAAACATTCAGACAATTTTTATCGTACCATTGGTAGATTTGGTGAAAAATGATCGAAAACATTGGGGTGTAGTACATTTTAAAAAAAAATGCAATAAATTTATGTTTTTGAGTGGGGGAATTTTTTTGTTTTTAGTTACGTTTGGAAAAAACATGTTCTTTAAAAAAAAAAACAAGTTTTAAGTGTGGAACCGGAAGGGAAATGCTACCATTTTAAAAATAAAAATTTATATTATTTTGTCCAATTACTACCAAAAGTTTTTTTTTTTTTAATTTTCCAAATATAACTGAACACAAAAAATCTCTTTTTTTTTAAATTTTTTTAAGACGAAAAATAACGTTACCTACAATACATTTGAAAGCACAATATTTTGTAAACGACTAAATGGATTTCTTCGAAACTTTATATATTGTAGTTTTTGGATTTTATTTTCCCTCGAAATACTATTTTCCTAAACCAAAAAAGCTTACCATAAAAATGTCAAAACACCATTAAGACATTTCTTTTTTCTCTTGGAGCCGAATTTTGAAAATCGATTTTTCAAAAAAAAAATAAATAAAATGATTTGTTTTATAGAAATCGAAATAACAACTCAAAACTGGAATAAGTAATATTAGGTATTTATACTTCTAAAGAGCTTCTGCATGAACAAAATTAATTTTAATGGTTCATCCATTTTAAATTTTACATTTACATTTTCTTTTCGATTTAGGAACATGATATTTTTCAGTATTCTAGACTATGCTAAAAACTACTATACTACGAAATACAAAGAATCGCAGAAATGATGATTAAGTCGTTTTCAAAATATGAGTTTTCAGAAACAAAAATGAAAAAAAATTCTACAAAATGAAAAAAAAAACAATTTTTGACTAGGCTAGCAACGAGACAAGACCAGGCGAGACTTTTGTTAGTCTCGTCCTGGTCTCGTCAAAATCGAAAATTTCAGTGTCGTCTCGGCCTCGGATAACTAAGTCTCGTTTTGATCTTGTTCTCGTCTTTTTCTCGTGAACATTTTATTATGCAGTCTCGTCTCGGTCTTGGTCCTGGGACCATGTTCTGTAACTTACGAATCGATAAAAGTAGTCAAGAAACAAAAAAAAATTTTGTTTTGTTGTTAAAATGCCAAAATGACTTCTTCAATTTATCGCCTTTCATTGGAAAATCCCAGTCAAACAAGTTAAAAATTTAAGGTATCGCCTCAACTTACAGAAATCAATTTTTTCAGAGGCGTTACGTGAGGAGAAGTTATCGCCTGAGTTACAAAACATGGGCACTGGTCTCATCCTTAGGTAGAAAAATTTCGAATTTTCTGATATAAAATTTGAATTTTGTAGAGTATTTTTGATTAGTTGTTAATATTTTTTTTTCTAGCGAACACCGAAACCACACCACCGAGACCGCCGAGATCAGCTAGGCTCTCGGTGAATTTTGTTACCAAAAATACGGTCTTGTTTCGAGTGCGCTTAAAGAAGTTTTCCGGATCGAGATCGAAACGAGGCCGAGACTACATTTCATTCGTATATTTTTGCTTTTATATTCCATATTTTAAAAATAATTCAATTGGATTTTTTTTAATGAACGTGGTTCCTTCATAATAAAACGTACTAGATTTCTTTTCTGTGTCTATCTTATTTGATGATTCAAAATGAAAATAAATCAAATATAGGTATATGCTTAATAAATGAAAACTACTGCTTAACTATTGATCCGTTGCTTTAGAAAATTCTTATGAATATGACAGTGTGAAAATGAAAAAAATATACAGTAAAACGTTTATTGTTTGGTCGTCTATTTTATATTGTTTTATTTTATTTAATTCAATTTTATTTTATTTTGTTTTATTTTATTTTATTTTATTTTATTTTATGTTATTTTTTTTATTTTATTTCATTTTATTTTATTCAATTTAATTTAATTTAACTTAAGTTAATTTAATTTAATTTAACTTAATTTAATTTAATGTAATTAAATTTAATTTCTTTTCTTTTATTTTAACTTTAAGTTAACACCACATTGAAAGTTTTAATTTTTATGCCCGATTATGGATTGAAATTTAAAAAAATAAAGCTGAAATGTATGTTTTCTTATTTATTATTTTTTTTGTAATTTTTTTTTCATTTTATATGCAAAATACAAAAATATACAAAAATGCACGCAACATCGATATAACAATCCAAAATTATATTTAACAAATTAGCTTAATAATGGCTCTTCCCACAGACAATCATCTAACGATATCAGCAAAAAAAAAAAACAATTTAATACAAATGATATAATTCATCAAGATAATATAAGATCATTTTTTACAGACATTCGCATTACCTTGGCTAAGCTTGGAAAAAAAATTGACACCTTATCAAAATAAAATTGTTTCTTTATAGCCGATTTGTCTGTTATTATTGTTTCATCCCTCACGCAGATAGTGCTGTCAAAATAATTGTCTAAGTAATTTATAAATGTCACCAAAATTTCTTTATTGATACAATTAGATTCATTTAGCACACCACAGAAAAAAAATACACACACACAAAATCCATCCCCTCTTGCAACATCCTTATGAGCCCCCCTGTTTTATATATAAATTTTTTTTCATTCTGTTATACTTTGTATGCCTTTAAGCCCATTTGTTAATGTCACAATGACAAACTATCGAAAGCCCAACAAATCATCATTTCAAGACTTTGATTTATAGAATAACACAAGGACAATAACTGGGCTGTAATAATATGATTTTCAGAGTGTATGTGCTTTGGCAAAAAACGATTTGTTCCTATAAAGCAATCACAATCATCGTCATCTACATCATCATCATCATAGCCAATAATCCAGCCACTATTTTTGTTGCCCCAAACTCAATTTGAATATTAATTTAATATCAACAGCAGAATTGCATTAAACCAATCTCAAAACCGGTAGATTTTAAATAGCTAGCAGTCTGACGATTGCAAAGAATGTTACAATGGGACTTAACTCTCAGCTTGAAAGGACTTACACATGATTAATTATTCCGAGACGAGAAGTACCTATAAGTGCTTCTTGAAGAGTTGTTACCCAAATGAAAGGACATCGATTTCAAATTATTTGACATCCCTAGACCAAAATGGCTTACGAAAATACTTTCGAATCAATCAACGTGGGAATAATATCAACCATAGAATCAGGGCGAGATTCTATACACTACGAGTATACTGTATTTCTTAATTCAGTAGTCTGGATGGTAGTGTTGCAATTATATATACAATATATTTGCTGAAAAGAATCTGTTGTTAATTTTTTTTCTTTCAAGTATGTATGTTGATATAAAATTAGAAATTTTAAATGTACTGTAGTTGATTTAAGTAATGATCATACTAACTCCATAATGACACTTTGGCATTTATAAATGTCAAAAAAGGTGTAGATTTCAATTATCTGTCAAAAAAAATACCTGGGGTTATGATTTCACATAAATTTTGAGATAAGGCTTGAATGCCATGTATTTGTTTGCTTTGTTAGACAATTTGTCGTTAAAGTACGAAGCTATTTAAATTAGTAACTAGGCTTTATTTCCAAACGATTCAGACAGGTTTTTCTCTCAAGTCATCTGTTCCTCAAATTTCCAAACGAATCCAATAATTTTTGGGTAGCTAGAAATTTGTGGTTGACTACAGATGTTTAGTTATTTAGCTGCGTGTCCTATAGGCGTTACAACACAAAGCAATCTGAATTGTCTTGACTATGCTATCGGACGCGGTCAATATTTATTGCGAAATTTATTGCAAGAATCGATTAAAAATAAATACTTGTAAAAAAATGTATTATTCCTATCTTTCAAATATCGGCAATTATCACAAGTTGATTTTGCTTGCAACTAGTCTTCTCACAGCTCACTGAAAAAAATTCAACCAGGGGTTCCTGGAGGTGAAACAGTAAAAATCCGATCCAGTACCCTCGTGCAAACATCGATTTTTTTAATTGTTTTTTTTTTATCGAAATCCAAATAAAACTTTCTTTCTTAGTTCCATTTAATATGAGTAAATAATGCACTATTCACATATTGAAAGATAAACGGTATGTAAAAAAAACGCAATTATCTTGTTTAATATGTTGCGCCATAGAATTTCAAAATTGTTTGGGACTTTCGCTGCCATTTGAATGAAACCTATGAATGGGGATCCTTTACAACAAGAAATATTCTTTGCAAATGAAAATAAGGCTTAGACCACTGTCAAAATCTCATTATTAGTGACAAATTTTGAGCCATTAGCCTATGTCAGCAACATTTCTCAGTTTTGCTGTCAAATACTAAAGAACAAATATTTTGAATTTGTATCATCAATTTTTGACGGAGCGGTCAAAGTTTTCTGAACTGTCCAGTTAACTGCCGTAATACTTTTTTATGACAAATAATATAACAAAACAGATTTGGCAATTTTGCTAGGCATGTTAATGCAGGATGAAAAGTCATTTTATTGATATTTTTTTTTTTTTCAAAATAGAGTAAAATAAAAATTCACAAATATTGCGAAATATCCGATCAGTTGTCGTTGCAAGTGTCTTTGAAATTTGAATCCAATAAATGTCGATTTAATAAACATGCTGGGTGTGTTCAGTTTTTTATCTGCAAACTTCTATGAAAGTGTAAAGCCACAAAATAGTAAAATATCTTATAAATTCCATGATGACTCATTGACAAATTAATTAATCGATAACAAATAAACGGCACTTTTTACAAATTGATTATCTTTTAGAAATTTTAATTTGATTAAGTATTGTTTGTGTGCTCATTATTTTGCAATATTGGAACCATCCCTTAGTTAAATGGCGTAAATATTGAAGACATAAAGTGTTACTTGTCAAAACTGCTAATAAGGTAAATTAGTTCAATTCAATTCAATTTAATCCACTAACTTTAGAAAGTAGACGTGACTTCCATAAGCAGAAAAGCAATAATTATGTATACGACCATAAAATGAATTTAATTCACATAAATACATATACCGATAAATGAATAGGTCTCAAGGTTTAACCCTGCGGAACTCCAATTAATTTCCAAAAAAAAACACTGTGTAATCGGTAATGGTAATCAAACTCGAGATCTTAATCAAACTTGATATTACCACGATAGAGAACACCAAAAAGGCGCTTCCGCAATTTCGTCTGTCTGTTTGCCTGTCTGTCTATCTGTAGAAAGATCTAGAGCCTAAACGGCTGAACCGATTTTTTCAAAACTTGGTTCTTAGGCGTTTAAATTTAAGGTAATTGTCTAAAATAGATTTTTGATTCGTTGTTTTAGCCCCAAAAATATCGGTACTTGCCATCAAAATTTTTCTTCATATAAATTATCTCTAATCTATTAAAAAAGCATGTATACTATTTTAGGTATGGTCTACATTTGGGAAAAAAATTTTGACACATTTTCGACTTTCTCATAAACGGCTCAACGGATTTCAATCACAATTTTTGTATATGTAGGTGGTTCTTCTAAATCTAAATAATACTATATTTCAAAATTTTCGCAAAATATTTTTTTTTTGTTGAAAATTCAATGTTTCGAAAACAGGATTCTTTCTAAAATTTAAATTGTAAGCTTATATAATTAAATATTTAAAATTGCCATACTTACAAAGTTTTTTTTAGAAAAAATTTAAGAATTTTTTATATGAAAATTAAGCAAAAAAAAGAAGCAATTTTAAAAATATATTTATCCATTTCTATTAAAAATCGTTTGCATAGAATGTGATCGAACATAAGAGTCAATGCGATCCAGTCGTGTATTTTATTTTTATTTTAAAGAACGCTTAATAAGGACGACATTGGGATTACAGCTGAATTTGAGAAATAAAAATAGTCTGAAGTTGTAAGCACAAGTTCTAATTGTGCAAAATCAATTCAGAAATCGGGAAAAACAAAAAAATATTACTTTTACGTCATCCATTTATTTTCTTATGTGATGCTTTTACCATTTTACCATCATTCTTAAATGAATTATGGTCATGAACTTTTATTTGCGCATTTCTATTGCGGGATTTGAAAAATGTACTTACATGATTTTTGAAAGAATCTTCTAAATAAATATACAGTTTATATCAATAAGAACTGTAGTAACAAGTTTTTGTAATTTTTCATACAATCGTTTTCTTTCTAACGCTATTTCTCTGACTATTATATTACTTCAAGGAGCCAATTACAAAGCATTTCAGTCAGCAACTCTCTGTTTCCGATGCGCCATTGTTATTTCACGTCAATGTTATCAACTTGGGTTTGGTTTTGCTTCCGTTTTATACTTTGGTGTGATGTACAGTTTCTTGTTCATCTGTGTAAGTGGTACTCTACTTCATCTAGTAATAAGTGAGGATTTAGAATGGCGATAGCAAACACAAAACGCTTGACATAGAGCACATCATTGTACAAAAATCTTTTGTAAAATTTTGACACTTCTCCTTTTTGTTACAGTAACAACAAAAATAACAAAAAAAAAAAAATAAACTATGAACAAGCACTGCCAAATTCACAGGCTTTCAAAATCACAAAAACTAGTACGTTTATTATATTTCTATTGTTTTGTTTTAGGGTTGAAGGAACTATGTTTTCATTATGATGCGACGATGAGGCAGAAGCTCTGGAGAAAGTAATAAAAATAATAAATGAAGGACTGCTCGTGGGACGTTCCGATGTTATTTGCGATGAAGTGCAGAAAATGAAGGAATTTCATTTGTCCCAACTAACAATAGAATATCTACTATGTATAAACAAAAAAAAAAATTGTCACTTGGAAATAAATAGGTGCTTGTTGATATTTGAATTGTCCTTTATTGACTTGATGTTTGCTAACTACTTATGCTGTGATGAAATCGGAGCTCATAAAAATATTTGTTTTTTTGTTGTTGTTGTTATTATTATTTTGAGGCTAAATGTTAAACTTAATTAATGTAGATTTTTGATGAAGTTAAGAGTCTTAGGGTAGTAGAGGAGAAAATGTATCATATCTTGTTTTGTTTTTGTGAACTCGATTTTTTTATTTCAATTTATTTATTTAACTAAAATGTAAGAATAAGACTTAGTATTTTATAGTACTTATTTACTAAAACGGATAGTGAAATAAACCTATAGTTTGTATTATAGTGTTCTTTTTATTATTATTCATTTTCCTTAATTTATTTAATATTTTATGAGTAAATCCTTTATTTTAATTTTATATTTATGTTTAATATTTATACTTATATTTAACCTGTTAAGACTTTATGTTTTACTTAGACAAGATTAGCATTTTATAGCGAAAATAGGAAGTAATTGTTTTTTTAAAAGTTTGTTGACCTCATTATTCTTTTAATTGTAACTGGAAGAGATTTCCATAATTTGGTAGCATATACAATAAAGAGCAGTGAAGAATTCAAATAGTTGAACGAAGTTACTATAAAACTGATAGTTCTAACAGATTGCGGAAGCTGTAGTTTATTATAAATGTATAGTGGTGTTTTATTTTATATAATTTTGTGCAAAAACATGCAGCATATTGCATCTAAGATTTGCTGCAGCGAACAACCGAGAACAAGTTGATGATAATGTGAGATGTGTTCATAATATCTTCGAATCCCATACACATATCTGATCATGTCGTTAAAAGCTATAATCAATTTATTTGAGAATGCGAATCAGGCAGGCTAGCAATACAAAACATTAGCATAATCGATTAAGGGTAAGAGTAAGTAATGTTCTTATAAGTCTTAATTTAGTATTTACTGGAGTTATACCAGAAAATGGCCAGAGGCTACGTAATCCAGCATAGATTCTTCCAACAATGTAGTTTATGTGATTTTCAGCTGAAAGTGACCTATTGATTTTAAAACCATGACTGGTAACAGTGTCAATAAAATTTAACTGGAATTGCGAGAGAAAGATTGGAGGAAATAGTGAGGTATCAAAATGTGTTTTGGATATGGCGATAAGTTGAGATTTAGCCGGATTAAGAGTTAGACCATTGTTAATCGACCAGTTGGAGATTGCCATGAGACATACAAAATCTTCCAGCAGACCAAGTGGCCGTGATAAATAAATTTGCACGTTATCAGCATAAAGATGTAGCATTACATTTGAACAACCATTTGGGAGATCAGTTATAAGGGTACAGAATAATAGAAGCCCTAAAAGAAGTCCAAGGCATTTGACTCTTCTTGTCCAATCTTTACTTTTTGGCTGCGATTGCACAAATAACTCTCCATTAGACGCACCACCCTATCATGAAACCCAAAATAGTTTTTCAGTTTTTTGCAAAGTATTTTATGGTTTACTCTGTCAAACCCTTTGAGAAATCTAGCAGATAGAGAACAGTTATATTTTCCATGTCCTACTCATATCTAATATCATCGAGTACTTTAATCATGGCAGTTTGGAAGCTGTGGTTATCACAAAAGCTAAGGTGATAGTAACTGAAAGCTTTTCAAATGATTTGATATTTGATATGCTAGAATTTTCTCAAAGACCTTTGACAGGCAGGGAAGAATACTAATGGGGCGAAAATCTGAGCAACAAATATGATTCGACATTTGGGTATCGGTATAACTCTGGATATTTTCCAGCGTTCTGAGAATGATGACGATGCAATGCAAAAATTTAACAAATGTATTACAGGGCTTAAACAATATGGAAGAATCATTTTTACAAAACATATAGGTACCCCATCTTCCCCAATAGCATCAGACTTGATTGAAAGAAAGCCCTCCATTACCTCAAATTCTGAAATAGACAAAAATTCAAATTGTACAGATGGATCAAAAAGGTTTAGATCACTGTCTTTGAAAGTCTCGCAATATGAATGTGTCATTCAGTTCATTGTATTCATATTTAAAAGAACGAGCCGAAAAAAAGAAATACCAATTTATAACGGTTATATAGGTATGATAATAGTAATTCGCCATTTAAAGTGTTTTATATAACTATTATGTCACGACAGGAAAACAACTAATTTCCGGCAGTCGAATACCGCTAACCTTAAGCTGCTCCAAATGCGAACTGTTTAACAAGCTAAATGACAATATAGTCCAATACTGATGATATACCAGAGAAGTACTTCAATTATGGTTGAGCTGTTTTACTAAGAGATCAAAACATTAACCAAATTCCGTTCAACGACTAAGTAATAAGCTGCTTGTGTCTACGAGAATGGTGAACCACAATGCCTTGCTCGACTTATCATCGAGGAAAATCCCTGCAAAACGTGGCATATAAAATTCTATCTAGCGTATCTACTGCATGATCATGTCAAGCCGTTCCGCAAAGCTCTAATCACAAACATCAGTGTGGATTTTCTTTGCATTTGGCCATATTCGAACCTCACTATTTCGTCATCGATATAATATGTGTGTGCTAGCATTCATATTCAACAGCTCTATATTGTAATGGCAGAAGTCAGGACCCTAAAAAAAACTGATCCAGTCGTGTAGAGTAAGAGAAGAATATAAACTTAAGTGCAATTGTGCTTCCGACAAATTTCAGTCATGTCCAATGTTCTTCTTGAATTTCGTACTGGAACAGATAGTTCGTAAGGCAAGTTATTAAGGAATGCACTATCTTCAACAAATCCGTCTAGCTAGTAGAGTATGAGAATGATATCAACATTAGCCGTCTGTCGCTCCCAACGTTATAAGAGGTTTTTACAGCGATTGAAGAAAACTCCAAATATGTTCGCCTCGCTCAAAATTAAGACAAAACCCGATACTTGTAGTCATAAGTAACAACCAAACGTATCTGTACACCGCTTAGGACAGTTAGGGAGATAATCTAATTTGGGGTAAATATTAATTCCACGAATGACAACTTGAAGCAAACTCAATGAAGAATTATCCTAGGAAACTGCTGCCAAAATTTGTGATGCTCTATTTTGATTTCTTTTGTATTTGAGGTGTCGTCAGCGGCTCAGCGGGTCCAGGGTCTTACCGAAGAAAACAATAAAACTCGATTCCCGGATGTGAAAAGTTCAGAACTGCATTTAAAGGTCAATTTTTAATCTAATATTTTTATTACATTTTTCACAGTTTCGCTTCAAAACAAAAGTTTCCTTAAAAAAATAAAATGCAGGACTGGATCGTAACAACTTTAGTGTAGCTAACTACTGATGCTGTTAGTGGGTATAGATTGTCTATTTATCCTTTGCAGGATTAAAGCCGATGTAGGTAAGATAACCCTGATTGTTAATTGTGGAATACATATATAATTCAAGGAATGGTTACATAGGTACCTACCTACAAATGGGTATTTAAATGGATTTGAATTATAAAAATTAGAAGGCTAATATGTACCTACCTATATACAGAGAACCTAGGTATGTAGATATGTACAATGTACAATATGTATAAATGAAAGTGAATGCTGTATAGGTGGGTAAAAATCGTTTTTTATACTTATAAAAACTGCCAAACCATCACTTTAATCGGTTTCTCGAAGAAACCATTAGATGTCACCGATCAATGAAAATTTTATAAAAAAGTATCTCTAAAATTGTATGACGGCTTTTGATGAAATCCTGTTTTTTATTTTTAGTTTTTTTGAAAACAAATGTTTTTTTGAAATTCTAGTATGCAGTTTTATTAGAGCTTATTAATATACACATGGTCATAAGATTTAAAATTATTTTTTTTGATTAGTTTTAAAAGTATTGATTTTTCAAAATAAAAAATTCAAAAATTAATTTTAATTATAAAAAAAAAGTTATTTAAAATTTTGATATGCTGAATTACTTTGGCTACCTGGGTCTTCTCAGATATAAAATTTGACAGAAATCCAAAGTTCACTTACCGAGAAAGCCAAACATTAAAAAAAAAAACGTTACATGAAAAGTACCGTTAATACACTTTTCCCGTAAACTTGGTTCATATAAAATTATAGCTATTAGCACCAAAAACAATTCTAAAATTTTGATCAAAATCGTTGGAGCCGTCGTTTTCGAGAAAAATGAGATTTTCCCTTAAGGTCATATGGCAGGTACTGTAATTTTTAGGCCTAAAAATAAAATTTCAATTTCCCCTCTGAGGAATGCCTAAATAATCACACGTACCAAATTTGAAAGTAATCCCTGACACCGTTTAGGCTTTAGCTCGTTATACATCGGGCAGACAGACTGACATTTTATGTCGATCACTTTTTTAGGCTTCTCTATGATCGCAATGTCATTTTTGATCGTTAGAATTTTTTTTTACGTATGCATAACTTGCCTTATAACGGGTGATTTTTTTGCTACTTGGTTTTTGACGTTTATATTTTTGACAGATCACACATGACAAATTCCACGAACATTTGACATTTCGATTCAGTATTGTTTGCCATTTCATCATGAATAGACTTACGCCTGAACAACGTTTGCAAATTATTGAAATTTATTATCAAAATTCGTGCTCTGTGAAAAATGTGTTTCGCAAGCTACGTCCGTTTCAGCGACGAGGCTCATTTTTGGCTAAATGGATACGTGAGTAAGCAGAATTGCCGTATTTGGAGTGAAGAGCAGCTAGAGGCAATTCAGCAGCTACCAATGCATCCCGAAAAATACACTGTTTGGTGCGGTTTATGGGCAGGCGGCATCATTGGGCCGTACTTCTTCAAGGACGATGAAGGCCGCAGGGTTACGGTCAATGGAGAAAGGTACCGTTCGATGATAACAGATTTTTTTTTGCCGAAAATGCAAGAATTGAACTCGGTCGACATGTGGTTCCAACAGGACGGTGCCACATGCCACACTGCACGCGAAACCATGCATCAATTGAGAGGCGAATTTGGTGAGCAGTTGATCTCACGTTTTGGCGCAGTCAATTGGCCACCAAGATCATGTGATTTGACCCCGTTAGACTATTTTTTCTGGGGCTATGTTAAGTCTACTGTCTATGGGGACAAGCCAAACACGATTGCTGCCTTGGAAGCCAACATTGAACGCGTCATTGGTGAGATTCCGGCCGAAATGTGTGAAAAAGTTTGCCAAAATTGGACCTTCAGAATGGACCACCTGAAGCGTAGCAGCGGGCAACATTTAAGTGAAATTATTTTTAAAAAGTAAATGGCAAAAATTGATTTATCGATCCAAATAAAAATTTCATTCACTTTTTTACAAGTTTCTGTGTTTTTTTGAATTTTCAAAAACCAAGCTCTTAAAAAATCACCGTTTAGTATTTATAATCGCAAGTAAAAACTAAAACGCAATTTCACCAAATCTACAACACGAGACCAAAAACTGCGAAACTACTATCTGGTGCATGATGCACTCAGCAGTGTGTTTCTAGGTACTTCCCTTTCGAACTCTAGATTGTTACGTACAACACTATCATTATTATATACAAATTTTACCTCCTCTTTTTATATTTGACGCCAAGAATCAGTGTAAATCGTAAGAATGCAGATTAAATCTTTCCATGTAAATTAAATATAATGGTTTAGTGTTTTGGCGCGATAACGATGTTCTACATTTAACATAAATCAGCTCTGTTAACATGTCTTCCTTATGACGTTACTTTGCTTATCCGATATTTAAAGCTTGTTCTATTTGAATGCAAATCTCAGTGAGAGTATTGAAGTGGCAGTTCCTTGTTGATTAATGCGATATGCAGTGGAAGTTGGAATATCGGTTAGTAACTTTGTTACAAAGATTTATCAAAACAAATGGGTTCAAAAGTTCAATCGCAACGTTGTGCATGTTCCAAAAAAAAAAAAACAAAACTCTACTAGGTACTTCAGTCTTGCTTTATCAAATTATCAAGATAATTTCTGGACAGTAAGAATTAAATGCACGAATGAATAGTACGAACTTGCTCATGCTCATGTAGCTTAGACCTTTAATGAAGGCAACCACTAACGTTGTTAGTATATAGGTTAGGTAAGTAGTCTAGTTTATCGTATGCAGGTTTAAAGCCCATGTAGGTAATATGAACCGCACATAATAAAATCTCTTATATTCCTCGGTTGTTAAAGTTTGAGGGAAAACAAAGAGCCATTTGAATTCCTGGACAAATATGAATATATCAAAATAAAAATTCAAAAAACTTTGGAATGGTTTAAAACAAAAATTATGTATAAAATTTTAAACATTTTTTAGAAAAACGCCATTTTGAGGTTATTAATAATATTTTGGACTTTGGAGAATTAAAAAGCTTATTGGTCGTAATGATGATTAAATGAAAGCAATTTTCATTTTATTTTCCCAACGTTTCGACGGTGGCTGCCGTCTTCTTCAGGGGTGTCTTTGTTTACAAAATTAAACAGAGATATAATGTTTGTACATATTGATATAAGTAAATGAACAAAATAATTACATAACGCTAAATTTTAAGATTTTTACTTTCTTAAATTACTGAACAATAATTTATTTAATACATATACAAAAAAATTAGATTAAAAACAGATTTTGAACACTTCACATTTGAAGATTAGTCTACGTTTTATGATATTTTCTGTCAGAAACTAATTAACAGTAAACGGCTGATATATTTTGTGTGTCTTGTATGCGGTTCATATTATTTTTGTTGTTAATTATATGCAGTGTCTCTAGTGTGTAACGTTTAGAAAATAAAAAAACTTCTAAAAAAGTTATTAATAATATACATATACAATTCAAATTTCAAAAAAAATTCAGTGACTGGTTTTTGAAAAATCGATTTTCAAAAAAAAAAAATTTATTTATTTTTTTAAAAATCGACAAGCTGTTAACACTTTTGGGATATAGAAACAAAATTTAATCGGGTTATTCAATGGTGAAAAATTCAAAAATATGAAAAGTGGGAAATACCGTTAATAAGTAGCAAACAAAATATTTGTATACCTGAAAGTGGACTATACTAATTTAAGAATATACACACATTTGTTTATAAAAATTCTTGAATCCATGTTGTAGAAATATGTACATTTTTTGTATATGTTTTTTTTAACATTTGATTTTTTCACTATGTAAGGTAATGTCAAAAAACTACCAAATACGTAGTATCGAAAAATCGCTTGATTCGTTTTCGGAATTTTGAGTTTAAAAAAAAAGTTTTTTTTTAATTTCAAAAAAAGTTTTTTTGTTGGCTTATATTAGTGTTTAAGCTCTTTAAGAGCTTCTGCATAAAAAATTCAAAACAAATCAAATGAATCATTTTCCAAAAAATCGAAAACCAAAAAAATGGTTCTACTAGACGTACCAAAATAGCCATTTTTTTTTCAAAAAAAAAAAAAAAAATACTAAAATGTACAATTCCCATTCACTGATTTTTTTCTTATAAAAACCGCTTGAGCCGTTTTTGTGAAAAATAAGATTTACATTTTTGACAAAAAAAAAATGTATAGCAGTTACCGTTATTTTTCGTTTTAAAAAAATACGTGTGGGCATGTTACCGAAAAAACAATATGTACCAAATTTGAAGCAAATGCATTCAACCGCTTAGACTGTAGACCCGGGACAGGCAGACGGAATAGCCAGAACCACTTTTTTGGTGTTTTCTATGATCGTAATGTCATGTTTGATTGTGGAAATTTTTTTTTTCTTAAAAATGCGTAACTTTCCTGTAGTCCCTATAATCGCAAGTAAAAAAAGCAGATATTTGATCCTGTTAGATGAGAAGGCGAATGAAGGCCAATATCCAACCACGAAATTTTGAGAAATTTAACAAAATGTGAATTTAGTCCAAGAAGTCAAAACACTTCGAAAACAGGGATGGAATCGGCTAAGGTGATTTGTGATAGTTGACAGTCAGAAAATATAAATTTGGTTTGCGTAAGGTGATTGTCACAAGTGATAACCAGATTTTTGTGACTTTTTCTTGTGACAGCTATTTTGTTGACATTTTTTATATAAAATTGATTTGATTTATAATTTTGAAAAATTTGTGAAATTGTTTTTATGATTTTACAAATTCCAAAAATAGAAATCATATATGTATGTATGTTCATGTAGGCACACATATACACTACATTCAACAAAGTATATTTCGATTTACCAAAACCGAAGTACGTACATGTAATTGGGTAAAAACAATGTTTTTCTCATACATATTCATTCCAACTATTAACTTATTTTGTTATTAATTAGCATTTAGAATAAATTAATAATAGGGTTAATTTGCCCTACAAACGAAACATTTTTATTTTCGCAATTTCTGGAAAAAAAAATTGGAAATATCCTAATTTAATCTCGCGAACTCAATGACTAGATTTTACTTTAAATTTAATTTTTTGTATTGCGAGATAATTATAACATTTTTTAAATAAAAAGTTGATGACGTTTGGTAACTTAACATTGCATGAAAAAACAAATAAAACAATTTGCAGATAAATAAAGTCAATCATAATATATTTATGGATTTATGTCAAATCTTAGTATTTCTTTTATAGGATTTTCACACCAAACCCGAAACGCGGTTTTCAGCTAAAAGTTTACGAAAACTCGAAAACCATTCACACTGATCACTTACAAGTTTTCGTTTGACATTTCAATTATATTGACACCACAAACAATAACAAACACGTTGTGAATTGATATTGAAATTACCCCAGACAGCTGTTTTTTTTTTCGTTTTTCCTGGCACGAACCCGTCAGCTATTTATGTGGCGATTAAATGAGCGCTGAATGTTTCACAAGGCGTGTTTGCTTAGTTCATTGCAAATCCAACATGTTTTCGACAGGTTTTATTTAAAACTTAAAGTTTATCAAAACTTGTGGTTTATCAAAAATGAATGGGAAAACTTTTGTTTTCGCTTTAGGTTTTCAGCCAAAACTGATATTTTCACGAAAACCGTGTTTCGGATTTGGTGTGAAAAGGCTATTAAAGTGGTGACAAGTTTTGGGTAATTTTTGGTGATAAGTTTACAAAGACGAAAAATATAATATGATCACATGTGATTGTCGTAAATGTGACAGTCACAAATCACCTTATCCTATTTCACCACATGCCTCCGAATATGAGAGTCTTCGAATAACCACCCCTGTATATTCGAAACGGCAAGGAAGACCAAAGATCCAGCATAAATGCTAACCTGTGGTAGGTGCTAGATCGCCGAAGATGACTGGAAGAAGCGTGTACATGACGGATCAATGCTGGGTAGCGTATTAATGGTTGACAAAAATAATATCGACTGGACAAATATAAATTTCATCGGCTGTAAAGAAGTCGGCGGAATTTGATCGAAAAAAAAGAAATAGCGTAAGCAATACAGTTATTGATACTCGTAAGGATTTTTTCAGTTGACACAGCTGGAAAATATATTAGAGATGGATACATGAAACTCTGAGTACATTTCTAAGTACATTATTCAATTGATTATCATGCTATTTGTATTAAAAGCGAGTAAGAGTTTCGTGATATTGTTAAATTTTGATATTTCTAAATCCCTATTAAAATATATAGTAATTGACACATCATAATTGTATAGAACTGGACACTTATGTACAACTATTGACACCACATATTTGTACAATTATTGACATATCTATGAATAGACAGTAAAGAATGAAAATAGCGATCGTTTGGTTGAGGTTGGCTTAAATCATTTTTTTAAACCTGTATGTTGATTTATTATTAATTTTTTAAAAACAAAAAATATAATACCTAAAAAAAAAATTAAAATAATACTTATATTCATTTGTGTAGGCTGCCAACACGCTTTTGGTTTTTGGCCATAATAAGAAATTGATTCCATCCCTATTAAAAACTCTGGTAACTCGCTAAAATGGCCAACATATTGTGCTCCTCAAGATATTTTTCTATTAAAATAAGACAACGATTACTTGATGTCTGGTAATCCAACGGTTGCACTGACCAATGTAACCGGATCTTGTGTTCTAAAATTATTGAAGTGTGTCGGCTCAATAACGCATTAAACCAGCTATTCCCTGAAAAGTTTTGTGGCCCAAAAGGATGTCTTCTCCAAGAATATCCTTGACGGCATGAAGCACATCCTTTTTTCTTTTCGGGAAAACTTTTCGCTGGGAAGTGGTTATGCATTGTTCCAAACACTCTTCTTCTATAGCGGACACAACAGATTATGTACTAGGTCTTGCTTTAACGAAATTATAAATGTAGTTCTTTTATAATAGTTTTAACTATAATATGCCTGTAAGACCTAAGGTCTCTTAAATGCAACCTGAATTGCACGGCACTAGTTAGGAGGAATAGAAAGATAGTAAAGAATTTTTATTGGCAAGTGTAATTCGAGGAATTTTATTAAATTTGGCTGCAGCTTTTTTGGACAACTTTTGTGTCCTCACAGCTGCAAGGGCTTTCTCCAGGTCCTTTTCGGTATATTTCTCAGTACAATAAGGCATTTTTCCAGCTAAACATTAATTTAGAAGAATATTATGATTATTGACACTATATATAAGTACAACTATACTCAGAGTGTCAACGTTTGTACTCCTATAGAAGACAGTTATTGACACAGAGGTGTCAATCATATGAATTGTTAAAATCTTAACACAATAGTTGACACCCCATTTTATTAAATATATATCAACAGAAAAACAATACAAAAATAATAATATGCCCCCAGGGCATTATATTTCATTATAATAAACTAATATGAGCAAGCTTGTATTAAATATAATAAATTTATCTACTAACATGTTCGGATTCCTTAAAGAAATACAGACTTTTTTACAAAATACCCTATCGCGTAACAGTCATGTTTATGTTTCGGAATTCACAACAAAACTGACTAGCTCCTAACTATATAAAAATAAAAAGCGAGAGAATAAGAAACAGGGAAGAACTTGAAAGAAATAGTTCTGGGAACCGTTCAGATTTGTACCAATGAAACGTTCTGTAAGAAGAGGGTGTCAATAGCTAGGCTGAAATTTTGCAGTGTCAATAAGTGTATCACTTACGCTACCGTAAAATAAATCAACAATAATGTGTAACTCAATTTTGTTATATCTACACTGCGCGTAAGAGGCGACATGCTTTGCTGCCTTTATGCTTGTCGAAATATTTCAAATATTGGATTTTGTAATACTCAAACTCAACCCGCCTACCCAATCCGAAATATATTTGAGCAAGCAGGTGGTTGCGACGTGTTAATTTTCGCGGCATTTTTAGGATCTTGGATTTCGGGATTGTGTCCCCAACCCGAACATTTTTTTTGATCCGTCGATATTTTTTAACAATCCACTTTTCGCAAGTCGAAATTAAGATGTTCAGTTTTTTGAATCGACATTTTAAAAATCAGCAAATCGTACCTTTTTGGCTGAATAGCCTTCAAATTATTTTTTTTATAAATTCTGCAAAATTGCCGAATAAATAAAATTGAAAACTTTAAAGAAAAAAAGACACAATTAAAAGAAAAACAACACAACTTGAAGAAATAAGAAAAGGCCCATTTAGAAGATCATTTCAGTTTCAGTTGAGCTAACAGTTAAGCTTTCAGTTAAGCTGATGTATAAACGCAAAAACTGAAGCGTTTAACTGAAACTGATAGAATTCCCATAAGTTGGCCGTTCAGTCATCAGTTAAACTGATATGTAAATGCGTTTCAGCTCAGTGCTCAGTTACGTCGTCATTTCAATTCCAGTTTTTTTTTTTTATAATTATGCGCGCACTAAAGGGATTTTGACTACCCTTAATATGTTCAAGCACAGTGCTAGCGTTAGGAAAAAAGGGAAGAATTTAAAAGGAGATACCGATGTGCATTGGTTTTAAAGTTCAGAATATTAAAATGAGTAGGAAATAAAGAGCATGATAACCATGCAACCATGTGGACCATGCATCCACATTCGTATTGTACGGCTAAGGAAAGAATCTCCGTACTTGACAGTACGTCTGAAGTTGGGCTCAATGATAAACTGATGAGCATTCCTAGAAGCGCGAGTATTACGGTTAAATTGTTTGAGGAGTGGAATGCAAGTGGCTATTTCGCTAGAACATTGCTTATAAAAAAAGCGATAAAATAATGAAGGACATGATACATTTCGTCTGCTCGAGAGATCAAAATGTTTCAATTATAGTTCTATCGCCTATCATTCTTAGAGCTCTGTTTTGAATTCTATCTAAGAGCTTCAAGTAATACTCGTAAATGCCTTATAGATTACAGCCAGCTCAGACGGAGAGAAGAATTTCTTGTATCTTCGAAGAAAGCCCAAACAATTTACAGCGTTTTTGGCGACATACAATATATGGTCATTCCACAAAAGGTTGTCTGTGATGCACATGACAAGGACTGACAGCTGAACGGTTTCTTCAATGCAAGTGCCGCCCATGGATAGCGGCATGGGGGGTGGGTTATGCTTAAACGACAGAAGACAGCACTGAGTTTTTGAAGCATTAAATTCTACACGCTTTCTTATTTCCCATTGGACAATGCTGTCGAGATCAGAATTTAATAAGCTTATCATAGGACATGATGCCATTGCCGTTCCGCATCCGAAGAACAAGGAAGTGAATCTGCAAACGAATATGAAGAGATAAGGGTAATATCGTCAGCAAAACAATTTAGTGGATTAGAAGTTCCAGATAAGAGATCCTTAATAAAAATGAGGAAAAAGGTCGGAGACAATACGGATCCCTGGGGCACACCAGCATTTATTTCGTGAATATCGGGCTTGAAACCGGCCAATACAACATATATTAAACGGTCTGAAAGGTAATTTCCAATCCCACGAATAAGAGATTCAGCGATACCAAATGCACGCATTTTCGATAAGAGCGCTTGGTGCCAAACTCTATCAAGTGCTTTCGAAATATCAAGCGCAATAATCCTACTTTCTCCAAAACGAGTTTAAGATTTGTGCCACTGCTTGGTGAGATATAGGTACGAGTACCATCAGATCAGCAGTGAACCTATTGCTACGAAAGCCATACTGCCGGTCATTAAGGAGCTTTCGTTCTTTAAGATATTTGTTGATTCTTGACGGTGAATCAACTGTCTTTTTCTTTCAATCAGCCCTATCATGAGTTCCATCGTAAACGGAAAGTCTTACGAATCCCGAAAAAAGTTTTCCCAGAATCCGTTCGTAATGGCAATTTGTATGAACATTTCCACTACGATGGGTTCTCTTATAGATTTTTTCAAGATTCATAAGAAGTTTCCGATTACGATGGAATTTGTGGTAAGTCTGATTATGCTGAAGAGGAATGATATTATGGTCGATTTCATTGAAATTTATCTTCAGATTCTCGACTGTTCACAAGTAAAATGAAAGCTCAACTGAACACCAGACTGATGTTAAGGTACACTGTCTTTTTTAACTGAACTGACAACTGAACTGATAACTGATCGTCTAAAAGGGCCTTCATTTATTCACGTTTTATATTTTTTGATAGCTCGTTGTCATCGATGTCGATTTTTATATAGATGCTAGATGTCCGATTCATTCTTGCATTTTTGGTCGAGTGGTCCAGTTCAACGGTTGGGTCGAGTTTGAAATGCGTTGAACAGTACCCAAGCCATCAATTCCATGTGTAATACAGAGACCTTTGAACCAATTTTATTTAATGACAAATCATTGGTATAAAAAGGCAGACAGAAATATTGGAATTTGTCCAGCGTGTCGTGTGAATGCGTAATATTATTTGTACAGCAAAATAAGAAGTAATGTATTTATTTAAATGGAAACTGGAAATGTAGAGATTTTCTTAAACCAGAAGAGTCCACTTAATTTATAAATTTCTAGAACTCCAAATAATGCTAGGTTCAATGTATTTTCAAAAACGGGCCATTAAAACCCTTTGTTGTAAATTTGCGAATTAAAATATTTTTATAATTTCCAAAAGCAAGCTTTATCACTTTGACTAACTTAAGGATAATGCTCTGTGTATACTCGTGCATGCACTAAATTCATTTTTAATGGCCTGTCACGTTTATTTTACTGTTTTTAATTACTGTACATATATACACACATAAATGATGTCTATGCCTACATTAACAAATAATACTAATCTCGTGCACATCTTACGCAGCACACCGACAGTATACTTAGTGTCAATAATTAGGGAGTTATAATGAGGAATATTCTGAAGCGACCGTGTTAAGGAAGTTAATATCAACAAATGTCACACAAGGAACCTCATCAACTAACATCTCATTCTACGTCAATTTTAATGATTTTTAGCACACATCATGTGGGGTGGGTGATTGTATTTATATCTACAGACTACATCACTAGATAATTCGCCAACCCGGCATCGTGGTCTCCATTTTGACAATTTATATATGTAAGTCAAAATCCTTACACACACATACACACACGCGCGCAAACAAACAAATAAATTATTCTTAAGAAATGACATCTTATTTCGTTTGCAGCCACCCTCTTCGTAGCCGTCTTCGTCATTATCCTTGTCGTCCTTGTCATCTTGCATGTCAGCTTATTTTCACCCGCGCACCACACAGTTCCGCACCACCCAACCACCGGAACAGCAAATGCGGCTTGTTGCTGTTAGTTTATCATTTAACGTCTCCTTCCACATCCCCATCAGCGGATTTTAAACTTTATTATAAAAAAAAAACGAAAAAAAAATAATAATAAAAATAAACCTGGTCCTAACCAACATCATTGCAACCAACTACTTTTCAGCTCCCAGGGTTCAGCGAAGATGCTCCTTCAGCTTCATTTGGGTTGAAATTTATATGACAATGCATCTCAAAACGTAAGAGCCACTTTCGTCGTCGTGTGCCATTTTAATGCGCTGCATTCCGTAGTTTTATGATAAAGACCCAAAGGCATAGATAGACTCTCACTCATATCCTCAACATACATTCATATGTACAATCATAATATAGATATAAAGATACTCAACTCATGCAGTGCTTGCATATATACGTAATGTGCATATATATTATATATAAGTACTAGGACTAAAGTTAAGATCTACGATAATGATGATGTTTCCATACTGATGCTGGCCCTGGATAAGAAGAGAACCTGTGTATATGCGCGCCGTGGACAATTATAATGTAAATGAAAGTTGAATAACTCTACATCCCTGGCAGGCAGGATGCGTCCTAATAATGCTACTACTGTTGCTGCTGCCTCCTCGTGTAGTCGCTTCACTTTAACCAAGGACATGATGTCAGTGTTTTTAGTTTTATGTTATGTGATCTAAATTTTTTTTTTTTTTTGAAATTTTGTTTTCCATGTTATCCTTGTGGGAACTAGGTGAGATTTCGAGTTGAATTGGTTTTAGAAAAGAAGGAGCAGCGCATGTGTGAGTAGAAATTCCTTAAGATTATATTGTCGAACGTAAGGACATAACTTACCTAGCACAAACCCGATTCATAGATGAGGGATATTTTTTCCTTTGATAGAGATGAGACAAATAGAAGGAAATTTGGATTTCCCTATGGGGGAAATTTTCTCTTTTTTTTAAATGAGAACATTTTCTCCATCTACGAAAGTTGGAAAATGTTGTGGTGAGTTTTCTCAAATCGGGCAAATGAGGGGAACATGAAAAGGTATCCTTGAATATTTTTTTGGTGAATGTCCTTTGCGGGGAAAAATCCGTTCTAAATGAGATGAGAGTCTTGCACTCTGGCATAGTAGGATACATTGGCCTACATAATAATATGTATTTGCATTTGATTTGTGGGTCATAATAGCTGATGCTTAGCTGTTGAACTTTTATTTAAACAGTCGACGTTATATTTTGAACGGTATGTAGACATTTTAAGTACTTGAGAAGCTTGTTGATCTAGGTAGGTACCTTTAGTATAGATTAGACAAAATGTTAGGGAAACATGATTAGATTGGGGTGACGAGTGGGTTTGAACAGATGAGGTTCATACCAAATTGCAGAGTTCACGATTGTCTGTTGGGTAAAGCTAAGTAATAGATATTTTGCTCATTGTGACATTATTGATATATTTATGTCGTTTCGTTTGTAATTCCTGAAATCTGGCTAAAGTAGCAAAAGCAATCAGTAAAGACCATAGGGAGAGAGTTTCATACATCGTGGCAGTATTTTATTTCTCTATTGAAAACAAAACCAAGGACTTACCATTATGCTCGAATTAAATATTCTGCATTGCTGGTGATATAAGGGTGCTGCGCTAATTCTGTTGTCACAAGTAAGCAGCATAGATTGTTTGGCCTTTTCCGTAATCATTCAAGATCGTGACTTAATTGAGCTATTACAATGATAATCACAAGCAAAAAGATATACTATTGGTCAAATAGGTTGTAAGTTGTATAAAAGAGCGTTTAACTGCTTAAAACAAATCACTACCTTTGTGATTATTTGAAAATAATTAAGGAGATATTAAATAATTTTTTTGTGAGGCGCGGCGCGCGGTAGCTCGTGTAAACCAGTGTCTAGTAGGTCATAATTTTCAAGGCACATATATCTGTGTATCTGATGCTTAAGGCAGGTTTAGAGTTAACTACAATTTTTTCAATTGTAAAAACAAAAAATACTCAAGGAAGATTAGTCACTTCTTCCAAAGGGCCAGTGGCCATGAAAAAAGGTTTATTGATCTTAGTTGGAATAAGCTGAGGTTTGATCTCAAGGGTATTTACTAGTCCATAAAGGAAAAATCCCATGGAATTCTGAATTATTAAAAACAATTCAGTAGCTTGTTAGCCAAAAGGATGTAGAAGAAACCTGGATGCTTAAAGTGAAGCGGAATTGGTATTCCTGCGATGCTATCGGCAAGCATTTTAATTTTGTTTCCAAAACCATTTTGTCCGGCTACCAGAACAGAAAATATTTTCAATGCTAGAGTCGCAAAATATCCCTTAATTGAAACAAATTACAAAATCATCAATTCTAAGGCAAAAACTCTTCTTGTCATTTCCTGCTTTCAGGCGCATTCCCGTTCATGCTTTGGAGGTTGAAGCTTTGAATATAGTAAATATTAGAATTCTTGTTCTTTCACTACAGCCACAAAGCTCTCAAACTCTGCCCTTGAATTCACCAAGCAACATATTTTCACAATTGGATATTTTAAAGTTTCAACGTATTTTTAACCGATCAAATCGATTTCCTTAATTCTCGGGATCTGAATAGTTTCAGGTTATCCGCTAAGCTCCCTGATCATAGTAGTGTCTTCCAGGCTGAGGTATTGCTCCTTAATACGAGTCAATGCTGGTGATACCACATCCTAACATCAACTTTTTTTTATTGACAGCCAAGAAGCTATAAAAGTGATTTATGCAATGATTATTAAGTCGAAACTGTCGTGAAGAACTGAAGGTTCTTGGCACGAAGCATAATATTAGACTCTGCTGGGTCGTGGATCACAGTGATTTACCGGGCAACGATAGAGCAGAATAAGCTGGCAAAGAAGGGTTCAACACTTTACCCTACCCAGATACACCCGTTGATTAGAATACCACTAATTTCACTAAATAGAAAATTGGAAAGAAGAATCTTCTAAAATCCAATAAAAGATGGAACTCACTGGACACATGAGCTAAAACCAGGGCCGGTCCGAGCTAAATGAGCGCCCTGTGCAAAGCTCTATGTTTAGCGCCCCATTTTGAAATTTACATATTCAAATTAATAACACTTTTTCACAACACACACTTTAGTAACTTTTCTCAAAAAAAAACCTCAAACCAAAGTTGTGGATCTTACAATTCTCTACAAAAATGGGTCTCCTGATTATTTTCCTAAAAGTTACCATTCCTGATATATCGCGATTCTAAGAGTCACATTATACATGATATGCACAAATTTCCACGCCACCTGTGAGGCAGTGTATTCGGCGCGTTTTTTTACCGTGGTTGCCCCTATAGGCCTACTGCACTAACCGTCATGACAATCTAAGGATAATTTAAGGGAAAAATACTAGTTCTAGATATTACCTTATTATTGATATTGATTATTGATATTGCTATTGATTATTGGCTTAACTATTGTTTTGATTTTTTTTAGATATTTTAATCAGATTCATACTATTGAAAGTCTACTTTCAACAGTTATGTCTTCTTCGATTTCTAATTCTTCCTCTTCTTCTTGCTGGATCTTCATAAATTGTTCAAATGTGGCTGAGTCATTGGTCTCTCCATTAAAATCACAGGAATCTTCCTCTATTGTACTCAAGTGGACATTTGAACAAGACTGACCTTGGCAATTGGTACACGCTGGAGAACACAGCAACCCGACTTTTTTACAGTCACATTTGACACTACAAGCTTTCTAGCAATTGCAAAAAATGGTGTTGATGAGTTTTTCTGGAGCAGGTGGGAGTAAAGTTTTAATAGGTTCCAGAGTATTATCTATCAATTTGCAACTCCTGTCTTCTGGGTTCAGTTGATTGCCTAGCCATGTTTGAACTTGATAGTATACTAGATACAAGTGTTGAATAACAGATGCCGATGTTGGAGGATGACATGATAGTTGTACTTGTTTCTTGTTTCGCGTATTTATCAATGCAAGTAACTTTTTTTGGAGCTACATAAACCACAAGGAGAAAGCGAATTCCTTCCGCCAGATGTTTTTCAAGGCAACGTGGGTAGAGGGGATTCAGTTAGGGACTGACTATCTTTTCAATAAATGTTTTCAGGATAGTATAATACATATAAAAGAGACACAAATAGGTATTGATACTTGTCTTAAGTGCCTGATATGTATATAACGGGTGATTTTTTTGCTACTTGGTTTTTGACGTTTATATTTTGGACAGATCACACATGACAAATTCCACGAACATTTGACATTTCGATTCAGTATTGTTTGCCATTTCATCATGAATAGACTTACGCCTGAACAACGTTGGCAAATTATTGAAATTTATTATCAAAATTCGTGCTCTGTGAAAAATGTGTTTCGCAAGCTACGTCCGTTTTTTTTTCCGCTCATTTTTGGCTAAATGGATACGTGAATAAGCAGAATTGCCGTATTTGGAGTGAAGAGCAGCCAGAGGCAATTCAGCAGCTACCAACGCATCCCGAAAAATGCACTGTTTGGTGCGGTTTATGGGCAGGCGGCATCATTGGGCCGTACTTCTTCAAGGACGGTGAAGGCCGCAGGGTTACGGTCAATGGAGAAAGGTACCGTTCGATGATAACAGATTTTTTTTGCCGAAAATGCAAGAATTGAACTCGACATGTGGTTCCAACAGGACGGTGCCACATGCCACACTGCACGCGAAACCATGCATCAATTGAGAGGCGAATTTGGTGAGCAGTTGATCTCACGTTTTGGCGCAGTCAATTGGCCACCAAGATCATGTGATTTGACCCCGTTAGACTATTTTTTGTGGCGCTATGTTAAGTCTATTGTCTATGGGGACAAGCCAAACACGATTGCTGCCTTGGAAACCAACATTGAACGCGTCATCGGTGAGATTCCGGCCGAAATGTGTGAAAAAGTTTGCCAAAATTGGACCTTCAGAATGGACCACCTGAAGCGTAGCCACGGGCAAAATTTAAGTGAAATTATTTTTAAAAAGTAAATGGCAGAAATTGATTTATCGATCCAAATAAAAATTTCATTCATTTTTTACAAGTTTCTGTGTTTTTTTGAATTTTCAAAAACCAAGCTCTTAAAAAATCACCATTTACATGGCTTATATGTGCATATCATGTATAATGTGACTCTTAGAATAGCGATATTTCACGAATGGTAACTCTTAGGAAAAAAATCATCATCACTATTTTTTTAGAGAATTTTATGATCTACAATTTCGGTTTGATGTTTTTTTTGAGAAAACTTACGGTTATCGAGAAAAATTCAAAAAAACCTCAAATTTTGACCTTTGACCCGGAATAACTTTTGTCGCATACATAGGATCGATGGGGATTTCTTAAAACTTTATTTGTAATGGTAAACCACAGCTCTCCACCAATATTTGGCTTTCCGGGAATTTTTGTTATTTGAACACTATTCTTATGTGTAAATTGACCAGACTATAGAAAGCGTATTCTCTATTAAACAGCAATTGAACTTGGAATTATACAGAAGAACAAGACAATAATGGACCGACGCTACGCACAGTCACAGTTATTTGTTCTTTATTTTAATTATTTTTACTTGCGATTATAGGACCTATGAGGCAAGTTATGTATTCGTAAAAAAATATATCAAACATTATATTACTATCATAGAGAACACCAAGCAACTGGGTCCCCCAATTCTGCCTGTCTGTCCTTGAGTCGGCAGCCTAAATGGTTCGATGGATTTGCTTCAAACTTGGTACATATTGTTTTTTCGGTAATATGTTTTTTTTTTAGACGGCAAATAACAGTAGCTCCCATACATTTTTATGGGCCAAAAACAAAAACCTTATTTTTCTCAAAAACGGCTCCAACGATCAGTTCATTAATGAAGGAAAAGGGTACCTTGTGATGATTTTTTTTACAAGAATTGCGATTTTTGGTACCCCTAGTAGAACCATTTTTTTGGTTTTCGATTTTCTGGAAACCGTTTAATTTGATTTTTTTGAAATGTTTTAATAAGGTTAAACACTTTTGTAAATTAAATTTTTTCCGAAAAAAAAATTATTTGGTAGTTTTTTTATATTACCTTGAATAGTTAAAAGAAAACTATTTTCCTAAAATAAAAAAAACGGTACCTCCCATACAAACGCAAACGTTAAAAGACCGTTAAGAAAAAAATTTACTTCTCAAAAACGGCTTAAAAAATTTTTATAAAAAAATGCGTATGTTCCTAAAGAAGTACAGTTCAATTTGAAATCTAGAATATTTTATTTTGCGTTCATATTAACGGTACTTCCCATAAACCACTTTTCATATTTTCGACTTTCTCAGCATTGGATGAACCGATTAAATTAATTTTTTTTTATACAAATGGTCCCTAAAATTGTTAATAAGATTGTATTCAAGAATTTTCAAAAAAGTTTTTCGATTTTTAAAAAAATAAATAATTTTTTTTTTGAAAAATCGAATAATAAATGCAAAAACAAAAACAATACAAACGCATTTAGTTATCACCATCCGGCACCTACCTGTGGAACATGCATTATCCTGTTCCCACTGAGTCAGCAGTTCATTAGCCTAGTCACTTGCTGGTTACCCGACACCTTCCCATTGGATGCATTTACCTGTTCACACGGAGTCAGCAGTTCATTGGCCCAGTCACTTGCTGGTCACATGACACCTTCCCGTTGGTCAATATGCTGCTAGCCTACTATACGCGCGCAAACATCATTTATGCACTGCCACAATAATTGGTGGGAACCTATCATTGCTTCTTAGACTTAGCTAGAGTTGGTCAGGCAGTCTTAAGTTGGACTTCAGATTGTGCGGTGGATCTTGAGCAATAAAATATATTATATTAATTAAAGCTTTGGTTTTTTAAATTGAACTACTGTAAGTCGAACCGTTAGGCCGACCCCTTAGGGGTTGGCGTTCGCGTTTTTTTTAGGATGCCTCGGAGGGATTCCTTTAACTCATTTACATACGTAGGTATTGTTTTTGTTCCTTATTTTGTGGACTGTAATTATGATTTTAATTGAGTTTTTTTTTTGCGACCTTTAGTCCCAATTAATATGCGTTTCGCCCAGGTACTACAGATGTGCTCATCAGTTAGATGCTGTAGTAACTTTCTAAGACGCAATATATTATTATCATCTTCAAAATGGCGTTTCAATTTTTTTCTAAAAGTATTTTCAAAATTTTATTGATAAAAAATGAATTTATTAAAAACCGATCCAACGAATTTTGATTTTTTTTTGTTGATATATTCTTATTTATTCAAATGGCATCTTTGTTTTCCCTCACACTATAACGACCAAGCAATATAAAAACATTAAATTATGTGTATTATTCATTATTTTCTACCTCTATAATAATTCCCTTTCTACTAATTTTTGCTTATGGTACTGAATACTAAATACAATGTCATATACATATTATATGACGTGTCTTTAAAAATCACATGAATCTTATGTAAGCATATTGCACCTTAATTACAAAGTTATATGCATATAGCTACTTATTCACCTACATTATTCATTTGAATTATTGTGTGTACAAGTTTACATACTTAGGTTCCATTTATATGTATATACACAGTTTACTTTCCCAACTTACATAATTAAAATCCATTTATAGATTTAAATATACATTTTGTATGTAGGTATGCACCTCTATGTAACTCTTCCTTGAATCAGCCATTCGACAATTGATTATACTAAGAATCATACGGTAATCGGTAGGTAATCTTACTTACAAGCTTTAAACCTGCTTATGATAACTACACCTAACTAACTAAACCTCAATGGTTAGCTACATTAAAGTTGTGAGTTACAAGAGCAGGTTCGTACGATCTAGTCGTGCATTTTATTTTTTTTTTGTTTTGATAAAAGTATTTTCACCATTTTATTTTAACATAAAAAACACAATTCTCAGAACATAAAATTAAATTAGGGACATGTAAAATTTCTAACTTCGTTTTTTTTTTTGTATAACTTTTGGAAGTCATCTGGGGATTGATTCGATAAGTTTCTGGATCACTGCCTGAGGGATATCTTCACAAAGTGTTTTAACTTCAAAAATAATTGAATCTCTTCTGGGAGTTAATGATGAATCTCTTTTTCATTTTATGTAAGGTCACACATTTTCCATGATATTTATGGAGGGACTTTGACACTTTGTGGTGGTGAGTTAAGGTTTTCCAATACAATATTCTTCAAAAACTTGATGATAATTTTGCTTTTGTGGTATAACATAACCAGAACGAAATTGGTAGTTATTTAAAACTTCCAAATTTTGTCCATGACCGCCTATTGAAACAGAACATTACCTAGCCATTTCAGTTGCAAAACTGGAGGGATTTCCAATGCAGTTCCTTTTGAATTTGAATGTTTTTTCCTATTCCGTGAAAAAAACTTTTATGGGTCCATTAAACCTTGTTCCACAGGCTTTGTTCGCGGGGTGTTAATATGTGTTTTTATTATATTTTAGGGTTGTCTTATATTTTCAGGTTGTCTTAGATGATATAGACGGTACCTTTCTCAGGCTAACATGCACATTTTTGTGTTCGCCATCATCGTAGTGTTGTAAGGACCATCCTTTTTTCTCTCGTCAATCAACACTTCTCTTCAATCAGCACTATTATTATTCATTAATTTTTATATAAAAACACATAATAATACTTTTGTACTTACACTATTTCAAAAAATACTTAATAAACATATAATAATACTTTTGTACACTCTTTAAAATATAATTACTTAAAACATAACAAAGTGTCAGCATTGTTAAAAAGCTTTAAACATAAAAGAAACACATACTAATGTAACAATAAAAGAAATAACAAACGCTTCAAAAAAGCTCTTGCTAAAATGTATAAAAGCCGACCTCTAGTCAGAACAAAATTCATTGTGGCTTGTGCTCCAAGGTGCGAATTTGGTACCCAGCGCCCATCGAACACATTAACTTGAAGCAACAAACATATTTGTGTGTCGGTTGTTGATGCAACGTTTCCACCAGCGTCCATCGGCAGTAGAAAGCATCGTGCTTACGGTGTGTGCGACGTTCCAGGAGCGTCCACACGAAGTCAGACATGACAGCCGGATACCTTTTTGACATATACACATATATATATAAACGGTGATTTTTTAAGAGCTTGGTTTTTGAAAATTCAAAAAAACACAGAAACTTGTACAAAGTGAATGAAATTTTTATTTGGATCGATAAACCAATTTCTGCCATTTACTTTTTAAGAATAATTTCACTTAAATGTTGCCCGCGGCTACGCTTCAGGTGGTCCATTCTGAAGGTCCAATTTTGGCAAACTTTTTCACACATTTCGGCCGGAATCTCACCAATGACGCGTTCAATGTTGGCTTCCAAGGCAGCAATCGTGTTTGGCTTGTCCGCATAGACAATAGACTTAACATAGCCCCACAAAAAATAGTCTAACGGGGTCAAATCACATGATCTTGGTGGCCAATTGACTGCGCCAAAACGTGAGATCAACTGCTCACCAAATTCGCCTCTCAATTGATGCATGGTTTCGCGTGCAGTGTGGCATGTGGCACCGTCCTGTGGGAACCACATGTCGACCGAGTTCAATTCTTGCATTTTCGGCAAAAAAAAATCTGTTAGCATCGAACGGTACCTTTCTCCATTGACCGTAACCCTGCGGCCTTCATTGTCCTTGAAGAAGTACGGCCCAATGATGCCGCCTGCCCATAAACTGCACCAAACAGTGCATTTTTCGGGATGCATTGGTAGCTGCTGAATTGCCTCTGGCTGCTCTTCACTCCAAATACGGCAATTCTGCTTATTCGTATCCATTTAGCCAAAAATGAGCGGAAAAAAAACGGACGTAGCTTGCGAAACACATTTTTTACAGAGCACGAATTTTGATAATAAATTTCAATAATTTGCAAACGTTGTTCAGGCGTAAGTCTATTCATGATGAAATGGCAAACAATACTGAATCGAAATGTCAAATGCTCGTGGAATTTGTCATGTGTGATCTATCAAAAATATAAACGTCAAAAACCAAGTAGCAAAAAAATCGTTATATGTTTACACTTTAACTAATTTAATGGTTGCCAATTAGACTTAAATTATATGATTGCCACCTTCTGTGGATTTATAAAACTATTTTATTTTAGATTTAATAAAAATTGTTAAATATAAAATTCAAAGCAATGTCTTATTATTTAAAAAGTAGATGGAATTATTTAACATTTGCTAGGCTGCCAATTCAACGTGTACTGCAGTTCTCGGACAGCATACGCGTGGTTAAGTGCTTAGCAGAGCGGCAATTGAATAACTAACTTTTATTTTAGTGTTAATCCACCCCAAGAACCGAACACCGAATAAGCTACGCTACAAATTAGCACCAATCTTATTAACCCGCTACAATGTGAAGTTTGATCAACGGTAGAGTAAGCCAGAAACGTAGATCAAACGCATTCGTTCTGTGTATCCCGTTGCGGTTACACGTGGCGTGTAGCACATTTATAATTACGGATGATTGCATTTCAGACCCTGTGTACATTGGCAATATTGCTTGCTTACTCATGCTTACACATCTTAGCCGTGAGGCCCGGCATTCACACTTTTTATTGCTAAATACCCTACTATAGTTAGGGTGACCATTCGTCCCGTATTTCCCGAGACAGTCCCGTATTACGCTTGACTGTCCCGGCTTAATTTTAAGAAAACGCGGGACGTACAAATGTCCCGAATTTTTTTTTTCTCTCTGGTTATCTGGTTCATCTGAGGTCCTTCTTTCTCAATTTAATTAAATGCGAGTCCTCAATTTTTCATGTGAGTATATTATTAGCAGAGTCCAAAAAAATTTGCATGTCTAAAGTTGCGCTAGGAATTAAATGCCTTAAATTAAAATTAAAATCTAGATTAGGAGAACAGTTGATAATTTTGTTTGTAAACAAATTTATCAATGAATAATTCGAAAAATTAATTTACCAAAAGTAATGTAAGGCAAACATTAATCAATTTTAAATAACGTGCTATGAATACTTAAATCATTGGATGTATCTTTTAAAGAATATGAAGTTCTTAGTTGTATCTATAATTCTTCGAACCATTCCTATTTCCTACCTGGCCAGAAATAGAATCTTTGTTATATTTTGCCAACAAAAAGCAGAGGAATACAAAAATATTAATGATTCCACCTTATTAGACTAATTTGTTTATCATAAAATTATAACAAAATGGATAGAGAACAAAATAACTGTGAAAAACATTTTTTAGCCTTTTTGCGAACAAAGTATAAACTTCAAAAACCTTTTACTTATTGTCGAGTTAAGCCTCTGTCTGCCAGGTTCAAATGCTCCAACCGAAAGAGTGTTTTCCAAAATTAATAATATTTGGACAAATGAAAACACACAACTAAATATTGAAACTCTCAGAGCCATCTTAATGGTAAAATTAAACTATAATTTAAGCTGTCAGGAATTTAAAAAATATTTAATAGGAAACGATAATACGAGTATCATCCAAGAAATTTGTTAAGCAAAAAAGTACCAATTACCAAAAAATTTGTTGGTAATTTGTGATTAATGTTTATTTTTCAAAGACTTGGTAAAAAAAGGGTTAAATATTAAACAAAATTATAGTTTTTGCATTTTGTGCTGTGTTTTTTTTATTTTGTTTTGAATTTTGTTGATTTTGTACCAAACAGATTTTTCAATTTTCAAATGTATGTCCCGGGTTTTGCTCAGAGAAATATGGTCACCATAACTATAGTATGTACCTATATGCATGTATATCGCAAGTAAAGAAAATCTACAAAAACATTGTCATTTGTTTTAGTCGGAGTAGATAGCGAGATACATAGACATTTCCTCGGAACGATAGTATATAAGTACCTGTGTAGTAAAATCCCCATTAAATATTTATTCAATTAGATACGATTAACACCATTAGAGTCTAGTGGGACTGGGAAAGAAAATAATTAAATCCTGTACTCCCTTTACAGTCGCTGACACCTACTAAAGCAATAAATGCAAAATTCTTCGTGCTTTCTTACTGTTTATCCTCGAGCACTATACTATATATATGAGGACATTGATAGGAAGCAATGTCGTAAATTTTTAGGATGTCGAGTAAAGGACAACATCAATAATTTTTTAAGGAAAGGAATCCTTCAGTGAGTAAATCGTGTAATTAAAGTGATTCAAATAATTGCACGCGTGAATGACGATTAACGGTAGTTTCGTTGACGGTTTTCACAGAGATGGTAACCCCTTTTTGGATATCAAGTGCTATAATAAAGCCTGTCTACTAAAATTAGCATTATATTTTTTTGTTGCCGAGATCAGATTGGAATTTTCGAAAGGGGTTTTGCGTCTTATATATATATCTACTATTTGTATTTTAGTAAAGTCTATCAAGAAACATTAATTATTCTTCAGCAGGATAAAATCGACAAACGGCCAACAATTGTTAAAAAACATTAAATTTTATAAAATTTAAATAAACTCTCCTCGTGATTATGTGCTTGATGTGTGGGAAGAATCTGCTTGTTTGCGTTTCTCTTCCAGATGGTTTATAGTCTTCTCTTCTTCATGTGAAGTTTGGTAACTAGGTTTGGTAGTGTATAGATATCTGTCGGAAAATGGGTTTACATTAGGGTGCCAGTCCTAATATCTATTTGGGAAAATGGCTATTACTTTTGGGTTTTGACATAACTTTAAGGGTTTTACATACTGACGTTTGAAAATTTTAAAAAAGTAACACATACAATTTTCTTTTTTTTTAAGTCCAATTTGTTCACTCTCAATAAAATTTAAAATCTCAGTTAAAAGTGGGAATTTTTGTATTTGTATGAAAATTCATGAACGTACCTTTTTTACAGCAATTTCAAATTTTAGAGAGTAAAAATAAATTGCAGCTTATTATTTTTCTTCACAATTTTTTTTCTTCAAAATTAAAGTTTTCATTAAAAGTTAAAGGTTATTTAAAATTTCGCCTTATACAAAAAAAACAAAAGCATACAAAAGCTGGAAATGCCTTAAAACTTTAAAATTATTTTGTTTGAAATGTTGACTTTCGAAATAATTAAAAGAGGGCATTTTATTTTTGGATTTTGAAGGTTTATTTCTTGATTTGCTTTTGTTGACGCATTGGTTGGGAATGTGTGCTATCCGGGCGGTTGCATAACATTGAAGGACATTCAAACTAATTTGGATCCCGAAAAAAAATCACAACTTACATGCAAAGGTATCAAATTTGATAAAACTATGTACATGTGCATTCTGGACATATAGTAAATTTTTTTTATATTATTCAAGATATGGCCAGTGACTACTGACAAACAATTGGAGCGTTACTCGAGCACTCGGGATTGATCACTTACGCTTACTTAAATATTTTCTGGTAGACACTGAAAGTGAATTATAAGCTCACAAGAAAGAAAGCTACAATCAATAGCCCACTCTCAAGTTCATAAAGTCCTGTGCGCCCAAGAAGGGGAAGTAGTAGGTATTATAGTTTAATTGTTGTAATAGTAGTTTTGCTTCATTACAATTATACTAAGCTATTCAGAAACTTAATTCTTTTTTCTTCAGAAATCAGAATTATGTCATTCCGCCTTGACTGAACTTAATAAGACACTGGACAACATTTAATGTATTTGCGACGTTCATTTTTATTTAATCGTATTTGAATTTTTTCAGATCTGTTAACAGCAACCAACCACCATTTTTCTATCACTTCTTTTGTCTAATAATACATGTAATAAATGTCTGCCATTAAGGAGCACTTTGCTGACTCAAAACCTTAGCAATCAAGTTCGAAATAATATAGGCATTTATATTACAGCTTACGCAGAGATAATAGTAGCACATTAGAGCTTAAGTTGAAATCAAATATTTGAGATTGACATAAGAAAACGGTTCTAGAAACTCATTTCGACAATCCAGTTTGTCATACCCACTTATTTAAAAATAAGCCTTATCGCTGAACACAATTTTTCGAAAAAGCTTCGGATGCAATGTTATTTGATTTTGCGGAACAAATTCTGATGTAAGCAGTTTCTTCCACTAGGATTCATTTTGTCGCGTCTTTAAAGAGTCTATTTTAACACTATAAGATTGGATAGACTGGTAGATAAATTTGAAACTGGCAGTTTGCAATCTGACAGTTAGATTATCTTAAGTTAGTACTACGTTAAAAAAAAAACGCCCGATGGTGGGCATGTGTCCTGCAGATTCCCTGAAGGAATGCTGAAAATAATTTACTTGGAAAACTAGGCTGTATGGAATTGGGTATGAGATAATGAAAGGCAATAAGAAAACCACTACTTTAGAACAATCGCCGTGTTCTTTTGCGAAATCTATGGGCAGGAAATTATGATTTTCCAAAAAAACGATCCCCAGTTGCCTGATTTTTTGTATTTTTAAGTTGATATTACCGACCATGTATCAAAAAACTAAATGCACAAAATCAACAATTGATTTGTTTTTATTTTTTCAGATTAATAAGAAAATTATAGCTTGAATTAAAAGATCCAAATAAAATGAAATATATACAATATCCATGGGTTTAGGAATCATATTTGAAAATACAATTTTTCCCCGGGAGCCTTGGTTTTTTTTCAAAAATCTTCTAAAAAGTTAAATCAGCAAATTTCACACTAATACAAAGGTCTGTTCAATGCCTTTCAAGTGCTGAAAATCGCAGCTTTTTCTGAGGATTGGTTGACGAGATATCAGCTTCCAAAGCAAGTCAAATGCAGGTTGGTTGACAATCACGGGAACAATTTTGGATTGCAATATCTCGAGAACCAGAGGCTGCAGAAGCGTTTCGTTTTCAGGTGTGGATCGGTATTTAATAGACCTTTCTTTTCATGATTAAATCTCTGAAATAAACCGCAGCTTTATCTGAGGCATGGTTGACGAGATATCGGCTTCCAAAGCAAGTCAAATGCGGGTTGGTTGACAATCACGGGAACAACTTTGGATTGCAATATCTCGAGAACCAGACACTGCAGAAGCGTTTCGTTTTCAGGTATAGAGAGGTATTTAATAGACCTTTTCATGTATAAATATCCGTGGGTTTGGGAAACATTTTTGAAAATTGCAATTTTTTTCTGGGACTGTAGATGGTTGTTGTCTCAGATTTTAACTCCAGGGATGACGGCTGAACTAATGCGGAGAAATTTCCATTTCTTATTTATCTATTTCCCTTATAATTCGCATTATTTAACTATGATTTATACTAGTTTTACTGAATCACATGGTGTTAGTGCTATGCCTAAACAGCATGTAATGAGTAAACCAGGAACTCGTTGTATGACCTTTATTTTAGAATTGGTTTTTAATTTAAAAATAAGACGATATAGACTACGCCAAGGATCGAACCTGTGACCATTAGGTTGACAGGCGAACACACACCTATCGCGCCACGGCCACCCCCATTTTATTTCAGATGAAATAAAATCTGAAAATTTCCAATTTGTGGTATTAAAAAATTAAGATTTTTTGGAAGAAATCTTAATAATCTTTCAATGGAATTCGATAAGCAGCTGACACAAGCAACTCAAACATCATTTATTAAAATATCTGTGATCTGGCAGTTTCGCACGAATAAAGGAGACTTTACATGGATCTGTATCTGCAGACTTGAAGCGGGACCATACTATAAAACAAACATAAAAGTAAGACAGGGTACACACTAATAACTTACTCGAACTATGCTATAACTTTCTTGACACAACCCACAATCACATGTTCTAAGCGTTCAGTAATGTAGCTTAGAGAAGAAAATGTTCGCTATTTTCTTTGTTTTTAAGCAAACTGAGGTGAAGTGGTAGAAAAAAAACTAGAAAATTCGTTACTTGAACGGAACAAATTATGGTGCAGATGAAAATGCTATAATGCAGATGAACATGTTCATCTTCACTATAATCTGCAATCTTCAAATTCATACTTTCTATAATCTTCATACATGAATATGATCTCCATTTTGGTATTCGCACAAGAATGATTTTTTCTATTTTGTTTCCTCTTTTTTTTACAGATGTCGATGCAGATGAAGATATATGTTAGGCCTCCTTAAGCTAACTTTATCATTTACTGAAAGTGGAAGAGCGCCCCCTACCTATGCTTAGTAATTTTTATTTCCTCTACGTGAATAGGTGTGAAACAATTTTTTAAGAGAAGAAAGAACACAATACTTAACAAAACATTATTGATTTTTGTTTGCTTTCAGCTAACCTATCCGAATCGTTCACTAATATATTCAGAAAGCTTAGTATCTGAGATAACTTATCTAATAAATGGATGAACGTGTCCATTGACAGAAACAAGAACTCTACGAACAAAGACTTCAAGATTCATCAAAGGAATTGGAACCACCAACTAAACAACATAGATATTAGTCGATATTCGAATAATTGTCAAAAATCAATGCAAAGCAGACTTATGCTTTTACTTTGATCGAAAGCAGGTTCTAGTATTTGTAATGTGTGTAAATTCTGATTTGCTGCGGCTAGGTTTTGCCAAAAGAACACGGCTAATGGAAAATATTATCTGCACCAATTGATTGTAGATCTTTTTGTTCTCTTTAAAACCTTCTCGAATTTTCGCTTCGATTATATAGAAGTCATAACATCTGATAAGTGGCCTTTAAACTCTATCTGACAGCATCAAATTAGCAGCAAAAATTGTTAAAACTTCTGTTTTTTGACCTATATTATAAATCACGAATGTAACAAAATACATATAGGAAGAAGAAAACTTCCAGGTCTTAGAAAAATGAATGTTCCTAGATTATTTAAAAAAAATCCTATTGTTCCAGACACGCCAGAGTTTTTCAAACACTACATTAAACTTTTATTTTTTTTGTGTGTGGTTACCATGTATATATGTATGTATGTATCTTTCAGATGCAACATCTACCTTTGCCATCATTAGACAGATTTTGTACACCATACTCAGTTTTCTCTTCTTCAAATATTTAAACAATACCAACGGAAAAATAGAAAAAGGCAAAAAAAAAAATGGAAAACAAAATAATAAAAGACACGAAAACCTCTCAGTGAATCAAGATTAATGATGCCAGGACACTTTGGCGTATTCGTCACTCACCCAGGAAACGGCGAAAGAAAATCCTTTGTTTTCGCCCTTTGAATTTGAGTGATTCAATTTCGTTGACGTTGGCGACAATGTTGATGGTGGTGTTCGGGTTCGGTGTTGTTGGTAAGCTGCTAAAAAGAAGTTGTATTTGTTGTTGTTGTTGTTTGCTGCCACTGCTTGTGTCAGTCCCCCGTAGTTTGAAGAGCAGCCCTTTGCAAGTTACAAAAAATAAAGCAATGATACTGTCAGTCAAGTGGAACGTGAAGTAATTGAAGAAGATACGATATGGGCCAATTAAAAGGTGTCATTGTTGCCCTTTTGTTTATTTTTCACCGTGAAGTTAAATTTAATATAAAGTTTATATCAAGGAATAACAAAAAACAAAAAAACAAATTTAATAAAGGTATACTCTCGTTGGTATTTCCAGAATAAGAAGAAGCCATGCCCAAAATCACTCTAATTGTATTTCAGCGGTCGGAAGTACAGCACCCTAAGCACGAACATTGCAAGCACAAGTTGTGATTCCCTCCTGTTTATTCCCTTCTCATTCCTAAGGTGTATCTACGTCTTTGAATTAAATTGTTTTGATTCCCAAATCAAATCCAAAAGTAATTTTATCTTGTTATTCTAATAAGAAATTTTTATCTCATTGTCAAACAAAAACACTTACAAAAGCTTTCAAAATGACACCGCACACTTCCCAAAGACCTAATGGCAACACCATTCAAGGGAGGAGGTTTTTGACGTTCTGACATTCATTAGTAGATACACAAATCAATCACAAGTAGAAAGTGAACGTAGCGTTAAACGTGAAGTGCTACACGTTATGTGCTATCAGATCAAAAATTCACTTTTTCAAACTAGGGTTACCCACCCACTAGGGTTTTACACCCGATAAGAAAATGACAAAAGGGAAATTCTGTAAATTATTAAGGGAGACATTATTGAGCTTTAAGAAGCCATAACCAACATTCAACTGTTGTTTCGCTTGATATAGATGAGTAGGTACTATAATGTGAAGTATAGAATTCGTAAAAATATATGTAAAATAGAACTCGAGACGAGATTTCGATCAAACTTGACATAACTATGAGAAAATGTGTTTGTGATTTGGTGGCTGTTTTTTTTGGACATTCGCTCTACGAATATTTTAATTTTAGCACTCCCTAGGTGACAGTTACTCAGTGATACGATGACGCTAAAGTTGTCAAAATGGAGACTTTTAATAAATTTAAAAGTTTTAGATGAAACAAAAACACGGTAGAGACCAGCCAAGTTGTGCCACTTCATCCTTTTTACAGGAACAAACTCAGGCGATTTTCGACCCCCCCTCTAACTTCAGTACCAATAAAGCCAGAAACTTGAATCTCTCAGCATTTACTAAGCTCACCAGGCTTAGGCAACTCACCAAATTTCAATTCTTTAGCTTTAGTGGTTCCCGAGATATAATACTGCAAGAAACGCAAAAACCGAAACTGACTGAGTAACTGATTCACTGACTCACTGATGCACTTCCCAACATCGTAGAATATTGAAATTTTGCACAACGATAGGGCTTGTGGTGTATGCAAAGAAAAAATCGAAAATTTAAGATTTTCCATTCAGGGGGCGTGGTACCCGCCTATTTCCATAGAATTGATATAAATTATTTATATTATTTGGAGCATTTCTGATTGTCGTACATTGATGAAATTTGGATCAGCGGTAGGGCCTTAAGTACAGATAAAGGCCTAATTATAAAATTTGAGATTTTACATTCAGGGGCGTGTCACCCAACTATTCCTATAGAATTCATATATCAACTATCTAGAGAGTTTTTGTTTGTCGCAGAATGATAAAATTTGGTAGATCCATAGGACTTGACATGCAAACAAAGGGAAAATTAAATAAAATGCTCGACTGGATCGCACGAACTTGCTATTATGTTCGAGTTCGATCACATCGTATGCAAAAGATTTCTATTAAAAATCTAAATATATTTTTAAAGTCGTTTTTTACTTAATTTTGTATATGTATGTTATAGATAAACACTTTTATTATCTCTACTTGATCACATAGAAATGATCAGTAAAACTTTGTTTATTTGTTTGCTTATATATGTTAGCTAGAAATAATTTAAAAGGAGAATCTGTACTTCTGGAGTTCATAAGTTTTTGGACTGTGAAGGAAGCAAGCCAAGGGAAAGTTGGCACAGAATCTTAAAGCTGCCACAAAAATATATCATGTATATACAAAATTTCTTTAATTTTTTTCTAAAAAAAAGTGGTATGCCAATCTTAAATATTTAATTATATAAACTTAAAAATAAAAGATTAAACCGGCTTAATCAAAGAATAAATAATTCAAAATTCTGAAATAAATACTAAAACTAATTTGATCTCAAAAAAAAAATACGCCAATTTATTTCTTAGATACATTTGAATTTATAAGAAAAAAATTTTAAAAATCTGTGAAGCGGTTTTTGAGAAAAAAAAGTTTTTTTTAAAACTTTTTGAAAATATGTTTCAAAAAAATTCATAAACGCCGATTCATAGGTTTTCAACAAATACATATGACTATAATTTTTGAAAAAAAATTAATGAGCAGTTTTCAGCATATAGTTTTTTTAATTTTTTTCTTAAAAAATGCTTTTAAAAATACAAAAAATGTGAATTAAAAATATTGGTAGGCAGTATAAATAGGGCAACCTAAGCCTATATATGTGTGATATTTCAAAAGAATCGGTTTAGCCATTTATGAGATAGTCGAAAGCAAAAAAAATCGGCCCTATGTAAAGTACCGTTTGTAGGCATTAAAAAAATGTTAACCGTATGATCGGTCGTACCTAAAAAAGCTGCACTGATTTTTTAAATCAAAATCGTTAGAGCCGTTTCCGACAAAAATAGGCTTTAACGTAACGGCTATATGGTGGATACCGTTATTTTTTTAGATAAAAAATTCAATTTCCCCTCTGTACAATATATACCAAGTTTGAAACAATTCGGCCTACCCGTTTGGGCTGTAGTAGGTGTCTATACATACATACAGACAGACTGACAGCCTGACAGATATACAGACGATCAGAATTTTTAGACCATCTTCTTTCCTCTTCGCTATCATCGTAATATCATGTTTGATTGTTATCTCAAAACTCTTTTTTCGACGAATGCATAACATGTCTGATAATACCTATATTCGCAAGTAAAAATTAAGATTTTTCATCGAGTGAGCGTGACAACCACCCATTTTCACAGAATGAATATTAAATATATTTACAGCACTTCCGATTGGTGCAGGAATATAAGATTTGGTACAGCGGTCAGCTTTCAGGCGTATACAAAGTAAAAGTAGAAATTATGAAATTTTTGATGCAGTGGTGTTTCATACACCCACTTCTTATCAATTATTATCATTTTCATTGCTTTGGAGCGCTTCTAACTTATTAAAATTTTTAGAGTGGTAAGACTTGTGCTAGATACAGGATTATCATTGGGTATATATCCAACCATTTTCCTGATAAAAACAATCTTTGCAAAAAGTAGTGAAATCATACCAAAAACATAAATGTTAAAAAAAAGACAAGTTCTTCTATATACAAAAACATTTGCGTAACAAGTTAGCCGTGAAAAGTAGTGAGATCTAAAAGTGCGCCAAGTTCTTAATTTATTAATGATAAATATAAAATATTTTAAGTATTATTTGGGGGTGGCCGTGGCGTTATAGTTGTATGTTCGCCTGTCAACCTAATGGTCACAGGTTCGATCCCTTCCGTATTTTTCCATTACAAACCAATTCTAAACCACAATGGCGAAAAATTTTAAACGATTTAGTAAAATGTCAAAGCCACTTTTAGCAATTTACTAAGCTAAAAAAATGATTGAGCTAATTTTAAACGATTTTGCTAAATCCAGTATGGAATCTGATAGTTTATCAGCCTTGCACGCCGGGTGCCCAGGTTCGAGTCCTGCTGGTGCACAATTTTTTTTTTGTAAATAATGAAGTTAAAATGATGAAAATAGAAATAACTAACACCTTTATAGAGCACGTGTTAGGTTTTCATCAACATACGAGTATAATTAATTTACAACGCATAACAAGAATAATTGTGTTCATCAAAATTCAAACCCTACAAATGCTCAGCTTTATGCTTAATAGGCAATTTACTAGTTTAAAAAATGTTTAAAAATTTTGAAATAGTTATTCAATCACTAAGCACTTAGGAAATTGCTAACTAGTAAAATGTTAAGCCCTTAAAAATGGGTTGTTTAAAGTTTAGCGCCAATGTCATTCAATGAGTTGCTGGTTTACTCAGTACATGCTGCTTAGACATAGCACTAACAACATGTGATTGAGTAAAGCTAGTATACCGATAAAAACTATGACGCCGAATAAAAAAAAATAATGCGAATTATAAGGGACATATATAAATAAGACACGGAAACTTCTCCGCATTAGTTCAGCCAACATCCCTGGAGATAAAATCTGAGACAACAACCACCTCCAGTCTCAGAGAACATCGCACAACTTTCCTATCCTTCTTTCTCTTCCTTAACTTCACGGCCGCGCTGTGTTGAAACATTTAAAGGGTAGTATAATCCCTTGAGCGCGTGTAGATTATAAAAAAAAAATTATACTATATTAATATGGAAGAACCTCAAAATTATCAGAGAAATCTGTTATTTAATGATTACTGACTTTAATTGTGTTGGTTTATTTGGAAAGTTTTCTTCTATGTATTACCTAGTTACTCAATTTTGAAAATCAAACAAAAAATCAAAAAAACAAAATCAGTTCATCACCATGGGCTATGTACTCATTGAATTTCAATTAATTGAGGAAAACCAAATAAATTACACGTGAAACTTATAATTTGGTAAATTTCAAAAACTTCCAAACTCACAATCACTCACTAAAAAATTCCACACAGAATATGATGCATGTACAGTACAACCCACTCAATTCCAGACAGAGTACCTGCTGCCTAAACGTATGTGGTAACCTGCCTGACACGGTGGTGAATTTTACATCACGTTATCTAACACATCAGATTTACAGACCTTAATGCATGCATTATTCGAACTTTTTTTTTGGGGACACTTGTTAACCACCACCTGGACACAAGTAGAGATCCCTTGTCAAGGACAAACATAGCTACTTTACATTTACATTTATAAATGCAATGTTTCACATTATATTCTTGCATGTACGAGTACTACTCCAGAACGGATGTAAAATAAAGTCGCAAATAGCTTCTATGCGTTGACCAGAAGACTGAATGCCAGCGGCCGGCCAATGGCGGCGGCAGTAGTGGTACGACAGGCGATAAATATATATGATGAGGACGAATACAAAAACGGGAGAAGCAACATTCTATACTCTGCCAACAAATTTTCATTTCTGGTTAAGTGCCCCAAGGACTGTAAACTATTTTGAGAACAGATATACCTACAGCTACACATACTCTATTTAAATGCGGCATATGGTTGTCACATGGGAGAAACATGTTTTACACATAATTAATTCAGGCTCCAATTAACTGATTTTGGCACATTCAGTTGGAAATTCTAACCACAATTACACACATCCATACACACTTGACACCCTTACTAACGCACACACACCATACCCGTAAATGTCGACCATGAAATTTGAAGCAGACATGGATAGGACATGGACACTGGACACCGCACCGGAAACGAGTCACTGGACATAGTTGAATGGAGAAACTTTATTCACACTCAGTAATTAAAGTAATGTTGCAAAATATGGCAGAAATGTTTAACTAGGGAAGGAAGTTATTATAGCCTCCCAAAATGTTCATCTATTACTATCTGAGAGTGCTTTATAGTTTTGTTGCTTATTTGCTAGGCACTATTTCCGTTTCAGCCGTTTCCGAAATTTATTTTGATGCGGCCCTAAGGAGCCGTATGTGCACACATATTAGAATCACAAGCAAAAAATGAAATTATTTTAAATATTTTGAGGACAATTCTGCTTACCTATAGTGTTTTGTTTGTTAAAAATCTAATCTCAAGAGACACGTTTGGCTTAGTTCTTGCAACCAGTAGCTTAAAAAAATCCACATAAATGGTGTTACCATTTGTTTCGAATACAGTTTCGTAACATTTCATAAAAATTAAAGTTTTATATTCTAACTGTCTCTCTGATGTTTCCATTTTCGTGGGGTCTATCTAATGTGCCCTGGATAGCTATAGGATTTAAAGATCGAAAGGCAAACATCTCTTCGCTGGTTAATTTCCTGGGATGAAGGCTTTTCGAACTCGTGTAGCAGCTTTTCCAGCAGTTGTAAAATAAGAAACACGAGGAACGATTGATAGAGCCTTCCGCATGCATCAAGTTATCAAATAAAATGCACTACTGGATCGTACAAACTTGCTCTTGTAGCTAATCAGTGTTACTCACTGATGCTATTGGTAGGTAGCTAGCCCATAGTTATCCTAAGGCCCATGTAGATAAGATTACCTTGATTCTTAGTACATTGAATTGTCGAATACATGATTTAAGGAATAGTTACATAGGTACCTACCTACAAATGCATATATTAAATTGGATTTTAATTATGTAAATTAGAAGGGGAAATAATGTAAATATGTGCATACATATTATGTATATAATGAAAGTGAATGGTGTATATATGTGGGAAAAAATCGTTTTTTAAACTTATTTCAACTACCAAAACCATCACTTTAGTCGGTTTTTCGAAAAAAACGAAGAACACAATTAGATGCCACGGATCAATGGCAATTTTATAAAAAAGTATCTCAAAAATTGTGTAACGGAATTTTGATGAAATTCTGTTTTTTTATTTTTAGTTTTTTGAAAACAAAATTTTTTTTTGAAATTTTGGCATGCAGTTTTTTAGAGATTATCAATGTATATTTGAATATAGAATTTAAAATTATTTTTTTTGATTAGTTTTAAGAATATTGATTTTTCGAAAAAAAAATAATTCAAAACTGAATTTTAATTAAAAAAAAAAAAATTATTTAAATTTTTGATATGCAGAATTAATTTAGCTATTTATGTATTTGTCGAATTATAAAAGTATTGAACATTTTGCTTGAAGTTGCATTAAAGTCAGATTCTTTTTTTTTTGGGTTAAGTGATGTTTAATATCATATCTTCCACCACTGATTATAAATAGAAAACATAGAAACGTATTTTAAACAGTTTACGGTATTGGCTTTTTCTCTCTGAAGATCAACGTTTAATTCACATTTTCTATTTGAAGGCATTTCACAATTTTCTAAATTTATTCTAAATAATTAAAAGAAACAACAGAAACAGTTTGAAATTTGTGAAGATACATTTTGAAAAAAAATCCGACAGCTCAACGAAGGTGACAAATTAATGCGTTCCGTGAACATGCTTTTATAGTAAATCCCTCTGAACCATTTGTTAAACACAAAATTAAATTATTTTACATAAAATTGTTAAATTTTTTTAACGCTATTCAAATAATATAAATATATGGTAATATGGGACAAATCCGGGATAAAAAACTAAAATACAGGACAGTTGTACGACCCGGGTTTTCTTTAAATTTTTCCCCCACAGTCGAACTTAATACGGGACTCTCGCGGGAAATACGGGGCGGATGGTCACCGTACTTATAGTAACTATAATCGTAAGTAAAAAATGTGGGTAAAACGCGATCTTATATGTCTTGCAGAAATTGCAGACGCATATTCGTGCTGAATATCGCATACAATCCTATAAAGTGCGAATGTCTTAAGCCGATCCGCAACATTTTAATCGCAATAATCAGTGTGGATTCCAAACATGCAGATCGGTCATATGCTAAATCTTCGAGCTTTACCATCTCGTCATTGGCATACGTATATGCTAACATTGATCTTCAAGAGATCTATACGGCGATTGTAGAACTCGGGATCCCAGAAAAACTGATCAAGTTTTGTCACATAAAATTACGAAATATACGTTGCAATATGTACAATAGTGAAATAGTACCCGTCGATAATATCAGAAGTAAGTATGAAAGTATAGGCCATTATGAATAGCGAATCGAGCTTTAAATCTTACGAATTAGCTAATTTCGTATTACAAAAACTTAGCTCGCTTCGAATGTCAAAACTGTTACGAATTTGATTATCGAAGCATTACAAATAGGGAATCATCGCTAATCTAACTCATGTAAGTGTGATACACTATCGAATCAAAATATTTAGTGATAACGTTAGCGAATTGTTGTGCCGGGAAACATTTTCTATTTATTTTTGATACAAGTTTCAAATTTACTTGTATTAACATGTAGCTAGTTTTTTTCGTAATGACCGACAAAAGAAAAAGGTATATTTATGTTCAAATTATGAATACTCTTAAATAAATAAAAATAATACCTTATCATTAGGACCAATGCAAATCAATGTTCCACTAGTTATTTTGATGGAATCGAATGTGGACGTTTGTATGTAAAGGTGTATGCTTGGTTCTTCGAAGAAAAGCCAAAAAGATTATTGCGAACAATTTGCTGTCGAATAAAACTCTCTTATGAGCCTCCGATTCGTCAGGGAAAAGAGTTGCATATCGTAAGTAAGAAAATATTTTATATTGTGCACTTAAGGTTTATTTTTGTAGATAGATTTGGTCGGACTATAAGTTAAGGCTGAACCAACAAATTGCATTTAACAAAAAATGTGACTGGTGGCTGGCCATGCTGCCAAATTTCATTATCACCTGACAACTGACACAATATGTTGACTGGGAAAAGACAACTCCAATCCGGCGAATCTCCGGTCGATAAGTCTTCTTCCAAGTATCAGCAAAGTATTAGAAAAGGTTATTAATAGAGCCCTGTTCAAATGGGCGGAGGGCAAAAATATCATCCCGGATAATCAGTTCGGTTTTAAGGCGGGACATGACACAATTCATGCCGCGTCTAAACTAGTTTCTGATATCCAATGGAACAAAACTAAAAAGCAGTGTACGGGTGCCTGTCTGGTTGATTTGGAGAAGGCCTTCGACACCGTATGGTTAGAAGGTCTCTATCTAAAGCTAACCAGACTAGGTATAAGTAAACCTCTATTGTATATGCTTTATGACATTCTAAATGGTAGAAAGTTTGTTGTCAAGAGTGGCAATGTAACTTCTACCGCAATTTTTAATATTAAAAATGGTCTTCAGCAGGGAGCGGTTAACTCGCCGATTCTATTCAGCATTTACACCAGCGATCTGATAGGTAGTCTAACTCAGGCAATTGCGTACGCCGACGATCTAATTGCGTACAGAACAGCTCATACAGTTGAGGTCATCAAAAATCTCTTGCAGAGTGACTTCGACAAGATTCAGCGATATTATGATGACTGGAAGTTGAAAATCAACTTCCAGAAATCAGAAACTATTTTGTTTAGGACTCCGTTGTCTAGTGCCTCAAGGGATACCAGAAAGAACTGGCGCAAGTCGGTGATCGTAGGGCCACATGGACATCCACTGGCGAGTAAAAGTGTAGTAAAGTACCTTGGCATCTGGTTGGATCAGTCCTTGTATTTCGACAGACATATAGGTGCTGCTCTGGCCAAGGCTAGGGGAGCCTTTGCCCTGACAAAACGATTGTTTTATAGCAGTCGTCTTGACAGCAGGGTGAAGGTGATTTGCTACATAGCCCTCATCAGGCCGATGATTGCCTATGGATGCCAGGTGTGGTTCAACGTTGCCCCATCTCAAGTGGAAACGATTCGGTTGTTTTAGAGGCAATTTCGTAGACGTTGCCTTGGATTACACAGAACACCAGAGTCGGAGTACACAAGATATTATTCCAACCAGGTTCTATACAACGGAGCCAACATAAACAGAATAGATAATTTTTTGTTCAAGCTGATTCGGGGTCACGTTGCAAGAGCGATGTCCTCAACTAACAGCTTAATTTTTGGGGCTTATTACCCCAATAACGAATATTTTGAGAGTGCGCGGTTAAGTGGTTACATCCCTCCTGAGGCATTCCTCTATTTAGACAGTCGAGGGCTGATACAGGATGGAGGGGCGGTTCCGCTCATCTACCACGTCAGCCGGAAAACTGTGGATAGGCGACTCCTGTATAGTCGAGACGTCATCGCTCAAGGTGGAGAAGAGCGCCTTCGGTTCAGTAGGACTGTGTCCGATCGGGACCGGAGGGATAGGGCGAAACAGGAAAACCAGTTCTGGTGGCTCTCTGAACAGCATCATAATATTTAAGGTCGTTGAAGATAGTATATCTTGGCCGACTTACATAGATTTAGGGCATTAGGTACAGGGAACAGTCGGGGTGGCACCAAAAAAAATATGTATGTATACGTGCATGTATGTGCGTGTCTGTACATGTATGTGCGTACGTATATGTATGTGCGTATGTACATGTATGGGTGGGTTGCATGTTGGTGTGTGTCTGCATGCATACAAAAAATAAAGAAAAGAAAAAAAAAATTTTAAAACGAAAAAAAATGCTGCTGTGGCTGTTCTACTTGTTAAGTAGTTTTAAGTATTTCTATGTATTTTAAGTAGTTTAAGTTATTTTTAGTTAGTATAAGTTAGTTTTATTTAGTTTTAATTATTTTTAATCTATATTTAGGTTTAGTTTATAAGTTAAAAAAAAAATGATAAGATACCAAGTTTTTTTTGTGAAAGTTTCCTTGGAAAAATAAAATAAAATTAAATAATTAGATTTAATTAAAATAGTTCTTAGGGCGAAAGACATTAGTTCTAAGAGTTATTGTTTAGTTTAGAGCGCCCGTAAAGGGCCAGTAAATTAGTTGTAAGTAATTGATAATTAGGCTAGTTTTAAACATTTTTGTCTAGCTTTAAGATAGTTATAAGGTAATAATAAATAAATATGTATTTAAAGAAAAAAAAAATATATGTTGACTGTGAAAGTCCCAAAACGAAATCTTTACCGACACAGTTTTGCTAGTAACTACTACCAAAAAATCTCAATGTGCAAGCCAGTTTTATAAGAGATGGAACTGCATAGAAGTTCTTAGTTTTAATGCATGCTTTATTTGGATGGGGACAAGCAAAAAACCACCCTTGTTCAATCCGAAGTACAAAATTTATATAACCGAAGGCAAGACATTGATTTTTTTGAATAATTAATTAAATTTTGAAGGCTTACAAATTGTTCAGGAGTTCTAAGGGATTAGAACTATAACGAATATTTTTTACCAAACAGCCCATGCTAATTTTTACTTGCGATTATATGTACTATAAGGCAAGTTATGTATTCGTAAAAAAAAATGTTTCGAACAATCAAACATGACATTACGATCATAGAGAACACCAATAAAGTGGGTCCCGCAATCCCGTCTGTCTGTCTGTCTCTCTGTCTGCCTGTCTATCTGTCTGTCTGTCCTCGAATCTGCAGCCTAAACGGTTCGGTGGATTTGCTTCAAACTTGGTACATATTAATTTTTCGGTAATATGCCCACAGGTTTTTTTTTTTCATTTTTTTAAGACGACAAATAACAGCAGCCCACATACATTTTTTCGGCAAAAAAAATCTTTTTTTTCTCAAAAACGGCTCCAACGATTCTTATAAAAAAAAAATCAGTGCATTAATGAAGGGAAATGGTTCCTTTTGATAATTTTTTTTGGAAAAAAATTGTTATTTTTGGTACCTCTAGTACAACCATTTTTTTCGATTTTCTCGGTAACAGTTAATTTGATTTTTTTTTGAAATTTTTTACGCAGAAACTCCCAGAAAGTTTAAACACTATTTTATACCAAAATTTTTCAAAACATTTTATTTTTGGAACTTATTTTTTTTTTGAAAACTCAAAATTTCGAAAACGACTCAATAGATTTTTTCAAAACTTCGGATTTGGTGGTTTTATGACATTATCTTGAATATTTTTTTAAAATAAAAGACAACAGTACCTCCCATACACATGTTAAAAAACCATTAAGAAAAAAATTTATATCTCGAAAACGGCTCCAAGAATCATTATAAAAAAATAGTGTGTTCTTAAATTAGTACAGTTCAGTTTCAAGTATAAAAATATTTGTTTGCGTACTTATTAACGGTACTTCCCATAGAACCACTTTTCATATTTTCGACTTTCTCAATATTGGATGAATCGATTAAAATAATTTTTTTTTAGAAAAATACTCCCTAAAATTGTTAAGAAAACTGCATACCCAAATTTTCAAAAAAAAAAGTTTTTCGATTTTTAAAAAAATAAATAAATTTTTTTTTTGAAAAATCGATTTTTCAAAAAGGAGTCACAGAATGTTTTTTTTTAATTTGAATCTTATATGTATATTAATAATATCTTCAAAAGGGCGTTTCAAATATTTTTTTAAAAAAATGTCTTCAAGATTTTATACATAAAAAATTAATTTATTAAAAAACAGCTCCAACGATTTTTGAATTTTTTTTTGATATATTCTTATTTATCCATGAATTCAAATTGCATCTATGTTGTCCCCCCAACTATCACGACTAAGCAATATAAAAACATTTAAGTATGTGTATTATCCATTTATTTCTATTTTATTATTATTCCCTTTTTACTAATTTTTGCCTACATCACTGAATACTAAATACAATGTAGGCCCTCATACATTTATGTATATATACATATATGTGTCTAAGAATCACATGAATCTTATGTATGCATAATGCACTTAAATTATAAAGTTATATGCATATAGCTACCTACCCACCTACATCCTTCATTTTCATTACATACTTATGTTCCATCAATATGTCTATGTATGTAGATATTTTTTACTCTCCTAACTTACACAATTAAAATCCATAACTTAAATTTGAATATACATTTGTATACAATTCATTATACTAAGAATCGAGGTAATCTTACCTACATAGGCTTGACGCCTGCATAGGATAACTACACCTAACTAACTAAACCTCAATGGTTACATAAAAGCATAAATTAGCTACATAAAAGTTGTTTGCTATAAGAGCAGGTTCGTACGATCCAGTTGTGCATTTTATTTTGAGTTGAACCAGGGTCATTGGATGTTCGATATGTAAGCCCGAGATTTCAGATATCCGGACAAAAAGACTCAAGCTAAATTAGGCGAAAGCGCTGGATACTTATATCGCTCCGTAAGGAGATGAGGTATCTAGGGAAATGTTGTCACAAAAGATTCATTGAAGTACGTGCCATATGGGCTATGGCGTCTTCCTCTAGAAACCAGACATCCCCTACATCTATTTCTTCTAGTTTTGTTAAAAAAAAACTCATCAGAGCTGCTGCATGTTTGCTAACAGAACGCCTGGGAAGAGCCATCTCGTTTACGCACATGGTATAAAACATTAGATAGCGCCACTCAGGGCCGGCCCAAACATATGTGCAGGATATGGGAATGCACAGGGCGCAACATTCTAGGGGCGCATTATCATGAGCAAGTAAATACAATTGGATCTGGCGAAAACAATTACTGGCATTTCCATTTTAACCACAAGACTTAGTCAAATAATCCCAAAATAACATCCATCCCAACTTTGCTAAATTATTTGTTGCACACTAACTAACATCACATTCATTCTTGCTTTCATATTTTATGGGTTAACATGTGCAACTTCATCTTTTCACGGCTTAATATCGTAGCACAAATTTGATTGCTGAATTTTTGTTTGACATACTATTTGCTCAGTATTAGAGTATAACTTATAAATATCTGATCTCCATCGCACAGTTTGTTATCTGCTCGCTTAACCAAAATTATAATTTAATATTGTCTCCATTAACTAGTACCGTGCCGTGCTTGCTTAAATTCCAGCACAATGAACATATGAAATTTATATATTTTTTGGGTTATTTATTTTGCACAGGGCGCAAGTCTGGCTTAGGGCGGCCCTGACGCCACCACACCCTTATTTGGATTCTGGATGGCGCGCCTTTGAAATAAGGAAGTTTACTGTAGAAAATACAATACATATTTTTCGGGAAGAGAGAATGAGAAGATACAAGCGTAGCCTTAAGAAATGCATACGAAGAAAATTCTTCAGAAGCAAATACCAAAATCTCAATGAAAAACCATCAATGTTTTCTAAGAAATCGATTTCTGGTATCTAGTCACTTATTGAGAAAATTTGAGAAAAAATTCCTGACAAAAGCAAAAATATTCCATAGTGAGTTCATTTACCGATTCTTGCACATAAATAATAAACAATTAAGACTAACTGCACAGCATAGCCAATCTTTCATTCCCAGTCTCCATAAATTATGTAAATTTTCTTATTTATTATTCAACTACACACACACACACAACCAAATTCTATACGAAGAAAATTATTGTATTCTCTTGTCCAATTCCAATCACCGAATCTCAGAGCATCATCGACAGGAAATATATACAGGAACCGAACCAGCCGGTTCGGTTGCATTAATTTCAACACTTGTTATTCTAAATTTGAATTGATACCTTCTTCGGTGAGACGAAGATCAAGAGGCGAGTTTGGAAGTTGTAAGGAAATAAGTCCTTAGTTCGCCTAATGCAAATATTCTGCGTATCAGATGACGGACGAACCTTGTCATCTGTCGAAAAACAATCCATTCAAGACATTACTGTGGTAGTTCATCGGTTTCTATGACTAGGCTTGGTCTCGTCCGTGTTCCTCACCTGTCCTCTCGTCCATCGATTGAATCATTTTATTCAATTCAGAATGACATCGTTCATATTATATGCACAAACGTACACGTACGAGTAGATCAATCTCATGGATTTACCGAATCCATTAAGTACTCATGCCTACCTACACACAAATAATGTTCCTATGGTCCTTTCCTTACCTCTTGAGCTCTTGCTAATTATGTATGCCGATATTGGATGCTGGTGGTATGACGATGTCATAAGAAGGATTATGCAAAATTTGTTAGACGAACGATCCGAAGCTCTTGTTGTAATAGAAAGGAATTTCGATGTTATACATAGATGCGTGCTAATTTTATATGAGCAATGGGATACCTATACCCACATAACTAAATATCTGCGTGGAACGCAAGTGAAGCTAGGATAATAGTAAATTTCTAAACCCTTAACTGAAGTTGAAGGCGTAATAAATATGCCACTATATAGGCGCTACTAGCACTTATGTTGGCCCCATTGTGTTTTGTGTTTTCCATTTGGAAATTGCTTATCGAGCGCGGAATTAATTTTCCCGCATTAACTGCATAGGGAGTTTTGGGCATTAAGCGATTCAAATGCAGATAAGGCATACAAGTGATGCACCGTTGTTATCGTTTATTCTCGACATGGTTAACAGAGATTCAGAACTCAGAAGCTCTCGCACAAATTGGCCAGCTGTGCGTGTGAAATATCAGACGTGGGTGATGCTTGACCCCCAGTCTGTGGAAAATTCAAATTATCTTCGATGCCACTATACAGACACCGGTTATTGTAAAGGGTGTTTTTTTTTGTAGGATTGCATTTTAAATAAAAAATATTTTTAATTTAGTATGTAGTGTAGATAATGGAATTCGCAACATTTTATTCCCGGCAAGTTGGGTGATTTTTTAAACTCAATTAATTACTCTGCTGGTAATTATGCATTATTTTGTTATCTTCTGTACTTTTGGAAAAACCATAAAGTTTAATGACGTTTTGTTCTTAGGGTAGACGTGCATACATACGACTGAAATATTGTCGTTGTGGCAATACTTTAGTTCTTTTTTGGTCGACATAGAGTTATATTTCTTTTTGCGGTTATGAATTTCACTATAAGATTGCCAGTAAAAAGATTACTGTCAGTCTAAGGGACACCACAATCGACGGTGTCGGACATAAATAAGCGGAACATAAGTTCAAAATTATTATATGTAGCTTTTACATGTTTTCTTCGATGCAAATACTGGTATTTATTTGAACCGGTTTTTTCTTAGCTAAATACTAGTAGGTCATGATATATCATGAACTCAGCCGTATGTCATATGGCTAAAAAAACAATGTTGTAAGAATACCGCGCCGAGCTCTTGAAAGCTTATATCGCGTGCATCGTCAGAATAAATTATAAATTTTCAAAATAAATCGAAAAAAAAAATTTTATTCAAAATAGTTTGCATACACCCAAACTGGACCCACCACAAATCCTATAATTGGACCAAGCAAACGCCGAACCGTTTATACAACGCCGTGAACTTTATATACCTATATGTATGCATCGCTGAAAATTCGCCAATTATAAGACACTCTGTGTACATTGTGTACAATTTCTGACCGAGATGAGAAAAAATAAAATGCTCGACTGAGTCGCACGTACTTGCTCCTATGTTCGATCACATTATATGCAAAAGATTATTAATAAAATGGCTAAATATATTTTTAAAGTTTTTCACTTAATTTTTTTATACAAAATTCTCAAGCTTTTCTAAAAAAAATTGGTATCAACATTTTAAATATTAAATAATATAAATTCAAAAACAAAATTTCAAAAAAAATTGGTTTTCGAAATATTGAATTTTCAAAAAAAACCATTTTTTTTTTTAAATCCAAAAAAACTATTTGTCGAAAATTTTGAAATGCAATACTATTTAGAATTTGAAGGAGCTCCTGTATAATTTTTTTTTGTCGAAATCCGGTGAGCCGTTTATGAGAAAGTGGAAAATCAATAAAGTGGTTGTATGGAAGGTACTGTTAATAACAAAATATTTTAGAAACTTTTTTGGTCGAAATGGAGACCATACCCAAAGTAGTACACACACCAATTTTTATCAAAATACTTGGAGCCGTTCTTGAGATAATTAAGATGGTAGACAAAATTATATGGCAAGTACCGTTATTTTTTGGCCTAAAACATCGATTCAAAAATCTATTTTGGACAATCACCTAAAACGCCTAAGAACAAAGTTTGAACCAAATCGGTTCCGTCGCGTAGGCTGTAGATCGTTCTACAGACAGACAGACGGAATTGCGGGACCCACTTTTTTGGTGTTCTCTATGATAGTAATGTCATGTTTGATTGTTAGAAAAAAAAAATTTTTTTACGAATATAACTTGCCTTATAGTACCTATAATCGCAAATAAGAACTGCTATGATGTCGAGTATTTTTACTTGCGATAGACATAGGTACTATAGGGCAAGTTTTGCATTTGGAAAAAAATCGAACTCGAGATTTTGATCAAACTTGACATTACAATGATGGAGAACACCAAGAAAGTGGGTCCCGCAATTCCGTCTGTCTGTCAGTCTGCCTGTACAACTAAACGGCTGAAACGATTTTCTTCAAACTTGGTAATTAAGCGCTTTAGGTGATTGTCCAAAATAGATTTTGAATTGTTGTTTTAGCCCCAAAAATAACGGTATTTACTATACAATTTTTTCTACCATCTTAATTATCTCAAAAACGGTTCCAACGATTTTGATAAAAATTGGTGTGTGTACTACTTTGGGTATGGCTTACATTTTGGCCAAAACAATTTTCTAAATATTTTGTTATTAAAGGTACCTGCTATACAACTATTTTATTGATTTTCGACTTTCTCATAAACGGTTCAACGGATTTTGATCAAAATTTTTATACAGGAGCTGCTTCAAATTTTAAATAATACTGCATTTCAAAATTTTCGGAAAATAGTATTTAGAAATTCAATATTTCGAAAACGGGTGAACGATTTATTCTGAAATTTTGTTTTTGAATTTATATTATTAAAAATTTAAATATTTATTGTACTTTTATTCTTGGTACCTACTATTTATTAGGCAATTTATGCATTCGCCGAAAAAAAAAGTTTTGAGATAACAATCAAACATGACATTAGGATGATAGCGAAGACGAAAAAAGATGGACTAAAAATTCTGTCCGTCTGTATGTCTGTCTGTCTGTGTGTATGTATGCATAGACACCTACAGTCCAAACGGGTGGACCTAATTGCTTCAAACTTGGTATATAGAGTTTTTTGGATATTGTACAGTGGGGAAATTGAAATTTGTTTTGGCTCAAAAGATAACGGTACCTGCCATTTAACCGGTACGTTAAAGCCTATTTTTCTCGAAAACGGTTCTTAAGATTTTGATTTAAAAAATCAGCGCAGCTTTTTAGGTACGACCGATCATATGATTGAAACAAAAATTATTTTAATGTTTAAAATGGTACTTTCCATAGGACGGTTTTTTTTTATTTCGACTATCTCATAAATGGTTCGACCGATTCTTTCGAAATTTCACAAATATGTATATAGGTTTAGGTTGTCCAATTTAAACTGCATACCAATATTTTTAGTCAATATTTTTAAAAGACCTAAGGTCTTTTAAATGCAACCTGAATTGCACGGCACTAGTTTGGCACAGTGGATTTGGAACCAGGTATTGACTGTCTCATTTTAACCCATGGGCGGCATCCAATTAAAATTGGAGGTATAGAAAAAAATGCGCCTAGCATGGGGATCGAACCCTCATGTCTTAGTTAGCAATCAAGCACTTTATCCACTGCACCATTGCCATTTTTTAAATTTCTTTTTGTAGTTTTAAAAGCATTTCTTAAGAAATTTATATTTTGAAAACTGCTCAATAATTTTTTTTTTAAATTATAGTTATATGTATTTGCTAAATGCCTATTAATTGGCGTTTTTGAATTTTTTTTTAAATTTTATTCAAAAATTTTAAACAATTTTTTTTTCTCAAAAACCGCTCCAAAATTAGGCCCACCCGTTTGGGCTGTAGGTGTCTAGTCTCTAAATATATTCAGACAGACAGATAGACAGACATCATCGTAATGTCATGTTTGATTGTTATCTCAAATTTTTTTTTACTTAAGTAAAAATCGGTTGCTCTTAGAAAAACAACCTTTATATTTTACAAAAAATCAATATCTCTCTTCCTAAGTTCTCAAAAACTAGACCAATGTTAAGTAACGTGTCTACACTTAGACTTTTCAAATCCAAAAAGAGAACTGTTTTAGGTCATGAATATGTACCTAGAAAGTCTATAAAATATTTTGTGGTCTTTTCGAAAGACACGGCACAATCGGTTAAAAACACAGCAAAATGCTTTGTATCCGTTTTTACGCTTCACATAACTCCTAATTAAGTTTGCGCTTAGATAAAACTTTTAAGCATCCGAAAAGTTAAAACTTTGTGCGAAAGTTTTCGCAGGATAATATAATCGACTCTCACTTGGTTGCTGGCAATAAGAAACGGCATGCAGCAGACAGAGTATTATAGAGGTTAGGATTGAAGTGGATAAGTTTTTAGGGTAAGCGTAAGGTAAGGTAGGCTAGAGAAGGAACAATGATATTGAAATTGATACACCAATGCTGATATGCTCAGTTGGTTGTTGGAGCTTAGAGTTCACTTAAACACAAAATGTGTTTAGTTGATTTCCAAAGTTCTAAAACATTTGTTTCGTGATATCTATTATGTTCAATAGGAAAAGGACTAAGGTGTGTACATAGGCTGTACATAAGGTTAAGTTGCTTTAAATGCTAAACTGAAGTGTACTTTAGGAAATAGTTTTTGTATATTTTTTTTTTCACTTAATATACATTATGCTCTGATAAATATTGACTAGTATGAGAAATTAAAATAAATAGCTAAGGTATGATTGTTTTAAATATTTATAGACTTTATAAGTTTGGTCTGACGAAAATATATTTTACAGTCCCTTAACTCCTTGTCATTTTCTATTAAAATTTGGGAATCGAAGTCTTTAACGGAAATCGATATTACTTGGTGCTTTACATTAAAAATTCTACGAGGAATAAAATGTAGGGTAAGAATTTCCGCAGTAAATCAATAAATTTAGTATATAGTGACTTATAATCGTCAAAGTAAAAAGTAGTTTTTGAATCAAGATTTACTCTTGGAGAATTTATTATTTTCACATAATTGATAATTAGCTGTTGAACGTAATGGTTTTTAAGCGCAGGGTAAAATAAGTATTCGAAATTCAACTTCGTCTTCGGTCCCAACGCTCCTCTCTAATGACACCCATTTTGTCAATAGTTCTCGTGGAAAAGCGATTTTGGATTTGAGGGCGTAAACGATTTCATGGGACGAATCTTCTTTCGCACTCGTGCAGTTGATAGAGTCCACAAAGACATCGATATACACAAGTCCGCTGCATGAATCAAAGAAAACAAGATTACGACACTTCTTTGTTTTACTTATTTTATTGACGTCACCAGAGTTCGAAACCTATTAATCCACAAACAACAAAAATTTGCAAATTTTTGCTCTCTGGTGACCTCAATAAAATAAGAAACACAAAGAAGTGTCGTAATCTTGTTTTGTTTGATTCATGAATCCGCTGGCCCGGATAGTATCCCTCCCATCGTTCTGAAGAGGTGTTCTTCAACCCTCCAAAACTACTGTGTAAGCTTTTCTATCTACCCTACTTTTCGAGTGGATGGAAAACAGCATTTTTCCAGCCTGTCCCTAAAGCGAATTTTTTTCACCCTCTAACAACCGGCGAATTACAGCTACGTCTCTTCTTTAGAAGGTCTTGAAAACGCTGATTAATTATCAGCTTACAAAATATCTTTAAGAATGAAATCTCCTTAATGAGCGGCAATATCGCTTTCGTATCATTAGGTCCACTGGTGATCTGATATTATATCTCACCTAACACAAATCTTTAAATCGTTTTGGGCAAAGTAAGATTATTGCGCTTGATATTTCAAAAGCATGTGATAGAGTTTGGCCTTAAGCTTTCTTATCGAAAATGCGTGAATTTGGTATCGATTAATCTCTTCTTCGTTGGATTAGAAATTATCTTTCAAACCGCTCAATACATGTTGTGTTGGACGGTCTTAAGTCTGATATTGACAAAATGGTGTGTCCCAGGGCTCCGTTTTAGCGCCGACCCTATTTTTCATTTTCTTTAATAATCTCTTACCTGACGGAACTTCTAATCCAGTAAATTGTTTTGCTGACGATCTCAACTTTTCATAATCGTATGCTCATTAAATTCTAAAACGACAGCGTTGTACAATGGGAAATAAAAAACCGCGTAGAATTTAATATTTCGAAAACTCAGTGGTCTCCTATGCCGCTATCCATTAACGGCACTTGTATTGAGGAAACCGATCAGATTTCAGTCCTTGGTACAACGCTACAAAGTGCTTGGGCTTTTTTCAAAGATGCAAGAAATTCTTCTCCCCGTCTGATCTGATGGTAATCGCCCCTTCATTCTTCCAAAGAATAAGTATTACTCTCATATTTGGGCAGGAGCTCCCAAAAGTCATTTGAATCTTTTGGATAGAGTTCAAAATTGAGCTCTAAGTGTGATTGGCGATAGAACTATAGTAGAAACATTTACATCTCTAGAACACCGTCGAAATGTTTTATGTCTCTCATTATTGTATCGCCATTTATTTAAGCAATTTTCAAGTGAAATAGCAAGTTACATTTCTCCCCTTAAAATATTCAAACGTAATACTCTCGCTTCTACGAATGCACATCAGTTTACCCTTGATCCCAAATTCCGACGTAATGTCAAGTACAGATATTCTTTCTTTAGCCGTTCAACGAAAATGTGGAATAACTTACGCGGCTCTATTTTCCCCTAAGTCAACACATCACAAGTTCTTCAAAAATAGGTGTCTATTTTCAAAAAAAAAACTGCTATTTAAATTTTGGAAAATGTCCGCTATTCCTACTGAGGTGAATTTCGTTTCCCCTTAAATTTTGTCTGCACTCATAAGCCAACCCCGGAATAATTTTTTCCCAGGAAAAAAAATAGTACCTATGAAACGACAGCGAAATTTCTCTAGAAAGCTTAATCCTAAGCTTTTCACTCATCACGCTCTCCATGTTCAAAGGAAGGAAACGTTTCTAGTGAAATTTGTATTTACAATAACCAGTATCACGTAATTGATATATTGATTAAAATATATTCATTGATATGTGACACATATTTAATAAATTCTACTATAACATCTACCCGTTCATTTATAAGAAAAAACCGTCTACGTATGAATGAGTCGACAAATACCAGAAAATATTTTTTATTTACCAATACTTCAACTGGAAAATTATGCAAAACTCAATCTTTGATAGACTTTTATTAGGAATTTCGAAGGGAAATACAGATTGTATTCATTCGAATCCGTAATAATTAATTTCTTCTCAAGAAGATACTCAAATAAATTCCGAGGAAAACTATACAATATCATTCACATTTCCGATTTTCGACGGGGGCAAAAACAATCCTTGGAAAATTTATATCAACACATTATTATTTTCCTTTCCTTTAATCAGTTATAGCTATATTGAAAATTGATTTAAAAAAAAATATATAACAGTCGACAAAGTTCAGTATTTCCCATTCTCTTTGTATTTTTCAACTTTCGGTAAAATATGAATTGAACAGTCACACAACGGAAAACTCAAAAATAGGACCTACTTTAACTAAAATGCCAAAGAAAGACTTTTATATAAATAGTTTTATCTACATTTCGAAAAGCTTCCTTCACGTCATTATTCCAAAATTAAAGAAGGATGTTATCCTTGCTCAACCGAGGTATAATAAGACCTTCTTATGTCGTACCTACCTATGTAGATAGCTGTGATACCTAACAGATGTTAAAATGACAAAAAATACTACTTATGGTTTTTTTTTTGTCGAGGACACTCGGCAGAATACACAAAATGGTTACTTACAAGCCCAGAAGGATTTATTAAAAAAAAAAAACTAAAATAGGAAACCATCTGGGGATAGTTTTCTGTCAATGGCAATTGCACAAAATCTCATAATAAAGTTTTGGTTTTATTTTTTTTTTGTTCGGAGTGAGTTAGTTCCGGCTTCCCTTTTGCAGGATGATTTCACTGAAATGGGTAAAATAACTTTTGGGAAATATTTTTGACAGTGGCCTTTTGAATTTTATGGATTTTTTTGGTCCGCTGGACTCCGTCGGCGGAGCTCCGGCCTTGTGGTGGCATTGAGCCGAAACAACCCAATTTTAAAAGCCACAGCATGTTGATTTTTTTTTTTGATAAAACAGAACTTTTTTTTGTAGCTTACTTCAATGACGTCCTCATTAATCCATTAAAACTATAATAGATGTGACTTTTGCTCTTTTATATTGTAAAGGTAAAAACAAAACTTTAAAAAAAATATTCATCTAAGGTGAAATTTTACTCTAAATTTGCACTGGACTGTACTGTATATGTTTCCATTGAGTAGGTTCAGTGGTAAGAGATACTATACATATTTATATAATAGCTATATACAATCGAGTACCATTTGATATATCGACTGCTTTATACATGTTAAGCTGTCTTCGTATTAATGTAAACATTCAAATGTATCATGGTAACTCTTCTTTTAATTACTCACAACATTAATTCAGCAGCTCATCAGGCCCGCCTTCCAATAATGTTTGGATGGGGTTTTCAGACCTCCTTAAGCAATAAATGCTTATGAATTTCAGTGGAACAATTTTGCACATCATATTAATATTAATTTGCTTATTTCAATAAACACATCCACCTCCCCCTCGACTGAAAATGAAAAATAAATGGTTATACACGTTAAAAAAGAAAGGAGAAACAAAATTAAATTCTTTTAAAAATATGAACATAATTTTATAAAAATTGCAAAAAATAGTTAGAGCGGTTTAAGAAAAAATATTTAAATTTTAAATATGATGCTTGTAAGACCTAAGGTTTTTTAAATGCAACCTGAATTGCACGGTTCTATTTTGATGGATTAGAAAGTTAGGAATGAATTTTGTAGAACTAGGTTTATATGTATTATCCCATTATAGCCTACATGTGAGGTGTGACAGCCAATTAAAACTGGAGGTAAAAAAAGAATGCTGCCCAGAGTGAGATGTATGTAGCTATACAATTTTGAAAACAATTTTAGGCAAACAATTTTAAACGCCATCTTAAAGTTATTTATTATTAACATACTCGTACGCAGCTATTTGAGTTTAGAAAATTATTACGTAGCAAATTTTAATTTAGAAAAAAACGTAGGGACTTATTTTTGAAAAATCGATAAACAAAATTTATTTAAGCCAAATTGACGATTTTTATGACCTGTAGTCGAAAATGCGTATCGCCCAGGAACGATAGTTGGGCTCATCAGTTAGATGCTATCGTACCCTTCTAAGACGCAATGTTTTTCGGTGGATGATTACCGACTCTTATAAAATTTGCAGCATTTACATACTGGAAATTATATTATTTGGCGAATTTGGTTAAATTCGTGCACCTAAATGTATGTTATGCCCCGTTGTCTGGTCAGTAATAATTTTGAAGAAAACGCAAATAATTTTTTTTATATATTTTGCGCGCACTAAAGGGATTTTGGCTACCCTTAATATGATCATGCACAGTGTGAGCGTTAGGAAAATAGGGAAGGATTTGAAAAGAGATTCCGATGTAAATTAGTTTTGAAGCTTAGAATATAAAAATGGGAGGGAAAAATCGAGCATGGTAAAGCATTCCACATTCGTGTTGTACGGCTAAAGATAGAATCTCTGTTGTTCACAGTACGCCCGAAATTGGACTCAAGGGTAAACTGATGAGCATTCCTAGAAGCGCGAGTATTACGGTTGAATATTTTAAGGGGAGGAATGCAACTGGCTCCTTCGCTAGAACACTGTTTATAAAAATACCGATAAAATAGCGAAATACATGAAACATTTCGACGATGTTTGAGAAATGTAAATGTTTCTACTATAGTTCTATCGCCAATCATTCTATTTTAGCTCTATTTTTAATTCTATTCAAAAGATTCAAATGAGTTTTAGGAGCTCCTGCCCAAATGTGAGTTATACTCAAATTTTGGTCGGATGAAAGCCTTATGGATTACAGCCAGGTCAGATGGTGAAAAGAATTTCTTGCATCTTCGAAGAAAACCTAAGTACTTTGCAGCGTTTTTGGCGACATAGAATATGTGTTCATTCCACAAGAGGTGGTCTGTGACGCACATACCTAGGACTGAAAGCTGATCGGTTTCTTCGATGCAAGTGCCGCTAATGGATAGCGTCATGGGGGTGGGTTCTGCTTTAACGACAGAAGACAGCACTGAGTTCTTGAAGCATTAAATTCTACGCTGTTTTTTATTCCCCATTGGACAATGCTGTCGAGATCAGAATTTAATGAGCTTATCATACACTGCCGTTGCAGTTCCACATCCGAAGAACAAGGAGGTGAATCTGAAAACGAATATGAAAAGCTGAGAGTACTATCGTCAGCAAAACAATTAAGTGGATTAGAAGTTCCAGATAAGAGATCATTAATGAAAATGAGAAAAAGGGTCGGACACAATACGGAGCCCTGGGGCACACCAGCCTTTATTTTGTGGATATCAGACTTGAAACCGTGCAATATAACTTGTATTGAATGGTCCGAAAGGTAATTTCTAATCCAACGAATAAGAGATTCATCGATACCAAATGCACACATTTTCGATAAGAGAGCTTTATGCCAAACTCTAACAAATGCTTTTGAAATATCAAGCGCAATAATTTTACTTTCTCCAAAACGATATAAATATTTGTGCCACTGTTCGGTGAGATATACCATCAGATCACCAGTGGACATATTGCTACCAATACCATACTGCCGGTCATTAATGAGCTTTCGTTCTTCAAGATATTTCTTAAGCTGATAGTTAATCAGCGTTTCCATGACCTTGGAAAGAAGGGACGTAAGTGCAATTGGATGGTAACTAGAGGATGAGGAAGATTCGCCTTTTTAGGGACAGGCTGGACAAATGCTGTTCATCACTCGAAAAGAGACCTGTAGAACAGGACAGATCGTAAAGCTTACGCAGTGGTTTTGCCAGCGTTGAAAAATGCCTCTTCAGAACGATGGAAGGGATACTATCCGGGCCAGTGGATTTGTGTATATCAATATTATTTTTGGTTTTATGGACTATGTGGATTAAAACCAAATGGACGATATTTATGACATTGCGTCTTAGAAGGCTACGATAGCATCTAACTGATGAGCCCACCTATCGTGCCTGGGCGAAACGCATTTTGGAATACAATTCATAAAAATCGTTAATTTGGCTTTAATCCACAAAGTCCACAAAAACAAAAATAATATTAAATTATTAGCTTCAACAAAAAAAAATTATTTATTTAAAATAAAAAACAAAAAATATTTTTCTTTTTGAAAATTTAAATAAATAATTTTAATTTAATGTTAAAACAAATAGTGTAAAAAAGTCAAATATATGAAAATTTGTTCTATTGAAAGTGCCGTTAATAAGAACGCAAAATAATATATTTTTTCACTTGACTGCACTAATATAAAAAAACACGTATTTTTGATCAAAATTCTCGGAGCTGTTTTTGAGAAATACACTTTTTTCTTAATTGTTTTTTTTTTTTTAATATTAGTATGATAGTTTTTTAGCTATTCAAGATGGCGCAGGGAAAGAAGTAGAGATGTGGCGGATATCCGGTAAGTATTCGGTATCCGGCCTATCCGACTACTTTTATAACATCCGGCCGGAGCCGAATAAATTTTTTTATCCGGCCGAATACCGGATAGTCGTTTTTTCAGTAAGAAAAATTACAAAATATTAAGCTCTGATCAGATTGCGTTTATTTCATATAATAAAGATAGGCTATCAGCAAATTAATATTGTACGTTTTCTACAGCCCCATTATGGTGAATGTAAATTAGATTTTCTACATTCATGTTTACTTTTATTTATTTATATTTTTATTTTGTGTATTTTCATCAATTAGAGTTTATAATAATACTCAAAGTAGACTAATTAAAAATGCATTTAAAACAGAAAATAATAACGTAATATACAATAAATAATAATTATTAACATTTGTACATAATTAATAGTTTGTTAATTTAATTTTATTATTTTTATGACTTGATGTTCAAAGGTTTTTTCAGGCTATTTTGGTCACTTTCTTCTGTATGCAAATAAAATACGTTTCGTTGAATTTTCCAAACTTCTTCAGGTGTTGTTTATTAAAACATGAAATATTAAATGTTTACTAATTATTACCATTTGAACTATATGCCTGTAAGACCTAAGGTCTTTTAAATGCAACCTGAATTGCACGGCAATAGTTTGCACAGTGGATTTGAGAACCAGGTATTGACTGTCTCATTTTAACCCATGGGCGGCATCCAATAAAAATTGGAGGTATAGAAAGGAATGCGCCTAGCGTGGGGATCGAACCTACAAGTCTAAGTTAGCAATCAAGCACTTTATCCACTGCGCCATTGCCACTCGGTTTCATTCCAACGACTAAAAATCGTTTTTCATTGTTGCTCAAAACAAGTGGTTAATATTGTCTTGCAATCCATTGTGTCTTATTGTAAAATTAAAAATAATTAACAAAAAAATCAATGTAAACTTCTAAAATTTCGTGTCAGAATAAACAATCGACCCAACATAATAGACCAGGATCCCATGGCCGGCAGACATACGTCATTTTATCATAGCTGATTTTTTCTATGAATATATACCAAAGTAGAAAAGAACCAATGGACATTCCGAATTTTCAAAGCTGAGGCTTTTCGGAGATATGCAGTATTAACAGTCTATACCCAACTACGTTATTTTATCAAAGCTGATTTTTTTGTGTGTTTAAGAGGATGAATATGAATGAATATTACTATGGAGTTGTTGCACTGCGACCCTGAGATCTATTGTGCCCCCGTCAAGAGCTGAGTGAGGATAGCTCATTTTACAGCTCTTCCTCCAAATTTATTTCCCCCATGAATTTGAATATTTGAAGTATTTTTAGAGTCACTCTCTTCCACCTGGTATCGTCCAAGGTGTTTTTTCCTTTGATGAACAAGTGCATCACAATTGCCCAGAATATGGTCCGGCTCTTCCTCTTTTACGAGTATATCACAGAACTTGCATGTGGCACTACTTACTAAGCCAAGGATGTTTAGATGTCTTTTTAATTTACAGTGTCCTGTAGGGAGACCCGTTATTATTCTGAGGTTGTTCCTGCTTAAGTTTATACAGTCTGTGAAACGTTGTTGATTATAATTCCCAAGTAGTAGTTTGGACTGTCTCAGTTTGGGGAGTTTTATCCAATTGATGGATCTTATGGCCTCCTCTTCTATTTTGATTTTATTTCTAATCACATTTTCTCCTATTCCGCAGTATGGTTCAGGCCCAACTAAGGGAGTCGACGCACCTATTTTTGTTAAGGAGTCTGCCTCCTCATTGCCCTGGACACCTACGTGGCCAGGTACCCAATGAAGTGTGACATTATTATTTTTGCCAAGTTCATTTAACCTGCCTACACATTCCCATACCAGTTTAGAGCTGATAGAGTCAAAGCCTTGAGTGCGGCTTGGCTATCGGACATGATTTCAATATTTTGTTTATTGTAATTTCTTTCGAAGTTACGATCTGCACATTTTCCTGTATCTTGTACTTCAGCTTGGAAAATACTAGTAGAATGTCCCATCGGTATGGAAATTTTGGTTCTTGGTCCCTTCCGATGTTTTCGATCCATCAGTGTACCACTTGATGCTGTTTGCTTTCAGAGCTTAGTTAACAGTTTCCCCTACCCACTCTTTCTTGTTACTTAACTTCGTTTGAAAGTTTTTCTCGAAGTTATATTTTTAATCGTACCATCTCTTAGAATGTCACTAAGGTCTGTTGCTGAAGACTTCTGAATGTTGTCTCTTTCCCTGAGACCTATACATTTGCCAGTCCCAGTTCCCTCTTTGGCAAATCTCATAATGGCTCCCTTTGTAGCACTTCCAATAACCTCATGTAGAGGAGACAGATGAAGTATAACGTCCATGGCTGATGTAGGGCAGGTTCTCATTACTCCAGTTATGACTAAGCATGCGAGCCTTTGTACTTTCTCTAGGGATTTCCTAGTTGTTAACATTTCGGTTCGTTTGTGCCATGCGACCGCACCATGGGTCTTACCATCATGGTGTACATCCATCTAAGGATTCTCGGCTTGCAACTCCAAGGTTTGCCTGCAAGTCTCTTGCATATCATTAGGGCCTTTGTGGCTTGCCCGACGGTTGATTCTACATGTTTGTTCCAGAGGAGTTTACTATCTAGTGTGATACCTAGGTATTTTACCTCCCTCTTAGTTTCTATTACTTCGCCAGCTACCCGGATAGGTTTCATGTATGGAAGAAGTGTTTAAGAGGATAGAGTCTCAAACTTTGTTTGACACTTGTCAAACACCTACAATGCGACTGCATATCTCCGAACAGCCCCAGCTTTGAAAATACGGTATATCCATTCGATCTTACCTACTTTGGTATCTATTCACAGAAAAAAATCAGCAATCTGGCAATGGCAAGCTTTATACTTTGAGGAACGCTTTAGCCCTATTTAAGATTTTAACCAAATCCGAATGCTTCAGGTGAGACTCAATTTTTCTAGGTAAGATATACTGTTGGAATATTTGTTATTTTCTCACGAGAGGCAGTATTAGGATTGTTTTTTCAGGTACATTGGCAGATATTCGAACTTCAGATCTCTGCTGTGCCAGTCCGACAAACAACTGAACTTGTGAAGGTAATTAGGGATCTTAGTTAAATAAAAAATATTTTTCATTAGTTAACTTGAACTTAACCCTGAAAACTGACCCCTTGCAACCTTTATTCAAAAAGACATTGATAGCCTAAAACAAAGTATGTACTCTGCATTCTATTAGAACGGGTAGTAAGCACAAAACTTTAATCCCTAAGTTGATTACCTAAAATAAAAAAAGGACACAAAATTAAAGAAAAACGTTAAGCACTCTATTCATATATTTCTATAGATATCTTATATACATCCATGCCACATATAAAATCTACTTTACAACGTGCAAACAAGTCTTACAAATATCCTTCTGACGTTAACACGATTAAGATTAATGTGTGACAAGTGTTTACATTCATAGTTAGGGCAAACGAATTTACGAATCAAAAGCTCTTCATTGTTCACATTTAAGATTCTCTCTCTCTCTCTCTCTTTATATCTCTATATATCTCTATCCATATTCACACTTAAAAGCATTTCACCGCAACCAAACCCTACCGCCCACTTTTATCTTAAGGGCTTCTCCGATGAAGTGCGGTACCGATGCTCTCTGTTTTAGATATATGTAGGTATGTGAACTTAAATGTATATTGTAGCTGCTATACAAGTAATTCCAAGTTGTATAAGCACTTACTTTAACTCGGGGTAAAAGATCTTTCGAAGAATGCAAAGATTTATTTAACTGACAATTGTTCGAGTATTTCAGCAGATGATGCGAACCCTTAGCGTAAGTTTGAGTGAAGGGGTGTTGCCATTGTATTTGTCCGTCATCTATACACTATACCTACTATACATCACACCGGTTATCATTAGAGGTTATATTCCACACAACAGAATGATGCTTCGTTCTTTGTTCTGGCCTTTAGGCCAATCCATTAGGGAACTTACAATTTTATCACATTAATCGACCTTCTATAATATAAGCAAGACATTTCTTGTATACTTATGTACCGTAAGTATACATATCTATAAGTCGGACGGGTACTAACTCAAACGCATATGAACAAACAAAAGCCCCTTGTTAATCATTCTTTAACAGATTACGGACGGGTTCGTCTTACATTAAATCTTTTAATCAAATTTAAAAACAAATGCAAAACAAAAAAAAAAGAGAAAAGAATACTCGAAATAGAAACATCTTCCCAAATGGCACATCTGGGTCTGTGGCCCTGCGTTCTATTTGGGATGGTGCCTAATTTATTTTGTTCTTCTTTTATTTAGTTTTCTCCAGTGGGCCTCACTTTATAGCCGATTAACTGTTTGTGATGCTTTTTGAAAATGCAGACACGGTTACCACTTTGATATTTTGAGACTTGATTTTAACCCATGCCATGTTCCACACAATTATGTCATTGATGGGTGTTTTATTTGCAAGGTTCGTCGCAAAAAAAAATCACAGCTAAATACTCTTATAATAGGTGATTTTTTTGCTACTTGGTTTTTGACGTTTTTATTTTTTGGACAGATCACACATGACAAATTCCACGAACATTTGACATTTCGATTCAGTATTGTTTGCCATTTCATCATGAATAGACTTACGCCTGAACAACGTTTGCAAATTATTGAAATTTATTATCAAAATTCGTGCTCTGTGAAAAATGTGTTTCGCAAGCTACGTCCGTTTCAGCGACGAGGCTCATTTTTGGCTAAATGGATACGTGAATAAGCAGAATTGCCGTATTTGGAGTGAAGAGCAGCCAGAGGCAATTCAGCAGCTACCAATGCATCCCGAAAAATGCACTGTTTGGTGTGGTTTATGGGCAGGCGGCATCATTGGGCCGTACTTCTTCGAGGACGATGAAGACCGCAGGGTTACGGTCAATGGAGAAAGGTACCGTTCGATGATAACAGATTTTTTTTTGCCGAAAATGCAAGAATTGAACTCGGTCGACATGTGGTTCCAACAGGACGGTGCCACATGCCACACTGCACGCGAAACCATGCATCAATTGAGAGGCGAATTTGGTGAGCAGTTGATCTCACGTTTTGGCGCAGTCAATTGGCCACCAAGATCATGTGATTTGACCCCGTTAGACTATTTTTTGTGGGGTATGTTAAGTCTATTGTCTATGGGGACAAGCCAAACACGATTGCTGCCTTGGAAGCCAACATTGAACGCGTCATTGGTGAGATTCCGGCCGAAATGTGTGAAAAAAGTTTGCCAAAATTGGACCTTCAGAATGGACCACCTGAAGCGTAGCCGCGGGCAACATTTAAGTGAAATTATTTTTAAAAAGTAAATGGCAGAAATTGATTTATCGATCCAAATAAAAATTTCATTCACTTTTTGCAAGTGTCTGTGATTTTTTGAATTTTCAAAAACCAAGCTCTTAAAAAATCACCGTTTAGTTCAGGAAAATAAGATGTTCACTTCGAAAAAAGATGCATTTTGGTAGAGAGCTTCATTTTTACGTCCTAAGCATTTTCTAAAAAGTACCCTAATTTTGGAGCAGAGCAAAACATTTTAGAGCGGGGGAAAGGGGTAAAATTCAGACTTTTTTTTTCAAATTACTCGAAAACCATAGGGTTTTTAAAAAAAATTGTTGGAACACAATGTAGATCATGTCATCCTACACAAAAAATATTAATACACTTTCTATCGTACCATTGATAGATTTGGAGAAAAATGGGGAAAAACATCGAGAAGTACATTTAAAAAAACAAAAAAAAAATGTAATACATTTATATTTTTGAGTGGGGAGATTGTTTGCTTTTATTTGTGTTTGGAAAAACATGTTCTTTTAAAAGAAAAGGGAAGGGAATGCTGCTATCTTAAAAATAATAATTTATTTTATTCTGTTCAATAACTCCCAAAACATTTGGTTTTCTTATAATTTTTTACGAACAATACTTCATTGATAGATATAGTAAAATTATCTACAAAATGACATATTTGCGACTTCTGTATGTGAATTCGTTCTTAAGTTATAGCGTACCAAAAAATAAATTGTTCGTCTTTCTGTGTAGAATGACATGATCTACAATATGCACCAACAACTCTTTTCAGAAAAACCTATAGTTTTCGAGTAATTAAAAAAAACTGAATTTTAGCCCTTTCCTCCCTCTAAAATTTTTCTCTCCCCACCAAATTTAGGGTACTTTTTAGAAAATTCTTAAGAAGCTCTGCACCAAAATTCAGCTTTGTCGCTATTTTTTCAACGTAACATCATTTTTTAATCTAATTTTCCTGGACTATTATGCGTGATACAGACTTAACCAACACAAGCATATCGTTAACAACAAACAACAGTCAGCAATTTTTTTTGTTGTTTTTAATAAGTTAAATCATTTTTAGTATGATACTAAAGATACTTGGCTACAAAGAGAATTTTGCTAATTTTAAATCAGTTTAGTATCGTACTATTTTCTTAACATTTTACTAAAGTTAAAATCACAAAATGGCTACTTTATTTTTTAGTATCGTACTAAATCCATATGCCACTTTGATATTTACATAAAGGTCAAAAAGTTATTTTCGCTTACTTTGTTGCACTATTTTAGCGTGTTTAGGTATAGTTTATTAAGAATATAGATTTAGTATGGTGCTAGTTAAAAAGTGTTTAAAATTAGGAAAATATTAGAAAAGTGCTTTAGTATTAGCAAACTGTTAAGTAGTATCATGCTAAGCCCTTGACATCAGGTTGTTTAAAATTTTGCGCCATTGATTCCGCTTGTCATTTTGAATATTAACAAGCACACTTTGCCTGCATTTTTTTTTTTTTTGAGTGTGAACTGAATTTCGTATGGAAAAGTCTTCAGCAATCCACCAGCTACAACGATCTTAGTGTACCTTGGACTTGGTAAATCTTTTGGGTTCACTTCAGACTTCACGACTTATTACTACAGCTCTAAGAAGGGAAGACCCCACCACAACTATATTTTTGTCCAGAACTAAGTTTTCATCTAAAGTTTAATGCGAACAATACTCTTAATTTTTACTTGCGAAGATACCTACTATAGGGCAAGTTTTGCATTTGAAAAAAAATCGAGATCTAGATATTAATCAAACTTGACATAACGATGATGGAAAACACCAACAAAGTGGGTCCCGAAATTCCATATGTCTGTAGGTCTGTCTAGATTGATCTACAGGCTAAACGGCTGAAGCGATTTTCTTCAAACTTGGTACGTACTTAAGCGTTTTAGGCCATTTTCTCAAATACAATTTTTAATCGTTTTCTTAGACCCAAAAATAACGTTACTTGCCATACAATTTGGCTTAACGGCGGCGCTGGTAAATTTAATGGCGCTGTTTTAAATCTGTTTAGGATTTCTTCGACGATGCAAATATTTAGTAATCTACGTATGCAAATCTATTACTCCAGAAAGGCATAGTTGTATTCCTTCCTTCAAATTAACCGTAATTCAAGCAATGCTCCTCACTTGACCAATGAGCTCATACATATTGTCTAGTACCCACAAGGATTTTTTCTATAACCGTACTGCACGAATGCGGAATGAGTTGTGTCCCGAGTGTCGTACGAAATCGCCAACAAAAAATGCCCATCGGCCAAAATGTCCAAAAAAATAAAATCCAACTAGCCCATATCCCCACAGATATATTATACATGGACAAAATCTAAAACGAAACAATATTTGTTCCTAAATCCCCACTGAATCCTCAAATCCCCAGTGCCTGGTCCATGAACATCTTCATTATGTGCACTTAGTTTTCAAAAAAAAAAAATCTAAAGTGATAGCAATTAACAGTTTCTAAACAATCATTTAGTAACTATTAATGCATTATGCACTTTTCAGTCTGACTTTCGTTTTAATGGTGCGTAGTGAAACTTTTCGTGAATTTTTGCTTTCCGTTTTATTTATGACTTTAAGAGAAACTTATTTTGTTTGTACTTTCATTACTATGTATTTGTTCTCTTAAAATAAAAAAAAAATTATTTAGTTTTTGGATTAAATTGCATGCAATATAAATTAAACCAAATATCCCCTTGGCATGGGGGATTTTTGCCCTGGGCATTCTTTCTTTGGGGGATTTTAATGCTGGGGATTTTAAATTGGGGATTTTGGATTTCGGGATTTCACTTTGGGGATCAGCTATGTCTTGGGAAAAATGTCACCTACTCTTGCGTCCCTCTTCTTCTATGCCGTTGTAATATTATTTCATGAAATCTCATTGACAATTAGAGAGCCAGGCAAACAAGACCTATTGTATTTACATTTTCGGCCTGGAATTCCAACTCAACCCGTCAATATACACATGTAAAGGTAAAAAGCACACAAATTTCAGTCGAACTACCATTAAACGTCAAATTATTTCTGTATTTATTTCTACAGAGATGGGAAGAAAATAAAATGCACGACTGAATCATACGAACTTGCTCTTGTAGCTAACAACTTTAATAGAGCTAACCAATGAGGTTTAGTTAGTTAGGTGTGGTTATCGTATGCAGGCTTAAAGCCTATGTAGGTAAGGTTACCTTGATTCTTAGTACATAATGAATTGTCGAATGGATGATTCAAGGAATAGTTACATATAGGTACCTACCTAACCTACAAATGTATATTTAAATCTAAGTTATGGATTTTAATTATGTAAGTTAGGAGAGTAAAATAATCTACATACATATAGATATGGAACCTTAGTATGTAAACATGTACATATAATAACGAAAATTAAGCATGTTGGTGGGCAGATAGCTATTTGCATATAACTTTATAATTTAGGTGCGATATGAATACATAAGATTCATGTTATATTTCAAGATGCATATTATGCATATATATACATATGTATAGAGGCTACATTGTATTTTGTATTCAGAGGCGTACGCGAAAATTCGTAAAAAAGGAATAATAATAAGGTAGAAATAAAACTCCGGAAAATATCGAAAGAGTGAGGGAGTCAGTAGTGCGTTCTCCCCGGCATGGCGTTCGGCTGGCAAACACGCAGCTGCTGTGGGAATTTCTGACACCACTGTTCGACGAATTCTCCATGAAGATCTTCAATTTCATCCCTATAAATTGGCTGTTGTGCAAGAATTAACTGAACGCGATTTTGTTGCCCGCGACGCCATTGCCAACATACCGATTGATATGCTGCAAAGAGTGGAGACGAATTTCTAAAATCGACTTCATCAGTGTATGCGCAATGGGGGTCGCCATTTATCCGATGTCATTTTCAAGACTGCATGAAAAAAAAATTGGGATATTATATCTCAAATAAAAAAAAAATTAAAACAATAATTGAAGTACTTTTGTTTTTATTGACCTTTCAAATAAGTAAGTTTCTCTGGCGCACCCTGTAGTTTGGGGGAAAACAAAGATGCCATTTGAATTCACGGATAAATAAAAATATATCAAAAAAATTAAAAAATCGTTGGAGCGGTTTTTTAATAAATTAATTTTTTATGTATATAAATTTTGAAAACATTTTTAGAAAAAAAAATTCCAAACGCCATTCTGAAGATATTATTAATATACATTTTTTTTGAACATTTTGGTATGCAGTTATATTAGCGATCTTAATTATTTAAATCGGTTCATCCAATGTTGAGAACGTCGAAAATATGAAAAGTTGTTCTATGGGAAGTACCGTTAATAAGTACGAAAAAAAATATTTTTATACTTGAAAGTGGACTGTACTAATTTAAGAACACACACATTATTTTATAAAAATCCTTGGCACCGTTTTCGGGAAATACATTTTATCTTAACGGCTTTTTTTCATTTATATGGAAGGTACCGTTGTTTTTTATTTTAGGAATATAATTTTTTAACTTTTCAAGGTAATGTCAAGGAACTACCAAATACGAAGTTTCGACAAAATCCATTAAGTCGTTTTCGAAATTTTAAGTTATAAACAAAAAATAAAAGTTTTTGTTTTAATTTCCAAAAATTTTTTTTGAAAAATTTTGGATTACAATAATGTTTATAATTTTTAGGAGCTTCGGCGCAAGAAGATTCAAAAAAATTTAATTAACCGTTTCCCATAAAATCGGAAAACAAAAAATGGTACTACTAGAGGTACCAAAAATAACAATTTTTTCCAAAAAAAAACTTACCAAAATGTTGGTTTTCCCTATATTAATGCACTTATTTTTTTTTATAAAATTCGTTTTTATTTTTGGCCCACAAAATTATATGGGAGCTACTGTTATTTGTCGTCTTAAAAAAAATGAAAAAAAAAAACGTGTGGGCATATTACCGAAAAAGCAATACCTACCAAGGTTGAATCAAATCTATTCAACCGTTTAGGCTGTAGACTCGAAGACAGACAGACAAGCTGACTGACTGACAGACAGACGGAATTGGGGGACCCACTTTTTTGGTGTTCTCTATGATCGTAATGTCATGTTTGGTTGTTAGAATTTTTTTTTTTTGCACGAATGCATAATTTGTCTTATAGTAGTAGGTAAAAAATCTAAAATCGATTTCGTAAAATAATTTATTTCGTGAAATTTCCTCGTCTGCATTGGAAATTTCTATTGCATGTTCGATTTTCTGAAAGAAATTATTGCTTGTGGATGCGCACTGGAAAATAAAATTGTCTAATTCCTGTCATTGTTGAATGGGAAATGTATATGTAAATATCTAATGACTTGTCATCTGACTTACTATACTTACTGGACTTACAACCATCTATGGTTATACCATTCTTATATATCAACTAATTTCTTTATTAATTTACATAGGTTCAGAGAGATATATTTTTCGGAGGCGGCAACTGTGAATACAGCTGGTGTGTTGAGCTACTGTACCGAGTAACATTGCTCATTAATCATTTAATTTCATGTTTATTGTTTTTTCTTTTTGTTTATTTTTTCTTTTTTTTTATTTGAGAATGGAAGATCCTGTGAAGATTGATAGAACATCGTCAATTTGATTAGCAGGCACAAGCACACAGAATCTGATAAATGATAATTTTTTTTGCTTGGAGAAAGGGTTTTAATAAAAATTATACTGTCGTGTCGTAATGATTATAATAGATATAATATTTTTTTTTGCAGTTCCTAAACTGGAAGAACAGTAAGATGATTCATTATGAAATGATATAGTGGGTGATTTTTTTGCTACTTGGTTTTTGACATTTATATTTTTGACAGATCACACATGACAAATTCCACGAACAATTGACACTTCGATTCAGTATTGTTTGCCATTTCATCATGAATAGACTTACGCCTGAACAACGTTTGCAAATTATTGAAATTTATTATCAAAATTCGTGCTCTGTGAAAAATGTGTTTCGCAAGCTACGTCCGTTTCAGCGACGAGGCTCATTTTTGGCTAAATGGATACGTGAATAAGCAGAATTGCCGTATTTGGAGTGAAGAGCAGCCAGAGGCAATTCAGCAACTACCAATGCATCCCGAAAAATGCACTGTTTGGTGCGGTTTATGGGCAGGCGGCATCATTGGGCCGTACTTCTTCAAGGACGATGAAGGCCGCAGGGTTACGGTCAATGGAGAAAGGTACCGTTCGATGAAAACAGATTTTTTTTTGCCGAAAATGCAAGAATTGAACTCGGTCGACATGTGGTTCCAACAGGACGGTGCCACATGCCACACTGCACGCGAAACCATGCATCAATTGAGAGGCGAATTTGGTGAGCAGTTGATCTCACGTTTTGGCGCAGTCAATTGGCCACCAAGATCATGTGATTTGACCCCGTTAGACAATTTTTTGTGGGGCTATGTTAAGTCTATTGTCTATGGGGACAAGCCAAACACGATTGCTGCCTTGGAAGCCAACATTGAACGCGTCATTGGTGAGATTCCGGCCGAAATGTGTGAAAAAAGTTTGCCAAAATTGGACCTTCAGAATGGACCACCTGAAGCGTAGCCGCGGGCAACATTTAAGTGAAATTATTTTTAAAAAGTAAATGGCAGAAATTGATTTATCGATCCAAATAAAAATTTCGTTCACTTTTTACAAGTTTCTGTGATTTTTTGAATTTTCAAAAACCAAGCTCTTAAAAAATCACCGTTTACATACATACCTTTATACTTATGGCACAAAGGATAATTTTTTTGAATTTATCATTTTATGTCAGGATAATTAGGCAGGAAGTTTTTTTTTATTAAAATTTCAGTTTTTGATGTTTTAATTAAATAAGCTATATGGAGGTATTTAGAATATACTTCCAATGGCACTGCGAGGATATTTGGTTTTGTTTTGTTTTGTTTTATTTTTTTTTTGTACAAAAACAAAGTTAAATATGATAAATTGTTTGGTAAAAGATTATTTTAAATAAATGTGTTTATTCAAATTCATTTAAGAAGAATGAAATTAATGATATAGAATACATTTATCAATGAAGCTAAATGTTGTTTTTTTTGTTGTGTTGAGTGTGGCCATTGATTTAGTTACTTTTTGAATTAAATATTCTGTCTAATATGGGATGCAAAGGGAGTATTAGTTTTTCATGAAAAAGGGACAACATTACTATCATTTTGACTACAAAATGCATATTGGAAATTAATGATCTGATATAAATCAAATAATGATGATTAAATTCATCGATGAGCTTATATTTAAATTAAATGATTAGACCTATTCTATCATATGTAAAAACGGTATGGTTTAGTTGACCGTTCACGATGAATAGATTACGTTGCCCTACAACTGTTTTGTTCCATACGCCACTTTTTTCGTTTTTGAGTTAGGAAAGGATTCTATGGTAATTTTGTATCTTTCTAAATCTGCGATCAGTTTTGCTCTATGTCTTTTCAGTGCTGAGATATCCAGGTTCGTGTTTGTTCCATATCCACCCAAATCAACAGTTTGTAGAATTGTTTTGTGCCATAAACCATTTTTTGGCGTTTGGGACAAATTTCCATACAATTTTTTTTTTTGTTTTGTTTCGTAGCGATATGGGACAAAGAAAATATTTACGATGTTGAGATTGGTTTGTCCAACGTGCACTTGTTTTAAGGAAAGTTATGTATGTGGGACACTGATGAAACAAAATTTTATATAGAATTGAATTAGTCCATCTCCATTAGTGTTGTGTAAATTTAGAGAGACAGAATTAAGTTAGTCGTGGTGGCTTGACTGCCAAAGGGAAAGGACGAGTGATCACGGATTTTTATAATTTTTTTTTTTAAATGGAATCTCCTTCATCTAAACCTAGTTCTGTGGCAGGTGGCATCCTCGAGTACGTATCTATTGTACTTATTTTGTTCAATTTATTTAAATAAATGCAGGATATAAAATATTTAATTTTTTGTTGTTCAAATAAAGCATGTTTGATGCCTTAAGGGTCTTAGTTCTTCATCTTCATCGTCGGGAGATTTTTCATGTAATGATGTAGACATGCGTTTGTCCAAAAATTTTCTGAACCGGGACATTCTTTGATCCAGGAAGTGGATTGTATTCATGCGGCAATTGATTGGCATTTGAAAAAACGTAGAGATTCATAGTCAAACTTTTAACAAGCATGAATACTGAGAAAGTTGAACTTAAAATCATTCAAATTCTTCCAGAAGATGTTAAAGCGTATTCCATTTCCCCTAACAAAACTGACTTCAGCTAAATACCTTTTTCTGAAGTAAAAATAGTACTTTATGAAAAAAGTGTTGAGTTTGAAAAAAAAAATATAAGAATTCGGTTAAGGAAAAAGATTACAAAACTGTCAATTTAATTGAGGCAACCACCAGGGGTACCCTACCAACACCCAAAAATTTTCTTTATGAAAAGCCAATAACTATATTTAAGACCCCGATATCAATAGATAAGATCAAAGATTTACAAGACTTGCTCCCGCTTATACCAGAAAACGATAAACTATATTTTAGTACGTTGCTTAATATTAAGAAACTTAAACGCTGTGTAATAGATATAAGAGTCTATTATAAAACTTAATTGCGATACCAATAAAACTGCTTAAAAACATTTTTTTTTACATAATTGTGTTATTGTATTTTTTTAAATAAAACTTTGCTAACAAAAGAGATGAAATCCACATTTCTTTTCAAATTTTAGAACCAAAATTCATGATTTCTATGCCTTTCACACATTTTGGTTGAGAATTGTTTAGAGCCATATCCATTTTTCTTGTGTTCCACGTTCCACTGTATAAAAAAAAACAATCGTTTTCAAAATGTATGAGGTTATGACAAAAGCAAAATAAGTCGTCTTTTACGTTAATTACCGGAGCTTCTTAACTATTTGGCAAAACACTTTGAAAATTTGTAGGTGAACTCTTAATACTAACTTCCAGATAAAAAAAAAAAATATTATTTTCAAACAGTTTCTAAGTAAAAAGTATACAAACATTTAAATGGGTTTTTCTCGATAAAGTGAAAATGGCGTATGGAACAAAACAATTATAGGGTGACGATTAGACTAATTGGGGTCTTTTCTTTTAAATATCATTGATAACACGATATAATTAAAAACGGCAAGACCAATTTGGTTAATTTTTGTTGGTGCTGGTACTTAAAACACTTTTTTTCGTAGAAATTTATTTTTTTGGCAAAAAAATGCCAGAAGTATGGATTGAAATATTGGTAGTCATAATTGTTGAGTCAAATAGCGCAGACAGATTTGAATTGTGGCCTAGACCAATATTAAAGTATAATGGCTTTTCTGTCCGGCGAGTTTTGCCAAACGTCGATACCAGTCATTCCAAAATCAAGAGTTGCTGATAAGATAAACGTTAGTTTAGATTCATTGAATTTGAGAAAATACGTGGAAACTGTCAAGTTATAAAGTGGCAATGGCGCATTTAATAATGTGCTTGACTGCAAACTTAAACGTTTGGGTTCGAGCCCCATTTTCTGGATATCAATTTGTTTGGGAATTTTCGTTGGAGCTCCGCCATAACTTGTGTGGCTACGTGTGCACTTGCTCCATCTTGTTGAAACTAAATCCGGCTGAAAGAAATACGTCTTCGGCGAAGTTCTGGGTAAAAAATACTCCTTCAACATCTTTAAATAACGGTCCCCATTGACAGTTTTTGTAACACCGTTTTCTTCAAGGAATTATGGCCCGACAATACACCTTGATGAAAGTGCGCACCACACAGTGACTCGTTCTGGGTGCAGTTCCGTCTCATGGATCATTTCTGTATTAGATTCACTCCATATACGGTAATTTTGCCGTTTAAGCCAAAATGGGCCTCATCAGACTTGAACAAACAATTTATCAATGTGTTGTCTTCTTCGGCCAATGCAATCATTTTTCGGCAAAATTCCAGGCGAACAGGTAAATCCTGAGGGTTTAACTTGCTTGTATTTGGACTTTGTACGGAAACAAGTTTAAGTCATCATTAAGTATCTATTGTAATGACCGTCTGCTAACTCAAATTTGGCCAGATAAGTTTCGAGTCGACACACTTGGATTTGCCTGTATTGCCGATGCAACAGCCACGAACATTGGGATCTCGATGATACGGTCTTCGTTCGATGCGAATGGTATCGCTGCACTATCTAAATGCTTTTTTCAGTATCCCAAGCATTCATTTTGATAAATCTAAATAGTAGCCTATAAAATAAAAAAAAAATAAGCCGATTACTCACACTGAAAAAAAGTTCTTATGTTTTATTTTTGTAGGACGATTCGTGTGCCACCGTGTATAAAAATAAAGACGTAGACTATATGAACTTAAAATTAAAACGTTTATCCATCACAAAAGTCGATCGATTCCATTCTCCGATTGCTCTCGACCTAGAAGATAAATAGCCTATTAAGTCAACTGAGGATAATTTGCGCTTTGTTTTAGATTTAAGTAGGGTACAACTCGTCCTTATATTCAAAAAATCTTATTAAGGAGGAAACTGACGTCAATCCAAAAGTCTGAATCCCAAAATTTTGTAAATCCATCTCGACTGAAAAGGTAAAATATCTTAAGTCGACTAAAGATGATTTTCTATTTATAAGGAACCTAGTTACCATTTCAGAGTAACCTAGACTTGTAGTTATCGTATTCTTCTATCTCACTCCTTTTCCTTTTTATGAAGAAAAATGGTATGGTGACGCAATGTAAAGTATATTAAGAATGTGTTATAATTGGGTAGAGGAGAGGTAAAAAATATTAAGTTGACTTAGGAAATTTTACCACATGCAAACCAAAAAAAGTCAACCTTAAGTCGTTTTAAGATAAAATTCATCAAAAAAATTAAGGAAAAGTGAGAAAAAGCAAATCATCTTATGTTGAAATTAAATGTTTTCATTAAATTTGACCCATCATTTCCTTTCCCCTAAGTAGATACAGGATACCTTACTGTTTGAAAAATAAAAAAAAACACGAAATATAGATGACATAAGATACATTCAATGGCATTTTGGTTTCATATTTAACGCAATGAGCATGCGTTTTACTTAAACTTAAAGTTAAATTGCTGTTAAAAGATAGCGAAAAAAGGATTATCGATCGGTAAACAAAAATAATTGCACGCAATAAAAACATTTGTGATAATATTAAGCTTTTGTTTAGATTTATGTATGGACATCAGTTGTCTAAAATATTCATTTGTTTTGTAAACTATAAAATAAAAAAAATGCAATCTAAACACTTTTTACTTATATCTTTTTTATGTTTGTAAGTTACTGCCTATAAAATCTCTATTATATAAAAATGAATGTTTGTCTTTATGTCCCTTATAGAATTGTTAACTAAGAATTGATAATGTGATGATCTTTAGCAAAGTTGTTAAGCATGAGCCAAAGAATGTTTCTGAACTGGTACGACAAATTTTTGAAGGATGGCGCAACTGGCATTCCAATGTAAATTACGAGGTTCATGTCCGGCTCACATTGAACAAAAAAAGGCTGCGTTGTCTTGCATCCAGTGTTCATCGAGTGTAAATTGATTCTAAAAGAATATCAGCTGACTCAATCAAAAAAAAAACAATTGAAAAACAAATGAAATTTTTTTGATTGCGAGAGAAAGATTGTTGCTATGAATTCACTGTAGTTGCTACGAGCAAAAGTTCGTTTCTATGAAATTATTCTATTACAAGAAATATTGTGTATCACACAGCACTTCAATAATGATATGGAATTGAAACGAAACGCTGCAAATCACAATTCTTTCCAAAGGAACAAAATCTATAAATGAATTGAATAGTTGTGTAATGTCTTTCCTTCAAATTTAATTTAGTTGGTGGCGTAGCAACGCGCGCAGGGATAATATAGATACAGATAATATAATGTGTAGCAATTACTGTGCAGCGGCAATTTTTCGATTAATTCAAAAAGCAAATAGGAAATCAATGCAGATTATCAGACATTCTTGCCAAGAATACTGTAATTCTGTCAGACTAAATTTTTGACGATGTCATAATATAAGATCTACTTTTATCTGAATTCTTTTTAAGTTGATTTTCTGTTATTGTTAATTTTTATAACTCAAATGCGATTAGAGTAGATACTCGTTTGTTTTTGAAATTTAAGTTTTTAAATATAATATATATAATGAAATTTCATCTTATGTCTCAGTTATTTTCACTATATCATTTGCAATTAATCTTATATCGACTTAGTAATTTTGAATATTTTTCAAAATTTTCGAAATTAATAATTGATCATAAATTTAAATCATGCAAACTATCTTTAGACATATCTTGGCTTATAACTAAAAAAAATTAACAATATTTGTTCACGATAAATTTAAAAAAAAAAGTTCACTAATATTTTGATTTTAAATAATGTTTGCTACATATAAGAATTCTGTTTGAAAGGTTTTTTTGTAAACCTTCTTTTTAGAGCTTGTTCCTCTCCTGAAAAATAATAAAAATGGACTTTAGATGTTTTACTTTTTCCTTCGAGCCAAAATTCTGTATTCAATTAATTATTCTTGAAAAACTGAATTTCTGTATTTGAAAATTTTGTAAAAAATGATAAAAGAAAGTTTTTTTTTTTGAAAATGTTTAAAAAAAAGATACAATTTTCGGCTTTTGGTAACGTTAACAGTTTTTTCTGATAAAAAATCTCTTACCTTGCTCGCTTAATGGGTTCCACGAATTTAAATTCCGTTTTTGGGTCCTCTGTCCCGCTCACGCAGTTCCGCCTGTTTGCATAGAATTTGCAAAACCTCGGAGCATTTGTTCGTCAACAGTTTTCTTGGATAGAAGTACCAACATTTTAGTACAAAATGTTTGGTCTGGTTCATAAAATTATAAAAAAACATGCAAAGTGTGGGTGGCAATGGCGGAGTGGATAAAGTGCTTGTTTGCTAACTAGGACGTGTGGGTTCGAACACACGCTAGGCGAATACTTTGCTATACCTCCAATTTTAATTGGATGCCGCCCATGGATTTAAATGAGACAATCAATACCTGGTTCTCAAATCCACTGTGCCAAACTAGTACCGTGCAATTCAGGTTTCATTTAAAAGACCGTAGGTCTTACAGGCATATATTTAAATTAAAAAAAAGTATCTTATCTCAACTTGAGATTTTTGAAGTCAATAGTTGAGAAAAAAGATAAAAATAGGCCGAGTATTTTATGTCATTTGTTGTCATATTTAAAGAGCTTTTTGAAAACCAAAAATAACCGTCTCTGATTCTATTCTAACAGAGTTGTTGTTTTAATTTAGCCGCGTCCAGTTCCTGGTTCACAATTCTGAGGATTAATAAATCTCAATGCCCACCAAGGCCTATCGTTATATGTGTTTTTGGAATAAGTCTTCAAGTGCTGTATTTTTCCGATGGTAATTTTTAACATTGTTTTCAATTGTCCCGAGAAGTAAACAAATATAATATCACTATATTAGACGTGAGTATTTAAAAGAAAGTTACATACATTATAAATTTTTTTTATGATGCCTAAAAAATTGTTGCCAGACACAGTCTTTAAATCAAGGCATTATGTAAAGGGCGTTTCATATAAAATACAATAGCTACCATTGTACTTTTATTTTGACGTAATGTGTACGTTATCCCTTATCCTTTTTTATTTGAACATCTGTTTTATCCATTGACAATTTGCTATGATAGCATTTGAAAATTCAAGTCATCAATTGCTTCTCCGATTTCAAATTGATGCCTAGATTTAAAAGGATATCCATTATGTACAATGTACATTTTTCATCTGATAGACTTTGTATAGATGGTTATATTGAATGTTAAAACTTGTTGAATGTTGGATTGGTTTTTGTGCCTCGGGTTCTTTCAATATTGTCAATAAAGCTGAAGGGTTATTGACTGGAGTAACTTTCAATTGAAAATAACTACCATATATGTTCAACGCAATCCTTTTTCAAAATTTCAATGCCACTCAATGGTTCCCATTATTAATAAAGGTATCGTACAATCTAACTCATTTGATTTGGATCATGTAATAATAAAAAGCATATTTTGGGCTACGAGTATTTTCATTTTAGTAGAATTCTCTTGTTGAGAGATATGGTATTATGTATGAAGAGGCTTAATAGAAACAAATTGCACTGATAAATCGCACATACTTGCTCGTATGTCCTAAGCACAATGTTGTTAGTTGGAAAGGCTAAATAAATTTTTAAGGTAGTTAAGGTAGTTTAATTAAATTGTTTTTTGTTTTTACAAAATGTATTTAATTTTTATATAAAAAAATTAACTATGGCAATTTTAATTATTTAATAATATAAATTAAGAAGAATAATTTTAAAAAAATGCTGCGCCAGTTTTCGAAATATAAGTCCCTGGAACATAAGTCCCAAATTAGTTGTTGGGACTTAATAAGTTCCAACTTTTGTTTGGTGTTGACAGGACAAGCCCCCAGATTGTATAAGACATAAGTATGGCCACATGACACATTGTGAAGTCTTTATTCAAAACATAAAATAGATTTAAAATGTAACCCATAAATTTAAAAACGCTCAGCTCGTAAGAGGAGGGCATGCTGCCCCCTGAAACCTCACTGCTTCTACAAATATAGGATTTGGGGTGGGTTCAAGTTTGGGTGTGTGCAAATTTTTTTAACTTCTTAAAAAGAAATCTTCAAATCGAAAAAAAATTGCATATACATAACCTTGTACCCACCCCAAATCCTATATTGGGCCAAGCAGGGACTTAACCTTTTGTACGACGTGAACTTAATTGCAAAAACCACTTTACACAAGTACCAACCATAGTTGGAAAAGTCCCAAATATTTTTTACCTACCCAAACCCAAGTGAGATATTAGGTCCCAAATTATAAATTTAGGGACTTATGTCTCATCTATGTTGGATATTAGTCCCCAAAAGCAAAATTGTGATTTATGTCCTGGGGACTTATGTTCTTGCGCCATGCAAATCGATAAAATTTACGCGTATCATCCATCAATTGAAATTATATACTCAGACGCCAAATGTTTTATATTAATCATAATATAGCATACAATTTTCATCACATAAATCTGATATCGGTCGATCGAGAAACGTTTTACAGAATGAGTATCCAGACTCCAAGTGAACACTGTTTCAGTGACTTTAGCACAACTTTAGATTAGATTTCCTCTAGAATAATGTGACTGATCTAAGACTTGTTCTGATAAGCTTACCAAAATGTGCTGAGTTCCCTGTTTTGTACAAAAGACGAAACAACAAAATGATCAAAATGCTTTGATCTGTTTTAACATTACGATGTTAAATGAAATATAGAACTACTTTGGTAGCACCGAACGGATCCATAATAATTCCTATTTAACACTTTAGAGGTGTTTAAGTAAATTCTATTGAATGTGACTGATCTTTTTTTTTTTTATAAAAAAGGACTAATGTCACATGAATTTTCTAATCAGACCGAAAACCGATCAATTACGCATTTCAAACCTAGCAGCAAGCTTAAAGTTAAATATATAATATACATACAAATTTCCCTTTTATAATCTTGAGTTAAAAAAATGTAGCCAAAATTAATTTTTAAGAATACTCAATCCAGAGGCTTCCACTGTGTTTGCATTAATTTACAACAAACTTGTTTCGCCTCTGCAAATTTTAAAAATGAAAAAAAAAAACAAATAATAAAAAGAAAGAAGTTATTGTGGAAGGATTCACGCTATAAGCGTTTGCTTGTCTGAATTCATAATTACTAGCCCAATTATTGTAATTGGTTCGAGTGATGAAGGCATATAACGATCGAATATTATTCCAAAATGAAAATCAGCAAAAATGGATTCCATTATCTTACGATATTTTTATACCGCTACACAGTTTATATGCTTTTACAGCTTGTTTTTTTTATTATATATTTTTTAAATTTAATATTGTATACTTAATTTTTGTTTATTACTTTTTGTTAAAGTTTTTATTGCCACCGGAAGCAAAATGAGATATCTTTATGATATGGTGCGATTCATATCTACGCATGCTGTTCGTTTTCGTTGGTTCATTCGTTACAGCGAGGCAGTATACGAATTATGAAAAAACCTCTCTGATTGATTTCGGAATTTGAATCGAATTCAGAATCAGATATTGGCTTCAGTGAAGGCGTATGTATTTTGTATATTAAATGCAATGAAAATATTATAATAATAATTGCATATATTTAATACAAAAAAAAAAACAGTATAGTATTGCCAGGTGTTCCTGTTTCCTGATATTGATGCTCTGATACTTCAAATGGATTTTTTAGCTCGTTTGTTTTTAAAGGGAAATGCTAAAATTTGTTTGTTTCTTTATTATTTACATTTGTTTCATTCTATGTGAACTGATTCACTTATCACATTTGGTGTATATAATGTAATGTTTTTATTTTGTGATATTTTATACTTAATTTTTTTTTGAAAATAAAATAAAATGCACGATTGTTCGCACGTTCTTGTGCTTATGTTCGATCGCATCGTATGCATTCTTAGTAGAAACGGCTAAATATATTTTTAAAGTCGTTTTTCACTTAATTCTTATAGGCACACAAAATTTCTTTAATTAAAAAAAAAAATTAATTGGCATGGTAATTTTAATTATCTAATAATATAAATTTAAAAACAAATTTCAAACCAACCGTTTTCGAAAAATTGAATGTTCACAAAAAGCAATATTTTCTTTTCAAAGATCCAAAAAACTATTTCTCGAAAATTTTGGTATGCAGTAATACAATTTAAAGGATCTCCTATGTAAAAAAATTGATCGAAATGCCTATCCTTTTATGAGAAAGTCGAAAATCAAAAAAATGCTTGTATGGCAGGTACCGTTAATAACAAAATATGTAAGACAAAATTTGACCAAAATGTAGACTTTAAGAAAAGAAGTGCACGCACTAATTTTTATCCAAATCTTTAGAGCCGTTTTCGAGATAATTAAGAAAGTAGAAAAATGGCAAATACTTATGTTATTTTAGAAAACTTTTCATTCGGCTATTTGGGTCACAATTATTTTAGCAATGAAACAAAACTAGTTACATTTACTTTTCCCGACGTTTCCACAGGGATTGCTGTCGTCTTCAGGGGGAACTTTTTATTACATACAAAAAAGAAAATAAGCAATAAACAATTTTATACAACAAAGAAAAAACAATTGATGAGTCACACTTTGGAATATTATATGTAAAAAAATAAAATTTTACATTGTTTGTAGATATATAATAAGAAAATACTTTAAACACTACTTGTTATAAGAAGTTTAGTCTAAAACTGAACGCAAATTGAAAAAGTAAACGGAAGAATTTGGTCTATGTGACGAGAGAGCAATATACCGCAGATATGCTTTGTGTGTCCTGCCTCCGATTCATGTTGTTTTTGTTGTTTAAAATATGAAGTGTTTCAAGAGTATAACGCTTCGAAGTGTTTTTCTATTTGGAGAACTTGGACATTTTCAAAATTTGGAGAATGGCCAAACTCGATAGTATGGTTAGCGAGTGGCGTCGTGGCCGGAATTTTGGTGTTGATGTCTGATTTGTGATTCGACATACGTTGACGTAGAAACTGTTTCGTCGTGCCAATGTAATATAAATTACAGGATTCATCAATTTTACCCTTACAGTTGATCTTATAAACGGTGAGCTTGGTTTTTGAAAATTCAAAAAAACACAGAAACTTGTAAAAAGTGAATGAAATTTTTATTTGGATCGATAAATCAATTTCTGCCATTTACTTTTTAAAAATAATTTCACTTAAATGTTGCCCGCGGCTACGCTTCAGGTCCAATTTTGGAAAACTTTTTCACACATTTCGGCCGGAATCTCACCAATGACGCGTTCAATGTTGGCTTCCAAGGCAGCAATCGTGTTTGGCTTGTCCCCATAGACAATAGACTTAACATAGCCCCACAAAAAATAGTCTAACGGGGTCAAATCACATGATCTTGGTGGCCAATTGACTGCGCCAAAACGTGAGATCAACTGCTCACCAAATTCGCCTCTCAATTGATGCATGGTTTCGCGTGCAGTGTGGCATGTGGCACCGTCCTGTTGGAACCACATGTCGACCGAGTTCAATTCTTGCATTTTCGGCAAAAAAAAATCTGTTATCATCGAACGGTACCTTTCTCCATTGACCGTAACCCTGCGGCCTTCATCGTCCTTGAAGAAGTACGGCCCAATGATGCCGCCTGCCCATAAACCGCACCAAACAGTGCATTTTTCGGGATGCATTGGTAGCTGCTGAATTGCCTCTGGCTGCTCTTCACTGCAAATACGGCAATTCTGCTTATTCACGTATCCATTTAGCCAAAAATGAGCCTCGTCGCTGAAGACGATTATGACGACCATAAAACGGACGTAGCTTGCGAAACACATTTTTCACAGAGCACGAATTTTGATAATAAATTTCAATAATTTGCAAACGTTGTTCAGGCGTAAGTCTATTCATGATGAAATGGCAAACAATATTGAATCGAAATGTCAAATGTTCGTGGAATTTGTCATGTGTGAAAAATCTCTCTTTTAACTGCAAAGCATGCTAAGAAGTTTTTAATATTTGGAATACAGCATTTGAATTTGCCAATAGAGAAATGGCGCAACGTTCTATGGACAGATGAAAGTAAAATCGTATTGTTTGGCGGTAAAGGATCTCGTTTGTACGTGAGGATACCTCCAAGAGCGGAATATAAACCAAAATAAACAAATAATATATTTAAGCACGGAGGTTCAAGCATAATGGTATGTGCTTATTTTTCCTACTATGGATTTGGATATAACCCATCATGAATCAACACGTTTACGTTATGTTACTCGAAAACGTTATGCTCCTTTATGCAGAGGAATATATGCTCCTTTTGTCGGTCTTCCAACAGGACAATGACCCCAAGCACACCAGTATGACGGCTAAAAAATGGTTTGGAAATCATTCAATTAATGTGATGGAGTGGCCAGTTCAATCGCCTGTCCCAAATCCTATTGAAAATCTGTGGGCTGACTTGACGAAAGCAGTCTCTGAAATCAAACCGCCTATTAACACAGCACTCTCGACTGCAGTAAAGGTCTACTGGGAGAATAGTCCGGTAGAAATGTGCCAAAATTTGGTAAATTAATTGACCAGATGTTTTGAAGCAGTAATGGCCAACAAAGGCTATTCAATGAAATACAAATTTTGCTGGACTACTAAAGAATAAAATCATAGAAAAAGATTTTGTATTTTTATGATATTTTAGTTTTATGTTGTGTGATAAAGCAATTGTGCTATTTTTTTACCGCTAATTTATTTAAGTTTTTCAAAAAAAAAATTAATTTTTTTAATAAGTTGATGAATAAAAGTTGGAATTCTTTTTTAAATGTGAATTTTTGGACTTAATATAAGCTTTTCGCATATTCAAAATGTCCCTCAAAATATTAGCTTAAACTTCATTCTTAAATGAAATCTGGTTCTCGTAATGGTGCTATTTTTTTACCGCAGCTGTATATAGTTTTCAAAAAATAATATTTTTTTTTCAAAAATTCAAATAAATATTGTTTTACGAAAATTTGTATATTATGAAGTATTATTTGGTATACAAATTTTATTGTAAATTGGTAGAGCCGCCAATTAGAAAGTCGGGATTAACAAAGAAAAATGGCTGTATTTACATTTATAATAGTTAAAGGGTTTTTTTTTAGAGCCGGATATCCTTAAATATTTCCAATTATTCTCCATTTAATGGCTAGAGAGATTTGCTTTCCAACAGAAAATGAGTTATTTCCCTTATAAGAAATGTATACAGATTTTTTTATCAACTAAAATGTCAATCAGAATTTTATTTTGTCCATAGCTCCAGCTGAAAAATGAATGCAAACCTTTATTATCGACAGCCTTTCGCTTCTGCGTGTGTACTTTTAAACGTATACAAAATGTATTCTCTATTGATATGTTAAATTGGAAATTACACTTGCACTGGCATACTTACTCAAAATAAGTCCTTTAAAAAATTGACTTCGAGGACGAAAGACTTTCATGAATGAATTTAAAAAAAAAATAATTCCACAGCCACCTATAACTATACAACAACATTATAAAGCAGTTCGCCCTTGCATACTCTTTGCTTCACTTATCAAGCCATTTTTATTTCAACTGTCGAACACGGAAGTGGATGGTGTTGGTGTATAACATGTCGTTATAGTCCTTTGGTTGGATTCACGGCGGAAGTCGAAAGTGTAAAATCCGTTCCTTGGTCAGGATGGCTGGCGTTCCAGCGGTAATCGATTTTACATAAATTTTTTAACTGAATTCATTTCCGGTGGCACATCCCATTTCAATATACCCTTAAAGCGAGGACAACATGGGTGATGGAGGGCGGTGGGACGGGGAGGCTATATACTATACAGAGCTGACATGTTGAACTCCTTCTCTCACCAATCATCAGCAGTACCCTTCCGCAAACCATTCCTTACAATGTTCTTCCGTTCAATGGGTTAAGTACATACGACCACTGGGTCATACATACAAATTGCCAGTGACGCCCACTTGAGGGGGAAAATGGACCCCATCGCGTGCATCGAAATTGATTTCAATAATGTGCTCGTTATCGTAAAATTAATAAAATGCGATGCATTGTGTCTTTCTTTCTTCTGTTGTGTCAGCGGTACATTTGGCTACCTCAAGCTCACCGCCCCTCTCCATAGTTTAATGATCCAAATATGGGAGTTGCGGGAAATAAGTACAATATAGATAGGTATATATGCTTGTATATATGTATGCCGATGTTGGTAATTTTCATGCACAGGAAAGATGCCATCGACATCGCGGCGGAAACGATGATGTGATGGTGCACCATCTCCTGACTGGAGGAAGCTCTGCAAGGGATTGGATGCGGCAAGACACAAGAACCATAATTTGCTTATGCAATTTTTATCACTTAGTCGGGAACAATGGGGCGACTCCGTGTTTATAGTCAATACGTTTTCGATAGCGCGGTCTTGGTGCTGAAAAGAGGAGTACTTATTTTAGTTACTTTTTTTTATTATGATTTTGTTGGTGCAACACGGGAGAGAATAGGTAGGTACCGACATAAAATATGTGGCATAATCGTACAGCAAGGAGTTTAACAACATTTTTGTAGATTTTTATAGAAAATGTTTTACAATATTAAGTGTTCAAGCATGAAAAGTTTGCCACATTCCCAATTTATGGTATACTGCTTGTTTGTGGTGTCGAAAGATTAAATTTATATGAGGTGTGTCTTAAGGATGTTACATAACTTTATGATGGTAGGTGAGTCAGCGTGTTTGATAGGGACATGTTCCACATTCAATCATGAAAGACCAAGAATGGGTTGCCACTTGAATTTTAGTAGGTGTTAAGGAATAAAAGTATGAACAACTCAAGATGGAAGTCCTAGACTCAAACTAACTCCGTTATGTTATGTGAGTGTAAGTTGGCTTCAATAATAAACTATTATAGGTAATACTTTGTAGCCGAGTTAGTAGTTTAAGTAATAGATCAATATTAAAATATGTAGTGTCACTTTTCGATATGAAAAACAAACAGTATGGAATAACGAAATAAGCCAATTTATGATCCTTTCACATGGTTTGGTTTATTATTTGACATACATTATTAACTGTCGTCAACAGGGATACCTATAATAATATTATGTAAGCCTTTCATAATCCTCTTATTTTTAAATAGCAAGAAATTATAATTATAAATATGAAACTTGTTTTTTTTTCAGCATCTACCATATTCATAAGCCCTTTTAATTGGTTAATTAATTGACAGCACCGCAAAATTTTATATCGAAAAAAATGTGTGGATAAAACAGGCAGTAAAATTAAGCGTCCGATAATAGTGTAGATAAAGCTTTGGAATATTTGGAATGGAACCAAATTACGTCAGAATTTTTTTTTGAAAAGTATGCCAGAATTTTTTTTCTGGCTTAAAATGGGTGTGCAGATGGTGTGCAAAAAGAGCCTGAAAGCACAATAAAAATTAAGCCAGTAAATTATATTCTGGCCTAGTTTCTAAATAACGCTTTAAAAGGACATAAAATGTTTTAAGGTATTTTCATTTAAGACGAAGGGGGTGGGTTGCGCGTCAGTCTGTGAGTCTGTGAGTCTGTCAATCTGTCAGTCTGTCAGTCTGTCAGTCTGTCAGTCTGTCAGTCTGTCAGTCTGTCAGTCTGTCAGTCTGTCAGTCTGTCAGTCTGTCAGTATGTCAGTCTGTCAGTCTGTCAGTCTGTCAGTCTGTCAGTCTGTCAGTCTGTCAGTCTGTCAGTCTGTCAGTCTGTCAGTCTGTCAGTCTGTCAGTCTGTCAGTCTGACATACTGATGATATTTTTGCATTTGCTGTGTTTTGTTTGAATATAAAAAGTAATATAGAGACAGCTCTGAATTACAACAAACGGAAAACTAAAGTTAATGTTACAAAGAGTAAGGCAAGTCTCTCTTACGAGAAAAATAAGTCTATTCTCTTCCCATCAGAATATTAAGACTAAATAGCACCGACCTCGAATGGGGAACTTCAGTTAAATATCTATGAACTTACATAGAAACCAATTAAGATCTAATAAATTCTCACACCTACACCACCGTTCACAGAAAACTAAACAGCTCCCCAATTCCTTGTACTCGACTAACAACTCACACACAAGAAAATTTGGACTGGACCCTATATCCTTATAGTCATTATATTATTTTTTCGGTAGTAGCTATAGTTTTTTTTCTACTTCAGATTTTATGTTAAATTTTTGTATGAAATACCCCCAGAAAAATTCCTGTATTACATAGTTACATAAAATATAAAATTCATATTGCATCTCTACTCAATATAATGTTATAATGAAAAAGAAACCGTATTAAAAATATTACCTTTTTTTGCGCAGTCTTAAATGTAAAAAAAAGAACTTGATTATAAAACCCATCTTCATTAAAGAATCCATTTCTCACTTTACAAATGTATTTATTTGTCTGCTGCTTCCAAGGCATCTTCTTCATCCATTTGCAAAATAGATTAGCACCCTCTCAATTAGAAAATAGTAACCGCAAAAACTGAGATCATTTCAAAATCATTAGCCACTCAAGTTATTAATTAAAAGCCTAACTTAAAATGAGTAGGGAAAATTGAAGCAGACACTGAGAGAGATAGAGAGAAAAAAAAGAACTAATTGAAGTGCCATAATAAACGAAAAATAATAAGAAATGCTCCCCAGCAGATGTACACAGAGAGACAAAGTGCGTCTCATCTAAATCCCCACCAGGCATGAAGAATAAAAGAGTTTAAAGTAACTCTGAATGAAGTCCTTTGCAGAACATTGTATTGCCAGAGAAGAATTGTGCAACAGTTTAGCATTGCATTTGCAGCTCATTTAAGTAGCGATGCACCCTCAGCCAAAGGATGCTTCTAGACATATTCTTACTCTTTTCACCAACAAAGTTGCAACACTATAAGTAATGTGCTCATTATAATACTCCCTCCGCTTATAAACACATACATATATCCACAAAACCGCCAGATACATATACATATACACCATACACATAAAATATTTACAAAAGGAACTATCACGCTAATGCTGACGCGACGGTTAATTTATTTAAATAAATGCCAGCATTTTAAAGTGCTTTTGCATTTTGTCTGCATGTATAAGTATGTGTGTATGTATAGATGTAGTGCATTTCATGTTTTGAATTATGGTCTTTAAGTCAGCACAAGCAAATGTCGAGTCCTCTTGTGTCTTTTGTAACAAAGAACCAGTGCTTTTCTGCATCTTCTTGTGGCTTTCTTAGTTCTCTACACTGAACAAAAAAAAAATATTCACCAGTCGTAAACTTTCCAGTTGTGTAAAAATAATAAATTTTTAAATAGGGATGTTCTTTTTTTGCAAAATGACATCGGCAGCAAAGCAGAATTTACGCACATTACAAATACAACTACCTGCTTTCGATAAAACTAAAAGCGGAGATCTCCTTTGGATAGATTTGTGACATTTATTCGAGTATCGAATGTTATTATGTTGTTTAGTTGGCAGTTCCGATGACTTTAATGAATCTCGAATTCCTTGTTCGCAGAGTTCTTCTCTTTGTCAATGGGCACGTTCACAAATTTATTAGATAAGTTATCTCGGAAACCAAACAATTTGAATATATTTGTGAACGAATCGGAAAAGGCTGAAAGCAGTCAAAAATCGATAATTTTTGGTTAAATATGTGTTTTTTCTTAAAAAAATTGTTTCACACGTATTTACGTTCAGGAAATAAAAAATGTCTAACGCAAAAAACTGGGCCAAAAATACGTTTTATTAATTTTTGTTACTTTATAAATCATATTAATAAGCAATAGTGACGTTCTTCCAATTTAAGTAAAAGTTGAAGTTAGCTTATTCGTGCGAAACTGCCAGATCAAAGATACTTAAATAAAAGATGTTTGAGTGGCCTTATGTCAGCTTCTGTAAAATTACCTAAAAAATAGCTAACTAAAACTTAAGCAGCGCCTCCTACCAACGCTCTGAAATTGGAATAGCAACTAGCATTTAAAGAGCAAGTCAATGCATATCCTTTATTTAGTAATAATTAAGCACTCATTAGCAGTTTGTGAATTTATGTTATCGATAGAGCACTTATATCACGTGCAAGACATAAACTGTCGAATACGATTGTGAAGATTATTAAGATTATTTCTTCTAAAAAATCTTAATTTGGTTATACCAACAATTTGAAATTATCAGATTTAACCTGTGGAAAGAGTGATGATTTAGAGCTGTTCGGCGAAATTTGGCAAGAAATACATTCTAAATATTTCAAAATAAAGCTTAATGCCTTGTCAGAAAATGTCAAATTTTATTGATGGATGTTGTAGATAATTAACTTGACCCTAAAATTCGTGCCAAAACAGATTTTGACGATCTTACTTCATTTTGAATTCGGAGTCGAGTTGACCGATGACCAACCAGTGAATATAATAGTGGACATAATCGTCTTTTTTCAGGGTTTATTTGTTGCGATGTAAATAATTTTTATTAAAATACGACTACTTACCCCAATTATGAGATTCAAAAAGTGGATTTCTGTCCATATCTCTATCCATATAAATAAACGAAGTTTGAAAATACTTAATAGTTAAATAATGAATGCGTTCATTTTTGCAAGGAAAAACAATGCGAACATACCCTTTCATTGCCCCAAGATCTGACTTATTGAAAAGAAACGTCAAGCACATAAAATAATTTTAAAATGAATATTTTGGAACACACAGATGTAGGAAATTCAACTTTTTGTTATTTCTTACTGCTTTATATATATTTTATTTTATTTGCATCTCTTAATTCAAGTTTAAGTACTCGTGTTCTTAAATGCCTGTAATCTTAAAAAATAAAAACAAATCAGTTGTAGATTTTGGCATTTAGTTATTAGACGCACGTTCGGTAATACCAACTTAAAGATACAAGAACTCAGGCTGCCGCGGATCTTTCTTTTGGGAAATCCTGATTGGCTGCCGATAGATTTACCAAAAGAACAGGGCTAATGTTGTGCTATTCGGAAACGTCAAAGGCAAGTTATGTATTCGTAATTTTTTTTCAAACAATCAAACATAACATTACGATCATAGATAACACCAAAAAAGTGGGTCCCTCAATTCCGTATGTCTGTAGAACGATCTACAACCTAAGCGGCTGAACCGATTTTATTCAAACTGGGTGCTTAGGGGTTTTAGGTGATTGTCCAAAATAGATTTTTGAATCGTTATTTTAGCCCCAAAAATAACGATACTTGCTATACAAATTTTTCTACCGTCTAAATTATTTCTCTACCGCTTTTGACAAAAATTGTTGTGTGCTCTATGTTGAATATGATCTACATTTTGGCAAAACAATTTTAAAATATTTTTTTATTAACGGTACCTGCCATACAATCATTTTATTGATTTTTGACTTTCTCGTAAACGGCTGAACGGATTTCAATCAAAATTTTTATACAGGATCTGCTTCGAATGCTAAATAATACTGCGTTTCGAAAAAAAGGTTTTTTGGATTAAAAAAAAAATATTTCTTTTTTTTTTGAAAATTCAATATTCCGAAAACCGGTGGATGATTTTTTCTGAAATTTTGTTTTTGAATTTATATTATTAGATATTTAAAATGTTCATACCAATTTTTTTTTAGAAAAATTTAAGCATTTATATATCAAAAAAATTATGTGAAGAACGACTTTCAAAATATGTTTAGCCGTTTCTATTAAAATATTTTGCATATAATGTGATCGAACATAGGAGCAAGTACGTGCGATCCAGCCGTGAATTTTATTTTTTTACAAATTCAAAACTAATCGTGAAAAATTACCAATCTTTTCTTCCCTCATAGGGCGTTTGACTTTAGTCAACTAGTGTGATCGTCAAAGTTTTGAGTGTCAACGCATTGGCAGTGACGAATAAAAATTACGTTGACAAGGCGCGTCATCGCATTTTTGGACAACATTGACCGACTTGTGTCATTCGTGTGATCGTCAACTTTTGAAGCATTGACATTGACACTGTAAACATTGATGCTGTAGTGACAGAGTCAATATTAGTTTTGTGGTGACATCAGAGAGTTAATGTGATGACCGATTACGTTCACCGTGTAATTGTAGCTTTAAAAATATACATTTAAAAACAGAATTTATAAAAAAAATCGCACACCCCTTTTGGTAATGTTGAATTTAAAAAAAAAAATTTAAATCCAAAAAAATATTTTACGAAAATTATTATTTAGAATTGGAAGACCTCCTTCCTATATAAATATTTTGACGAAATCCGTCGAGCGTTTATGAGAAAGTCGAAAAGTGGCTAATAATGAAAAAATGAACATAAGATTTGGAGAAAAATGTTGACTATGCCTACAGTAGTGCACCGATAAAAGTGTTTTTTATCAAAATCGTTAGAACCGTCTTGGAGATAAATAAGATAACAACAAAATTGTTTCGCAAATTCGGTTATCTTTGGGGCTAAGAAAAAAATTAAACATTTGTTTGAGACCATCACCTGAAACACCTAAGTCCCAAGTTTGTCAAAAGAAGGGCACATTTTATGGGTAGGTACTAGGTATAGGCAAATCTAAAATAAATAAAAAAAAAACAATCTCTACTTGATAGAGAATAGAGGAGAAAGACTAATTCTTTTTTAAAAACAATTTTATGAAGAACTCTTTCTAACTTGAAATTTTTTTCGAAATAAGTGATTGTTTTCGAAACAATTTTCAAATAGTACTGAATCTTCCCAATTTTAGTCAAACTGTTTGTTTGATGAAATATACAGATTTTTTACTTGCGATATACATTTACATTTATAGGATGGTTCTTATTTTTCGACTTTGGAATTATCCCTGGTTCACTTTCTCATGTGATTATACCTGTAAATATGAAATAAGTTTTTTTTTGTTTTATTTTGGATTAAGATTTAAAGGTCGCTACTAGCTGTCAAAATTTTACAAAAAGCTTAGAAGTAAGTGATGGTTTCATTTAGGTGTTTACATCACATTTTACGTGCAAGTGAAACTCTCATAGATAATCGCTTCTTATCCCTCCTCCCCCCAACCACTATTCAGTAATGAATCGTCGAGATTTTGCATTATTAGATTTAGATTTCTTTAGAATATAATAAATTAATTACAACCAATGAAAGTAAGAGTATGGGAAAAAGTACCGTTATACTAGAAAGTCAACACTTTTATCTTAAAGGTTAATTATTCAAATATCTGCATAATATCTTAATTCATAACAATAAAATTAATTTTGTAAAATTTTTATATTTTGGCTATACAAATAAATGAATCTATCAAACAAAATTAAAACCGTTGTAGCGACCTCTAAATGTCATATAAGAAATTAAAACAAAAATACTGAAATGCTTTCTAATGGTATATAATAAAATTACGTGGTGCCCCCGAAATTAAAAACAATTTGTTTTTCTTAGGAATAAGGACCACCCTAATAATATACATAGGTACTATATAAAATAAATAAATTAGTGAAGTCCACTTTCAGGTGTGATTCTTTTTGGCATTCCTCATAGGGAAAATTGAAGTCTTATTTTTGGGCCAAAAAATTACTGTAGCTGCCATATAACCGTTAAGGAAAGTTGGTGATCCTTCAAGTAATATAAACCCCAATGGAATTAGTCCAACATACTCCAAATTATTATTTTTGATATGAAGCAAAGATATTTTTAAGTCCATTTCACCTGCGTGTGGTTTAATGTCATTTATGAAATTAACCCTGGCCTTTGTGATACCCATCTCGTCTGATAGGTCTAGAGCCACTTGTCGAATAACTCCATCTTCAAAACCAAGAAATAACACCATTCCAGATGGATCTACAGATGTATCCACCCATATGAGATCCATGCCAGGGGCATTAAAGGATTCTTGTAGCAGAAGTTTTTCATTTTCATAGTTGTATACACTTAATTTTCCATCTGGTCCTAAAGTAGCTATATGTGAGGAAACAGGACTTGCTTGACCAGCTTAAATTCTGCCTCCATAACAAGAGAATAGTTTCTTTGGTGAAACCGGGGTAGTCTCCGTATTGAGGTCACATAACCAAATGCCACCGTTGCCGTCCTGAAATAATTATTTTCATTAAACCTTAGAAAACGAATTTAGTAGTAAAAAACATGTTAAGTGTGTGACGAAAATCTGCTCTGTAGTTGTGTGGTTAGTCTGTTACTCAAGTTAAGCCTAAGTTTGAAGAAATGTGCTTTAAACTTTATTGCTTGTATACAATTTATTTGCATTTGACTTCCTTTGGATGGTGCTAACTCACAACCAGGCCCAGCAAAAGGATTACACATACCTTTCAATTTTAATTTATGTAGTACTTTCACAGATCGAAAAAGTACTACATAAAATCAATAAGATTCCCTTATTGACATACTTTAACAAGAAATCTTATGAAATGCATTGAATAATATGATATTTTCATAGAGAAATCTTATTGATTTCATGAAGAAAATCTTATTGAAGTTTTGAAAAGTTTTTCCTACTTTTTTATATGGAAAACATATTAAATAATACAAATAATGTGACCACCTTATTACTTTTCAGTTTTAACAAGAAAATCTAATTATTTTTTTTGTATAAGGCTAATAAGGAAATCTTCTTAAATCAGAAAGAATTCCTTTTTATTAGTAAAAGTTTTTTTATAAATTCTATTATTGTGTTTTACGCTTTGGTACACACACGAAAAAACTGTTTACATTCAAGCTCTTTGTACTTGATGTTTGCAAGCAATGGTGATTTGGTAATTAATTTTGAACTTTGAAACGGTAAAGGTTAGTCCGTGATCTGCTGGGGGAAAAAAGTAATTAACTTGATATGATAAGTGAGTGTTCGTTTTATTTTTATTAAAAAATGGAAAACAATAAATAAAATGTTCAATTTTACAGGGCTTTATAAAACCACGTTCCTTTTTTACAAAAAAATTATTTATCTATATTTATAGTTATGTAAGTTTATTATGAAGTATTGTACCACTTAAGGCTACAAGAAAACGTGTTCCATTTTTATATCATGTTACTTTTCTTGTAGAAAATTGTATCTAAAAGATTTTCACATGTAATCAATGAGATCTTCTTATTGTTTCAAGGAGATTTGCTCATACTTTTCAATAAGTTTTTCTTATTGTTTTAGGAAGTCATATGGGAGCTTAATAAGATATCTTCTTAAAAATATGTGCATATCCCATAAAACGATAATCAACATTTTGATAAGATTATCTCTGTGGTTTTAATAAGTCTTCCTTATTGGATGAAAACCATAGAGAAATCTTATCACTTTTCTTCTAAAATTTTCTGTGTGTGTTGAACAATTCGAGACTTCACTCTTTTTGACATTTTTGAAAAAAATCAAGGCTACAAAAAAGATTGCATTTTCCATCTATATTCTCCAAGCACATTAAAAAGCAGGCCTGTTCAATACCTATCTACAGCTGGGAATAAAAATCATCAGCGGCACCTGGACCAAAAACAAGAAATACAATTTTCAAGATATTTTTTTTAGAAAATTTTCATTGATCGGTGTGGCTTCTAATTATGTTCTTGTTTTTCTTTCGATAAACTAAAAATAGAAAATATCAATACTTTACCGCATGTTTTTTTCTTCAGTGTAGTTAATATTGTTTTTTCACTTTGCCTTAGTCAATGTCTTGTTTTATCTTCAGGGAAATTATGCGAATATTTAATACACCCTGGGGTACGTTAGCGAGTTGTTTTTTTTCCTGTAATGGGTTCTAGAGCATTTGCGGTGGTAATATTGAATGTAAATTAAGTTAAGACTTAGAAAACATAAATTTTAAAAAAAGGTACCTTATTTTTTTGTTTTGTTGTCAAAAATAAGGTCTATCTTTTGCTAATAGATGGAATAAAGCAAAATCACCTCCATTTAAACCGTTGGTTGGTCAACCATTTTAAACGGAAGCATTTCCGCGCTACTAAAAGCTTTTGCTATACAAAAAATCCATTATCGTAACAAAATATATGATTCTGTTTCAGAAATAAATTCTAAATGAAAATTTAAAAGAAATTCCACAACTCAATATCAAGATAATACATAGATAGGTTAAGTTAAGTTTTAGACTTTGATAAAATCCCTTTCAGCCTATATGATTCTTCACAAATAATTAATGTTGTTGGAACGAACAAAATTAAAAGTTAGATTTGATAAGAATATGTCCACTTATTTCGCACGCTAAGTTTGTTGAGGTCTCCTTAACACACGTGTATCTCTCTGTGTTCGATATGAAGACTCATTTCTGTCAATATGACGCAGCCATTTGAATTTAACTTTTCTAACTAGGTGTTAATATGACCATAAACCATTCAAATAATTTTCTTTACAAAAATCAAAAAGAGTTCTGGGGCCGAATTACCGCATCAGTTATCGAGTCATACGTGACTGAATTATGTAAATTTGGCATTACCGCTCACGTTATCGAGCAGTCTAGTACAATAATTTGACATTCTCTCATCAGTTATACAACTGAATTTTATTCGTCAGATGAGAAGCCGACTGATAGAACGTATTTGATTTGAATTCCGGATTAAAATGTAAGAATTATTGTATTTATTGTTTTTCATTTTATTTTCACGAAATTTATCTTCTTTAGGTCTAATTTAAACAAAATAAATCAACAACAAAAAATTATAATGGCAGAATTTATGTCAAAACATAATGATTTGGCAAAAAACATATTGCCAAATTGTCAACAAGGAAAGGCAACATCCATAAGACTTTGGCAGCTGCTGACAGACAATTTAAATTCAATAGGGCCACCAATTAAGGATGTCAATGGCTGGAGAAAGGTATATCTACATACATATATATATGCCCGCACTTAATTTTTTTTTTATTTTGCCTTAGACATTTGCAGACCAAAAATACCAAGTCAAAGGCAAATTGTCTTTCAACAAATATTCCAAAATGAAAACTGCTGGTGGGCGCTTTGAAGAAAAAGTGTTGACAGCATCTGATGAGCTTATTTTATCAGCAGCTGGACTTGATGTTGCTGTGGAAGGCATTGCAGTGCAGCATTTTGGAATATTCACTCCAGAGCCTTGCATTGCAACCACAATTCGGTCACCACAAACTCAATTGCCTTCCATACCAACTTCACCTATTACATCAACTTCCAACGCTGCCATTGAAAATGAGCCATCAGGATCAACTAGCAGCTTAGGAATGCCTTATTTTGCAATTTAAGAGACAGAACGCTTTCGAAATATCCTCAAATCCTTGTAATAAAAACTGGAAGCTCGCGAAAAATTTTTTGTTTTTACAAAAAATGAAATTTGTTTGTCCAAAAATAAATTAAATGAATACAAATTTCATCTGTCAAACAAGAAAGACTCGATAAAAATCAATAGAGACTCGATGTAGTAGAATAGAATTACTACAATTTAAAATAGTTGCACGATACGTTAGTCTACGAATGCCATCATGCCAAAGTGATCACTAGTTCATTCGATAACTGATGGGACTCACTCACTCGATCACTAATGCGGTAATTCGGCCCCTGATTACATATATGTTTACTAGATCCATACTTCTCCATCATAAGTCATGCACTGGGATTGGGCACTTAGTTGCTCGAGGTAGAGCCTGCCTTATCAATTACCGTCTTAGCCCACAAAAATAGTGATTTACAAGAGTTACTTTAGTTTAATTTCAGCGTTGCTTTGTTTGCCTGTTTGCCTGAGTGGATAAAGCCAACATTTCCTATTAACATTTTAAATATTTGATCGGTAGCCAATAACTGTGCAATGCACATACTCCTTACCAAGTCATCTTTAACTCCAGCAGCCTTATTGGTCTTCTTGGAGGTCAGGTTGAAGGAATTGTCAGCCTATATGCCGGACATCCATTGCGGTAAGTTAATAATCACAAAAGTGCGTTCTTCCCGCTCACCCGCAGCTGATACTTAGGCTTCTACGGGCTCTTTGATACAATTAAACTATTAACATAATGAAAAGGTGCGTGGTGCATGAGAGCAAGTGATTTTTTTCCAATTCCACAGGAGCGAATGTTATTCTACTTTGTCGTCTGTGCAGGCTTCATTTCGAGCTTTGTAACTTTGGAAGATTTGTTTAACCTAATGATAAAAGTTCCGAACCGAATTCCTGCGGTGGCATCCCTATACCTCCTCGATCACCTGCTTCTCCTACTCCTTTTTTTTCAATAAAAAAGGGTATGTGCCTGTCTCCCTTTCTGTTCTGTTCTGTTGTAGCTACGAATCCCACTAAGAAAACTGAGGGATGAAGATAATATTGCATTGGTAGTTATGTGGGTTCAGCTTAAGCAAAATATTGGTTTAAAGGCTTTTGAAGCAAAGGTTCATTATTTAAGCCGAATTTGCGAGGAATGTGTCGAAAGTCAAAGTATAGCATTTGATATGCTTTCTTATTATTTTTAAATCTATTGGCATGTTTGGCCAATTCCCTCGTACAAACGGGAATGACAACGCTCTTAAAATTATTTAATACAGAAGGAGGAAGAACATGATAATTGATGATTCTCAAATTATGTCAATGTTTGACAATCAGCTCTCAATTAACTTACTATGTGAATCCAACTGAACGGCTTAGTCTCCAATTCACGCTGTAATGTTGTAAGATTTACAACATGGCACGCTGTAATGTTGTTAAATTTGTTTTCACTATGTCACTACACCGTGAATATGTTGATCTAAGAATCGGTGTCAACACATTGATACCATTTTTCGTTGACAATTATAAGACTGGCCACAATTAGGACATGATTTGATGTCATTTTTACATCAGAGAATCAACGCATTTACCGTGTGTGTTTACCGTGTAATGCTGCTACCAATCGTAGGTTGATATTTTCTTAATGAAAAATTGATCGGTGAGTTGCCAGATAAGTATTTGATTTTTATGAAATAGCGCTTTCGGCCATTGACAAATTTGCATCATTTTCTAGACTACTATTTTTGAATTTTTGTTGTTGTTGTTAATTTAAATATATGCCTGTAAGACCTAAGGTCTTTTAAATGCAACCTGAACTTCACGGCACTAGTCTCTATTTCTCTATTTCTTTATATATCGAATAAGAAAAATCTATATTCAATGGATTAACACAACTTCGATTTGGGAACTGACAATTCTTAATAATGTAATCAATTGTCAGATATCTACCATATCTTATAACTTCAAAATGATGCTAAACGATGTCCTAAGCTTTTAGAAGTATTTGGCCATTTCAGATAACCGAGATCTCACAAATTTCGGTCCGTCCAACATTTTTTTTCCTCAGTTAACATTTTTAATTGCGAATTATAGGTATCTACTATAAGTCAAGTTAGGGATTCGTGCAAAAAAAGAATTTCTTACAAATCAAACATGACATACGATCATAGGGAACACCAAAAAAGTGGGTCTCACAATTCCGTCTGTTTTTCTGCCTGTCTGTAGTCGAGTCTACGGCCTTAATAGTTGGATCAATTTGCTTTAAACTTGGTACATAATGTTTTATCGGTAATATGCCCACTGGTTTTTTAAACTTTTTTTAAGACGACAAATAACAGTAGCTCCCATACATTTTTTTGTGGACAGAAACATAAATCATATTTTTGGCAAAAACGGCTCCAACGATTTAAAAAAAAATTTGTTCATTAATGGGGAAAGGGAAAAGCAACATTTTGGTAGTTTTTTTTTTTTTGAAAAAATTTATTTTTGGTACCTCTGGTAGTATCATTTTTTTGGTTTTCGATTTTCTGAAAAACGGTTGATTTAATTTTTTTCACATTTTTTATGCAAACGCTGCTAAAAAGTCTAAACTCTAATGTAATCAAATTTTTTCAATTTTTTTTAAATAAAAAATTTTTTTTTTTTATTTAAAACTCAAAATTTCGAAAACAACTTAATGGATTTTTTCGAATCTTCGTACTTGGGAGTTTTTTGACATTATCATGAACAATTAAAAAAACTGTATTCCTAGAATAAAAAACAACGGTACTTCCTATGCAAACGTTAAAAAAGGCGTTAAAAAAATGTAAATATTTCTCAAGAATGGCTCCAAAAATTTGTATAAAAAAATGTAAGTGTTCTTAAATTTAAGTATAAAATATTTTATTTTGCGTATTAACGGTACTTCATATAGAACCACTTTTCATATATTCGTTGTTCTCACTATTGGGTGAACTGATCAAAATCTTTTTTTTAAAACAATTTATAATGTGCATCATAAATATCACAAACATAAATGGCAAAACAATAGCAGTAATTGTAAAAGATTCTTTCTGATCTCGATACAAAATATTTAACAATCGAAATACGTATTACTTGAACTTTTCGACATTTCTCTATTGAAACGTTCTGTGAGATGAAAAATGCTATTTGGGTAAAGCTGTTTTGTGGCATCTACCAACAATAACATTTTGTCATTTGTGTAAATGCATCATAACGCTCCTAATGTGTTATATAGAATGCTTTTCAGGTTTAATTTGACTCACAAGTTAATTTTCATGCATTTAGGATTGCATATCAACTATAATTTCAAAAATTAATTGATTCCCAAAAATATCCAAGGCAACCATATTCTTGATAAAAACTATAAATTAAAATATTTAAGTATGCATTATTTTGAAGGCGCTTTGTTCTTTTTCGACTTAAAATCTAAGAATTAGTAAATACAATTTCAACCGCATTAATTTTTAGCTCACATACGAACAAACAATAAAAGAAAATAATGTATCGAAATTATAAAAGAATGAATAATTGACTTAAAATATAAATACCATCACAAATACATATCAAGCCAATCAGTTTTTAAGCCATGACATATACACGCAAAAACCTTAAAAGAGAAAGATATAATTTTGTTAAGGTTTACTCTCTTTTCTCTTCTCTTTTTTTCTATTCCTTTTTAGCAACTCCCATTGCAAGAAACGCTTTCTCATAACAATATGTAGCCGCGCTTTATTAGAGTCATAAAAGAGGCCTTTTTTCATTATTCTATATCTGTAATCCCATAAGTAGAATACAACTCTGTTTAGTCCAGTGGGGTTGTCAAAAAAGGGTTGAAATATAAAAAAAAATAATTTGTACAATTTTCTTTCACTGTTCGTTAGGGAGGGCCATAAGTAGTCTAAATCTCGGTTTTCGGGAAAATCGCTCTGGAGCTTCAGCCGCCATTTTGAATTTAATGAACATTATAATTTGGGCAATAACTTCGACATATTTGATTTTTGACAAAAATAATATAAGTAAGATTTGTAGGAAATTTAATTTTCTGCAACTTTAGTCTTAATGTTTTTTTTAATAAAAATGTACCGTTCGCGAGATATAAATGAAAAACTCTTTGGGGCTTGGGACCACCTTCTGTGACTATGAAATATTAATAAGTACAATTTTCTCTTATAGTTTGTTGCTGGAGTCGCTATTTTGAATTTATTGAAAATTGGTTATATTTTTTTATTCATGTACAACCATTTAGCGCAACACCGTGGGGTTCAGTTGAAAACTCAAAACAATTTTTCATTAATATCTCGCGAAAAGTAACTTTTCTTGAAAAAAATTATTAAGACAAGAAAATTAAATTTTCTACAAGTTTTGCCTTTATTTTTTGTGTCTGTAAACGAAGTTATTGCCCAAAGTAAAATGTTCATTAGATTCAAAATGGCGGCTGAAGCTCCAGCGCGATTTTCCCGAAAACTGATATATAAACTTTGACCCCCCTTAACGAACTGTGAAAGAAAATTGTACGAATTAATTTTTTCTATTTCAAATGTTGAACCCGACAGGACTAGTCAGGGAGTATAGAGAGGCTCTCATACCTATGCCATTTAAAGCTTTTAACAGTATTATAATAATCTAGAAGAATTCTTCAAGATTACTTTTGGCTCCCTTAAATTAGTCTCATTAAGTTATTGGGAATATTATGAAAGGAAAATGCTAGTTGGGATAGGTTCCATCCATTTATAATGGTGCATGTATTTCTCTCCTTACTTACATAATTAAAATCCATAATCTAGACTTAAATATACAGTCTTGTGGATAACTATGAATCATTCATTCGACTAGTCATTATACTTAGAATCAATATTATCTTACCTACATCGGTTTTTAAACTGCATAGAATATCTAGACTACCTATTCCTACTAAACAATGTCAATGTTTAGCTACATTAAATTTGTTAGCTACAAGAGCAAGTAAGTACGATCTAGCCGTGCATTTTTCGCATAAGTTAATTTCCAGCGTGAAAATATATTGGCAATCAAAGACATCACCCCTTTGTATCCACCGCCAAGCCTGTCACTTTCATCACAACCGCGAGTGTATATTAAAAAATTTAATGGATATCCCATCAATAATGACATCCTTTTTGTCAGTTCTCGCAAAAAGCCAATTTGCTTGCAGCGCAGTTCGCTGTTAACTCGATGCTACCAGAAAGCGTTATGACTCCTCCAGTACTTGAAAGCGTAGGCTATTTTATGGGACGAACCTTCTTTCGCACTCGTGCAGTCTTAGAGTCCTCAAAGACCTTGACATACACAAATCCGCTGGCCCAGATAGTATGCCTTCCATTGTTTTAAAGAAATGTTCTTCAACGCTGGCAATACCACTGCGTAAGCTTTTCCATCTGTCCTACCCTACAAGTCTCTTTCCGAGTGGATGGAAAACAGCATTTGTCCAGCCTGTCCCAAAAAAAGGCGCATCTTCCTCACCCTCCAGTTACCGTCCAATTGCACTTACGTTCCTTCTTTCCAAGGTCATGGAAACGCTGATTAACTATCAGCTTAAGAAATATCTTGAAGAACGAAAGCTCATTAATGACCGGCAGTATGGTATTGGTAGCAATATGTCCACTGGTGATCTGATGGTATATCTCACAGAACAGTGGCACAAATATTTACTTCGTTTTGGAGAAAGTAAGATTATTGCGCTTGATATTTCAAAAGCATTTGATAGAGTTTGGCATCAAGCTCTCTTATCGAAAATGCTTGAATTTGATATCGATGAATCTCTTGTTCGTTGAATTAGAAATTACCTTTCGGACCGTTCAATATAAGTTGTATTGGACGGTTTCAAGTCTGATATTCACAAAATAAATGCTGGTGTGCCCCAAGGCTCCGTTCTGTCTCCGACTCTCTTTCTCATTTTCATCAATGATCTCTTGTCTGAAACTGCTAATCCAATACACTGTTGTGCTAACGACAGTACCCTAAGCTTTTCATATTCATTTTTAGATTCTCATCAATGTTCTTCGGATATGAAAATTGAACGGCAGCGTATAATTAACTCATTAAATTCTGATTTTGACAGCATTGTCCAATGGGGAATACAAAACCGCGTAGAATTTAATGCTTCAAAACTCAGTACTGTCTTCTGTCGTTAAAGAATAATCCGCCCCCTATGTCGCCTTCCATGAGCGGCACTTGCATTGAAGAAACCGATGAGCTTTCAGTCCTCGGCATGTGTATCACAGACCACCTTTTGTGGAATGACCACATATTTGATGTCGCCAAAAACGCTGCAAAGTGTTTGGGCTTTCTTCGAAGGTACATGAAATTCTTCTCCAAGATGCATTCCTCCCCTTACACTTTTCAACCGTAATACTCGCGCTTCTAGGAATGCTCATCAGTTTACCCTTGAGCCCAACTTCGGACGTACTGTTAGGTACAGAGAATCTTTCTTTAGCCGTACAACGGGAATGTGGAATACTTTAATTCAAAACCAATGTGCATCGGTATCTCCTTTGGCATCATTCCCCACTTTCCTAACGCTAGCACTGTGCTAGTTTATTTTAAGGGTAGTCAAAACCCCCTTAGTGCGTCCGATAAACAAAAAAAAACTATCATTGAGCAACCGGGGAAGTCTTTTTATTGATCATCGATCGATGGTAAGATTTTCAGACCGAATGTAATTTGTTTACAAAGTCTGATTCATGCATCAATTTTTTAATAATAAACGATTAAATGTGTTCAACAAATTTCGGATTCGTGCCCCATGTTTGGCTATTGCATTATTTTGCGCCACGTAAGCTAGGGTTAACACCAACAACATATTGATTAAGCGTTTGCCTCTTGAGAATTAATCAATGTATTCCTCACTAAAATAGTTTGTTAAGCGTAAAAATTCAAAAAAAAAACAGTTTCAAGAATTCCAATTGCTTGAAAATGCTTATAAAAACGAAATTCTATTTCAAATTTTAATATCATTGCTTTACATGTTCGCTTTTAACTCCCATATGTTCCAAGTTCCAAGAAACACATTTAATTTTTAGAATACTCATACGCCATAGTGAACGAAATAAAAAATCTATAGTTGCACAGTGGAATAAAATTATTCGCATAATTCTAGAAAGAGAAATTTCCTCGAATTTCTTGCACTGGATAATTGAATTTTGCTTGAAATTAATTTTTTTTACAGTTTGGAGTCGAATATTAGAAATAAAATTGTTTTTCGTAAAAAATAGTAGTTTGAATAAAAAAATGATGAGAGCTTATTAGAACGCTGCCTTTTATTTACGAATCTACAGAATGAGTGTATAGAGATGCTAATACCACTGGGATAGTGATAATTTTTTTTAATATTTTTCCCCGGCTTATGCAAATTAGTGGCATCATTTTGGATAAACATCACTTCTCAAACCACTCAGAGTCTATTTAAATCAAGCTTTTAATACAAAGTACAAGATCTCTCATCAGAGTCACGTTTCACTTTGACACGTCAATAATAGCGCGATGCAAAATCAAAAGCCCACATTAGCACATTTCACAATAAGCCCCACGGTCTTCTGTAGTCTCACCATATTGACTATATCACTGTGTATACTCGTACGTACATAGATATGTATAGGAGCTATAGACCATAAACACCTGAACTTTATGCCGCGATATTTATAAAGCAATATTACGTGACGTGGCAGGATAATGGAAACGTGTTAAACAATCCATTCAAACATTCGCCTCTGAGTGCTGATAATCCTCATGGGCCATCGCAGCTCTTCAAAAGCTGAACAATCCCAAAATACACACTGCCAAACCTGAAACCCGCTCCACTGGTGCTATCAGAGACTCTTGCACGTTAATGGTGAATATCTAAATTAAGAATGTGCACTAAACTGTTGCCTGCGAAACGACGGATGCGACGCGACGCGACAGTGAGTTTATTTAAGTGAAATGAAGTCCTGCTCCAAATGAACCTCGGGAATTAATTGAATCATCTTGTCTCTTCAATGTTCAATTTTGGACATTTTGGGCATGTACTACGCCCGCGTCTGTGTCATTTCAGTTTAGTGAGTATAATTTAGCTTACCATCACTGGCTTTCCCGTATGCATCCTGAAAAACCGCTAATAATGTTAATCATTTGATAAAACGCTCCTTTGTCACCAACCAGGGAGCTATGCACTCTGGGACATATAAGTGAATGCAACATGACATCAAGGACACCATGGACTGTTTGCATGGGTGTATTTTTTGGACTGTAAGCCATCTGCAATTTATTAAGGATGGTTCGTTGTTAGTGTGTTACCGTCACCACCATCACCACCATCACCATTTAATTTGTGCCTATATAAATTCATTCATGCAGCTGTTCGTCCTTTTTGGAGTGATGGATGAAAAAGGATATTATCCCCTTTAATTGACAGATGTGGATTTAGATCAATGTCACACAATATTTGCCTCTGGAATGAAAACTTCCCGCTGGCAAACGGGATGGGTGGGCTGGCTGTGTGTGTCCTTAATGATTTTTATTAATTTCTGTTTGCACTCCTTTCAATGACATTTATCTCTTTTTAAGCTTTGAACATAAAGAAAATAAAAACATTTAATGAATACATACTCTTAACATCGGATGGGGTGACAAAATATAAAACATCAGTATTTCCGCAAGGATATTTTTTCCTCGCTGATGATGTAAAGTAAATTTTAATTTGAAATTTAGCTTTGAGTTTTCTTTTAAAAAATCTTGAGAGGAAGAAAAATTCCAAAAAAAAGGAAAGCATCACAAAACTCTACATACATATGTATGTATTTCACAGTATGATGTATGAATATGTATAAGAATGAAAATATGTATATAGGGTAGGGATGCATAACAATGAGCGAGACAAGTTTCAGAGCGATATTTTCAAGGATATTTCATTTTATCGAACGTGGAATGAATATTATAGGAATTGATGATGTTTGTCGAACAAAATGTTAAATACAGAAAAGAGGTCAAGTATGAGTTTGGCTATACACAAAATAATGTACATATATAATACAGTTTGAAAAACGTACATAATATATAAAGGAAATGAACACCCACATCCACAAAACGAACTCATCAGAAACCAATCTCGTAAGAACAGAAATTATTTGGCACTAATCTAAAAAAAAACATTTTATTGTCGAAGTGCAATTATTTTCCAATTCAACGGAAAAGGCTGTTTTATGACATATCTTTTTTTATCTATATATACAAACATTTTTGTCAAAAACGTATATATCCTGATTTCGCTTTTGTTAGTTCAGCCGGTGTATTTCTTTTACATAAGCTACTTTGCGTTTATTCAATACACATCGTTTGACTGCTGAGTGAAAATTCGGTTTTAAAAAATTAAAACGAAATTAAAATGATTTCTAAATAATAGGTTTGCACTGATTCCGATCTAACCTTGGACGACGTATACGTCTTGCAATAATTAATCAGAATGTCCGTGATAATCAAACGCAAGAGGTAAGTACGTGCAGAGGAAATAAATGGAGACGTGCGCATATTGCACAGCTTCAAACTGCACCACAAATTCGACAAAAAGTTATTAAAAGGAGAAAAGTGGTAAATGTAGACTATAAACGCGCTGCTTTGGAATACAATTCCGCAATTGCATTTACTTGCTCGATGCTCCCGGTGGGAGATGCAAGAGATTCGTCATTTAGTTGATTCTAGCAACAATTCGGCCAAGATTTCTTTCGTTGCCTGATGCATCCTATGGCATCTATGACTATGATACCACACAGTTTGAAGGCGGTCGAACTGCACATTCCGCTTTGAAGCTGGCGATGAATTTTTTCACGGTTGACAAACCCATAACTTGGACAATGACCAAGAATTCGGTGAGAACGAAGTTGATGCGTTAATGCAAAATCATAATTTGGGATAAATGCACGATGGCGCATAAACGAACTTTGGAGGCAGTTGACCTAACAATGAAGGATTAACAAGGTGATTCGGGATGATTTGGTGGGGATATGATATTACTCAGCGGAGATTTTCGTCAAACGCTTCCCGTCATCCCGAAATCTACTGCTGCCGATGAAATTAATGGATGCTTCAAATCGTCGTCTTTGTGCCGGCATGTCAAGAAGTTGAAATTGACCACAAATATGAGAGTGGCATTGCAGAATGACCCATCGGCTGCTGAATTCTCAAGACAACTGCTGGCGTTGGCAATGCCAAAATTCTGTTGATGTCTCGACTGGATTGATATTATTTCCGGCAAATTTTTGCGAGTTAACATCGTCGAAGGAGAAACTCATCACCAAAGTAAAATATTCCCCGGCATTCCAAAAAATTATAAAAATTTCGATTGGATTTGTGAACGGGCAATACTACTCGTAGCAGCGAAGAAAAAGAACGTGCGTCGTCGATAGCTTGGTACACGGTCTTTGTTGTTTGTTTTTGCGCCGGAAAGCAAATCGAAAAACATTGTTCATCATATTACTCTCTCCTTATTTTTATTCCATTCAAATAAATCACATTGAAATTTGAACTATCTGTGTTTTATTATAGCTCTGCAGTTGATTTGAAGGCGTTAAATTGGGGCGAGACGAATGAATAAAGGAAAGTTGAGGATTTGAATATTAACATCTCGAATTCAGACTCATTGACTATGTTTTAGGTTCAGGCTACTAGTTCATAACCACACCCCTGGGGCCTGTAACACAATGCTACAAGTCTACAAGTCAAGAGCCACTTGTAATATACTCGTAATGTTACGCTTACAAGTGTAGATTATTTCTGTAACACAAACAAAAACGTTACAGCTGTAGAGAGACAAAATAAAGAGAGACGCGATGTGTTTTTTGGGAGAATAGCTGCAAAAAAGTTTCCAAAACATCAACACTAAGATCATATACTGGGTGTCCGCCGGGAAAGTTTTGTTTTGCCGCCATTTTGGTAAACATTAGTCTTGACAATTCATATTTGGCAGTCGTGAAGTAGACACGTGGCAAATTTACTATGGAAAAATATTCGATAAACCAACGTGTTTTAATTGTTAGAAATTTTTATCAAAATCAATCATCGATTACTGTGACGATCAAAAAGTTACGTGAAAATTTTGGGAGAAACAATATGCCAGCAAAATGCACTATTTATCGGGAATAATTTCAAAGAAAGAGGCCCTGTAGGTGATATGTCCAAGCATGGACCACTGCTGCTCAATGAAGTGTTCTAAACAGTCCATCAATCCCAATTCGACGCCTTGCTCAGGAGCTTGGTCTTTAAAGAACAACTTTGGCTACAATTTTGAACAAAAATTTACATTTGTTTCCATTTAAGATTCAGTTGACACAAGACCATTAACACCGCCGTACACATGCCAATAGGATGTTACAGCTAGCTCATGAAAACCCCGATTTTCATGAAAAAATCATAATGGGTGACGAGGCACATTTTCATTTGAATGGATATGTGAATAAACAGAATATCGGTTTTGGACAATGGAAAACCCTCAAATTATTCATCAGTCACCTTTGCATCCATTAAAAGTTACAGTCTGGTGTGCAATTTGGTCAAAAGGAATCATTGGACCTTACTTCTTTGAAAATGAAAACGGCGTAACGGTAACTGTGAATGGGGAGCGATATCGTGATGTGATTGAAAACTTTGTAACGCCACAACTGCATACTTTGGGCTTGATTAACATGTGGTATCAACAAAACGGGGCCACATCGCATACAGCCAGGATTACAATGGAATTACTGCGAGACCTCTTTCCACTAAAAGTTATTTCAAGAAATGGTGATGTTCATTGGCCTCCAAGGTCGCCTGATTTGACTGCTCCGGACTACTTTTTATGGGGATATCTGAAAAGCAAGGCTTATGAGCACAAACCAACTCAAATAAAATATTCGTGATGAAATTAATCAAATACCGCGTGAAATGTGTGAGAATGTAATGAAAAATGTGCTCAAAGGGCCTCGCATGTGTGAGACTAACAGAAAACGGAGGCAGGCATTTACCTGATATTGTATTCCATATTTAATTGCCGACATTGAATAAAACATTTATCAATATATGATCCGTTCTCCTTCATTTAATCAATAATTATAAACAAACAAAATAGTATACCTTCCCGGCGGACACCCTGTATAATATTTTTAATATGCAAGACTAGACAACTCAAAGAAAACGGGTGCAGCTTAAGCTTAAGATTGCAACTGAATATAGTCGGACAAAATTCGATGACGAAATTACGCGAAAGCTTTTCTGAGAGATATTCAACAACGGGTCTCGACATGCAAATTTTTTCGCAAACCAAATGTTCTTCTACTAGAAAGTTTATTCTTTCTTTTTTATATTTTAATTCTAGTAGTTTTGGAGTCACTATCAATATCTTCAAAAAAGAACATCTTTGTTTTTTGAAGACTTACGCGTAGGATATTTTTTTAAGTTTTAGGATTTGACAACTTTTGTGCAAAAATACAATCCCAATTATATTCGGTTAATTGCGATTGTATTTTTCCATAGTCGATTCAATTTCAATTGAATTATTAATTATGTACACAATAAAGCGTTATCCATTTTGCGGTTTCAAAAGTATAGGGCTGGAATTCGACATCTGTCAAACTAAGTTGTTAAACCAATTTTTTTTTCAGTTGAAAGTCATACATTTACGAAAATGGATCGCTTAACTATCGCACAACGCATAAAAATTGTTAAAACCTAGTATAAAAATGGTGATTCTGCCACAGCCACATATCGTGCTTTAAGAGGAGATTATGATTTACATAATCTTCCAACTACGCAAGCAATTGGCAAAATTGTGAAGAAATTTGAAGAGACTGGATTCGTTACAGATATTGTAAGACCTGTGCATCATTGTTTCGCTCGTACCACTGGAAATATCGCTGCTGTAAGTGAAAGCGTTGCCGAAGACCCGAATGTGTCTATTCCTCGTCCATCTCAGGATTAAGGACTGTCTTACTTATTTTGCTTTTGGATCTACATCAACATCCATATAAAGTCCAGCTCACACAACAACGACGGTGTCACATGCCACACAACTCGATCGAATATGGCTTTATTGCAAGAGACATTTCCTGGGCGCGTAATTTCTCGTCGTGGCGATATCAACTGGTCACCAAGATCATGCCATTTGACACCGCTGGACTTTTTTTTGTGGCTGAGATACCGCCCAATAAGTGTCAAAAATTGGTCGAAAATTGCCTCAAAAGAATCGATGCTTGCAACAATTCGCGTGGTGGTCATTTAAATGATGTACAGTTTCACACATAATGTCAACGTTCAAACTTTATAATACAAAAGAAATATCATGAAAAAAAAATATTTTATATGTGTTTTATTTACGTTTACTTTTGAAACCGCAAATTGGATAACCCGTTATAATTATGCGTGTTCCGTTCCTAGTCCATTTTGCTTAGATTTCATATGTTTTCCATTGGTTATAATTTTTCTAAATCTATCAATCAATAAAAATTCAATTATTTCTAAGTAATCTAACAACATGTGACTGAGTACAACTGGTATACCGATAAAATATGACACCGAATAAAAGATAATACGAATTATAAGGGACATAGATAAATAGGACACGGAAATTTCTCCGCATTAGTTCAGCCGCCATCCCTGGAGATAAAATCTGAGTCAACAACCACCTACAGTCTCAGAACATCGTGCCACACATCTTTCCTATTCTTCTTTCTCTTCCTTAACCTCACTACCGCTCTGTTTTGTAACATTTAAAGGGTAGTATAATACTTTGAGCGCGTGTAGATTATAAAAAAAAAGAAAAGTCATAGAATGCATTATTTTGTATTTTTATTTAGTTTACTGAGATTTAAGAATGTTTAATTTGTTTAAGGTAAGCTTTACAAAGTATAGGTGTAATAAATTACCAATAACATTTTTCAGTTGCATTACAAATTATTACCGAAATAATTAACTATGGAAAAAGGATCACAAATATCAATCAATCAATATATTCACAAATTGACATTGGATATAGTTTTTATGGTTTAAAATATCATATCAATTATGGAAATGCTGACTAATTGAAAAGATTGTTTATTTGGTATGTTTAATAATATTTTCGACATCCTACAAATTTGGAATCCCCTGTAAGATTTAATTTTTTTCTACACTCGTAGCTTTGTGTTACAGAAAGAGGCAAATCATATAATTTCAAACTTGTAATGTTCGCCCATTACGACTTGTAGAAGAGCCAGCAAACTTGTAGCTTTATGTTACAGAAATTTGTTACACTTGTAATAAATCACTTGTATTTCAAGTACTTTTAGTTTTGTATTACATGCCGCTGGACTCCCAAGGAACTCGTATAGGGACTTACAATGGAAATTTCTAATGCATTCCACAAATTATTTCAAGAAATCGATTTGAGCATTTATTCAATTTTATTAATCAATTTAAATTCAATTTTAGGTTTTCGTATTTCTCAAACCTAAAATAAAATATAAGGTACTTTATAAAATTAAAACTCAATCAAACATATACATAAATGCGTATGGATCATTGTAGAGCTTCAATCGCGAGCTCCACAAAATCTCAACATTTTCCAGCAAGTAAACTTCTTTTCTGTAAAAGATTATTTTAAAGATATAAACATGAATTCTAAACTTAATTCCAAAATTGAATCGCAATGAAACAACATATAAATCTAAATAAATGGGAGAATATTGAAAATACTCTTGGTCACACTGCTCACACCAGTCTCAAGCAATAACAAAAATCACCTGACATCAAAAACACAAAAAATTCTCCCACATACCGAAATGGGTAAATTTCTCTCTTTGTCAAACAAAATAATTCGTATTGTTCCAACAGCAAAAATGTTTTTTTTTCTCTTTCTTAAGCAACGCTGATAATTAACCATAAGCCACTCCATTACCCCAAGTGCTTTCTTTTCAAAGAGCACAAGCCAACACATACCATTCATCACAAATAAAATAATATTTGCTTAAAGCTCAATTCAAGCTACGACACGATCGTTTCAATTTCAGTGCATTCGCTGTGGGATGTGGGAAGATTGGCGAAAACAGATGCAATCAACAACAGTCTCAGGAGTTCAGTTCAGGAAGTGATTCTATAAATATTGGCTCCGCGTGTTTTAAGTGAATTAAATATTAAAGTAAATTTGGAATAAATTATTTTAAAATAAATGTGAAGTGATAAAAATTATTAAATACATATTATTGAATTGCTTTTATTTTTGATTAAAAATGTGTTGATTTTTTAAAAATGTATTTAAATTTAATTTGTAATAGCTATTATTTTTTTGTTATGGCGTGCCACCGCGTCGAGGTCGTCGTCGTCGGTCGTATCGTTTGCTTTTTGCCGGGAACCTAGTGCGCAATGGTTTGAATATTGGATTGTTAAATAAATAGAAAGAAGCTTCTGGTTTGTGAATCGGAAAATTAAAATTAGGTATGTAATCACTTTAAATTAGAAAGTGATTTATGTTTTTATTAAGTAAATAATATTATTAAATGAATTCTTTGTTTTCTTTTTTTTTTTAATTTAAAGGAATCAACTTTGTATGTACAAATGTCATAAAATGACAGTACCAACGAGGGAAACAAAAGTGCAAATTGGAGGTTGGACGGAGGTGTTTTTTAAAAATAATACTCGGTTAATGGTAAGTGAATGGAATTTGATAGTTTATGTATTGTATGTTTTAAAGATGATAGTGTTTTCAAAAAGAATACATGCATACAGTGCAAACCGTAACTAGATATAGAACTGAAGCATCTAACTATAAGAAATGCGTTTAATTATAATAAATTACAGAATCGCAAATAAAAGATTTCATACGTTGACATGGATTACTTATACTCATCACTTTGTATTGATTATTTGTACTTGCGACATATGTAGGTGTTATAGGGCAAGTTTTGCCTTTTGAAAATAAAACGAACTAGAGATTTTGATCAAAATTGACATTACGATGATAAAGGTACACCAACAAAGTTAGTTCCGCAATACCGTCAGTCAGTCTGTCTGTAGAACGATCTACACATAAGCCGCTGAAACGAATTTCTTCAAACTAGGTACTTAAGCGTATTAGGTGATTGTCTCAAATAGATTTTTGAATCGTTTTTGTATCCTCAAAAATAACAGTACTTGTCATACCATTTTGTCTACCATCTTCATTATCATAAAAACGGCTCTTACGATTTTGATTTAAAAAAAACTGTGTGCACTACTTTTGGTATAGTCTTTTGGTCAATTTATTTTCTATATTTTGTTATTAGCATACCTTCCATACAACCATTTTTGTTTGATTTTCTACTTTCTCTTGAATGGCTTGACGAACTTCGATCAGCATTTGTATGTAGGATTCCCTTCAAAACAAATTCAAATGTTTTTATATTTGAAAGTATTATATTTCGATTTTCTTAACGAAATTATATTTTAATGGTTATATTATTGATTACATAAAATTTCCATACCAAATTTTATTCACAAAAAAATCAAAGAAATTTAGTATATAATAAATTTAGTAAAAAATGACTTTAAAAATATATTTAGCCATTTCTACTAAGAATCTTGTGCATACGATGTGATCGAACATAAGAGCAAGTACGTGCGCTGCAGTCGTATATTTTATTTTTTGCAGCACTTGTTTTAAAGGGTTTCATCGTGTGCAATGTTTACGTCACTAAGTCTTTACTTTGTTAATTCCTCTTTCTGTTCATTTCATGTTAACATAAGATGATTTGCCTTTTCACACTTTTTCAGAATTTTTTAAAGTACATGTCTTATCTTATGGCTACAAGGATGAATTATGTTTCTGCTTACACGCGAGCAAACATCTTATGTCAACTTAATATGATTTACGATTTCACAAGAATAAAAAAACCATAAACCAATATAATCGTAAACCTAAGCGAGACTTACGATTATATTGGTTTAAGTTTTAAAATAAAGCAGAACACACAATCTTATGTGAACTTAAGATATTTTACCTCGTGTATAGATGTGTCTCTTGAATCTACGATGAAACTGTTTTTATCTATAAAAAAAGCAAAGAAGTAGTGAGATAGAAAGATGCCGATAAGACATTATTGTAGTCCTTTAGAATGGCACTGAGGTTTATAAAGAAATGCGTAATATCTAAAGCCGACTTAAGATTTTAACTTTTCAGTCGAAATATATTGTGTTATTAACGGTAACTACCATACAACGAATTTTTTTTATTTTCGTCTTTCTTATAAACGACTCGACGGATTTCAATCAATTTTTCCCTTAAATTATAAATAATATTGCATACTTTTGATTATTCATCATGATGATTAGTTGTTTTAATATTTTTTTTTAGTTTACATTTTTAAATATTTTAAACTCTCATTCAAGAAATTTTTGTAAATAAAAATTTAAGTAAAAAACGACTTTAAAAACAAATATTTAGATTCTTGATATCAATCTTTTGCATACGATGTGATCGAACATAAAAACAAGTACGCGCGATCCAGTCGTCCATTTTATTTTGGTTACGTTAATAATTCAAGCGTGGCTAAGTTTCTTAAGCCACCATAGCCTACAAAAAATTATTAACGAACAGATCCTTATTTTATTTTATTCCATACAGTTTTATTTGAAATCCTTTTACTGCGTCATACAGACATTTTCTCTCATATATGGTTGTTTGACTGAATTTTAGCTGCGCTGCGTATACACTATAAGTATAATACAATAAAATATGCTTAACGCATGTAGCCTATGAAAATCCTTATACAATAACAATACACATTTTTGAATTCATTATATTTATAATGATCGTGTGTCAAAATAAATTATTCGTATCTCATGTGTTCTATTCTCGTCTCTTTGTGACATACAAGAGAGTCTTGCAACAAAATAAATATATGAATATACTTAAATAAAGAAAATCGACATGGGCGATAACAAATGACTTTTCGACACAGTATCACGTAATGCAGACTCTATATGCTATGGGACGTTACATTAGCTAATGAATAACGTTTTTGCGCTTAGAGAAATAATAAAGAGAACATAGCCACTTAATTTTTTATATATAAAAATCCCTAAATTTTTTCTAAAAAATATTGGTATAAATATATTAAATATTTAATAATATAAATTCAAAAAGAAAATTTCAGAAAAATCGTCCACCACGGTTTCGAAATATTGAATTAAAAAAAAGAAAATATTTTTTTTTTCAAAAATCAAAAAAAAAACATTTTTTCGAAAATTTTGAAATGGAGTATTATTTAGAATTTGAAAGAGCTCCTGCATAAAAATTTTGATTGAAATCCGTTGAGCCGTTTATGAGAAAGTCGAAAATCAATAAAATGGTTGTATGACAGGTACCGTTGTTTGTGGGGCTAAAACAACAATTCAAAAATTTATGTTGGACAATCACCTAATACGCCTAATCACCAAGTTTGAACAAAATCGGTTCAGCCGTTTAGGCTGTAGATCGCTCTACAGACAGACAGAGAGACAGACAGACGGAATTGCCGGACGCAATTGTGTTCTCTATCATAAAATCTCGAGTTCGATTTTTTTTTCCAAATGCAAAACTTGCCTTATAGTTACCGTGACCATATTTGTCTGAGCAAAACCCGGGATATAAATTTAAAAATTGAAAAACGTCTTTGGTACAAAATCAACACAATTCGCAAAAAAAAAAAACAAAAATTAAAACAAAAACAGCGCAAAATGCAAGAACTTTACATTTTTTTCACTATTCAACCTTTTTTTTACCAAGTCTTTGGAAAATAAACATAAACAACAAATTAACAAACAAATTGTTGGTACTTGGTACTTTTTTGCCCAGCAAATTTCTTTGATGATTATTATCGTTTCCTATTAAATATTTTTTAATTTCTTGGCATCTAAAATTATAGTTTAGTTTTATCATTAACGTGGCTCTGAATGTTTCAACATTCAGTTATGTGTTTTCATTTGTCCAAATATTATTTATTATGCAAAGAACTTTTTCGGTTGGTGCATTTGAACCTGGCAGACATAGGCCTAACTCGAGAATAAGTAAAATATTTTTGAAGTTTATACTTTGTTTGCAAAAATGCTAAAATATGTCTTTCCATTTCTCGGCCACAGTTATTTTGTTCTTTATCCATTTTGTTTTAATTTTGTGACACACAAATTCGTCAAACAAGGTGGAATCATTAATAGTTGTATCCCTCTACTTTGGCTGATAAAAGATAACGAAGATTCTATTTCTGGGCATTTGCCCAACTAAAAACTTCATATTATTAACAGATACATCCCTATGATTTAAGAATTCGTAACACGTTATGTAAAATTGATAATAATTTGCTTTACCTTACCTTTGTTCAATTTCTTTGAATTATTCATTGATCAATTTCTTTGGAAATAAAATATTATCAATTTTCCTCCTAATCTAGATTTTAATTTTAATTTAAGGCATTTAGTTGCTAGCGCAACTTTAGACATGCAATTTTCTGCGACTTTGCAAATAATATGCTGACATGTAAAATTGAGGCCTCGAATTGGATAATATGAAGAAAGATGGACCTCAGGTGAAGAGTTGTTATACAAAATTCTTTAAAATAAGAAAAATTTTCTTGGAGGATTATAAAGTTGTATTATTCTCTCAAGAGCTGAGACCTTTCGCAAATTCCCTTAAATTCAAAACAGTGTAGAGATAAAAAACGAATAGTTATTTAAATCGTGAGCAGCACAATTAACTCCAATGAGATCATTACCGGTAATGGCTTGAAGTTTATCAAAAAGTGTTGTTCTTGACTTTATTTGCTGACCCGCCAAAATTAAAGTTTATGTTGTAAGCACAAATTGCCAAAATTTTACCAAAAATTTATCTATGTATTTTAAAGTGATATCCGCTGTTTCCCTTGGAAGATTTTCAACCTCCAAAGTCTTGACAACGATACCTAGTTGTAGTGTAAAATATCGAAGCAAGAACAGATAGTTTTGTACAGCCATGATTAGAACAATCAGAAAAAAACTGTCACAAAACTTACTCTGCGTAGCGAAGTTTTAATTCCTTCGATATAATTTGGTTCAGGAACGTTGAACCACGCGTGCACAGGAATATATTTGGTCAAACAGCTTTTAATCAGTTTCGATGTGTATTGTGCAATCTTAGACCTGAATAAGTCCAGGTGCCTTCATTAATTGCATTCTTCCTTGCAGGCCCTTGAAAATTTGTCGAATTAAAAAAGCATTGTACATTTTCCTTGAAGTTGCATTAAAGTCAGATTCTTTTTTTTTTGGGTTTAAGTGATGTTCAATATCATATCTTCCACCACTGCTTATAGAAAACGTAGAAACGTATTTTAAACAGGTGACGGTATTGGCTTTTTCATTGTTTTTTATGAAGAAAAATTCACTCTGAAGATCATCGTTGAATTCACATTTTCTATTTGAAGGCATTTCATAAATTTCTAAATGTATTGTAAATAATTAAAAGAAACAAAATTTTTGTGAAGATACAGTTTGAAGTTTGTGAAGATACATTTTGAAAAGAATTCTAACAGCTCAACGAAGGTGACAAATTAATGCCTTCAGTGAACATGCTTTTATAGTAAATCACTCTGAACCATTTGTTAAAGCGGATTCGCACTTTGACATAAAAATATTAGACACATAATTAAATTATTGTAAATAAAATTGTTAAGTTTTTTTAACGTTATTCAAATTAAATAAATATATGGTAATATTGGAGAAACCCGGGACAAACCAGGGACAAAAAATGAAATACGGGACAGTTGTAAGCCCCGGGTTTCTTAAAATTTACCTGGTACATTCGAGCTTAATACAGGACGGATGTTCACCGTACTTATAGTACCTATGTATATCGCAAGTAAAAAAATATGACTTAAGTTCAATTAAAATCCAAAAAACGGTTTTTTTGGCTTAAGCCCTTTCTACCACACACCAGGGATTTGTTTGCTTTATCGGCACTCTAGACCCCATTCAGGAAGTTGTCTATTACGGTTTTCCAGTTCGCTGAATTTCAGTCTTCAGCTGATTGCCAACAAACGTTAAATAATTTACTGAAAATCACTTTTACTGATTTGATATGCAAATTTATGTTTAGTTAAAACCATTCCATTAGTTTGCCAGAAAAACCTTACTATACCAGCGGTTGTTTTGTTTATCTGAATGAATATAAATGAAAAAAGAAAATTAGGAAAAACGTTAAATTCGAAATCTGTGTTTTATGTGATAACTAGCGGACCCAGCGGACTTCGCTTCGCCCCCATTTAATGCCTTCATATAAACCCTAGAGATATAACAAAGCACATATAGTTCAAATTGCAATGTGATTTATTTTATTGGATTCAAAATCAGCAGAGAGTGATATGATAATTAATGTTTTTTGACTTGTATCTGGCGCAAAAACAAACAACGAAGACTGTTTGCCAATACGCTAGTGCGAAAAACAGTGGAATTCGATATTTATTTCACAGACTTACAACGATTTGCCTTGGAATTTATTGATTGTCATAGCTAAAACCAATCGAACTTGGAACTGAATCCACTTGAATTGGAATTTAAGGCCAGTTAGAATAATCGGAACTCGTGGCCTTGATCGCAGAACAACATCATTCATTCTATATCTCGTAAACTTCTCCACCCAAAACGTCTTCTATCACAACGAATTTCACAATTACCCGTAATTTTCGAAGCTTTTAGACGAATTTTCCATCTTTAAAACGTCCAAAAAATCCATGGAACATTCTAGACAATTCAAGAAACGCCAGGAAAAATCAGAGGAAATAAATATCATATTCCAGAAAGTTCATCAAATTAAAATATCAAAATCCATTTAATAGCAATCAAATGCTGTAGTGTAGTGTAGAAGTCTGTTCACAAAACACATTATTCATACTAATAAATCAATAACAAACGTGTGAATGACATTTTTGGTCATAACTCCGCTTTTAGCCATCGCACAGTAAACAGATTTCTTATATGCACTCTCCACACATGTCCTAAGATCTTCTGAAAATTTCATTTAAATCGTTGCAGCCGAAAAAAGTAGTTCGCGCACAAATATAATTTGGATTGTTGTTTATATATAAACACAGATAAGAAGATATACCAACTAAAATTAATTAAGTGTGCGCCCTGATTGTCTCACAACAACTTCTAAAAAATTTGTATGGGAATTTTAAATATTTAATAACATAAACTTAAAACAAAATTTGAAAAAAAAAAATCATTAACAAGTTTTCGAAATATTGAATTTTCAAAAAAAAAAAAAAAACTATTATTTTGGTAGAAATCCGTCTACCTGTTTATGATAAAGTCGAAGATCAAAAAAAAAAATTGTATGGGAGGTATCGTTATGTAAAAAAAAATGTTCGACCAAAATGTGGACTATGCCTAAAATAGTGCACACTTTATGCTTGCGATTATAGGTACTATATAATGCAAGTTATGCATTTGTCGAAAAAAAAGTTTTGAGATAACAATCAAAAATGACATTACGATGATAGCGAAGACGAAAAAAGATGGTCTAAAAATTCTGTCCGTCTGTATGTCTGTCTGTCAGTCAGTCTGTCAATCTGTCTGTATTTATTTATAAACACCTACAGCCCAAACGGATGTGCCGAATTGCTTCAAAATTGGTATATAGAGTTTTTTTGGTATTGTACAGAGGGGAATTTGAAAAATTTGATTAGCTCAAAAAATAACGTTACCTGCCATATAACCAATAAGGTATATCCTATTTTCCTCGGAAACGGCTCTAACGATTTTGATTTAAAAAAATCAGTGCAGCTTTTTAGGTACGGCCGATCATATAATGTATTTGCTGAATACCTATGAATTGGCCTTTTTGAATGTTTTTTTTAATTTTTTTCAAAAATTTTTTTTAAAAACAACTTTTTTTCTCAAAAACCGCTCCACAGATTTTTAAATTTTTTCCTCATAAATTAAAATTTATCCAAGAAATAAAATGGCGTACTTTTTTTGAGCTCAAATTAGTTTAAGTATTTATTTCAGAATTTTGAACTATTTTTTTTTGATTAATCCGATTTATTTTTTGTTTTTAAGTTTATATTATTAAATATTTAAGATTGTCATACCAATTTTTTTTAGAAAAAAATTAAAGAAACTTTGTGTATTAAAAATAAAGTAAAAAATGACTTTAAAAATTATATTTAGATTTTAAATAGAAATCTTTTGCATACAATGTGATCGAACATAAGAGCAAGTGCGTGCGATCCAGTCGTGCATTTTATTTTTATCAAAATCGTTATAGCCGTTTTCGAAATAATCAAGGTGGTCGAAAAATTTGTATGGCAAGTACTGTTATTTTTACGTATTAAGTATTACAAACTATCCTATCATAGGAACGCCACCAAAATAAACATTAAAAAAAAAACATAATCGTTTATGGAGCGTTACAATCAAATAAATTTTAGACAGATAGAAAAGCGAAACAACGTTCGCAAGGTTCCGCTAGTTTCTTATAAAATCCATTATATTGGACGTAAAAATAGAATCTCAAGTCTGGACCAGTTGAAAGTTTAAATTTGGTATAAAAGTATTCTACCCCAACATTTTAGGGAAAATTGTTTCGTAAGCACAGTCAGTTGTTCAAAATTGTATGCACCCACATTTTCGTAAAATGATTTCTTCCTAGAATACTATTTCAAAAATTATAAATTTTTCAACTGTAACACTTTCATCGAGTAAATGCAAATCACCCTTATAAAAATCAACATCTTTTTTCCCGAAAATAAAATTTTAACAGTAATAACTACTTTAATAGCATTTTCGGCGTATTCAAATTTAATAACGAAAAGAAATGTAAGGTCAATCTACAGCACAAACGACTATAAACCGCGCGCCGTTCCGCTACCTCAGCGCCAGCAGCCTTTCATGTAAGCCTTAACTCATTTGATTTAAAGATGAGGGTACATCTTCGTGTGGATGTATCCGACACTTTCACATAATAGATACACGAAACTCATGTTTAAAATAAATGAAAAAAAAAAAACGGTTACACACCAGAAATTGTGAAACAGCAAAGTCAAAAACTAGTTATCTGAGTTTTGAATATCAAATTTAATCAAAACACCCACAATGTTTAAGGGGTTGGTAGGTTAAATACATATACATGATATTCATGTGTTTCCTTAAATTCCTTTGTCTTTCCTCCTTTTTACACCATTTATTTTTTGTTTGTGTGAATTTTTTTTGAAAAAAAAAAATAAACATTTATTCTTCATCTCCTGAACAAAATTAAATCACTTCTTCATTTAAAATAGTATCTCCCTCTCAAACACATACAACAGGATAGGTACTATAACGCGTCTGACTTACTATATTCCTTTAACCAAGATTGCGTCTCCATAGGAATAGGAATAAATTAACTCTTCTCACAGCGTTGATGCTAAATTCAAAACAAGGAAAACTTTTTCTTTGATATGCAAATTTCTAACCTAAATTCAGTACCTCCTTCAACATATTCATATACAACACCCACTATTCTTGTCTTTTTTTCTTAATTTATTTATTTCAACTCATATATACACACACATAAGGATACCTACTATAACTATTCATACAATTCATAAAGGAATCACGAAAAGGTAGCGGAGGCGGGAATCCTGCTTAGGATTTATTTAATTTCCATTTTGAAGCAACACTTTTTTTCAATATTAGTTTCAAAGTTGTTTTCCCTTAGGGAAATTCGAAACCCCTGCTGAATGTGAAGTCCCCAACAGGGAATTTTATCCACCAGATGGAAGTTTCATTTACCTTTACACAGTGTTGTTTCTTACAAAGAAAATACTCGTAAGGAAGTGAGGGAGTGCAAAATTCAACAAATCACAAGTTTCACTTTATACCTAATTTGTGGTTAAAAATCATTTTGTGGTCTTGATCTTCTTAATAGTTTTTGATTCACAAAAATACATGTGCAGTCATTTCTTCATATATATTTAACGACGAGATCCTTGTTGCAGTGCTAGAAATACGTTGCTTCCTAACAACAAAGCCATACAGTTTTTTTTTAGATATACCACTTCAATCTACCCATGATAGTTGATTGAGCTTTAGGAAAATCGCTGTCGAAGTAGTTTGGAAATTTCCCCTTGGCTTCCAAATCTAAGGGACTTTTATCCTACGCTCAGTTAATTGTAATCTCTCGTCAACATGACAAAGAGCATTCAGTAAATCCAAAATGTCCAAGCAATATGACAAAATGGATCCATAGAATACCATTCAGCACAGCGAAAAGCATCAGACATTTCCTATGGCTAATCAGAGTTAGGTACAGCTATTATTCGAAAATCCTTTATCCCAATATTTCATTTTTCTTTTTACCAACATTGCATGTTTGGAAAATTCATTTTTCGTTTTCAAACGAAATCTCACTTGAGCGTTATGCAGCAAAATGGATTAGATCAAAAGCTAACGGGCTATGTAAATTGCAGAAACAAGATTCAAGGTACCTTATCTATGTCCCGGAATATTTATCCTTAATCGAAATCATAGCATTCATCCAGCGTCATCGGTATTTACAATGGATCGCCCTTGAGAATGTATAAAATGGAATTATTCCAAAAAAAGCTTCTTTAATAATTCATGTTAAAAATGACCCTAAAAAATACCATACCTACTATATAAACGTGTACTTACACGCATTCACGCCGATTCAGTCCTGCCATATGTCCTTGAACCAATCCTAATTCATTCAAATGAAAGTCAATTTGCAAGGAGGAAAAAATGGGAAATTGGCACACAGTGGAAGTTTTCCATTAAAAATTTGGATACATTTTTTTTGAGTACTAAATTTTGTCGATAGAATTAGAACATGTGGAATAAAATGCACCACTAGGTCACGCGAACTTGCTCTTCTGTTCGACCGTAACTACAATGTTTAATAATATAAATTTTATTTTATTTCAAAAATCAAAAAAAAAGTATGCATTCACTATGAATTCATCGCAATAATATTGATGTAATGGAGCAGTTATCAAAGTTACCAAGTTTATCAAATTAGCAAGTGTTTATGCTGAGCTATAGAAGTGTTAAGTAATTTCTATTTCAAAACAAGCTTGTATAAAATACGAATAAGGGTAGGTAGAAATAGCAGTGACAAACAATTCAATTGAAGCTAGAGTTTGCCGTTTTAACACTATATAACGAATTATAGTGATGATGAAAAGAGGATTAGTTGTGAAAAGTTTTTGACCTTAAACCCTAGCGACAATTGCTGATTTCGACAAAAATTTTCGAAGTGAAATTTTCAGTCAGTTATTGTATGAACTTGTCTTTTGATCAAATTGACGATTGACGTTTGAGTTGCCAAATATTTTTTTCAATTTCATTTTGTAGGTCGTTAACTAAATTGAACAATGTGTGAGCGAGGAATTTGAACAATTGTCAAATCGAACACAGATTTAGAGAGCAGTTAATATCTTGCTCAACATAACTTCAAACTTGCTTTAACATTTTGTGACAGACAATGTGCAAACAAAAAAAAAAACAGAATGTTAAGAATAAAATATAAAACAAAAATTTTGTTTGGACTTGTCAAACTAAAAAGTCAAAACTATTTCTTGAAGAACAATGTATGCAACTATTTTCGGTGACTGAGTGTATCTAACTTACGTTGTATTTTCAAATTTACAATTAATTTGCAATGTAAGATGTAACAAAGTGTTACATGCTGTATATTTTCTTTTATACAACAGGCAGTCCTACAGAAGAGAGAAAATGCATATACGAACAACAACCAAGAGTCAATTCGGACCGTCATAATGACGTAGGTTGATACGTTGCTACCAGATCAAGACCAAGTGGCAAATTCACATACACTTATTTTTTAAACTTATAGTTCACACTTTAATTTATCATAAAACACCATATAGGGACCTAACCGAAGCAACTGAATTATGTTTTCCAAAGGCATTACCATGGGATGGTTATTCTCCTCAATAGAGTCGTTTATCAGAAAATAAGTAGTAGCAGCCTAAGATATGTGTACTTGCTGATGTACATCAAATAAAGGGTGCAGTGCTGGTCGCAGATAATTGTTAAATACGATGTAGGTACTATAGGGCAAGTTTTGCATTTGGAAAAAAAATCGAACTCGAGGTTTTAATCAAAGTTGACATTACGATGATAGAGAACACCAAAACACCGGCAATTCGGTCTGTCTGCCTGTCGGTCTGTCTGTAGAACGATCTACAGCCTAAACGGCTGAAACGATTTTGTTCAAACTTGGTGCTTAGGCGTTTTAGGTGATTGTCCAAAATTGGTTTTTTGAATCGTTGTTTTAGTCCCAAAAATAATGGTAATTGCCATACAAATTTTCTATCATCTTAACTATCTCGAAAACGGCTCCAACGACTTTGATAAAAATTGTAAGTACTGACTTGGATATGGTCTACAATTTGGCAAAAAAAAATTGTTTAAATATTTTGTTATTAATGGTACCTGCCATACAACCATTTTATTGATTTGCGAATTTCTCATAATTTGTAGACAGGATCGCCATCAAATTCGCACCTATATTGCGTTTCAAAATTTTCAAAAAATAGTTTTTTTTTTGATTTTTGAAAAAAAAAATACTTAAAATGTTCATTTCAATTATTTTAGAAAAAATTTAAGAATTTTTATATATCAAAAATTAAGTGAAAACGACTTTATAAAAATAATCTTAGCCGTTTCTATTAAGAATCTTTTGCATATAATGTGATCGAACATAGGAGCAAGTACGTGCGATCCAGTCTTGCATTTTATTTTAAATGGAGGTTGGCATTTTTTCTTCGAATTCCCCTCACGCGTGGTAAGGGGGCCAGCTTGGAAACAAGTGCCAATTTTCCGTGCCGCCAAGAGCCATATTTGTGGCTCTGCTGCTTTTTTGGTGTACTTATACCTGCTGAGCTATTGCCTGCCGTGTTGCGTGCCGCGAGGGGAATTTAATATTCCTGCTGACTGGCGTGCCGCCAGAGGCGGAAATATACCGTAAGCCAACCGTGCGTCGTTTAACCCAGTACCGAAGAGATTATCAGCTTGAGCTAGAGGAAACCAAGATAGCCCCATTTCTATCAAGAACAACCAGTGTAGCCCAACGTCCTTACCCCAACTTATAACAAACTACATTTATTGAAGTATTCACTTTTGTAAAGCTTTAGTCATAGACATAAAGATTTTGTGATAATGTTCAAATACCTTCTTTCCTATCTCTCTATTCCTTCTAACTAGTGCTGTGCAATTCAGATTGCATTTAAAATACCTTAGGTCTTACAGACATAAGTTAAAATTATTTAAAATAAAACTTCTACATAACATAATCAGTGAATAGAGCAAACAGTTTTTTTTTTTTTTTTTTTTTTTTTTTTAATTCATTTTTATTTCATTTTAACTTATAACTATCTTAAAGCTAGACAAAAATGTTTAAAACTAGCCTAAATATCAATAACTTACAACAAATTTACTGGCCCTTTACGGGCGCTCTAAATTAAACAATAACTCTTAAAACTAATGTCTTTCGACCTAAAAACTATTTTAATTAAATCTAAATTTTTTTTTTTTTTATTTTATTTTATATTTTAAGGAAACTTTACAAAAACTTGGTATCTTATCAATTTTTTTTTTTTTTTTTTTTTTTTACTTATAAACTAAACCTTAATATATATTAAAAATAATTAAAACTACTTAAAATACCTAATAATACTTAAAACTACTTACAAACTAGAACAGCCACAGCAGCATTTTTTTCGTTTTTTAATTTTTTTTTGTTTATTTTTTATATGCATGCAGACACACACCAACATGCAACCCACCCATACATGTACATACACACATACATATACGTACGCACATACACGTACAGACACACAGATGCATGCACGTATGCCCCCGCATACATATATATTTTTTTTTTTGGTGCCACCCTGACTGTTCCCTATACCTAATGCCCTAAATCTATGTAAGTCGGCCAAGATATATCATCTTCATCGACTTTATATATCACGATGCTGTTCAGAGAGCCACCAGAACTGGTTCTCCTGTTTCGCCCTATCCCTCCGGTCCCGATCGGATACAGTCCTACTGAACCGAAGGCGCTCTTCTCCACCTTGAGCGATGACGTCTCGACCATACAGGAGTCGCCTATCCACAGTTTTTCGGCTGACGTGGTAGATGAGCGGAACCGCCCCTCCATCCTGTATCAGCCCTCGACTGTCTAAATAGAGGAATGCCTCGGGAGGGATGTAACCACTTAACCGCGCACTCTCAAAATATTCGTTATTGGGGTAATAAGCCCCAAAAATTAAGCTGTTAGTTGAGGACATCGCTCTTGCAACGTAAGAGCAAACAGTATCGGACTCAGAATGCAGCTTTGAGGAAATTTCAGTCAAACTACTAAAAAACGACTGATAAACGCTATACCTTATGATTTGAAATAAATGCCTATATACATTCACATAACTTTTCCAGGATTTTCTAGCGTATGAACGGCCATTTTATATTTTAAAATTATCTTTGAGAACAAAAATCACTTTTGGCTTGATTTTTTGAATAAAATTCTCCAATGTTGATGACTCAACGGATTTTGTGGATTTATGTTGTGTAAATTCATTTGCAATCGATAAACGGGATTAGAGATAGAAAATATTTATAGAGGATTAAAAAAAATATCTCATTTGATTTTCAATTTAAAGCTTCATTTTAAAGGTCTATGGGGGGTGATTGCAGAAGAATTTACGGTCGATAAATGGAGGTAGGTAGTGAAAGTGAAATCGTATAAGCAATTGATTTAAATAATTTTTAAATTGAAGAAATTTTAAAATACTTCGACTAACACTGCCAATTGCTTCAAATTTGAGTTCAAAGTCTCCTCGTGTTCTAACGAAGTTCATAAAAATAAAAATGGTGACTTAAATTTGAAGACATTGCCAGTTTTGTGCAGAGTATTCTAACAGACATACTTAATTCCTAAATTTAGCTTTAAAAAATTGTGGCACCATAAAGCTATAAGAAACATACACTCAATTACTACAATGCAAGACAACACTATTTGGGTAAAATATTGCTGTTCCTATTCCGCTAACATATTGATCAAAAAATTTAATGAATATAAAAAGTCCACTCGTAAAGACGAACCTAAACTCTTTCTCCTACGAATTTTCTTCTGGAAAATTCTGATCTCAGAATACTTCTTTTCTTTAGGGTATTGTGCGACATACAGAATAAAAAGGCAAAAAAAAATATAAAAAAAGAATACAGTCTGAGATACATGAGTTCACATAATTTGATACAATACTTTGATCTGTAAGAGTTGGATCGATCCTAAGTCTGTCAAAAAGTCAAGCACCAACATAAACTCATGAACTCTTGATTGGTATAATTTGCATTACGTCCACATAAACACAATGCACAAAAAACGAATACTGCTCAAAGCCCCGGCCTAACTTCAGAAGCTTATAATGATGAAGTACAATGGACAGTAGAGAAAAGTGATGGGAGTTTTTCTACAATTTTATATTTCACACTCACTGCGAACCAAAATATGTATGTACAACAATGATGGCAAATCGACTAACTTCACCCCAACTTTTGAAGACCAAGGCTCCGCAGCGTAACCGAGCACTCCCATAGGTCTATGTAGTTAAATAGTGACGACTGCTATCTCAGTTTGTAATCTATAGTGGACACTGCTAACTCAGCCAAAGATAAACGTAATATTGTAAGTTATATAAAGCTAACTGCATGCAAGGCCATTAAAAAATGTTTAAAATTATAATGAATTAAATTATTGGAATTGCGCCAAAAAAATACGCTCAAATCAAATACATTTAATTTTGTTTGATTCTTTCGTAAGACCTTGGATCCGATGAGTGTACATCAGCCTACGATAAATAGCTTTTCCCAATCCTTAATTGTATTGTTTTTGAAAATCTAATCTACTTTTTCTTTTCCCAAAATGTGCAAAAAAATAATGTAAATACCTACATACACCATAATTTTTTACATATGGCGTGAAATGTTATTGTGCTTTGACATTTATGTCATAAAACTAAAAAGTGAGTTATTGTCAAGAAGCAATGGGACTAATTTGCAGGCAATTGTGAATTTTATCTGCGTTGGGTTAGCTCTAGGTTCAGAACCATTAAGCCCAAATGTAAAAAGATTAAAAAGTCCAAAATCTGGCTGATAATGTGGTGCGGTAAATCTAACGACAACAAGTTTCACTAGCCTATTTATTATCCATATCTTATGTAGCCTTCCCTTCCCGTTGTGGCTCTAAAATACTTCAAGAGTTCAGTAGATACCAATGGGTTCCACTAACCAGAGACATATGCTCTTCAAGTAATTTGGAAAAGCAACAAAAACAGGTATTTGAGCTATTCTGTAATTGAGTTGGTTTTAAAATCCCAAGAGTTTTATAAGCATTATAGCGGTTGTGTGTAAAAGTGTTGAAGTAACATTTTCTAGAACTCAAATTGTTATTCCTATAGTGCATTTTTTTTCTAACATGGTTTCATAAATATTTCGATTAATATCTTAAATTGTGGGAAGGGTATTTTGTTTAGATTAATTTATTTTACATCTAGATCTGTCAAAACATCGATTTCTACCTTTTTTATGTAGTACCATTGGGTATAAGAAATTGATTTATTTTTGAATCTAGATCATTACATTGCAAATCTCGATTTTTCAATAGATTTACCCCTCCTTTCACCAATATAAATACGATTTTCAGCTGTCAGCTTGAAAAATGTGGTTTTGAATTTGTAATTTGTTTCGATTGTGGAAAGTTAAACAATATATTAAAGAATTAATCCAAATACAAAAATGGAAGCAGTTTTAAATGAACTGTCACAGATACGAAATTACACTAATATTTTCAAAAAAAATCAATTCCTATTGTATTCCCTTCACCACGAAAAAAAATCAATATTTAGATTGAAATCTGAATCTACCAATCGAAAACATCATAACTAATTAGGATTATCGTCTGGTCGGCCTAATTCGTAGAAAAAATTTAATTTGTGATGGCAAATTGGTTATTTAAAAAAAAATGTTTTTACTATTCACTTTCATTTTGACGTTTAAAAAATGCCTAAATTTTTGTTTAATGCGTTAACGTACTTTTGTGTTGTGACAGTCTTCACATTTTTGGGCACACAGTGCGGAAACACATTTTATATTATTGTCCTAAAATCATCATAAAATTTGCGTTAACAATTTCACAACAAGTGTACTAATTGAACATTAGACTATATGTATTTATGACATTTTGCATTAGTTGATACGAGTATTTATTGTTAATAGGGCTGGCAACGAGACGAGCCCAGGCGAGACATATGTTAGTCACGTCTCAATCTTTGTGTCGACTTTTTCTCGTCAAAAATTTAATGTCAGTCTCGGTCTTAACCTTAGCCTTGGTTTCTTTCGTGATTTTCGTACTAAAAAGATGTAACATAAGACGCCTGTTCAGATTGTAAAAATAGAATACGGAATAGGGTATTTTTTCCAAATGTCACCAAAAACTCTAATATCAATTTTTTCCGGAGTAAGCAATAAAATAACAAAAATTTTTGAACTTTGTGTTGTAAAATTTGAATTTTGTAGAGGTTTTTTAATTAGTTTAAATCGGAGCCATCCTTTAATGACTTTTGACAGTTCATGGCTTGATAAGTAGGCAATAAACTATAGTTTGACGTTTCGATATTATTTTTTCCCAAGTATCACCTAAAAGTCTTAAAGTTTCCCGTGGCCGAAATAAAGTCTAAAAAATTAGCGATTTTTATTCTAACGACATGCATACATAAATTGCACGTATTCTTCTGTGAATTTTCGCAGTGCGCCTATTCGAGTATAACACTATATACATAGTGGTTTGATATTTTAACGCACATAGAATAGTTCGCCAAAAAAAAACTTGTGAAAATTATAAAAATTGAACATAAGTACTTATAAATAATAATTAAATAAAAAATGTTTCTTCTAGTAAAAACCGAGACCCAACCACCGAGACCAGTGAGAATCTCGGCTGGTTTCGGTAACAGATACACGGTCTCGGCCTCCGGAATAAGTTGAAACATAGACAAGTCTCGGTATCGTGGCCAGCCCTAATTGTGAATGTTTTCTTTTCCAAAACTTTTTAGATTTATCATATTTGTGGGATATGTGTCAGTTTTTAAAATAAAAATAATTAATGTGTCCAACATAAATAACAATATAAAACGCCCGAATTGTACACAAACTGTTCAATTGTGCAAAACGATGTTAACTTAAGTATAGCCTATTACAAGGGATTCTCCCATATTGATTATTTACCACAGAAGATCAATAGAAAACATATTGGTCCTTGGTTTTTTGAATAAAATTGTATGGAGCAGAAGCAACCACTCTCTCATATCGTACTGTCATGTATGTTTTTTGGCAGTTTATGCTTACTGCAGGCGAGCTTTTCAGATCTGTTTATAACAAGAAACCTCAACCCTATTAAAACTTAAAAGTCTACATTAACAAAGAAATCATCAATTTGAGGTCAGCGCGCAACAATTTAGAAGGGCTCAAATGTGTATCAACAAACAGGAGTTGGTCAATTGACCGATATCATTTTGCAAAGTAATAACTTTCAAATAAACTTTACAATTTTCAAAAAAAAAAAAAAAATGGCTATGACATTTATTTTCCCCGCGTGCGGAAGTTATTGAAATGCACCAGCGATTTCTTCTATATTATGGACAGGGACGTAGGAGGTAAAAAGGAATATAAAAAAAAGAGTGTGTGGAGGTACTAATGTACACACGCTGAAATAAATATTCCCTAATTTGAAACAATTTTTTCCTTTCGTAATTCTATGTCAGCTATAACATATTTATGTATGTTATTCAATTTTATGGAAACCGCTCAAAGAACAACGAAGTTGACATATTTTGATGCCAGCCCCGTACTTGCATAAATGCATACATCACAATTTTGCAGCAATTTTTGCTTTACATACATTATACTACTCCTTTTCTATATACATCTACGAAATAGATACACTGAAGCACTTGCAGCATGACCATCGACTTAAACATTACAGACATTAATACAACACAATAACACTAATGTATGAGCATAAACAAAACAAACAACAACAAAAATTGCTGTCAAATACACACAATACGCATGAATTTAATCTAATCAACAAAATCAACCAACAAAAAATTCCTCGCCGAATACACAGAATGCATATACATACCTTGTCTAAAAACACTAAAGTAACAAAAATACAGAATTTCTCTTTCAATACCCACAATTCATGTAGATACCTGCAGAAAGAGAATCCACAACACGTACCAAGAAAAAAAATATCAGCCAATACACACAATGCAGATCCATACATATCGGCAGTCAAATATGAAAATCCACAAGAAGAACAAACATCTCATATGTCGGCTGTGGTGTTACGTCAGATTTCGGTCGGTTTGACAGCTCCATGTCCAAAGATATTTGTTTATCCCTAACGCCGCCGCAAAAGAAGTTTTACTTCAAAAAATAAGGGCTTCATTTTAAACGTAGCAATTTCGGCAGTACAGACGTGTACATTTTTCGTCAGAGTAGTATTCTAAAAAATCAATGCGACCATAAAGTAGAAAACAAATATAGAGCCCTTTTGTTGCATTAAATAAAAATGAAAGTTAAAAGTTTTCATTGTCAAAATTTACACATTTAAATAAAGCCTTATAGAATGCCTTATTGGAAATGCTTCAAATAACTCCTCAGGTGCACAAAAACTTTTCACAATTCAAAAAAAAAAAAAAATGAAAATATTTTTCAAAACATATTTTCTCATCTTTGTCGTAGTCGTACAAAATTGGAAATAATGCAGTTGATGAAAAATTAAAAAAAAAAAAAAAAAACTACCATAGAAAAACTTTGACAAAAATACAGCTTTTCGCAAAGTTCGAGTGTTAAATAAATTCAATTTTCACCTTTTTGTTTGAAAACAACCTGAACAAAAGCATCCACCAGATGGGAATGAATGCGATTTTAGGTAGGCACACACATACACCTACAACACAACACAAAAAAAAATCATATTGCTCCTTGCAGAGAGACCGAGAGAAAAAGACCTCTTCGTAGTCGGCTATCGTTTTCCTAAAATCTCATTTGTCCATATCCGTCTTTTATTTTTTTTTTTTGTGAAACGTGAATGAAACCACCACCACCGACCGTCCGCTAACTTCGTCGGAACAATTTGACAGTTTTTGAAAGGAAATTTCGAAGCATAACTTCTGCACACAATACCTTTTGTATGTAGATGTAGATGTGTAGAGTCGTGGGTGTTGATGTTATTCGAAACGCAGGATGGACCAGTATGGAGAAATTCGATTGTGGCAACGTACTTTATATAGCTACACCCACCACTTGGTTGGAAAATGAAAACTTTTGTCAAACCTGATGTCAAGGTTGCACAAAGTGCGATGTCGGATTCAAGCTATAATCCTGTCGCCATCGCCCACATACCACATTATACAAACGTAAAAATGTACTATGACTCGTAAGTGGCATTTAAAAGACCTAATACCTAAAAGATTAAAAGCAAAATGGTCAGCATTTTGGGAATTCAGCGATTCATAATTTTCAAAAATATTTTCAATTGGTATTTCATTCAGAAGTTTCACAGCAAAAGGGAAACTATCAGCATCAGCATAGCACATTGACAAAAATCTGGACTTGAAAGTTTTGTCAGGTGGAATAATGTTGTGTGGATAAGATGAAAGGTTTAATACGTGATCACATATCGATACTGCAAACATCTACATATGTATATGTAAATACATATACGAGTACAAAAAATACGATTATATGAAAATTGTGATAATTTTAGAAATGGATTTTTTTTGGCGAATTTTCACCTGAAATCAAAAATGATAAATTAAATTTGAAAATATCGGGTCAGTTGGCATTGGCAGCAGAACGAACGGATGCATCGCATATCGGTTTAAAAAAAGGTGAATAATGAGAGAGGGCTTTTTTCTGCATCATCAGGACTTTTATTTTTTCAATGCAATGGAAAAGTTCTCTTTGTGCTTGTGTCAAGCCTTCGAAGTGTTCTTTTGATTAATTGGATTGGCTTTGTCATCCTGGCAGCCAATGGGCTTAAGGCGGCGACACGGCAACTTTGTCTGAAAATTCTGTTTGTATTATAGAGAAGTGGTGGGGATGACAAGGGGTCGAGTGTTTTTTTATACTCGTTGCTATATCCATGTGGTTGGTGGTGCTTCCTTCCTACGTCTGCTGCGATGATTCAGAAACTTTCAACAATACAAGGTGCATTTTTATTTTGAAACCATAAATATACCTACAGTGTGTCAATATTTGCTTCGATACAATTTAAATTATATTTTTTAAAGTTTTGTTGAGAATTCCCGGAAACGGTATGTAAAACCGTTTTTTTAGAGCAGGGGTATAGAACGGAAATAAAATACAGATAAATTCTATTAATTGCCATAAAATTGACTTTATTTAAAAGATAATTCCTTACCAGTTTTATTTGAGAATGAGTTCAGTCATAATGCCGGATGTAGTCCAATTGTGAGCTCTAATTTTGAATGACTCTTTGGAACAGTGTTGTTCCACGTACACCATAATTGTAGACTACATGATTGTCTACATGTAGACAATTCGATGTAGACAAATCCCAATTGTGGATATACATTTTGTCAGAAAACAATCATAATTCACAATTTTTAATTCTAAAATTTATCAAACCACAAAACATAAATGTTAAAAAAAAAAGAACCAAGTTTTTCTTTTTTTTTTTTAAATTATAATTACACGCGCTCAAGGGATTATGCTACCCTTTAAATGTTTCAGCACAGCGCGGGCCTGAGGTTGAGGAAGAGAAAGAATGATAGGAAAGATGTGTGGCGCGATGTTCTGAGAATGTAGGTGGTTGTTGTCTCAGATTTTATCTCCAGGGATGGCGCGGAACTAATGCGGAGATATTTCCGTGTCTTATTTATCTATGACCCTTATAATTAGCAATCATTTTTTTATTCCTTGTCATATTTTGTCGGTATACTAATTTTACTCAATCAATAGTTCTATGCCTAAACAACATGTAATGAGTAAGAGTAAGCCATCAACTCGTATGACATTTATTTTAGAATTGTTTTTTAATGGAAAAATAAGAGGACATATACTACGACAGGGATCGAACCTGTGACCATGAGGTTGACAGGCGACTAAAGCGCCATGGCCATATAATACAAAAACATGTGTGTAAAGAACAAGGTAGTGGTGAAATAAATATTTGATCTAAATCTAAACGTAAATAGGCATATTTACCTATTTTTATAAAAGTTTTAAATATTTAAATTAGAGATATCGAAAAACTTTAAATAATGGGAGAAATCTGTTATGATAAACCTACTTACTAAAATTTGATCCATTGAATCACTTCAAGGGTACGCTATAAATTAAGAACAAATTGACATACAGTACAGAAGTCCTTGATATGTCATTTTGTAGATAATGGTACTGTCTACAAGCAGTTCTTAGAAAATTTTGGGAAAAATAAAGATTTAGGGTGTTATTAAACAAAATAAAATAAATTATTATTTTTAAGATAACAGAATTTGCCTTCCGGGCTCAAACTTAAAACGTGGTTTTATTAATAGAACATGTTTGTCTAAACATAACTAAAAACAAAATATTTCCATACTCAAAAACATAAATTTAATATATTTTTTGAAAAATGTATTACACGCCAATGATTTCGACCATTTTTCTCCAAATCGATCAATTGTACAATAAAAATTGTATGAATCTTTTTTGTGCAAAATAACAGGAGCTACAATGCGTACGTACAACTTTGTTCAAAAGAACTTATAGCTTTGGAGTAATTTGAAAAAAAAAACGGAATTTTTTTTTCTTTCCCACTAAAAATCTTTGTTCCGCTCCAAATTTAGGGGACTTTTTAGGAAATGCTTAGGACATACAAGTGAAGCTCAATTAACAATTATAGCTGACTCCGCTTTTCGAGCCAGACAAGACACGAAGAAAGGTATGTTGAAGTGTTTGCTGAGTTAAACCAACTGGCTCAGCTTGTTGACGAGACGAAACGAATCCTTGTCGTTACAGGTCAAACCGCCAACACTCTGGACTTGCTTCTTACTTCTGACCCTAATAAATGCACTGCAAGTGTATTATCGCCTCTAGGCACATTAGACGATTGCGTCATATCTGCAAATTTCTCATGCCAACAAAATCCAGTTAAGGAAAAGTCACCTAAGGGAACCGTTTGGCAATATGAGAAAGTCAACTGGGACGGTCTCAATAACTTCTTCAGGAACTTTAACTGGTCACTATTCTTCTTCGCTGATATGATAACAAATTTAATTATTCACAGAATGAGAAATTTTATCTCGAATAAGGTGAAATCTATCAAACCGAAAGAAAATGCATGGTTTGATTCGAGCTGTAAAGAGGTTATTAGGGTTAGAGAAGTAAGTTTCCAGAATTATAAAGCCAACCCCACTGAGGAAAACCGTAAAAAGTTTCAACAAGCTAGAAAGACTTGCAACGTTCACATTCGTATAACCAAATTGTTGCATCCTTCGTCTTCGGTTCCAACGCTCGTTTTTAATGACACCTTTTGTCAGCTCTCGTGAAAAAGACAATTTGTTTGCAGCGCAGTTCGTCGTTAATTCGACGCTGCCAGAAAGTGTTATGACTCCTCCTGAACTTGAGAGCGTAAACGATTTTATGGGACGAATCTTCTTTCACACTCGTGCAGTCTTAGAGTCCTCAAGGACCTTGACATATACAAATCCGCTGGCCCGGATAGTATCTCTCCCATCGTTCTGAAGAGGTGGTTTTCAATGGTGGCAAAACCACTGCGTAAGCTTTTTCATCTCTCCTATTCTACTGGTCTCTTTCCGAGTGGATGGAAAACAGCATTGTCCAGCCTGTTCCTAAAAAAGGCGAGTCTCCTTTACCCTCTAATTACCGTCCAATTGCATTCACGTCCCTTCTTTCCAACGTCGTGGAAACGCTGATTGATTATCGGATCCAGAAATATCTTGAAGAACGAAAGCTCTTTAATGACCGGCAGTATGGCTTTCATAGCAAGAGGTCCACTGGTCATCTGCTGGTATATCTCACCGAATAGTGGCACAAATCTTTACATCGTTTTGGAGAAAGTAAGGTTATTGCGCTTGATATTTCAAAAGCATTTGATAGAGTTTGGCATCAAGCTCTCTTATCGAAAATGCGTGCATTTGGTATCGATGAATCTCTTCTTCGTTGGATTAGAAATTACCTTTCGGACCGTTCAATACAAGTTGTATTGGACGGTTTCAAGTCTGATATTCACAAAATTAATACTGGTGTGCCCCAGGGCTCCGTATTGTCTCCGATCCTCTTTCTCATTTTTATTAATGATCTCTTATCTGGAGCTTCTAATCCACTTAATTGTTTTGCTGATGATAGTACTCTCAGCTTTTCATATTCGTTTTCAGATGCACCTCCTTGTTCTTCGGATTTACAACTGCAACGGCAGCGTATAATAAGCAATGTGGAATAAAAAACCGCGTAGAATTTAATGCTTCAAGAACTCAGTGCTGTCTTCTGTTGTTAAAGCAGAATCCATCCCCCATGCCACTATCCATGGGTAGCACTTGCATTGAAGAAACCGATCAGCTTTCAGTCCTCGTTATGTGCAACACAGACCACCTCTTCTGGAATAACCACATATTTGATGTCGCCAAGAACGCTGGAAAGTGTTTGGTTTTGTTCGTCCAAAGCTGTAGTATAACTCGCACATTTGGGCAGGAGGTCCCAAAACTCATTTGAGACTCTTAGATAGAATTCAAAATAGAGCTCTAAGAATGATTTACGATAGAACTATAGTGGAAAAATTTACATCCGAACATCGTCGTAATGTTTCATGTATTGCGTTATTTTATCGCTATTTTTATAAACAGTGTTCTAGCGAAGTAGCCAGTTGCATTCCTCCCCTTAAACAATTCAACCGTAATACTCGCGCTTCAAGGAATGCTCATAAGTTTACCCTTGAGTCCAGTTTCGGACGTACTGTGAACTACAGAGATTCTTTCTTTAGTCGTAAAACACGTATGTGGAATGCTTTACCGGGCTCTATATTTCCCCCTCATTTTGATATTCTGAACTTCAAAACTAATGTACATCGGTAACTCCTTTTTAATCCTTATTTTCCTTAAGCTCGTACTGTGCTTATCATATTAAGGGTAAATCCCCTCTAGTGCCTGTATATTATAAAAAAAAAAAAAAAAACAAAAAAAAAAAAAATGCTGCCCCCTACAACCGCCCTGCTTGGGCTTGGGTAGGGTCAAGTTTGGGTGTATGCAAAGTTTTTTGTGTAACATTTATCAAAATACAAATCGGGCTAAGCGGGATTAACCGGGATTTTGAATAGTGAGATTATAACAAACCGGGACTTTGAATATTATATCAAAGGGCACGGTAGTGCCCAGCCAAGTTTTGGCACTACACCCTTTTTACAGGAACAAACTCAGGCGATGTTCGACCCCCCTCTAACTTCAGTGCCAATTTGCTCAGCTAACCAGGCTTAGGTAACTCACTAATTTTCAATTCTTTAGTATTTATTAGTAGTTCCCTAGATATAAGACTACAAAAATAGCAAAAACCGTCACTCACTCACTTACAGATCATCAAAATTATGGAGCACTTCCGACATCGTAGAATCTTGTAATTTCACACAACGGTAGGCCTTGTGGTCTATACAAAGGAAAAAATGGAAAATTCAAGATTTTCCCTTCAGGGGGCGTGGTACCCACCCATTTTCTTGGAATTGATATAAATTATTTGGAGCACTTCTTTCTGATTGTCGTAGAGTAATGAAATAGAGTACATCGGTAGGGCTTAAAGTGCAAGCAAAGGCATCATTTTGAAATTTGGGATTTTACATTCAGGGAAACGCCCAATGGAATATAATTGACCAATTATAAGGAGCACATCTGATTTTTGAAGAATGATGAAATTTGGTTGAGCGATAGCCTAACGACAAACACCCATTTTCACGAAATATATTGAGAGCACTTCCGATTGGTGCAGGATTATGTTATGTATATACAAAGGAAAAGTTAAATTTATGAAATTTTTCATGCGTTTCATCCATCCACTTCTTATCAATTATTACCGTTTCAATAGATTGCTTCTAAATAATGAAAATTGGTAGAGGGGTAGGACTTGTAGTCCATACAAAAGGCTTTAATTAAAAACTTACATTACGTTATGAGGCATTCATTGGACGTTTATTCCACCCACCTTTCCTGATAAAATAATCTTTGCAAAATGTAGTGAAATCACACCAAAAACATAAATGTTAAAAAAGCAACAAAGTTCTTTTATATACAAAAATCTTTACATACATAACAAGTCAGCCGTAAAAAGTAGTAAGATCTAAAAGTACGCCAAGTTCTAAGTTTATTAATGTTAAATATCAAATATTTTAAGTAGAGTAATATGGAAAACCTCAGAATAATCAGAAAAATCTGTTATTTAATGATTACTAACTTAAATTGTGTTGGCTTACAGTTTACACAGTTAGGCTTCATTATTAATTAAATATAGCATGAGCAAAGTACCATCGCCTGACTTAGCACATCTGAGAAAGCCAGAGACTACAGTGAGCAATTGACCGGGAAACTCTCTGCCGTACCTGTAGCCACAAGCGTCAACGACTAGTGGAACCAGTATGGTGACATCATTAAGGAGACAGCCAATACCACCATAGGCTACCAACCAAGTATGATGATGAATGCGCGGTATTGAAGCAGGAGACGGAAAATGCACGAAATGCTGCAAGGGAAAACAAGAGCAGCAAGGGAGGAGTACCGTGAAAAGAGAAGGAACGAGAAAAAAACCCTGCGAAGAAAAAAAGAGCATCGCCAGCATCTTAGGCCAGGTATCTCGAGGAATCTTGCACTGCCACCAACACCCGCCGGTTCTACAAAATAGCCAAGCAACTGGCATCTGGTAATAGGACTGGCACGCAAGCTCTTCGAAACAGCGAAGGGAACCTAGTCGCCGAAGCACAAGGAATTGTGGACGTGTTTAAGCAGCACTTCCAGCAACTGCTTAATGGGCATTATGTAGAGGAAGCAACGAGAAACAAAGAAGCATGAGCCCAGTCAATGAAGATCCAGTCCCAACGCCCAGTACTGAAGAGGTCAAGAAAGCCACCCACACGCTTAAGAACAACAAAGCCGCCGGCTCGGATGGCCTACATGCGGAACTCTTCAAGTATGGAGGAGATGTCCTGGTAGGGCGCATGCACCAGCTCATCAACCAAGTGTGGGAGAAGGAAACAATGCCCGACGGCTGGTCAAATAGTTCCATATGCCCAATCTACAAAAAGGCGATCCTATGTCCTGCAAAACTACAGAGTCATATCCCTACTTAATGTTGCCTACAAGATCCTATCCAACGTGCTATGTGAGCATGACGTTACAAAATATGACTTCTTCAAGATAGTCGTGGAGCAGATAGTACACAAGAGTGGTATTAACCTGGAAGGCACTATCTTCAACAGGTCTTCCAAAGTGCTTGGTTATGCGGATGACATCGATATCATCGGCCGCTTCAAGCGAGCTGTACTTGAAGCATTCACAGCTATTGATGAACAGGTGAAATGCGTTGGTCTTGAAGTGAATGAGGCCAAAACCAAGTATATGCTATTAACAAATAAAGCCTCATCTGTCCATCGCCTAGGACAAAACGTCACTGTTGGTAGCAGTAATATCGAGGTAGTCAAGGAGTTCACCTACCTTGGAACAAACATCAATTCCACAAACGACACCTTCGTGGAAATACGACGAAGAATTACCCTAGCGAACCGCTGCTACTTCGGTTTGAACAAATGGGTTCAAAACTCCTGTCTCGAAAGACAAAGTGCACGCTATACAAAACGCCAATTTTACCAGTTTTACTCTATGGCGCCGAGTGGTGGACGATAAGTAAAAAAGCGGAATTGATAATGGGCACTTTCGAGAGAAAATTTCTCCGGAGGATATTTGGTCCTATATGCGAAGAGGGCTAATGGAGTAGAAGATTCAATCGAAAATTGTACGAGCTGTACCAATATGTGGATGTAGTCCAAAGAGCCAAAGCGCGTCGACTACACTGGCTCGGCCACATCGAGCGAATGGACAACAACGCTCCAGCCAAAAAATCTTCAAATCCCAGCCCGCAGGTTCGAGACGACCAGAAAGACCGAACCTCCGCTACAGGGACCAGGCGGTTACAGACGCAATAGCGCTTGGTCTCGACGACTGGAGGGAGCGTGCGAGGGACCGCAATCGATAAAAGACCGCAATGTGTCTGGCAGCGACCCTCCATGGATCGGGAGCCGGATAAGTAAAAGTAAGTAAGTATAAGTAATGATATACAATTTAGTTTTATAAAGTGATGATATGTCAGATATGTAGATATTACGTAAACAATATTAATTTTATATTTTATTAGTACTGGCTGTGATTAGAAATCAGAAAATTGTATAATATTGGAAAACTAGCTTTATAATAATGTGTAAAGCTGAGTCGGTTTATGTACTTCATTTCAGATAGCTGATTTAACAAACGACTTTACGATATAATATTTTTTTATTACTTAATTTAATTAAAACTTTGATCAACTTATTTAGCTAATCAAAGCTTTTATCAAATAAGTAAATATTGAATATTGTACAAAAAATATATCTGTTCAAAAAATTCAACACATTACAGTTATTTTCTATTTTACTAACTTTGAAATAAATCAATTCTCTTGAACGATAAGTCTGTAAAAAAATTGCTATTTCATAATTTGAGGATATTTTATTGATAATTTTTGAAATCATGACTTAATAAGTATCTATAAATCAATTATTGCCTGATTAATTTACTTTTGAGACGATATTGAAATTAATAGCTTTTTGCTTTTCAGCAGATTGCTACTTTTTTTAGTTTTTAAACCCTAACATCAAGCTTAAATATATTTATGAACTTTTCAAATAATTAAAACAAAAAATATCTACTAATATTTGGTATAGCAATCTGCTTTATATTTATATCATATTTGCAAAACATCCCTTTAAAGATTGCAACATGCAATTCAGTGGAAAAAAAATAATACAATAGAAAGTTTTTCGCTTCCTCACTATTTCCATCGCTAAGGTAGTGCTATTTTCTAAACCAATTTTCCTCATGGAACGTGACTCTGCACACAAACATAAATTCCACCGTCACTATCTATCCGGGGGAAACAACTTTCCAGATGCGTCATTATACATATAAAAACAACCACCTGCACTGCACAGCACATACAATCAATTTTCGCTAGACACGCAAAGTGACCATAACCAGGGGCTTAACACGTATTTTTTTTTTAGTTTGTCACAAAACGCATTTTTTTTAGTGGTACATATATGGGAAAAACTTTCTTCTAGTTGATTTGGGTGAATTGAAAAGCTTCGTCCTGTGCTGCTGTCATAGTTTGTCTCTGGTGTTTCCTTTTAATTGATTAACACTGCATCCGAACCGAGAGCATCATCATCGACACAGAGATGTGGAATAGCTTTTTTTTTCAATTACTATGACTGTGTAGTACCGCTAGCACTTGGGAAATTTCTTTATTTGTTCCGGTACCGCCAGAAAAAAGGTCAAACACCTTTTAGCCAATATTACCATATCCTTACTCATTCAGAAGAGCACATACATGATCCCGAATCGAAATGCTGCTTAAAGCGAATTAAATTTGTTATTAATAAAGAGATGAGTGGGGAAGAAATCGCTGCTTGCATTTCCCTTGCGGTGTGGCATTTCTTTATGCACATTTTAATTCAACCTCAATGCGCTTGCATCCACATTGATTGGATTTCTGCGGGATATGACTTAACAATTTTGATTGAAAAATTAATACGAGTGAAAAAAAACGAATAAAAATGGCGCCACAGACACAACTAAATCTTTATTCAATTTTTGATGATTCAACCAATATTCTTCGCAGACAAATCTGTCCACTCAGCAAAAGGATTTTTGATAATATCTACTTAATTTTTTTTTAACCTGGTACATCTAATCCAAACGTACTCATACTCTTACTTAGAATGCACTACGGATTAATTATCCTTTTTTTAGTTGATTTGAAAAAAAAAAACATGCACTGGATTGCACGTTCTTACTATTATGTTCGATCACATCGTATGCAAAAGATAAAAAATAAATATATTTTAAAGCCGTACTTTACTTAATTTTGCATATACAAAATTTCTTTAATTTTTTTTCTCAAAAAATTGGGTATATGGCGATTTTAAATATGGAATAATATAGACAACCTTAAAAACTAGATTTAAAAAAAAAAAAAAATCACCTATCGTTTTCCAAATATTGAATTAAAATTCATACAATTTTTTTTCCAAACTCCAAAGAAAATGTTTCCAAAATCTTGGTATGCAGTATTCTTTATAATTCGAAGAGCCTAATACATAAAAATTTGTATCGAAATCCGTTGAGCCGTTCATGGGAATGACGAAAATCAAAAACAAAAATGTTTCTGTGGCAGGTACCGTTAATAACAAAATATGTTAAAAAGAGTCTCTACGAAAAGGAGTACACATACTAATTAAACTAATTTTTATTAAAATCGGCACGAATGCCTAAATTTTAAATTAAGACAAATTCTGGCTGAAGCACTTTATACGCTTCTTAAAGCATATCTAGAAAATAGACTTTTTAGAGTAAGACATGGAAACGATTACTCTGATCTCAAAGAAATAGTGGGTGGGGTACCACAGGGAAGTATTTTAGGTCCAATATTGTACCTATTTTTTACACGTGATATACCTCAAACAGAAGACACTATCGTAGCCACGTTTGCTGACGACACTGCAATACTAGCAGTGGGCCAAACGATAAATGATTCTACTACAAAATTACAAAATGCTCTGAATAATGTCAATGATTGGACAAAAACATGGCGGATATCGCTCAACGAAGTAAAATCAGTCCATGTAGATTTTACGTATAAGAAAATTAATAGATTAACGGTATTTGTTAATACGGTTCAAGTTCCGTTTGCTAACGAAGCAAAATATCTCGGAATGACTCCAGACGCGAAATTAAAATGGAAACCGCATGTTAAAAAGAAATGTGAAGAGTTAAATAATAAACTCAGAGATATGTACTGGTTCGAAAATAAGCTAATTTTGTACATGCAGGTGCTTAAGCCTGTCTGGACTTACGGTATACAACTCTGGGGTTGTACGCGAGATTCTAATTTAAATACCTTACAAACATTTGAAAATAAACTCCTAAGATCATTTGTAAGCGCACCTTGGTACATTAAAAACGAAGATCTCCACAGAGATCTCGGTATTCCCACGGTTCGCGATGAAATAAAAAATTTTGCCCGAAATCATTGAAAATGGCTATTACAACACTGCAATTGTACTATAATCGAAATTATCGATGAGACGAATTTAGTACGCCGCCTGCGAAGGGCAAAGCCTTCCGATCTGGTGCACTAAACGAGAATCCGCTTTAAAATCGCGGAATAAGCAGGAACTATCACCGGATAGTTACCTGTAACACGTTAATTAAATTCGTTAAAAATAAATTGCTAGATAAGTTTCAACTTAGTTGCAATCGGGAGGAGGAGGTGTTTTTAGTACAGTAAGAATCTCACACTCCTATGAGCACGCGTTTTTCGGTCCTCATAGAGCCTTTTGAAGGTTTTACACCTACCCACGGAAAAAAAATCGTTAGAGCTGTTTCTTTGATAATTTAGATGGTAGAAAAAATTGTATGACAAGTACAGTTATTTTAATGGCTAAACAAAACGATTCAAAAATCTGCTTAAGAAAATCACCTAAAACGCTTTAGTACCAAAATTTGAAGAAAATCGCTTCAGCCGTTTAGGTTGTAGATCGTTCTATATAGGCAGATAGACAGACGGAATTGCGGGACGCACTTTTTTGTTATTCTAAAACATCATAATGTCATGTTTGATCAAAATCTCGAATTCGATTTTTCTTATCTGCAATGAGCTTTCGATTGTTATAGATAATTTTAAAAGTTTTTTCAAACAAACGCAAGCATATAAACGAGGTTCTCGCGAGAAAACGAATGTATAAACCACATGTTTTTGATAAAAGCTCTAGCTGGAGTTATTCAGAGATGACTTAGGTCTGAGTTGAACTTGGGTCTCAACCCAATAAGCTTTTCGGTCCTTAGCTAGGTGCCTCCAGTATCGTACGTAAAGTTGGTTGAGGTCTCCTTTCACTTGGGCGTGCCACTTGCTGAGCTTCGATCTTAATCTACTGCATCGTCGTCCGGGTTGGATTCGAAGATTTTCCTATAGTCAGAGCCTTGATGCCCATCTGATCTACATACCATCTAAGTCGTTGTATTTTAACTCTTCTGGCTAGGACGGCATCACTGCACATCTCATAGAGTTCATTGTAGTATCTTCTCCTCCACTCACCAATTATCGACAAATACCAAAAAATCAACCAAAGAATATTTGTTTCAAAGCTCATGTGTATATGTGTGTTTTTTCAGAGATTTGCGGCAGTTTGAATATTTGGTCGATGGTGGACTTTTCTGGCCTAAGCAACAATAATATGGATATACTAGCTTATTCACGAACGGCTTTCGGCGTCTGATGTACTTGGCGCAGTTCATAGGGTCTGTTTTCTTAAAGATGGGGCACACAATAATGCTTATATTTTTATTAGCCCTACAATGCTTTCTTCCGTCCTATATCTTGCACACACACGATGTGCATACATCTAACCAGTTCATAGCCTGCTGCTTTGAAGACTTCTGTGACTAAGCTATCAGCTCCAGTTGCTTTAATAGACTTGTTCAATATGCCTATCTTAACTTCCCATGGTGGGCTGAATTGTTGGTCTTTGCTTTTCGCCTATATTAGGCGTTTTTCCTTTTTAGCAGAGTCTGAGTTGTCAAAAAATTCGTTTGTGTTTCAGAGCATGCAGCGCTCCAAATGTGTGTTTGTTTTTTCGTTCTGAACATGTGTAGATCGCACTCGACGTGCTCGAACATAATTGACTGGGCATGTAAGTAAATTTCTTAACGCAACAAATGCGTTCAAGTGTCAAGAGGGAAAATGTGAAGAAAAAGATTACGAGTATTAGATACATAAGTTGGCGAAAGAAGTTGATCGCTTGTTAATTTTATCTATCTGGGTGTGTGTCAGTGTACAAAAAAGTGTAGGTTTTGCGTTATATTGCTTTTTATGATTAAAATGAAAATGTGTTCTGATTTGTGTGGTTCAAGTGTGATTAAAAAACATATCAGTATTCAGAGCTCGCTCTGTTTGGAATATAAGTTCAATGCATAATCTATGTGATCGAACTCTGTTCAGTGCTATGCTCTGAACGAAAAAAGAAAAACGCCTATTGAGTGCTTCGTTCTTCCTGACATCAGAGTTCGGATTGGAAAAATTTTCAACCCTAATTCCTGCAGTAACATCTTTCAATTTCCACACTCGCGCGCTTCTCATGCTCCCCTTTTTTCTTTCTGAGAAGCCGGTGTTCCTCTCCACCCTTATGCAGGAGAGCTTACAGTTTAGTGCTGAATAAGACATCAAAGTAAGCTGATTGGGACTTTTAAGCCAGCGAGTCCGTTTTTGACACATGTACCTACGACAAGCACCAGAAAAATTATAGGGTCACTACCGACTGTCAACATCATCCAGCCCCTTGTGAAAAAAACCATCACAACGTTTAACAAGAGTATGATGTGTAGTATGTTTCACCCAAAACCAATAAAGTCTAAAATGTCTATGTAGGTATAACTAACAAAATTACTGAATTCCATCTTTTATAATCCCAGAACGAGTGAAAAGACTGAACATAATTTAATAATCAGAACTCAATTATGGACTTCAACTATGTATATGCCAAACATCACCGCTTTCGATTTTTGTTGCTAATTCCGTCTGTCCTTCACAATGGGCAACTTTTGTGATAATCTTTGAAAATTGTTCGAATGAAAAATAAAATCCATGAACAGCTCAGTTTTCAATTGCAAAAGTTACCTATATACCCTACCATCTATGTAAACATAAAGCTTCTGCAATGATAATTACTGGTGGTTCGATTAAAAAGTGTCTTGAGGGATTTTCGGAATTAAAATGTCTATCTTTAATTGCAAGACATGTCCCCACCCGACGACAAATGCTTCCACAATGCACCCCTTGCCCGTTTGGTGACGCGGCGCCCGCCGTACCGTGTAGCCTTAGGAATCTTATTCAATTACCACAAATTACAAAAGTTGTCTGTCACAATTTCCTTTCCAATGGAAGAAAAAAAATTAAGTCCTTAGACATTCCTGATTCAATCCAATCTCGATTCGTTCGCATGGTCGCGACGTCTTTTATCTTAAATCCCACTAATCGAAAGTTATAAATGTAAATAGCAATTGCCAGGCGGCCATAAAGTTTTGGTAAACCTACTTCCATTCAATAATTGAATGAACTCAAAACTTGTTCCAAGATAGTAGTTGAAAAGTTGAAATCTTTTACACAACTTTAATGGGCAAAACGGACTTAGTTTCATTTGAATTTTTATTCTTAAGAAAGATGAGATGACCCATTATTGGCGTGAATTTGAATAATATGTACTTGTACCTACCTTACCGACCGAAGAGGAAAACTTATAATTTCAGTCTCAAATGGAATTATGGAGATAACAGGATATATTACACGTTTTGAGGACGATAAATCATTTCGACATTTCCCTTGAGGTCCTTGATGTCGTGCTCTGTCTCTGTATTCTGAAGAATTTATTCTACTTTTTTGTTTTTAATTCAAATGCTAAATTTTCAAAGATGATAATAATTGTAAGTGTGTTTTTGGTTTTGAATCGTAAGTTGGATTAAGTGAGTCGTTACCGTTAGATATTATAGTTCATTAATTTTATGAAATCTACAATATTCTTCGCTAGACATTTGATTAAATACAAACAAAAAATACGCCAATGTGGTTATTCTGTAAAAATACAAGTTAATAATATTGAATATAATAAAGTCTATATAGCAACTCTAAACCATTGTGTTTCCACATTTTTCAATTTTAGAAGTTCCTAATGATTTTCATGATGAAAAAAAAAAAACAAATGGCGCACGTAAACCGAATATGGTTAGCTTGATAACTTTTTTAATTCAAAAATATTTTTTGTTGATTAAGCAATAATACCATATTAATTTCAAAAATGGCGTAAGATATCATTGTGATATTGACCATATATTATCTATTATCTATTATGTACATTCATAGATAATTAGGTATTCGAAAGCCCTTCTAGCGGTTCGTATTCGATTTTACAATCTTCTTTATTAACTTCATGTTCATAAGATGCAATATCTACATATATTGCAGTCATATTTAGAAACCAGTAGTTTGGCCGACGCGACGTAAGAAAGTTAAAATTGTTGGCTAAATTTCGTAGCTTTCGAAACCTTTCCTTAACTTCGACACTGACCCTATCCAAGAAAGAAAATAATTTTTTGCTGTTGTAACTCTGAACGTTTGTTACAATTGACATGCCATAGAAATGATTGTAAAAAAAAATCGGGTTTAATATGTGTAAAGCCCGAATTCGCCCTAATGTGTTTAAAAAAATCCAATTCCTTTATACCATGAGGAGAGTCGGAGGTGTTACGAACTCTCAGAGGTTTGCGCCCACCCTCGTATCAGTATTATGTCCTCAATTATTTATAATAGCCACTAATTAGCCTTTATTAAATCTTAAAAATTCACATCTCAGACTATTTGAAGGAAGGTAGACATAGTACCTATTATGTGTATATGCTACCCATACCTATCCATGACCGGAACAGAACTAGATTTCTCAAATCCTCATTCTTATATCTACAAAATCGTCTTCAATAACTTTAACCTTCAAGTTAGACTTCATCTTCTTACATGATTGCCACATCCACCAATTTTAAACGTCATTTATTTCGTTAACATGGTTGTTCGTTGCTCAACTAAATCCTATAATCAAAAAAAAAAAAAAAAAATAGAACAATCTTCCCCAAAAACAATTAACATCTAGCAAAATAGAGGATAAATAAAAAGAAATAGAGCCGCAAAATATTTCATTTGAAATTCAAAATAAAATTGATTTATTCAAAAATATCTTAACCTAACAAAAATTACTTTGACTAACCTAAGAATACCTAAAAATACCAACAATAGGATTGAAGTATCATTTTTTTTGTTACAAGCAATTTACATTTTATAAGCAAACGATTTTGTTTCTATTCCCAAACAAGAAACAGCCAACAATCAAGTTAAAACACACCGCAGATTTAAAAAACAAAAAGTGAGAGAACTGACCTTCAAAGGTAGTGGATTTATAATTGCAAATACTTTATTATTTAGCTTATAAGCCTATTGCTTTAAGTTTTAATTCAAATTGTTAATTTTTATAAAGTTTTTCATTTTTTAATTAAGGGACATTTTTATTTTTCTCTCTTCGGCCATGAATTTACATTCATACCAGTCCATATGCACACATATGTATATAACACATATGTATATATTTCGTGAAGGGTAACACTTAGCGCATGTCTGATTTGACAGATAATTAGTTTTATCCTTCCGCTGAACGAATATGGTTGTGTATACGCTTGAATAACACGCGCTAAGTGGGCCTGCGATCGACTTAGAGAAGATGCCGATTTTGTCAAAAAAAATCATCTTTTCAGATGAAGCTCATTTTTATCTTGGCGGGTATGTAAACAAGCAAAATTGTCGCATTTGGGGCACAGAAAACCCGCACGCATACATTGAAAAGCCGATACACCCAAAACGAGTCACTGTTTGGTGCGGATTTTGGTCCAGAGGCATTATCGGGCCATTTTTTTTTTTTTTTTTTTTTTAACTTTGCACGCGCTCAAGGGATTATGAATACCCTTTATATGTTTTTCTTAACACAGCGCGAGCATCCGGAGGAAGAAGAGAAAGAAGGATAGGAAAGATGTGTGGCGCGATGTTCTGAGACTAGAGCTGGTTGATGTCTCAGATTTATCTCCAGGGATGTCGGCTGAACTAATGCGGAGAGAATTACCGTGTCTTATTTATTTATGTCCCTTATAATTCGCATTATTTTATTTATTAAATTGTCATATTTTATGGGTATGCTAGTTTACTCAATCACATGTTGTTAGTGTTATGCCTAAACAGCATGTAATGAGCAAAGCAGCAACTTATTTTATGACAGTTTTTAGAATTGGTTTTTAATGAAATATAAGAAGAGATAGACAACGGCAGGAATCGAACCTGCAACCACGAGGTTGACAGGCGAGCACACAACTATCGCGCCACGGCCACCCCGAACCAATTTTTGTTCACAAAAATTGAAGAGGAGGACATTGGCAATATTTGGTTTCAACAGGACGGACGGCGCGCCGCTACGTGCCACACAGCCGAAGCTACACTCGATGTTTTGCGCCCATTTTCAAAAAAAAAAAGTTATTTGGCGAACCCTATATATATATACAAGAATAGAATATTTGCTAAAGCTTGGATTATGGCTTTACAGCCGGAATATTTTATGTATCGATCTTTATTTTTCGTTTATAATTAACAGTGTTTTTTTCCGTTTTAGTTTCATCGCATAAGTAATTGTGAATTACCAGATTATGGAATCATGGTTCATTTGAAAGGCGCGGGTAATTATACTGATGTTACAATATATATAGATGTTACAGTATATTCTATTTTGGTCTGACTTTTATTTTTGTAAAAGTTGAAATATGAAAGTATGTTGGAAAAAGACAAACCATTTTTTTTACTTTTATACAAAAGTGTGTTGAATTTAGTGGTGGCTTAACTTGTTGTCATGGGAAAGAGCTGCGTCTCTCTTTTCATCACCGAAAAAGTGTTTTTTTTTTTTTTTTTTGAAGTACCAAGGCTTTGACACGCATTCTTAGAATATTTAAAAGAATCGTCAACCAATTTTTCTCGATGTTCTGTGAGAAAGCCCTGCAATGCATTATTTCGTGCGAGCATTGGTGAAGGTCGAGCCCTGCTGTTTTTATGTAAATTTGGGCATCATTACTCTTCATGTAGTACAGGTACAGAAAAGAAAACCATCGTATTCCAATTAGCAAGGCATTGTACATATAGATGGAATATGAGTATGTAAATATGTTCATAGAATAATGCAAATGAAGGTTGTAGGCTGGTAGGTAGCTATATGCATATAACTTTGTAATTATTTATTTATTTTATTATCTACAAGCAATATTACAGCTAGCAGATATAAGCACTCCAAGAGATTAAATTAAATAATGTAAATGTATAAATTTATTACGATTAATATTATGAAAATCAATACTTGTAGACACTTCATTGAAATATACAATGGATATTGATAAAGTTTCATTACGACCATAGTTTGTCATATGAGTTCTTTGAAATAAGAATACTCTAGCTCTCATAAACCTAGCGGGCACATAGATAGGTACTAAAGCAAGAAGTGATGGACAATTAATACGGTAGTATAGTAAGTCTCTAATCAGCATTATACTATGAATTTTTCTTCTTGATTGTAATGATCATCTTGCCTCATAGCTAGGACTAAAGTTCCAACAATTATATATTTCGTGAATCGTCTTTGAATTTTCTCAATCCGATCAGAGTGGACTTTATATATGGGACTCCAAATAACATCTGCGTATTCCAAAAGTGATCTGTAAAGTGATGTAAATAGGGTTAATAATACAAATGGATCTGTAAAGTCTTTTGCATTTCGTTTAATGAAACCTACTAACGAGTTGGCCTTAGGGACCAAATAATCGAAATGACTTTTAAAAGAAAGAGAGGAATCAAGAATAACACCTAAGTCTTTAATACTTGAAACTCTATCTAAAGCCACGGATTCAATTCTATAGTTGAATAGCAAACATTCAGATTTTCTGGAAAAAAATAGCATTACACTTGTGACACCAATTTGACAGAGAATCAATGTCAGATTGAATAAATTGACAATTATTCAAACTAGAAACTTTTGAAAATAGTTCAAATCATCGGCATATAATAGGCATTTACAATGTTCAAAGACGGAGACAATATCATTAATGAAAATAACAAAAGGAGCGGACCCAGGTGGCTACCTTGTGGGACACCTGATATACACTGAATTTCATTTGAATATGTATCTCCAAGCTTAACTCGTTGTGTTCTACCAGATAAATATGAGGAAAACCACCGAAGTAATTGAGAATCGAAGCCAAAAATCTCAAGTTTATTTAGAAGTGTTTGGTGGTTCACAGAATCAAAGGCTTTGCTAAAGTCAGTGTAAACTACGTCCACCTGAAATTTTTGTTCCATAGCATTAGAGACGTACGAAGCGAAATAGGTCAGATTGGTCACCATAGATCGACCAAACACGAAACCATGGTGACCTTCTGATAAATATACACTTGTCAGAAAATCAAGCTTATTTTTACCATACTTTCAAACAATTTGGGGATTGCAGAGAGCTTACATATACCACTATAATTCTCAACATCGTTTTTGGAACCAGATTTATGAATAGGGACCAAGTAAGACATTTTCCTTTTCCATTCTTCAATGAAATTCCCTTCTTGAAGGGACTTATTGAATATAATATATAACGGAGTACAAATGTCACAACAATTTTTTAGTACTGTGGCAGGAATGCCGTCTGGACCAGAACTATAATTAAGGCGCAATATGCATGCATAAGATTTATGTAATTTTTAAAGACACGTCATATGTATATATATAAAAAGAGGCCTAAATTGTACTTAGTATTCTGTGACGTACGTAAAAATTCGTTAGAAGGGAACAATAATAAAGGTAGAAAATACACATAATTAAATGTTTTTAGATTGCTAAGTCGTTATAAACGGTGATTTTTTAAGAGCTTGGTTTTTGAAAATTCAAAAAAACACAGAAACTTGTAAAAATTGAATGAAATTTTTATTTGGATCGATAAATCAATTTCTGCCATTTACTTTTTAAAAATAATTTCACTTAAATGTTGCCCGCGGCTACGCTTCAGGTGGTCCATTCTGAAGGTCCAATTTTGGCAAACTTTTTCACACATTTCGGCCGGAATCTCACCAATGACGCGTTCAATGTTGGCTTCCAAGGCAGCAATCGTGTTTGGCTTGTCCCCATAGACAATAGACTTAACATAGCCCCACAAAAAATAGTCTAACGGGGTCAAATCACATGATCTTGGTGGCCAATTGACTGCGCTAAAACGTGAGATCAACTGCTCACCAAATTTGCCTCTCAATTGATGCATGGTTTCGCGTGCAGTGTGGTATGTGGCACCGTCCTGTTGGAACCACATGTCGACCGAGTTCAATTCTTGCATTTTCGGCAAAAAAAAATCTGTTATCATCGAACGGTACCTTTCTCCATTGACCGTAACCCTGCGGCCTTCATCGTCCTTGAAGAAGTACGGCCCAATGATGCCGCCTGCCCATAAACCGCACCAAACAGTGCATTTTTCGGGATGCATTGGTAGCTGCTGAATTGCCTCTGGCTGTTCTTCACTCCAAATACGGCAATTCTGCTTATTCACTTATTTAGCCAAAAATGAGCCTCGTCGCTGAAGACAATAGTACGTAGACGTAGCTTGCGAAACACATTTTTCACAGAGCACGAATTTTGATAATAAATTTCAATAATTTGCAAACGTTGTTCAGGCGTAAGTCTATTCATGATGAAATGGCAAACAATACTGAATCGAAATGTCAAATGTTCGTGGAATTTGTCATGTGCGGTCTGTCAAAAATATAAACGTCAAAAACCAAGTAGCAAAAAAATCACCCGTTAGCTTGAGGGAAAACAAATATGCAATTTGAATTCATGAAATTTTAAACGCCATTTTTAAGTTTTTTTAGTTATTATTAATATACATATAAAGTTCAACTTTCAAAAAAGGGACGGAATCACTGGTTTTTGGAAAATTGATTTTATCAAAAAAAAATGTATTTATTTTTTGAAAAATTTTGGTTTGAAATAGTGCTTAAACTTTCTAGGAGCTTCTGCGTAAACAATTTCAAAAAAAATTAAATTAACCGTTTCCCGGTTCTACTAGAGGTACCAAAAATAACAATTTTTTTCCCGAAAAAAAAATTAAAAGCTACCCTTTCACTTCATTTATGAACTGATTTTTTTTTAACTAAAAATCGTTGGAGCCATTTTTGATAAAATGAAGATTTTTGTTTTTGGCAAAAAATGAAAAAAACGTGTGGGCATATTACCAAAAAGACAATATGTACCAAGTTGGAAGCAAATCCACCGAACTGTTTAGGCTACAGGCTCGAGGACAGACAGACAGACTGACAGTATGACAGACAGACGGAATTGGGGGACCCACTTTTTTGGTGTTCTCTATGATCGTAATGTCATGTTTGATTGTCTGACATCAATTATATGCTCTTGATGATGAATTTAGGGGCCTCGACTTTAACGCCAATCTGTGTTAGGATTTGTCTTGGTGTGAAATGGATCGATCTGCTTTGTTAAAATCAAAACTGATATTTGCCGAAATCATATTGCTTGCGATGCTTAGCATTGATGTGCCTCTAGTTGATGCAAGTCATATTAACTTCTTTTCTTATAGATGGAGCATTCGGAGATGAGTGGCCAGTCATAAACGACAGGTTTGTTGATGAATTAATGCAAATGCACCATATCAAAATACCTCATCTATATTTGAAGAAATTCGCTGGTAGTCCATAATATGTTCGCGGCTTTATCGCTGTTCAGGTTCGGCTTTGTCATTGCTTAGTCAACCCCTTTTACTTTCTGGTGAAATTGAGTTTTCATTGATAGATTATACCCTGCTAACCACTATACATGTTTGCTATTTTCCAGCAGCTGGAAATGCTATGCCTGGCTGAACGCATCTAAAGCCCTTTGTCTCATCATTAAAGTTAGCATCACTTCCCATTTGGTTCTTTATAAAATATCGTTTCTATTGCTAGACTATTCGAACTCTCGTCCCTTACATACATTCGACGTTTGCTCCAAGAAATGCCACTTATTATCATGGCTTTGGCCTTAGATGTTGGATATGTTCCGTGTGATTAGATTAGCATATGGTCGATGTGGTTGGCCTTTAAAGCAGTTGCACAATTTAAAAAAAAACAATGTTTTTTTGAATATTTGCCTTATATGGAATCACTCCTCCTTTTGGGGCCACATCTCGAGGATATATGCCTCTATGATTATAACAATTATTATTATTCTGAAACACCTGTCACTGAGTTTTTGCCCGATGTTTTTTACTCAGAAAAAAGAACTCAGCTAAATCTTATTCGTAAAATCATATAACATTTCCTCTCCCTTCTTTTTCAGCAACTGCCTTTCAGTAACCAAACCACAAGAAGCCATGCTTCAAATAAAGGATTTGAAGGCGAAAAAAAATATATCAAATATCTTAGAAAATCTAAATCTATAAGAAAAATATTTTCAATGGCATGGTGGGGTCTCCACTTGCTCCTTTCTATGATGGCCAATGCAACGTTTGCTCATGCCCTCCTATGTGTGGTTGAAATTTCAATAAATATTTTCACCTTACAAATGGAATTTTATTTCATTTTCCTTCTCAGCCTTCTTAGCAGTGCATACATATACATATATGTATGTACATAATATAGAAATATAAAGACATCTAACATAGACATACCTTAAGTCTTGTGGTTATGGGAGCAAAAAAAAATAGAAAGAAACTCCAAGAACCGATTCGTTCTTGAATCAACCTCCTTTTGTCCTAATGAAATTGGAAATATTTGCATTTTATTGTCCTTGTTAAGGAATAGTTCATTTTTGCTTCAATTCCTTGCGCGAGAAGCTGGGAGCTCCTTGCTTTTGCATCATATAGGAATATAAGTACATCCATCGCTGCCATGGAATGGAATAATTCCCCTGGACCTACCATGCCGACCGTGCTAACAACAAGAGTAGGTGGGCTATAATTCATTTTTATTTCAGAAAAATTCACTTTAGGTAAGCCGGTTGGCCGCGCTCAACGTTTTTCACCAAAACTAAAACATCGACCAAAGACTTCGACTCTACTCCACTCGAGTCGACACGCTCGCGATGGTAACAGTGTGGTGGTGGTGCGCTCGTTTCAATTGCCCATTTCTTTTGGATTATTTCAAAAGAACAGTACTGTGCAAACATTTTTGATTAAAAAAGAGAGAAAGAGATTTTTTTGTCCCGAAACCCTTTGAAACTGCATTTAAAATTTATATGTGAAAGTTAAGTAACCGAATAAGCGTTTGATGTCTAAGAATATATGTATATCAGGCCCATTCAGAAGAAAACTGTGAGAAATATGTGTAATCTCAAATTCTCACTAAAAAACTATTTTTTCTCAACTTCGGTTGAAGATTTTTTGCACAAATATCTACTCAGTTATTCTTTAAGGTCTAAAACAAATTTTGAGAAGCGTGAAAAAATATAGCACTGCCATTTTTAAATTTAAATTTGGATGCTGTTTATTAGCCGGGAATATTTCAAAACCTATTCTGATTTTGGGCGGGCACGCCTTCAAAAAATTAACATCAAACATACTTTAGGATCAACACACATGAACAAAATATAATGTATACATTTTTACTTGCTCTAAAATCTAAATAAATAAAATGCTACTGGATAGACAATAGGTCTTGATCTGAGATAAGACGAACGACAAGTGAGATTCGCCTCCATGGCCTTAAGCAGTGTCAGACAATGGGATATTTCACTTTACTCGACTCAACTTAAAGCAAATCAGTGCTTAAATCAAAATATTGGATTGGTATATTTTGAAGAAAGTAAGGCCCTCGTTGGTGCCTGAGCGCCTGTAATGCTGGATGCGAGTCTAATTCGGGATTTTTGCTGTTGATAATGTATGCTACTGGATGGCTATTACTGCATGGCTATTACTCTAGTGTCCAAGGGGGCTGTTCGATTTCATCGAGTCGTCTGATTTTAAAATAATACTTTTATTATATTTAAAGAAAAGTCGCAAATTTGACGATTTCAAACCTCTACTATTCCAAAGAGGGACATCTTACAATAAAATTAGCAACTATTTTTAATTCATCGTCAGGTACATCACGTTCTGTTTGGTCGCTTTGTGGTTCCATTGCGTCAGACAGGCCAGATTTCTACAATTATCTGTCTCTATCAGTAGAAAGTCTACTGAAACAGACAAGTTCCGATTTGTACCTATTGATTCATATGCTACATTTTTTGCTGAATTTGTAGAATAAGAGAATCTGTTGATATTGGGTCTTTTCATTGAAATTTCACTTGCTTACAGTTGGAACTAGTTTTTAGATGTGTCATTATGTTCTAGAAGAACGGGCGCAGCTTGCATCCTTTGGCGGGTCTAGTTCTGATGCTCTTAATTTGTGATTTATAGATGTGAAATTTTGAAATTTTGTGAGCTGGGGAGCCAGACATTGAAGATTAAGTTTATGGATCAGAGCTTCTGTCTCAATATCCAGAAAGCATCCGTCAGAGATTCGATGACTGTTGGAGCTTTAGTCGCGGATGCAGCGCATATATAGCATTTCCCAAAAGCCGAACTGCATGTCATGGATGATAGTGTGCTCACTTCAGACACAAGCTATTACGCCAAGGCTTCAACTTATCATGATAGCTTCTGGCAAAGCGAGAGTTGATAGAGAGAAAATTATGTAATATTTTATTCTCTCGAAATTATCACCCACAAAAGATCCTATAAAAAGAACCAAGTTCACGTGAAAAGTTTACTTTCGATACCAAAAAATACCGAGGGAAACTTTTGAGCATCATGCACGTTCCCTGCACGCTACATTCGAAGAACGCAAATACTCCCAGCGGCCAGGGAAACTTGTATTCATCATTTCCCAATTTTTTTTTCTTCAAAATGTAAAAAATTATTAGAACAGCACTGTACCCAATCGTAGTATGCTCGCTTATGACCAAGACTATCAGCCCATTCTTTCACTCAAAAGTCCCATGATTCCAATAAGGCAAAAAGAATTTGCAATAAATTTTGATATATAGCTATATTTAAGTCGCTCTTTTTTTTGCTGCAGGTTATCTATGCAAGCTGTTTTGGAATAATATGAACCGATAGCTTTTCGGCTTCTACACCTATACGTATTTATATAATATGTACATGCAGTTTCACATTATGTGAGGATGGAGACTTCGGAAGGATCGGTGCAGCACAGTAGCAAATTTTCGAACACGGTTACCTAAATATTTCCGCTGTTCTGCTTTGGTTTATGAGTTTTGCAAGCGGTTTTATGTTTGTACCTTGTAAGTGTAGAAAATTAATGGATTCTTGTATTTCGGAGGATTTTTTTCTTATGTTGGTTTTCTATTTTACTTGAATTTGATATAAAAGCAAACAGGGATTGTAGTTTTTTTTTTGTGAATTCAATTTGAACCGTAAGGTATATATTTTGGTTGAACGACCGGGCAGTTATACTCGTAGTAACAACAACAGAAATATGAATTATGAGTCAACAAATATTGAAGATTTGCACAGAAATGGTTGAATTTTTAATAAAATATTTAATTTTTTTTTTTCAAAAAGAATAAATGCAAATAAGGGGAAACAGGAATTTACGAGTGAGCTTGTGCAGAATTATTAAGCTCCCAACTAATGGATTTGATTATTAATTTTGTGTTTAACCATTTGATGGGGGTGGCAAAGTTTTCGCTAAACGGCATACTTTTGTGGATAGCTCTAACGTAAATTATTCATGCAGCAAAACACAAATGGTAAAATTTAACAAGCGATAAATACTTAATAAATGAATACTTCGCTTTTTTGACAAACGCAATCTACAGACAATTTCGGACAGCAGAAAAATGGACAACAATTCTTGTAGCTCGCCGAAAACATGAAACTTCGAAGCAAAGGTTTTAGAAATTTGTATTTCAAAAATATTATAGTAAATGAGACTTATAAGAAACTGCAAAATGCCACAATTTTTGTTTCTTATAAGCGTGTGTTCCTTATATCCTATAATCGCGGAAAGAAGAAACAGAAGTTTCACACAAAAAATGTTCTTTAAAAAAAATGCTTACCTTTATTACTTGCGATTGTAGGTACTATAAGGTAATTTATGTATTCGTAAAAAAAAAAAAAATTTATAACAATCAAACATGACATTACTATCATAGAGAACACCAAAAAAGTGGGTTCCGCAATTCCGTCTGTCTGTCTGTCTGTAGAACGATCTACAGCCTAAACGACTGAACTGATTTGGTTCAAACTTGGTACTTAGGCGTTTTAGGTTATTGTCCAAATCACGTTGTTTTAGTCCCAAAAATAACGGTACTTGCCATACAAATTTACCATCTTAAATATCTCAAAAATGCTTCTAACGATTTTTATAAAAATTGGTGTATGTACTATTTTGGGTATGGTCTACATTTCGGCCAAAAGGTTTTTAAAATATTTTGTTATTAACGGTACCTGCCATACAACCATTTTATTGATTTTCGACTTTCTCATAAACGCCTTAACGGACTTCGATACAAAATTTTATACAAGAGCTCCTTCAAATTCTAAATAGTATTGCGTTTCAAAATTTTCGAAAAATAGTTTTTTGGATTTTTGAAAAAAAAATATATTTTTTTTTTGATAATTCAATATTTCGAAAACGGGTGGACAATTTTTTCTGAAATTTTGTTTTTGAATTTATATTATAAAATATTTAAAATGTTCATATCAATTTTTTTTAGCAAAGTTTAAGAATTTTTATATTTACAAAATTAATTGATTTATTAAGAATGTTTTGCATATAATGTGATCGAACATAGGAGCAAGTACGTGCGATTCAGTCGTTCATTTTATTTTTTAATAGCAATGACAGGTGATAGAGCAATAACTGAAATAATTACATCTCTTGACTACCGTTGCACTGATTCATGTTTTTCATTTTTTATCGTTATTGAATAGATAATTTCTAATGTCTAAAAAATACTCGAGCTTCTGGGAATGCTCGTCACTCAGTCAACCTTCGGACGTCCTGTTAAGTACAGAAATTCTTTCTTTAGCGATACAACTCAAATGTGAAATGCTTTACTCCGCTCTATTTTCTCCTCCTATTTTGATATTCAGAGCTTAAAACCATTACACATCGGTATCTCCTGTCACATCCTTCCATACTTACCTACTTTTCCCGTGCTTGATCATTTTAAGTCAATTTTAGTCAAAACCCCTTTAGTGTGCGCATCATAATAAAAAAGCAGACTTTAGGTGGTTAGCATTATTTAAAAAAAAAAAATTTAAAATTAATTTAGGTTTCTTAAAAATATCGCTCAATCATGTTTGAGTTAAATATTCCTCTCTTTGTTTGAAAAGCTGATCTTTAATTTTTTCGACAAATCCCTCATATTCCTCATTGTTGTCAAAATAAACACTTAAATTTTGTTTTCAATTTCTCACAAAACAAACAAAATTTATTCCCGACTGACATTCATGACATTTCTTTTGTATGATTCTAAGGGTGTGTTGACATTTAAGAAATCGTGAGGCGATTTTCTTGTGTCATAACATTTTTTTTATAAACATCCAATTTTACAATAAAAGTGCGAATCAGTGTTGTAAAAAAAGTTAATTATATCAGTGTTTTTCTTATAAGCGTGTTTCTTATAAGAGTCATTTATTGTATATAAAACTTAAATGACTCTAATACATTCTGGCTCAATGTTATTTTATCACGGTTGTTACTGATCTGGATTTACGTCTTACTATTTAAGCAACATCTATTCTTATTTTTTTGGTACAATGGAAATTGGAACATTTTGCAGGTGCAACACTCCTTGTGGGCTATACAGAACTAAAGGGGCTTAAGTACCCTTTAAATGATAAAGCAGAGTGTGAGCGTTAATAAAGTAGGGAGAGATTTAAAAGTAGATACCAGTGCACATTAGTTTTGAATTTTTAATTATTAAAATTAAAGGGGAAAACAAATCTAGGTAAAGCTTGGGCTCAGGCAACAGGCTATTTCATAAAAATAGTGAGAACATGGAACATTCAAGGGCAGTAAATGTTTCTGTTAGATTTATATCGCCTATAATTGTTGTTGTACTATTTTGAATTCTCTGAAAGTGATTCCAATGAATGTTAGGACCTCCTAGCCGCCAATGTGAGTGTTATACCTACTTTGGTCGAATCTAGGCTTTAAAGATTACATCCATATCAGAAGGGGTGAAGAATTTCTTGCATCTTCGAAAAAAGCTTTTAATTTTAGGCAATACCAAAAAATGATCCCATTCTTCAAAAGATGGTCTGTGATTATCACACCAAGGACTGAAAGCTGATCGATTTCTTCAATGCAATATAAGACTGGTTTTACTTCAATGACAGAGGACAACATTAAGCTTTTGAAGCAATAAATTCTAAGCAATGCTGTCAAGAGCAGAATTAAATTGCCTTAGCTGCCGTTGTAGTTGCAGATCCAAAGGATATGGGAATGATTCTATAAAAATATGAATCCGTAAAATTTGGGGTTACTCTCGTCAGCAAGATAATTTATTGAGTAAAAGTTTCAGACAAGAGACCTTTGACAAATATGAGAAAGAGAGTCGTATACACTATGGAGCCCTGGGGCACACCATCATTTATTTTATGAATATCAGACTTGAAACCCTTCAATACGACTTGTATTAATTGGTTTAGAAGGTAATATAAGCAGATGGTTGGCCCTTGTGGGACTCAAAAAAACAGTTACTACTATATCTTCGATAAATTGGCTTTAACTATAGTAGATTAAAAGACATAAATTATGACGTTGATGGTTGTCTGGATAAGCCCCATATCAAACCAATAGTGGAGGGAATTCTTCAAATACCAGGTGACACTCGAACATGTTGCGAGTGCCGCAGGCAGCTAGAAATTGCTGGACCTGGTACCTCCAACAGTCTCGCCTAACTAAAATTGCCTTACAACGCAGCTTAATACAACTGGTGAGGAGAAGCTCTGAGCAATCTATTAAGCTAAGACGAGATGCTATGGTACAATGATGATGCATCCTCACATAATTAAATTGAATCGTCGTCGTTGAGTGAATAATTTTTGAACAATCTAAAATTCGGTTCAGCGGTTGCAATGTCGCAGTTGATATAGTGCTTGACTGCTTACTTGAGGGTTCAATCCCCACGCTAGGCGCATTCTTTTCTATACCTCCAATTTTAATTTGATGCCGCCCGTGGCTTAAAATGAGATAGTCAATACCTGATTCTCAAATACACTGTGCCAACAAGAAAATTATTTCATATCGTTCTTATCATTCTAACTAGAGCCGTGCAGTCCAGATTGTATTTAAAAGACCTTAAGTCTTACAGGCATATATAGTTAAAATTATTATAGTTAAAATTATAGTTATAGTTAAATTTTAAATCGAAAATGAATCGAAAAATGACAAATTTTAAGCTAAGGGTACACCGTCCCGAATGACAGTTAGTTTTGACATATCCAAGTGAATAAAACAGGGATTGGAAATCAATACGACTAATTGGATTAGGTAGATCGTAATTATGATGCACTTCTGCACCAAATATAGATTGATATATTGAAGGGAAGTCGCCAGGTACTTCATAACGATTACCCTGAATTCTTACACCTCAAAGCCCTTACTTAAGTGTTGGTGTATAATTACAATCTTTTTGCGCACCTTCGAACATTTATAAAATTTTGGGAATCGTGAGATTATCAGATCAAACTGAATTCAGGTTATATAATTAGTAGTTTTAAATGTTGTATTTATCCATTCGTCCTTATGCCGTATATCGTCTTTCTTGTAAAATTGCGATGCGTTGAAATCCCATAGGTTAACAGGAAACAAACAAGCAGAAAATAACCTTAATTGGCGAATTGCTGAACTGTACTCTCATTATATTACGTGGCTGGAAAACGAACATTTAAAGTAAAAATAACAAAATATATGGATGTAATTTTTCAGAGTGCGGAAAATGTTCTTTTTTTCCTTAATTCCTGAAAAAAAAATTAATTAATGAGTTTTTTTTTATTTGTATGTTGTTATCGGCGTTGTTGCTGTATATCCTTTCACCAAAATGCAGAGCATATTTTTCTCCTTTAGGTATGGTTAGTAAAAGAAAAAAAATATTTATTTTCTATTTAACTTTTTTTTCCGTTATCCCTTAGAAGGATATGCAGTAGCATCAGTGCATACATATATATATACATTGCAAAGGACCGTTTGATGATTTGCTTCAGAGAATAATGTTCAAATATTTCCTCCCATTAAATCCAAAAGTGGATGCGATTTATTTGTCCGGTTTTTCTGCATCGTTATATGGATCGAAGGGGTTTTTGTGTGAATTTTATTTTTATTTTCCACTGACATTCATGGTTTTTCTTAATTTTTTTTGTCTTTATAGTTTTTTTTTTATTTCCTTTTTTTGGTATGGATTTTTATTCGTTTTTTAGCATTTGGCGTTTTTGCTTGCCATCCCTGAGGGCGGCATATCGAAGGACACGCTGAAGACACCTCGAAGGCTTTATGTACATATAAAGTGTTTCCACTTGATTTAATTTAGATCGGTTGTGTTTGAGTGTGAAAATGAGCGTCTATCTGTGTAGGATAAGGCTTTTGGTATTCTTTCTTGTTTAATGTTGAAAAAACAACAATAACAACAATAACAACAAAAAATATAAGGAAACAAATAAGGAATTCCAAAAAGGAAAGGTTAAAAAATATACTATCTGCTATTGTAATGTCGTATAAGAGAATCATATTTTTTTAATTCTATTTCGTGCAAGGAAATTCACCAACTGGTGTAAAAGAAAAGTGTGAATGAAAAAGCCAAAAAAAACACATTAAACTCATTGAAAGCGAAGATACTTTACGATTTTTTATTTCCACCAAACTCGGGCGGGAGTCGAAATACTCCACTTGGTTTTGGCAATGTACAAATATGGTAACCATCTTTTGTATATTTTAATGCAAGTGCCTATCTGAAAGCTAATGAAAATTGACAAGGTTAGCAAATCAAATACGAAAAACATAAAATATTTCTTCAAAAATGAGATTAAAAATCTGACTAACTGTCAATTTTTTGATTTACTATAATTAGTACCTAATCTGTTTGGAAGCAATTGATCGCTTCGGCTCAAATTTTCGAGGAAACAATTGGACAACTGGCTTATTAAAAATACGTCTTGTTGCATTAACCGTTCTGCATTTAAGATCATATGCCATATAGATACCCAATTTATTTGAAATCCAACCGCCATTTTACTTGCGACATAGGTACTATAGGGCAAGTTTTGCATTTGGAAAAAAAATCGAACTCGAGATTTTAATCAAAGATGACATTACGATGATAGAGAACACCAAAAAATGGGTCCGGAATTCCGTCTGTCTGTCTGTCTGTCTGTAGAACGATCTACAGCCTAAACGGCTGTGCCGATTTTGTTCAAACTTGGTGGTTAGACGTTTTATGTGATTGTCCAAAGTAGATTTTTGAATAGTTGTTTTAGTCCCAAAAAAACAGTACTTGACATACAAATTTTTCTTCCATCTTAATCATCTCAAACAGCACTAACGATTTTAATAAAAATTGGTGTATGTACGTTTGTTTTCAAATTTATATTATTAAATATTTAAAATATTCATACCAATTTTTTTTATTAAAAATTTAGAATTTTTATATAAAAAATTAAGTGAAAAACGACTTTAAAAATACTTTTAGCCGGTTCCATCAAGAATATTTTGCATATAATGTGATCGAACATAGGAGCAAGTACGTGCGATCCAGTCGTGCATTTTATTTTCATAGGAAAAACAATGGATTCTTCCCATATAAATACATATGGAGAATTCTATTAGTTATTTAATTTATTTAAACAATTTGCCGATTTGACTGAATTCCTGCAAAAAATGTTTAATATTATAATAATTATTTTTAATATATTCCAATGAGACCTAAAGTCTTTTAAATGCAACCAATATGCACGGCTCTAGTAAGATCAAACATTGAGCAGATTGTTTTTTTTTTGGTAGTTTGCCCACATTTTTTTTGTTATGATAGTTTTTGTAAGAACACTTACTTGCCATAAATTGTACAATTCTTTTTTTACCAAAAGGGTAAATTTGGTTATTGTGCTTAAAAACGGCTCCAACAATTTTTATTAAAAAAGTTCTGTTCAATAATGAAGGGAAATTGTAATTTTTGGTATTTTTTGTTGTTGAAAAAAATTGTTTTTGTTGGTACCATTTATTGTATTCGATTGATTTTTGTGATTTTTTTTTTAAAGAAGTTAGTAAAAAAATTTTTTTTTTTAAATTCAATATTTCCAAAACGATTTTATAGATTTAATAGAAAGAAAATGTTTTTCTCAAGAAATTTTGTTTTAAGTTAAAAACAAAAAAAAATTATTTTGCGCTCTTATTAACGGAACTTACCATAGAACCACTTTTCATATGTTAGAGTTTGTCATTATTGGATCTACCGATTGTGCCGGATTTACACGAGTGACAAATTGCTTTTATTTCTTTCATTTTATTGACATGAATGACAAAATCGTGTAAATGGTTTGAAAATTTGTCATTATTTTTCTAATTGAAAAAATGGCAGGTAAGACTGGCCTTAAATATCGCCATTAAAATGGCGTCGTGTTAATGCACAGTGACACCATTTTGAAAATAATTATACACCGCAAGGAAGAATGAACTTGCTCATTCTGTTGGCAGATTGTCATTAAAAATCAAACAGTGATTATATTGCCCCTTGTATATGCTTGTCATAAATGATTTGATATTAACATTATTTTGCCAGTTTAATGGCATTAATTAATGGGAATTTGTCATTCCTGTAAATCCGGCTTAAGTATAAATAATATTGCATATTCAAATTTAAAAAAAAAATTAAATTAAAACCGTTTTTTTTTTCAAAACTCGATTTCGTCTTAAAAATGTTTTGAAAATTTTAAACATTAAATTTTATTTAAAAAATTCAAAAAAATATTCCAACAAAGTTTTTTTTGCATTATTAATTTTTGTCCAAAAACTCAAATAGCATTCTCCTTCCCTCAAACTGCCACAATTTTATTTTTACTTGCGATACAGGTTCTATAGGGCAAGTTTTGCATTTTGAAAAAAAAAATCTAGGCTTTAAGCAAAGTTGACATTACGATGAAGGAGAACACCACAAAAGTGGTTCCCACAATTCCGTCTCTCTTTCTGTCTGTACAACGCTCTACAGCCTAAACGGCTGAAGCGATTTTCTTCAAAGTTGATTATTAAATCGTTTTTTAGCACCAAAATAGCGTACTTGCCATACAATTTTTTCTACTATCTTAATTATCGCGAAAACGACTCAAAAAATTTTGATAAAAAATTATACATTTTGCTCAAATATTTTTTTTTTAATATTTTACCTTCCATACAACATTTTTTTGATTTTCGACTTTTCTCATAAACGGCTAGTCCGATTTCAATCAGCATTTTTACGAAGGAGGTCCCTTAAATTCTAAATAATACTGCATTCCAACATTTTCGAAAAATATTTTTTTTTGAAAATTTGATATTTCGAAAAAGTGTAAATGATTTTTTTGTTTTAATTTCGTTTTAAATTTTATATCATTAAATGTTTAAAATTGTCTTACCAATTTATTTTTAGAAAATATAATTAAATTTTATATATAAAAAAATAAAATAAAAACGACTTTAAGAATAGGTATATTTAGCCGTTTCACGTGCATACGATGTGATCGAACATAAGAGAGCAAGTCGTGCATTTTATTTATTTTGAACTTTCTCATAACCGACTTGACGGATTTCTATCAAAATGTCTTCGAATTATAAAAATTACTGCATACCAAAATTTTCATAAAATATTTGTTTGGGTTTTTGGAAAAGAACAATCTTCACCAACAAATTACACGATTGTCAATATAATTGAAACTAAGTTTATTAAAATAACCTATAATTTTAATTTTCTTCAACATTCTTTCTCGGCAACCTATTAATTGGGTTGCTAAAATACCGATGTTCAGTTTAATTGTTTATTGACATAGTTAATAATATTGTTTAATGTTTTAAGTATTTAAATCATATCCCTACAATTGAGGTGTTTTTTTTCAGTATTGGCAACCATCCTACAAAGTGAGTTAAGAAAAGTTGATTTTTCGTTTTTTTTTATTTCACAAAAAAAAAAAAAAAAAAAAAAAAAAAAAAAAAAATTGGAGCGACCATAAAAATTGTGAATAAAAGGTTCTTTTATCTTTTTTGATGAAATGATTTTGATTGTGTTTGGTAGTTGAGTTGTTGTCATTTATGTTTATGTTCTTATACATACATAAATATTCTGCACATAGTGAATATGTACATATAGGTATAACTGTGACTACCCTTAGTTTCCTTTTACCATGTCAAGGACGTTGTAAACATAAAAAATGACATTTTTATTTTGATTAGCTTTTGTAGCGTTTGCTATGCAAAAAAAGCTAAAAGATATAAAATATTTTTGTCTTTGCAGATAAAAACATGCAAAAGGATTCAAAGTCGAGAACAGACTCTTTATAATGTTATACAGTCCCCAGACAGTCTCTAAAAAATGTCCCAATTCGAAAAAGATATAGGTAACTTTTAGAAGCTCAAAGTTTGATAGAAGAAAAAAACTGGCTACAATTACCTACTACGAGTACATCGAATTTATTATAGATTCCGGTGAAATGCTGCTTAATTTGATATCCGATATGATATCTACTGGAGATAATTTCATATTTGGAAATAATCAGGCGTATATGTGTCAAATAGAGTGAGTTGAATTCCAGTTATTTGATCTTCTCCATAAATGTTACAAGATATAGATATTTTACTCAGAAATGATACTTATCATTATGAACAAGAAAAGCTTATCAACTATAATCCGTTAATAGCAGTGTATGCTTTATGTATCGTATACATATCTTTTTCAGAAACTTAAAAGATTATATATGTACCTAAGAGTACATAATAATCCCAGTTCTTTTTTAGGAATTAAGTATAAACTATATGGAATATAATATTTGTTAACTCTTACAATGAAAAATTAAGATATCTTGGGAAACAACTCATCCAAAATAATAACACTGAGTACCTACTTAAAAGCTCAAGTTTTTTGTAGGAAAAGGATGTAGTTTAGGTAAGCATGTAGGTCAGTGGTCAATTAAATTAAATAGTAAATACCACTGTGCAAATATATAGGGTTATTCAATTTGCGGTTTCAAAAGTAAACGTAAATAAAACACATATAAAATATTTTTTTTCATGATATTTCTTTTTTATTATAAAGTTTGAACGTTGGCATTATGTGTGAAACTCTACATCATTTCAACGACCACCACGCGAATTGTTGCAAGCATCGATTCTTTTGAGGTAATTTTCGACCACTTTTTGACACATATTGGGCGGTATCGCAGCCATAACTTGAAGAATGTTGGTTTTTAAGTGCTCAAGAGTTATAGGTTTATCTGCGTAATCACGGTCTTTCGCGTAGCCCTACAAAAACAAGTCCAGCGGTGTCAAACCGTATGATCTTGGTGCCTGTTGATATCGCCACGACGAGAAATTACGCGACCGGGAAATGTCTCTTGCAATAAAGCCATATTCGCTCGAGTTGTGTGGCATGTGGCACCGTCTTGTTGAAACCACATATTTTCCAAGTAGTATTCTTCAATAGCAGGCAAAAAAAGTCGGTTATCATATGACCATAACGCTCCTAATTGACGGTGACAGTCGTTCCATCGTCGTTTTCGAAGAAGTAAGGTCCAATCACACCTTCGGACCAAAGAGCGCCGCAAACAGTGACTTTTTGTGGATGTAATGACCTCTCTTCAATTACTTGAGGATTCCCAGAAGCCCAAATACGAAAATTTTGTTTATTAACATACCCACCAAGTGAGAAATGTGCTTCATCGCTGAAGAATATTTTGTTCGAAAAATCGCCGTCCACCGCCTGTTGTTCAAGCACCCATTCGACGTATCTACGACGTTGTGAATGGTCAGCTGGCTTCAGTTGTTGTGTGAGCTGGACTTTATATGGATGTAGGTGTATATCCAAATGCAAAATACGCCATAATATGCCGTAAGACAGTCCTAATTCCTGAGAACGACGAGGAATCGACACATTCGGGTCTTCGGCAACACTTTCACTTACAACAACGATATTTTCAGAGGTCCGAGCGAAACGATGATGCACAGGCCTTACAATATCTTTAACCAATCCAGTCTCCTCAAATTTCTTCACAATTTTGCCAATTGCTTGCGATATGTATCTGTGGCAGAATCACCATTTTTGTAATATTTTGACTATTTTTATGCGTTCTGCGATAGTTAAGCGATCCATTTTCGTAAATGTCGGGCTTTCAGCTGAAAAAAAAAATTGGTTTAACAACTTAGTTTGACACATGTCGAATTCCAGCCCTATACTTTTTACTTTTTAAACCGCAAAATGGATAACCCATAACAAGGTGATAGGTATATTGCATATGTTGTTAAAAATTCAGTTGTCATATTTGACAAATGTCTCTGAGATTTGACACATGCACTTTGATTTTTGGCAGATCCACATAGATGCATATAGGGTATTGTCGATATTTAAGTAAGAGTCACTCATCAGTAACAGACATTAGCAGATCGAAAATACCTGTTATTGACATAAGATTAAAAATGAGATAGATAATATTATATTTATTCATTACAAATTCAGTTTATAAATTCTCTTTTTTTCATTTTAAATTCAAGAATAGGATATGACATGCCAAAATTATATCGTCTGCCCGAATGGCGTTAAATTTTACACAACTTCAATATTAGTTATATATTTGTTTTTAAATCAAATTAAAAAAATATTATGTGTTCATAGAGAACAGACGTCAGCAAATGTTATAAGGGCCAATTTTCTTCACTACAAGTTGAACTCAACTTGAGGGTTTTTATTCTCAACTTGTGAATTTGTCTTTCTTCACTCAAAGTTGAGAGTTTCAACCTTCGATTCTCAACTTCCGAAAATAGTAGAAGTTGAGAGAGCAAACTTGAGAGTTTTATGTCAACTTCAAATTTGTAATACATTTTGTTGCATCTTCTCTCAAAAATTATTCTCTGTTTCGTTTTGAATACAAATATTTTTAAGATAAATTTTTCCGAGAAAATTATTAAATGGGAAATAATCCATCGTCTCCTTCTTCCGGAAGCGAAGGTGGAGAAGAACTGTTGGCGATTGAAAGAAGACAATATATAATGTGACTACGGGTCGGGCTAGAAAAATGCGATGACTATGACCTTATTCACGATTTACTATTTCAAAGCGAACGACAATTATTATATGATATGATATTTTTATCAATTATTTTATGATGTAGACAAATTACCTGATATCAATAATAAATTATACATTGCAACACTCCCTAAGCAATTATTTTGGATTAACCGATTGAATCAAATTAAATAAAGAAATTAATTCTTTACTAAACCGCCAAAGCAAAAATATCTAAATTGCAGAAAATTTAATTTCAATAAAGAAGTAAAATAGAATTTGCACTAGACTTAATTTAAAAAAAACAGCTCACATTAACAACGACAGCCTGAAAAGCACCATTCGTTTTACCGAATGCATATCAAATATGATATTCCCATCAGGTAAGAGTTTGGATGAATGTTATGCTTCAATTTATTTCCGTTTGTTACGTACTCGACCGTTCCGTAACTAATATAATTCGCGACACATAACATCTGCACATAATTTTTGGCCGTGGCGCGATAGTTGTGTGGTCGCCTGTCAACGTCGTGGTTGCAGATTCGATTCCTGCCGTTGTCTATCTCTCCTTATATTCCATTAAAAACCAATTCTCAAAAATTGTCATAAAATAAGTTGCTGCTTTGCTCATTACATGCTGTTTAGGCATAACACTAACAACATGTGATTGAGTAAACTAGCATACCCATAAAATATGACAAAGAACTAAATAAAATAATCCGAATTATAAGGGTCATAAATAAATTAGACACGGTAATTCTCTCCGCATTAGTTCAGCCGCCAACCCTAGAGATAAATCTGAGACAACAACCAGCTCTAGTCTCAGAACATCGCCCCACACATCTTTCCTATCCTTCTTTTTCTTCTTCCACCGGATGCCCGCGCTGTGTTAAAAACATATAAAGGGTATTCATAATCCTTTGAGCGCGTGCAAAGTTATAAAAAAAAAAACTCAAATCCGTCGGTCTTAAAATTATATGGCTTGTCGAAATCATCGCGCATATAATAAATTCAAATCTCACAGAATGAATTCAAATCGGAAGTTGAAACATACGTATCTGTCAAAAATTTCCCAGGGAAATTTAAAAGCACACAAGTTGGGTATAACTTTTAAGTTTCAACTCTCGAGTTGAGATTTAAAATAGTGAAGAAAAACAAATTTCAAATTGTCACCCAACTCTCAAATTTTTGTCAACTCTAGAGTTGGCCAACTTGAGAGTTTGCGGCAAGTTGACAAATAGTGAAGAAAATGGGTCTTTTGGTTCGATTCCTGCCGTTGTCTATGTCTTCTTATATTCAATTAAAAACTAATTCTAAAAATTGTCATATAATGAGTTGCTGGTTTACTCATTACATGCTGTTCAGGCATAACACTAGCGACATGTGATTGAGTAAGCTACTCATAAATATGACAACTAAATAAAATAAAAAAATAATGCGAATTTAAGAGGCATAAATAAATAGTACACGGTAATTTTCTCCGCATTAGTTCAGCCGCCATCCCTGGAGAAAAATCTGAGACAACAACCACCGTCTGAATACGTCGCGCCACACATCTTTCTATCCTTCTTTCTCTTCTTTCATCGGTAGCCGCGCTGTGTTTAAAAACATATAATGGGCATTCATAATCCCCTGAGCGCGTGCAAAATTATAAAAAAAAAAAAAAAAAAAAGTGTTTTGTTGTGAAAAATATAATATAATTGCCTATGAATATAAACAAATAACAAATGAATGCTTTATTTAAGATACTTTGGATGCACATAGTATACGTTTGTAGGTAGGTACAGTACCCGACAGATATGTAATCTTTTTCTGTGACTAATTTATTATATCTCAAGAATCTGCATTTTCAACCAAGAAAAAGAACTTATGAATTCGAAGGTTTCAAGACCACAGCGATTTCATATATTCTTTTTCTTTTACTAAGTCATCACATCTTAAGCATCAGTTTTTCCACCAACAAAATGAACTCATGAATTTCATGATTCCATGTAACCGGTGATTTCATTACAAAATCTTCATCGAGAATGGGTGCACCTACTTACCTTCTAGGCCAATCCCATGTTAAGTTCGTTATAGGATTCCCTAGAAAATTCATTGGTGATACTCTTCTTTTCCTTGAGGAAAAAGCTACTTTTTGTTGTAGGCAAATGCGAATGACTGCAGAGGTTCCGTTTCTTTATTTATTTGTTTATTGTGTGGAGTTTATCACACAATGAATGCATTGAACAGGTTAGTATGACGTCAGCTTGATTGCTAGTCTTTTCTATTTAACCAGGGCGGATTAATAAAAAAAGGTCATACAGGGTGGCACACGAATCGTGCTACAAAAATAAAACGTAATATCTTTTTTTCAGAGTGAGTAATCGGCTTATTTTTTTTTATTTTATAGGCTACTATTTATATTTATCGAAATGAATGCTTGGGATACTGAAAAAAGGATTTGGATAGTGCAGCGATACCATTCTTTCCAGTCCGTCCTTTCTGTCCAAAGAGAATTCAGGCTAGAGTTTGGCGGTACTCCGCCGAGTATATAAACCATTATGAGGCTGGTGAACATGTTTGCCGAATCTGGAAACATCGAACGAAGACCGTATCATTGAGATCCCAATGTTCGGGTTCAGGATACCATCGTGGCTGTTGAATCGGCAATACAGGCAAATCCAAGTGTTTCGACTCGCAACTTATCGGGTTAAATTGGAGTTAGCAGACGGTCATTACAACGGATACTTCCTGATGACTTAAACTTGTTTCCGTACAAAGTCCAAATTACAAGCAGGTTAGACCCTCAGGATTTGCCTGTTCGCCTGGAATTTTGCCGAAAAATGATTGCAATGGCCGAAGAAGACAACACATTGATAAATTGTTTGTTCATGTCTGATGAGGCCCATTTTGACTTAAAGGGCAATGTTAACAAGCAAAATTGACGAATATGGAGTGAATCTAATCCAGAAATGCTCCGTGGGACGGAACTGCACCCAGAAAGAGTCAATATGTATTGCGCAGTTTCATCAAGGTGTATTGTCGGGCCACACTTCTTTGAAGAAGGTTTAACATAAGCTTCAACTGATGTTGAAGGAGTTTTTTACACAGAACTTCGCCGATGATATATCCCTTTCAGCAGGATTTGGATTCAACAAGATGGAGCAAGTGCACACGTAGCCACACAAGTTATAGCGGAGCTCCAACGAAATTTACCAAACAAATTGATATCCAGAAACTGCACTTTCCGCTGGCCCCCAAGGTCACCTGGCCACTGACTGCACCAGACTTTTTTATGGGGTTATGTCAAGCAGGAAGTGTACAAAACGAAACCCAGGAATTTGACTCAATTGAAGCAGTCCATTAAGACAATAATTGAGGCGATACCAATTTCAACCCTTCAGGCCGCAATGAACAATTTTCTAATCAGGTACCGCATATGCGTGGATGAGCGTGGAGGTCATTTGCGGTCTATCATCTTTTAAAACCATTAGTTATTTAAAATAAAATTTAATCTTTAATCCAATACAATAAAAATTAATGAAATACATCGATTAAAATAAAAGTTATTTATATTTCTTATTGTAGCACGATTCGTGCGCAACCCTGTACTAAGGCATACCACTATAGTGTAAATGTTTATGAATAGATGTGCTTTAGTTGTTTTTAAATGTTCAAATGGCAGGTGTACTTAGGATCGACTATTAGATATAATATTCGTAGTTTAGAAATAATTTTTGTGGCCCATATTTCTACACTGTGAAAAATAAGCCAGTGTTTTGGCACTGAGCAAAACGCAAATATTTAAACATTCGGATCATTCGGAATTTAACCTGTTTGGGTATAAATTGGTGCCATATTATTCTTTTCCCACAATGGTGTCCCAGTTTGCATAAGAAATAATGTTGCACCTTAATATGGCTTGTGATCAAACACAAATTTTAATTTCATGTGATTAAAATTCGCGGAGCGATTGTTTTATTTATCGGAGCCCAAAGTTGGACAGAAATTCAATTTTTAACTAATTTTATGCTCTGTGCGATCTCCTACTCAAACATAACCCGAAGGAAGGTATGTTGAGGTCTTTGCTAAGTTAAGCCAACTCACTCTAATTGTTGACGAGCCAATTCCTGACCTGGCAGATAAAAACGCTAACACTAGACTTGTTTCTTACATCTGCCTCTGATAAATACACTGTACATGTATTATCACCTCTATAGGCATATCACCATCGTGTTATATCCTGCAAATTTCTCTTGCCAACAGCTATCTCACTTAAAGAACAATCGCTTAAGAAAATCGTTTGGCAATATGCGAAAGTCAACTGGGACGTTATAAATATTTTCTTCAGGAACTTTAACTGATCACTATGCTTTCTCGGTGGTGACATAAAATCCAGCGCAAATATGATAATAAAGGTAATTCTTCTTGGAATGAGTATTTTCCTCCCGAATAGAGTGAAATTTATCAAACGGAAAAAAAATGCACTGAAGAAAACCGGAATAAATTTCGACAAACTAGAAAGCCTTTCAATGTTCATATTCGAAGAACAAAATATTTGCATGACCAAAAATTAAGGCAATTACTACCAATAGTAGTAAACATTATTGGTTATTTGTAAAAAAAATATTCGAAAATCAAGTTTGTCTTCGGTTCCAGCGCTAGTCCTTAATGACAGCCTTTTGGTCAGCACATGTGCAAAATAAACGTTGCTTGCAGCGAATTTCACTGGTAATTCAACGCTTCCACATAGTGTTATGACTCCTCCTGTACATGGGGGCGTTCATCTACTTTCGTACTCGTTCTTCAACGCTGGCACACCCACGCTGCGTAACCTTCTCCTTCTATCCTACTCTACTGGTCTCTTTCAGAGTGGATAGAAAACATCATTTGTCTAGCCTGTCCCTAACTTCCATTGAATTGAAACAGTGATGTTAAGAATCTCCACAAGATGCAATCTATTAATAACAATATCTACATTATTATTTTCTAAACATTTTGTCACCATTTTACATTTAAAATTGCATGAATTTTACTATTTGGAAGGCCTAGAAAGGATGTTCTTTTCCTAATTGTAACTGTCTGATTTTCGTGTAAGCTTCGTTTACTCGATGGTGCTTGAAGTTCTGCTGGGACCAATATGTAGCACCTTTAGAATTAAAGAAGTTTGGCGAATGATATGCTACCACAAACTAATTAAATTAACACTTTGGCATGTCATTCAATCTGTGCAAATAACAGCATGAACGAAACATAAAATTAATCACTCCTAAAAAGATTTAATAGCGAACGCACGATGATTCTCCGACAACTGTGTCTAATAAGACTTAACATAGACTATTGCCTTGAACTTACAGAAATCAATTATCACCTAAACACTGGCTTATATTAACACTCTTACAACCACTCTTGCCTTTTCGAGATGCTATCTCATAAAATGTTTAACTTATGTAATTGCCACTTCAAAAATAATTACATGGCAACCACCAAATTAATCAAGTTAAACACTCATCAATCAACCCATCGACAGCTCTTTATCCGCCCTTTTGTCTAATACCACATCTAAAATAAATCTAAGAACTCATTTGTTGTCAATCAAAATGACATAAAATAAATAATACAATAAAATTACCATTCGTTCTTCACTTTTTCTTTAAGTCACATAAAGAGTTTGGCATGTATTCTAAAAACAAATACGAACATGTCAACTTAAATGCAAAATAGACCATAAAAATAATTACATTTAGCTAGTAAAATTAAATTTAAGAAAGTAAGTGGTAAATAATTTAAGTTTAGTTGAACTTCTTTAAAGCAATTACCTACATTTAGTTTAGTCGAAACAATTAAACAAACAATATTACGATCATGACTTGACTTTTTAAAGTGATTAATAAACACAATTAAAATAAAATGCACGACTGGATCGCACGAACTTGCTCTTATGTTCGATCACATCGTATGCACATAATTCTTAGTAGAAACGGCTAAATATATTTTTGAAGTCGTTTTTTACTTAATTTTTTATATACAAAATTAATTAAATTTTTTTATAAAAAACAAAAACAATTTGGTATGACAACTTTGTCTACCTATTTAATAATATAAGTTTAAGAACTTAAGTTCGAAAAAAATATCGTCATCTGTTTTCGAAATATTGAATTTTCAAAAGAAAACAAAAATAATTGTTTTTTCAAAAAACGTAAAAATTGTTTTCCGAAAATTTTAGTTGAAATTCGTCGAGCCGTTTAGAGAAAGTCAAAAATTAAGAAAAAATGGTTGTATGACATGTACAGTTAATAACAAGATAGATTATGTAACAAAAAAAAGTTAACCAAAATGTAGACTATACGCAGAGTAGCGTACATATTTTTACTTGCGATTGCAGGTACTATAAGGCAAGTTATGCATTCGGCGAAAAAAAAAAGTTTTGAGATAACAATCAAACATGGCATTACGATGATAGCGAATACGAAAAAAGATGGTCTAAGAATTCTGTCGGTCTGTATGTATGTCTGTAAGTCTGTCTGTATAGACACCTACAGCCCAAACGGGTTGGCCAGCCGAATTATTTCAAACTTGTTATGTAGGGTTTTTAGGTATTGTACCTAAGTAAGATTAATTTTTTTTAGCTCGGTAACTACCTGCCATATAACCGATACGTTAAGGCCTATTTTTCTAGGAAACAGCTCTGACGATTTTTATTGAAAAAATCAGTGCAGCTTTTTAACTACGACCGACCATATGGTTGAATTTTTTTTTTAAATGTCTAAAAACGGTACTTTCCATTTGACCGTTTTTTTTTGCTGTCGACTATCTCATAAACGGCTTAACCGATTCTTTAGAAATTCAACAGATATATAGGCTTAGGTTGCCCAATTTATATTGCGTACCAATATTTTTAATTTATAGTTTGTTGTAATTTTAAAAATTTATATTTTGAAAACTGTTCATTAAATTTTTATCAAAAATTATAGTTATATGTATTTGCTGAATACCTATGAATTGGCGTTTTTGAATTTGTTTTGAAAAATGTTTTCAAAAAGTTTTAAAAAAAAAAACTTTTTTTCTCAAAAACTGCTCCACAGATTTTTGAATTTTGTTTCTCATAAGTTCAAATATTAAATCAGCTTTGATTAAGCCTATTTAATATTTTATTTTTTAGTTTATATTATAATATTTAATATTATAGAAAAATGTTCTATATACATAACAAAATTAAGTAAGAACGACTTTAAAAAATTAAGATTTTTAATAGAAATCTTTTGCATACGATTTGATCGAACACATCAAGCTGTTTTCTAGATATAATTAAGATGGTAATTAAAACAAATTATATGGCAGGCGCCGTTAGTTTGGGGCTAAAAAACCTATGTCATAAAACGCTTAAATACCAAGTCGTTTAGGCTGTAGATTGTCGTATATAGACAGACGGATTTGCGGGAGCCACATTTTTGGTCTTTTCTATCATCGTTATGTCACTTACTTACTTAAGTGGCGCTACAGTCCGGAATGAACCTGGGCCTCAACCAACATGCCTCTCCAATTAGCCCGGTCCTTAGCTAACTGCCTCCAGTTGCGCACTCCAAGTTGGTTGAGGTCGGTTTCTACTTGTGCGCGCCACTTAAGGCGAGGTCTTCCTCTACTGCGTCCGACATCTGGCCGGTGATCGAAGACTCTGCGAGCCAGAGTATTGGTGTCCATTCGTTCTACATGTCCTAGTCATCTTAAACGTCCAATGCGGAGTTTTTTGACCAGAGGCATGTCGCTGTACAGCTCGTATAGTTCATGGTTGAATCTTCGTCTCCATAGCCCGTCAACGCAAACGGGACCGAAGATTTTTCGAAGAATTTTCCTCTCGAATCTACCAAGGATTTCTTCATCCGCTTTTGATACGGTCCAGGTTTCAGCGCCGTAGAGCAGGACTGGGATGATCAGGGTCTTATATAGGATCTCCTTAGTAGTTCGAGTGAGGGCTTTACTACTAAATTGCCTTCTTAGCCCGAAGAAACAGCGGTTGGCAAGAGTAATTGTTCGTTTAATTTCTGACGAGATGTTGTTGTCAGAGTTAATAGCGGAGCCGAGGTAGACAAAGTCCCGCACTACCTCAAAGTTATATCTGTCAATGGTGACGTTCTGTCCAATTCGTCGATGTTGTGAGTCCTTTCGTGATGACAGCATATACTTAGTCTTACCCTCATTTACTGCTAAACCCATTTTCGCCGCTTCCTTCTCTATTCTAGCAAACGTGGCTATGACATCACGTTGAGTCCTACCAATGATGTCAATATCGTCAGCGTATGCTAGTAGTTGCACCGACTTTTGGAAAATTGTGCCTCTGGTGTTGGCTTTGGAGTTTTGCACAATCCTCTCAAGAATCAGATTAAAGAAGTCACATGACAGCGCATCGCCTTGCCTAAATCCTTTTTTGGTATCGAATGTGTCGGTGAGATCGTTTCCGAACCTGATGGAGCAGCGAGAATTTTCTATCGTCATCCTACACAAACGGACGAGTTTGGGCGGTATACCAAAACTAGACATGGCTCTGTACAGTTCGTCTCTATAAATGCTGTCATATGCGGCTTTGAAATCGATGAATAGGTGGTGGGTATCGATTTGGAGTTTTTTCCAGGATCTGCCGGAGTGTGAAAATTTGATCGGTTGTGGACTTTCCTGGCCTAAAACCACACTGATAAGGGCCAATCAGGTTGTTGGTAAACGGTTTCAGGCGTTCACATATTACGGCAGATAGGATCTTGTAGGCGATGTTGAGGAGACTTATGCCTCTGTAGTTGGCGCAGTTCAGAGGGTCTCCTTTTTTGTGGATCGGGCAAACGATGCTGAGGTTCCATTCTTCAGGCATATTTTCATCTGACCAGATTTGGTTTATGAGTTGTTGGATGTTACTTACCAAGTCATCTCCGCCGGCCTTATAAAGCTCAGCGGGAAGGCCGTCATTTGAGTGAGTTTTGATATTGCTATCCTCACTTCACTCAGGTCGGGTGGTTGGCAGTTTTCGCTGTCGTTGCCAATATTGAATGGTTCGTTCTGCCTGACAGCGGAATGTTGTTCGTCATCGCCGTTTAACAGTCTGCAGAAGTGGTTTTTCCATATCCTCAGCATCGACTGTGTCTCAACTACAATATTTCCTTGTTCATCTCGACAGGATTCTGTTCGAGCCTTGTATCCTTGACCTTGAGGTTTTACACTCTGGTAAAACTAGCGAACATCGTTCCTGGAGTGGCACCTCTCTACATCCTCGATCACGCGCTTTTCTTGCTCTTTTTTCTTCTTGTTGAAAAGCCGATGTTCTTCCCTTCTTCTTTGCCTATAGAACTCAATGGCAGCTCTCGTCTTCACCTGTAGCTTAGCCTTGTAGGCCTCATTCTTGGCTGCGAGCATCTGTCGGCATTCCTCATCAAACCAGGGGTTTCTTGCTGGTGGGCGCGAGAAACCTAGCACATCAGTTGCGGCTGATCTAATGGCCTGTTGGCATCGTTGCCATTGCTCTTCGACATTCGATGCTGGTGGTATGGTGTTAATCGAGAGGTTAAGGGATACGCGTTGTGCGAAGGTCTTGGCGGTCTCTTGCGATTTCAGTCTTCCGACATTAAATTTTTTCACAGTATTTCTGGATTGTTGTGGTGTGGTGGATATCCGCATTCTTACCTTGGCTGCTATAAGGTAGTGATCCGAGTCGATGTTAGCTCCTTGGAATGTTCGGACATCCAAAATACTGGATGCGTGCCTCTTATCTATCGCAATGCGATCAATTTGGTTGACCGTTCGTTGATCTGGAGAGCGCCATGTCCCCTTATGGATATCGAGGTGAGGAAACCGTGCGCTGGCTATAGTGGCATTTCGTTCCGTAGCGAAATCAATTAGCCTAAGTCCGTTACCAGACGTGTTGTCGTGTAGGCAATGTTTCCCGACAATACTTCTAAAGATGTCTTCTCTTCCTACCTTTGCGTTAAGATCTCCCAGCACGATTTTAACATCGTACTTCGGTAGTCGCTCATAGGTTTTGTCAAGGAGCTCGTAGAAGCAATCCTTAGCTATGTCATCTTTTTCTTCCGTCGGAGCGTGAGCGCATATAAGGCTTATGTTGGCGAATTTTGCCTTGATGCAGATTGTTACTATGCGTTCGCTAATGTCTTGGAAACATAAGACTTCTTGCCTAAGTCTGGCACTTATAACAAATCCGCATCCGAATAGTCGCTGTTTCTGCTCACTATAACACGGTCCGTAGTAGATGTCACAGTTTTTCATCCTCTTTTTGCCCGGCCCATCCCATCGTATTTCCTGGATGGCAGTAATGTCTGCTTTGTAGCAGTTTAGGGCTTCAGCTAGTTGTTCGCCTGCACCTCTCCTGTTTAATGTTCTCACATTCCAGGTGCAGATACGAACGTCGTTGTCCTTTTTTCGGTTAGCAGGGTCGTCAACAATAAAATCAGTCCTTTCCGAGGCTATTGGTTGCTTCGTAACAATATTTTTTTTCTGTGGGTGGGTAGTTAACCCAAAGCACAACCCCCAACCTGGAGGGCCAGTTCCAATTTATTAGATACCCCTAGGACACGGGGCCATCAGTATCCACTACGGGATTGAGCGCTGCCGTTGGCCTTTCGGTTCATCCGCCACCATCTCTGTTCAAGGGGCCTGACTAACCCTTGAAATTCCTAGACAACCTGTTGTCCGAATATGTCAGAGCAGCTCATCTAGGTTCGCCTGGGACAGCAGGCCGGGTATTCATCCGTGCCGTTCTCACCAGGGTGTTTATAGTGTTGCTGTTTTTCGTCTTGTTATCAACACTCGCACTTATCGTTTAGCAAGTCAAATCCGGTTGGATGAGACCAGTACCCGATGGTTACCACTTGGAGGTAAAAATAAGCACATTTGATATGTAGTCAAAGTTGCAACACTGGGCATTGCCAAGTTAACGCCAATCAGAGTCTACCCTCGTTCTACAACACCCAACCATCCATCGTTATGTCAGGTTTGATTAAAAATCTCGAGTTCGATATTTTTTCCAAACGTACAACTTGACCTAAACGCAATTAAAAATTAAACAGGTGCTGAATTGTTTCATTTTTTAATACGTTCACCTGCACAATTTCCATTCATATGACACATGTAAATGCTAGGTTAGGAAATTACAAAATTAGAAAATTATTTCGTAACATGAAGTCTGCTTAGTGAAATATTTGTTCAGTTATGCGAAACCCGCACGAAATATATTTTTCACTTATCTGGAGTCCGCTTAACTGCATTTTTTTTAATTATTCGAAAATGGCGAAAATTATATAAAAATGGCTTACAAAATTTCTTTATTTTTTTTTTCTAGAAAAAACATATGCTGGTACTTAAGCCATTTTTAAGTATTTTACAATATAAATTTAAAAACATCGTATTCAAAATAATATAAAACAACAGAATTGATTTTTTTACGGACCCAAAAAGTAATTTTTCCAAACATTTTAATACGTAGTATTCTTAAGAAAGGACCTCCTATGATTTTTTTATCGAAATCAGTAGAGTTGTTAATGAAGAAGTCGACACTTAAAAAAAAGCAGTTCAGTTAACAACATTTTATGTAATTTTTACGGGCGATATATAGGTACCTATAATATATGGCTAGTTTTGTATTCGTAAAAAATCGAACTTGAGATTTTGATCAAATTTCACATTACGATAATATCGAAGACGAAAAAAATAGGTCTTACAGTAAGGTATGTCTGTCAACCAGTCTACAGCCAAAACGGGGGATGTATTTTGTTGGATCTTAGCAGATATTGTTCTTTGTGTAATATCCCCACACGTTTTTTTTTCATAATAATTTTTGTTACGGCCAAAAATTACAATAGGTACTCGAACCTACCATAATTACATTTAGTTTGGCCATAAAAGGTAGATCTTATTTTTCTCAAAAAGTAGTCAAACTATTTTTATAAACAAAATAAATCAGTTCATTAATGAAGGTAAAAGTTACTTTTTGTTAATTAATTTATTTATTTATTTTTTTGAAGAAGAAGAAAAAACAAAATAGTTATACATACTGCAAAAACGTCTCAATCGAGTTTTTCGGAACTTTGTACTTGAATTCTTAGGAGAAACTATTTACATAGAACAAAAAGCAACGGTACTCCCGATACAAATGTTTACAATAAACCGTTTTTCTCGAAAATGGCTCCAAGAATGTTGATAAAAAGATAAAATTACATTTTCTTACTTGTGGTAATGCGCCCCCTGAGAATGTTCGCCCTGTGCGTTTGCATATATTTGTCATATGGTTGGTGCGCCCCTGCATTATTCAACGAATAACAGTATTAATTTTTCTAAAAACCATTGAAAATAATTTTAGAATAGAAGTAAAAGCAGCCGAAATTTTTGGTATGCCACAAAATTTTGTCATTAGTGAAAACAGCGCATAAAAGAAATCTATGCAAATGCTACCTTAAATTATCAAAGCTTTCTAACCTTTAAGTGATAAATACTTATTTGACGCCCAATTTGGTGTCATTCTATTCCTTGAACTTCTGAAAGGGATATTTTTGTCGACTCTTATTGTTTGTTGTACGAGTATTTAATGGCTGGCATATAATACTCTTATTTTACAAATGTAATTGCATTAATTGTATGATGCTATATTTCTTTGAATTCTTATTTACGTTTTGTCCTTTCACTTGGAGCCCAATATCAATTTAATGCATTTCACATCTTTGAAGCTGTCAATAATTAAGCATTCATTTGGAGGATCTTCGGCTCAAAGTCAAGACACCGACATTCACGTATTATTAAGATCTCCAAATTCAAAGGACTAAGCCCGCATGTATTCGATTTGATTATTTTTGGTGTTTTAATTTTTTAAATAAAAAAAAAATGAAATGTTTATTTGTACCCGACCTTTTGGTATTTGTATTTTGTCTCAAAGCAAAACATATTTATAGATTTCTTAAACGTGACACAAAAACACTTTGATTTATTAATTTCGTATAATGGAGACTCTGCTGGAATGTTTCTATCTATTCATTCGTGGAAATATCTTTCAGCGAATGCTTAGCACGTATCAGCAATCCCATTTAATCCAGCATAGAAATTCATGCTATTTCTTCGATATCGGCGTGTATTTTTTATTTTTCAATTCGATTTTTATCTCAATCTCAGCTGCTTTTCAGTTTGTAGGTACATCTATGTATAATATAGGACAGGTCTAGGGTATATCATTCGATGTCATTCTGTAAAGTATCTTCGCGAAGGCATCCTTGTTATAATAATTTTCCTTTGAAAATGATGATGCAATTGAAATGGCAAAGTTGAGGGGTAGAAAGTATATTTAACCTTCAGCATCCGAACGACCTTCTTATTTTAAAGGAATCCATATTCTTTGTGTAGGTAAGAAGTTCTTAAATAAAATTCTAAGAAAATATTGGATCGATGATCACGTAAATGTAGTAGTAGGGTTGTGAAAGAATGCAATCTTTCAAATCATTTATTGTATTCAATTAAAAGGTTCACTTCACTTTCAGACTGCCACTTTAAATTCTGCAATTATCTTATATTGAAATTATTGACATTGAAATGATTCTAATCAATTTCGATATTACAAGCATGACAACACAAATTAAACTCAATCTCTAGACAAGCAAATATTTGTTCAATTCAGAAAATCCAATTGAATTCAATCTGTAGTTCTGTAAATCATAAAATAAGTCATCTCTCTGAAAATGAATGGGCGAATGCTCAAAAGATTTCAGTCAATTGATTGGTATAGAACGAGTGTCGGAAAAATGATTAGGTAGGTTTGAAGTGGCCGTCAGACAAAACAACTGACAAACTAAGACCTTAGATAGGTCCGTTGTGATACCACATGCAGAGAAATTTACTCTCTAATTAAGCCAATTGGAGCCACTAATGAAGCGGTGTAGCCGGTGAAACTCTGTGTGTCGAAGATCAATGGTGTCGTCCAAAAAGTATTCCACTAAGGGCATGAGCAAAGAAGATGGAAGATAGTCTCCTCTTTCTCCTCATCCATACAGCTTCTGCAAAAGTCATTGTAGAAAACGTCAAGTCTTTTGGCGTGTCTGCCAATTAAACAGTGTCCATTTAAAACACATATTACGGAGCCAAGATGTTTCCTGCTCAAATAGCGTAGACGTTTTGAGATTCTGGGTCTAATGCTGGCTAGATTTGTCTGGTAGCCAGGCAAGTAGTGATGTTTGACCATATAAAATTTATTTGTTGTATGGAGTTTTGATGTAACAAGAGTTTGCTTGTAGCGATAGGCATACCGACTTCTTGCATTTTAGGTAGAATATGTATTCGCGTTCCATTTCTGGCGAGTTCATTGACTTAGCAATTTCTCAAAATATCTCCATGTTCCGGCACCCAAATCAGGTAAATGTTAATCTGTTCTGCCATCTGCCTGAGAGATGATTGACAGTTGCGGGCAGTTATAGAGTTTGTGGAAACTGCGCCAAGTGATTTGAGGGCTGCTTGATTTTCAGAGAATATACGGATATCCGATCTGGATATCACGTTTTCCCTTAGCCAGGATAACACCTCTTTAATTTTCCGCTTGGAACACGGCACTGGAGACGAACTAAGATTTAGCCTGTCTGAGGACACACCACCAATAACTCCATCTTCGGTTTTTGAACCGTCCGTATAAAAGTGGGCTGACTCATCTTTTAAGAAATTCTCATCCGTCCAATCTGATCTTGGTGTGATGGTAACTTTGAAGTTCTTGTCGAAGATTAGCTGTGTGTGGTGTAGTCAGATCGTCCTAGCTGTGATCCGACCTTGTTCAGAATATTAGAATGGCATATCGAATTGATATAGTCCATTGAGAGATGGCTTTGAGACGAATAGCTGTATACTCGCAGCCACTTGTTTGCTAAAAATGTCCAGGGGTGTAAGCTTAAGTAGAATGTATGTTAAGGGCAGCCGGGGGTATACAGAACAGTGCTCCACTGATACATAAGCTGGCTGACCTTTTTGGACCTTATTTAATTTGTCACAATATGTGACTTTGTCCAATGCAGTCCACCATACTGCTACCCCATAAAAAAGTATCGGTCTGACGACAGTTGTGTACAACCAATGGGTAATCTGTGGAGATAATTCCCATTTATTCTCAATGTAGCAAGAGACGATTGCAACTGTTGCTTTTCTTACTCTGTTGCACTTTTCAATTTAATGATTATTGAAGTTCTGACGCGCAAATTTAAATACGACCGACGACAAAACAAAACACGACTTATGTGCATTTATGCACGAGGAAACGAATGACAGCCAAAAGAAATTCAAATTCGAGTTCGTAGTGCAACAGAGAGATAGCCCTTGGATGCCTTCTGAATTGACTAGCTCAGCTTAATGGGGTGGGTTCAGCAGTCGAATTTATTGTACCGATTAGATTTTATTAATCGATTAATTAGAATCGATCTAAATGGTTTTAATGTCACAAATGCGTACACTGAACAAAATAAAAGGGCGCCAGCTATTTTTTTTTTTGAAATAAGGAAATTGTAAACCTTCGGATCGAAACCGACGGTGGTATTTTAAAATAAAAACAAACGAAGAAATTATGTTAAAAATATGTGAATTATTTTTAATGAAAATTTAAGGTGCAACCTTACAGCCTTACAAGTAGGAGTAAAACCCAAGATCTTTTAAAACAAAGAGAACATGGTTGCAATGTTAAGATGAAGATGGACCGTTAACGCTCGTAGGAACAAAAGTACGTTAATTACGGGTCGCCAGTTCTGCTTTACCGGAAAATTTTCGCAACAACAGCCAAACGAAAAAAAAATTGTGAGTAAATTAAACAGTTAGGAAAACGAGTATATATAAAATTATGAATATCTTTCAACAAACAAAAAAACTATACTTGGCTTTTACTGCTGCTACCTCTCCTTCCTAGAAAACTATTTTTCCCTACTTGCTCGATCAATTCAAGATCGTTTTCCAAAATTCCCTTTTGTAATTTTAAAAATATCGCCAGTCTCAATTCCTTTACGTTTTTTTCAAGCATTTTCCTTTTCTCTTTTTTTTCCAAGAACCTCCTGTTCGCTATCTAAACGGTTAAGAAGTGATCTTCCAGCCTTTTACTTCCACTGGATGACCACTTCTTTTTTCCAATGCCCAAGTGCTTTCGGCCACTCGGCGAGAGTGGATTTCGATCGCATTATCATTCATCTACCCTCCGCATATTTGCGGGAATGAGCAAACGCAGTTGAGATCCCAGCTTCATGCTTAGTCATCTTCGAATTTGTCGAACTCTGGAAAGACTTCCAGTTTGCGGCATTTCAAAGAGTGCACTCAGCCACCTAATTTCACCCACTAAGCTTTTAAAAGAAAGTTTTGAAAAACCGAAAAGAAACTGAACTTTTATATCACGCATATTTTTCCCCTTTCGTTTATAACTAGTAAGAAAAAATGGTACCAAGCTATTTCAATTATACGTTTTAAAGGAAGGAGAGTTTGACTAATTTTATTTCGCGAATTTACTCTAAATCGTTGGGCTTTTGCGCAGATTTGGGGAATAAAGACTAGCAGCTAACGTTCCATATCTTACATTGAAAATATAAATAATTGATTTAGGTTGGGCAAGCAGCCATTCTCGCAACGAGTAACTTCAGCATCGGAGACCAACTGTCATCCGTGCTTCTTTTTGTACAGTCGAACAACCGTCAATCGAATGAGATAAAGTGGATCAACCGTCCACTTAAGTGTGCACCTTGGCAATCTCCATATTATGTTTCTTCACTTTACTGAGAGAAAGAACCGATGGCTGATGGACCATGGCTGACCTCTCTCGCTCTCAGTAAGATGAAAGCAACACCTGTAAAATAATATGAAAAAAAAAGGAAAAAGGGAACGTAAAGAATAGTTTTTGTTGCGGTAATTTTTACCGTGACAACTCTTTCTTGTGTATTGGATTTCCAGTTCAGCTTTTTGTCAAGTATGAAACCTAGATACTCGGCTTCATCTGAGAAAGCCGTTGATTAATGGCGATATAAGTTGGGAAATTTTATATTTCCTAGTGAAGAGTAGAAGTTCTGTCTTGGCCGGGCTTATATCCAGATTAGTCGATTGAGAGCATTTTGCATTAAGTCCAGTAGAGTTGGAGCGTAATTACCTGATACAACAATAGCAACATCATCGGCATAAGCTATTACCTTACCTCCACGTCTGTCAGCATTTCGTTTGCCACTGTGTTCCATAGAAGTGGGGATACCACACCACCTTGTGGAGAACATCTGCTGACATACCTTCTTTCTGAGTAGTCCGACAGGTTTGAGTTGATTACTCTTCTACCTAACATGAGACTAAACAGCTCTGTCAATGAGTCTGATACCTTAAGTTTTCTCAGCGCTGTGATCATTGCCACCTTACTAACGTTGTTGACAACACCCTCAATATCTATAGGAATGCTACCTGAGTGTACTCTTTATGGTGCAATGAATATCTACGTTTTGTACAAGCGTGTGTATGGAGGTTTCAATCGATTTTCCATTACAGTATGCGTGTTGAGCAGAAGAAACGAGATTATGGTTTATTGTATTGCGTAAATGAATATCTATCAGTCTTTCTAGAGTTTTTAAAAGGAACGAAGATAAACTGATCGGTTTGATGTCCTTCGAATTAACATGGGCACTTTTGCCTACTTTGGGGATAAAGATGACCTTGATTTCTCTCCACAGTAAGGGGATATACGTGAGGTCAAGGCACCCTTTTAGAATAACCTCGAGGATAGGTATAATTATATCTAAGGTTATCTGGACTTCGGCAGGTATTATGCCGTCTCGTCCCGCTGATTTGTAATAGGAAAAATGATTACAATCTTTTTAATGGGATCTTCATTTTTGCGAAATATGCAGTGCACGTTAAATATTAAACCATATATTAACATAGTTATACTCAGATAGGGGCACTGCGAACATTCAGAAAAGAATGCAAACATGTCGTTGGAACAGAAATCGCTCATTTCCAGACTTTGTTTCCTCCAATTTAAATGGATTAAGAAACCTATACAAAATTCAAATTTTACCTCACAAAATTCAATTTTGTTTCTGACTAAGGATAAGATCAAGACCGAGACGAGACTGACATTTTTAGATTTTGACGAGACCGAGACGAGACTACTGAGGTTTTCTGTTGGTAATTTCAGATCAGATTGGTCGAAAATTTGATTTTCTTCGTCGCGAATGGTAGACGATTTCAGATTTATTTTTTTACTTGCGATTATAGGTAATATAAGGTAAGTTATGCAATCGTAAACAAAAAAAATTCTAACAATCAAACCTGACATTACGACCATAGAGAAGCCTTAAAAGGTGATCGACACAAAATGTTTGTCTATCTGTCTGTCAGTCTGTCGTCCGTCTGTATGTATAACAAGCTACAGCCTAAACATCTCGAACGATTTCCTTCAAATTTGGTATGTGTGATTCTTTTAGCATTTCTCAGAGGGGAAATTGATATTTTATTCTTAGGCCTAAAAATAACGGTACCTGCCATATGACCTTGAAAGAAAATCTTATTTTTCTCAAAAACGGCTACAACGATTTTGATAAAAAATTTTGAAACTTTTTTTGCTGACAGTAACTATCATTTAAAATGAACCAAGCTTACGGGAAAAGTCTGATAACGGTACCTTTATATAACGTTTTTTTTTTTAATTTTTTAATATCTCGGTAACGGTACATTGGTTTTCTTTAAAATTTTATATCTAAGAAGGTCTAAATAGCCAAACTAATTCTGTATATCAAAATTTTGAATAACATTTTTTTCTAATATCAATATTTTTAAAATTAATCAAAAAAAATAATTTTAAATTTTATGATCACGTGTATATTAATAAACTCTAATAAAACTGCATACTAAAATTTCAAAAAAACATTTGTTTTCAAAAAACTAAAAATAAAAAACAGGATTTCATCAAAATCCGTCCTACAATTTTCGAGATACTTTTTTATAAAATGTTCATTGATCGGTGACATCTAATGGTTTCTTCGAGAAACCTATTAAAGTGATGGTTTTGGCAGTTTTAATAAGTTGAAAAAACGATTTTTACCCACCTATACACCATTCACTTTCATAATATGCATATGTATGTACATATTTACATACCTATTTTCACTATATGTAGGTACGTACATATTACCCTCCTAATTTACATAATTCTAATCCATTTAAATATATATTTGTAGGCAGGTGTCTATGTAACCATTCCTTGAATCATGTATTCCACATTTCATTATATTAAGAATTAAGGTATTCTTACCTACATCGGCTTTAAACCGGCATGCATAGGGTAAATAGACTACCTATATCTACTAACAGCGTCAGTGGTTAGATACACCTACACAAAAGTTGTTAGCTACAAGAGCAAGTTCGTACGATCCAGTCGTGCATTTTATTTATCGCGGTTTTGGTGTATATTCGTGTCTGTGGAACCAGAACATGATTTGAAATTTTTTTTCTTTATTTAAGTTTTTTTTTTCTTTTGTAACACGAAGCGATCTCAATGTTTAAAAAATGAATGCCAAAATTAATTTGGAGGATTACACAATTATTAATACATAATTGCCATTATGTTTTTAAAATGTATGTATGTTTTCACAGCCTTATTTCACTATTCACATAATTACTGAAAACAAAATCTTGTCAAAACGAGGGGTAAATCTGCCAAAAATTCAGATCTGCAAAATTGATTTCCGATCAAAAAAAAATTGATTTGTTTGCCCATTGGAAGGCTTTAATAGTAAAAATCTGTGTTTTGACAGATCTGAAGGAGAAAAAGATTAATTTTTGTTACCAAAAGAAAACCCCCCATAACAAAAGTCTCCCCTAGTCTCGGCTCGTTGCCAGCTTTAGTTAATAATCAAGCAGTTCCCCATTTGCCTTGTTGGCCTTTAATCACATGTTCTATTTTAATCATATTCTCATTTTTTTTTCTCAAGAAATCAAAAAGGCAAAAATAACTTTCCTTATAAGGTATAAGGTATAAATTATGGCCATGTGTCAAATGATTGGCAATACCACTTCTCATCAAATCATTTTGTCCTTTCTTTGAATTAATGACATATATGTATGAATATTGACAGAAGTCGGAATAATAATGTCAGGAAACAATGAATCAATCTATTATACGAAACAAAATTGTAATTGAATCGACCTACCCACATTTGCATCAAGTTAATGATCTAATCAAGTCAAGCATCTTATAGTAAGTTCATTCAAATGCGTGCATAAATTCAATCCCTATAAGCCTTCGTGGTTTGCCGAGAGTGGAGGATTTGAAACGCAACCATCCCATTGGCGAATCGCACCTTAATTAATATTAAGTTGTTCACCTTGATTGTGATGTTGCAGAAGCGGTGGGGCGTAACCGCATTCAGTGATGGTGACAACTGAACTGTCATTTATTCAAGTAGTCCAGAAAATACTATAAATACACAAAAGCATACATATATTAGTTGCCATGGGCAATAAGCATGCATATAAGGACAATAATTGAAGGAGATTCCATTACTCAACTGGATGGTCAATTCTTAATAAAGTCCATGTGGAATTACCTAATTAAGTCTGTTCTGAACAGGACACCACATCCAGAGTGATGCTGTATGGCCTTCTGAGATCTTATAAATATACAATTATGTGCGTATGTACATATAGGTAGTCTACTGGGATTACAACGAAGGCTACTTTCTGGAAGACAAAGTAATAATTTATAAGTTGTGGATTTCCGACTCGCTTATATAATTTTTGGGCTTATATAGTGTAAATATAATAAGCGGTAGTTTTGAACCAAGAAAAACTGTAGTAGATACAAAAATAAAACTTATGAAACCAGCTTCCTCAACACAAAAATATACAAGGTCATATTTGCATAAGGACTTTGTATGTGTCTCCTTAGAAAAACAAAACTGTTGCTGTAAATAAATATAGGAAGATTTAAAGGTGTGGCATGAAACAAAATTTTATTTAAGAGGGTTTGACTGTACCAGAACTTAGGGGAAACAACTGAGATAAAGTTTTCTTGTGGTGTTACTCAGCCCTGAAATTTAATCATCTATCCACTGGATTTATTTTAACCAAACACCCTAAACAATACTGTGCCATTGAAATGGGATTTTTTTTACACAGGAATTATACATATACGTCCTTTAGATTCAACCAAGTTTATTTTAAAAAAAATATAAGCTATCTTATGTGGTTTTCGTCAGGTGAATTTATATTTTGATCTATAAATTGATTTTTTTCGTAGCGAATTGAATACGGTTTTAACTTGATTTTTATTTGCTATAGTTTGGTGTATATTTGTGTCTGTTAACCAGCTGGCGGTATCAGCTATCTTGTCAAACTGATGGCTGCGGCCAATTATGATGCATAGTGGTGTTAGTAAATGAGGGGTAGTTCTGCCGAAAAATCCAGATCTGCAAAATTAATTTAAAATCAAAAACTAAATCAATTTTTTTGGCCATTCGAAGGAAAAAATTGTCAAAATCATTTTTGACAGGTCTAAATCAAAAATAAATTGAATTTTTTTACCGAACGAAAGCCCCATTAAATAAAAGAAATAAAGTGCACAACTGGATCGTACGGACTTACTCTATGTAAATATGAACCCACATATATTTAATAATGAAACTGAACGATGTAGGTGGGTAACTTTATAATTTAGGTGCAATATGCATAATTCCCATGTGATTTTTAAAGATACTATATACACAAATATTGCGTCTTAGAAGGGTACAGTGTTGTTCCTCTAAGTGTCGACTTTAATTGTCTACATTTCAACGTAGACAATCGGTTGACAATGTCAGCAATGTAGACAATATGTCGACAATGTAAACTATAACTTTCACATCTAAATCTAAAAAAAAAAACATGCCACAAATTGCGCGGTTTGATTTAAAATTTATAAAATATATATAATATTTATAATAAAATAAAAGATTTTGATTTGGGCGTTTTTTCCTAATATTTGGAGGCTATTCCCTATTTCTGTGATAATTCGAATTTTGGGTGTTCTTTTCTTTAAAAAAATAGAAGGATGAGAAATAACGCCCAAAAGTAAAAAAAAAATACAACAACAATTTGCTCAAAGTTTTTTGGGTGATATTTCCAAATCGATTGGGGTGAAATTTCTGTAAAAAAAAAGGGTTTTTTCTGTCTTTTTTTGACGTAACAGAAATCGGATTTGCATCAAAATTTAATTTTTGGAAGCTTTGGGACTTATTACCTTATTCCAATTAAAAAAGCTCTTCGGACTGCTGTAGAATTATAAAATACGGTAGATAAGTAGGTCTTGACTTGAAGTGCATATACCTACAAAAGAAAAATCGAAAAGTTTAGGACTTCCGTTTCGGGGCGTGGGATCCACCCACTCTCTTGGAATTGATATCAATTCTGAAGCACTTCGGATTGCCGTGGAAAATGGAAGTTATATGATTTGAAGTTCATTGAAAAGAAAAAATGACCACTGGAGATTTTCGATTCTCAGATTCTTGTATCAATTATAAGAAATACTTTTCAGAATGATGATCTTTTGACTTTAGGGGTTGTCCTGTACATATAATAAACCGAAGTATTAAATATCTAACATTTAAAGACCATTAAATTCAGCCATTTTATCAAGGTAAAAACATCTCTGCTAAAAGAATTGAAATCAGACAAAAAAAAAATAAACAACTCCAATTTATGTGAGTAATTTGTCAGTGTTTATGATTTCATTATTAAACCAAATTTGCAAATTTTACTGGCATTTTTTAATTTTATTACTAAAGTCCTCAAATTTAAAAGGTTTTTAAAACTTGACTGGTAGTGAACGAGTGAAGTGATTCAGTGGACCTATCCACTGATAATTTAAAGTTTTTCGATATCTTCTCTAATTTAAGTATTTGAAATTAAAATTTTTATAAACATAGAAGATAGTACGTTTAGATTTAGATCAAATGATTTTTTACGACTATCTTGTTCTTACACACATGTTTTTGTATTATAGAAGAACTTGAATCTTTTTTTAACATTTATGTTTAGTGGTTTGATAAATTTTATCAGAAAAAAATATGAATTATGATGGTTTTACCAATTTTCTACAACTACATTGTCGAAAAATGTATGTCGACAATTTTGAGTTGTCTTCATCGAATTGTCGACATGTAGACAATCATGTAGTCTACAATTATAGTCTATATGGCACAACACTGAAGGTACGGCGTACGGATAGAATCTAACAGATGTGCCTAACTATCGTGCCCAGGCGAAACGAATTTTGGACATAAGGTCACAAAATATTTCAATTTGGCTTAAATCCACAAAGTCTTCAAAAACAAAAACAACAAAAACAAAAATAATATCTATATATTTTTTGCATTTTCTTATATTATAGACAATACATACATACTCGTATATATGTAAGTATTCAGTGATGTGCGCAAAAAAACGTAAAAATGAAATATACATAATTAGGTCGAAACAAATGGATGTTACACATAATAAGATTGTTTAGTTGTTAAAGTTTGAGGGAAAAAAGATGCCATTTGAATTGTTGGACAAATCTGAATATATCAAACAAAAATATTTTTTTTTGTTTTCTAATAATTTTGTTGTATATAATTTTAAAAACTTTTGTAGGAAAAAAATCTGCAACACGAACTTAAAGTAATTACATATCAATACACGTATAAGATTTTAATTTAAAAAAAATCAGTGACTCATTCTTGACAAGCCAATTTTTCATTTTTTATTTCTTAAAACTATAATATTTTTTTTTTTTTTAATTTGTATATCACTATTATATATAGAAGAATTTTTTTAATTAAAAAAAATTGTTTGAAAAATTTTGGATTTATTATTAAGAGTTTTTGGAGCAATAACAACATGGTAATACTAGAGGTAACAAAAATAGCAAAATGTTCTCTTTCTCTTCATTTATGAACTGATTTTTTTTAATAAAAATCGTTGGAGACGGTTTTAAGAAAAATAAGATTTTTATTTTTGGCCAAACAAAATTTATGGGAGCTACTGTTATTTGTCGTCTTAAAAATAATGAGAAAAAAACGTGCATATTAACGAAAAAACAATATGTATATGTAAAAAAGATGGTCTAAAAATTCTGTCCGTCTGTCTGTTGTCTGTCTGTCAGTCTATTTATATGTATGTATAGATACCTATTGCCCAAACGGGTGGCCGAATTGCTTCAAAGTTGGTGTATAGAGTTTCTTAGGTATTTACAGAGGGTATATTGAATTTTTTAGCTGAAAAAATAACGGTACCTGTCATATAACCATAACGTTAAAGGCTATTTTTCTCGAAAACGACTCTAACGATTTTGATTTACAAAAAAGGTACGACCGATTATATGGTCGAAACAAAATGAAAAAAAAAAAATGTCTAAAAACCATACTTTCCATAGGACCGTTTTTTTTCCTTTCGACTATCTCATAAATGGCTTAACCGATTCTTTCGAAATTTCACACATATGTATGCTTAGATAGCCCAATAATTACTGCTTACCAATATTTTTTTAATTAATATTTTTTTTTGTATTTTTAAAAGCATTTAAAAAAAATTAATTTAAATTTTGAAAACTGCTCATTAATTTTTTTTCAAAAATTAATTAGTTATATGTATTTGCTGAATACCCATGAAAAATGTTTTCAAAAAGTTTTTAAAGAAAATTTTTTTTGTTCAAAAACCGCTTCACAGATTTTATTTTTTTTTTTCATAAATTCAAATTTATCCAAGAAATAAAATGGCGTACTTTTTTTTGAGCTTAAATTAGTTTAGGTATTTATATTAGAATTTTGAATTATTTTTTTTTTGATTAGCCGACTTACTCTTTTTTTAAGTTTATACAAATTGTCATTCCAATTTTATTAAGAAAAACAAATTTTGCATATATAAAAATTAAGTAAAAAACGACTTTAAAAATATATTTAGATTTTTAATAGACATATTTTGCATTCGATGTGATCGAACATAAGAGCAAGTTCGTGCGATCCAGTCGTGCATTTTATTGGTGTTGTCTATGATCGTAATGGCACGTTTGATTGTTAGAATTTTTTTTGCAAGAATCCATAACTTTCTTTATAGTAAATACCTATACTTGTAAGTAAAAATTGAGGACCAAAATGTAGACTGCATAGTAGAAAAGTTTGTATTTCAAGTACGTAAACTATTCAAAAATCTATTTAAGACAATAACCCAAAACGCTTATGTAAGTATAAGTTCGAAGAAACGTTTTACAGATAGACAGACAGAGACAGACAAACAGAATTGCGGGACTCACTTTTATTGTATTTATTAAGTATGATAAAAAAAATGAGGAGTTTGTTTCATTTTCCAAATGCAAAACTTGCCCCAAGGCACATAGCAGATATCGAACAATAATACTGTTTTTACTGTCAATTTTTCTTAGTTAAATTTCAATACCTCTGATATTTAATAATAATATTGTCTGTGAATTTTGTTTGAGGAATATATTCGCCCCATTTGCCGATAAAATCAGAATTCAAATAGAATTGCGTGTACACCCGTAACGCTACAAAAACTTGCCGTGTGGATTTTTTCCTTTGACATTTATCAATGCACTAACGTATTAACTATTTTAAAATACTTTTCAAAAAGAATCAACAACACAAGGGATTTCCGGAAAAGCCTGAAAATGTTGGAGTTAATATTGGTAGGTTTTCAATCGGCAACATATATGTTCTCGTATATGGGCTTTGTTTATTCCTTGGAACACCCCAAGGTGCTCAGTCATCAGAAACAACTATATTCACTTCCGTTTTCGATTTTGTAGAGTGTCTGTGCTAGTATATTGTTTTTACCTCAACTTCCACCCAACACCCCGTGTTCGGCGTAGGGAATATTGTGAAAACTCTAAAGAATCTCGATCCAGAAATAAACACACACAAAGTCCTTATTTCAAGACAAAGGTGCATCTGGCAAACAAGGAAAAAATACATTTTTTGGAAGTTGGCCAACTTTCGTGGAAAAATAAACATTATCTTAGCTCTTATTGAAGGTGTATACGCCTCTGTTTAGGAAGCCAACATTGACGACTACCCATGCCATGACGACTAGAATATATAGTGCTGGATGCACTGCACTGCACAGTACACATCACCACTTCAAGTCACTTTATATACGAGTATGTATAGATGCCCTTGTTCCCTGCCAATGCCAACCCGTCCCGTCCGCTGATCAATAATTCTATTCTCAGAAATCAGCGCACAGGAAACAATACTCAATGTATTTCAAGGATGTTTTTTTTTGTTGTTGCTATATACTATATCCTCTCTTTTGATTGGGGTGGAGGGGGGGGTTTCAGGGTTATTGTGGGAGCCGTCAAATGACTTGCATTGGCTTTGGAAATATGCTCAGGTCGTTATCCTGAAATTTCATTTTTTTTTTCAGCTTTTTTTCTGGGAGTGCCTTTTATTTTGCTTTCCTGTTTTTTCCAACCACCTGAGGTAATTTGTTTTTTTTTTTTTTTGTTAATTTATTGACTTGGGGCTTTATTGGAACTTAATTCCTATTTCACCTGGGAGTTTGTTTTCAGCGAAAAAATACTTTTTGAGAAATAGCTAGGTCATTCCGAGCTTCGTCTATAAGTATTTATAGCCACCTATATATACTTCGTTTGCTAACTGAAACGTTGGCTTGGGAAAGAGAGGAATTCCATCCGGATGATGAACTATCTCTGCAGTAGTGTAACAAGTTCGATATAGTACCTTCATAGATATAGTTCTCTAAATGAATAATGAGGATGTTCCCTATTTTTTGCATACGAAAATTAAATTTTAGTGAGTTTGTGTTTTCAAGTATTTGAACTGGTTACGCTTTTGATAATGGTATTTTTTTCTTCATCGAACGCATTTATGTAGATAGTGCTTTTAGGGAATGAATACTATTAACAATGATTTGTACTTGTATAAAGGTCCTAGAAGGCAAGTTTTGGATTCGTCAAAAAAAATGGAATGAAACTAGAGATTTCGATCAAACTACACTCACATTTTCTATACAAACTTTGTTTACAAATTGTTTTGTGGGGAATATACTCACACCTTCTCTTGATTTTTTTTAAGACCATACAATTTTTATTTAGCCAAGAAAGAACATATGTCTTATTTATCTCCAAAACAGTTAAAACGATTGGTAAAACAACAACAAACTGCAATTAAATAATAAAAGCAAAAAGTAATTTTTCGAAGTATTTTTTGGTCAAAATATTGCTATTTGAGTTTTGAGATGATGTGATCATTTTAGGGGTTTGACTACCCTTAAAATGAACAAGCACAGGCAAGCGTTAGAGAAGTAGGCAAGGATGCAAGAGGAGATATCGATGATTTTAAATTTCTGAATCTCAAAATGGGAGAGGGAAATATAGCCGGGTAAAATATTCCACATTCGCGTTGTGCGGCAAAGAAAGATTCTCTGTACTTGACATTACGTCCAAAGTTGGGTTCAAGGGTAAACTGATGAGCATTTCTCATTCTACGCAGTTTTTTATTCCCCATTGCTACTGTTGCAGTTCCACATCCAAAGAACAAGGAGGTGAATCTTAAAACGAATATGAAAAGCTCAGAGTGCTTTCGTCAGCAAAACAATTACTAAGTGGATTAGGAGTTACAGATCATTAATAAAAATGAGAAAAACGATTGGAGACAAAACGGAGCCCTGGGGCACTCCAGCATTTATTTTATGAAATTCAGACTTGATACCGTCCAATTCCGTTCCTCTATTAGCAATTTTTTGTTTGGTTTCAAAAATTTTCTTGAAAATGATTCAGTTGATTTGCTTGCGTATTTCCATTAAGAAAACCAACAGTTTTACTTGCGATATATGTAGGTACTATAGGGCAAGTTTTGCATTTGGAAAAAAATCAAACTTGAGATTTTAATCAAAGTTGACATAACGATGAAAGAGAACTCCAAAAAAGTGGTCCCGCAATTCCGTCTTAGTATATAAGCGTTTTAGGTGATTGTTCAAAATAGATATTTGAATCGTTGTTTTAGCCCCAAAAATAACGGTACTTGCCATACTAATTTTTCTACTATCTTAATTATCCCGAAAACGGCTCTAACGATGTGGGGGTGTGTTCTACTTTGGGTATTGTCTACATTTTGGCCAAAATTTTTTTTAATATTTTGCGATCCAGTCGTGCATTTTAATTAATTTTTTTTTTGGATTTAAATTTTTTTTCTTGCAAATTCAATATGTACTCGTATTATGAGAACGCCTTATTCAATTTCTTTTAAACTTTGTATTTAGTAGTTTTTTTTTGACATTTTCTTTATTACTCAAGAAAATTTCCTAAAATTAAAAACACCGGTAGCTAACATGTAAAACTTAAAAAATAAATTGCGCGACTCGATCGAACGTTCTTGCTCATTGTATGCACAAGTTTTTTATTAGAAATGGCTTACTCAATTTTTTATAAAATATGTGGGCATAGCAATTTTAAGTATTAAACAATATTAATTTTAAAAAACATAATTTAAAAAAGAAACCTCCACTCGTTTCGAAATATATAATTTGCAAAAAAAGTTGTTTTATTCTTAAAACTCCTAAAAAATATTTTTCGAAAATTTTAGTAAGCAGTAATGTTAAGAATTAGAAGGGCCTTATATGATCAGATTTTGACCGAAATCCGTCTTGTCGTTTATGTCGAAAATAAAAAAAGTTTGTATGGAAGGTACCGTTCATAACAAAATATGTAAAAAAATTGTTTTACATTTAATTTTTTTTAAATTGTAGACTTTACATAAGGTAGTGTACATACTTTTCGTTAGAGCCGTTTTCGAGATAATTAAGATAATAGAAAAAATTGTATGGAAGGTACCGTTAATAAGTGTTAAGTTTGAGGAAAATCGCTTTAGCTGCTTAGCCTATTATAATTTTTTTTACTCAAAAACCGCTCCAAGAAGTTTGATAAAAGAAATGTGTGTTCTTAAGTTAGATCGGTGTACATTGAAAAAGTAAATTTCTCTATTTTGCGTTCCTACAAACGGTACATTTTTGGATGAACAAATTAAAATAATTTTTAACAAAATATTTTTTCATTATGAACAATAATATAAAACCGATTTAAAAAAAAAAAATAAATATATTTTTTTTTGTAATTAAAATTGAATGCGCAAATAAATAATTACTTTAAATTGGCAGTCCAATTTTTCCAAAAGAAATTTTAAAAATTTTATAGTTAGGTACCAAAAATATTATTTTTTTCTGAAAAACCGCACCAACTATTTTTTTTTCAATATATTCATGTTTGTCCAAGAATTCAAATGGCACCTATTTTCCCTCATCTTAGTAATCTATTCAGGCTCTAAGCTACACTACTACATAGGTCAGGCTACCATACCTATACATTATTGTCTTTGAAAACCATAGTTGTTACGATCTGGATCGTGCACTCTTTAAGATATTGTCTCTGTTTGATAATACATAAATAATTAAATAAATAAATATAGACTTTGAACGTAAATTCCAAATGCGGATGTCGCTTTAATGGTTGTACTAATTTAGGCAATTTCTTGTTAAGAGAAATAATAATATTCTATAATGTGTGAATTGTATGGAAAATAAATTTACCTTGTACCTAAAGGACTAGTAACAAGGCTTTACCAAAAATGACCCAGTATTTTAACTGCAGCAATGTGGACATCTGTCAAATAAATATATTTCTCTCTCTCTCTCTCTCTCGTCTTGATCAAATTATTTAAAAAAATAAATATTATTCAATAAGGACTGTAAATATTGACAGTTTATAGCAGTTATTTTGAAACTGTTTCTTTTTTATTCTTTTTTAAATATGTACCTAATAATTATAATTATTATACTAAAAAAAATTAAAATACAATGTAGTAAACAATTCATGGAAGTGTGATGTAAGCTTTATCTTTTTAAAAGGGAGAGCCGATGACGTAGCATAAAAACTGTATTAATGTGTTTAGTCTTAAATAGACAAACTGGCAAACTTCTCTTTGAATAATATAAAAATGTACGAGGGATTGGAAACTAAAAGCAGTTAATTAAGTTAAGCAATGTACCTATACGTAGATACCATAACTATATCAATTTTTGTGCTAGCTAACCATTATCGCGGATGACCGGTGCTATGTGCATATTATAATATTATAATACTGTAATTTTCTGAAAAAAAAGAGGATACCTATACAGAATGGGTTTCTTGTTTAACGTATACACCTGCCGGTTACGGCTTTATTACACGGTGGGCCTACCCACGTACGGACTCAACGAGAAGGCATGAGTATTCCCTGTTACAAACATCTATCTATGAGCGACAACACCGCCACTCATAGTATACATGAATTGTATAGCAACCACAGCCACTGCGAGCTCTCCGAAGAGGCCTTCCCAAGACTTGTATTTTCGGGCATTAGCGGGAAAATATTAGGATACAAGTCCCCGCAGTACCGAATTACGGTATTACTGGAGTCTTTTCATCCACCTAAGTGAAGAAACCCAGGAACGATAATCCTGCCCTTTTTTTATGTTTCGCAACTCAACTTAGGGACAAGGGAACCCTATGTAGAAATTATTCCTCACCATCGGGATAATGGATCATCGTATTTCTACTATAGACAAGGCCATATAGACCTTGCCACATGGCTAGTATCCCAAAACTAGCCATATTAAACTTTCGTTCTATTCTACGGAGATCGCATACTTGGGCAGACTCCTTACCCTCCGTATACCTGATCGTCTACCCAAGCAAGCGACCACCATCCTCTATTTCCTCTATTTTCTCTATTTCCTCTACCAGCCCACACCCCCTTCCGAGCGTTTTACCCCACTCTTCCGGTTCATGGACTGGTCACCGTCCTCATCTTGGTAAGTAGGGGCTTCGTTTCCAGTTCCATAGAACCTTCCACTTACCGCTACCACCTCAGAGCTCGCCTTAACCAGATAGATTAGCCGCCCAGTGCAGAATAGCCTCATTAAAGAGAGTAAACATTCCTGAACGTTGCCCGTCTTTCAGCTCGAGGAGGAACTATCTTGTCTCATCACGACGGACCAGGAAGAACGGCTCCATTGCAAAGCAACTTCCTGTATATTCCCTTAGGGCCCGTCGACCTATACAAAAGGATCTGTTTGTTTCAGTACCCTAGTTGGAAAATAGAATGGAACGAACCAAAGTAAAATACGTCGTTAATTAATATCCACGCCAAGATATAGAAAACTCAAACAGCAAGCAAGCTTTTTTCTTATAGATATTTAAAAGCTGAAAATTAACTTCTCCTTTAAAATAAAAAAGGATATGAATTTTTTTTTTCGTAGATTCTAAAATTGATAGATTTATTTTTAGCCAATTGAAATAGTTATCTATTTAAAAGAAATTTTGTATACGCAATTTCGATTGAAAAAAAAAACAATTGGCTTAGCTTGTTAGGGGCCACAGCCAAGTACAGTTAAAGTAACATTGTCCCATGTTAATTCCTTCAGTTGCGCATTGTAAGGGTTATAGAAATTTAAGGGGTGAATTCCAAGTGTATTTATATTATATGTATGTTAGATAATGGCATAAAAAATCAAAATTTAGGCCAGTACAACTTAACAAGTACAAAAACGTTTCTGCAAAAAGGATGAGATTGTTGACAGATTGCAAAAGAAAGTGTATGCATAAAATTTCACCATCGGAGCAAGAAATTATTTTTTAACAGTTTTGGAGCCTAGGGAATTATAATCTTAAGTTGGAGTTTGTGTCTGGACTGATTAAAATTGGACAAAAAAGAAAAAAACACAATCCGTTCATAGAGGAGTGGCAAACCTCGAAGTCGAAAGTTTCGGTACTCATATTTCTTGTATCAGAAGGGCATCAGAACACAAGTCTGATTTTACAATCTTCTTTATTAACTTCATGCTCATAAGATGCAATATCTTTATTGCAGTCATTTTTAACATCCAGTAGTATTTGGCGGACGAGACCTAAGAAAGTCAAAATGAATGGCTAAATTTCGTAGCTGAGGAAACTTTTCCATAATTTCGACGTTGAACCTATCCAAGGAAGAAAATAATTTCCGCCGTAAAAGCTTAACTACATTCAACACACTTTTGTACAAAGAAAAAAATGTTTTGTCTCTTTCCAACATACTGCTCAAACCAATCTCATATTTCCAATTTTATAAAAGTAAAAGTTAAGGGTGGTAAGACTTGAAATATGAGATATGATTGAGAAATATGTTGGAAAAAGACAAAACATTTTTTTTTTACTTTTGTACAAAAGTGTGTTGAATGTAGTGAAGCTTAACTCGTTGTCATGGGAAAGAGCTGCGTATCTATTTCCATCGCCGAAAACGTGTTTTTTTTTTAATTTTTCCAGGAGATTCCATTGAAATGCCAAGGGTTTGACACGCATTCTTTGAATATCTTAAGAACCGTCAACCAATTCTTTTCGATGTTCTGTGAGAAAGCTCTGCAATGCATTCATTTTTTGCGAGCATTGGCGGAGGTCGAATTCTGCTATTTGTAAGTAAATTTGGGAATTATTACTGTTCATGGAGCACAGGTCTCCAAAGTTCTAAGGCTTTCCTCTGCCTCGATCAGTTTTTTCCAAAGTGTTAATTATGCCCTCATAGTTTTCCCAAGTATATTGTTCACTGCATCAGCCCGAGCTCATCTGGTATCTTGAATTCTTTTTAATGATTTGCCTGTAGTTGCCACTTTGATAGTAAGACTTCCCAACGGTGTGCGGGCATGGGGAAAAATGAATAGATGAAAATAATGTTGCCACCGTGTGCAGGTGTATGACTTATCAGATGCAAGTTGCTTGTTTGATAGTTGTTGAAAGTAACAATTTTAAGGGGAATGTCGGGCAGTCGTACCATAAAAGAAAATACAAAACTAATGATAATACATTCGAAAATTGCAACACCATACCAAAGTACCGCCGGGACTATGCCCCCGTGTCCTTCTCCCTATATGCTACGCCACTGGATATTTATCAATTATAACTTGAATATTTAAAGGTGTGCAATCGTGAAATGACACGAGGTCTCCACGTTCTTATAATAGTATACCTACTATCTGTCATTTTGATAGAAAGAAAGAAAACTACAATGATAGAAAATTTGGCATTGGGCACTTCATAATCGTTGCATACTATTTCAATTGCACAAATGTCACGAAGGAAAACTTGTAGCTGTGTTCTTGCTCTAGTAGCTTTACAAGAATTTAAAAAAACGTTTAACAAAAGGAATTAAACAAAAAAAACATGGAATTATAACAATAACGCACCACAAACGTTCACCAGCCACAAACGCGAAACATCAAAGTGAAAATGGAAGCGAAATAATATATTATCGATGGAATTTTATAATCTGACGGAATTTCGTATAGTATGCTATTATTTGTATGCTATTATTTCTGACACCCTCTATGGTGTACTATATCAGGATACCTCTCCATAAATTCGTTATTTATGTACATGTATACATATTTGTTTTTTTTTGTTATTGTGATTGACCTATATTAACTTTAACAATAAATATACAAGGGCAAATTAAAATTGAAAAGGAATAACTGTAAAAATAAAACTTTATGTAAATGTTTAATTTTTAAAATCCTTCAGGTATATTGAAGCAATTTTTTCCAATAAAATGTAATTCTGCAGAAAAAATATTTTTGGGATGCCTACTGTTTTCCATAGAATTGTTTTGGCTGTATTGAAATTTATTTCTGCTGGTAGAGTATTAAACGGGGGCAAACATTTAAAAGGACATTTCATTCCCGATAAAAGCTGATTGTCTATACGTTAAGAAGTATTTTCTCTGAATGTAATTGTACTTTGTAAAATATGACAAACATCAAAATGGGCTTATTTATTTATTTTTTTTTTACAAAAAGCAAGCATTTGAAAAGAAAGCAACATTTAGATTAGAAAATAAAAATAAAAGTGTCCTCACATTAAAATTTTGAAATTATATTAGGGGTATTCACGATCTGGCGTACCAAGTCTTGTAAAAGTGTAAAATTTTATTTTTTTACAACAGACTGTGAACACACCTTTACTAATCTGTAGCAATTGAAGCAAATGTCAAAATTTGTTTCACATTTGTTCTGAAGAAGTCTTAAGTTTGTGTTAAAAAAATCTTACACCCTTGTATTTTTCTGTCACAATAGGGTTCGGGTATTGTAAAAGTGTAAAAGTGTAAGATTTTGACATTCAGTATATTTTGTTGTTGTAGTGCAAAAAAATGCTACACTTTTACAATGATACAACACCAGATACACCGAATCATGAATACCCCTATTAAAACTGCGTTTAAAATGTTTCAGATCGTAAAGGAAAGTTGAGTCATAGGTTAAGTAAAACAAAACATTGTTAACACTTTTTGAGGCAATGCGAGCACGTGTCTCCTAGTTATAACAAATATAAACAGGTGCTGAGAAATAAAGCAGCAATTCTTCTTAAATGTCACGAAAGCTCTTTAAATCTATTTTTTTGAAAAACTTTTCTGCCAAATTGTGTCTGAAAAAGGAAATTGAAAAAAATATTAGCTCTACCAATTAAAAAAAAAAAAAACATTAACTGAGATCGAAATTTAATAAATATTTTATTTTGACCGCTGGGATAAAATAATAGTAGTGTATACTGCCGGAATAGAAACGTTTAAAAAAACACGGTATTCGTGGTTATGAAATTCATATTTGTTATTTTTTATAAGCAAAATATATTAAAAAAAATTTATTCAGTCTTTTTAGATATAAGTTAAACTCTATGGCGCAAAATTTTAAACAACCTATTATTAAGGCCTTAACACAATACATAGTAGTCTACTAACTTTTCATAAATCTTTATTAAGGCCTTAACACAATACATAGTAGTCTACTAACTTTTCATAAATCTTGAACCTGTTGTTAACTAGTAAAATGCTAATTAAGCAGATAGCAAAGCATTTGTAGGGTTTGAATTTTGACGAACACAATTATTGTGTTTATGCGTTGTAAATTGATTATATGTTGATAGAAACCCAACATGTGCTCTAAATAAGTATTCGATGTTTATATTTTCATCATTTTAACTTCATTATTTACAAAAATTAAAAAAAAATTGACACCAGCAGGACTCGAACCTGGGCCTCCCGCTTGCAAAGCCGATGTACTATCAGAATCGCATGTGGATCTTGTACGATACTAAAAATTTAAAGTAGTATTCGGTGGTTTTAACTTTAGTAAAATGTTAAGAAGATAATACGATACTAAATTCGTTTAAAATTAGCATCTCTCTGCAGGAATGGATGTCCAGATAAAATATAAAATAATTAGATTTAATTAAAAGGGTTTTTTAACGCCACACCAAAGATTCTCAATGGGATTGGGATCGGGTGACTTGTGGAGGCCATTCCAAAACAATATTTGTATTTCTCTCAAACCGCTCTTTCGCGACGTTGCTGGTATGTTTTGGATCATTATCTTACTGGAATACCGAAAACATTGGCATTTCAACACTTGCATATGGAAGTATGACTTCCATTATTTCTTTTATCCCATAAGTTGGCCCTACTCCGTAAAAAGAAAAACTTGCCAAATAATTTCAGTCGAACCTCCGTGTTTTATGGTTTTTCTGGTAAAGTGCGGGTTGTATGCGTTGTTTGGTGGAGGACGAACATAATCGCTTGAGCCTTTTCCACAGTGTAACACAATTTTTGATTCATCGTACCACAAAATATTCCTCCATTTCTCGGCAAGCCAATTTAAATGCTCTTTGACGAATTTAAGTCTTTTGGCTATATTTTTTTTTGATAGGAAGGGCACTTTTCTTGGACAGTTTTGACACTCGCCTCCACATTTAAATCCGATTTCATATCTGTGGCTGATGCAAATGGGCTTTGCCTTGAAAACCTCACTACAAGGACTGTAAAAGTAACGTCATAATGAGTACCCGTATGTATAGGGTACTTCAAGTCTGAGTACTCGTTACTACAATATCGTTACTTTCGTTATACTCGTATCTGTATTTTACCATGGTAAAGAAATAATAGGCTTTTTGTACCGTAAGGTGTTACGTACATTGTGCTCGGTTTAATACGATGTACTATAAACAATGCAACATACGTATAAAGAAAATGGAATTATTAAAATAAAATCAATTAGATTTATTTATTTATATATAAGGTATATTAGAAAAAATATAGGTACTAAGCATAAAAGTAACATGGAATTATAGCTATTGTTTAAAACGAAAAAGCAGATAAATGCCTACTTTAAAATAAACATTTTTTTAATCAAAATAAAACATTTGATCGCATTAAACAATGAATACATACAAAGAATGAATTAGATACTCTAAATATGTTTAAGAAAAAAACACAACACAGAAGTTATCTATAGTCTATACCCTTTCGTTTCCAATAAACTAAATGCAACTAAATTCAAAACAAACATTAAATGATACAAAAAAAGCGCGTAGGTTTTTACAACCGCCACCATAATCATACATTTCTTCATTTTCAGTGAATACGCAAATGTTTGGTTTGCATGCGAAAATACTTACTTCTCCATCTATCATTTCATCCGTATGTCCGTATCCATACTTAATACCTATTCGTATTTCGTATTCGCATATCGCATCGTATATACGGATGTTTCAAGTGCATGTAAACGGTGATTTTTTAAGAGCTTGGTTTTTGAAAATTCAAAAAAACACAGAAACTTGTAAAAAGTGAATGAAATTTTTATTTGGATCGATAAATCAATTTCTGCCATTTACTTTTTAAAAATAATTTCACTTAAATGTTGCCCGCGGCTACGCTTCAGGTGGTCCATTCTGAAGGTCCAATTTTTGGCAAACTTTTTCACACATTTCGGCCGGAATCTCACCAATGACGCGTTCAATGTTGGCTTCCAAGGCAGCAATCGTGTTTGGCTTGTCCCCATAGACAATAGACTTAACATAGCCCCACAAAAAATAGTCTAACGGGGTCAAATCACATGATCTTGGTGGCCAATTGACTGCGCCAAAACGTGAGATCAACTGCTCACCAAATTCGCCTCTCAATTGATGCATGGTTTCGCGTGCAGTGTGGCAAACACATTTTTCACAGAGCACGAATTTTGATAATAAATTTCAATAATTTGCAAACGTTGTTCAGGTGTAAGTCTATTCATGATGAAATGGCAAACAATACTGAATCGAAATGTCAAATGTTCGTGGAATTTGTCAGGTGTGATCTGTCAAAAATATAAACGTCAAAAACCAAGTAGCAAAAAAATCACCCGTTATATGGTTTCCAACTTGCAACATATACCGAAATCATACGAGTAACGAAATCGTACGAGTAACTAGATTGGTTAGTTAGTAACGTTTCGTTACTCGTTACTGAATTGAATACCCGCTACTTGGTAACGAATACATACGATTCGCTTAAGCCCTGCTCACTACCTTCTTTACTAATTTTTCGACATAACAGGAGGTCGTCCACGTGTTTCAGGGCGGGAAATAAGCTTTATTGCATTGCGCACTATCATTGCTAAGCAACCAAGGAGATTATGCACTTCTACGTAGGTTTTTTCCTTGTGAAATCATCCGTTTTATTATAGTACGCTGCTCAGCAGTACAGTGCTTTTCGCGACCCATTACAAAATAAAATCTAAATCGAATTTAAATCAGAAATCAAATAAAATTAATAAAAAACAATATTTATTTACTTTTCTATAGCTTTTTGGTGACAATTTAAAGCTTAATTCGTTTATTCGCGCGATCTCGGCAAACACTACTATTATTTTGACTGATGCCAAACAACAATTTGAATGGAAACTTACCAGAATAAAAAAATAACAATAAAACAATGGGGGCGTAACGGTACAATTTAAAATGGTCTTTCCTTAAATTATGAAACTGTCTCCAAAAGAGAACAAAAATATAACAAATCACGAAAATTAGATACTTTTAACATATTTGGTTGCAGCACTACTTATATTTTTACCGCAACTATATTGGTATATACATAACACCATAATCGATAAGTCATTATTTCCGTAAAATTATTGGCGCAAAATTTTAAACGATTTAGTAAAATGTTAAAGCCACTTTTAGCATTTTACTAAGCTAAAAAGATGATTGAGCTAATTTTGAACATTTTAACATTTTACTAAAATTAAAAACACGGAATGGCTACTTTAACTTTTAGCAATTTGCTAAATTCATTTAGAAATCTGATAGTATATCGGCCTGGCACGCGGGGTGCCCAGGTTCGAGTCCTGCTGGTGCACCATTTTTTGTTTGTTTTTTTTTGTACATAATGAAGTTAAAATGATGAAAATAGAAATAACTTATACCTTTTTAGAGCACATGTTGGGTTTTCATCAACATATAAATAATTTACATCACATAACAGCAATAATTATGTTCATCAAAATTCAAACCCTACAAATGCCCAGCTTTCTGCTTAATTAGCAATTTACTAGTTTAGAAAAGGCTTAAAATTTTTTAAATAGTTATTCAATCAATAATCACTTAGGAAATTGCTAACTATTCAAATGTTAAGCCCTTAACAATGGGTTGTTTAAAATTTTGCGCCATTAATTTTATCAAAATAGCGTAAGACTCAAAATTCATGATAAGCACCCACCCGCATATGGTTATCAGCTTTAAAATAAAATTTATGAAAATATTCTAATCAATCTTGTACAGTGTTCACACAAATAAAATGCACTCTTATGTCGTGCAGACTTGTTGTAATGAATGTGGCTAAAAAACTGAAGTGTGAATAATACTGTTGTTATATTTTATATGAATTCTGAATTTTGAAGTAATTTTTTAATTCCATTTTGCCGATTTTAAAACCATTAGTTGAAAGATGAGAATGTTTAAATTAAAAATGTTGATGTGTGCTTTAAGTTTATTATAGAAAATTGATTTATTTATTTTATCTATGCAGAATAACTTTAGTTTTCACATATTAAAATATCCAGATAAATTTCGATTCAATAGCTTCATTGTATATAGAATATTTTAAGTATACTTGAAAGGGAATTAATATAATATTATGTATGTATGTATATGTGGGTTAAATATACGAGTAAGCTAATAACAAATAGGTATTATTTATAGGTGGATGAGATTACCCGCTTCCTTCGGCTTTTTTGGTCACTGGAAATAAAGTTACATTGATTTGTTCCCAACGTTTCGACAGGGATTGCTGTCCTTTTCAGGGGATCTTTATTCAAAATGGTATATTATAACAATTAAAGTATGCAAAGAAAATGCACAACAGCAATTATTATGGTTAATAACTTACGTTAAAATGTACAGTTTTTGTAAGAAAAAAAAAAAAAGACAAAAAACGATGAAATATAAATTAATATTTATAAATAAAAAACTAATAAATAAATTAGAAAGCACATCGGTTGGTGAAGTAACTATTGCAAAAAGTTGTTGTTCCTCTACGTGTCGACTTTCATTGTCTACATTTCAACGTAGACAATCGGTCGACAACGTCAACAATTTAGACAATATGTAGACAATATGTCGACAATATAGTCAATATGTCGACAATGTAGATAATATGTCGACAATGTAAGCAATAACTTTAACATCTTAATTTTCACAAATAAAATCATTTCGAAAATGCTTTTCTACAACGATAAGCACGTGGTTTTAACATTTTCCATTGAAATATCAGTTTCAAGTAATAAGTTAAAATATTTTCTCTCAAAATAAAACTTTAAAACGCGTGGTTGCGATTAAGATGTCTTGTCCACTTAAAAACAAATCCTTGAAGAGCTTGGCTATCTTTTGGTGAAAACCAATAATAAATACTCAGCTCTTTGCACAGTGTTCAACAAAACTCAGAAAAAAGACTGCTGAAAACGGTCTTCGCAGGTACAGGTAAAGGAAAATGTTATTATTATTGAAATATTAGCGCAAAATTTTAAACACTGAAACCCTACTCTAAATGAGTTTTAAAATGAGGGTCGACTTTTTGATCACTTTAAACGACAAAAAGTATACTTTAACATTAAAAGGTAGTCTAACTTTAAACAGAGCAAAACGCTTCTTTATCTTTCTCAAACTATACTTTTTCCAGTTGAAATTTCTCATTTCATAACAGAAAATGAAAGAAAATTGTTTTCTCAAGAAGAAGTTTATAATATTTTTGAATATTTTGAGCTTTTAAGAAAGCCAAAAGGAAAATAAAGCTCGAGCAATTCCGTTCGAAGGACTTTTTTTTTTCAAGATACCGATGAAAGGAATACATCCAATTCCGTTGGTGAATAATTTGTTTCTATATATACGAGTATATATACAAATGTTTTTCTGAAATACTAAAAATCTTACGTGAGCATTTACTCTACTCTATCTTCTCAAAAAAAGGTGAGTTGAACATAAGTGTGATTAGCGGAGTCCTAAAGACCTTCTTTAATTAGAAGATTCGTTAAGTGTGTTTAAAATTAAAACAAAGTTAGACAAGGGCTGACAACGAGACGACTGCTTTAACTAGCATTTGATTTATTCTCTAAACGAGGACTATTTAAAATTTTGTGCCAATGTCTTTTCATAAAGTATTGAAATCGGACAAAAAAAAAAAACAACTCCAAATTATGTAAAAATTAGTCAGCGATTTGATTACTGAACCAATTTTTTTTAATTTTATTACTAAATCCTGAAATTTAAAAATGTTTTTAGAACTTGACCAGTAGTGATTTAATAACTTATCGAATTTGAATGAGTTTGTATATCATAACAGATTTCTCCCATAATTTAAAGTTTTTCATTATCTCTATTTTAAATAATTGAAACTAACACTTTTATAAACATAGAACTAGGTATCTATACATTTAGATTTAGATCAAATGATTTTTTCACAACTATTTTGTTGGTTCACACATGCTTTTGTATTATAGTCGTTTGATAAATTTTAGTAGGAAAAATTATGAATTCTGATGGTTTTATGAATTGTCTACAATGTCTATATTGTCGACAAATTTATGTCGACAATTGTGAATTGTTTACATCGAATTGTCTACATGTAGACAATCATGTAGTCTACTTTTATAGTCTACATGGCACAACACTGGAGAGGAATATACTGCGGAGTGTCCTGTTTCCTATTCATTGTGTTGGCGGTGTTCAAAATGTGAAGGTTTTCCAGAGCGTATCGTTTTAAAGTGTGGCTTTCACTTTGCAGAACTTTCACGCCATCGAAATCCCGTTTGTGGCCTTTTTCAATACTGTGCGTGACAAGTGCTGTTTTTCTGCGTTCTCACGGTTAAGATTGGATTTGTGATTCACCATTCTTTGCTTTAAGAATTGTTTTGTTGTTCCTACATAACAAAGGTCACACGCCTCATCTTTGTTTCCCAAGCAATTGATTTTGTAAGTCACATCAGTATATTTTTCTTTGTTAGTTTTGAATTTTAAATGCATAAAGAGAGGTGCTGGGTTGTTATGTGATTTATATGCCATTTGAATTTCGTTTGTTTTCTTGGATTTAATTTCTTTGAAGCTTTCGGGAAGTTTGGGAACATACACCATATTTTTGTAGATACCTTTTCAAGCAGTACAGTAAAAGCTCCCATTGCGGACACCTCCCTTAGGCGGACAAATTCTCCCGACCGTGGATCTTGCATTTAAATTCCATACATTTCATGATCCCTTGAGCGGACATCCCCTTACCCGGACGCGGACAGGCATATCAGCCACAATTTGGCAAATTTAATTCTCTTAGGCCGGCAGAAACTTTTTCAGCTATACTTTCCCTAGCTTTTTTTACATGGAATACGAATGACAAAGCCAAATTAACTAACTTAACAAGGAAAACTATAAATTGCAATGTAGTTAGTGTGTGTGTGTGGCCTGTGGTGTATTCGCCACAATACCAAATTAAAGACTTTATAGGGCTGGCAAAGAGACGAGATCATGCGAGACATTTGTTAGTCCCGTTTGTCGGTCTCGTCAAAATCGAAACATTTCAGTTTCGTCTCGGTCTCGGTGTCGCCATTCTCTCGTGAAAATTTTAATGTGCAATTTCGTTTCGGTATGAGTCTTGATCTCATCCTTAGTCATAGAAAAATTTGTTTTGTAATCCGTTTAAATCAGAGGCATTCTTTAATGGAATTTAACAGTTCATAGCTTAACAGATAGGCAATAAACTACATATTTTTTGACGGTTGGATAATGTTTTTGTACAAATCTCACTTGAAAGGCTTTTTTTCGGCGCGATTTCTATTCCAACGAAATGCACACATGTATCGTACGTATTCTTTTTTTTTTTTTTTTTTTTTTATAACTCTGCACGCGCTCAAGGGATTATAAATACCCTTTATATGTTTTTCTTAACACAGCGTGGGCATCCGGTGGAAGAAGAGAAAGAAGGATAGGAAACTAGAGGTGGTTGTTGTCTCAGATTTATCTCCAGGGATGGCGGCTGAACTAATGCGTAGAGAATTACCGTGTCTTATTTATTTATGCCTCTTATAATGCGCATTATTTTATTTATTTCGTTGTCATATTTTATGGGTATGCTAGTTTCCTCAATCACATGTTGTTAGTGTTAAGCCAAAAAAGCATGTAATGAGCATAGCAGCAACTTATTTTATGACAATTTTGAGAATTGGTTTTTAATGGTATATAAGAAGACATAGACAATGGCAGGAATCGAACCTGCAACCACGAGGTTGACAGGCGAGCACACAACTATCGCGCCACGGCCACCCCCAATTCTTCTCTAAATTTTCGCAGTGCCCCTACCTCAGTATAACTATGTGCATATTCTGGTTTGATGTTTTAACGCCCATAAAATATTACGCAAACAAAAAATTGTGAATATTATAAAAATTGAAGATGAGTATCTACTAAAAAATTATTAAATACAAAAATATTTCTTCTAGCGAACACAGAAACCAAACCCCAAAATCCCGAGGCCAGTGAGACTCGAGACCATATGATCGGTCGTATCTAAAAAGCTGCACCGATTTTTTTTAAATCAAAATCGTTAGAGCCGTTTCCGAGAAAAATAGGCTTTAACGTAACGGTTATATGGCAGGTACCGTTATTTTTTGAGCTAAAAAAAATTAAATTTCCCCTCTGCACAATATCGAAAAAACTCCATACACCATGTTTGAAGCAATTCGGCCACCCGTTTGGGCTGTAGGTTTCTATGCAGACAGACAGACAGACTGACATACTGACAGACTGACAGACTGACAGACTGACAAACTGACATAAATACAGACGGACAGAATTTTTAGACCATCTTCTCTCGTCTTCGCTAACATCTTAATGTCATGTTTGATTGTTATCTCAAAACTTTTTTTCCGACGAATGCATAACTTGCCTTATAGTACCTAAAACCGCAAGTAAAAACAGTATACTTTAGATTTAAAAAAACTAGGTACATTTTTATCATTTCACAGTTTAAAAGTGGTCGCACTGTTGACTGGGTTTAATTAATCCACTTTTTTAACGAAACAAATATTTACCCTAATAGACATAAGGATACTTGAAACATATGCTACTTTCCAAGTGCCACAAAACCCTATTTAATGCAACTAAAAACTAAATATATGTATACTGGCAAAATCTACATACATAAATTCCCAATCAAAAATCACCTAACAAACTAATTAAACTTCGGTTTTATATTGGGTTGTTATCATTTTTGAGAACCGCACACAAGTTATTGTTGTTGTTTTTGTTGCCACCGATCTACTACTGGCCCTTGCACACATTGCGTTTGTATAACCACAGCCATATTATAATGTCCACCCTCTCTCTAACAAACATATCCCTTCCATCACATCACACAAATGCACAGCTGCGAAAGTCCTTTCAGTACTGAATTTACCAGATGCACACAGTTTGCCCGCATCCGCAATTATCTCGTTATCATTGCTTTAACACAAAATAACGAGCATCTCTCGACTAAGTGAAACGTAAACGCATTGTTATGTAAATTGATATCACATTTTGGCTTGATTAGTTATATTCAACATTAATTTCTATCTGCATCCCAATAACCAAGGCCCCCTACCACCCAACCCAAGACCTAAGACCCAACATTGATATACTACAAAGCCCAAGCGAACACAAAATCCAACATCCAAAATGCAACCCACAGTTTAGCCGGCCCACAAACAATAAGCGCCGCATGACAACGACCAAAGTTTATTGATTTATTGTGATTGATTAGCGGGAATTCAATTAATTAATTGCCTACTCAACAAAACACATACAATTTGTTACTGTTATTATATGCCGCTTGCTACCTACACTCTACACACACTATATACTCTTCTCAATATATATTTTTGTTGATCGTAATCGTTTGGGAATTTTAAGTTGTCAACAGCTGCTGTCGGCGCCGCGCGTTGACAGATCAATACAGTAATTTAACTGTCATTAGATTGACGTGAGATTTGATTGTGAATTGATTAATAGTGTTTTCTGTGCCATCACGCCGTCTCACCAACAAGAAAAATGGCAGAGGCGAATTTAAAAATCCCAGAAATTACTGCAGCTATTTGTGGTGAAATATTAGAGCGAATTATCGCAGAATCCTTGAATGGAAAAGAAAAGCACAATGATCTGGAGTTGGCGTCATCAATACGATTTGTATCGGATTGTTATTTCACGACTGTCACAAATCTTGTCAACATGTTGTATTTCCCGTTAGACATCGAGCCGCTTGGGAATACAATGGAAACGGATTTGAAATGCTTCCGGCATCTGGAACCCCTGCCAAAACCAACACTTGACGAAGACGACGACTGGCAGAATTGAATGCTGCTTAAATTAGTGTAGGGAGGCATCCAGCGGAAGCAGGAACCAGGAAGTATAGATGAGTCTGCTGCCGACACAATATAGGTACTTTCCTTCGAATTGTACACGATTTGGAATCAATAATAATAAATGTTAACATAAATACATTTATCTATTTTTTTTAATTTTTTTTTTGTGTGATGTTGTATTTCGCACAATAGAATATTTAAAGTTAAGCCCTCGGGGATTTTATTAACGCGGCGACAAGGAATCGAAGCATTGGAATACATTACATTAAACACGTCGGATGACAACGCGAGATATTGATCGAATTTATTTAGAAAATATGCTTGAGTAAGTCTTATACTAACACAAATGGAGAATTTGGATTCATCTAATGTAACAGGTGTGAATTAAAGAGGGTTTTTGTTGCTACATATAGGCAAGTTATTTAGAACTCCTCGCGCCCTCTGCTTAAGATGGTAATACAGGGCTTAAATTTGGGTAAAACGAAAATAAATAAATTTGACAATTATTATTATTTAAGAGTAATCAAAACAATTTACTTAAATTATTTATGCCTCGATGGACATAAGCAGCTGGCTTCGCGGCGAAAATAGTTTCTCTCATTGAGGTTGTAATCTATAAATTCATTAGACTGCTAAAAAGCATAAGGAGTTATGACTGACAACGAGACTGAGACGAGACTAATTTAAAAGCACCTGAGACGACAGACCGTATTTTTGGTGCCGAAATTCGCCGCGATTCTCACTAGTCTCGGTGGTTTGGTTTCGGTTTTCACTAGAATAAATATTTTTCTTATTTAATTAATTTTTAGGACTCATGTTCAATTTTTATAATATTCACAATTGTTTTTTGTGCGAAATATTTTATGCGCGTTAAAATATAAGGCCACATAATGTACGTAGATATTTAAAATCAGACAGAAGCACTGCGAAAATCCCGAGAAGAATACGTACGATTTATGTATGCATGTCCTTGGAACAGTAATCGCTTATTTTTCAGACAGACTTTGTCCGAAAAGGTGACTAGGGCTTTTAGGAGTACACTTGGAAAAAAACATTATCGAAATGTCAAAACAGACAACAAACTGTCTACAAAATATGCCACAGAAAATGAAAGTCAGTAACCAAAAACGAATATAACAAATTCCCTAAAAAAAAGGGGATCCATAAGCAAACAATTCACAATTAATAATTGTATTACTCATTAACTACCAACCTATCAAGCTGAGATGTCAAAATCCCATTGTAGGATGGCTCCGAATTAAATGGATTATAAAAACCTCTACAAAATTCAAATATTTTTACTACCAAAAAAGATGAAAGAATACAAGACTTAGGATAAGACCAAGGCCGAGACTGACCCAGAAATAAAACTGCACATTAAAACGTTTAAAAGAAAAAGGCGGGACCAAGATTGAGGCGAGCCCTGATAAGGCAAGACCGAGACCAGACTGAAATTTTTCGATCTTGATGAGACTGAGATGAGGGTGAGCCTGTAGTTACTTGCAGAGATCGCTTGAAGGATCATTCAAACGGGCAATCAAAATATAGAATGTATTCTTCCTTGAAAAAGCATTCCTGTAGTTCAATTCGAAGTCCACCTGCGCGACTTATTATAGCCAATCATTGAACCATTTCACCCGTGCTTGAACAGCTTGAAGAATAACTTTCTTAGGAAGATTATGATTTTGTATATTTAAAACTTTAAGGACGTAGTCGACTTGTAGTTTGAAAGTCTTGATGAACATTGGTGATAATCCTGTTTCTAGCACTATTATTTAGCTTGGATTGTTCAGAGGTCAAAAATACGTTTTATATGAAAAATGAGTAGTTTTTGCACTTGGTCGTATTTTTTTTTTTTTTTTTTTTTTTTTAATAATTTTGCACGCGCTCAAGGGATTATGAATACCCTTTATGTGTTTTTTTTTTAACACAGCGCGTCATCCGGTGAAAGAAGAGAAAGAAGATATGAAAGATGTGTGGCGCGATGTATTGAGGCTGTTGGAGCGCATAACATTTTATATTAAATATTAATATAAATAATTTTGAATTAAAAAGAAAATAAACGTTAAAATAATAAATAAAAAACTTAACGTACATTTAAATTTGCCGCCACTTGTTAGGGCGAGCCATATTTTATTATCCCTAAAAATATGTATCTTACATAGAAAAAACATAGAACAGAGCTTATATTAAATCTTATATAGACAAATAAAATCACTCCTTGTTAAACACTCGACGCGCACAGTCTTATTCTTCCACTTTCGCTCTCGTATTCGCTCGATCTTGCACAGTGATCCACAGGTACAAGTAAGTACACTACAAATCCGCGACACCTAGAATAATATATTCTATTATATTCTATGGTACTTGGTGAGAAAACCCTTTCATCCAACATTTTTGGCGCCCAACGTGGGGCGAAACTTAAAGTTAATTTTTAAATATAAATTAAATTAACTTATAACAAGCTCAATTATGAACTACAATATTCCTCAATTTTTAAATTGAAAAAGTGATCGGTGCATATAAAATCTCTAAAAAAAAAAAAAAACATTGACATTCAAAATTAAAGAGATTCGCAGTTCGGTACGCGATATACTCGGTGTTCGTGAGTGAAAGTGTTATGCAGCAAATCATCTTAAACAAGAAGCAGGAAAGCAGATCATCTCTAAAGTATAAAGATCATCGAAACCATCAAGGAATCCACTGGAGTTCACACGAGTGAAGTAGTACAAAAAAAAAAGGGTAGATAGGTATACATCTCCTAAAAGGTACTTGTCCACCACTTATAACGAACCTGCGTTAAGTCTATTCAAGAATACATACTTATATATACATCTTAAAGCTACTTAAAATCCACGATCAAATAGATCTTCAAATTTAAACCTAAAAAGCTTAAAAGAATAAAAAAGAAAGAACGCATATTCGTTATAAAGTATTTATCATATTTAAACTGTAACGACATTTATTTAAAATATATTCTGCAAAAAATATACAAAAAAAAAAATATATGTATATCTTGCAAAAGTACATTGTATCGTACACTCGATCTATTACTTAGCATAAGAGCTTTGCCAAATTTGTATAGGCTCATGTACGATCACGCCATATCGAACGAGTTAAAGCATATAAAAGTCTAATATAACGTCACGCCATACCAAATTACCACATTAAAATTCATGCTTGAGCTTTCATTTTGATCGATTGCAACATATCGTACACACGTTCCACAAAAGCTTTTATACTTTCTTTGGAAGTGGATTATAATTTTTTACTGCCCACGCAGAACATCGTCGCTGATTCTTGCTTTGCGCCTATCTTTTAATTCATCATCAAAATACACCATCGTTGGACTCGATATTCAGCTATCAATACATTTTTGTGGCGTAAAAATATATTTTATCACTTCGCTATTTGAAAGGATTTAGTACCAAGATAAATAATTCATTTATTAAATTTTCCAAATCGATTGGCCGGATTTAGCTATTGTAGCTTATAATCATTGCATTGTTGGATTTAATTATATGTAATATTATTTGGTGTTTCCTATTAATCATCGTGGAAGTTCTGCTGTTGCTGGAGAGTGGCTGTTGCTGTATTTTGCTGCTGTATATTATTGCTGCTGGATTACTTAGTATTCTCGATTTTTTTGAATCTGTCGTTCCTGTTGGATCGTCTCGTTGGTTTTGTTGTTGGTTGCCGCTGTGGTTTTGATATTTCGTCTGAGGTTATTGGGGTTGATAGATTCTTTGGTTAGATTTGCTGTTCAACATGCCAGATGAAATAACTATTGAGGAATTAAAGGTGATGCGTGCATCGAGTAAAGGCAACATAACTCGCATAAAGACAATGGTCGACAAATTAACGAGTGCTAACTCAACGGAATTGGAATGCCGATTAGGGATTCTGGAATCCTATTTTAAGCAGGTTTTATCCTACCAGTCACAAATTGAGAGGTTACAGCCAACAGATAATACAAGAGGTGAATTAGAGGAGTTATATATTACAACAAAGACTAAAATTGTATCACTGATGGGGCCATGTAGGCGAGGTAGCACCTTTGAAACTTCCTTTGCTGTACCTGCTACTACATCTAGTCGTTTACCACTTTTGTCTCTGCCACATTTTAGCGGGAAGTATTCTGATTATAAGAATTTTATCAAATCTTTTGAAAGTTTCGTAGATTCAGATCCTTCTCTGAGTAGAATCGAAAAGTTTAACCACCTTTTGTCTTGTCTATCGGATCAAGCGCTTGGAACAATTTCATCTTTTCATATAACAGAAGAAAATTACACAAAGGCACTGGATAAACTAAAAGAGAGATACGACAATAATACATTAATATTTTTGGAACATATTTCAAACTTATTTGAACTTCCAAAGTGTACAAAATCTTCAGCCCCTCAACTTCGCAACATAGTTAATAGCATATCTGCTATTTATAACTCTCTATCGTCATTGGGAAATGATAAAGATATTTGCAATGCTATTATCATATATATAGCTATGTCTAAAGTAGACAATGAAACACAGGCAAAATGGGACGAACAGCTGGATTATACTAATTTACCTAAATGGGATGATTGTGCTAAGCTGATAAGCAAACGATGCCAATACCTTGAGGCTCGTACCAATAAACAGATGTATTTAAATCGACTGGAAACATCACATTCTGATCAAAGGCTTACTAATAGAATAAAATTTCAAAAGTTCAACCCAAGCCAACAAACTTCGTTGACTATTTCAAAAAAGCATTGCGTTTTCTGCAAGGACAATGAACACTTTATTGTTAACTGTCCTAATTTTATAAAACTTTCAGTTTTCGAGAGGTTTTCGGCTACAAAAAAACTCAACCTTTGTACCAATTGCTTGGGAAAGGGTCATAACAGGTCGAAATGTCCATCAACATTTAACTGCAAAACTTGCAACAAGCCGCATCATTCTCTTCTGCATCGACATCAAGGAGACGACGTCATCCAGGATAAAGGTGCTGGCACATCATCGGCGGTTGTTAATACTGCATTACAACCAGCGCCCGTTAAGACTACAAGCCAAATTATTCTTGCCACTGCTTTAGTTCTTGTTCAAGATTCTACAGGGGGCTTTCAAATAGGAAGAGCTCTTCTTGATTCAGGGTCGCAAATTAATTTGATTAGTGAAGGTTTCGCTCGTATTCTTAATCTTCATAGAACAAGAAAACATGTTGAAATCATTGGTGTAGGATCGGCTCAAACTCAGTCTAACTTTCAAACTCAAACTCTAATAAGGTCAAGATTCAATAATTTTACAATGTCTTTAGAGTTTCTACTAACTCGAAACATCACTGGTCATCAACCTGATATGGAAATGGGTATCTCAAATTGGAAGATTCCTCCTAATATTGAACTAGCTGATGAATATTTCAATGAACCTTCAGATATCGATCTGCTACTAGGAGCAGAAACCTTTTTTGATTTATTGTCAGTTGGACAGATTAAACTGGGATCTGGATTACCTACATTGCAAAAAACCAAACTAGGATGGATTGTTTCAGGAAGGTGTACCACATCAGCGAACGTCTCAAAGTCACTCTGCTGTCATACTACTCATGATGAGTCACTGGACATCTACGTTAAAAAATTTTGGGAGCTCGAAGAGTCAAGCTGCCTCAAATCTAAATGGACCGAGGAGCAAGCATCGTGTGAAGCTCATTTTTTGGACACAGTTCAGGTTCTTCCCAGTGGTCGTTTGTCTGTTCAACTTCCTTTCAAAAATGATCCCAGCTGCTTAGGAGCCTCTTTTGACATCGCCCACAAACGATTTCTCTCTCTCGAACGTAGGCTGGATAAACAATGTTTGGTTAAGGTCGAATACTGCAAATTTCTACGAGAATATGAGGAACTTGGGCACATGTCCTTAGTCGAGAAACCAAATACACAGGAATCACACTATTATATTCCACATCAATGCGTGATTAAGCCGAATAGTACATCTACAAAGCTAAGGGTTGTATTTGACGCTTCCTGTTGCACTTCTTCACAGGTATCCTTAAATGAAATTCTTATGGTTGGACCGACCATTCAAGATGAACTGTTCATTCTTTTGCTGCGTTTCCGTCTTCATCGTTACGCTCTTACTGCGGACATAGTTAAAATGTATAGGCAGGTATTAATTCATCCGGATCAACGCCAGTTCCAATATATACTTTGGCGGGATAATCCGTTAAATCCTGTTAAGACTTACAAACTCAACACAGTAACATATGGAACTTCATCTGCACCCTTCCTTGCTATAAGATGCCTTCGTTTTCTAGCAGACAAATATGCAGACACTTTCGAAAGGGGATCAAAAGTTGTAGCGTCCGATTTTTATGTCGACGACATGCTCACAGGTGCTGACGATTTGGAATCGCTCCTGCAAATTAAGGAGGAGGCAACTGCAATTTTGAGTTCTGCTGGATTTGAGCTGTCGAAATGGCAGAGTAATCATAAATCAATATTTTCCAAAGACAAATCTCTTAATACTAGTAAGGATTTGAAAATCGTCGAAGAGAACTTAACGAGTACACTTGGAATCACTTGGGATTCAAAAGCTGACAATTTTGAGTTCTCATACACGCCAAATGGAACTAATGTAAAAGTCACTAAGCGGTCCATTTTATCGATTTCTTCTTCTCTTTTTGATCCCATGGGATTGTTGAGTCCTATTATCATAAGGGCCAAAACTATTTTACAAAAATTGTGGATTGAGAAAATTGATTGGGACGAATCGGTTCCACAAAACTTATATACGGAATGGATTCAGTTCCTTTTCGACCTAAATTCCCTGCAGAAGCTTCGTATTTCACGATATGTTTTAGCAAAAAACAAAAGGGATGTTCAGATCCATGGATTTTGCGACGCATCTATGATGGCATATGGTTGTTGTTTGTATGTGAGAACAACAGACTTCGAGGGAAGGGTTACAACAAAATTGCTAGTTGCAAAATCAAGGGTTGCTCCTACTAAACGGAAGCAGTTACCACGGCTGGAGTTGTGCGGAGCACATTTATTGGTAAGACTTTGGGCTAAGGTAAAATGTATTTTTGGCAATAACTTACCTAAAGTTTATTTCTGGACTGATGCTGAGATCGTACTAAACTGGATAGGCACTCATTCTTCCAAATTAAATACTTTTGTTGGTAACAGGATAGCTGAGATTCAGGAAAAATCTGTGGACATATCTTGGAGACATGTTCCTGGGACAGAAAACCCTGCGGATATACTTTCCAGAGGATGTTCGGTAGAAGAGTTAAAAAGTTCTATATGGCTTTCGGGTCCAAAATTTCTGCAGAAAGGTTCGGAACATTGGCCAGCCACACCAAAATTAATACTTTCAAAAGAGCAACAAAATCTTGAAATTCGAAAAACGGCGCTCATTTGCCAAAATAAAACTGCTAATTTTCTCTTCCAAATAACCGAAAATCACAGTTCGTATACAAAAATACTAAGAATATTCTCATATATATTGAGAGTTTTCAATAAAAACCAAAAACAGGAATTCCTCGCTCTATCTACTATGGAGATTGAAAGTGCCTTATATCGAATCATTTGGATTATTCAAGTCCAGAGGCGGTGGTTGTTGTCTCAGATTGTATCTCCACGGATGGCGGCTGAACTAATGCGGAGAAAATTACCGTGTCTTATTTATTTATGTCTCTTATAATTCGCATTATTTTATTTATTTCATTGACATATTAATTAGTAGTTTACTCAATCACATATTGTTAGTGTTATGCCTGAACAGCATTTAATGAGTAAACCAGCAATTCATTTTATGACAATTTTTAGAATAGGTTTTTAATGGAATATAAGAAGACATAGACAACTGCAGGAATCGAACCTGCGACCACGAGGTTGACAGGCGAGCACACAACTATCGCGCCACGGCCACCCCCAATTTTCACATCCCCACACCTGAGCTGCATAAAAAATAACCGATTCTGACACTTCAAAACTCGGAATTTTCTGTTATATACAATTTCATTATTGTTGAAACATTACACTTCCATGTAATATTTATAGCAGTTTTAGCTTTTGGTATTGTGCTTTTTCATACTGAAGTTCTTTGTGAAGAGTAAACTCCCAGATATTTGTGTTCTTGGTTGAGCAAGTTTCAGTTTCAATATTGTATAGTGCCGAGTTTAATTTGCCCTATTCTACTTGTAAAGTACAGTTGATCTTCCATAAGGTTTTTTGACGGCTCTTCCCATTGATCAGCGAAATCAAGCATCATTACGGGTAGGACCGTTAAAGACCAACCTCGTGTTGACATGTGTTTCTTCTATTTTTTGTTCTTTCTCTGTGTGTGTCTATCTCTGTTGTATTGATGCTTTGTAATGTGTTAGCCTTTGGCCTCAGTTGCCTAAAGAATCGTTAACGTCATCGGAACTAACAACTAAACAACATAATATCATTCGATTATGAATGAATGTCACAATGTGACTCACAAGTCTATCCAAAGCAGGCTTTTGCTTTTACTTTAATCGAAAGCAGTTTCTTTTATTTGTAATGTGTGTCAATTCTGCTTTGCTTTTGCCAAAAAAACACGGCTAATGAGACATTTTAATAAAGTCTCCAAAACATCAAAAACCAATGCCGGATTTACACGAGTGACAAATTGCCATTAATTCATGCCAGTAAAGTGGCAAAATAATGGTAAAATCAAATCAATAATGAAATGAAATATTATGTTACGGAAGTAACGCACGCCATTTTGATTAAAATGGTCTGAAAGTTGATAAAGGATTTTCTAAAAAGGTAAGTGAATTTAGGAGGGACCTTACCCCTTTAAACATCTCTTACCAAATTCACTAAGCATTTAAAAAAAAAGGACAACATAAATGCACGAACCATTAAAGTAAAACCGAACCCAACTAGACTGCTATTACACCTTGCAATTTGAGTCTCCGATTTTTAAGCATGTGCTGAAATTGAAACAAATGCAGTTATAATTATTCATGCCGATTAGTGAATTCGCAGTTTTCTACTCCCTGGAAGCTGAAGAGATTCGCAATAGATTCGCTTTCGCTTTTATTTCAATTAGTGAACTCGTCGAATTAACTATACCATCGATTCTTGGACTACCTTACCATTTTCCGAAATATATTATTGCTGCCGTCATTTGTTGACATCTTAAACGTCACACGCAATCTTGAATTGTAGCTAAATCATTGAAATAATTTTTGTTAATCGAAAAAAAGAAATGGAAACCATTGAATTTTATTTCAATTTTCGGGATCATTCGCAAAGGAATAATCGGATTTGTATACGCTACCAAACCAGGTATATATTTGATATTTCCGATGCATTGTAAAGTTTAAGTTTTCATATTTCAGAAGACTTTGAAATGTGACTTTTTTAAGCACAACAGCAGAACAGCTGAACCATATCTTCGTCAACTGGCGATAGGAAATGATTTTCTCTTTCTTGTCACTAATTGCATTCATGGACCTCTTGTTTGGGCAAGTTTTTATTTGATTGAGCACATGTAGTCCTTAAAAACTGTTGATCTGGGAATTTATTGGTTAAATTCTTGGCAATGTCAGGTTGTGTTTTCATTTATCCTACCATTTCCGTAAACTAGTCTCGGTTAGTGGTTCGTTTTCTAAAAAAAGAAAATCATAACAAACAATTAATTCAAGTATCTAGTAAGTATATATTTTTTAATTCAGAATTAAATACATATTCTTATTTTAACTTACATTTTATGTACTATCCATTATGATTTTTTGACAAAATGTATTTATGTACATCAATACAAAGATTCGTGACACAATCGGCGCGGAAATAAAATGAGAAAGTTTGTATGAAATGCGAAAGGTTTGAGGATTCAGTAATACCAAATAAGATGAACAAAATGTCGGTGATGCAGGTAATTTTATCGACATTCGTTCAATTTTCTTTCTATGGATTCACTAATAGCATCAATTGCGAAGATTAGTTGAATTGTGGCTATATCTCATCCGCCGAATTCACTAATAGCCATGATTTTTCAGCAAACGCACCTAAGTTTAAGGGGAGTAAGGAAACCAGAGTACTTATTCTTCTCACTAGAACAAAGTTAACTTTTGTTAAAAATCGCATTCGTGTAAAATCATTCTTAGAACCGAAAGGGGAACAAAAATGAATCAATCCTTACGAATTGCGGCTATGTAAAAGCAGACTTGCATGATTCCTTCTTCGTCTTTTGTGTTTTTCACAGATTGAGTCAGAAAATGAATGTAGTCGGAAAGAGTTAATAACGAAGACACAGATGAAAATTTCAATACATTTTTCTGGTTGACCTGTGACGTATTTGATTTTCCACTTGCATGCTTCTCGTTGTTAGAAAAATGGATGTAAATAAAATTTATTGAGTTATAAAAATTATTTTTTATTATTAAATAATTGTATATGGAGTATGACTAGTACTTATATCTACTTAAAAAAAAGTAAATTAACTTCTTTCAATTTTTATAGATTGAAAGCCCCTTCGCATTGATTGACTATAAATACAGATGAACTAAAATACGATGGACTTCATTTCCACATTTTTTTTTTGGATTTTGAATTAAAATACATATAATCGAGTTACAAAATAAAAAAAAAAATATGTACTGATATGACAAAAGAACATTAAACTTTGAACGAGGCAACACATGTTCTGTTCACATTCATTTCGAACGGAAATTCGACAACATTCCCTGCTGTGACACATTCATTGCGATGCGATCGGTCCTGTCTGATAAAAATAAGAGTCCAACAACAGAGAAAAAAAAACAACAACGCCAAGAATAACAAATATAGATACTTTTTATATATTTTTATGTTCAATCGGATATTGGCAGATTTTATCGTCCTCGACAAAAAAAACAAACCAAAAAAAAACAGAAAAAGATAGCTCTCGAAAGTGCGGACAATGTCTGCTTGATGAGCCGCAGGACTCGTCATCACAATCGAAGCGTCACAATGTACCTATTGTCACAGTGTATATGAGTATAGCTGTGTTATGCCAATCAGATTTGAAGTTCAATATTAAGATTGATGTGCAATTTAATAGATAATATGTAGCTGGATGTAGTCTGAGGTTATATTGGTTGCAGAACAAATTTACTTCTGTCAGTATAAATAATGCCTAATAATTTGGTACCTACCTTAAATATACGCATAGCTGAGTTAAGTTTCTTCACTAGTTAGCAACGTGTTAGACTGGAAATAATATGAACCTGTAACTCAACTATGCAGCAGCGTTGTTCATGGGGAAAAATGTTCGGGCCATTTTAACTTTTTGCGGGCCACTAACTTTTTCCCAAACTTGACATTACGGTGATAGAGAACACCAAAAAAGTGGGTCCCGCAACTTTCTGTAGAACGATCTACAGCCTAATCGGCTGAAGCGATTTTTTTCAATCTTGATACTTAAGCGTTTTAGGTGATTGTCTCAAATTTAAATTTTAAGCGTTTTTTAACCCCAAAAATAACGGAAGTTGTCATACAATTTTTTCTGCCAGCTTAATTATCTAAAAAAACGGCTCTAGGGCTTTTGATAAAAAAAGTGTGCCCACTACTTTAGGTATAATCAACATTTTGTTCAAACATTTCTTTTTACATATTTTATTATTAACGGTACCTCCCATACAACAATTTTTTTGATTTTCGATTTTCTCAAATCTAGAAGGTCCTTCGAATTATAAATAATACTGCATACCAAAATTTTCGAAAAATATTTTTTTGGATTTGTTAAAAGAAATTTGAAAATTTAATAATATTTCGAAAACGTGTGGATGATTTTTTTTTGAAATTTGGTTTTTAAGTTTATATTATTTAATGTATAAAATTGTCACACCAATTTATACATCATTAAGCTAAAAGGCCTTTAAAAATATATATAGATTCTTAAAAGAACAGTTTTTATTTCGATGTGATCGAATATAAGAGTAAGTTCGTGCGATCCAGTCGTGCATTTTATTATTTTTTTTACAAAAAGCAACATTCGACAATTTTAGGTAAATATAAAATTAAATAATTTTAAATAACTTATGTCTATCTTAGACATTTTTTTAATTAATACGGTAGGCGAAATAAAAATGTATCAAGCAATATTTTCCAGATAACGTTTAACCTTATAAGTTTTAAAGTATTAAGAGCCGAAGAAACACGTTCTGCACACGCATTGCTATGGAGTAAACTCCCCGGGGCATGGGGCCAAAATAAAAATCTCTATGCAGAGATCGACTTACCTTATGAGTAATGAAAATATAATTTAGTTTATTAATTATTTTCGTCAATCATCATAAGGACTATAGGACATATTCGGGAGGGAGGAATGTTTACTTGTGTTTTTTGTGGTCACTTTTTGGGAAATAGCTATGATCTTATTTTATAAATATAATTTGGCATCTAGAAATACAAATATGTAATGTAAGCAAAATTATGGTAAATAAGTTAATAGAGAACACGAAAAAAAAGAGTCCCACAATTCCGTCTGTCTGTCTGGCTGAAACGATTTTCTTCAAACTTTTTACATTATTCCATATATTTTCTGATTTTTTTTAGCCAAAAATAGAACGGTACCAACCATACAATATGTTTTATTAAAAATGGTAAATCTTAATTTTATCGAAAACGGCTGTAACGATTTTTATAAGAAAAAAAAATGTGTGCTCTGTTATAGAAGTAGTCTACATTTCGGTTTAAACATTTTTTAAAAATTAAAATGTTATGAACGGTACCTGATGCCATAGAATTGTGTTTTTTTATTTTCGACTTTCTCATTAACGACTCAATGGATTCCGATAAAATTTTTTATACAGGAGGTCATTTGAATTTTAAATAATACTGCGTATACCAAAAAGCTAGGCGATTTATTGATAAAAAGAAATATTTGTATGCTTTTTTTGTCGATTTAAAGGCTGCATTCGACACAGTCAATAGAAAGTCATTGATCTACAAGCTTTCATTATTAGGTTTATCAACAAAGTTCATAAAATTCTATGAAAAGATGCTTGAGAACTCTAATGCTTTTGTTCAGAACGGCCCTAGGAAATCGAGAGACTTCAAATGTCAAACTGGTGTTCCCCAAGGCTGTGTTTTATCCTTTGTCCTTTGTTATTCTCTCTATTTATAAATGATGTTGAAAATCACATCTCAGGAGGTATTGTAATAGGTGATGTAACTATTAAGGTTCTTTTTTATGCAGACGATCTTGTTATCCTGTCAGATAGCCGGCTTACTTTACAACTTCAAACAAATAAGCTAAAACAATACTGTGATTGTTGGGATCTCAAAATTAACAGCTCGAAGTCGAAAATTATGATCTTCAGATCACACAACAGATCTATAGGTTCTGGCCGCAACTGGACTACAGGGAACGATATTATTGAAGACGTGGATAAATTTAAATATCTGGGATATGTACCAACATATAACTTAAATACGCACACCCGTGCTAAAGAAAAAATAAAATCTGCTAAACAACACGTGGTCTAATTTTTTTAGCAATATTTTTGTAGATTCAGTTTTAAAATTCAAAGTGTTCAATGCTACAGTGAATAGCTGCCTCTGCTATGGAAGCGCAGTATATGGGTATGAACAGCTAGAAGAACTAGAAAATGTTCAAAAATACTTTTTTTGAACGAATCTTCCGGTTACCTAAGAAAACCCCAAATTATGCCATCCATGTGGAGTCTGGCTTACCTCAAATATTTCTGAAAAACTTAAAGGCAAATGCGGATTACATTGTAAAAGTAATGAATAGATCAGACCGGATCCTTAATATTTGTTTTAATAAAGTTTACAGTCCAGTAAAAAATTGGCAGGATCTAGCTGTTACACACGAATTTCCGATCTCATTACGAACTGATAATAATGAAGAATTAAAATCGTCTTTATACGACTGCATAGCTTGTATAGATGAGACACTTTTCCAGAAATGTATAGAACGTGGTTCTCATTCAGCTTCAAGGAGTGTTTATAGGCAATTAAGTTTTACTCTAGGTGAGGATAACTATTTTAGAAACGAGTTTTCAGTTTCAGAAATGAGCTTAATTTTCAAAGCTGGATCAGAATTGAAGACCATATAGATCTGACTTAAATCCTATCTGTTCTCTTTGCAACCTTGGTACGAATGAAAATATTTTACATTTTATAGCGTTTTGTCCAATTTTACAAGAGATCCGTAGACTTCGTTTTTCCGCAAGTTTCCTTTCCTTAGAAGAATGTATAAATACTTTGATTGGTGGCCGAGGTAGGAAGTCTCTTGTAGGATATGTTTCGCACCCAAAAAAATATCGAGATGAGTATTTGAGAATGTTTTGAAGAATAAAGTCACCAATACTATTTGAATAGGAATTTTAAAAAGCTCATGTCGCAGATTATTTTCGTTTTAGCTAAACTTAAAGCCCTATTTCACTTCTTTATATGTTTTTTCATTTGACTAAACTAAAAGTCCAGATTAATTATTTTATCTTTATTTCTAACTTTTTATATACAAAAAGGTTCTAAGCTTTAAATATATCTAAACAATTTAACCAAAATTAATTTATCTTTTTTTTGACTAAACTAAAAGTCAGAGTTTGTTTATTTATCAATCCCAAATTAAAAATATGTGTATAAAAATAACTTATAATTGACTTTAAATTAGCACAACTTTGTTAAATCAAACTCTCTTATTATATTTTTAAATTTTTTATTGTATAAGTAATTTTTTTTACGGCAGACGGCATATTTGTCATGCTTTGTAATTATTTCTTATGTATATAAAATTGTATTCTATGATTTGAAAAATAAAGAAAGAATTGAATTGAATTGAATATACCAACATTTTTGAGAAATAATTTTTTTTTTGATTTTTGAACAAACAAATATGAATTTTCTTTTGAAAACTTAATACATACATACATATTTTGAAACCGGTTGAAAGATTTTTTTAAATATTGCGTTGTTAATTTTATGTTATTAAGGCCCGTTCGCTGATATACAACTTAGGCCCGTTTGCTGAAACACAACTTAATCATTTAAGTTCTACTTAAGCCCTTATGTGACAGTTTACGCAGAGAAAAATTTAAGTAGCCCATAAAGCGTTTTAAGTTGAACATAAATATTTATGATTCGTATCAGCAAACGGGCCTAAATAACTAAACTTTGGCATATAATTTTTGTTTGAAAAAAAATAACGATATTTGCGTCTAGGTACCTATATTAAAAAAAGTAAGCTTTTGCTTTTAAGATGTATGTGATCGAACGTAAAAGCAAGTACGTGCGATCCAGTCGTTAATTTTATTTATTATCAGAATCACTAGAGCTGTTTTCGAAAGAAGTAAGATTTACCTTTTTCGTGCAAATTTTTATTGAATGTTACTAATGGAGTCTAAGAGATTCGCCAAAGATGTGTATGTACTGAGTCTGAAGAAACAAGCTTGAGCGGTATCTGTTACATCAACCTATAGACGGACGGAAACATGAATATTTATAAAAATTGAACATGATTTCATATACTAAAAAATAATTTAATAAAAAAATATTATTTATTCTAGTGAAATCCGAAACCAAACCACAGATACCGCCTAGACCATCGAGATCTGGGCGGTACCATTTCGATACCAAAAATACGGTCTCGTCTCGGATAATTTTAAAGAAGTCTCGTCTCGTTGCCAGTGCTATTACAAATAAAATGCACGGCTGGATCGCACGTGCTTGCTCCTATGTTCGATCACATCATATGCAAAAGAGTTTTAATAGAAACGACTAAATATATTTTAAAAATATCTTTTACTTAATATATTATTTATATACAAAATTTCTTAAATTTTTTTCTCAATAATAATGGGTATGGTAATTTTAATTATTTAATACTTAATATAAACTTAAAAAAAAATGAAAAAGAACACCCACATTTTTCGAAATATTAGGGGCATATTTATAGTCGCTGATAAACCCTGGTTTAACTAAACTAAAGCTTAAGACAATTTAAGCTCAATGAATATAGATCGATTTTACTTACAAATTGTCGGTTTTTTATTTTTATAAAATTATGAATTTGTATACACAAATAGGTTCAAATAATTTGGAATGATAAGCTTAAAAAAATAGCAGCAACTTCCCAAAATTCAACTAAACCTAGGTTAGCTTATTCACAGTTTTAAAATGACTATGAAAAAATGTTTTTTTTTTCTTAAATCAAAAGAAAATAGTTTTCGAAAATTTTGTCTTTATAATTCAAAGGACCTCTTATATAAAAATATTGATCGAAATCCATAGAGCCTTCATGAAAAAGTCGAAAATCCAAAAATTCTTGTATGACAGGTACCGTTAATAACAATATTTGTAAAAAAAAAAGTTTGACCAAAAAGTAGACTCTACTAAAAGGAATGCACGAACTTATTTTTATGAAAATCGCTTGAACCGTTTTCGATATAATTAAGATGGGAGACAAAAGTGTACATCAAGTAGATACTGCTATTTTTGCGGCTAAAAAACGATTCAAAAATATATTTCAGACAATCACCTAAAACGGTCAAGTACCAAGTTTGAAGAAAATCGCATCAGCCGTTTAGGTTGTAGATCGTTCTAGAGATAGACAGATAGAAGGAATTGCGGGAGCCACTTTTGTGTTGTTCGGCATCATCGTAGTTCCAAGTGTGATCAAAATCTCGAGTTCGAATTTTTTTATCCATCAAATGCAAAACTTGACCTATAGTACCTATATCGCAAGTTAAAATTCAATCGTGGTAAAGACGTCCCTTACATTTCTAAAAATAGCTTATGTCGTCTTAAGAAAAGTGTTTTGTAGTGATTTGAAGAAATAAAATAGCTAATGTGGACTTAAGCTGTTTTTATATAAAAATAAGCTTGGTTTTAAATGTAAGCTTTTTATATGGATTATGTTGACATACACTGTTAAATGAATCAACATGCGAAAGTTATTATTATTATTATTATTTATTTATTTACTGTAACTAAATTAATGTACAAAAATATCATAATTGTTTTAAATAAATATGGCATGGAATTTTTCCGTCTGCCAGAATGAACGTTATAAATTGATCTTATTTATAAAAGTTTATGAACATATGCGAATTTGAACTAATTTTAAAGAAGCATAAAATTATAACTCATAACCAATATGTCTGAAAGAATAGCGCTCGAAACATAAGTGGGTTTTAGTCCACTCAAAAATGGGGGTTTTATTCACACCAGTCGCTCGTTATTGTCACTTCTTGTGTTCTCCACATTTTCTCAAGTTCATTAATTTTGTGATATTATGAAATGTTAAATTTACAAATAGCTATTTCGGTAGAAAAATGTGTGTCGGCAGTAATTTGCTAGCGTTTTCCAGGTCTCCATTTAGAATTTCCAAACATTCGTCTCTAGTCAGTATACTTTTTCCGAGATAAAGTCTCCTTATTTCTTGCAAAATATGACATACACCCAAAATGTGTAGTATATCCTCTCCGACGTCAAGATTGCAAAAGCCACAACTTCCTGACAGATCTTCCCTGTAAGGAATAAAATTTATATAAAGGATTTCTGTCCTAGCACGTATAATTAAACTTATATTTTCAATACTTAAAGCATCCGTAAAATAATTACCAACCCCTTGTCGATGGTTAAGATCTTTATAAGTTAAACGGGGCAATGAAGATGATGCTTTGTTGACATTGTCCAAATAGATCCTATCGTCAACAACTGCAATCAAGTCATAGAACTTCCCTGGCCATTCATCAAAGTTATCAGTCAGGTTCAGCGAGTAATTGTGGTCTGCTGCTAATCGTAACCAGTCTTCAAAGATCCCCTTTTTTAACCTTAGCAATGATAAAATGACACTTGTTTGCAGGTTGTTGTTCTTTTGTACTCTCTTCACGATGTAATCTAAATTTGCCTATAATTTGCCGGAGAAATATGTTTCGCAGCCCAGATTCTACATATATTGCATAATTTGGGGTCGTGTTCGGAAGCCGAAACAAACGTTTAAGGAAAAATCTCTATAGCTTCTCAAATTCCTCTACTGGCGTGCAACCATAAATCTCACACCCGTAGCACAGGCATGCATTTAAGGTGGCATGAAACAATCTGTATTTGGCTAAAGTGCAAATTTTTGTGTTTCCGTAAAACTTCTTCCACATCGTATTTATGGCGATTTTCGCTGCAGAAGATTTTGTATTGATGTGATTATTCCATTTCAGATTTAAAGTGAAAGTCACTCCCAAATATTTGTATTCTTGAACGACTACAAGGACCTCGTTATTAAGAAACCAAAATTCATTCTCAACTCGTTTCCGGAGATTTTTGGCAAATACCATGACCTTAGATTTGGCAGTGTTAATCTGTAGGTCCCATAGTCTGCAGTTTATTGATCATTAACTGGAATGTTTTCGGTTCTTCAGCTAAAATGACTTAATCGTCGGCGTACATAAGAACCTTCAAAGTTAACCCTGCAAATCTCGCACCTCCTGGTAAGCTTCCAATGATGTCATCAATGAAATATAATGGGGTTCAGAACGCATCCTTGTGGAACGCCTGTTGTCGTCGGGGAAAAAAGTGGTGTTTTGTGGCACATCATAAACATGAGAAGCCGAGCCAGCCAAAAGCTCTTCATACAATTTTATAAATTTCGAAGACAAAACCATAATTGAAGACAGCTTATAGAAGAGGCTGTTTCTATTAGCGCTGTCAAAGGCTACTTTTAAATCCACAAAAAGCCAGTACAATTTCTTTTTACCTATAAAATTTCTAGCAGTACTTTGCAATAAGAAAATTTGGTCGGTTGTCGAAAATCCTACTCCAAAACCTGCCTGACAGTTACTCAGCATGTTATTTTTTTTTCGACCCACGGAGACAGTCTTTTGTAAATTACTTGTGCAAATATTTTTCTTATTGAATTTAGGAACGAAATTCCTCTATAATTTTCTGGCATACTACTGTCACCTTTTTTGTATATAAGAAAAATTGATGCCTTTTTGAAGTCTACTGGTATAAGACATTTTTCGAAAATTTCGTTGAATAATTGAGGTAGTTGGCAAAGGAACGCATCCGTTGAAAATTTGTAGAATTCTACTGCTATACATACCATCGGTTCCGGATGCCTTACCATTTTTCATCTGTGTCAAAACTCTTTTAACTTCAAGTATTGTTATTGTAGATTCCAATTCTTCTATATTAACATTGGGTAGTGCATATTGATAGCTGAGTTGATCTTTATTATTATTTAAAAGACATTTAAAATGCACATTTAGCAATCCTGTTACTATAAGTACACTTAGTGTTGATTGTAAATCTCCTACTTCCTTGACGATTTTCCAAAATTCTTTCAGATTTTTTGTAGACTCAAGTTTTAGCGCAAGGGAATTGTAATAATCGGATTTTTTCTTTTTGCATAGTTGTTTGAATAAGCGATTCTCATTTAGGTACTGGATTTTGTAGAAACCTAAATTTGTAGCTCTTAATAGTTTTAAAAAAGCAAACAGTTTTTTCGAAGCTTTCTACACTCTGCATCAAACCACACACTTTTTCGTTTATTCTTATTTAAGGACGCATTTTTAGGAGCTGCTTTTGTGATAGCGTTTTGGATGTTCTTGAAGCATTGTTCCATGATTCGCACTGACGTGTTCGATGTGGTAATGGCTTCTTATTCTTGATCAAGCAACAATGCGAAAGCTTGAAGTAACTTGTGTCGATTTAACCGATTATTTCTTTTGTTTTCCACAAGTATTAAGGGATAAGCTCCTCTGTTTTTTTTTAATTTAACAGCTTCTTTGTACCCATATTTTATAAAAGATAACCGAAATAAAAAAAAAATGTTTTGGCCTATGTCGACTTAAGATCATTACACTTGTTGGCACAGAACTTATACTGTACTCAGTATTTGTATTACAATTTTTTTAGACAGGGTCATTTATTCTCTTCATCAAAAAGTTAAAATAAGTTCTCGAAATTAATTGAAAATATTTAGTCGTCTTCGCTGCGTTATTATAAAAATGCCTAAATGTAAATGAATTTGTCATTAAAATGCAACCCAATATATTTTTTTGTGTAGAATATAAGGATTTCCAAAAATAGAGAGTATATATTCATAATAGCATTATATTTCCTTAATCTTAAATGCGATTAACCTATAACAGCCCAGTAAGCCACAATTCAGCAAGATCCAATTAGGGAATTCAACAAGATAAACCAAAAATTTCATCGTCACTCCATTTGTTAAGCAATGGAATTCCAATGCCGCCAGTAGGTTAGGCTTTATAAGATAATGTAAAAGTAGATACATATGTATATGTATATGGTACGTATAATAAACACCCGCATTGTTAATCCTTAAATTTTCCATTTGATAGCATTAACCACACACCACTTGCCACACCAAATACCGCTTAGTGTCACAATATTTTAGGTTAAAAACAATTTCGAAAACCTTTAACCGCAAATTCATTTTTGTTTGAAGTGCGATCAAATTCAAAATAATCTGTCGGGCGCGCTTGTCGGCAGCATTAAAATACCAGTTTTCTCGGGCATTGTTTTGGAATTCTATTAGAATTTATGGCCAACACAATAAATTCGTTGTTTTAACCAAAATGAACACAGCCAAAACATACATAGCATCCCTACGGGTTTTATTTTAATGATTATGTTTTGACGTCGCGCTCGTAATTATCCTCGCCAAGGATTATTTGAGTCGACATCCACAAGCGACACTAAACTTACCTAAGCCAAAACGCTATTAACTTGAACATAACGTGCAGCTTTTATTATGTTGATAATTGGAAGTTTGAATGTTAAGTTCGAGGAATCTGTCAATTAAGAGTTAATTTATAGTTTTTTAATCCAATATAGTCTTATGAGGTTAAGTAGGTATTATATTAATTGTGGATTATGCCAGGTGCGTATTGTTTTTCGTTATTATTTTAAAAAGCACTGTTGCTTATAAAATATCTATATTAAATATTTTCGGTTGTTTCTTTAAGAGAAAGTGTGAGATTGGTTTGTTCTACTATACTTTTCAATTTTAGCAGATATTGAAAAACTTGTGTTCCTAAATGAAGGCCACCTCAGACACTCTTTAAAAATAAATCGTGTAATTTTACTATCACAAAGCGAGGAAACTTGTTTCCTATCATAATAGCAGTATTTATACACAAGTATTAGTTATACATATTTAATGTGTAAATGTGAAATCTTTTATGTGTAATTTCAAATAAAGATTTAAAGTAAAAATGTGCATTTCTACACCAAAGATGTTTAAATTTAATGTATATAAACATAATTTATGTTTAAAATTCAACAGAATTTAAGCAAATGTTTCTTATATATAAACATATGTAAAATATGTAAATATAAACTTCTTATTTGTAAATTCATAGAGAAATTCGACAAACAATGTTTAAACTCCAAACAAAATTAAGTATTAAATTGCTTAAAATTACAACTTTATTTATGTGATTTCGCTCTAAGAGCTTAATTTTTTTAAATGCATAAAATGTGTAAATTTAAAATTTTTATGTTCAAATTTACAGCAAAATTCGACAAGCAATGTGTAAACTTCCAACAAAATTATAGGTATGAAAACGTTTAGATTTAGAACTTATGTATATGATTTCGCTTTTAGAGATCTCAAACTTTTTGCAGAGATTCATTCCCAACTAACATACTCTCCAGAGTTAAGCTCCCAAAGTCTGAAAAACAATCTTGTAAGGCTCTTTTAGGTCCCATTACTATCCTTAGAGTTAATTTCTTGTTACGAAACTTAAATTATTCTCATAACGTTTTTTTATAAGAACTTAGCCCTCTACAATTTTCAAATAATTTAAATCTTATACTTAAAACAAATTTGCCTCCTTTAACAAGATTCCAAGTATTTAGAGTTTTATAAGAATCTTGTTATGCCTATATACCTGCAATCCCATAACAACTGACTTATCGGAGTCGAAGCTATTTTAATTATTCTATAACGAGCCTTATAGAATTTAAGGTATACAACATTTTATTACCGGATTATAATAGGAGTTGCATTTTCGAATTGGCACATGGAATCACATACTTACTTGCCACACGTCAAGTCAGGGACGTAGTCGAGATTATTAAATGAATGTGAATTGTCTGTTTTAATTTTCCGAAAAGTGTTTATTGTTCTAAAGGTGTTTTCAAATATTTGAAAATGCAAGTGTTTCGCGACCAAAAACTAACACATCAAATAGCGAAGCACTCAACATTTGTTGTTTGGATTTTATTAGAAGATTTATCGTCGCGGTCGACTAAAACGTGTTATCAATTTTTATAATTTTGTAAATCAAATTTACAAAAAAATGTATGATTGGTATCTCTATTGGTCTCGATATTTTCAATAATAATTAAATATTTCACACTTTCAATTTCAAACAACTGTAATAAATTGGCGTTCTTCTAGTGTCGTGCTATAATAAAAACAAATTCAGGTTTTACTTTTGTAGCTGAGGCCCCCTTCGCTTACTATGTCCGTGATTAAAAGTTCACTATATATGTAACTTGTTATCTCGCTCGCTTTTTTTAAATAATCCCATAATATAATGAATATTCCCATAAGAAGACTTAACATAAACTTAGTAAATGAGAGTGAGAGTGAGGAAAAGTAGAGAAAACCAAACTCTTATAATGGTCTTATTGTAATTATTAAAGGATTCTCTACACCCAACAGCAGCCATATTTAAGTACGCAGAAAATATTCTCTGGAGTATTTTGTGGGTTACCACACATACAAAATGTAGATATGTTGAAATTAATTCTAAAAATTATTTATTTTAAAAACCCTTTTTTTCAACAATTTATGTGCATTAAAAATTTCACAAACATAAATGACAAAACAATAGCATGTAAAAGATTCTTTCTAATCTCGATACAAAATATATAATAATCTAAATTGGTATTACTTTAACTTTTCGACGTTTCTCTATTGAAACCTTTTGTGAGATGAAAAATGTTACTTAGGTATTTCTCTTTTTTGACATAAAAATATCTACCAACAATTACATTTTGTCATTTGTGTAAATGCAGCATTAACACACTTAGTGTGTCATATGGATTGCTTTTCAGATTTAATTTGACTCACAAGTTAATTTTTATGCATTTAGGATTGCATATCATCCACTATAATTACAAAAATTAATTGATTCCCAAAAGTATCCAAGGTAACCCTTTCCTTGATAAAAGGTATGAATTAAATAATTTAAATATGCATTATTTTGAAGGCGCTTTGTTTTTTTTCGAGATAAAATCTATAAATTAGTAGACACAATTTTAAACGCATACATTTTTAGCTCCCATATACGAACAAATAATATAATAAAATAATGAATAATTGACTTACAAAATAAATTCTATCACAAATACATATCAAGCCCATCAGTTTTTAGCCATGACATAGACACGCAAAAACTTTAAAAGAGTTTGCTTCTTTCAAAAAAATTTAATGAGAAAGATAAATATAATTTTGCTAAGGTTTATTTTCTTTTCGCTTCTCATTTTCTCTATTCTCTTTTAGCAACTTCCATTGCAAGAAACGCTTTCTTACAAAAAGATTTAGCCGATCTTTATAAGAGTCATATAAGAGGCCTTTTTTCAATATTCTGTGTCTGTCCCATAAGAAGAATACAACTCTGATAGGGAGTATAGAGAGGCTCCCATAACTAGGCCATTTAACGCTTTTATCAGTATTATAATAATCTAGAAGAATTCTTCAAAATTATTTTGGCTCCCTTAAATTAGTCTTATTAGGTTATTTCAGAATGTTATGAGAGGAAAAATGTTACTTGGGTTTTATAATATGAAAAATTAAACAAAATTTTACGCTTGTTTAACTAAGAGCGTTCCCATTTCTACCAAAATTAAAACATTGCGAGAAACACTCGTCGATGGCCAATTGCGATATTTTTTGACCTGTTGAATATCACTGAAATAAATGCTATTATTTATGCTTACAAAGTAAATAATGCAGACAAAAACGCGAAAGAATATTTTTTGATAACAATTAAATAAGGTTTTTTTTTATTATTAAAATTCAATTTGAGTAAAACAACAAATCCAGTAATTTTAGTTTTTTTTTTTACTTGAGCGAAAAAGAAAACTAAGTTCAAATTAATAAATACTAGATTAGAACTAGAAAGTTCTATGTTCGCCAACGGTCTGATTACGAATGAAATGAATAATGAGCGTGCAAACGTGTCGTCATCGTCACAAACGAATTGCAAATTTACACATAAAATATGAAACTTACATCAAATGGTTGTAAATATAAGCATTAATTGTTTAATTACAAGCACTTTACGTGGAGCTTTCATAAGGTGTTTGAATTTAAACAATATTTGTTTAATTATAAACATTGTGGCCGAAGCATTATAAGTATAATACTGAACAATGGTGATTGAAAGGTACACGGAGGTTGAAAATTTGCAACAAATGTTTGTAATATCCAACATAATGTGTATAAATGCGCAACTTGCCTACTTTTACACTAAAAATTACATACAATTTAGTGGTAAATTTATACGCAGATTTTAGAGTGCAGGTTTGAATGATGCAATCGTATATTGTACGTCTTTTTGTTCTAATTATATGATTTCGGAGTTGGCCGAGTTATTGGCAGTGTCTTACCTACCCAAAGTTTATCATTTTTTCAGAATTTTTTTAAGTAAAAAATATCCAATATTTTAGCTGGATTTAACTTTTGTCATTAGGAGCACTGTTTTTTTATATTTTTTTTTATAATAATACGCGCATTAAAGAGGTTTTGACTACCCTTAAAATGACCATCACCGATGCACTTTGGTTTTGAATTTCTGAATATCAAAATAGGAGGTGAAAATAGAGCCGAGTAAAGTATTCCACATTCAACATTGTGCGTCTAAAGAAAGCATCTCTGTACTTGACGGTAGGTCCGAAGTTGTGTGATGACTGATGACCATTCCGAGAAGCGCGGGTATTACGGTTGAATATTTTAAGGAAAGGAATGCAACTGCCTTTAGGGATGTAAATGTTTCCATTACAGTTCTATTGCCAATCATGCTTAGAGCTCTATTTTTAATTCTATCCAAGAGTTTCAAATGAGTTTTGGAAGCTCCAGCTTTTTGCGAATGAAACCCAGCCAGATCAGACGGGGGAAAAATTTATTGCATCTTCGAAGAAAGCCCAAACACTTTGCAGCATTTTTGGAGACATCGAATATGTGGTCATTTCACAAAAGGTGGTCTGTGATGCACATGCCGAGGACTGAAAGGTGATCGATTTCTTCAATGAAAGTGCCGCTCATGGATAGCGGCATATGGGGGGTGGGTTCTGCTTTAACGACAGAAGACAGCACTGAGTTTTTGAAGCATATGGGACAATGCTGTCGAGATCAGAATTTAATTAGCTTATCATACACTGGCCGTTGTAGTTTCATATCCGAAAAACAAGGAGTTGAAACTGAAAACGAATATGAAAAGCTGAGAGCACTATTGTCAGCAAAACAATTTTGTGGATTAGAAGTTCCGGATAAGAGATCATAACCGAAAATGAGGATAATATATGGGCCAGCGGATTTGGCTTCCTTGAGGACTCTAGCAACTGCACGAGTGCGAAAGAAAATTCGTCCCATAAAATCGTTTACGCTCTCAGATACTGGAGGAGTCATAACACTTTCTGGCAGCGCCGAATTAACAGCGAACTGCGCTGCAGGCAAATTGGCTTTTTCACGAGAACTGACAAAAGGGGTGTCATTAAAGACGAGCGTTGTAACCGAAGACGAATATTTTTTCCAAAGGGTCAAAAATTCTACTACCTTTGGGACATTGAGTATTTTTTGCCTTAATTTTTGGTCATGCAAAAATTTGGTTCTACGAATATGAACGTTGCAAGTTTTTCTAGCTTGTTGAAACTTTTTCTGGTTTTCCTCAGCAAAGACCTCAACATACTTGTACCTTCCTTCTGGTGTTGTCTGGCTGGAAAAGCGGAGCCAGTTAGAATTGTGTACATTGAAATCACCGCAATGACGATTTCGGTGTGAGGATAATAGGAAACAATTCTTTGAATGAAGTCGGACAGAGCATCAAATTCGTTAAAAGTTGAATTTCGGTCCAAATTTGGGCTCCGGTAAATAAAACATATGTGAATGATGTGCTTGTTTACCGTGAATTTTAACCACATGAAATTAAAATTCGTGTTTGTGCAAACCATATTGTGTTTGAAGTTGGTACGCGCAACGCTATTTCTAATATTTACGGCCGGCGGGACCATAGTGGTGAAAGAATAATGGCAATAAGTTGTACCCAAATAAATTAAATTTCGACGCATCAGAACTTTCACTTATTTAGGTTTCACTTAATGCCAAAACAGCCGGCCTGTATTTTGCAGCGTGAACGTGTGCGGAACAGAAATTTTTCCTTAGCCCACGAATGTTAAAATAATACATTCTAAATTTTCCAACTATTTAAATATTAAAAAAATAAAATGCACGACTGGATCGTACGAACTTGCTCTTGTAGCTAACAACTTTAATGTTGCTATTGCCATTGAGGTTAAGTTAGTTAGGTGTAGTTATCCTATGCATTTTTAAAACCTATATAGTTAATATTAACTTGATTCTTAGTCAAATAAATTGTGGAATGTATGATTCAAGGAATAGTTACATAGGTACCTACCTACAAATGTATATTTAAATCTAAATTATGGATTTTAATAATGTAAGTTAGGAGAGTAAAATGTGTCTACATACATATATAGACGCAACCTAAGTATTTAAACATGTAAATATAATAATGAAAATGACGAATGTAGGTGGGTAGATATACCTATATGCATATAACTTAATAATTTAAGTGCAATATATAATATTGTGCATACATACGATTCGTGTGATGTATAAATAAAAGTATGAGGGCCTAAATTGTATTTGGTATTCAGTGACATACTCACAAATTTGTAAAAATAGAATAATAATGAGGTAGAAATAAATGGATAATACACATTATAAAATGTTTTTATATTGCTTAGTCATTATAGTTTAGGGGAAAACTATGATGCAATTTGAATTCATGGATAAATAAGAATATATCAAAAAAAAATTCAAAAATCGTTGGAGCGGTTTTTTAATAAATTAATTTTTTATGTATAAAATTTTGAAAACATTTTTACAAGAAAAATTTGAAACGCCATTTTGAAGATATTATTAATATAAATATAAAACTCAAATTTAAAAAAAAATTCTGTCACTGATTTTTGAAAAATCGATTTTTCAAAAAAAATTGTTTATTTTTTAAAAATCGAAAGACTTTTTTTTTTTTTTGAAAATTTGAGTATGAAGTTTTATTAACAATTTTAGGAAACATTTGTATAAAAAAAATTATTTTAATCAGTGCTTCCAATATTGAGAAAGTCGAAAATATGGAAAGTGGTTCTTAGGAAGTACCGTTAATAAGTACGTAAAAAAAATATTTTTATAATTAAAAGTGGGCTGTACTAATTTAAGAACACACACATTTTTTTATAAAAAATTTTAGAACCGTTTTTGAGAAATACATTTTTTCTTAACGGTTTTTCTTTTAATTTGTATGGGAGGTACCCTTTTTTTATTTTAGGAAAATAGATTGTTTTACTATTCAAGATAGTATCAAAAAACTTCAAAATACGAAGTTTCGAAAACATATATTTAGTCGTTTTCGAATGAGTTTCAAAAAAAAAAAAAAATTAATTTAAAATTTTTTTTTTCGAGAATTTTGGCTTACAAAAGTGTTTAAACTTTCTAGGGCCTTCTGCGTCAGAAAATTCAATAAATCAAATTAACCGTTTCCCAGAAAATCGAAAACCAAAAAAATGGCTGTACTAGAGGTACCAAAAATAACAATTTTTTTTTTCAAAAAAAAAATATCAAAAGGTACCCTTTCGCTTCATTAATGAACTGATTTTTTTTAAATTAAAATCATAGGACGGTTTTAGAGAAAAATAAGATTTTTGTTTTTGCCAAATAAAATGAATGGGAGCTACTGTTATTTGTTGTCCTAAGAAAAAATGAAAAAAACGTGTGGGCATATTACCGAAAAACCAATATGTACCTAGTTTGAAGCAAATGCATCCAACCGTTTAGGCTGCAGACTCGAGGACAGACAGACAGACGGAAATGGGGGACCCACTTTTTGGTATTCTCTATGATCGTATTGTCATGTTTGATTGTTAGACATTTTTTTTTTTACGAATACATAACTTGCTTATAGTACCTATAACAAGGTAAAAAACAGTAAAACGCAAGCCGGACAATTTTCTTAAATAAATGATTTAACTAGCTGCCGATTTTAACTTTTCAAAAACAATTTGTCACTAGTGCTATGTCCATTCGACGTTGACTAACTCGATGGATACATGCACTGTGTCTAATATTCACACAGTACCCACAACGATCAACCTATGGCAACTGTGATAAGATGCGGGGAAAGGAAAGAAAGAGACTTACTCATATGCACTGTGCTGTTGTGTTTTCATTTATTTTTTTGCAATATGTATTGTATGTATGAAATATAGGTATATTTGTTTTTGCATTAACACTGAATTCATTGTTATAGGGACGGCGGCGTGATGTTTTATTTTTTGTTTAAATCAATGTATTGAATTAATGTTTTATTTTATTTTATTTTATTTAATTTAATTTAATTTAATTTTATTTTTTTTTTATTTTATTTTATTTTATTTTATTTTATTTTATTTAATTTTATTTTATTTTATTTTATTTTATTTTATTTTATTTAATTCAATTTTATTTTATTTTTTTTTTATTTTATTTTATTTTATTTTATTTTATTAAGTGAAATAAATTGGCTATTTGGGGGAAGAGAAGTTGCAATGAAACCTGTATTTTAACGTATATGTTCGGGACTATAGATTAGTTGCTATAATGAAGGTACCATGTACCGAAAAATAGGACAGTTTCCCACAAAATAATAAGAAAGTATATTCGAATTTTAAGTCAATGCTAATATAAGCTTTTATACAGTCATTTCTGCTTTAACAAGTATTCCCTCTTAAGTCAACTTCATGTAAAATGTTTTGTTTTCAAAAAATCCCTAAAATTAGTTTTTAAAAATGTTGGTAGGCAAATATATTTATATTCAAAGGACGTCACTTTGATTTAAGTCCGTAGAGCCGTTTATGAGAAAGTCGAAAAAACACAAAATACTTTTATCGCAGGTAACGTTAATAATAAAATATATGATTCCGACCCAAATGTAGATTCTACCAAAAGGAATGCGCACACTAATTTTAATCAAACTCATGCGATCCGTTTTCGAGATAATTAAGATGGTAGAAAAATTTTACGACAGGTATAGTTATTTTTGGAGCGAAAAAAGTACGATTCAAACATCTATTTGAGAAAATCACCTAAAACGCTTAAGTATCAAATTTGAATAAAATCGCCTCAGCCGTTTTTTCGTCAAATGCAAAACTTACCATGTAGCTAGTACCCATGAATCAAATAAAACAAGATTACGACACTTCTTTGTTTTTCTTATTTTATTGACGTCATATGTGAAACAGAATCCATTAATCCACTAGCAGCAACAATTTGCAGCTTTTGTTTCACATATGACGTCAATAAAATTAGAAAAACAAAGAAGTGTCGTAATCTTGTTTTCTTTGACTCATGGCTAGTACCTATATCGCAAGTAAAAAAAATGGCTTTAAAATAAGACACGTTCAAGTTTATTTAATTTTCAGAGTTATATAGAGTCGGCCATCTTTTATTTTTGGATCTGTTTATTTAATAAAATGAAATCCAATTAAGAAAAAAACAATGTTTCTCCTTCACAACTATTGTATGCATCCAAAAGACGGCGAAAAAATTTCTCTTGGTATCCCTGCTTCCATTCCTTGCCATTTTATTTATTTGTTTGCTTCTAAACTCTCATAATTTCTTCTTGAATTCGAAATTGTATTAAAATTGCAACATAATTCACAATAGCCGATAACACCTGCAAGGAATAAAAAACTACCATTAATATATTACTCTCAATTCAAAATGATGAATTGAAACACATCCCAACCATTGTTATCAAAGTTAAATTAGCCTTAATCGTTGGTCCGATTCCGTAATTTCGGTATTTGTTTTGAGTGCTCCATAAGAGAGTAGTAGCGACAATTTGCCGAATTCGACCGTTTTCAGGAAATGCTTCATCCATCAGCATTATTATCCTCAAGCACTTTTTTCCCTGCAAACAAAAAACACAAACACATATTGTTGTGTAAAGAAGTGGTAAGTAAAGAAAATAACGATTTCACACAAGAAATGGAAAAGCAGACCATTAATTCCCATTTCGACACTCTGCTGTCTCTGTTGAAAAGGAGCAAAAGGAATATCTCACCTCATTCCACGATATCGTACAGTAAATCGGCGTCATGACCATCTTATAAGCAGGCGGCACCAGAAAACAGAAGACACCAACGAACAGGTGCAAATCCTGCGCAACACTAAGGTTCGATGATCGTCCAATCATTAAGTAGACCAGACTGGTTGTCAGAGTAAAGTCATGTACCAGGCATAATAACAAGCAAAAGCCGTGAACGCCATTGACTTCATCAATTACCTCATAAAGCGCCTTATAAATCTGAACAGCTTTCAAAAGTTTGCACACACGCACTTCCTCATCACTGAAATGCCTACGCAAATAAGCCGGATCCAGTAGTTTTTGCAATAATCGAAATCTTATCCGCACTAAGTCGGCCACTATCATGAAGTTGTACACGACAATGTGTATTCCCAACATAATGTATGTGTGACAAAAGCATAATCCCTGTAATATGAAGAGATCACCCTGTGACCAGGAACTAACCACAGCAGTATTTACTATAAATCCATACAGCATGAAGACCCACACAACTGCAGATATTTTCAACGCCATTTTTTCGTAACACATATTAACGTTAAATTCCAGCATCAGCTGTATATCGAGTTGCTCCAAGTGCTCGTAGATATGAAGGTGCTTGATGTTCTTGATTTGCATGTAAATGGCATTGAAGAGGAATAACAGAATCCCCATGGTAAGATCCATTAAAATTATAGATATCAGTAGGATGTCCATTTCTTCGAAATATTTGGTGTATTGCGGACTTGTGCGTATGAGATACGTTCCCAAAACAACGCCCATCACAACAACTATTGGCGTCGACAAGCTGTAGAAATACAATTTTCTGTTCAGCTGAAAGCGATCACCTCTTTTGTAGAAACTTGTGTAGCATAACAGGCAAAGACAAATGGCCATTAAGTTCAGGGCGTCATAAATAGTCCGGCAGGGCTTCTTGAAAATTTTCATTTTTTTTAACAACAAAAACTTAGAGCTGCTGATTTTTTCCCAGTAATTCTATGTTATGTCCTTATCGTCCTGCAATAATTACTCGATGTTCAATGTTTGATTTTAATATTTTCCTGCAAAATAATGTGTGAGTCCTTCTGCTCAGTAATGATACGTTATTATATTTCTCAGAATCAGAAATCACTGGGACATCCTTTAACAGGCTATATTTAAGTGCGGTCATTTGTGTGATTTTAGGAACTCGATTGTATATATATGACGTCGGAGCCGATGTCGGTTATTTATGCCCCATATAATCCTAATTTAAGTGGTAATTTTGCAGCTAATCGAGGCGTTTAATACTAATTGAGAGAATATTGTATAGGGTGTTATTTGTATGTATACAAATATTGTATATCTCTTATCGGATTAATTGGAAATAAAGCTTTTTAGAAATGCTTTTATGTTATGCTTGTGATAAAATTTTATCTAAATGGTGATGTAATTATGTGATAGGCAGGAAGCAAGGATTCGAATTAAAAGATTAGATTTGATAATTTTTGTGGTTCGAGTTGAGTGTCAGTGTGGTATTCGTATCAGCACAACTAATTTGATTAAAATTACATAGGACAAATACACAAATTGTCAAATAAACCTTCCTTGATAGTCAATCTCAGTTAGGTTGGTCAAATCCATGGAAATGGTATTAGCTGATTTAGTGTGAAATGAAATTATTTTGGGAGAACTCAGTTTATTAGGTTTTGTGAGCACTCAATTTCTAAGCAATAAAATATACATAAGGATCTACCTATGTGCAGGTATTGGATGACCGTTTGTTGAATTACATATCTTCAACGAAATAACATTTTCAGATGGTGGATTTTGATAAAAGCAAGATCTGACATGTGTATAGGTCCTAAAGTAACGATGTGCTTTGGAAGCGGATATTTTCAAGTGAATGATTTTGAATATGTACGAGCAAGATAAAATAAAGACAAGGGCAAATTTGACATTTACAAACGTCAAAAAGTTATGTTCGCTTACTTGTTTGCACTATTTTAGGCGTGTTTAGTTGTAGTTTATTAAGAAAGTAGATTAAGTATGGTGCTAGTTAAAAAGTGTTTAAAATTAGGAAAACATTAGAAAAGTGCTTTAGTAAATATTAGCAAACTGTTAAGTAGTATCATGCTAAGCCCTTAACATCAGGCTGTTTAAAATTTTGTGCCAAGATGTTCCGCAGATGTCACCAACAAAACTAGCAAACAAATAGTTGGTATGCCCAGGGGCGGACTGGGGGTCAAATGGCCTCTCGGGACTTTTATGAAAAGGGCCACACAGAATACATAATTAAAGTAAGTGCTGCAAATATCTCATAACGGAAAAAGTATATACATGTCACTATGCATTCATTTCATTCCTTTTCGAACCAGTTATCATTCATTTTAAACGAATTTAGTCTGGCGCAACATATGCATGCAATGGAGCACTTTCCAAATTTTTAAGTGTTCCTTTTATAATTTAAAGCTGAGTTTTGCTAAGTCAAATTTTCTGAATTTGATTTAATATTTTTATAAAAATACGTAGTGTTCGTATTGTTATATAATTATGTGAAATCAAAATAATTAAAAAAATTATAAGTATGTGGAAATTAAGAAAAATATTTGAAAATCTCGATGTTGGTAATATGGCCCACCATAGATGTTCCCATATTATGTATATAGAAGTGTTTGGCTGCACAGACACAAAATACAATAGAAAATATGGTAATTACTTACTTACTTAACTGAGCAGAAACTCCATCTTTTCTCTAGAGCTGTAAGGCTGTCTTATGGAATATTGTATAGGCAACAAACACAAATATCTTATGTGTGAATTTTCCTATGTGTATATGTATATATGTAGGTGTAATAAGTTATAGTAATTATGGACCACCCTGGTGCATATTAAAAACAAGGTCCATATTAGCAGCACTTTCTTAAAAAGTGTTAAAATGAGTTATATTAGTTTTTTATTTATTTATTTTTTGTAAAGTTTGTTTTTATGTTTTTTGTTATAAACCCTTATTTCGTATATATAAAGAACAATCCAAATTATGTTTGTGCGCTATCTTCCTTTTTAGGCTTGATCGATTTGAATAAAATTTTCAGGAGATCTTAAGACATGTTTGGAGAGTGCATATAAGAAATCTGTTTACTGTCCGATGTCTAGAATCGGAGTTAACAACAAAAGTGTACTCACATGTTTGTTATTTTTTTATTAGTATAAATAATATGTTTTGTTAACACACACTTTTATTTTGGATTTTGATATTTTATTTTGTCGGTTGTCTAGAATGTCCCATGGATTTTTTGACGACTTAAAGATGAAAAAATTCGTTGTGAAGCTTGGAAAATGTCGGTTAATTGCGTGCATTTTGGGTGGAGAAGCTTATGAGATATATATTAGATAACGCTTTTCTGCGATCAAAGCCTCAACGTCATAGATTGCGTTATACATTGACTTAGGCTGTGCGCCCTTTTCACATTATAATTTTCTATTCAAAAAATGTGCTATTTTTCTTGCTGAAATTGATTCAAGGTTTGCGTATTATTACACTGATTCCGATCTAACCTTGGTCGACGTACACGTCTTGCAATAATTAATCAGAATGTCCGTGATAATTAAACGCAAGAGGTAGATACGTGCAGAAGAAATAAATTGAGAAGGACCCATCATATTGCACAGCTTCAAACTGCACGATTCGACAAAAAGTTATTAAAGAAAGAAACGTGGTAAATGTAGACTTATATCGCGCTGCTTTGAAATACAATTCCGCAATCGGTTTTATTTTCTCGATGCTCCCGGTGGGACATGCAAGACATTCGTCATTTAGTTAATTATAGCAATAATTAGGCCAAGATTTCATTCATTGCCTGTTGTATCCTATGGCATCTATGACATTGATACCACACCGTTTGAAGACGGTCGAACTGCACATTCCGCTTTGAAACAGGCGATGAATTTTTACTCGGTTGACAAACTAAAACTTATAACCTGGACAATTGGCCAAAAATTCGGCAACAGCGAAGTTGATGCGAGAGGCAGTTGACCTAACAATGGAGAATTTACAAGGTGATTCGAAATGATATAGTGGGGATATGATATTGATCAGCGGAGATTTTCGTCAAACGATTCCCGTCATCCCGAATCTACTACTGCCGATGAATTTAATACATGCTTGAAATTGTGCTGCCATATCAGGAAGTTGAAATTGACCACAAATATGATAGTGGCCTTGCACTCTCAAGACGACTGCTGGCCCTTGGCAATGGCCAAATTTCTGTTAATTTCTCGACTGGATTGATATCATTCCCGACTAATTTTTGCGTGTCAACAACGTCGAAGCAGAAACTCATCACCAAAGTAAAGTGTTCCCCGGCATTGCAAACAATTATAGGTAAAAATCTCTATTGGATTTGTGAACGGCCAATACTAGCAGCGAAGAAAAAGGATGTCGTCGATAGCTTGGTAAACAGTATTTGTTGTTTGTTTTTGCGCCGGAAAACAAATGGAAAAACATTGTTTATCATATCACTCTCTAATGATTTTAATATCTGTGTCTTATTATAGCTCTGCACTTAATTTCAGGGTGTTAAATTGGGCGAGAAGAAGTTCGCATGGTCCGCTAGTTGTATAATATTTTCTTTATGTAGGTAATAAAAAAAAAACAGCAAGTACATAGACCAAGATCCCATGGCGGGCAGACATACGTCGCGTCATTTTATCCTAGCTGAATTTTTTTCTGTGAAAAGATACCAAAGTAGATAAAAACGAATGGTCATTCCGAATTTTCAAAACTGGGGCTTTTCGGAGATATGCAGTGTTAAAAGTTCATACCCAACTGCCTTATTTTATCAAAGCTGATATTTTTGATATGATTAAGGGGATAGTGTCTCAAACTTTGTTTGACGCTTGTCAAACACCTATAGTGGTGTTTTACAAAATACGTCATTTAAAATTAAAATTTATTTATGAAATTTTAATAAAATCAATAACTATTTGTGAATTCACTTCATAAAATATTAGAATTGATTAAACAGGAATAATATTGCTATTGAAGCGATTCGTGTGAAAATTTTCGGCATTCAAATTGGGGCCAAAACGGATCTATATCATATATTGACTAAAAGCTACACAAACAGAATTCTGTGGGCACCGAAAATTCCAAAAGATCTATGTACAGTAACTAAAAGGGACACAAGCATAATTTTGTGGGACCACACAAATATTTCTGTAGGACTACAAAGATCCATAGAGGGCCACAATAAATGTATACTGCCTTAAGAGGCCAACAACCGATTTGTGGCACCATTCCCTAGTGGGCTTATATCAAGAATTCATACCTATATTTAGTAAGATATCTCTAAGGTGAGTGAATCTTATGAGAAAGTTTTCTTTTAAAAAAATAGAATTTCAAGTACTTTTAAGAAATTGTTTCTTGCCCGAGGGTCTACAGGGAAAAATCCAGAGTGCCCGATGGGCCAATCCGCCCCTGTGTACGCCAAGTAAGACTTAGATCTTTGTAACGCTCATAGTAATACACATATTTATGTTATCGGTTTCTTGAAGGTAAGATGACAAAACACAAAGGGGTATATCAATAATTTTTAGTTTTTCCTAGAGAGTGAGAACCCTATGTCGTTGCAACCAGCATTGATGGATGAGTGGATGCATCAAATAGGTCTATACTAATGGCGACGATGCAGCAAGTCTTGTATTCATAAAACCTATGTATACTATCAATGTTATTATCGGCTGAAAGAATGTGCAATATAATGTACATAATAAAGATATTAGAAAACGTGATCGAATTAAAAGCCAGAAGATTCGACAACAAAGAAGATGAAAATCAAGAGGAATGAGAAGAGATAGACAAAAAATAAGAAGAAGAGGAAGATAATATATTACACGACTCAGACAGACACATTTATACATACAAGTTGCTCTTCTTTTCAAGGGAGAATTTTGTTAGTCTAATCTTGGTCTCGGAAAAATCGAAAAAAATTTAGTCTCGTCACGGTTTCACCTTCGCATAACCAAATCTCGTTCTCATTTCCAAAAACCAAAATCAATAATTTTTGACACAAATTACTCTACTTATCTTCAAATTTGCATACGTATCACCAATTTTTTTTACGCAAGCTATACAAAACCTTGTAGGGTCTTCTGTTTTTTTTTTTTTAAAGAATTCCTTAAACTAAATATTAAAAAAAAATTAAAATATTTGACAGATTTGTGTGCGTTGAGCAGCAAGGTATAACATGAATAGCAAACTAATTTGAATATCATTTCATTCGAAATCCCTTAATGATATGCCAATTATGGACTCGAAATCATTCAACTGTCATATGCATTCGCAATTATAATTGAATCAAACTGACATTCATACTAAACAACCCAACCAACGCGAACCCATAACTCAAACTATAGCTATACATGTATACAGCAGAAGAAAACAGTATAGGCTCTATATACCTACACCCAAATTAATAAACATGGACTATGGAAGGTTTAGGATTTATTCCGTGGACTAAGTGCGACATACTATTAATAAGACACAATTTCTGTTGTTTGACACTTACCAACTTAGTCCTTCGCTAGATCATCGGAGACGGTGGTCTAGCGATGGACTAAGAATTGACATTTAAGAATAAAATGTACAGGGACATAATATAAAAAGAAGTAGAGTTGATACTTATTGTAGTAAATTATTGTTCAATTTTTTATTAATGGGAAATTTTAGTCCATGGTCTAACTCTTATTTCATGGTTTTGTAAGTCCATGAACTAAAGGTGGACTAAGCATTTTTTATTAATAAGGCTGCTAGTGCTTGCACAATTACTCCTTTAGTGTGCCAAAAAAGAATTCATTGTGGGACATTAACAAATTAAGAATATCTTACTGCAAGTCAATCGACGCGACGTGCAGTATACGCATCAAAATTTCAATTCAGCTTCAGCTTTCGTCCTGTCTGTGATACTTTACTATATAGACAAGTCTGTATAAAATTGTAACTAAGTCACAAATTTAACCTTACCAAATCAATCGAAGTTTCAAATCGAAAACATATAACCGGTACAAAGCAGATATAAAGAGCATCGTCATACGATTTATAGTGAAAGCAGAACATCATCATCAAGTCAAACATCATGCCATTTGATTTACATGGGCTGAGTTTGTCTGCAATCTTAATATACCTTGGGTGTTATATTTACCAATCGAGCGTACTTAAGGGTAGTGCCTAGGAACATTTAACTGAGTGAGTGGTGAACTAGATTGCTGTTTCGCAGTTCTTGGCATAATGCCGTAAATTTTGTGTATTTGGCTTAGAGCAGAGACGGGGACTATATCCCACGAACGTTGTGCCTTTGGCCAACTGTAGTACCTGGGCGAAACGCATTTTGGACTTAATTGGCTTTAAATCTACACAGTCCACTAAAACAAAAACAAAAGTAATATAAACATATTGTGTGCGTTTTCTCCAATTAGTTGTGCCTTTGGTTTCGACCAGGGCCCGGGATTCTATCACACGAACTTTGCGCTTTTGGTTTCGACCAGGGCCCGGAATTCTATCACACGAACTTTGCGCTTTTGGTTTCGACCAAGGCCGGGGACTCTATCCCACGAACTTTGTGCTTTTAGTTTCGACCAGAACCGGAGACTCTATTGTAGATTAGATATATGAAATACATTGTTAAAGTATTTTTGAGTCAAATTCTGTAATATTAAAACCCGAATAGTGATATTTAAACGGGGTATGAACACTTCTCGTAACGAGTTTTATTGCTTTCTTCAATCAGCCCTTAGACCCTCCCCAGAAGCTACCTCAACTCTAGACTTAAAAAGCATCACAAAATGTTGAGTGCCTGCATGGTTCGCTCTTTCGACATACGTTATATAGAGCGTCTACTGTAATAGTTGTGAGTGAGTGGTGTGATCGAAATGAATGTCCTTAATTGCAAAAGAGAAAGAATACATTTTTGTCCCTGATGCGAGGGAATAGATGCTGAACTCAGAGAAAAAAAATTTATAAAAATAAAAATGATGGTATGAAAAACATATCTGTCTCTGCATGTGACCAACTTCAAAAGGAAGGCATCGCATTGAGGATTTTGTATGGGTGGATGGACAGACACACACTCATATCCCTAATCCATTTTTCACATACAAATGAATTATTAATTGCCGCTCACTTCATGCGGCTCTTTACCAATATAGGTATCCTTGCATTTGCTGATGTAAGTATTACTTTGAAGTACTAAGCGATTGCTTCATACTAATTAATAACAATTTGCAAATTATTTGAGGATATTATTTTAGTAGAAACTAGAACGGTAGTGCTATCAATGAGACCTTAATATGTGTCAGTCAAAGTAAAAAGACGCAACAAATTCAATCCAATCAAATTTGAATTCAAACACACTCCAGAAGATAAAAATACTAAATTGGCTTCTGGTTTATTTAATAAGGCTTGATGTATTATGTAGGTCAAATTAATGATATTTGTAATAATCACTTTATAACAAATATTCAATAACAGTGTGTATTCACTTAAATGGTGTTTTGCTTAAAGTTGTCGGTCCTTGATAACTGAAGAAGATGCTTGGCTCGGCTTTGAAAATCTGTATCTTCGCCATTTTATCACCGTTATTATAAGCCTGTACTGTACTCTGTGTGGTAAGAAATCGAAATAGGGATGTTGATCAAAATTGTCATGCAGTGATTACCTATAGAGAAGGTATGTTGAAATCTTGTCACAGCGTGTGAAATATTATCAAAACAAACCAATCGAATTACGTCCTGATTATCAAACATATTTAATAATGTGAATGTCAGCTATTCATTGAAAACGATCTCCATCACTGAAAAATCAAAAGTGAATTTACAAGAAAGCGGTAGAGCAAATAAAATATTTTTTGACAAAAAATATTATATATCTTAATACCTTCATTTTGGTACCAAAACGAACTTAACTTTATTTGTCCAAGTGCCTCAGATTTGCTAGTCAAAGTTTTCAATGATGAGTTTCAATGAAAGCTATAACTGGCGCCTTAATAATATAAAGTTAAAAACGAAATTTCAAAAACTTTCTCATAAATGGCACTACAAATTTCGATTACAATTTTTATACAGGAGATCTTTCTGCATACGAAAATTTTCGACAAATTTTTGTCCAAACTTTTGAAAAAAAAAATTGAAATTCGAAAACGCGTAATTTTTTTGAAATTTTGTTTAAAGGTTAATATTATTAAATATTTAATATTGCCATACCATTAATTTTTTTATAAAAAATTAAAGAAATTTTGTTATAAAAAAATTAAGTAAGAAATGACTTTAGAAATATACTTAGCCGTTTCTATTAATAATGTTTTGCATACGATTTAATCGAACATAAGAGCAAGTACGTGCGATCCAATTGTGCATTTTATTTTTTATTGTAATTGTAATAATATTTTTTAAGTCTTGAATTCACAAACGTATAGTAAAGTAACAAAGTGTTAATTAGGTATTGGAAATATTCCTTTTAAAAATATATTGTTTTTGGATTAATTAGTTAAAATCCCAACATTTGTTTGCCATAGAAAAAATATTGTGTAGAATTTGTTTTCGTAAAATAACATGGGTAAACATATTGAATATGTGATATATAATAAAAATTGAAAAAAAAATATGAAAACTGTTCGGTAACAAGTGCAACGAAGTGTAGATACCCATATCTATGTAAATATCTCATTTTTTTTAAATACCTTTATTAAATAAGTAAAAAAAAATCAAATAAATCAAATAGATAGTAGACACACATGCAACGGATATTAAATTTCACTCTTTGAACTTTGTATGCAAATTAAATTTAATATCGATCTCTTGCATTTGCTATAGGTGCCCACTGCCCATAGTAAAAAAAAATGTATATACAGTGGAAGCTCTAATAAGCAGGCACTCATCGTCATCTAATTTGTGTCGGGTTATGAGAACTGCCGGGTTAAGGGAAAGAATGAGAAATGAAATGACTGCAAAAACGAATATCAGAAGGAAGGGAAATGACTATGCAAGAATGGAACGCCATCAGAAAAGGGAACCATACACTTTCATAATTACATCAACTTAGTTAACCGGGAAGTCCCCTAATAATTTTTCAACAGAACATCGTTCTGTCCGGTTACTAAGGCTTCGTGTCCGGTTATCGGAGATTTTCTGTGGATTTTCGTGTGTATGAAAAATAAAAGAGAGATTATAGTGAAAACGGTCCTTTCGTTTTGTTGGTCGTTTGATTTGTTTCCTACAAAACAATCCCTAAATAAAATTAGGTGTCTGCTTATGATAGATTTTCTATCTAAAATGAGCATGAAAAAGTATCTGCGCCCGTTTATAAGTGTCCGCTTATAGGAAAGTAATTTGTATGAGAAAATAGCGGACCAGGTGAAGTTCGTGTCGCCCCAATTTAACATCCTCAAATGAACTGCAGAGCTATATTAAAACACAGATATTAAAATCAGTAGAGAGTGATATGATAAACAATGTTTTTCGATTTGGTTTCCGGTTCAAAAACAACCAACAAAGACTCTTTACCAAGCTATCGATGACGTCCTATTTCTTCGCTGCTAGTATTGTCCGTTTATAAGTCCAATAGAGATTTTTACCTATAGATTTTTGCAATGCCAGGGAACACTTTACTTTGGTGATGAGTTTCGCCTTCGACGTTGTTGACACGCAAAAATTAGCCGGGAATGATATCAATCCAGTCGAAAAATTAAAAGAAATTTGGCCATTGCCAAGGGCCAGCAGTCGTCTTGAGAGTGCAATGCAACTCTCATATTTGTGGTCAAATTCAACTTCCTGATATGCCGGCACAAACACGACGATTTCAAGCATGGATTAAATTCATCGGCAGTAGTAGATTCGGGATGACGGGAATCGTTTGACGAAAATCTCCGCTGAGCAATATCATATCCCCACTATATCATTTCGAATCACCTTGTAAATTCTCCATTGTTAGGTCAACTGCCTCTCGCATCAACTTCGCTGTTGCCGAATTTTTGGCCAATTGTCCAGGTTATAAGTTTTAGTTTGTCAACCGAGAAAAAATTCATCGCCTGTTTCAAAGCGGAATGTGCAGTTCGACCGTCTTCAAACGGTGTGGTATCAATGACATAGATGCCATAGGATGCAACAGGCAATGAAAGAAATCTTGGCCTAATTATTGCTAGAATTAACTAAATAACGAATGTCTTGCATGTCCCACCGGGAGCATCGAGAAAATAAATCCGATTGCGGAATTGTATTCCAACGCAGCGCGATATAAGTCTACATTTACCACGTTTCTTTCTTTAATAACTTTTTGTCGAATCGTGCAGTTTGAAGCTGTGCAATATGATGGGTCCTTCTCAATTTATTTCTTCTGCACGTATCTACCTCTTGCGTTTAATTATCACGGACATTCTGATTAATTATTGCAAGACGTGTACGTCGACCAAGGTTAGATCGGAATCAGTGTAATAATACGCAAACCTTGAATCAATTTCAGCAAGAAAAATAGCACATTTTCTGAATAGAAAATTATAATGTGAAAAGGGCGCACAGCCTAAGTCAATGTATAACGCAATCTATGACGTTGAGGCTTTGATCGTAGAAAAGCGTTATCTAATATATATCTCATAAGCTTCTCTAACCAAAATGCATGCAAAATGTCTTCTATCACAAATGAATTTCACAATTAACCGACATTTTCCAAGCTTCACAACGAATTTTTCATCTTTAGGTCGTCCAAAAATCCATGGGACATTCTAGACAACCGACAAAATAAAATATCAAAATCCAAAATGAAAGTGTGTGTTAACAAGACATATTATTTATACTAGTAAAACAATAACAAACATGTGAGTGCATTTTTGGTCACAACTCCGGTTCTAGACATCGGATAGCAAACAGATTTCTTATATGCACTCTCCAAACATGTCTTAAGATCTCCTGAAAATTTTATTCAAATCGATCAAGCCGAAAAAAAGACGATAGCGCACAAACATAATTTGGATTGTTCTTTATATATAAGATTAAAAAAAGAAGTTTGTATCCCGAAAATATGCCCGTTTAAGGGAATTTTCCGCTTGTTGGAGCTGTCCGCAAGAAGGGGTTTCACTGTATCATAATAGGAGTAGAGATATTCAGACAAATACTATTCAAAAAGAGTTTTTTTAATTATTGAAAATATGTTTTGAGTTGCATTACAATATTGCCGCTGTTTTTATAAATGGCTTTGGGATTTAATTTTAATACATTGAAGGATGACGTCGTGTGAATTTACTTCGACAAAAGCATTTCTATCGACCCGCGAATGAGAGCCGCAAGCCGGCATAATGCATATGAATAGAATGTGCACTCTTGTGTGGGATCCGAGTCAGGGGTCAGAACTTTAAAGCACCCACCGCTTGCGAAAAATTCAAATTTTTAGTTGGTTCTGTGAAAAGGTGACAATCTCACCAATGCAAATAAGAGACCTGATAGGCAGACCAAGCCAATACTCGTTTAAGCAGCCTCACGCTGCGCTGGGATAGTTTTTCGGTTTCACGGATTTTCAAAATTCGGTCTGACAGTAAAAATCAGACGTAAGTAAAATTCTACATCCGAATTTATTTTTACTTTTTGGATCGTTCATGACTAATCCATGTTATTAAGTTTTGTTGTTAATTTTTTTTATTCAGACACTTAACACAATAATTAATACCATCTCTATGGCAAAGCTCCTTTATGTTAATGTGATACGACACACATTTACATAGAAATTTGAAAGCATCTGTTGTTTTTTTTTTGTTTCAATGTATTTTGTTGTTGGTACCAATGTGAACTTCATTTAACATTTATGTAAATCCATGCTTAGAATCCGACTGAATTAATTTTAACATTTGTATTTTATTTGCACCAGCGCGAATAACTGTATATTTATTATATAATACATAGATATTTATTTAAATAAAAGGAAAACAATGAAATAAACCAAATTAAATTACAGTGAAATCATTTTTAGTGTAATATTTTTTTCTGAAATATCGAAAAAATACTGAATTGATATTAAACAACTAGTTGACAGCACCCTTGGTTAGATCTGTTTGATTAAGGTAGAATATTTAAGTCGATATGGCCTTTGTTTGAAAGAACATTATGTTAAAATATGACAACTTTTAAGTGTCTGCCCTAGCTTAGATGGTTTTAATAAAAAAAAAGATAAAAAAAAAAAAAACGAAAAAACAAAAGGAAACCACTTTTAATTTTTTTTTAAATTTTTTTCTTTTATTTAGCACGTATGCATTTCGGTTCTTTAAAATTAAAAAAAAAAGTTGTTTCGTTTCGTTTTTTGTTTTTTAAATCTTATAACGATTTTTGCGGTCATTAAGGTGTAAAAAAAAGACCTTAACTGTTGTAGGTAGACAACAGTAGCTCCCATACATTTTTTTTCTGGTAAAAAATAAAAATCTTATTTTTCTCAAAAACGGCTGCAATAATTTTTATTAAAAAAAAAAAAAATTATTAATGAACGGAAAGGGAACATTTTGGTAATTTTTTTTTTGGGCAAAATTTGTTATTTTTGGCAACTCTAGTGGTTTTTGGTTTTCGATTTTCTGAAAAAAGGTTAATTGAATTTTTTTCACATTTTTTCACTATAAAGTCTAAACAAAGCCAAAATTGTTCTAGTTGAACTGAAATAAATCAAAAGTGCGTATTGGTAAAGCGCCAACTGATGATCGCAAGTGAGATCGCCGGGACGAAAACCTATTTTTCACGTTATCTCGAACACTTAAAAGAGCTGTATTCCTAAAATAAAATCAACGGTACCTGCCATACAAATCATAAAAAAACCCGTTACAAAAAAATGTATTTCTCGGAAACGGCTCCATGAATTTTTCTAAAAGATGTATGTGTTCTTAATTAGTACAGTTCAGTTTTAAGTATACAAATATTTTGTTTTGCGTATAGTTATTAACGGTAATTCATATAGAACGACTTTATATATTTTCGTCTTTCTCTCTATTGGATGGACCAATTTAAATTATTTTTTTATATGAATGCTGCTTAAAATTAAAAGTTTAAAATTTAAAAATGTTTTTAAAACTTTATACATACATACAAAATTAATATTTTTAAAAACAGCTCCAACGATTTTTGAATTTTTTTTCGATATATTCTTATTTATCCATGAATTTAAATGGCTTCTTTGTTTTCCCTCAAACTATAACCACTAAGCAATATAAAAACATTTAATGTGTGTCAATTTATTTTTATAGCTTATTATAGGTATTTCCTTTTACTCATTTTTGGGTACGTCACTGAATACTACATACAATGTTGGCTCTCATACATTTATATATACATATGTGTCCTTAAAAATCACATGCATCTTATGTATGCATATTGGATATTGCATATCTACCAAACGTACATCCTTCATTTTCATTATTATAAGTATATAAATATTTACATTCCTAGGTTCCATCCTCCATATTTCTCTGTTATATACATAATTAAAATACATAACCTAGATTTAAATATATACATTTGTGGACTACCTACCTACTAAACAGCGTTTATGTTTAGCTACATTAAAGTTGTTAGCCAAGTTCGTACGATCCAGTCGTGCATTTTATTTTTTTTTAACCCCAAAAATAATGTACCCCTGTTCTGCAACTTTCGAATCGATGAAAAAGGTCGAGAAACCGTGAATAATGGAACAAAAATCAATTTATCGCATCATCGTGTTTCTGTATCGTTTGACAATCATTAACTTTATCGACTGAAACAAACGGAACTGAAATACTGAAAAAATGCGATAAAATGTATTTCTGTATCTTTGAAAATCGTTTTTCGATTTGAACGTAAAATTTTATCACTAGCAAAATAGCTCGTGAGATAAAAAATTAAAAAAATTAAAATTTGATCTGCTTAAAGTAAGACTTGTTGTAACTCAAGATACGTTTCATAATTTTATAATTTTGTTTAATATTATACTCATATTATAATTATGTAATTGCAATTGTCTGTATTTTGGTTTGTATTGTTTATTTAATTGTAAGTCTGTGATGCAGAAAGGTTTTTTCATTTCACAATAAATTTTAAATTGTACACTAAACAATTGAGAAACTAAAGAATATTAGTGAGAAAATAAAGAATTTTAGTTGTGCTCAGTATAAAAAATTTCTGCAAAAAAAAATAATTAAATAATTCATAGAAGGTCTGATATTGAACGAACTTCAAGCAACTTTGAATGGTGATCACAGCAAATTACAAAGGCTTATTTAAGGATTAAGGCATATCTAAGACAACTATGAGTTACATACAAATAAAAAAATTGGGGATCTTAATAATGTTTCCTGTTACAGATTCTGGATCGCACATCAATGTTGTGAAAAGACATTGCAACAACTACCCCCTTCGATTTCCTGATTTTGCCGAATAACATTTTGAAAAGATTGGGGGTTGCCGTGGCGCGATAGTTGTGTGTTCGCATGTCAACCTCATGGTCACAGGTTCGATCCCTGCCGTAGTCTATGTCCTCTTATTTTCCCACTAAAACCCAATTCTAAAATAAATGTCGTACGAGTTGCTGGCTTAGTCATTACACGCGGTTTTTTTTTTTTTTTTTTAAATTCATTTTTATTTCATTTTAACTTATAACTATCTTAAAGCTAGACAAAAATGTTTAAAACTAGCCTAATTATCAATAACTTACAACTAATTTACTGGCCCTTTACGGGCGCTCTAAATTAAACAATAACTCTTACAACTAATGTCTTTCGACCTAAAAACTATTTTAATTAAATCTAAATTTTTTTTTTTTTATTTTATTTTATATTTCAAGGAAATTTCACAAAAACTTGATATCTGATCATTTTTTTTTTTTTTTTTTTTTTTTTTTTTTTTTTTTTTTTTTTTTTTTTTTTGTTAAACTTATAAACTAAACCTAAATATATATTAAAAATAATTAAAACTAAATAAAACTAACTTATACTAACTAAAAATAACTTACACTACTTAAAATACCTAATAATACTTAAAACTACTTAAAAACTAGAACAGCCACAGCAGCATTTTTTTCGTTTTTTAATTTTTTTGTTTATTTTCTATATGCATGCAGACACATACAAACATGCAACCCACCCATACATGTCATACGCACGTACATATACGTACGCACATACATGTACAGACACGCAGATTCATGCACGCATGCCCCCGCATACATACATATTTTTAATTTTTTTTTTTTTTTTGGTGCCACCACGACTGTTCCCTATACCTAATTCCCTAAATCTATGTAAGTCGGCCAAGATATACCATCTTCATCGACTTTAAATATCACGATGCTGTTCAGAGAGCCACCAGAACTGGTTCTCCTGTTTCGCCCTATCCCTCCGGTCCCGATCGGACACAGTCCTACTGAACCGAAGGCGCTCTTCTCCACCTTGAGCGATGACGTCTCGACCATAAAGGAGTCGCCTATCCACAGTTTTCCGGCTGACGTGGTAGATGAGCGGAACCGCCCCTCCATCCTGTATCAGCCCTCGACTGTCTAAATAGAGGAATGCCTCGGGAGGGATGTAGCCACTTAACCGCGCACTCTCGAAATATTGGTTATTTGGGTAATACGCTCCAAAAATTAAGTTGTTAGTTGAGGACATCGCTCTTGCAACGTGACCCCGAATCAGCTTAAACAAAAAATTATCTATTCTGTTTATGTTGGCTCCGTTGTATAGAACCTGGTTGGAATAATATCGTTTGTACTCCGACTCTGGTGTTCTGTGTAATCCAAGGCAACGTCGAAGACACTGCCTCTCAAACACCCGAATCTTTTCCATTTGAGATGGGGCAACGTTGAACCACACCGGGCATCCATAGGCAATCATCGGCCTGATGAGGGCCATGTAGCAAATCACCTTCACCCTGCTGTCAAGACGACTGCTATAAAACAATCGTTTTGTCAGGGCAAAGGCTCCCCTAGCCCTGGCCAGAGCAGCACCTATATGTCTGTCGAAATACAAGTACTGATCCAACCAGATGCCAAGGTACTTTACTACACTTTTACTCGCCAGTGGATGTCCATGTGGCCCTACGATCACCAGCTTGCGCCAGTTCTTTCTCGTATCCCTTGAGGCGCTAGACAACGGAGTCCTAAACAAAATAGTTTCTGATTTCTGGAAGTTGATTTTCAACTTCCAGTCATCACAATATCGCTGAATCTTGTCGAAGTCACGCTGCAAGAGAATTTTGATGACCTCAACTGTTGGAGCTGTTCTGTACGCAATTAGATCGTCGGCGTACGCAATTGCCTGAGTTAGACTACCTATCAGATCGCTGGTGTAAATGCTGAAGAGAATCGGCGAGTTAACCGCTCCCTGCTGAAGACCATTGTTAATATTAAAAACTGTGGTAGAAGTTACATTGCCACTCTTGACAACAAACTTTCTACCATTTAGCATGTCATAAAGCATGTACAATAGCGGTTTACTTATACCAAGTCTGGCGAACTTTAGATAGAGACCCTCTAACCATACGGTGTCGAAGGCCTTCTCCAAATCAACCAGACAGGCACCCGTACACTGCTTTTTAGATTTGTTCCATTGGACATCAGAAACAAGTTTAGACGCGGCATGAATTGTGTCATGTCCCGTCTTAAAACCGAACTGATTATCCGGTATGATTTTGTTGTCCTCCGCCCACTTGAACAGAGCTCTATTAATAACCTTTTCAAATACTTTGCTGATACTCGGAAGAAGAATTATCGACCTAAGATTCGCCGGTTTGGAATTGGCCTTTCCCTTTTTAGGGAGAGGATGCACCACTGCTGTCTTCCACCGCACTGGATAATATGCATTATTCAGTGCGTTGTTAAACAGTGTGGTATATATGTCAACTGCTTCTTGAGGCAAATGTCGTAGTACAACGTTGGATATACCATCGACTCCTGCTGATTTCTTTTTCTTTAGTGAATCAAAGATGAGCTGGAGCTCAATCTTCGAAATTAACAGGGAACTGGTCCCATTTCGCTCGGCGATTATGGCGTTTGCCAAATGTTCATCATTAAACCCGGTAAAACCAAGGTTCTCAGATCGCCACTGCGTTATATCGTTCCGCAGGTAAAAGTGGTGAACCAGAGCTCTGCTCTCCAGGTCATGGTTCGGGCGAATGCTAGCATTCACCTTGTACACTTGCTGAAAAACAGCCCCCACCGCCTCCACCTTCTCCTGCGGATCTTCGATTATGAAGAGGTCATCGTCCAAGACGGCGTCATCTGGATCTATGCCCGCTGTCAAGAGTACGTCTCTGTTTTGTGTCGTCCTCTGGAGCTTAAGACACGGAAGGTCGTTTTGATCTTTTCTTCTGAATATCTTATTAATTTGCGGGAACATACTCGGGTCGGTAGCGTTCACGGCCCGAATTTTGTTGTCCCAAAACAAATTAATGGACAACCTATAATTTTCTTTGATCAATTGGTTGATGTTTTTTATGGACGACTTCAGTGTCCTTATCTCCAGATCTCGTGTGTCAGTAAACCGTCTGTACAAGCGTTTTAGTCTTGTCAGTAAGCCACTTTTTTGTCTGTGTAGTGCATCAATTGTCGCGTTACGGTACATGTCAGTTGCGTTACGTTCTTTGTATTTCGGTATTGTCCTATTCATTGTTCGTTGAATTATTTCGTCCATTTGTTCTAAGTATCTGTCAATTTCAGTATTTGTCAGGTTCCTGTCATTTGGTGGGGATATATCATTTGAACGTAATTCGCTCAACAAGAAGTTCGAGAAGCGTGGCCAGCGCACCTTACTGTAATTGTAAGTATGCACAGGTACATACTCCTCCAATTCCATAAGCTCGTTCGGAAGTTGTATTACGGCGGCGAGTCCGCAGTGGTCACTGTCGTACTCGATCGTTCTTAAACAATTTTTAGGCCGTTGGCCCACAGTGTCAGTAATTGTTAGTCTTGCGTCTTTCAACAATAGATCCAGATAGGCACCGCTTCTTGGAAACGATGGCCTGTCTGTAGCGAGAAGTTCAATGCGATACTCCAGGTTGTATCGACCCATCCAATTATACAGATGGTTACCACGAGGATTTTGTATTTGATTTCCCCAATCTATATGTTTGGCATTTAAATCACCAGCCAATATGTAGTAGTTTTCTTTCGAGCTTAATCTTAAGCATTCAAAAAGCTTTTCAAGCTCTGTTATAAACTGTGTGGGCTGAGGTGTTTCCGGTGCATAGGCAGCGATCACATACATTCGCTTCCCCTGTTGGAGATGAATGCATATGATGCATGCCTCTAACGTCCGAAATTTACGCACATCACTATTATATATTACCTTATGACTAATGCCTTTACGTATAAAGATTGCGACGCCCCCTCCTTGAGTGGAGTTGGGTCGGTCTCTCCTTACGATATTATAATTGTTGTTAGTCAATTTATGTTTCTGGTTAAGCTTAGTTTCGCTAGCCATAAACACATCTGGACTTATGTCTTTAAGCAATTGGAATAAATTCGCTCTACGTTCGGTCCTAATCAGTGAATTTACATTCACAGCTAGGATCTTAAAGGGCCTCTCCGGCAGCGCGCCCTTAACCTCTAAGTTGCGTTAAGCTCGGCAAAACAGAGTAGATATAATCCACCCTAGTCGCCTGCTCCCTGATCTGGTTTTGGAGGCCGTTCAACTGGCCCTGGATGGCCAGTAGAACGCCCATAATATCCGCCTGTGCCGCCGGCGCCTTAGGCACGGGGGCCTGTTGGGCGACCTTTGGTGTAGGCTGTACCGTGCTTCCCCTTCCTGACGCCATTTGGGCGTAAGAAATTTGGGGGTTGACGGGCGTTGTTGTAGGAGGGCGCACTGTTGGACGCTTTTCTACCACTGTTTGCTTTGCTGCTTTATTGTTTTTTATAAGCTGAAACGTCGGGCATCCCCGATAATTAGCGGGGTGTCCGGCGCCTCGGCAGAGTACACATTTAAGCTGGGTCCTATCTTCGACCCGTTCCTTTCCTAACTTGCATTCATCTGCATTGTGGTTCTCTCCACACTTAACGCAGCGTGACTGCATTTCGCAGTTTGCTGCGGCGTGGCCGAACTTTTGGCAGCGCATGCATTGAAGCATGTCGCCGCGCCTTTTTAATTTGTCCCAAGTTACAACCTGATAGTTGAGGACGGATATACTCCTCAAACTATCCAGTTTGCTGCTGGGTGAGAGTTGAACAAGGAAGAAGGGAAGTCTCCGCTTCTCCCGCCTAGCTCTAACTGTAGCGAACGGCTTGACCCCGATAAAGTCGAGATCGTCATTCGCTTGTTGGCGGAGTTCATTTAAGAGCACCTGTGGTTCCGTGCAGGAATCTATGCCCTTCAAAAGGACCGTTTGAAATTTTTCGGTTTTAGGGGTGAAACTAAAGAATTCGGTAGTGGTTTCTTTCAGTACCTCTTTAATTTTTTTGTGCTGTTCCAGTGTGAAGCACTGGATAGCATGCCTATCGTTATTTAATCTTTTAATAGTAAAATTATGACCTATGGTCAACTTACATAGATTTATGGTATCCTGTAACTCCATTTTATAAGTATTAATGGGTGGCACCTTTTCTTTTTTCATAATCGGCGGCTGTGGCTGCTGCTGCTGGGACTGACTTTTCTGCGGCTGTTGATTCTGCTGCTTTTGAATCTGCTGCTGCTGTTTTTCTTGCGGTTGTTTCTGGACTTGTGTCTGCTGCTGTTGCTGTTGTTGTTGTTGTTTTTGCCGTTGTTGTTTTGGCTGCTGCTGTGGCTGTTGTTTTTGTAATTGTTCTTTTTTCTGTTGTTGTTCTTGTTCGCCGAGTTCTTTTAGTTGTTTTGCTCGGCGCGCTTCTTGGCTGGCCTTAACTTTACTTTTCAACTCTTGGATTTCTGCCTCCATTGTTACAATTTTAGCGATCATTTTTTGTTCCTCGTCCTCCTCAGATGACGCCTCTGATGTGGAGAGGTTCACGAAGGCAGTACTATCGCCCGTCGTGAAGTGCCCTTCTCCTTCTTCAGACATATATGCTATACCCTCTTCGGGTGAAGTGTCTAACTCGGTTTGTCTTGCTGCCTCTGACGTCTCATCTATATCGGACGTATGCACCCCAGCTGGCAGCTTTGCTGAGGTGGCCGTGGATCTCCTTTTTACCAAATTTGGTGCGCACTTGATCCTCTTTCTGCGCTTTTGATTAGCATCGGATGATGTTGCCGTTGTTGTTATTGCTGTTGATGTTGTTGCTGCAGAATCACTGCTTGTAGTTGGAACATCTTTCGATGTTCCCTCAGCTGATGCCATCGCTGGCCTCATTGGCCCTAGGACACCTTTCGATGCCCCGGTGCTTAAACTCCTCCTCCTTTGTTGGTTTTCCCAACCAATAAAGTTAACTACTTCACGGTTGTGAAAAAAAGCTGATAAAGTTCTGATGCCCTCCTGGGAATCGAACTGGCGACCCTCGGATTCTCGGTCGGCCACTCTACCTCTGTGCTACTGCACCACTTATAAAATGTTGATTTAATTTGGAACTTAAGCTCACACACGAATTTTAATTGGAAAAACTGGGAAGCCGAAAACGTCTTAACACTTCCACAGTACGAGATCGACTGTCATTACACGCGGTTTAGGCATAGAACTAACAAAATACGATTGAGTAAGACGAGTATACCGATAAATATGACAATGAATTAAAAAAAATAATGGGAATTATAAGGGACATAAATAAATTAGACAAGGTAATTCTCTGCATTAGTTCAGCCGCCATCCCTGGAGATAAATCTGAAACAACAACCAGCTCTAGTCTCATAACATCGCGCCACATGTCTTTCCTATCCTTCTTTCTCTTCCTAACCTAACGCCCGCGCTGTGTTTAAATATTTAAAAGGTAGTATAATCCCTTGAGCGCCGGTAGATTATTATTAAAAAAAAATCTAAAATCACAAGTTTTTCGCCAACTTTCAATTTTCTTGTTGAATTTCGTGGACGTCTGACTGATTTCCTTCTCGATCTTTTTGTTTTTGAAACTTTTAAATTATTTCGTAGTTTATATACCATTTTTTGAATAGCTAGGAGCAAAAACAATCAACAAGGTATATTAGAGTGGCTACATTTTCCTTGAAAAAATATTTTTTTTTTATTTCCAAACAAATTTAAATATTAAAAAGCAGATTAGCTACGAAACCACATATTTTTAAGAACATTAAACAATAAATAAACAAAACAAATGATAAAAAAAATTGTTTGTTTTGTATTTGAGATGCCAAAATGACATTTCAATTTATCGTCTTCCATTGGAAAATTCCAACCAAACAAAATGAAATATTTAAGTTATCCCTCGACTTGCAGAAACACATTTTTCCTATGAGGCGATAAGTGAGGAAGAGAGCGTTTGATTTTTTAACGATACGAAAAGTTATCGCCTGAGTTGCAGAACAGGGGCGATGGTATCTGCTATACTAGTTTTTGTACCAAAAATTGTAAGTCTTATTTATCTCGAAAGCAGCTTTAACGATTGTGAATTCTGATTGTGGGTTTAAATGAGATAGTAAATACCTGCATGCCAAATCCACTGTGCCAACAAATAATTCTTTCCTATCTTGCTACGAGTATTACTTCTAACTAGTACCGTGCAATTCAGGTTGCATTTAAAAGACCTTAGGTCTTAAATGCATATTTATTTATTTTTTTATTTTATTTTATTTTATTTATTTATTCAATTCATTTATCAGCTGTACATGGAAGATTACTCATAGAATTAGTACAGTTTTGTGGTGGTATAATTACAAAGACTTAATAAGTTTCGACAATAGGAGTTACTAGCTAACAAAAATACTTTGAGAGGACTTTTCAATAATCATTGTTAAGATAAGAATGGACTGAAATAAGGAAATCTCTATGTTCAAATATAAGTCTAATATTTAGAAAGTGGAATATTATTCCACAGGGATATAGAATGAACGAAAAACTGCCTGGAGGAAGTTAAGCAAGTAAAAGTATGCGGTATAATTGTTAAATTACGTGTAGATCGCGAAAATTTTATGTTTTCATACAAATACTCGGGATTCTTCGATAGAATAAGCTTGACGAGGAGGGTTAACGTTCGGAATTTCAAAAATACTTCAAGTGTGGAACCTAGTATACGCCTGGCATATACAGATACGTGGTCATACCTGCATAGGTTGAAAATAAATCGCACTGCGGCATTAAAGGCTACTTTGATTTTCCGCTGTGACTCAGCATCCGAGTTTGAAAAAATTTCACATCCATAAGATATACTTGGCACTATAAGTGCTTTAACTATGTTCATTTTGATTTGTGTTGGTAAATAGCCCCTACTGATTGAAAGACTTCGTAAGGAGCGATAAATGTTTGGCACAATATGGTTGATATGATCGTTCCAAGTCATGCTGCTGTTGAATATAATGCCAAGGTTTTTAATTTTGCTCACTAATTCTATGGAAGAGTTATTAATGATGATGGGAGGAAAACTATCGAAGACTGGTCCTCGTCTGAAGATAGGGATATTTTTGGACATTGAAGGGTTAATGAGAAGTTTATTTTCGAGAGACCATGCAGCAATGGCAGCTAAGTCTGTGTTTAATCTTCTTACAGCGTCATCAATTTGGCTTTTTTCAAAACTTATGTATAACTGACCGTCATCGGCATATATAATTGATATCTACAATGTAATAAACATGGAAAAAAGCAGAGGACCGAGCAATGACCCTTGAGGAACACGTTTACTGAGATTCAAAAATATAGTTACAAATTGTTATTATTATTATTTTATTATTATTATTATTACTATTATTATTATTATTATACGAAAAAAAAACTGCACTACATTTTTGGGCAAGACGGTTTCAAGTCTGGTATTCAAAAAATAAATGCTGGTATGCCCAGGGCTCCGTGTTGTCTCCGATCGTTTTTGTCATTTTTATTAATGATCTCTTATCTGGAACTTCTAATCCACTTAATTGTTTTGCTGACGATAGTACTCTCAGCTTTTCATATTAGTTTTCAGATGTACCTCCTTGTGCTTCGGATGTGCAACTGGAACGGCAGCGTATGATAAGCTCATTAAATTCTGATCTTGACAGCATAGTCCAATGGGGAATAAAAAACCGCGTAGAATTTAATGCTTCAAAAACTCAGTGCTGTCTTCTGTCGTTAAACAGAACCCACCCCCATGCCGCTATCCATGAGCGGCACTTGCATTGAAGAAACCGATCAGCTTTCAGTCGTCGGCATGTGCATCACACACCACCTCTTGTGGAATGAACACATATTATTAGATGTCGCCATAAACTCTGCAAAGTGTTTGAGCTTTCTTCGAAGATGAAAGAAATTCTTTTCCCCGTCTGATATGGTTGTTATCTATAAGGCTTCCATTCGTCCAAAGTTGGATTATAACTCCCAAAACTCATTTGATCTCTTAGATATAATTGTAAATAGAATGGAACAGTGTTTATAAAAATAGCGATAAAATAGTGAGAGACATATAACATTTCGACGATGTTCTAGAGATGTAAATGTTTCCACTATAGTTCTATCGCCAATCATTCTTAGAGCTCTATTTTGAAGTCTGTCCAAAAGATTCAAATGAGTTTTGGGAGCTTCTCCCCAAATGTGCGAGTTATACTCCAGCTTTGGACGAATGAAGGCCTTATAGATTACAGCCAGATCAGACGGGGAGAAGAATTTATTGCACCTTCGAAGAAAGCCCAAACACTTTGCAGCGTTTTTGGCGACATCAAATATGTGTTCATTCCACAAAAGGTGGTCTGTGATGCACATGCCGAGGACTGAAAGCTGATCGGTTTCTTCAATGCTAGTGCCGCTCATGGATAGCGGCATGGGGGGGTGGGTTCTGCTTTAACGACAGACGACAGCACTGAGTTTTTGAAGCATTAAATTCTACACGGTTTTTAATTCCCCATTGGACAATGCTGTCAAGATCAGAATTTAATGAGCTTATCATACGCTGCCGTTCCAGTTGCACATCCGAAAAACAAGGAGGTGCATCTAAAAACGAATATGAAAAGCTGAGAGTACTATCGTCAGCAAAACAATTAAGTGGATTAGAAGTTACAGATAAGAGATCATTAATAAAAATGAGAAAGAGGGTCGGAGACAATACGGAGCCCTGGGGCACACCAGCATTTATTTTGTGAATATCAGACTTGAAACCGTGCAATACAACTTGTATTGAACGGTCCGAAAGGTAATTTCTAATCCAACGAAAAAGACATTCATCGATACCAAATGCACGCATTTTCGATAGGAGAGCTTGATGCCAAACTCTATCAAATGCTTTTGAAATATCAAGCGCAATAATCTTACTTTCTCCAAAACGATGTAAAGATTTGTGCCACTGTTCGGTGAGATATACCATCAGATCACCAGTGGACCTATTGCTACGAAAGCCATACTGCCGGTCATTAAGGAGCTTTCGTTCTTCAAGATATGTCTTGAGCTGATAATTAATCAGCGATTCCATGACCTTGGAAAGAAGGGACGTAAGTGCAATTGGACGGTAATTAGATGGTGAACAAGATGCGCCTTTTTTAGGGACAGGCTGGACAAATGCTGTTTTCCATCCACTCGGAAAGAGATTTGTAGAGTAGGACAGATAGAAAAGCTTACGCAGTGTTTTTGCCAGCGTTGAAGAACACCTCTTCAGAACGATGGGAGGGATACTATCCGGGCCAGCGGATTTGTTTATGTCAAGATCTTTGAGGACTCTAGAAACTGCACGAGTGCGAAAGAATATTCGTCCCATAAAATCGTTTACGCTCTCAAGTACTGGAGGAGTAATAACACTTTCTGACACCGTCGAATTAACAGCGAACTGCGCTGCAAGCAAATTGGCTTTTTCGCGAGAACTGACAAAAGGGGTGTCGTTAAAGACGAGCGTTGGAATCGAAGAAGAAGTTGAATTTCGAATAGTTTTTACAAATGACCAAAAATTCTCACTACCTTTGGGACATTGTAGTATTTTTTGCCTTAATTTTGGGTCATGCAAAAATTTGGTTCTACGAATGTGAACGTTGCAAGTCTTTCTAGCTTGTTGAAACTTTTTCCGGTATTCCTCAGTGGGGTTGGCTTTATAATTCCGGAAACTGTTTTCTTTAGCCCAAATAACCTCTTTACAGCTTGAATCAAACCATGCATTCTCCTTCGGTTTGATAGATTTCACCCTATTCGGGATAAAATTTCTCATTCCGTAAAGGATTAAATTTGTTATCATATCTGCGCTGGAGTCTATGTCACTACCGAGGAAGCATAATGACCAGTTAAAGTTTCTGAAGAAATTATTGAGACCGTCCCAGTTGGCTTTCCCATATTGCCAAACGGTTCTCATACGTGGTTTTTCTTTAACTGATTGTTGTTGGCATGAGAAATTTGCAGATACGACACAATGGTCTGATGTACCTAGAGGCGATAATACATTTAGCGTGTATTTATTAGGGTCAGATGTAAGGAACTATTCTAGAGTGTCTGCGGTTTGATCTGCAACGTCAGGTATTCGGGTTGGCTCGTCAACAATCTGAGTCAGTTGGTTTAACTCAGCAAAGACCTCAACATACCTTCCTTCGGGTGTTGTCTGGCTCGAAAAGCGGAGCCAACTAGAATTGTGTACATTGAAATCGCCCGCAATGACGATTTCAGTGTGAGGATAATGGGAAACAATTCTTTGAATGGAGTCGGACAAAGCATCAAATTCGTTAAAAGTTGAAACTCTATCCAAATTTGGGCTCCGATAAATAAAACATGTGTGTATGATGTGCTTATTTACCGTGAACTTTAACCACATGAAATTAAAATTTGTGTTTGAGCACAAGCCATATTGTGGTTGGAGTTGGTACGCTACATCATTTCTTACGTATACGGCGAGACCATGCTGGGAAAAGAATAATGGCACTAAGTTGTACCCAAACAGACTATAATGGATGTTTGATCTATATTCCAATTCGAACTTTTCAATAACAAATTGTCACTAGTGTTATGCCTAAGTGACAATTTATATTGATCCGCCCCTGGTTAAATAGAAAAAAACAAACAGTAATCCATCTGACGTTATACTAACCTAATCATTGCATGCACTATGTGATAAGCTCCACACAGAACCTACAATGATCAAGCTAATACAACTGCGCGAAGTGACAAGGAAAAGGAGGAGGAAATATTTACCGCACGTTATGCTTATTTGTGTTGTTTTATTTTTTGGTTATTATTATATTTGAACACTGAATTATTATTATGGGAAGGGCGCGTTGTTATTGATTATTTTTTTACTGTTCTTATTATTGTATTGTTATGGGCTTTTATTTTTTAATTTATTTTGATTTTGGGGGTTTTGTAAGAATAAAACAAAAACAGGTAGCACAACACAAGATAGTTTTTTCTTTTTTTTTTTCTTTCTATTTTTTCACTTTATCGATCACTTTCGCGCATCGATGTGCAGCCGATGGTATGCTGATCGGTACTCATAGTAAAATGTTAAGCCCTTAACAATTTTGAGCCAATGTTTTTTTTTTTTTTAACAACAAAATATACCACGAGAGAATATTATTTTTAACCGTTATTAATTTTCAGTCCTTTGGGGCCAAAATGTTCCAATATTTATAAGACGGAGAGTGCGGTACAGCGTTGTTGCCATGCTGATAAGGACGTAAAGACATCACAACCACAACTTTAGGTACGGCAGTATAATATTCTTGGTTGAACGCAGGCATAACATAACAGCCAAACATTCCACCAACACAAACACAATACACTCTTGTTTCTAGAGGAGAACTTAGTACGATGCCGATGACAACAATCATCATGCATAGCATCAGCTGTCATAACAATTGTGGAATTGCAAATCCCTAAGAAGATTCCATTATAATCCTTTGCCATGGAGTAGAAATGCAGACACCTTCCGTTAGACAATAATGCGAATAAATGCAAATTTCCATATTGCAACTCCTTCCTCCATTACTCGCACCCACAACCCACAGAGCAGTCAGGTGTTTTGTTTCGCATTTCGCAAACTCTGGAATCTATTTACGCACATGGATGTTCTATGTGACATGGTTGGTTATGGGCGGGCGCGGGCGCGAGCGCCTCGACACCAAACTAAGTGTTCGACGAGAAAGGACATTCCTTTTGGGGTTGAGACTGAGACATATTGGTGTTTTGTTATGACACAGCCCGACTTCTTGAAGCACATTGAGGTAACATCTGCAGAGAGTGTGTTATTTGCATGTTAAGTGTACTGAATGCGATTGTGCATAAAAGCAATTATGTGAACTTTTAATTGGAATCCTTTGGCAAACTCCATATTTTTGTATGCTATATACCTACCATATATGATGATACTGCACTGCGAACAACTATATGCAATGTGCATGCCTGACAACGCGGAAGCTGAGGAGGCCAACGCAATTGTGATAAAAATGTGTTGAACTATATGGTGGTTCAGGTTGTGTACTGTGCTTGCGAACGACGGCAATGTGGCGTGCGGCTTAAAAGTTTCCGAGTGAAACCACTCATAAGTAGGTAACTGGGTTTAAGGCACTGTAACTATAGGAACATATTCAAGTGGAGCAACTCTATTCCCTTATAAACTCTATGGCGCCCGGGACAACGCACCCCTCCCTCCATGATGGCTAAGCACACAGTACGAAGATGACATGAATATTCCGATGAGAACGCAAAATGAGGGAGTTATTTAGTGGTTTTTACTTCGAGCACTGGATTATTTTGGAAAACAGGAGCATTTGGTTGGATTTTTATACATCAAAAGTCCACCAATTTTTTGCTCGGATAATTTTTAATGTTGGTTTGTTTTTGTTTATAAAACCGATTATGTACTTGTTTGAAGAATAATCATATGCTACCAATTAAAGTACCAACAAATTGGAATAAAATTATGTAATAGCTGAGTTTAAAAGTTAACAATTTGAGTGACGGGGGTGTCAATGGCGCAGTGGATTAAGTGCTTGATTGCTAACTAGGACGTGTGGGTTCGTTCCTCACGCTAGGCGCATTCTTTTCTATACCTCCAATTTTAATTGGATGCCGCACATGGGTTAAAATGATACAGTCAATACCTGGTTCTCAAATCCACTCTGCCAAACTAGTGCCGTGCAATTCAGGTTGCATTTAAAAGACCTTAGGTGTTACAGGCATATAGTTAAATTTAAAAAAAAAAAACTCGTTTTGTGAACAATTGAGTTAATTTTAAATTAAGTATCTGCTAACTTTCGCACTAGTAGGTACTAATAATTTTTTATATCCTTTAAGGTTTCCTCCACATGGAGATATTTTATTTCATATGCACAAAACTTAACAAAAGATTTCCAATGCAGGCGCTCTATTTCATGTTAAAGGTCAATGTTATAGGACTCTGCTTCTTAGATTTTGTCTCAACGCAAAAAACCTAACATGGAAATTCACAGATAGTGCTATTTCAATCTGACTGAAAATTACATTTAACGTAATTTTTGTTGTCTTCTCATAACTGCAGTCCTATCATCCGAATTTTTTTTTTTATTAATTTGCGTTAAAATAATTAAAGCTTAGTAAACAATGTACGAAAACAAATAATTTTGCTATCAGCTTAAGTTTTCTGTGTGAATATACACATTCATGCCTCATAGCGGTGCGATAAAAAATTAGTAGTTGTGTTAAGAATCTAGTATAGTTTTAACATAAAAGTTTAGTATAGTACAACATTACAATCTAGATTATGTCATTTTTTCTTGTCATTCTTATCTTATAATGTTCTCTTTCCTTATGAACATTCTCTTAACACTATTCCTTGTGAATCAACGCACTTTAGAAACTAATCAGTTAAAATAAAAGTAATCTTCTAAATTATTTAAAGAATTTCTTTTGATTTCAATCGCACATCTTGTTATATTTTTTTCGGGCAAAAATAGCTAGCACCTCTAATCTACCTTAGCATTGATGTTGTTAGCTGGTGAACAAATAACAATATATGAAACAAAAAAATCAAAAATCGTTGGAGCGGTTTTTAAAAATTATTTTCTTATATATAAAATTTTAAAAACATTTTTCGAAAAAAAATTTCAAACGCCATTTTCAATATATTATAAATATACATATAAACTTCACATTTCAAAATAATTCAGTGACTGGTTATTGAAAAATCGATTTTTCAAAAAAAAAAAATTATTTAATTTCTTAAAAATCAAAAAAACTTTGATTTTAAAAATTTGAGTATGGAGTTTTATTAACACTTTTAGGGAGCATGTGCATTAAGTAAATAATTTTAATCGGTCTATCCAATAGTGAGAAGGTCGAAAATATGAAAAGTACGCAAAATAAAAAATGTTTACACCTAAAAGTTTTTAACTATACAAGATAATCTAAAAAAAACTCCCAAGTACGAAGTTTCGAAAAAAGCCATCAAATGGCTTTCGAAATTTTGATTTTCCAAAAAAAAAATTTTTTTGAAATATGTTTGCTTACATTAGTGTTTAAACTTTATAGGAGCATCTGCATGAGAAATTTTAAAAAAATTAAGTCAACCCATTTTCAGAAAATCGAAAACCAAAAACCAAAAACACAGTACTACTAGAGGTACCAATAAAACTAACAATTTGTTGCCAAAAAAAAAATTACCAAAATGTAACTTTTCCCTTAATTAATGAAGTAATTTCTTTTTATAAAAATCTTTGGAGCCGGTTTTGAGAAAAAATAAGATTTTCGTTTGAGCTACTGTTATTAATTTGTTATCTTAAAATAAAATGAAAAAACGTGTGGGCATAGAAAAAAAAAACAAAATGTACCAAGTCTTAAGCAAATCTATCCAACCCTTTAGGCTGTAGACTCGAGAACAGACAGCCAGACAGACATACAGATGGACAGAATTTTAAAACCATCTTTTTTCGTCTTCGCTATCAACCTAATGTTATGTTTTATTGTTATCCCAAAACTTTTTTTTTTCGACGAATGCATAACTTGCCTTATAGTAATCGCAAGTAAAAATAGTGAGATATTTGAAAATATGAAAAGCGGTTCTATGGAAAGTACCATTAATAAGAACGCAAATTGCAATAATTTTAAAATGCACTAATTTAAGTACACACATTTTTTATCAAAATGCTTGGAGATATTTTTGAGAACATTTTTTTCTGAACGGGTTCTTAACATTTATACATATGGTGGGTGCCGTTGCTCTTTAATTATTTATGGAAATGTTTTTTTTCGAATATTTTCGAAAAAGTACAACAAACAAATTACCAAATACCTAGTTTCGAATCATATTCGAAATATACAGTTTTAAAGAAAAAAAACTATTATTTTTTTTATTAACTTGAATAATTTTCTTTTTTAAAAATTTTGGTTTAACATTTATTGCACTTTTTTAGAAATACAAACAATTTTTTTTCCAGAAATTCGACAACCAAGAAAATGGTTCTCCTAGAAATTTTTTTTACTTATATTTTCGGTACCTCTACGTTTCTACACCCCTCAATCAGTCTGTTAAAATGACGAAACAACCAAAACGAGGAATGGAATAAGTCTGGTTTTACATGCGTTCGCCTTTCGGTTTCAAGAATGATTTTACACGAATGCGATTTATCAAAAAAAAAAATGAAAATTCTTTTAGCCGTTTTCGAGAAATAAATGTTTTTCTAAACGGTTTTTCAACTTTTGTATGGGTTGGTTTTATGTTAGGAATATAGTTTTTTTTCTAAATATTCAACATAATGTAAAAAAACAACAAAGTTTTGAAAAAAAATCAATTGAGTCGTTTTCGAAATTTTGAGTCTTCAAAAAAAGTTTTTTTTTATTTCAAAAAAAAAAAAAAGTTTGAAAAATTTAGGTTTACATTACAGTTTAAACTTTATAGGAGCGCCTCCATTAAAATTTTGGAAAAATCAAATGAACCATTTTCCAGAAAATTAAAAACAAAGAATAGCGATTTAAAAAAAAAAAAAAAATTAAAAGAATTTAATGAACAGATTTTTGAAGTAAAACTTCTTTTGTGGAGTTGGGGGCAACAAATGTCAATGGAGCTGTCAAACCGACCAACAATATAATATGTGGTATAACGTGTATATATTATATACGATATGACCATACGATATGACCATACGATATGACATACGACAAATTGTTATTGCTGGAAGTAATATTTTCAGATATTTTGAATTTTTTTGTTCGTTTTGTGGATTTACATGATTTTCATAGATGACTGCAGATATGTATGTATCTGCATTGCTTGTATTCGCTGAGGATTTTTTTTTGTTGGTAAATGTTGTTGATTATCATTAACTGTGGGTATGTACATAAGTTGCGTTTATTCAACGAGAAATTATTTTTTTTTTGTTGCTTTGTTTTTTTGTATTCTATTTTTTTTGCGGGTTCGTTGCGGATTCGCATAGATTAATTTATTAGGTATACGCATTGTGTGTATTCCACATGAATTTCAATGTTGGTTCGTTTTGTTGTTGAGATTAGAATAACGCATATTGTATGTATTTGACGTCGATTTTTGTGTTTGTTTTGTTGATATATAATATAATATAGATGTTCAATTAATGTGTGTAATATATAATTCGATGGTCTCGTTGTCAGTTCTTCAGTGTGTCTACTTCGTAGATTTACAGTATTATGTATGTAGTATAAAATTGTTGATCCATGAATTAAAGTTCGAACTACCCGATGATGAACTTTATATAATATGAAGATAGGTTCCTTATGGGTTATGTATATTTATGCAAGTACGGAGCTGGTATCAAAAAATAATGTCATCTTCGTTGTTCTTTGACCGATTTCCATAAAATTGAAAAACATAATATGTAGTTGTATGGTGTGGCTGACTTAGAATTACGAAAGAAAAAAGTGTTTCAAATTAGGGAAGTTTTACTTCTGGCGCATGTACGTTGCAAAAAATTAGATTTAACTTTTTGGCATGTACCGTTATTTTTCGCCTTAAAAAAATGAAAAAAAAAGTATGGGCATATTGATGAAACAACAATATGTAAGAAGTTTGAAGTAAATCCATATAACATTTTAGACTGTAGACTCTAGGATAGACTTACAGGTAGACAGAATTGCCGGACTAACTACTTGGTGTTCTCCATCATAGGAATATTAACTTTGATTAAAGGCTCGAGTTCGATTTTTGTACGAATTCATAACATGCCCTATAATACATACCTATATCGCAAATAAAAATATACCTAAACTATTATAGAATTGGTAATGTGGTTGTGCATTAGGTACTTAATAAGCTTTATCTGTGTTCAATCCAGCACCAGTGACACAAAGTTTTTCTTATTTAAATGAATTATTATCATTACAAGTATGGTACTCGTTAAAATATCAATAACTCCAGCCTAAAGGTGGTAAGAAGCAGCACCCTCAAAATGTTGTCGTTTCATTCAAACCTTCAATCATAATTTTTACTTTGAAATAAATTGTTATTTTTTTATTTAAGCATAATTTATAAGTCCTTGTGGTAATAACGCAAATTAAATGTGCGGCAAGATACACACTCTATCTATACTCGAATTCATTATTCACCTCGAGTGTCATAAAAAAAAACTGCGATACTAATAAATCTAATATACTCGCACTTTTGCTTGCATTATACAAAAGGAAATAAAGTACCATACTTCAAGCTATAAACTTCGAAGACCTCAAGAGGGAAGGAAAAACGTCATAAAACGGTAATAAATATTTTGTTTATTTTTTTCTTTGACATAATTTACAAAAGAGGGAGTGTGACTGGTAGTGGGAGTGAGATAGGGAAGATTTAAGGTTATTTGTTGTTTTACTGGCGGTTGTCTTTCTCTTTGGTTTAGGTATGTCAAACGCAATAATTGGCATAATTCACAATAATGTGTGTATTGTATTTTTTTATTTGCAATCGCTTTTTTTAAGCAGATTGCAAATACAGTGGTTATTTAAAGTTTACATACACTGCCAATCATTTCAGTGTGCGTGATGTTAGAAGATTAGCTTGCGCCAGCAATTGTGCCCTCTCCAACAATTTACTACCAAACCGGCATAGCTATAAGGTGGAATTTAGTAGATAATTCTCTGCGATGATTTTCCTTACAGGTGACAATGCCTTGGAAAAACCTTGTTTTTCTTTAAACTGTTTGAAGACATAAAGCATTCCACATTCGTGTAGGGGAACTAAAAAGGGAATCTCTATACTTGACATTACGTCCGAAGGCTCAAGGGGAAACAGATGAGCATTCATAGCAGATCGAATATTACGGTTGAATTGATTAAGTGGGATGGGGGGCGTTGCAACTGGCTTTTTCATAAGAGCACTGTCTATTAAATTACGTATAGATCTATGAAAGGCATGAAACATTGCGGCGGTATTCAATGGAAGCAATTTTTTTGGATTCTATTTAGCAGACTTAATTGTCTTATTTGAACTCGTGCCTATACATGATAATTGTACTCAAGCTTTGGACGAATTTAGGATTTATAGATTATAGCCAGATCAAAAGCGAAAAAAAATATTTCTTGCATCGTCTCAGAAAACTCAAACACATTACTGCGTTTTCGGCCACATCGAGTATTTGGTCAAGGTCATTCCACAAAAGTGGTCGGTGATGCACATACCAAGATCTGAAAGGTGATCGGTTTCCTCGATGCAAGCGCCGCTTATAGATAACCACATTGGGGGAGGGTAAGTTCAAGTTCCACATCAGAAGGACATGGGTGTGAATCTAAAAACGAATATAAAAAGGTGAGGGTCGTCAGCAAAACAGTATATTGGATTAGATATTTCAGACATATCTGCACTTTATGGAAGCGTAGAATTAGTAGCAAACTGTTTTGCTATACTATGTCCAACAAAAATAGTAAGTACAGGGAAGATAGGGCATTTGCATCTCACTCTGGTTGCATTGGCTTGCATAAACTTATCTCATGTTAAAGCTGTCATATAGGGTTTCTGTACTTATTGTTATAAATGGCCGCAAATATGAGAGAAATGTGTGTATGGGTTACCATACCTGCTTATTTAAAGCAATTTCAATTAAATTAAAAGAAAAAACTATTTAACGTTTTCCACGCCTCCAAGTGAGCAGTAAGCCAATAGATTTATGTGTATCCGCGGAAACATTAAAAGTTACATAATATCGCTTTACTATTTATTTAACTCAATTTTACTTCACTATTCAACAAACGCAATATCAATTACCTATTCACGGTTCGTAAAACAAAATTTCATTAAATAAAACTTTTGTAATGAATATCCATGTAATTTTTCGATACTTTGCACAAATTACTTTTTCTGCAAAAACACCGAAAGCGAAAAAACGGAAAAAAATCAAAGCGACAACACTTCTCCTTCTCACCTTATTTCCCTTTCACACAGGGAAACCAGTTGCTGGAGATTTTTTTGACGTTTTCCTTTAATTGCCTTGTAGCTTTCACATGAAGAAACTGGCACCGAGAAACTGAGGAGGAAACTGGGAAGATTTTGTTGGGCTAATTGGAATGCAAAGCAAAACGTCAAAAAAATCTCTTCAAATCGTTGACCGGGGAGATTTTTTTCATTCCCCTTACTTCTTGCCCTTCTCGCCTACACACTCCCAGTGGCCGGCAACTCAGTTTCCTTGTGTGAAAGGGGAATAACTAAATTTTGTCCTCAAAAGCTTAAAAACAGAAAGCTCTTAAGTAAGAAAAAAAAACCCTGAAAACGCTCTTTTGTATTGCTTTCAATGGGTATTGGTAACTCTGTTGAAATGTATACTTTTTCAACTTATACAGAGAAGGTTGAAACGAGTAGATGATCAGTATGCTTTGTAGAGATGGCGGTTATTCAACATTAACCGGTTTTCGGTTTTTCCAGTTATTTTTCCCCCCGGCTTAGCCGGACGGTTTTAACCGAACAAAAATTCCGGTTAATAACCGGTTTTCGGTTTTATATACAAAAATTGTGAGTATTTTTATTTGCTTAAAAAACGATCATGTCAAATAAAATATATCTACATACGCCCATGTACATATGTATATAAGCTTATTTCCAAAAAAAATAAATACTATTATTTTCGAAAAAACTACACTTCGTGAAATACTCCCATACAAACGAAAATTTGCAGATGCGACAACATTATTTCATATTACATAAAGTTTAAATTTTTCGGAACTTACCGCGTTAAATGTTAGAAATATTTTCAATTTCTTTTTCCCGACGTTTCGAAGAAATTTCAAACTTCGTGGTCACGGGATGAGTTAATAATTTTATTTTAAATAATAAATTATGTTCAAGTTCACAAACGTTAACCAGTCAACAACAACCGTATCGCAATGAGATGAAATCAGCTGACATATAGGAATGTAAATATACTCGTAAACCGTCTGTATATTTCATGGAAGGCAAGCCAAGATGATAGGATGGAAACTTTTTCAAAAGTTTCCTACCTTAAAACAGTGTAGGTTTCGTAATCAAACAACTCAATTTTTCGGAAGTGTATGTAGTTCAAAATGAGTTCACCTCCCTACCACTATAATTTCTCTATAAAAGAAAAGTAAACAGGGGTGAATAATGTTGCAGGTAACACAAATGCATGTTTTATGAAACAAAGACATTTTTTTGCAAGACATTTTATATTTCTGTGGTGATAAAAGTGTCAATCTAAATAACCGGTTTTTTCAGTCGGTTATTGGATTTCTGAAAAATCACTGGTTAAACAGAGTCAAACAAGTCTCCAGTGAAAACCGGTTAACCGAAACAAAATAACCGGCTTCGGTTTTAACCGGCCGGTTTTTCCCATCCCTAATGCTTTGGGCATGCATTATGCAATGAGGACAGTCATGGTGGGATGTACGGTATTTTGCAGGAAATTACCACAACCATTTTTTGTAAGTTGGTAAGTGAGTAAAATATTTTTCAGTGGTAGTTTTTTTCAATTCTGTGTGGTAACAGTAAACACAGGCACCACTGGTTTGAAAAAAGCTCGCCCATAAGCCCTGTACTGTATTGTTATACGAAACGAGAGTTGAGACCAACACAACGAGGAGGTGGAATTTCTTACGTTTTTTATAAATGACCAAAAATTTGTACTACCTTTGGGACATTGTATAGTATTTTTTACTTAAATTTTGCTCATTTAAAAATTTTGTTCGTTGAATATGAGCTTTACGTACATACTCGTATATAATATTTTAATTGAATATATTAATTTTGTACACCACTGTGATGAATTTGAAATACTGATTGATCGTAAAGTGAATGTTGTCAAAAAAAAGCTTGATGTCGAAATCAAGACCCAACCAATAACAGTGCCTATGACGATTGCTGCATAAAATTTATTATTCTCCTTTTTTATGGATCCACACGTTTTTAAGTTTTTATTTTCTCGACTCGAAAATCAATATATTGGAAGAGTTAACAAAGGAAATAGGATTTTTATTCTCATGGTAATATTTCTTGCAAATGAATATCTAATCCACATGCTTGTGAAAATATAAACAAAATATGTTGTTTATGTTAATGTGAGATTTAGATTTGATATGCATTTGATATTCATTATATTTGTTTTTTTTTTTGTGCCTTTTGGTAAATCATCATAACCATCATTTAGTAAATTCAGTGTTGAACAATCGTTTCTTTTGGTTTCTTACAACTTATATTTTATAATCGAAATAAAAATCGACTGAAATTTTTTTAAATCTAGTTGACTCAACACGGAATTATGCATTCATTTTTCGCCAATATAATTATTTGCAATTTAAGCCTATTTTATACATCCATGCAAAGAAAAATTAAAATCTGAGTGAAATGCCAAAAACTTCACAGCGAAAATAGAAAAATTAAAATCATTGTGGAACGTATGTATTTATTTTTACTATTTATAAGGCCAGTTATGTATTCGTAAAAAAAACATTTTTTTTTTCTAACAATCAAACATGACATTACGATCATAGAGAACACCAAAAAAGTGGATTCCCCAATCCAGTCTGTCTGTCTGTCCTCGAGTCTACTGCCTAAACGGTTGGATAGATTTGCGTCAAACTTGATACATATTGTTCGGCAATATGCCCACACGTTTTTTTTTCATTTTTTTAAGACGACAAATAACAGTAGCTCCCATACATTTTTTTTGGCAAAAAAACAAAAATCTTATTTTTCTCAAAAACGGCTCCAACAATCTTTGTAAAAAAAATCAGTTCAGGGCACGAGTACGATAACTTTGGCGCCAAGATACAATAACGGTTTTTGGTAGAGGCGCTTAATACAAGCATTTTTTACTATGGGAGGGGGGGGTCTATCTCCCCTCGTTTAGGCGGGAGGGGCAATTTAATAAAAATTTACTTAAAATCTTTAAAAAAATATTAAAAAAGAACGGCAACACTTACCGTTATAAATTATACCTTTTTCAAAAGTCAGAACTCTAAAATTTATAATAAATTTTAAGTAAAGTTGTTTCAGTCAATAGTTTTTGAAATAATTGACTTCAAACTCAAAATTTATGCAAAAAAAGTTAAAAAAATCACTTTGAGTATTATTTTTCTCATGATTATAAAGACTAATAAAGAAGTAATTGATGTAGTTAACTGTTCCAATTATTTTTTAATCAAACACTGAAAACTATTCGTTTCTATGTTTTCTAGTTTTTGAGAAAATTGAAAAACAAAAAAAAATAATTTTGTATCAGATGGGTGCAAAAGTTTCTTTTGCATGTAAAGAATCTGGATTAAAAAAAATAATTGATATTATATACATAAACGTATGTACATATGTCATGTCCATTTCAATCTCTTTTTTCTAAATATCCGGTTAGGTACTTGGCCAAAACTTAAACATTTAATATATTTGAGCATGAAAATTTATTGCATTATAAAAAAATTTGCATTACCTTTACGACAACACAACGGCAGCAAATTCTCATAGTTTCTTAATATGCACATATGTTTGTGTCATACATAGATATGCATATAACTATGTACACACATATAATGCAGCCACAGTAAAAAGAATGTATATAGTTAATTCATAAAAAACAAGACCAAGCATTCGATGTCTGTACCGTTATTTTTATACAGGTTTGGTGCAGGTTATTGTTTACCAAAGCCATTCTTCATTTAACGTTTGAAAGAGTAGTGTTTCCTTTTTAAGAATGGCGGCTAAGCATCCACTTCTTCACCCAAAATTAAATAATTTTTCGATTTTTTGTTGGTTTGGGGATTTGGTGTCAACAAACGAAAAAAGTATCCCGTTTTTAGAAGAAATCGGGTTAATTCCCTCCAAAACGTCAACTCCACCTCTGTGTTGTGATATTTTAATGACCGTGGAAAATTCAAAAAGTGCAAAGTTCGGTTGGTAAATAACCGCATTAACTGTAATAAAATCACAAAGGTATATATGAAATTTACGATGCAAACAGTGAGATGCCTAAGGGGGGGCATGCTGCCCCCCTGCAACCCCCCTGCTTGGGCTCACTATAGGCTTTGGGGAGGGTGAAAATTTGATTATATGCAAAGTTTCTTTAAAATTAAAGAATCTTTTGGGTTTAAGGAACAAGTATAGTTTTACTATTTTTCAATTACATATCTTAAAAACTAGAAGACATAAAAAGAAGTAGTTTTCTGTGTTTAATAAAAAAATAATTGGAGCAGTTAACTACATCAATTATTTTTTTTATCGATATCCATAATCATGAGAAAAATAATATTCAAAGTGATTTTTGTAACTTTTTTTTCATAAATTTTGACTTTGAAGTCAATTATTTCAAAAACTATTGACTGAAACAACTTTACTTAAAATTTATTATAAATTGTAGAGTTTTGACTTTTGAAAAAGGTATAATTTTTAACGGTAAGTGTTGCCGTTCTTTTTTAATATTTTTTTAAAGATTTTAAGTAAATTTTTAAAAAATTGCCCCTCCCACCTAAACGAGGGGAGATAGACCCCCCCCTCCCATAGTAAAAAATGCTTGTATTAAGCCCCTCTACCAAAAAGCGTTATTATATCTTGGCGCCAAAGTTATCGTACTCTCCCCCAGTTCAGTTTTGATAATTTTTGTTTTGGAAAAAAATTGTTATTTTTGGTACCTCTAGTACAACCATTTTTTTTGGTTTTCGATTTTCTCGGAAACGGTTAATCTGATTTTTTTGAAATTTTTTACACAGAAGCTCCTAGAAAATTTAAACACTATTAAAGACCAACATTTTTCAAAAAAAAAATTTTTTTTTGGAAATAAATTTTTTTTTTGGAAAATTCAAAATTTCGAAAACGACTCAATAGATTTTTCGAAACTTCGTATTTAGTGGTGTTTTGGCATTCATTATCTTAAATAGTTAAAAAAAATAATTTTTCTAAAATAAAAAATAACGGTACCTCCCATGCAAATGATAAAAAAGCTTTGAGAAAAAAATTTATTTCTCGAAAAGGGCTCCAAGAATTTTTATAAAAAAAATTGTGTGCTCTTAGATTAGTAGATTTAACTTTTAAGTATACAAATGTTCCCTTTTGCATACTTATTAACGGTACTTCCCGTAGAACCACTTTTCGTATTTTGGACTTTCTCAATATTGGATAAACCGATTAAAAATTTTTTTGTATACAAATGCTTCCTAAAAAAAGTCGATTTTTCAAAAACCACACAGATTTTTTTTTAAATTTAAATTTTATATGTATAATAATAATATCGTCAAAATGGCGTTTCAATTTTTTTTTTAAATTCTTTAAAAATTTTATACATACAAAATTAATTTATTAAAAAACCGCTCCAATGATTTTTGAATTTTTTTTTGATATATTCTTATTTATCAATGAATTCAAACTGCATCTTTGTTTTCCCTTAAACTACAAGTATAACGACTAAGCAATATAAGAACATTTAATTATGTGTTTTTTTCATTTATTTCTACCTTATTATTATTCCCTTTTCACCTATTTTTGCGTACGTCACTGAATACTAAATACAATATAGGCCCTCATACATTTATATATACATATGTATGTGTCTTTAAAAATCACATGAATCTTATGTAATGCATATTGTACGTAAATTATGAAGTTGTATGTATATAGCTACCTACCCACCTACATCCTTCATTTTCATTATTATATGTACATGTTTACATACTTAGGTCCCATTGGATTTTATTTTAATGAGTTTTTCGGTTTGTTTTTTTTTTTTTTGCTGAACAAAGTGAAGTTTCTTGACGTTTAATTTTAAATACGATTTTATTTAAAAATGGATCAAAGAAATCAAATTTTGATTATCTGAACTATATCCATCCTTCCATATCAAAAATTTCCCTAAACGACTTCAACTACATATTCGGCAAAATTGAAAACCGCCTCAAACATAAATAAAAATACAAGACCTGGTGATTCTACTGAGCCAAAAGAAAAAACTGCAATGTTGTAAGAGTAAGCAAAATTCTTGAAAAAAGTGATCTGGTTCTTTTAAACGCCATGTCGCATTTAATTACGAGTATATAGGTAGTAAAGTATCAACTGGATATTTCATAAGCATATCCATAAGTGCGGTTTGTGAAGCAAGCTTTTCCACATTGTTTTCGTTTCTTACACTAACTAAATTAATTTCAAAAACCAAATGATTTTTCAAAAATGTTCAAATTTATTACCTACCCGAAGTTGGTGTTGATTGTTCCAAATTGTGCAAGCATTTTTTTTTTGTAACTTTTTTGTCTTGACTGTATTCAGAGCTATTTTGGACGCTTGATGGAGCTTCCAAAGGAGTAACAAAATCAACACTCCCGGTATTTGTTATCTCTTGCAAAATTTCGGAAATCATTTTGACAAACACAAAAATTAAACTATTTTACTTTTCCTTCGCTTGCCAAAATGATTTTCGTTCAAAAATATACAGGCAGGCAAAAGTAACTGACAAGCCAAAATTTTCGTTCCCCAATCAAATTTTCTCGCATGTCACTTTGGTTTATAACTCAAGATAAGTCGATTTTTTGTGAAATCAATTTTGTCGATTGTGAAAGAAAAAAACTTTTTGTATGAGAACTTCACTTCGCTTTGATGTATAAACTAGGCTTCACACAATAATATAAAAAAAACCAACACATGTTTACTTGGGGTCAAGAATTGTTTACCTTTGTTTTTAAAATTGAGTTTATTTGCAATTCGATTGAAAAAAATCGAACTTCCCTTACAATTTTATAAGTCAAATGAAATAATTTCAATCAAATTTGCAGATTGAAATTATTAAAAATAAAACAACCAACCCCTTACTCCATAATGGCATTCACATTACTTGCTTTACCGACTTTTTCTACGTTCCCGTATTCAAATCTCACTCCCATACTCTGAAAACATGATGTATTTTCCTACTTGGTATATGTGCTTGTACATATATTACATACATATATCCTATTAAAAAAGTTGAAAATGTTATTCGAATCAGTGATGCCCGATAGTATAGTTAACTTTCTTTAGTGAATTTCACGTCCAACCTAAGCTGAAAAGGAAAAAAATAAAATAAAATAAAATAAAATAAAAATATATTAAATAGACCAAAACAACTATAGTTAAAATCGGTTATAACGAAATATCAGTTATTGTGAACTTATCTCTCAGTCCCGACCAAGTTTCATGCTAATTGTAATATCCAAATATCAGTTTTAATGATATCGGCTATAACGAAGTATCCCTTATAAGGAACAGTTTTAAATCGAAAATTAAGAAAATTTATCGTTTATAACGAATATTAAAAAAAAACAAGAAATAGGCATTGGAAATTTCGTGCATTTCAAAAAATAAATTATGGGGATTTACCTTCTTCTGTTTTTTTTTATACTTCAATTTCTTATTCTGTGAACTGGGATAGTCATATTTATTTATTTATTTATAGATTGATTTATCTAAACAATTTACAAAATTGCATCTAGGAAACCGAACAACTTTCAGTTCTCAGTATGTGCATCACTGACCACCTTTTGTGAAATGCTGCAAGATTTTTGGGTTTTCTGAGACGATGCAAGAAATATTTCTCCCCTTCTGATCTGGCTGTAATCTATAAAGCCTTCACTCGTCCAAGGCTTGAGTACAATTGTCATATTTGGGCAGGTGCTCCCATAAAGCACTTAAGTCTCCTGGACAGAATCCAAAAAGAGCTTTAAAAATGATAGGTGATGAAACAATAACTAAAACAATTGAGCCTCTCTCGCACCGTTGCAATGTTTCATGCCTTTCATTTTTTTATCGGTATTATTATAGACAGTGTTCTAGTGAAATAGCCGGTTGCATTCCTCCCCTTAAACTATTCAACCGTAACACTCGCGCTTCTGGGAATGCCCATCAGTTTACCCTTGAGCCCAACTTCGGACGTACTGTCAAGTATAGAGATTCTTTCTTTAGCCGCACAACACGAATGTGGAATGCTTTACCCGACCGAATTTTTCCCTCCCATTGCGATAATCAGGCATTTAAAACCAATGTACATCGGTATCTCCTGTCTAATCCTAACCCATTTTTCTAATCGCTCGCACTGTGTATAAACATTTTAAGGGAATTCATAACCCCTTGAGTGCGCGCATAATTAAAAAAAATCAACTTATAAGCTATTTAACAATGAAGACTTCAGAGCAGCAATACCATTTGAAGTCGTTTTTTTAGAGTTAGAAAAGAAAACCTTAACATATTTTATATAAAGAAAGGTTAAGTGGGTTAAGTTTATTTTTTCAAAATGAGTTCAAAATGTGAATTTTTGCGATTGAAGAAAACTCCAGCAATTTCAAGGCTCGAAGCTGGTGATTCCAATAAGAGTTTGGCGGCAGAGTTTTCTGTATCAGCTTCAATAATCTCTACCATTTTCAAAGACCGAGATAAAACTAAGAAGAATTTTGAATAATCCAACTTAAAAATAAAAAAATTCTATGCACTCACCATCCTGAAATAATAGAAGAAGAATTCATAAAATAAAAATGTCGACAGCAAAATCACAGATTACTTTGTAAATAAATAAAAGGTTCGCTAAAATAAAAGTTTTTCCAGTTTTTAATAAAGAACAAAATATAGAAAATCGATTACAACGAAACACCGCATAACGAACAAATTCTTCAGTCTTGTCAAATTCGTTATAACCGATTTTGAATGCTCAAAATCGGTTTAAACGACATCGGTTATATCGAAATATCGTTTATTGCGAACTAATCTCGAAGTCCCGGCCGATGTTCATGCAAATTGTATTAACAAAATATCGGTTTTAACGATATCGCCTATAAAAAATTATGGCTTACACTGATACAGTTTTTAATGAAAATTTTTAAAATCTATCGCATTTAATATGAAAAATTATGGGGACTTCTCTCTTTCTTTTTTTTTTTATTCTCAAATTTCAGTTTCTGAGACGAACTGGAATATTTTAAATAAAGAAAGGTTAAAAATGTGTTAGCTCAAATCGTATAGCTTTTATGTTTAAGAAAACTCTGCAATAATCTAAAGGCTCGAAGCTGGTGATTCCGACACAAATTTGGCAGCAGAGATCGAGATAAAACTAAGAAGAATTTTGAAGAATCTAACTTAAAAACAAAAAACATTAGATACAGTCAATATTCCGACGTAGATGATGGCCTGCTCAGGTGGTTCAACGGTCAACGCACAAAGAAGCTTTAATACTTTACTAAGCGGACCAATTCTACAAACTAAGGCAGAAGAATTTTCAAAACATTTTACCAGATTCTAACTTACAGAAACTGAAAAACAAATTTATGTGAAAATTGAAAATGTACTTCAGGATGTTGAGATCGTTTCCTTTGTTGCCAGATACATCTGACAGATGATATGAAGAATTTTTGACCAAAATATAGATTTAAAAAGGGGAAGAGTTCATAAAAAAATGTCGATACGAAAAAAATCACAACTTACTTTGTAATCAAATGAAAGTTTTGTGTTTCTTCTTTTGTGTGTTCTTCCTTTGTCTGTCCATCTCTGTTGTATTAATGTATGTAATGCTTAAAGCCAATGGTCTAGTTGTCATTGCTACAGTCTCTCTACTTCGTAGATTTATTTGCGGAGTAGTATAAAATGTAGTATGTAATAAAAGTTTGTCCACTTCAACGTTGCCTAAGTGGCACGATCGTGCACTTTTGGCACTTTTTAATTTAAATGGCACTGTGGCACTCAAACGCTTCAAATCGCACTCTAGGAATCGAGCAAATGTTTTCCAATATATCCAAGTTCATGATCAGATCAGGTAGTACCTCAGCTGAAAAGGATGTTTCACGCTTGAATAATATTAAAACCCATAATAAATATTAAAACCCATAATAAAAATCAACTTTCTAATTAAGAAATAAAACCACTTTTGTCGTTTAATGAAATAAAAAGGCTGAAATTTGCCAGCACTTCATGCCACATTAAGAGCCCTGCACATGATCAATTTTTATTGAAAGAATTTTCTGTCAATAAACATTGAAGAAAAATCGCCACCACACCTATCAGTGAATATTGACATTTTTTTTTGACATTTCACAAGACAAAACCGTTATTTTTCTCAAAATTATCTACAAAATGATATATTAATGACTTCTGTATGTCAGTTCGTTCTTAAGTTATAGCGTACCAAAGTTTAATTATTCGTTAAAATGGGAGCTAGATTAAATCTGGTTGCTTTAACGAATGAATTTAATATATAATATATATCTATTAAATATATAATATATATCTATTTTGATAATTATTTTATTTAATAATTAAACTTTGGTACGCTATATCTTCAGAACAAATTGACATATAGAAGTCATTGATATGTCATTCTGTGGTTGTTCTTAGAAAATTTAGAGAAAAATAAGAGCTTTCGGAGTTATTGTAAAAAATATAACAAATTATTATTTTTAACGTTCAATGACCAACAATTAAATTTTGACACGTTATAACCTCAGAACGAATTGACACACAGAAGTCGATAGTATGTCATTTTGTAGATAATTTGACTCTCTTAAATCTGCTCTTAGAATTTTTAACAGAAAATATAAAGATTTTTGAAGTTATTAGCAAAATAAAAAAAATTAGGATTTTTAGAATGGCGGCATTACCCTTCCGGTTCCACACTTAAAATTTGTTTTTTTTTTTCATAGAATATGTTTTTGCAAACATAAAGAAAAACAAAAAAAATCCCCTCTCCGAAACAGAAATTTATTACATTTTTTGAATTAATGTACTACACCCCAATGCTTTTGACCATTTTCCTCGAAATCTATCAATTGTACGATAAAAAGTGTCTTAACCTATTTTGTGTAGAATAACATTATCTAAAATGCGTACCTACAACTTTTTTCAAAAGAACTTATAGTTTTCGAGTAATTTGGAAAAAACTGAATTTTCCCCCCTTCCCCCCTCATAAAAATATTTGCTGCGCACCAAATTTAGGATACTTTTTAGGAAATACTTAGGACAGTAAAATGAAGCTCTCCATCAAAATTCAGCTTTGTCGGAATTTTTTCGAAGTAAATGTCCAATTTTCCTGGACTATTATTCCTTAAGTTATTAGGTGCAGTAAATAAAATTAAAAATTACACACGAAATCTTCGGAATTTTGTTACTTTTTTGTTGGTGGCACCCAGTGGCCTAATATGGCACTTTCTGTTGTCAGTATTGGCACTTACAATTTTTTTGTCTGGGAACGCTGGTCCACTTAAAGAAAAAAAAACAAAGATCAGTTGTATTGAAAGACCGGATATAACGAACAAATTCTCCAGTCCCACCTGATTCTTTCAACTTCTGAATTCTGAATCATTATAAATCTTTCGCTGCACTAATTTTTGTGTAAACATTATTGTCAAGCAACACGCTAACAAATACATAAAAAAGCTATTTTTTCACAGATTCATTCAAAAAAAAAATCGACGTTAAATGATTGAAAGGTATTCGACATTAAATTAAAATAAATATTTGGGGAAACAAAATTTACATCAACTACTTAACTACATTGATGTTTTTCTTTCGAGCACTTATTTTTATATTTTGCTGCCAAAACCAATAAAAAAAATCAGAGAGTTGAGAAAATAGGTGAACAAATTTCAAGTTACCAAACAGGCATCATATATACGGTTTTTTACATATAGCTTCTTGAATTAAATTGTTGATATTTTTCCTGTAATGTGATTATTATGTGAAATGTGAAATATACAAAGTTACAAAGCCTTAGTATACGTACAGTGCTACTTAAGCAACTTAGTAAAATTACCTTTAAGTTAAACAAATTAGATTATTATAATATAATTGCTTTATTTATTCATATGTTAAGGAAAACTAAATATTTGTTTTTAATTACCACAATTTGTTGTTTTTATTCTAAAATTTCAGCTGTTTCGGCACACTATATTTTGATAAATTTTCCTTGAAAATGAAAATCCTCTAAGGAATGTTGACTTAAGCAGTTTAATTATTTGTCAAGAAAATTACTTAAGTATTTACTCTGAACCATTTATGCTACAAGTGGTTTTATTGGTATTTTCATAATCAATATGTTTCGGTATACTTCTTGTTGTTGTTAAAGTTACCAGAACCACTTTACAAAGTTTCTTTGATTTTTAATATTCAAATCTATTTCTTGTAGACTGTGCTGAAAATTAAATCCAATTGAAACTTTTTATGACTTTGTACTCATCATTGTTTTTTTACTGATATTTTTTAGAGTGACCTCCCCCGAGAAATGAAGCTGTATACGCCCCTGTACGTACAGTCCGCTGATAAGTAGAAATTTCTCTTGATCAAATAAGTTTAATTTATGTATATAATCCAATTAAAATTTGAAGTTTTTTTTGTAGTTTTATTGCTGCTCAATAACTATAATTTAATTATACGAAATATGTATAATTAAAAACAAAAATGTCTGCTTTTATTTAATTTTTTTTAAATTTTTAATTCTGTTTTAAAAGGAGCCTTGAATTTTTATATATTTTTTTTTTCTTTTACTAAGAATAATCTACATGTCCGCATTTTTAATTCCAATCAAAAAAAAATCTCCCGAATAAACATAGAAAGGTAATTATTCTTCAGAGCGTTAAAAGGTAAGATCTAGAATATTTTTCTCCAGAACAACACCCATTAACTATGCACATATATATTAAAAGCTCCCAGAGCAAACAAAACACCGTCAACCAATGCCAATTAACTTGCTGCAAAAGTGTAAAATAGACGGTTACTTTTGTTTGCATTCCTTGGGAGCATGTTAACAAAAAGCAGGAAATTCCTTTAGTCCTGGCCTTGCGAAAACATTAAATGACTTTTATATTTATATGAGAAAAGCATGAAAAGTGTATATGTTTGTGTGATATACACGAGTTCTCGTACAGTGTTCTATGAACTTGTATAGTTAGGGCTTTGGCAAGGGAAGGCTATTTTTTCAAACATTACAACACAAAAGAACGAGCCACGCATTTCTGCATGCATGAGCACACAATTCGAGCACAGAACAATGCATTGCATTATTAAGTCGCTAATTGGTTTCTGTTTGTTTTAACATTGAGTAATCAGCTTATAGGCTTCTAAAAAAAGACAAAATGCCCTTTCGGGCTCATAGAGTGCGCCTAAGGCAACGGAAATGTTCAGCTCAAGGGCTAAATGAATGTTAATTTCTATAAGATTATATATATAGGTTATTATGTCAACAATTATTAGGTTAAAAATTGCATTTGCATTGTGCATTTAAAATTAAATACATATATCATTAAATACATATGTTATGCTTTAATATTATTTATGTATATGTATTTAATAAAAAAGCGAAATAGTTACTTTGTTTGGTCAAAATATGAATGTATTTACAAGAAGGTTTTAACTTCTAAGCAATATTTTAATTTGTTGCCAATTTTTGTTCAAATTTTCGATATTGACAAAGATCTTATATAGGTTGGTGGGGCCAGTGATCGGCCACCTAACTTTTTTTTACGTTTGACTGTCCCTAAAAATTCAGTTGTTCGAGCTGGAATGTCTAAATTTCAAAATTCTTGTTTTTTTTTTGTCAATTTGCCATAAAAAAACGAAATATTTCGAAAAAATCAATGTAGTTAAAATTTTCATAGTAAATATGTGTCTATTTCCAATCTTAAAGAATGTAGCTATCCAGAAATCATTTTAATATTTAAAATAAACAGCTCAGTTAAATAAAAAAAAATGTGATTTTAAGATTTTAATTGGTCGAAGAACGCCATTTCATATTAGTTACAAAGATATAGACTTTTTTTTACAAAAGTTAATCAATAGGAAAAAAATACATGTTATTAACTCACACTCCGGCAGATCCTGGAAAAAACCCAAGAATTCCAAGTCGATACGCACCATCTCTTCATCGACTTTAAAACCGCGTTGATAGAGACGAGTTATACCGAGCCTTGTCACATCTCGGCATCCCTGCCAAACTTGTCCGCTTGTGCAGAATGAAAATGAAGGAATCTCGCTGCTCCGTCAGAGTCGGTAAGAACTTCACTGACGACTTTGATGTCGAGAAAGGTTTGAGACAGGGTGATGCGCTATCATGGAATCTCTTTAATATCGTGCTGGAAGCAATTGTGCGCAACTCAAATGTCAACACCAGAGGCACAATTTTTCAAAAGTCCGTTCAACTCCTTGCTTAGGCTGATGACATTGACATCATAGGCAGAACAAGGCGAGCTGTTAGTGGAGCATTTGCAAGTATTGAAGCGGAAGCGGCGAAGATGGGTTTGAATGTTAACGAGACGAAAATTAAGTATATGCTGTCATCGAGAAGAGAAGTCCAGCACCATCGACTGGGACAAAACGTCACGATTGGCGGTTATAACTTCGAAGTAGTCAGAGACTTTGTTTACCTGGGATCCGCTATAACATCGCACAACAATATCAGTGCGGAGATCAAACGAAGAATCACACTTGCAAATCGCTGTTTCTTCGGGCTTAGAAAGCATTTGAGTAGTAAAGCCCTCTCTCAAAGAACCAAAGAAACCCTATATAAAACTTTAATCATCCCAGACCTGCTGTATGGGACAGAGGCATGGACACAGACAAAATCGGATGAAAACCAGCTGGGTTGCTTTGAGAGAAAGATTCTCCGAGTTATGTTTGGCCCAGTGTGCATCGGTGGTGAGGGGAGAAGAAGATTTAACGACGAACTTTATGGGCTCTACAGCGATATCAATCTGGTCAAAAAGCTAAAAATACAGCGACTGAGATGGCTAGGTCACGTGGAGCGCATGCACATCGACGCACCAGCCCGACGAGACTTCGTAGCCAACCCCGGTGAACAACGCGACAGAGGAAGGTGGCATGGCGCTATCAAGTGGTGAACGACCTCAACCAACTTGGTGTGCTTAAATGGTGCCAACTAGCCAGGGACCGGTCTAGCTGGAGAGGTTTGCTGGTTGAGGCCGTGATCCATCCTGGATTGTAAGCGCCATCTAAAGTAAAGTAAGTATTTACTCGTATATAAAAATGAAAACTAATAATAATAATAATAATAATATTAACTAAATACTTGTAAGACCTAATGTCTTTTTAAATATAACGTGAATTGCACGGCACTAATAAGAAGGAATAGAAATATAGGAATATATCAAGTTTGTTTTACATGTAATAAATACATATTTACATATTTCAGGCAAATGTTATTTAACATTGATTTAGATAAAACAAAAAGAAAACAACTTTTTGTATTTATATTTATGAAACAGTTTTTTTTTTTTAATATGTTTTCTTGTTTCTGAAATGTTTTGTCATTTCTATTGGCCTTTTCGATTGGCAATTCGGAAGAACTCTCCGATCCAGAACACCAATAAAACAAACAAATTTATCCAATTTTATTTGAAGGTCTTGTATCGTTGTATGTGTGTAATTTCGCATACCCTTACATAGTTATCCAAAATTGTTTTTTCACATTTGTAATTTTTAAACATGGCGGAAACAAGAAGACAATAAAAATTCGTTTGTGGACATGATTAAATCCATTTTTATTTTTTTAGAACTTTGGATATTGTATAATTAATATTATTTGATTAAAATTTTTAATTCTTATGACCTAAGTGTGTCAAAATATTTTCAATTTAAAATTGAAATTGCTGTTTACATTAAATGACACTTTTGAAAACTAGTTGTGTTTGAATGTGTGAGTAATTCTGATTTCGATTCTGAAATCGTTTTCTCTTCTATTCAGGAGAAGAACTGTCATTCTGGATATCGATAGAACACTTCCAGAAGGGTTTACACGCACTCCGAACGGTTCCGAATTGCCAATCGAAAAGGCCATATGGTATAGCATATACAGTAATGTAATGTGGGCGGTCAGTGTTTGGACGGTACTTATACATTATTACTGTTAAAATCACTTAGGTCCATGGAAAATGCGTTTGTTGAGTATACCGACCCGAAACATTATTGGCCGTTTGATATTAATTTAATAACAAAAGCCGTTTTCGATCGCATTTGGTCACTTTCTGACCTACCTAAAACTTACTTGCCTGGCATAGTTTTAACAGAGTGACGAGGTCGCCAGATTAAGGAACACTAGTTGTACCAAATGCCTTGATTTGCACTGAATACAGAGTAGGTAGCCTCCTTATGGTTTCCTTATAGATTTAGGAACTAAGCCAATACCTGATTTCGAAAACAGGCAGACGGATGTTTCGTTGTCATTATCAAAATACATGAAGCGTCTCAGGAAACGTCTTTATGGCATCTATTTCTCCCAAATACTATTTTAGCTCCAGGAACTACTTCGTCGCTGTCGTTTGTATTGACAACTTCGAAGATGTTTGAAAAACTCATAGTAGCAAGTCTTTCATCTTAGAATGGATTATTGAAATTCCTTTTAAAATGTTTGGACCGTTTTTAAAAAACCTTATGATTTGGTTCAAAGGTCTATGAACCACTTTAAAAAATTTGTAATTCTTGGTCGCACCAAGGTCTGTACTATAATCACTTTTTATTATAATTTTTTATTATTATTTCGGTTTGTAGATTACTTCTAGGAAACCCAAACTCTCTAATTGCCTATTTCAAATGTTTATCTAATTTTGTTTAGTACTGAAGAAAGTGCCTCTTTCGTTTAGTTATAAAATATTCTTTTGCTCCTCGTTGTTTCCATTTTTAAAGTTCTTTATATCAACATATTAAGCAAATTTTCGAAATTCCATGATTATTTTTTAAGACATTGTACATGTATTCGTTTTATGTATAAATTGCGAAATTATTTTATAAGTGTCTTACAAGAGCAATTAGGTATAATAATGGCGATTGCAGTGAATTCCTCTTACGAAAAGCAAAAAACTTCTCAATACTAGTGGAATATGTTGCGAGTTTTCCGTAAATAAAAACAACGTACGGAAGTTAGTCAATTTTTTTGTAACTCAATTTTTTCAGAGGCTGCAGAAGCGTTTGGTTTTCGGGTGTGGATAGGTATTTGATAGACTTTTCTTTTCATGTATATATCGATGGGTTTGGGAAACATTTTTGAAAATAAAATTTTTTTCCGCAAGGGGTGCCTGACTTTTTTTCAAAAATCTTCAAAAAAATTAAATCGCCAAATTTTATACCACCCGAAAGGCCTGTTCAATCCGTTTCAAGTGCTGAAAGCCGCGGCTTTTTCTGAGGCTTGTTTGCCGAGATATCAGCTTCCAAAGCAAATCAAATGCAGGTTGGTTGACAATCCCGGGAACAATTTTGGATTGCAATATCTCGAGAACCAGAGGCTGCAGAAGCGTTTGGTTTTCAGGTGTGGATAGGTATTTGATAGACCTTTCATGTATATATCGATGGGTTTGGGAAACAAATTTTAAGGGACAGAAAAAGTGTAAAGTTTGATGGGTCTAGGACGCTTAATGATAAAAATGTCCCGATTTTTTTAAATTAGTTTTTCGTGTCATTCGTTACATGGATTGAAAGGTGGCACTTCCAAGATCACGAATATATAATTTTCAAGTCGCTAGGGCAAGTATTTTAGCCGCAAATCGAAAATTTTAAGGGGCAGAAAAAGTGTAAAGTTTCATGGGTCTAGGACGCTTAGTTTATCCATAAATCGTGTTTAAAGATAAGAATGTCCAAATTTTTTAAAATTAGTTTTTCGTGTCATTCGCCTAAAATTTGTAGAAAGGTAATATCGACAACAGATGGTGCTCAATTTTTTTTCTTTTCGCCGCTTGGCCCGAAATAGTCGCTGAAAGCAGGGAACCATATTTTTTGCAAATATTGTATGGAAATGAATCACAACTAGCAGTCCATATCTAGTATATGTCAATGCTCTACAAGTTGCGGTTTCTCCAACTGTTCCGGAAGTAGCTAACGGCTGCTCCATCACCAACACCGGTGGTCGTCACCAATAATTCGCGATTGCCAACAGACGACTACAAGAAGCATGCGGATGGAAGCGTGAATATGTGTACTCCGCAAATACCGATTTTTTTTTTTAATTTTATAAACAATAGCCGTATTCTCGTGACTAGCAAGTACAGCAAAGTAAAACATTTTCACGAAAACGATACACACTCCTTGAGCAACTTGATTTTATTATTTTAATATGGAGGGATTTTCACATCTGTGTTTTTTTTTCTATCAAAAAGCATTAAAAATACAAGGAGAAAAAAAAATACAATCATACATTACTAAAAAAAATCACTTTAATGCACTATATGAATGAATATACTTACTAATTATCGGAACTCAATTATACTTCGGATGAAAAGGAAAAGCAATTCCCAGTATGTTCTTATTGTTGTTTTTCTTGTAAAATGTTATAAATAATATGCAATTATAACACAATTTCCCACTTTTAATTTAAAGTTTGTATGCAATATTTTCAAATTTTGTCATATCGCATAGTTCGAAGTGAACTTGGATGTATTTTTAATCTAATACTTGCTAAGTTTCACATAGATTCTTACGTGCAACATAAATAAATTTATGTATAACTTAAAAGTTATGTGGAACTTAGCAATTGAAAGGATTTGCTATTTAAATTAGCAAACGGACCTTAGATACTCAAATACTAAAAATAAAAGTAAAGGGCGCTAACGTCATAAGCAGATGGCGCTAGCCACAATGAAATATGAATTTTTAATTAATAATCTGTCATAAGGTCAATTTATCTCCTAAAAATATACACAAAACCAATACATATGCCCTTATATTATAAATAATGTATTGTTTGGAATTGTAATTGTGTAGCATAATTTCCTATTCTGGAGAACTTACGAAAGATCAACACGCACGAGCAGGAAGTACCTACTTGCAATCTAATCGTGCACTTTTCTTCAAGAAGCAAATATTTCTCATCCTTTCAAAAGTGCCTGTGTTCAACTTTTCTTCAATTTTTTTTTATTATTATTTTGATGTAAAAAGGCAAACAAGATTCTTTTATTTTCATTCACTATCTACAACTACTACTCTTTGAATTCAAATTGAAAGGAACAGAAAATATAAAGGATGTTCCTGTTTGGTGCAAAAAAAAAACACGATGCTTATCTCTTCACTGGGCTGATACTTCAAGATGAACTCCTCCAAAGTACAAAATTATACATAGTGTACATATAGGTGCTACACCTGGAAGATCCAAAGAACTACTCCATAACGATGTCCTTATTCATCGCCAACTTCCGCCTGTGAACTATATAAACCAGAGAATAAGCGAACCGGCTGATGGTTGGCTGGCTAAAATGACGATGATGATGATGTCAACTCGACTCCGTGACGATGATGAATACACACTATCTCTCTGTCCATGCCCCATCACGAATGCTCATAAAAGGTGCTATTCAATCATCCTTTTTCTCGTAGTACTTAGGTGATGCAAGCAAGGCAAGGCAATGCAAGAAATATAAGTGCAGCTTTACGAGAATGTGTTTGAAGTCCTTTTAAGCGCATCCATTTCGTTTTTCTGTAAATTCCCAAGTGGGAAATGTTGATCCTTTTACTTTGGCCAAATTTGAAGAGCCGTCAATTCAACTTAATGGGAAAACAATTCGCTGTAAAAGTGACACTTTTTGAACATGGACTCTCCCGCCCGTGGTGTTGCATAGAAATCTCATGGAGTGGAGAAATGCTTAAAGTAAGTTTTAATGAGAAAACACAATGTGACTGCGTTATGGTTCTTGAAGTAAGAAAAGTCCTACAGTCTCATGGACACTGACTGCCCTATGTGGGGTTGAAGCAAAGACACACTGAGTCATTAATAATTTAATGTTTGCACAAATAACGTACGGCAAAGACTTGAAACAACTTCGTCGGAGACACGAGTTGGGTTGAAGCTCTACATCTACATGATGAGAATATTTTTATTGCACTCGAATGAAATTTGCACGGACTCGTGATATCTACAACCAAAACAACCACATGGATTTTTTTTTATGATTTGCAACTGAACTAGATTTTGTGGTAATGAAGAAGACATATAACCTGTATATATATATTTTTAATGTAGTCTTTTATGCTATACAAATAAGAAAATCCCTCAGTCTAGAAGACTTAAAAGATTGCAGAGATTGAGTAATCGAAATGTTTTGGAATCTAGTTCATAAACATATTTTAGTGTCCTTAAAAATAACCAACAAACTGATTTTTTTCAGAAGCTCTTACTTATTTAATGATGGCGCTACAGTCCCGGGTGAACTTGGGCCTTAACCAACAAGCTTCTCCAGCCAGCTTGGTGCTTAAACATAAGATCTTTTCACACTTACTGTCTGATCGTCTTAAACTGGTATGCAGTAATTTAATCTCAAATATCGGTTCCGCAGGTCGTGCAACATGGGCCATATTTTCACACTAAAACAAATCCAGAAAAGGCCAACGAATTTCAAGTTGATATCAAATCACTATTCATCAATTTCAAAGCATCATCATCCATTGGCAAAAGATCAATGTGGCGGGTTCCCTTGCTTTACAGATTCGATTGGCAGATAACTGATACTACGCTATTTCGAGTGAGTAAATTCTTGGATAAATATATGTTCCTGTGGAGCACGAATCGTGCTACAAAAATAAAACGTAATAACTTTTTTCAGTGTGAGTAATCGGCTTATTTTTTATTTATTTTATAGGCTACTATTTAGATTTATCAAAATGAATCCTTGGGATACTGAAAAAAGGATTTGGATAGTGCGGAGATACCATTCTTTGCAGTCCGTCATTTCCGTCCAAAGGGAATTTAGGCTGGAGTTTGGCGGTACTCCCCCAAGTAGATGGACCATTATGAAGTTGGCGAACATGTTTGCCGAATCTGGAACCATCAAACGAAGACCGTATCATCGAGATCCCAATGTTCGGGTTCAGGATGCAATCGTGGCTGTTGCATCGGCAATACAGGCAAATCCAAGTGTTTCGACTCGAAACTTATCGGGCCAAATTGGAGTTAGCAGGCGGTCATTACAACGGATACTTCATGATGACTTAAACTTGTTTCCGTACAAAGTCCAAATTACAAGTAAGTTAAATCCTCAGGATTTGCCTGTTCGGCTGGAATTTTGCCGAAAAATGATTGCAATGGCCGAAGAAGACAACACATTGATTAATATTGATTAATTGTTTGTTCATATCTGATGAGGCCCATTTTGACTTAAACGGAAATGTTAACAAGCCAAATTGTCGTATATGGAGTGATTCTAATTCAGAAATGCTCCATGAGACGGAACTGCACCCAGAACGAGACACTGTCTGGTGCGCAGTTTCATCAAGGTGTATTGTCGGGCCATACTTCTTTGAAGAAAACGGTGTAACACATACTGTCAAAGGGGACCGTTATTTAAAAATGTTGAAGGAGTTTTTTTACCCAGAACTTTGCCGAAGACGTATCCCTTTCAGCAGGATTTGGTTTCAACAAGATGGAACCAGTGCACACGTAGCCACACAATTTATGGCGGAGCTCCAACGAAAATTCCCAAACAAATTGATATCCAGAAACTGCACTTTTCGCTGGCCCCCAAGGTCACCTGACCTGATTGCACCAGACTTTTTTACGAGGTTATGCCAAGCACGAAGTGTACAAAACGAAACTCAGAAATTTGGCTGAATTGAAGTAGTCCATTAAGAAAATAATTGAGGCGATCCCAATTTCAACCCTTCAGGCCGCAATGAACGTGGATGAGCGTGGAGGTCATTTGCGGTCTATCATCTTTAAAAACCATTAGTTATTTAAAATAAAATGTAATGTTTAATCCAATAACAAAAATTAATGAAATACATCGATTAAAATAAAATTTATTTAAATTTCTTAATGTAGCACGATTCGTGCGTATAACTATGTGTATGTCAAAAGTGTCGAAACATGTCGGCTATATTAATAAGATCGTATCAAGCGAGTCCAAAATAATGATTAAACCAAGAGATGACCGAAGCTCGATGAGGTTAGAAGACTATCGTGTCTCAGGTAGGGTCGTTTTCCTGATTGGGCGCTATTTACAGAAAAAAGAAACTTATATTTTATAGGTAAAATGAAGTGCGTCTACAGATTTTTTTGTTTAGGACCACTGTTGGGAAGGTAATATATACAAGACATCTGTCATAACAGATGTGGTCCGTACGCAAATAAAGCAAAATATAGACCATATCACCTACCTCTAAATTTCTGGAAGGCTTTAACACGAAAAAAAAACATGCAAAATGTCATTGGGAACAAGATTTTTTTTGTTCCCCAGTTCCCCTTACTGAAAGTTAACACCTTTATTAACCCCCTTAAACAATTAAATATAATATACATTACATACACCTTCAGAGCTCACCTCTGCCTTTTACTCTTTATGGTCTCACTTTCAAACATAAAAAAATTAGCTCAGAGTAAAAAAAAATTATTAACATTCCAGGGATAGGTTATTAAGATTTCATTAAAAATTAATTCCGAAAAAGGACATCCACTGCCGTTTTAAAAACGAAATAAAACAAAGGATAATAATTAACAAACTCATTAAAAAAATTCGGGCCAGTGAACAGGTCCTTATTTTACATTGTTTCCAGCTTGTTCGCTTAACGAGTAAGTGTTGTTTTTCACTTGCAGAAGAATAAAACTGAAAGGAGAGAGAAAGTGAAAGAGAGAGAGAGAGCGACAAAGTTTGGTGCGTCCTTTAAAAACACAATAATTTACACAATAGATTACAACAGATTCTCGTAATGCAGGTTCCCATTTCTTGAAAATGTCATTTTTTCATTACATTTTTCAATGCGGCAAATATGAAATCTTCCTCTTCCCTAAGAAATGCAACTGGGACACAAAATAGCCCGCTTGAGCTAATACTTTTCGTCCACTTCAACTTACAAAAAATATATATATTAACTGAGAAAATACATCAGTGGGAACTTGCGCCTTTTCATCTTCCTTTCTCTCTAAGGACAATCAGAGATTCTAGTAAAAAGCAATTCATATTAAACAAAATTCTAACAAACAACAATAAAATTCTCTAAAACTGTAATTGCATCCTTAGGAGAAGGACTGCAGGCCGGGCAGGGGCACTTTAAACTTTATTCAACGAACAGTGACGATGGATTCTCAGATCGTACAGATCCAGAACAGGAAGATGTCATTTCAAATTTATTTCGCCATTAGTTTGCTGAATTGCCGAGGAAATTATTATTTGTGTGCTGCTGCATACAGGGCGAGATAAGCTGCCATGCTATATATAGTTGTTACTGCTTTCCTATATGTATAATCTCTAGGTACAAGATGAGGAGCATATTTGCAGAAACAGGAAGATCAGTAGTAACTAATGGTTTCTCATTTATCATGAAATTTTTGTTTGCATTTTGGAAATGGAAGTGAAAGCGACAAGATAGGGAGGGAATAAGACACAAGAGAACAAAGAGGACGTGCTTTAGAAAATTGCAAAAAAAAAATTACAAATTACAGTACTAAAACCGATGGGATGGGGTAAAACGAGGACATTTATAGTAATCATTTATCGCTATTTGATTGTTTTGTTATGAAATCTGTCTATTTCCGTGTTGTATTAAAATATTAACAAAATGACAACACATTATTTCCTCTGCATGGTAAAGTTGTGAAAATCTACAAGTTTAAAAGTGTAATAAAGATATTTATAATAACAGTCAAATTATGTCATCCTCCAAGCAAAAAGTTATAATATTTGGAAAGTTTTCAAAAAGTAAATGTCAAAATGTTTTTGAGTTAAAGGCCACTTCCTATTACGTTTAGGTTCAAGATTGTGAGCTAAGTGGATTTGATGTGCTGTTTCAACTTTATGTGGACTAATTAGCTTAGAAGAGAATTTCGCTTATCATTGATTAGTTTGAGATCGCCACTTGCTAGTTTCCGATAGCCTCCATGGACAAGTAAAACTAAGTTCGCCTGGAACTCACATCATCTATGATCAAAAGATCCCCTTAATTCATTTTGATTTTAATATAATAAATACAAGAGTTGTGTGCTGCGAATGAAATCTTTCGTACACAAAAAGAAAAAAAAAATCAGTTGAGGTTATCAAAAATCTCTTGCAGAGTAACTTCGACAAGATCCAGCGATATTGTGATGACTGGAAGTTGAAAATCAACTTCCAGAAATCAGAAACTATTTTGTTTAGGGCTCCGTTGTCTAGCGCCTCAAGGGGTACGAGAAAGAACTGGCGCAAGCTGGTGATCGTAGAGCCATATGGACATCCACTGGCGAGCAAAAGTGTACTAAAGTACCTTGGCATCTGGTTGGATCAGTACTTGTCTTTCGATAGACATATAGGTGCTGCTCTGGCCAGGGCTAGGGGAGCCTTTGCCCTGAAAAAACGATTGTTTTATAACAGTCGTCTTGACAGCAGGGTGAAGGTGATTTGCTACATGTCCCTCATCAGGCCGATGATTGCCTATGGATGCCCGGTGTGGTTCAACGTTGCCCCATCGTTGTTCCCAAAACGAAAAGATTCGGGTGTTTGAGAGGCAATGTCTTAGACGTTGCGTTGTATTACACAGAACACCAGAGTCGGAGTACAAACGATATTATTCCAACCAGGTTCTATATAACGGAGCCAACATAAACAGAATAGGTACTTTTTTGTGTAAACTGATTCGGGAACACGTTGCAAGAGTGATGTCTTCAACTAACAGCTTAATTTTTGGGGCTTATTACCCCAATAACGAATATTTTGAGAGTGCGCCGTTAAGTGGCTACATCCCTCCCGAGGCATTCCTCTATTTAGACAGTCGAGGGCTGATACAGGATGGAGGGGCGGTTCCGCTCATCTACCACGTCAGCCGGAAAACTGTGGATAGGCGACTCCTGTACGGTCGAGCCGTCATCGCTCAAGGTGGAGAAGACCGCCTTCGGTTCAGTAGGACTGTGTCCGATCGGGACCGAAGAGATAGGGCAAAACAGGAGAACCAGTTCTGGTGGCTCTCTGAACAGTCTTGGCCGACTTACATAGATTTAGGGCAATTAAGTATAGGTAACAGTCGGGGTGGCACAAAAAAAAAATACTAAATATATGTATGTATGCGGGGGGATATGTGCATGAAACTGCGTGTCTGTACATGTATGTGCATACGTATGGGTTGCATGTTGCTGTGTGTCTGCATGCATATAAAAAATAAAAAAACAAAAAATTAAAAAAAGAATAAAATGCTGCTGTGGCTGTTCTATTTTTTAAGTAGTCTTAAGTGGTTTTTGGGTATTATTAGGTATCTTAAGTAGTTTAAGTTATTTTTAGTTAGCTTAAGTTGGTTTTATTTAATTTTAATTATTTTTAATCTATCTTTAGGTTTAGTTTATAAGTACAAAAGAAATTTATGATAAGATACCAAGTTTTTTGTCAATAAGTTTCCTTGGTTAAAAAAATAAAATAATTAGATTTAATTAAAATAGTTTTAGGCCGAAAGACATTAGTTCTAAGAGTTATTGTTTAGTTTAGAGCGCCCGTAAAGGGCCAGTAAATTAGTTGTAAGTTATTGATAATTAGGCTAGTTTTAAACATTTTTGTGTAGCTTTAAGATAGTTATAAGTTAATATTAAATAAAAATGAATTAAAAAAAAAAATACGAAAAGAAAAAGAAAATGCGCGACTGGATCGCAACGTACTTGCTTTTACTTTTTTAATAGAAACGGCTAAATGTAATTATTTTTCTTTTTTTTTTATTTTTCTTATTTATAATTTATTCTTAAAGTCGTCCCAAGAAACATTTTTAGCTGTATAAAAGCATTTATAGTCCTTCAAGAGCTAAATCTTAAAGCTGTTTATTTAGCAAGGAGCTCTAAATGTGGATTTAGAGCAAAAATCAAACTCCCGTGTAGCTAATTCATTGAGTTTGAGAACTCTTTTTTGCTTTTATTCAGCCCGTTATCAGTGGCAAAAGCGACTTGAAGTTCTGTAGTATATGGGTTTCAAACTATTAAAACACCACTTTTAACATAGTATTTTGTGTGCTGGTTTGTGTAGTACGAAAAAAAATTATATGAATATTCTAATACTATTAAAGAATGAATGAATCGTTTCGTAGTGTGAAAAATAGAAATAACGAAGATGACAATAACCAAATTAAAAATTATCTTTATGAAAATAAATAAGAAAAGAAATTAAGATTTTCGATTGTTTGATAGTGAATTTCAAGTGCGCGTTTAATATTTTCACAAATATAGTGACGATATTTCTTTAAATTACAGCGCGCCTAAATAATTCTGTTTATCATCAAAAATAATTTACAAAAAATTGTTAGATAATAAAAAATTAAAAAAAATTTATTTTCCAGATATGAAATAAAATTATTTTTGAAAAATAATAATAATTTCGTGTTTTCTGTAACTACACTCCGAAGATGATTCTTTTTTAAAATGAAAAAAAGAATAATTGCATAAATTTTATATCTCGTCGGCATTTTTATTGTCAGGCAAGACGTTGCTTCCAATTAAGCTGCAATACTATCTGTTCTGGAGCTGCAATATTAATTACTGGTGATATAGAGCTCTTATGTCGCTCTAAAATTCATTGTACATTTTCTAGAGCTAGATCCAACAAGATGGCATTTTCGTCTTTTTAACTTTATGTTATTGTTATAAGATAGGGTGCTTCAGAAATTAAAAATCAAGGATAGCAAATAATAAAACAAATGTAGGTTTTATGAAGGAATTTTTTAAGAAAATATTTCCTGAAGTGTATTTAAAGCCAAAGTTGCAATTTTTAAAGATAGGAGATTCAAAACTGTTTTTTAATAAAGCTGCTTAGATTCAATGTGATATAAAACATTGACATCATTAATATTTAACCACATATATCTTCTCTAAGGGAATTAAAGTAGGATATTTTTTTTGTGCGTACGCGATTAGAATTAAAGCCCTGAAAAAAAGTTTTTTTTTTAAACACTATGAAAAAACCTATGTATTTATGTACATTATTTCCGCATCGTTTAAAAGAGTAAATTTATAGTTCCAATCTGAACATTGCTAACTTACACTAAAAATTGAATACTTACATACATTCATTTTTTTACGCAAAATGATACATTTTTTTTCCTTGATAAAATAAATATTTTTGATTTATTTTGGGCAACACCCTATTATAATATGGGAATGTGTTAAGAAAGATATTAATACTCAGCTCTACAAACAATTTGAAGTTGGTCTTTTAATGCTATGTTTTGACATTCGGAAATGCGCATGCGTTAGTATTTTACTTCTGAAGCTAAAGCTACTGCTTGGAGCTCTTATCACAACTTTTATTACATTTGTGTAGTTGAAAGCTGTACAACGGTCCGTTAGATGAGGGGAATTCAAGAAGCTCGTTCATAGATAGCATAAAAGGTATTATGGATCTAGTTTGAAAAACTAAACGTTGAACGACCTGACAGTGCTGTTAAACTCCACTATAGAGGATGATTTAAAACAAAAATACATTGAGCTGTGAATTTATACTCTATAAAGCCATAACTTTCGATTTCACTTGTTTGGAGCTGCAGAAGAACAGTTTTGCATCTAATAGCTGTGACGATGTTACTAGGGACGTTTTTCACTTAATTTTTGTATATATAAAAATACTTAATTTTTTCTAAAAAATAAAATTGGTGTCAACATTCTAAATATGTATTTAATAATATAAGTAAATATAAAAACAAAATTTTAGAAAAAATTGTCCACTCATTTTCGAAATATTGAATTTTCAAAAAAAAACAATTTTTTTTTTCAAAATCCAAAAAACTATTTTTCGAAAATTTATTTAGTATGATTTATAATTCCAAGGATCACCTGCATAAAAATTTTGATCGAAATCTGTTGAGCCGTTTATGAGAAAGTCGAAAATCAATAAAATGGTTATATGGCAGGTACCGTTAAAAACAAAATATTTTAAGAACAAAATTGCCATAAATGTAGGGCATACCCAAGGTAGTACACGCACCAATTCTTATCAAAATCGTTTGAGCTTTTTTGGAGATAATTAAGATAGTAGAAAAATGTGTATGACCAATTTGTATGTCAATCACCTAAACCACCTAAGCACCAAGTTTTAACAAAATCGGTCCAGCCGCTTAGACTGTAGATCGTTCTACAGACAGACAGGCGGAATTGCGGGATCTACATTTTTGGCGTTCTCTATTATCGTAATGTCAACTTTGATTAAAAACTCGAGTTCGATTTGTTTTACAAATGCAAGACTTGCCCTATATCCCCTATATCGCAAGTAAAAAAAAAAAGGCGAGCCCCACGTTGGGCACCAAATGTTACACTTTTATTGTGATTAATCATCATGATTTTATTGCTACGATTAAAAGCAAGACTTTGGAGCAGTTTGTACCACTTGTCTTCAACACCTTGAAGTTGCTCCCCGACCAATAATTTACTTCAGTTTCCTTATCCTGGAAACCTTTAAAAATTTAGTTTTGCCAAAAAATAATAAGTTAAAAAAAATTAAATCGAAGCGATTTTTTTCTTTTTTATAAGAACTTTCCGTACTTTCTGTTCGCAGCCAGGATCAAACATAAAGTTGTCATAATTCCGGCCTCTTTAATATATTCATCTTTACTATAACTCCATTTTATTTGTCTCTTTTCAACATATTATTATGATAATGGCGGTATTCGGTCACGGAGATTCGGGTGAAATCCTCGCCTGTCACACATGAATTCAGAATAATCATCGCGTCGCGAAAACCAGCTTTTGTTACATTTCCACGATGCTTAAACAGTTGGCCAAAACCCGCACCGGACTCTACCACCATTTGGTAGCCGTTCCAGAAAACGAAACCAAATATATTGGTGCAACTATTTCGCTAAAATGTACCGTCTAAATTGTCAAAACTTCCGTTTAAATTACCTATACCAATTCATAAATCAAACTTTTACTGTTTTCAAGGATTAACAAAATGTCCTTTAAGAAGAGAAACTAATACATAAGTTATTTGAAAAAGAACACATCAACCACAAAACTCTGAAGAATCTGCAGTAAATTTTTAAACGACTAATAAAATAATAATATTACCTAGCTATAAGGGGAAGTTTGTTTACCATAAGATGAGCTTATAATATAACAGTATTTTAGAACTCGTTATGGCGCACTTGTATAGTCTCTCTCGATTCATTATTTTAGCCTATCATATAAAATAGGTTTTCATGTTGGAATTAATATTTTTTGTTTCGTCCTTACTCTAGAAGTACAGTCGCCCCATTTGGGATGCTCTAGTCCATAAAATGTCAAGATAATATTTATATTCCTTCTTTCCTCTCAGAGACCCAATAATTAATTCGCATTAATGACTCTGCAATTTCTTTAAGGATCCTTTGTTAGACACACCGTAGCCATCATGGGCGTCATCGGTGAAAATCCATTAAAATGTGGGCTTTGTGCGAGTACCTATAACAGTTACCGGGATGTCCTCTTAATCGGCTCCGCGGTAATTACCAATCAAATTAATGAAACTGTTTAGTCCAAGCGTTAGGTATATATTTATATGTGAGTTGTTTGAGGGGCTGTGTGTGGATCCGTGAATTTGATGGAAAAGCTAACAGCGCCTTTTTTTGTTTTTGTTTTTTTATTAAGGAAACTCCTTTAGTTAAGCATTTTTCTGGAACGACCACACAGTTCATTGAAGCCACACGGAAGCACACACCGGATAGCCCTATATATGCAAGGGATATAAATCTGAATCTAAACTCTACATACATTTACCTGCCCATCGAAAGGATATGCGGTGTGCGCTCTCTGCCCACCTCAGCATGCCAACATTGCAGTTAATTAATTACTGATAGAGGACGTCCGCCATGGATTTCATTATAATGAATTGCGTTCACTCCATGAATTGGATAACTCCAAGGTAGGCCATGTGGGCTGTGCCTTGGAATTACAGTGGAAATGATTTATGTTTGATAAAGGTAGGTATAACATTGTAGTATTATCTCTATCATTGCTTTGCTATTGCTTGGCTATACTATAATCATTTATTGCGAGAAATTAGGATCTTATTGGTTAAGGAGAAATATTTTTAAATCACACGTAATTGAGATGTATATAACGTCTTAAAGACTTTTATCCTTCGCTAGGTCCCAGGACACCATCACATTTAGAAGAATAATAAAATGGGTAATTTTTGAATTAGGGCTGGCAACGAGACCACACAAGACTTTTGTTAGTCTCGTCTCGGTCTCGTCGAAATTGAAAAATTTGATTCTCACCTCGGTCGAGTCTCGCCTAACCATGTATCGTCTTGATTCTGGTCTCGACTTTTTTCTTGAAAAATTTAATTTGCAGTACCATCCATAGTCTTGCAAAGTAACGTTATCAGACACCTTTGAAAAGCCGAAAGGACGTAAGCCAGTGCGACTAATGTCCAACATATGTGAGAGTGAGACATAAACGTCCCAAGAACTAATTTGTGAATTTTATCCCACTTATAAGTCGGACATACATAATCCCACGAAAAATACTTTGTCCCACTATTAGGATTTTTTTTGTTGATATGAACTCGTCTGAATTGTTTTTGCAATTAAGTTCACGGCGTACATTAAACTCGTCGCGTAATCGGGGCATGCTGCCCGCAACAATCACCCTCCTTGGTGCAATATAGGAGTAAGGATGGGTATAAGTTTGGGTATATGCAATTTTTGTGTATACTTGAAGATTCCTTTTTACAAAGTTCCAAAAGATTTTTGAATATACCCAAACTTGTACCCATCCCAAATCCTATATTGCGCCAAGGAGGGTGATTGCAGGGGGCAGCAGGCCCACTTTACGTGAAGAGCTTTTTTTAATTTAATGTTAATATTTGAAATTTATCTTATGTTTTGAATAAAGATTTCATAGTGTGTCATATGGCCATATTTATGTCTTTTGGGATTTTTGTCCAAATCAAAGTTGGGACTTATGCCCCACCAAGTTGGGATATAAGTCCCAAATTAGTTTTTGGTCCCAAAAAGCAAAATAATGACTTATGTCCCAGCGTCGTGAATATTATAATAATTGAACAAGAGGTTGGGTGGGGGTGTATACCTCGCCTCATTTGGGAGGAGTTATAATTTTTTGTAAAGAAGGCAAATATCTTGCTCTATCAGATAATTTTTAAATCAAGTAAAGTATATGCATAGTTTAATAAAAGCTTAAAATGTTGGGAAGTTTCAAATGTTGGACAGCAAAAGATTAAAACCAAAGTTGTAAGGTGTAATTTTCCAAATTGTAAAATTATTTATTATTGTTTTCTTCCAAAACTCGTTGTTCTATTTTGTTCTTAATTAAAAACTTGTACTTATATGATTTTATGTCTTCTAATTTTTGAGAAAATTGAAAATTACTGAATATAATTTTGTATGAGATTTTTGTTTGGACTTATACTGTGATTCCACTTTGAGGGAGTGTACGACACTTGGTTTGCCGCAAATTAATAACGAGTTTTTGTAGGGGGAATATTATTAATACCATTACTTTTATATATGGAAATAGGGCATTTCTACCTCCTTTTAGGCGAGAAGGGTAGTTTTCTAAAAAAAAAAATATTTAAAATTAAAAAAAAATAATAAGAACAACGGCAACACTTACATTGAAAAACATTATAGTATTTTGGAAAGCCAGAAACATGTCATCTTATCTTTTATTGCAACCAAGTTATTTGTGGTGCAATTTTTATAGAATTGCTCTCCGGCTAAAGAGGTAGACAGACCCCCTCTTCCATAGGAAACAATTGTTATACTAAATATCTCTACAAAAATAAGTTATTAATTTGTAGCATCGCAGTTATCATACTCACAGCTCAAAGTGGAATCACAAAAAAAAATAAACAAAATAAACCTCATACAAAAGTAGTTTTAGGAATTTTTAATTTTTTTAAAAACTAAAAGACATTAAATCATATAATTTTCAGTTTTTTGATTAAAAATTAATCAGAACTAGTCTTAGAAAAAAAAAATAATATATAATTTTACAGTTTTGACAAATTACACTTTAAGCTTATTTTTTTATCTTTTTCTTCCCAAAATTTAAATTTAAAAATAGTTTTTTTTTTTAACTATGCATAGATTTCACTTGATTAAAAATTAAGCTAATATAGCAAGGTATTGGCCTTAGAAAAGGTTATAACATTTTCCATTGTTAGTACTTTTTTATGAAATCCCCAAACAGGGGAGATAAACCCCTCCCACACGTAGTGAAAGTTATCGTACTCGTGCCGTAACGCGTTGCGTAACGAATCGGCTTATCCTCCCATAAGAAGTTATCACTACAAAAAATGCTAAATATTTTGGAAATAGTTATTTCAAAGAAAAATCTGTTTTGTTTTTTTCTGGAGTAATTTAACATACGAGTACTTAGGGTTCCTCTAACTCAATTTCTTAAAAACTTTCACGCCTATTTCCTATGGAGAGCAATGATTCCAAGTTTTTACTTGCGATTATATGTACTATAAGGCAAGTTATGTATTCGTAAAAATTTTTTTTTTTACTAACAATCAAACATGACATTACGATCATAGAGAACACCAAAAACGTGGGTCCCCCAATTCCGTCTGTCTGTCTGTCAGTCTGCTGTTTGTCCTCGAGTCTACAGCCTAAATGGTTGGTTAGATTTGATTCATACTTGGTACATATTGTTTTTTCGGTAATATGCCCACACGTTTTTTTTCCATTTTTTTAAAGACGACAAAGCTCCTATACATTTTTTTTGGCCAAAAACGAAAATCTTATTTTTCTCAAAAACGGCTCCAACGATTTTTATAAAAAAAATCAGTTCATTAATGGAAAAAAGTTGTTATTTTTGGTACCTCTAGTAGAACCATTTTTTTGGTTTTCGATTTTCTCGTAAACGGTTAATTTGATTTTTCTAGAAAGCTTAAACAAAAGTGTATACCAAAATTTGTCCCAAAATTTTTTTTTGGAAATTATTTTTTTTTTGAAAATTCAAAATTTCGAGAACGACTTAATAGATTTTTTTTCGAAACTTCGTATTTAGTGGTTTTTTGACATTATCTTGAATAGTTAAAAAACTATTTGTTCTAAAATAAAAAACAAAGGTACCTCCCATACAAATGTTAAAAAACCTTTAAGAAAAAAAATTTTTTCTGGAAAACGGTTTCAAGAATTTAAAAAAAAAATTGCGTGTTCTTAAATTAGTACAGTTCACTTTTAAGTATAAAAATATTTTTTTGTGTACTTATTAACGGTAATTCCCTCAGAACCACTAAATTTTCTTATACAAATGCCCCCTAAAATTGTTAATAAAACTGCATACTCAAATTTTGAAAAAAAAAAAGGTTTCGATTTTTAAAAATTAAATATAAAATTTTTTTTTGAAAAATAGATTTTTCAACAACCAGTCACAGATTTTTTTTTAATTTGAAATTTTTATGTATATCAATAATATCTTCAAACTGGCGTTTCAAATTTTTTTTCTAAAAATATTATACATGTCAAAATGTTATACATAAAAAATGAATTTATTAAAAAATCGCTCCAACTATTTTTGATTTTTTTTTTGATATATTTTTATTTATCCATGAATTCAAATGACATCTTTGTTTTCCCTCAAACTATAACGACTAAGCAATATTAGAACATTTAATTATGTGTATTATCCATTTATTTCTACTTTATTATTATTCCCTTTTTACGTATGTTTGCGTACGTCACTGCATACTGAATACAATGTGGGCCCTCACACATTTATATATTCATATGTGTCCTTAAAAATCACATGCATCTTATGTATGCATATTTGATATTGCATATCTACCAAACCTACATCCTTCATTTTCATTATTATAAGTACATACATATTTACATTCCTAGGTTCCATCCTCCATGTATATAGGTAGATACATATTTCTCTGCTAACATACATAATTAAAATACATAACCTAGATTTAAAGATACATTTGTATGTAGGTACCTATGTAGCTATTCCTTAAATCATCCATTCCACAATTCATTATACTACGAATCGAGTTAATCTTACTTACATAGGCTTTAAACCTGAATAGGATAACTACACCTAACTAACTAAACCTCAATGGTTGGTTAGATTAAAGTTGTTAGCTATAAGAGCAAGTTCGTGCGATCCAGTCATGCATCTGATTTTTTTTAGAAATTAACCAGACTGATTATATAAGTTGCATTTTGACTAATATTTCATTTTAACCGACTTGTTGTGACAATTAACTAAACTCCTAGACGATACGGAATATCCCACAAATATATCTATGGGCTTGATATAAAAAGATTTGAGAAAATCGCTAGAAACAATATTTATTAAGCTGACTAAACTTTTTTGACCAAAAATCCCATTCGGAAACCTAATATATATTGGGTCATTATCATAGACAACTACTAGAAAATCCTTCAAGATAAATGTTTCCACTGACTGGCTAATTTATTTGCCTAATAGAATATATAGCCAAGCCAATAAACACCTATACACACACACCCATTTTAACATTTCTCTTTCATGTTGATATTGTTGGTAAGGCGCATTATTTGTTTTGTTCTTAAACCAACCGTAAGCGTAAGGTAAATGAATATGAAAAATTCATTCATTCCTATTACGTAACGCAAATGTTTGTATACACACGTAAAAATAGTTTCTAAAATGAAGTTATAGGCGCCCTACACAACACCCATAAATCAATTTTACTGGCAACAATTAGCAAAGCGGAATTCAAATGTTCCACAAGCAAATCGGTTTGGCAATTACGAGTAAATACAAAGCTTTCTCTAACAAAATTGGGTAGGTTATAGTCGATAGGATTCGGTTGTATATCCTGCATAAGTATTTCAAGGATAACACGTTATTTTACCCTAAAATGGGTATTTTAGTTGCCTTGAGAGCTGGGTTAAATGAATAAGCGATGGCGAATGCATATCAGTGGATTTAAGTGGGAATTTGTAAATTATGAATACCAAGGATCAAGGAAGAATATAATTCACATACCTAGAAGTACACATGAGTAATGATGGCCGAGCTCTTGGGCTAGATGATGGAATTTTATTAATTTATTTACGAAAATCAATGAGTTTGGTTCCTTACATTTGTTCGAAGTCTAGCAAATTGCATGACTGGGCTTAAAGATGGTTGCTCGAAAATATAATATATTTCCTTTAAATATTTTTTTTAAGCCTTCATCATAAATAAGCAAAATAAATAATATTCGATTCGACTGAAGCTCCTCAAGGATATAAAGAAGCTGAATATTAAAACAAAAGAAATACAAAATGCAGAAGAGTGATTTTAAAAGTCAGTATACAAAAGTAACTTTATTTTGAATAAAGCACATAAAATCTATGAGCTCAAATATTGGGATCTTTTGGTCTTAACTCTAGTAACATATACCCACCACTGGATGTGATGACTTTCATCTGAAGGACAAAGTTCTGGACCGCTCTTATATTCACTTATAATATTAGTGTTATGCTAAAAATGCACTACATAAAATGGTATAAAGAAGCTACTTTAGAAATTAATTTATGTAGGATTACCTATGCCTTTATAACTATCATAAAAATAACTTTATATATGTTCACTCTGTAAATTTAAATTAATTTATCATTTATTTTTATTTATTGATTTTTTCAATTTTTTTTTTAGTTTTTATTAAAAATAATTTAGCAGGCAATTAAGGCAGTATAATTTTTAAATAAGTAGTTAATCGTTAATTAAATTTTTTTTTTATTTTTTAAAAACTTCTGCTTTTTTTAAATATACTACAACATTTTTTGATCATTTATTGTTTATTTATTTAGTATTATATATATGATTCTAAGATACTTAAAGCATAGAGATGAGAATAATATAAATTCTTAACAACTATAAATTTAACAAAATGGAGAAATAATTAGGAAAAGGTCTCCTACATTTATAAAATTAATTATCTTATTCTTTAAATTTAATTAATTTTATCTAGATAAAATGACAATTAATAGCTATATGTATATGTATATACAAATTTGAGTCATTCAGTACATTTTAAGATCAAATAATTTAGTATTCATATTGTAGATAATGATTAATTACATAGTTAATTTATCAAATTTTCCTTGGGTCCTAGCGAGGTAACCGTCGCCGGCACGGAACATTTTCCGCAAACGCATACTTTGACCGTGATTAATTTGCATTCGAGGTAATTGTCATAGGAAAAAATTAGAAGCAAATGCGGCAGATTCAATAGTGATGTGCAAACTAATATAAATATCAAAGAATCAATTTATTTCCCGATAAATTTCTATAAATTGTCACCATAGGCGTTTCAAACTATGGAAAATCAAAGAAGAGGTGAAATTATTTATTTACAAAAATTAATCTTAGAGATTCTTAGGAACAAGCTTGGATGTGCTGAACATTAGTGTTTCTAAGGAACAAAATTGGATGTACTAATATTTAATTCACGAGATATCGAATAGGTAAATATCGATATATGCATTTTTCAAAAATGTCATCTCTATTTTCTAATTATGTTTTGATACGAAATATCAAAAAAAAAAAAACATTCCTTCCAATGGTCTAATACATTTTATTCAAAAAAATGTGTTGAAAAAACAATTAATAAATTCATAATTAAATGAAACACAATATGGTGATCAGTCCAAGAGAAGAGCAATGCGAAACAGTAGTACAATCAATAAATAACTCTCGGATGCGGCGTAATTTATTTTACTCGGATTTTACTTTAAACACCTCAAACTTTTTCTTACAGATTTAAAATGAATTTTCGCATGAATAAAGTTGCGTTTGCTAATGTTTTAGGGCAAATCCAATACAAGTTTAAAACCAATTATCGTTCTGACTCTATTAGTCCAGAACATATGAGCTGGCATCCTGCTTAAGGTTTTTTGGCGGAAGATAACTACGTGATCCAAGTTTGTTAAGCTATTCAGTCAAGTCGTCTAAACACGCAGCAACATCTTCTGGTGTTCTTTGTGTATATTTCCGAGCTACATATGTCGGATTTATTTTGCAAGCAGTTCACCATAACTTCAAATTGCTGCGTACTCGTTTTTTCATTCGGCCTAAAAAAACATTACTGCATCAAAAAACACGAATGTACATAACTTTTTTATTGCCTACTTAAATTTTTATATATTTTTATCCCACAAGTAAACAAATTCCGTGATAAAATTCTGTCGGGTGATTTCGGAAAAAAACATGTATGTCAAAATGTGAAAAACCTAAAGAAATGCACTTCATCGTACTACAGCACATACCGGCGCGTGCGTTAATCCTTGTCGGAGAAATGTTACGCAAAGCTGTTTGGAAAATTATCTCTATGAACCTATTCTCTGATTCGTACGATTTCGGATAATTTAAGCCCAATGACTTCGAAGTTCAAATGGAAACCTACCTTCGGGACTTATAATTTTTAAATTTCTTGGGAGAAGTTTCCACAAACAAAAAGGCTTTGTTGTTCAGAGGTAGGTACTACAGGAATATTAAGGGTGTATAAGCATTAAGGATCTGCTTGAGAAGCTGGACCGAATCCTACTAAATAAACTAGAGAGTTATTGTGTGGAAGGAATGAGAATTCTGAGATACGATCAAAACGACTTAGACCAAAAATGTAGGGAGCTGTGTTATTGAAAGCAGCATTCAATTTTCGTCTACTATTGTCATCACAGTTGCAAAATACTTCGCAACCATATATGTTAATATAGGAATTTCAACCGTGATGGCAATCATCATTCAAATGTTCAATGGCGTAAAATATTGTGACGACCATAACATTCTGAGAGCTCCATAGACCTTACCCACCGCAGCATTAATATGGCTGTCCCAAGTAAGCCTATACTGTTAAATAAAATACCTAGATTTCGCGCATTAGATGCAAATTCAATGTGTATACCATTCCAGCGGATGCTTAGAAAGTAATCCAGATTTAATACTGTCTTACTGATAGCGACACGTTTAGACCTAATGGGGTTAAGAAAAAGTTAAATATTTGAGCGAGGTAATGGTTGGTAGTATGCGCACCATCTTCTATTAGTCCAAGGGGACATCAGCAAATATTTGAATCTCATAAATTCAAATTTATCTAACAAATAAAATAGCGTACTTTTTTACTTAAATTAGTTTAGTAGTTTAAGTATTTATTTCAGAACTTTGAATTATTTTTTTTTTTTTGATTAAGCCGATTTAATATTTTGTTTTTAAGTTTATATTATTATATTTAAGACTGTCATACCAATTTTTTTTTTTAGAATAAAACTAAAGATATTTTGTATATATAAAAAATTAGGTAAAAAACTGTTTTAAATATATATTTAGATTTTTAACAGAAATATTTTGCATTCGATGTGATCGAACATAAAAGCAAGTTTGTGCTATCCAGTCGTGCATTTCATTTTTATCAAAATCGTAAGAGCCGTTTTCGAAATAATGAAGATGGTAGAAAAAATTGTAAGGCAAGTACCATTATTTTTAAGTATTAAGTATTAAAAACTATCATATCTTAGGAACACCAGCAAAATAAACATTTCAAAAAAAAAAACATGAAAATCGGTTAGATAGTTCAGAGTTCATTCAATACATCAACGTGACACGAGATTTATATACAATAGATGTTATTTTAATTATAGTTAGGCATGCATGGAATACTTTTGTTTTAACAATGAATAATACAATTTTAAGAATTTTTGACAAAACGACAAACCATGTTTAATGTTAATTTAAACCATCAGTGCGTCAAAATATAGAATCATATATTTTTTTTTGATTGGAGTCATTTTTTTTTTAGAATGCAAATAAACTTTTTGTGATTGATTCAGTTAAAACTTTTTATTTAGTTTTGCAAAAAGAAAAATGTTCAATTTATTTTTTTTTTGTTTTGTATTATTCTATGGAGAAATATTTCTACCTAAAAACGGATAGGAGAACAAAAAAAAAATTAAAATGAGGATGCGTTTTTTACATACATCATTTTTTTTAGATATTTGTAATATATCTTTTTGATGTTGTAAAATTAGTTTTATAATGTTTTCAAAAAATTTATTGTTATTATAAAAAAACTAAAATAAATGCTATCATAAACATAAATGTGATTTTTTTCAGGACTCATTTATTTTCTAAATGCTAGTTATTTTTGTTTAGATTCTGGGACCCATTTAATATCAACCATATGGTAACACTGATTTAAACATACACAATTTCATTTTAACATTCATTTAAAAACTTGAAATATTATTTGAAATCACAATGTAACAAAACAAACATTTATCATTTTGATTTGACAATTTAGTATTTTTCTGTGTGATAATGTTGTTTCTCATTTCATAATCATCATCTACGTCATTGGCAAGCCAATGGCGAGACTATAAAAAATGTTTCAATTTATGTGTTTACAATTTATAGAGTTGCAAAAGTTTTCTCGTTAAACGAACAAACAGAGGAGCTGTAAGGACATAGATACCTGGGCCTTCGGGCAGGGTTGCTTTCCTTATTACGAATAGAAAACTTTTTCGCAAAAATCAACTAAGAACTAAGCTTTGAATAAATTTAGCTGATAAAATTTTGTGTAAGAGCACAGCTACAAAAATACACACAGAAGAATATCATCATAAATTCTTTTAAATAAAACGACGGACGGGCAATGCGCCGGAGCCAAAAGGTTCACTATTATAAAAGTATAATCAAAGTCCAATTTTGGTACTTGTCTAAGTAAATAGGTTGTAAAACTATTTAACTTGGATTTATGCAAACTAATTTTTCTTTCAGGGAAAGCAATAACAAATTAAAAGCGTAGAAAAGAGAAGCTACGCTGAAACTATTCTCAGTCTTGTTTGAAATTTTCTATATCGTTATACAATATATAAAATCACAGTTAAGTGCTTATTTTGCAGAACCTAATAAATAGTTTTTTGGAATTTGGATTAATTTTTTTTTTAATTTAAAAGTATTTAAATTAGAATGAAAATCTGTGTCGCATGGACCTGCTATTGCATTTGGTTAAATAATAATTTATGAAAACAAACAATTGGTCTGGCTAATAAAATCGCAAAAAGCAAACCAAGAGCAGAACAGCGCCACTAAGACTCGATACTTGGATGACCAAGTTGACAATTCGCAAAATAGCTATAATTCCAGCCAAAAAGAAAGCATTTATGGTAACACACACAAGTTGTTGTTGCTTCATTCAAAAACATTCAAAAGTAAAAGGGTTCTAAGCAAAATCATTGTACAATAGAATTCGGTTATAACGACCACTCATGTTAGAAAAATTTTCCGTCCGTTGACTTACGCAAAAATTTGTATTAAGTTAATAATAATAAGGTAGAAATAAATGAATAATGCACATTTTAGATTGCTTAGTTGCTAAAGATTGAGGAAAAACAAAGATGACATTTCAATTCTTGGATAAATAAGAATTGATATATGTATTAAGCAAAATTTCAAAAATCTCTGGAGCGGTTTTTTAAAAAAATATTTTTATATGTATAAAATTTTACAAACATTTTAAGAAAAAAAAAATTGAAACCCCATTTTGAAGATATTATTAATATAAATAAGTTCAAACAAGCTAAAAAGACTTGCAATGTTTATATTTAGAGAACCAAATTTTTGACCAAGAACTAAGGCAGAAAATATTATAATGATCAATTTTGTCATTTGTAGAAAATATTAGAAATTCAACTTTCGTCTACGATTCCATCCAACGCTCGTCTTTAATGACAGCTCTCGTGAAAAGCCAATTCGATTGTAGCTCAGTCCGCTGTTAAGTCGACACTGCCAGAAAGTGTTATGACTCCTCCAGTACTTGAGACCGTAAACGATTTCGTATGACAAATCTTCATTCGCACTCGCGCAGTGGCGAGAGTTTATATACACAAATCAGCTGGACCGGATTGTATCCCTCCCATCGTTCTGAAGAGGTGTTTTTTAACGCTGGCAAAACCACTGCGTAAGCTTTTCCATCTATCCTACTCTACTGGTCTTTTCTTGCCATTAATGATAGAGAAGACCAAAAAAGTGGATCCGGCAATTCCGTGTTTCTGTCTCTTGGTCGCTTTACACCCTAATCGGCTGAAGCGATTTCCTTCAAATTTGATTCTTTTAGGTGCCTGGCTCGATTATATTTTTTAAATCTTATTTTTTTTACCTCCAAAATAACTGTACGTGCAAAAATAGCAATCACAATTAGACCGAAAACGGCTATAACGATTTTGATAAAACAAATTCAGTGCACCATTATAGGTGTATTCTATACTCCGCTTAATAAAATTTTATTTAAATGGAAATGTTATTAACGGTACTTTTAGATTTTCGACTATCCCATGTACCGCTCAACAGAAATCAGTCAAAATGTTTGTACAAAATGTTCTCCAAATTCTAAATGATACTTTTTAACAACATTTTAGAAAAAAATATTTTTTCGCATTTTGTGAAAATAAAGTCAATTTATTTTTTTTTTGAAAATTCTATATTTCCAAACTAGGTGGAAGTTTTTTTTTGATATTATCTTTTTAAGCTTACGTTATTCAATCCTTAAAATTGCCATAACATTAAAAAAATATTAAAGAAATTGTGTACCTATTATATAAAAAAAAATAATTAAGAAAAATCAATTTAAAAATATAAAGGTTTATCCATTTCACGGTTTTAAAAGTATAGGGCTGGAATTCGACATCTGTCAAACTAAGTTGTTAAACCATTTTTTTTTTCAGTTGAAAGTCTGACATTTACGAAAATGGATCGCTTAACTATAGCACGACGCATAAAAATTGTTAAAACCTACTACAAAAATGGTGATTCTGCCAGAGCCACATATCGTGCTTTAAGAGGAGATTATGGTTTACATAATCGTCCAACTATGCAAGCAATTGGCAAAATTGTGAAAAAATTTGAAGAGACTGGATTAGTTACAGATATTGTAAGGCCTATGCATCATCGTTTCGTTTGAACCACTGAAAATATCGCTGCTCGAATCGCGACTCGAATGTGTCGATTCCTCGTCGTTCTCAGGAATTAGGACTGTCTTACGGCACGTATTTTGCATTTGGATCTACATCCATATAAAGTCCTGCTCACACAACAACTGAAGCCATCTGACCATTCAAAACATCGTAGATACGTCGAATGGGTGCATGAAAAACATGCAGTGGACGGCGATTTTTGGAACAAAATTTTCTTCAGCGACGAAGCACATTTGTCACTCGATGGTATGTTAATAAACAAAATTGTCATTTTTGGGGTTCTGAGAAAAATCCTCAAGTAATTGAAGAGAGGCCATTACATCCACAAAAGGTAACTGTTTATGGCGCTCTTTGGTCCGGAGGAGGTGTGATTGGACCTTACGTCTTCGAAAACGACGATGGAACGACTGTCACCGTCAATTCGGAGCGTTTGGAGAATATTTGATTTCAACAAGACGGTGCCACATGCCACACTACTCGAGCGGATATGGCTTTATTGCTAGAGACATTTCTTGGCCGCGTAATTTCTCGTCGTGGCGATATCAACTGGCCACTAAGATCATACGGTTTGACACCGCTGGACTTTTTTTTGTGGGGCTACGCGAAAGACCGCGCTTATGCAGGTAAACCTTTAACTCTTAAGCACTTGAAAACCAACATTCGTCAAGTTATGGCTGAGATGCCGCCCAATATGTGTCACAAAGTGGTCGAAAATTACCTCAAAGCAATCGATGCTTACAACAATACGCGTGGTGGTCATTTAAATTATGTAGTGTTTCACACAATGTCAACGCTAAGACTTTATAATAAAAAAAATATCATGAAAAAAATATTTTATATGTGTTTTATTTACGTTTACTTTTGAAACCGCAAAATTGATAACCCTTTAGTACTTAAGATGTGAGTGAACATAAGAGCAAGTACGTACGATCCAGTCGTGCATATTATTTATTACAACTCTACGTTTAGTAAGGCGCCAGTTATAGTTTTGACTATCAATTCTGAGGCACTTAAACAAATAAATCTAATGTCGTTTTGATACCAAAATGAAGATAATAAGATGTAAGTATAATATTTTGTATTAAAAAAATATTTTATTTGCTGTTCCACTTTTTGTAAATTCATTTTTGATTTTTCTATGATCATTGAATGATCATTGAAAACGCTTTCCATCATTGAAAAATCAAAAGTGAATTAACAAACAAGTGGTAGAGCAAATGAAATATTTTTTGACAAAAAAATATTATATATTTTATTACATTCATTTTGGTACCAAAACGAAGGTTTTCAATGATGCGTTTCAATGTAAAAGCGCCTTATACAAATATTTAAACCTTTTGGATTAGTTTTAAAATTTAACCGTTCAATTTCGGCCGCTATTGTTCAAAGGAATTAGCTAATCTTGTGACAGTAGAAAATAATGTGTTGGATTCCTGTAATGCATTGTCTTAAAATTGGTGCGTTAGAATTTGTAACCATTGTTGAACAATGGTCTATAATATTTCTACAACTGACCCTTAGTCTTAAAGTGTTCAGTGTTTTTTTTTTTTAGATTTGATTCTGTTGATAGTCACAGATATAGTTGTATTGTTCCTATTAAACTTTGAGACTGTAATTCTGGTATACATAGATATCCAGAAATTCTCAAAGTTTACCATTTCAGCCGTACTACCCTACCGGTAGAGTAGTATCAATAAAGATTCTTGTTTAACCACACTGGACGAAGTTGCGGAATGTTCTACATAGCTGTATTTCCCTCCTATTGTTATTCCCAATATTACGAATTTCAATCCACATTTCCTAGTACATACATGTATGTAAGCCCATTATATTGTCCGTGTTAATAAATCTGAGGATAAATCCCTTGAGGTACGCATTATAAAAACAAATAAAAACCCAAAACTACCTCTACCTATTTCCGTTGAGTCAATAGTTATTACTTTGACCTTGACATTCGAAATATTCTATAAATCCTTTAAGTAATTGCTATAATTTTCCTGTTCTGCGTCCTTTACGTGTTCCTCGAAGAGAATGGCAACTATACTGTCGCACATGAATAAGCACTTTTTTCCGCAAGGCATGTTTTTTTGTACATAATGTTCTTGTGCAAATAATTTGTAAATTGCTCTCTCAACAAGAATAAATCCTTTTTAATGTTAAGTTTTTCTTTTTCTTAGATCCATCATTCTAGCGCATGTCCTTGACTTTCTATCTGTCATGTCCTTAATTTTATGCATTTCGTTCCACTGCTTTAACTAAACACTATCATTAGGTGGAATATATAGAAGGGTTCTGATATAAACATTAAACGTTCTTCTTATATTTACTTTATAGGTAAAAGGTGGATAATGTAGGGTATAAATAGGTGTGCAGCAGTTGGAGCAGGTGCGGAGAAAGAGGCTGTAATGTACTGTAAATATAAATCTTGTATGGTGAAATCGGATGAAGGTAAGCTAAAACGTTATAAGCACAACCCGCTTCAGACCGTATTCGCGCGAAAAAATAGATTTATCATCATATCCACTGTAAAGATATACATATAAACCATGGATGCCTGGAGGGTCGTTCTTCTTTATATATATATATATATTATATATAAATAAATGTATATATATAATATGTGCGTATGTAATAGTCAAAGACAACACACTTAACATTTCTTATACACTTAAGTGGCTGCTGCAACACTTAGTTTGAATTGCTTGCAAATTCTATCTTTAATAGACGTTGAAGAGAGCCTTCTTAAGAGTTTTTTTTTTTAGGTAAGTATAAGTATAAAATGAAAGGTACACTCTTGAAGTTGTACACGATTTTTATTTTTCCGCATATTAAGCTTTTTCGTTGGTAAAGAATTACATGAAAGAACACTCTATAAAGCTTGTGTATGTCTAAATTACAAGAAAAGTGCAAGACTCTTGATAAAACTCTTAGAAATTGTCCACGGGCGGATCGCTTCTTAGTTTTTCATTTAGGCGAAACATGTTTTTTTTTTTGGTAATACAATCAATTATTTGGTAGTTATTGTCAAAATGTCTTTTACATCCAGATAACTTATGCAACTGAGATTTTGAATTCCAAAAGTGGGTGTCATTACAGGAATGACAGCTTGTATACAGCTATAAGGCCTAGTGTAGTTACTATAATGACCTTAAACCACACTTTTGTTCCTGTTTGTCAATCATAGGTGATAAAGAGGACCTACCGAATAGCTAAGGTTAGTGTCACTACGAGTATTGAAAGATTCACCATTCGTTCGTCGGAGCAAAAAAAAAACATTTTCGAATTCTATAGGAAGAGATTTGATGGTCAGATCTTTGACAACTGAGCGGACTAAATTTATGGAATGTGCTGGGGGTACTGTAAATTTTTCCTTAAACGTACAAAAAACATTTTGTGCCTGGTTTAAAGCCTGCAGTTGCGTGAGTATTCAAGATTTTAGATATTATTTCATACCGCACGGACGGCTCTCCCGGCGACTGGAAATCGATAAGTCAAGAAGTTTGTGTACTTGGGACATACTCTAATAAGACCACATATCTTCGGGTCCACCATCCACAAAAAACCAAAAGTTACTAGCCATTTTACTCTCGATGAAATTGAGTACCTCTTACGACAGCTAGAATTATATTAATTACAAAATACAGCAATAGCTATATTCCGTTTTTAATGATTGGGCAAAGACCCCTGCATCTCTTTAATAGCTGTCATGCGTATTCTACGCTATTGATCTTGAAATACTAACGAAAAACTCCCGAGTAAAAATTTAAAGTTGAAATTAAGAGTCACACGGTCAACGCCAACGTAATCGGTCAATAGCTTGATTTGCTCACATAAAAATAGCATCAAATATGTCCGTAATTGTTCCGAGTCTTGAAGTTGCCAACAAAAAAAATATTGTCAATGTGATGACGAGAACATTAACACTTGCGTTAAAAAAAATTTTCAACAATGCCTTGACGGTGTGATATCAGGGAGAAAGTACATTTTATGGTGACGTCAGTCATACAACGGGATGCATATGTTCGCCATGTAATTCTAGCTTAAGATTTGGACCAAATATTTTTTTATTGGACTTATGTCCCACCGAGGTGGGAAAGAAATTAGTAATTAGTTTTGGGACTTATGTCTCACCTCGGCGGGACATAAATCCCAAACGCTAAATTGGGACTTATGCCCCGGGGACTTATGTCCCTTCGCCCACTCACATTAAAATTCAGAATCAAGAATCTACTGTTCACTTGTTCGACTGGAATTGCGGATTGGAAAGGTCCCAACTTTGCGTGTTGGGACTTATGTCCCACATACATAGACGAGATATATATATATATATAAGTCCCAAAATCTAATTTGGGAGTGTATGTGTAAGGCGGAAAAAGCAAATAATGACACTTAGAATAAGGGATGGGCGATGTTCATTGATGTTGGCAAAACATCGATGTTAGACAAAAAACATATAGATTGTTCAACATCGACTTAACGCATTTGAAACATCCCAGCATTGATGTTAAGATTCAAAACATATCGACTTTAAATAAGCTGAATCTTTTGTCAATGATCTTATGTTTATAAAGGTCCGCATTCAGCGGAATTACGCTTAACAACTATTTATCTGAAATATTGTAAAGTTTCATTGCCGTTTAATTGCTATATATAGCTCATACACACCAAACGGGAAAAGAAAATTACGATAAAAACATATGCATTTTGAATTTATAATATAATAGCAGATACCCGTGCGATGCTACGGACCCACGGGAATCTAATGAAATCATCTATCCAACTACGAAATTCCATTCAAAACCGTTCAGTCGTTGAATGTAGGCACAAACGACGAACATGCTCGCCTAGCATGCTCGCATTCGCTGTGCTCTTCTTGTATGTGGGTTGGTTCGCGGGCCGCTTGCTGTTGGCCAAAAATTTAGATTTTGTCGCTTTCGTTGGCTTCGATGTTCGTGGTGTATGGTCATGTTCGCGAACAAAGCGAAGATTTATTATTGAATTCAAAAAGTACGAACTAGAAAAATAAAGTTGGAAAAAATAAATCATGGCTAATCTTCCAGCTGCTTACCAAATTTCATTAAAATCCATTCAATGGTTGAGGCATAAATGCGGAACAAACAACCAAGTATATATTTTGTTCATAAATAAGCCTCTCCCATATAGGCATAGGAACTGTTCGGTTCCATTTTTCGAGATAAGAATGACCTATGTGATAATCGAGTATGTGTGTCCATGTGCCAAATTTTATCCAAATTCGTTCAGCCGTTCTGCTGTTATTGAGCAAAAAATAAAAAAAAAAAAATTCACGTTTACATTGTTCAATATCATCAAATCATGCTTTAAATTTATCTATGTATCATCGAGAAAAAAATTTTCGCTTTTTTCTAGAATTTTTCGAGTTTTCCACTAAGATTTTTTTATTTTTTCATTCGAAAAGCCATTCCGGAACATTTGAATTAAGTACACAAAATCAATTTTCGATTTTTAAAATTTCCCGACATTTCTCGATTGCTTACCCAAATTTTTCTTTCGCAAAAATCTTCTCCTGGATTTTATGAACAACTAAGAAAGAGTTCGAGCCAAATCGGCCCATTCGTTATCAATTGATGAATTACAATACATTTTTTTACACCATTTTTAATAGCAGATGCCCGTGCGATGCTATACGGACTTTCTATCCCACGGGAATCTAATTACATCTATACACCTACAATTAAAAGTCAATCAGTCGTTGAGGAGTGAAAGCGGAACAAACACCCAAGTACATGTATATATTTTTTCATATATAAGCCTCTCCCATAGGAACCGTTCATTTTTTTCGGGATAAAAATGACCTATGTGAGAATCCAGTACCCCATCCATCTACCAATCAAATTTCATGCAAATCTGCGTGTTTTGTGCGCCTTTTGAATAAAAGATATGGTGGCTATTTGTAGAAAATTAAAACACACCTATCCCAATGGATCCATACATTTTTCCGGGATAAAAAGTAGCATTCCAGACAATAATCTATCTCTGTACCAAATTTCATCCAGATCCGTTCAGCCGTTCCGGAGTTATTGAGCAACAAAAATCCATTCATCCATCCAACCAAACTTTAACATTTATAATATTAGTAAGAAGTAAGATTGAGTTCTTAATCGATTTTTGAACATTTTAAAAATGTTACTATTGAATTTAGACTGATGGTTGCGTGGCTGTCAGGCAATAGGCGATAGTTAGCGTTTATCTGTCTGACCCACTTAACACCTATATGATGTACCAGTTAGTTCCACTTTTAACAATGCAGTGTGTGGACGTATCACGTATTAAGGTATTAATAGTTAATAATTATTTCCATCTTAATTTTTAAAATGTAACCTTTTTATATATTTCTATAGAATATACATTTATACAATAGTCAGAATTAGGGCTGGTTTTGTCAAGGGCGACTTTTCTTAGTATCGTCTCGGTCTCGTCAAAATCGAAAAATTTCAGTTCCTCGGTCTCGGTCTCTCCTAACCAATAGTCAGAAACATTTCGAATTTTCAGAGCTAAAATTTTAATTTTTTAGATATTTTTTAATCGCAGCCATCCCCTCAATCGATTTTGACAGTTCATGGCTTGACAGGTAGGGACCATGCCATATTGTCGATATTATTTCTTACCAACTGTTACCTTAAAGTCAATTTTTCCGGAGGGAAAACAAAGACTGAAAAATTTGCGATTTCTATTCCAACGAAATGCATGCATAAATTATACGCATTCTTCTCTGAATTTTCACAGTGTGTGATTATGTTAACATATTATGTGATTTGATACTTTAGATTTAGAATATAGAATATTTCGCAAAAAAAAAACTTAATACAAAATTGAACATGAGTAGGGGTTACCGGGGCTAGTTGTCCTCAGGGGCATATTGACTAAATACCCATAACTTCAAACCTACAAAATTGTATTAATGTTTTTTGTTGCCCATTCATTAACCAGATCAATCTGCATATCCTCACATCGTCTTTCATCAAAAGTGTATGTAGTTAGAGAGTTATTGGGAAAAAACTATTTTTTTCATCTATAAGTAATTTTTTCTTTTTGTTTGTTTTGCTTTTTTCGGGGAGTTTTATGTGTCTGCCGGAGACTTTTTTGTTGCATACATACAATATGTGTATCTAACTTTGAGTCTTTGTTCTTTTATTTCTATATATTAATTGCCCGGTACCGAAAAATTGACGTTCAGAGCTACAAGATCAGCGGGGTTAGTTGACTCATTTTTGTTGGGGTAAGTAGACTAACGATTTTCTCGTGTGATTTACAGCAAGAAAAAAACTTTTGTAAGAAAAATATCCAGAGGCACTATATGGAGCAATCTCTAATGGACTCATCTATACTAATTGGGGGAATAGTATAGGTACCATCTGTTGCTTACGACAAAGGTGGATTTACTTACGAAAACCGTGAACGAAAACATTTATCCTGATTCAGAGCTTATGGGCTATTTTGCACCTGACAGGTATTACAAAATACCTAGCAATCAATGTATTTCTAAGCAGCAATTTTTTTGTTTTTGCAAAATTTCAGTTTCATACTCCAAACACTCAACATTATAGCACAGTCAACTTACCCCATAGCGTTGGTCATCTTTCCCAGGTGCTGGGGCTAGTTGACTCACGGGTGGTCATTTGGCAATATTTAAAAAACCAATAGATATCTATATTATCTTCGTTTATACAAATCAGGATCGCGGTCTATTGCCTCCAATTATAGAGGTATCGCAAAATTGAGCTCTGTTCCGAAACCTTTTGAATCACTTATGGTCAACTACATGTTTTTTTAGTTTAAAGTCTTATATTTCCCCACAAATATATGGCTTTTTTGGTGGTAGATCAATTGTTTCAAATTTAATTGAGCTAACATCGAATATATCAACAGGATTCGCGAATGGCCAACAAACTGATGCTGGTTACTTCGATTTCTCAAAAGCATTTGACCAGCTAAACCATCGTATACTGATAAAAAAAATTAAGTCAACATGGCTGCGGTAATTCTCTTCAAGATTGTTTTTTTTCATATTTGAATGGTCGCATCCAATACGTAAAATTTAAGAACCTAAGATCAACAACAATAAAAGTTACGTGTGGGGTACCCCAAGGAAGTCATCGTGGACCTCTACTTTTTTTATTTACTTTCACTTCAACATTCTAAAATTCTCCTCTCCGCCGACGATGCCAAAATATTTTTGAATTTTTTAAATTATTGACCAATTTTAGTTGATACTTATGTTGTTTTGGAGAACTTTTTCTTCGGCTATTTTGGTCACAATAATTTTAGTAATGAAACAAAACTAGTTAGATTAATTTTCCCGACGTTTCGACAGGGATTGCTGTCTTCTTTAGGAGGAACTTTTTATTACATACAAAAAAGAAAATAAGCAATAAACAATTTTATACAACAAAGAAAAAACAATTGAAGACTCACATTTGGAATATTATATGTAAAAAAATAAAATTTTACATTGTTTGTAGATATGTAATAAGAAAATACTTAAAACACTACTTGTAATATGAAGTTTAGTCTAAAACTGAACGCAAATGGAAAAAGTAAACGTAAGAATTTGGTCTATGTGACGAGAGAGCAATATACCGCAGATATGCTTTATGTGTCCTGCTTCCGATTCATGTTGTTTAAAATATGAAGTGTTTCAAGAGTATAACGCTTCGAAGTGTGTTTTTCTGTTTGGAGAACTTGGTCATTTTCAAAATCTGTTGAATGGCCAAACTCGATAGCATGGTTAGCGAGTGCCGTCTTGGCAGGATTTTTGGGAAGAGTTAATGTAACTAGTTTTGTTTCATTACCAAAAATTATTGTGACCAAAATAGCCTAAGTAAAAGTTTTCCAAAACAACATAAGTATCAAAATATGTTTGACGTATTCAAATCCTGAAGAATCTTTATATCTTCAAAGTGATTTTGATGCTCTTCTCGAATGGACAGCTATAAAAAAAAAACTATCGCTTAATATGTCAAAATGCAGGATCATGAACTTCTCTCAAAAACTTTTGCATTATCAGTTGGATTATCAACTGAATAGATACATTTTACAAAGATGCGAACAATTTAATGATCTCGGATTGCTTTTTGATCGAAAGCTTTCCTTCAATGACCATGACCATGAATGTTTATGATTTTTCTTCTAGTGTCACATACATGAAATCACATTTGTTAAATTATTTTAAACAAAATTTTCATTAATAAATCTATTATTGTAAGTTAAGTTTAACTGTTTGTTCTTAAACTGTAGTTAATTACAAATAAAATAAAAATAAATAAATAAAATAAAATAAAAATAAAATATATTTTAATGGGAGTGTTTTGTTTAGAAAAACAAAAGGATGCTTTATTTGTGGGAGTTTAAATTTTATTGACACCTATCTTAATTTTTTGTATATAAAAGGAATAGTAAATCTTGAGTCTTCCAGCCCCGGTCTCCCATACTAAAAAATAATTAAATAATAAAATATTTCTTCTGGCGAAAACCGAAACCAAACAGTCCACAGAGACTACCGGCGAATTTCGGCACCAAAAATACCGGTGTCGGTCACGTCGCCAGTCCTAATCAGCATGGCAAAAAAAAAACGAGCTGCATTCGGTGATTGAACTTTGGAGCAGTTTAAATAAGTTCCGGGCCATTTTGAAATTAAAATTCCGTAAAAGGGGATTAGTTTATTACACTTGAAATATACCAAGAAGTTTCTTGGGTCAACATTTTCAAGACTGTCAAACAAAAAACAAAAGATTTTAGTTTTCGGATGAGTCATTAAAAATGAAAGGGAATTAAAAACAAAAGACTTATCTTAAAACGGATAAATTTTGTGTGTCTCACTGAGATATTTTTACTCACACTTTAGTGAAAATTAGAGTCTCTGAATTTATGTGTATCAAGTACAAGAACACCAGCTATTAATTTGGTCGCCTTATAATCCTTGGTTCTAGAGAACATCTATCCCTCCCTACACATGAAATAAAAGAAGGTAACATATTAATATTCGTATATGGACGGTTTGTCAGAAAATATGTACCTATCAGCTTAAACATATAACGGTCCCAAAAGGATTTGCTAAATAATAATAATTACAAGGGGAAGGAGTACCAGCAAGGTAATTTTCTGCTGCTGCTGCTGGCTGGCGCTAGAGTCATTATGCAATGATTAATTAGCACATATACAAATACAAAGAGCTAAGTCATGCTGTGGGTGGGGTAAAGGGGGCATTAATCGGTAACATAAATGCCTGGCAAATGCTTACAACAATGCTCGACATGATGATGATCCGTGTATTTTGTTGTACTCGTTTTGTACGATTTTTTTAAGTGCCACATCACAAAATGCAATTACAATTTCTTACTTAACACACAGCTGAGCGACACGGTTAATATACATATATATTTACATAGGTATATAAACTCGAAATCCCGCAGCAACAAATATACGACAGACGACACCGCGCGGCGGCAGTGGCGGCGCGGCGACGAATGAATGAGACTTTACGACAACGAAACGACACAATTCCAGTTCCCAGAAGGATGCTGGTTTGCTCGTTGCTTATTGCTGGTTGCTGTGCTGGCTGTTGTTTTTCGAAAGGATTCAAAAGGATTACAAAAGGATTTGCAGTTGCGACGAACAAGAAAAGTTTATTTTTCCATGTTTTGATGTTGTTGCCTCATCTTTTCGCTTGTTTTCGGTTCGTGTCGCTTTGTTGTTGTGGGAGACTCATTAATTATACGTAATTTGTTGTTGTTATTTTTTTCTTGTGCTGACTGCATTTTGGATTTTCCTTCTGTTAACGGTTTTTATAGGTACCTATAATAAAATAAAAATTAAAAAAATTACACTAATGGAAAATGTGGGAAATTCAGATTTACTATGAAATTGAAAATTAATTAAATACCTACCTACCTATACAAAGTGCATAGAACAAGGTATGGATGTCAACTTTACTTATAGCTTATTTGTAAGTAGATTCAAATTATTTATCAACATACATATGTACGTGCATATGCATATGGACAAATTTTTGTTTGTATAAATTAACATTAAGCTCGAAAATTTAATTCCATAAATTCTGGGCTTCTCTTAGACCCAAAAAAATCAAAGTTTAATGTTAACGTCTACAATAAATCAAATATAAAGCTTTTTCACAGGTTATATACCGGTTTATTGGGTTTTGCTATAATATAATGTATAGGCGACTTTAAATTATTCACATAGGTACCTACTGATGGCGCGCGTGGCGCGGCGCAGAGCGGTGTTCACATTATTCAAATTTATTCAAGTTTTTATTGTTCTTTTTTATTGATCCGATGTTAATTATTCTGGATGAAGAGGTCAACGTTCTGTATATATTATTTAAAGCAAATGGATGATGTTAGATAAATATAGATGATAATTTTTGTAAGATTCCAATGAAGTTCGAAGCACTTAGTAGGTACACAGATGTACGGGATGAATTCGTGGCATGGGTTTCTTGGCTGTCGATTTATTCTATGTGTTAGTAAGTTATTAAAGCATTTGGTATCTCAATTTTATTAAAATTTATTCTGTGAGTACCTTACTTGCGACTTTGGTACATTAGGACCAGGTTACCATTTGTAAACAAAAACTAAGCTCTAGATCTTAACACACTATATCAGCATTGGTCCAAGAGAGCTTATAGAAAGCTCCGTCTTGTGACTAATGGTTTGCCAACACAGAAAACTGTATTATAAAGGGTTATCATCATTTCGCGGTTTCAAAGTTTCAAAAGTATAGGGCTGGAATTCGGCATCTGTCAAACTAAGTTGCTAAACCAATTTTTTTTTTTTTTGAAAGTCCGACATTTACGAAAATGGATCGCTTAACTGTCGCACAACGCATAAAAATTGTTAAAACCTACTACAAAAATGGTGATTCTGCTACAGCCACATATCGTGCTTTAAGAGGAGATTATGGCTTACATAATCGTCCAACTACGTAAGCAATTGGCAAAATTGTGAAGAAATTTGAAGAGACTGCATTGGTTACAGATACTGTAAGGCCTGTGCATCATCGTTTCGCTCGTACCACTGAAAATATCGCTGCTCTCAGTAAAAGTGTTGCCGAATACCTGAATGTGTTGATTCTTCGTCGTTCTCAGGAATTACAACTGTCTTACGGCACATTATGGCGTTTTTTGCATTTGGATCTACACCTACATCCATATAACGTCCAGGTCACACAACAACTGAAGCCAGCTGACCATTCACAACGTCGTAGATACGTCGAATGGGTGCTTGAACAATAGGCGGTGGACGTCGATTTTCGAACAAAATTTTCTTCAGCGACGAAGCATATTTCTCACTCGTTGGGTATGTTAATAAGCAAAATTGACGTATTTGGGGTTCTGAGAATCCTCAAGTAATTGAAGAGTGGCCAGTACATCCACAAAAAGTAACTGTTTGGGATGCTGTTTGGTCCGGAGGTGTGATTGGACCTTACTTCTTCGAAAACGACGATGGAACGACTGCCACTGTCAATTCGGAGCGTTATGGTCATATGATAACCGACTTTTTTTTGCCTCCTTTGACGAATACGACTTGGAGAATATGTGGTTTCAACAAGACGGTGCCACATGCCACACAACTCGAGCGGATATGGCTTTATTGCTAGAGTCATTTCTTGGCCGCGTAATTTCAACTGGCCACCAAGATCATGGGATTTAACACCGCTAGACTTTCTTTTGTGGAGCTACGCGAAAGACCGTGTTTATGCATATAATCCTTTAACTCTTGAGCACTTGAAAACCAGCATTCGTGAAGTTATGGCTGAGATACCGCCCAATATGTGTCAAAAGAATCGATGCTTGCAACAATTCGCGTGGTGGTCATTTAAATGATTTAGTGTGTCACACATAATGTCAAATATCATGAGAAAAAATATATTATATGTGTTTTATTTACGTTTACTTTTGAAACCGCAAAATGGATAACCCTTTATAAAGATCAATCCAAATTATGTTTGTGCTCTATCTTCTTTTTTCGGCTTGATCGATTTGAATACAATTTTCAGGAGATCTTAGGACATGTTTGGAGATATATATAAGAAATCAGCTTTCTGTCCGATGTCTAGAACCGGAGTTATGGCCAAAAAGGCACTCACATGTTTGTTTATTGCTTTGTTAGTATAAATAATATGTTTTGTTTTGTAAACACACACTTTTATGTTGGCTTCTCTTTGTTGTCGCGTGTATGCAGACAACTATAGCATTTGATTCCCATTAAATGGATTTTGATATTTTATTTTGTCGGTTGTCTAGAATGTTCCATCGATTTTTTGGACGACTTAAAGGTCAAAAATTCGAAGCTTTGAAAATGTCGGTTAATTGTGAAATTCATTCTGATAGAAGACGTTTTGCGTGCATTTTGGGTGGAGAAGCTTATGAGATATATATTAGATGACGCTTTTCTGTGTTTTACATTGACTTAGGCTGTGCGCCCTTTTCACATTATAATTTTCTGTTCAGAAAATGTGCTATTTTTCCTGTTGAAATTAATTCGAATTTTGCGTATTATTACACTGATCACGATCTAACCTTGGTCGATGTACACGTCTTGCAATAATTTATCAGAATGTCCATGATAATCAAACGCAAGAGTTAGATACGTGCATAAGAAATAAATGAAGACGTGCCCATATTGCACAGCTTCAAACTGCACAATTGGACAAAAAGTTATTAAAGGAAGAAAAGTGATAAATGTAGACTTCAATCAAGCTGCTTTGGAATATGATTCCGCCATCGGATTTACTTTCTCGATGCTCCCGGTGGGACATGCAGGGCATTTGTCATTTAGTTGATTTAAGTAACAATTCGGTCAAGATCTCTTCCGTTGCCTGTTGCATCATATGGCATATATGGCATTGCTGCCACAATGTTTGAAGGCGGTCGAACTGCACATTCCGCTTTGAAGCTGGCGATGAATTTTCTCACGGTTGACAAGACAATAACGTGCACAATGACCAAGAATTCGGCGAGAGCGAAATTGATGCGGGAATGAAAAATCATTATTGGTGATGAATGTACGATTACGCATAAGCGAGCTCTGGAGGCAGTTGTACTAACAATGAAAGATTTACAAGATGATTCGAGATGATATGGTGGGGATATGATATTGCTCAGCGGAGATTTTCGTCAAATGATTCCCGTCATCCCGAATCTACTGCTGCCGATAAATTTAATGCATGCTTATAATCGTCGTCTTTGTGCCGTCATGTCAGCAAGTTAAAATTGACCAAAAATATGAGAGTGGCATTGCACTGACAGACAGACAGAAAAAAAAAAAAAACACATAAAAATGGAGATTGACGCCGGTTGTTCTTCCTCTTTAGGTAATAAATATTTATTATTTTGTAAGTTCAGTGCTCTAGTGTGTTTCATAAATAAATCGGAGAGCTCTGGCCAAACTCTGCTCGTCCAGAGCGTACTTGACATATTCAAGCTCTGTTAAGTGAACTGCTCAGAGCTCAAGAAGAAAACCGCGCACTGAATTCATTTATTCAGCCTGACATGACTATATGAATAAATATTTATGTTGCCTAATAATTAGTAGCAGTTATTGGCCCTCAGAAGGGTCCTACAAATTCTTTTCTGTGTGGCAACGGTGGTGGCTATTCACTCTAATCCATGCTTGATATTGAGTGCTTATGTTCGTTTTCCTTCAGTAGATGTCTGATCTTTTTAGATGATGTACATATGTGCTTGATATTCAAAAGAGAAGTCACATAAATCCTTGCTAATTACCTGCCTAAATTCTTGCTAAGATAAGAGCTCTTGATAGGTACGTATGGGTAGACTTTTAAATTGGAATTCAAACAATTTTGATTTCAATATCAGTAAAATTAAATTAAGAAATCTACTCAAAACCAGTGGTCCAAGCAGGTTCAAAAATGTTTTTGTTTCATGGTTATACCTATTTTGTATTTACGTAATATTATTTGTTTATATTTTCATGTTCAATAGGTACATTGTGTAAGTGATATTTGTAATAGTTTGCCTACTAACAACTAACACTGCACTAATGATGAACCGTTAGTAACGGGTTATCCATTTTGCCGTTTCAAAAGTAAACGTAAATAAAACACATATAATATATTTTTTCTCATGATATTTCTTTTAAAGCTTGAACGTTGACATTATGTGTGAAACACTACATCATTTAAATGACCACCACGCGAATTGTTGCAGGAATCGATTCTTTTGAGGTAATTTTCGCCCACTTTTTGACACATATTGGGCGGTATCTCAGCCATAACTTGGCGAATGTTGGTTTTCAAGTGTTAAAGGTTTATCTGCATAAGCACGATCTTTCGCGTAGCCCCACAAAAAAAAGTCCAGCGGTGTCAAATTGAATGATCTTGGTGGCCAGTTGATATCGCCATGACGAGAAATTACGCGGCCAGGAAATGTCTCTTGCAATAAAACCATATTCGCTCGAGTTGTGTGGCATGTGGTAACGTCTTGTTAAAACCAAATATTCTCCAAGTCGTATTCTTCAATATTAGGCAAGAAAAGTTGGTAATCATATGACCATAACGCTCCGAATTGATGGTAACAATCGTTCCATCGTCGTTTTCGAAGAAGTAAGGTCCAATCACACCTCCGGACAAAAGAGCGCCCCAACAGTGACCTTTTGTGGATGTGATGACCTCTCTTCAATTACTTAAGGATTCTCAGAACCCCAAATATTATTTTTGTTTATTAACAAACCCACCGAGTGAGAAATGTGCTTCGTCGCTGAAGAAAATTGTGTTCGAAAAATCGACGTCCACCGCCTGTTTGTTCAAGCACCCATGCGACGTATCTACGACGTTGTGAATATTCAGCTGGCTTCAGTTGTTGTGTGAGCTGGACTTTATATGTATGTAGGTGTAGATCCAAATGCAAAATATGCCATAATGTACCGTAATACAGTCCTTATTCCTGAGAACGACGAGGAATCGACACATTCGGGTGTGCGGCAACACTTTCACTTACAGCAGCGATATTTTCAGTGGTACGAGCGAAACGATAATACACAACACTTACAATATCTGTAACCAATCCAGCCTCTTCAAATTTTTTCAAAATTTTGCCAATTGCTTGTGTAGTTGGACGATTATGTAAACCATAATCTCCTCTAAAAGCAAGATATGTGGCTGTGGCAGAATCACCATTTTTGTAGTAGGTTTTAACAAGTTTTATTTTCGTTAATGTCAGACTTTCAACTGAAAAAAAAATTGGGTTTACAACTTGGTTTGACAGATGTCGAATTCCAGCCCTATACTTGAAACCGCAAAATGGATAACCCTTAAGATTACAGGAAGAACAAGAAATGGCCCGCATATCTAATTTTGGCCCGCTGATAGCCACCACGGAATAAATGGTGAGCAAAGGATATTACAAAGTCTCACTTTTGATGACATTAGAAACTCTTATCTAGGGTTTTAGTTTCTAGTTTCTAGAATGAAAGTGGAAAAAGCAGATAATCATTTTATGTCTGCAAAGCTGGCTGTTTTTTTTTAATTTTTGTGGTTTGTGACATTTAGCGGATGTATATCTATTTGGATAAGAGCTTCTAATAATGACGAATAAAACGTTGGGTCCGAGGTTGTCTTGAAAGATAAAATGGCCTAGTTCGGTGGCACACCTAAAGCAATCCGGGTTGATTTGTGTTGTTGTAACGCCTAAGGAAAAACAGCTGATGAACTAAACATATGTTTTCCAACACAAATCAAAAGCTACCCAAAAAATTATTGGATTCGTTTGGAAATGTGAGGAACAGCTGATTCAAAACTTCAGATGTGTAAGCAATACAACTGACTTAACAGAGAAATCTACCTGGATCGTTCGAAAACGAACCCACTACAAAGGTAGTTGAATATCATATAAGCCTCGAACCGAACGGCCAATGATTTTGATATGGCAAAAATAAAATTAATAAGAGAGTAAGTATTTTTGTTGCTTGAGAATTATTATCTCATAAAATCCCTCAGATGGTGAGTATTCAAGTTCTTCATATGCCAACTGCCAACACGTGCATTTTGTTTTTAATTTCATTGCCTCATCTTCTTCATCAGTCCTCCAACTTCAAACCAAAACAAGCCAAACCACCCAACCAGACAACCGACCAACATTCTTGCAAGACTTTTCAATTAATTCAAAACCCCAGAAAGTCATTTTAAAATGCAAACAAAGGCATTTTTACAGTCAGTTAGAAATAGTCAGATGGAAATTCTCCTGATGTGCATCATTAAACACTCTCATTCACTCACTGCGGACCCCATAGTCACCCACTAAACTGCCACTTCCATCTGCCTAATGATGTTTGCCTGCATTGGATTGCCAACATTAAAGGTAGGATCTCATCCATGAACTACAGAACAACAATAATATATTCTCTTGGGAATAAAAAGGTCTCGAGCGTAAACCGAGGTATCCCCTTTAAATATACATATATATTAAATATTTGTTGGTATAAATTGAGCACAATCCATATACCTACCTAATTTTAGTTTTAAATTCATTTCTAATTCGTGCAGAATTTTGGTTTGGTTTAGTAGTTGCATTTGAGTTGAAAGCCCATACAATAATGTTTTCCTACCCGCCACCGCCAGATGTCCAAGTTGGATGTGTTGCGGAAAATCTTTATACATATGTACCTACTAACATCGCACCATACTTATACAGTGAAACCCGCTTAAATGAAACTTGCTTAAGTGAAAAACCCGCTTACCTGTAAACATTCACAAATCCCGTATATATTTATATAGAAACTACATCGCTTAACTGAAAACTCGCTTTAGTGAAAAACCCGCATAAGTGAAAAAAAAATCCTTCATGTTTTCTATTTTTCTATAGAAAAGAACTTGGTTAAGTGAAAAATTCAAAATCGAAAAAAAATCGGGTGCTAAATTTTTTTCATTTTTGTATACGTTCACCTCCATCCTCCACAACTTCGGCATTCATGACGCATGTAAATGCTAAGTTTCAAATAAAAGGGAAACCCCCGCATTTCTTTTTGCTGACATACATGGTTGATTTTTTTTTCATTTTAGATAGGCATTTTTTTTATTAAAACGTAAACGAAAACAAACAAATAATGAATTAAAATACCAGTCTACATAGATAGTATGGCTTTTTGATGAGTTTTGAAATGATTTATTTTTTAGTTTCTCCATTCTGCGCCTTTTTAGCATCGACCGTTTTGGTTTGATTCGCCTGCTGGTTGTCCTTTACGTTTAAGTGAGCCGGGCCCGTTTGTTGAATTTGAATGACCTTCTCATTTGATTTCTCATCGATGGCAGGCCTTGGAACACTCACAGTCAATACGGCATCAGATGTCAAAGTCGACATCACTTAATCTGAGTCGTAGTTCTTTGGAAGTGTGTAACGGCGGACAAAGTGTCGCGAGATATGCCCATGGTCGTCTTCTCGCTTCTCGTGTTTGCCTTCCACAACCAATGCATTGTCTACAACTTTCACAGAAAGTTCATTTTGCAACATTGGAAACTAAGTTTTGGTTTGCACCTTTGGAGCGAAGCATCATAGCAGGACAATCCTCCATGCGGTTTGCCAAAGCGTGGATTGAGTTCTAGCCCAAAATCGTCGCCGTAGTATTGCGATGACATGCTGTCCAAGTTTTCGGCCATATCCAAAAGAAGTTGAAGTGATGACATTTTGATTTTTGGCTTTTAAATTATTATCAGATTAAGATATTAGATTTAGATTAGATTAGATTTTTATTCAATATTAAAGTTGTACATTGATTATCATTAAGAATTTTAATTGAATAATTAAGGCATGACTATATCTGTCGTTTGCCTGAGCAGGACATTTGATAAATTTTACAATAATTTAATTTTTAAGATAAATTTAACAATAATATGTATATAAGAAGTTTTTTTTAATAATACAAATTCTATATACTACTGAAATACATCAGCCAAGTAGAAGACTTAGCACTATATTTTGGACTTGTTGAATTATTGATTCAAATAATAAATAATAATACTCGTATTTAAGTGGTTTTAGTTCAGCGAAAACAAAATAAATATTTTTTTTTTCAATGGCTTCTAGTTTAGCAAAAACAAATTATTATTATTTTTTTTAAACAGACTTTTAGTTTAGTTAAATCATCACAATAAGTTAATTTAAAATAATTTTTTCTATAAGCGTTCGCCTTTTGATAGAAGCTGAACAGAAGTCGCCATTCCAACCCTTTTAGATATTTTTTAACATCATCAAATTGAAGAGAATTTTTCCCAAAGTGAAATCTTCTCAGCTTCTTCAACACGGGACATACTCCGATGAAAAGATAGTTACTTTCTCTCTCCTGCAAGTTGCACTTATCACAGTTGCCAGTTCCTTCAGTTCTATGTGGTGAATAATTAAGGCTTATTAATTCTCCTCTTATTTTAAAAATTGTCCCGATCATAATGCGTGAGAAACTACTGTTCAAGTAATTTGCTTCGTTTAAATTCTAGTTAACTTTCGAGTAATCTCTGTTGACTCACGGGATTTTTTCGATTAAAGAGTATCTGTCATTCTCATCAGTTGTCCGGATAACTTCATAAAACGTCTGTTTCCATTGATCCATTCTGACTTCCGATAAATTCAACAATATACCACAATCTGCAGCCAGCTTACTCCAATTTTTGGCACAAATTATATATGTTTGCATTGCTTACCGCAATATCTGAATTGGTAGCCGAATTTCGTCCATTTTAGACACCTTTGATAAATAATCAGCGTGTAGCTTTATAGCCATAAGATAAACAGTGATGGTAATCCCGACTCAAGATAATACATGTATTTCGGGGTGTTGATTGGCAAATAAAAAAAATTTCTCGTAAGCAAGTATCGCTGAACACCCCAAACTTGTGCACCATATAGAAGAATCGATTGCGCTGTTGCATTAAACACACTATATTTCGAGCTAACAGCAATAAGTTTATTGCTAAAAATTCTTTTTTAATTAAAAGTGTTTTGACCAATTCAATATGTTCAATTTTAAAATTTGAAGATTTCACTTCTTCGGCTTTTTTGGTCGTGATAATTTATTAATGAAAGATATTCATTAGTTTTCCCAACGTTTCGACTGAGTTTTCAGTCTTCTTCAGGGGCACTTTATTAACCATGAAAAAAAAAAATAAGAGAAACATTTGTATGCTTACATTTAGTTGTTAAGATTTTACACTTACAATTATATGAACGAAACTATTTTATCAAATTACATATATATATATAAAAATTTTAAAAATAATGACAGTTTTTTAATTGAATATTTAAATTAAAGCACTTCTTCTTAGTTAGAAGTTAAGTCAACAACTGTTTAATAAAATTTTCTTTTAAAAGAGCAACAAAACTATTGATGTATGTATGTATGTATCGCAGTTATTTAGAGACTAGGGAACAGTACACCGACGAGATACACTGTGTATCCTGCTTCCTGTTCATGTTATTTTTGTTATTCAAAATGTGCAAAGCTTCTAACGTATATCGTTTCGATGTATGTTTTTCCGTTTGAAGAATTTGCACATTTTTAAAGTCTGGAGCATGATTTTTTTCTAAGCTGTGACTAGCAAGAGCTGTTTTCTGAGAACTTTTGGACTTAATATCAGATTTGTGATTTGAGATCCTTTGTTTTAAAAGCTGCTTGGTAGTGCCAATGTAACATAGTTCACAATTTTCTCGTTCGTTGCCTAGGCAATTGATCTTATATACAACGTCTGTACTTTGATCCTTTTCACTTTTCTTGTTAAGTTTTGTAAACAGTGTGTTAAGTGTTTGGTTGGATTTGTAAGCAACATTGACATCTTTGGCTTTGCTAGCTATGGTTTTCTTAAAACTTTCAGCAAGTTTCGGCACGTAAACCATACTTTTGAAATAACCTGCTCCTTCATGTTTATTGCTTTGTTGGTGATTGGTTTGGTGTTGTGCTATTAATTCGCGAATCATATATAGCGGATACCAATTATCAATAAGGATTTTTGTTATTTTCTCTTTGTTGGCGGGATGGAATTTCTTTTCACTAATCGTAAGGACTTTCTTAATAAGGTTGGAAGCCGTATTGACTCTAATATGTTTCGCTTGATTTGATCGAAAATTTGCGATTCTTCCTGATGCTGTCTCTTTTTGATGACAGTCAAATGTGAGTCTGTGAAGAATCACGATTAATTTTTACGTCCAAAAATGCTATCGTTTTATTTTTTTCCTTTTCCACCGTGAATTGGATTTTGGAGTTGAATGCGTTAAGACTTTGCAAAACTCTGCCAATATCACGATTTTCCATTACTGCAAATATGTCATCAACGTATTTGGTGATGAATTTTGGCGGATTTATTGCATTGAACGTTTCTTCTAACAAAAAATCTAAGACAAGGTCGGCGATGGTAGGTGAAAGTGGATTCCCCATTGGGATTCCATGTATTTGTTTATATATGTTGTCTTTATATTGAAAAAGGTTGTTATCCTTCAAACAGAAGTCAAACATTTCCAAGAACTTATTTAAGCTAAGGCTTGTGTGTTCACTCATAATACTCCACTTTTTCTTTATAATGTTTATCGCCACCTGCACCGGAATTTAATATTCAATTAAAAAACTGTCATTATTTTTAAAATTTTTATATATATATATGTAATTTGATAAAATAGTTTCGTTCATATAATTGTAAGTGTAAAATCTTAACAACTAAATGTAAGCATACAAATGTTTCTCTTATTTTTTTTTCATGGTTAATAAAGTGCCCCTGAAGAAGACTGAAAACTCAGTCGAAACGTTGGGAAAACTAATGAATATCTTTCATTAATAAATTATCACGACCAAAAAAGCCGAAGAAGTGAAATCTTCAAATTTTAAAATTAAAAATTCTTTTCCAATTCACGCATATTGCTATTTTGGCATTATCTACTTTGGTTTTCAGGTGCTTTTCCATGTTAAGGTTTTAAGTTAGCTTCATTCCTAGGTAGTTGAAATTTTTTGCTAATTCCAGGTTATACTCACCATATTTCCATTTTTCACTTGATGATATCATGCCTGGAACTTTTTGGAAAATCATAACTTTTGACTTATTAACGTTGACATCTAAGCTCCACATTGTGCAATACCCATACAGTTTGTTATTCTTCAATTGCAGTGAACTAGCTGATTCAGCGAGTATAACTATACCGTCTGCGTACATGATGACTTTGACTTTTGTGTTGCCAATTCCTATTCCACATGTAAGTGAGTCCACAAGATCATCTAAATAGAGTGCGAATAGTAGAGGGCTAAGATTACAGCCTATTATTACAGCCTAATTATTATCAAGATAACTTCAAAGGTTTTTATTAAATTCTTTTTACCGTTTGCACCAGCAAAATTAACTGTAGTTATTCGCAACGCTGTTTTAAATGAATTGTAGATTCACCTTGTCGCAAAAGTACTTTTATGACACAAAATTATTTTTGTAACACGAAAGGTATCTGTGAATAAAAGGAACTGAACTCAAAGCAGCGTTGGTTGTGTACAAATTTGTTTTGTTTAAGAATAAATTATTTGATTGTTAATAACTAGGTGCTTTTATTTATTTAATTTTTTTTAAATTTAAATTATATTTATTAAAGAAGTTGTTTTCCAGCTGTAAAGTTTAATATAATATGTAGTAAAAATTGTGTTACGTTACGTGACACGAAGTCTTCCTTACCGAAATATTTTTTCAGTTATCCGAAACCCGTTTAAGTAAAATATATTTTTCACTTATCCGAGACTCGCTTAACTGAAATTTTTTTCAGTTATCCGAGGTCCGCTTAAGTGGAAAACCCGTTTATCTAAGAAAAATCCTGATTTTTTCGTCGTTTCAATTAAGCGGGTTTCACTGTACTATGCATTGCTGGTTCTCTGCTTGCTCTGTCTAATCCAGCACAAATTAAAACAAAACAAACCTAACGAGAAAACTTGGCTTTGTGTATCGCTTGTGGTTTCCTTGCCTCATTTTCCGATGTCCTCATTTTGAAAAGTTTATATAATGTACAAGTACGAGTACGAGTAGTTAGGTTATTCGTTGCTTGTGGACGGAAACACAGCGGTTTTTCAATTAGAGAAAATAATGTAGTGCCTACAGGGAAAAGTGTTACACACATTTAATTCACAGACTTTGAGGTAATAATTAATAAAATATGATTTTAAAACACTAAAACTCTCCGAATAGTATCCCGTATAACGTTAGAGAAAGTGGGTATTGTTTCCCAGCCTTTGCTGCCTAAAAATAAAAATGCTAAAAATAGACTGCTGCAAGTAAATGCAAGATAATAAAAGTATTCTGGAAAAAGCGCTGCTCACTTTACTAGGGTTAGACAACAAATTATAGCTACCCTCAATTTCCTAACGATATACAACATGCTCACTTGATTGGTGTAGTATTGTAGGTCGCAGTTTTTCTCTACCTTCCACAATACCAAATCTATAAAAAAAAAAAAATCTGGATAAAACATACTCCCATTATTTGACTTTTATACAAGCTCTCCAACTCCAGTATTTCCAGCCTTACAATACTTCCCTAAGACTATTTAATAAGATAAACAATGATCCAATGTTAATCTTTATTTTTATTAAATTTTATTAAGAACATTTTACAAGTCAGAATTTAAATCACTTTCTGAAAAATCAGAATCTCTCACATACCTAAAACCAATTTGCCTAACTTTAGGTTTATCGGATGTTGCTGGTGCTGAAATTTCTGAAGCTTTGTCGGTTGTTGCTGCTACTGGTTTCTTACTTGGTTTGGGTTTTCTGCTTGGTCTTGGCTTCCGGCTAGGTCTTGGCTTAGGTTTGCGTTTGTTCAGCGGTGAATTTTCAGTAGCGTCTTCGGACATAGTTTCCATCTGGACTCCTTGGGCTTCTTTTTCTGGCTTTTCGGCAACACTGACTTCCTTCATTTTATTCTCGGACCAATTTTGTTCGGCTTTAATCAGATTGGCAGATGCTTGAGTCTCCTTGGGTTCGTGTGCTGGCAACTTTTCTTCAGGAATCTTTGAACCCAATTTTGAGTCAACTTCGGCAGTTGGATTTTTTCCAACATTTGTACTTAACTCTGGAAGTACTACTTTTTGAACGGGAGACAGCATTGTGATTTCTTCTGGTTTGGGCTTCCATTGTGAAGAACTTTCAGGACTTGAAATCATTGGTGCTGCTGCTTCAGATTTCTTATCATCTTCCTTGGGACTAAGCTCCAACGAAACTTTGATTTCGTCATCTTGAGGCACAAAAACTGTCGAAGTCATTATTTCCTGTTTCTCGGGACTCTCACCTGCAGCCTCGTTTCCATATTTCTCTGCTTGCATTGCCTCCAGTTTAGATTGAGTTTTCACTGCAGGGTTTTCAGAAGCAACTTCTAAAGTGACAGGGGCTGCTTCGACTGAAGTGATAATTTTGTCAATTTTGTTTACATTTTCTGGTTTTTCAACAGAACTTGTTGGCTTCATTTTGTTATCGGAAGAATCGACTTTTTGGTCTTGAGAATCGATATATTCAATTTTTGGCTTTGAAGGCCCTTTTTTGTTTTCACTCACCAATATATCCACCTTCATTTCATTATCGGATGGCAATTTACTTTCAGAGATCATTGCTGGCAATGCTAGTGGCTTAGGTTCAGTCTTAATCGAAGGGTTTTCAGATGCTACTTCAGCAACAACGGGGACTGCTTCGATAGCTGCATCCATTTTTTGAAAATTTTCTGGTTCTTTCATCGAGTTCGTAGCCTTCATTGTGTCAATTTTTTCAACTTTGGGCTGTGAAGCCTCTTTCATAGGTTCAGATTCTAGTTTTTCCGAAGTAACAGTTTGGATCTTCCATTCATTTTCTGCTGGTAATTTGCTTTCAGCAGTTACTGATGGCAATGAAACTGGCTTAGCATCGGGCTTAATTGAAATGCTTGCAGAAGCCACTTCTAATGTGACTGGAACTGCTTCGCTAATTTCGTTAATTTTGATTGAATTTTCTGGGTTTTCCACTGAAGTTGTTGGCTTCACTTTGCCGTCAGACGACTCGACTTTCTTGTCTTCAGACTTAGTTTTGATATTTTCAACTTTTGGTTGAGAAGCTTCTTTCTTATTTTCACCCTCTACAATAGAAGTTTTCTCCACTTTCCATTCATTCTCTGATGGCAATTTGCTTTCAGCAATTACTGATGGTAATGAAATTGGTTTAGGTTCGGCCTTAATTGGTGCCATTTCTGAAGACACGGGGACTACTTTGATAGCTTGATCCATGATTTGTGCATTTTCTGAACTTTTCATAGAATTTGTAGACTTCATTTTGTCATCAAAAGACTCGTCGACTTTCTTATTTTCTGAGGCGGCATTTTGGGGATTTTTTTCAACAATTGGTTGTGAAGTTTCTTTCTTATTTGCACCTTCCAATATTTGCATTGTTTCCTTAATTTCTGCCACATTCTCAGGAAGTATAATTGCCATGACACCAGATTCTTGACCAGCAGTTGGAAGCGATGAATTCACTTCATTTTTCGATCCAGCAATCCAAGGTTTCTTTTTCATATCTGCAATTATTGCACTTTGAATTTTGTCCTGCTTGTTCTTCAAAATTTCTTGTTTGCCTTTGTTTTCCATGATTTCTGGCACAGGCTTGGTGGATTCATTAATCACTGGAACTAATGCATCTAACTTCATGGGAGCCATCATGTTATCTTCTTTAGTTTTCTTCATTTCTGTTTCCTTCTTTGAGGCTTCGAAAGTACTAGGTGGGTTCTTGCCCTGAGAAATTATTTCAACTGGTGTTACTATCACAACTTTTTGGTCGGATGCAATCATGGAGTCAGTTGGCAATGCCTCAGGTGAATCAGGCTTGATTTTCTGCATGTTGTCCTTCTTGTCTTTGATAGTTGCTGGCATATCAAGATTTTCCACACTTGGCTTAGATGTTTCCATATCTGAAGTCTTGTTGCTCATTTGAGGAAAACCAATTGCAGGTGGTGGATTTCCACTCCAGCCGAGCAATTGCAATACGATTGGCTTGTTTTGATTAATCATCGTGGAATCGGCCTCAGATAGGGACGACTGATTTGGTTTCTTAGTCTTCTGATGAGAATTTTTTTCTTTGTGGTTATTAGTTAACTCATTTTCCATCAGTGAACCTTCCAAAGCTTCAGCCTTAATTAATTGATTCGTTTTTGTATTCAAAAGATACATTTCCTTCATACCATCAGCATCTTCTACCCCAGGGTTCGATATTTTCGAATAGTTTTCATCCAAATTCCTGAAACGAGGATTATAAGTCCTGTATACGGAGGTTCCTTGAAAGATAAAAAAAAAAATAATTTATTAGAAAAAGTTTTAGTCAAACGAAATCAAATTTCCCTACCCATTGCATCTTGCAAAAGAACAGCAAGGCATAATATTATAAAAGACTTCATTTCCATAGCGGATGGATGAACAAGTTTAAAGATACTATTTTGTATTTCCAATGCGTAAATAAATATAAACCAAAGAAACTAGTCACATCCGTTGAACAAAATAGATTGGGAACGTTCCCCGTCAAAGAACTAATCTTAACTAAGCCTTGGTAAGTCTTTTGGTTAAAAAGTTAAAGAAGATACTTTTATATTGTTGAAAGATAGATAGTTAAATAGAGATAAATATCTATTGGCCGCATGTTAAAAGTTCTTTGGCCCAAAGATGTATTGAACCTATTTGGGTCGCCACATTTGAGCGGCAATGAATAATTAATTAGCTTGAAGTGAATATTCTAAAGATATTTTTTTTAAATAAGATAAGTTCAGAATGAGATAGTACTGCAAGCAAGCAAAAAAAAAAAAGATGAAATTTTTGAAGATACATGGTGTATGTTTAGTTTGGGTGGGTATCTATGGGCTTATGGGTGGGGGTAATTTGAACGAAAATGGTTGACCCAGTTTATCATTTACCATTTTTAGATGAACAGATTTGGTGCTTTCTCTTTAAGTTTTTTTTTTTTTTTAATCAGAAATTAAACTAATTGATTTATGCAAAATTTGAAAGTTTTATGCAGAGAGTGAAATACATATTTACATACCCTGCAAAGACTTTACTAGAATGGAGAACATAAAATTTTGTGTTTTGATTTTTTTTAGTTATGCATGCAATAAAGTTTGAGTACTGATGGTTTTATGTTAAACATTTATGTAGAAATCTGATAAGAATTTATCAGGAACTTATGGTACTATTAGATTTTCTTTTTTAGATTTTCAGAGTGGTTATTAAACACTATTAAATCTACAATAAAAAAAATTTATAGCACGAACTTTCTCTTACTTACCGATACTTGTGTGAAATACATGAACAAAAATTGTAAAAAAAATATCACCATGTAAAAAAAAAATCGATAAATTACGTTTTTTTTTTAATATCCAACCCAGCCGTAAGTCAATTTAAAAAAAAGTTAAATGCATGGCTATGTCGAATGTACTTGCTCATATATTTGACCACATGATAGACACATGATCCCTGGTAGATATACATTTAAATATACACATCTGAATTTATTTTTGATTTTTACTCAATCTATTATATATATTTCTCCTGTCACGTTGTTGTCAACGATGAACCTAAAAATTATATCTAAAGGATTTTCAGATTTTCAAGTTTTTTTTTAAATGTTTATTTTGCTAGCTTGCTTGATAGCATAGTTTTTTAATATTTAATACTTAAAAAAAAATAATGGTGCTTGACATACAATTTTTTCTATCTTCATGATTATTTCAAAAACGGCCCCAATGATTTTAATAAAAAAAGGTAATGTCTACATATTGGAAAAAACATTTTTTTTATACATACAAAAATTTTCTAATTTTCGACTTTCTCTTAAAAATAGTAGTTTCATCCCATTTCTACTCTAGTTTATTAAAGCTCCGTTTTAGTTTCTGTTATCGATCATTGTAATCTATTGTTTTCACTTGATTTCAAGTTTATAAAAACTTCCATTCTTAATCTGTTTTTCTTTTAATAAATATCAGTTATTTATATTATTTTCGTTTTATTTATTTCGGAAACAATAAACGAACTTGGTGTATATATAAATAAGCTAGGGGGATTTCGATCAAATTGTTTATTTAGGAGCTCATTCGAATTATAAATAATACTGCATACCAACATTTTCGAAAAATATTTTTTTTTTTGGAGTTTTGAAAAAAAAAAGAAATAAATATTAGTTTTGTTTTGAAAATTCAATATTTCGTAACCGTGTCAATGATTTTTTTTTAAATTTCGTTTATTTAAATTTATATTATTAAGGGCCAATTTTTCAATGGTCAGTTAAGCAGTCTTACTTACTTACTTACTTACTTAGGTGGCGCTACAGTTCGGGGCGAACCTGGGCCTCAACCAACATGCCTCCCCAGATAGCTCGGTCTTTGGCTAGCTGCCTCCAGTTACGCACTCCAATTTGGTTGAGGTCATTTTCCACTTGAGCGCGCCACCTTAGGCGAGGTCTCCTTGACTGCGTCTTACCTCTGGGTTGGAATCGAAGATCCTGCGAGCCGGATCATTGTTGTCCATACGCTCTATATGACCTAGCCATATTAGGCGTGATATATGCATTTTTTGTACCAGGTTAATGTCGCTGTACAGCTCGTATAGTTCGTGGTTGAACCTTCTCCTCCAAAGCCCGTTAACCGCTTTTGATAGAGTACATGTCTCCGCGCCATAGAGTAGGACTGGGATGATCAGATTCTTATAAAGGGTTTCCTTTGTTTTTCGAGAGAATGCTTTACTACTCAATTGCCTCCCTAGCCCATAGGAACAGCGATTGGCAAGAGTTATTCTTCGCTTTATTTCGAACGAGATGTTATTGTTAGATGTTATAGCGGATCCGAGGGAGACACAGTCCCTAACTACCTCAAAGTTGTACCTGTCTATTGTGACGTTTTGTCCAATCCGCCGGTGTTGTGTGTCCCTTTTTGTGGACAGCTGGTACTTCGTTTTGGCTTCATTGACTGCTAGTCCCATCTTAGCCGCTTCAGCTTCAATGTTAGCAAACGCTCCAGTGACAGCTCGCTGGGTTCTGCCAATGATGTCAATGTTATCAGCGTATGCTAACAATTGCACGGACTTGAAAAAAATTGTGCCAGTAGAGTTAACTTGGGATTTTCTTACAATTTTTTCAAGTATTAAGTTGAAGAAATCGCACGATAGCGCACCACTTTGTCGGAATCCTTTCTTGACATCAAAAGCTTCTGTGAGATCAGTACCAACCTTGACGGAGCAGCGAGAGTTCTCCATCGTCATCCTACACAGGCGGATGAGTTTTGTGGGGATGCCAAGACCAGACTGTATAGCTCGTCTCTATAAATGCTATCGTACGCGGCCTTAAAATCGATAGAGATATGGTGGGTATCGATTTGGAGTTCTTGGATAGTTTCAAGGATCTACCCTAGCGTGAACATTTGATCGATTGTGGCCTGAAACCGCACTAGTAGGGTCCAATCAGGTTGCTGACAAATGGTTTCAGACGTTCTCATAATACAGCGGAAAGGATCTTGTACGCGATATTCAGGAGACTTATTCCTCTATAGTTGGCGCAGTTTAGAGGGTCTCCTTTTTTCTGGATCTGGCAAACGATGCTGAGGTTCCATTCATCAGGCATACCTTCTTCTGAAAAGACTTTAGAAATGAGTTGGTGTATGCACTGTACCAGGTCATCTCCGGCTGCTTTAAAGAGTTCGGCGGGTAGTCCGTCGGGTTTAAGCAGGCATCTAGTACATATTCTCCAGATAGAAAAAAAATCAGTTTTTCAACAGTCAGGTACAACTTAATCTAGGAATAAAGTTATCTGCTCATTTTGGAACGGAATAAGGATTTATCTAAGCAATAAAATAAATAGCTATATTCGATGTCAAAAACACTTTGAAAAATTATTACTTTGAAATAAACGTTAAACAAAAATTAATTTCTATGAAAAGTTCGATACTCGAAATAAAAGCGACGTTCAAATTAAATTATTTTATAGATTGTTTTTTCTTGATTGAAAAATTCGATGTTGTTATCCGGTTGCTTAACAGTCAATTAAGTTTATTCCTTTGGCAACTAACTGGATGTGTATCTGGAGGTTGACAAATTGGCTGTAAATGTTTAAAATTGTCACACCAATTTTTTTGTTTTGAACAAAATTAAAGGAATTTTGTGTATAAGAACTTAAGTAAAAATGACTTTAATAATATATTTCAATCCAAAATTATTCCTATTATTGTAAACGCTTAAATACCAAATTTGAAGGAAATCGCTTCAGCCGTTTTTACTGTAGATCGTTGTACAGATAGTCGGACAGACGGAATTGCGGGGCCCACTTTTTTCGTGTTCTCTATCATTGTAATGTGAGGTTTGATTTAAATATCGAGTTGGATTGTTTTTTTTTTTAATTCAAAACCGGCCCTAGTAGGGGGGACCGGGGCTAAGAGTAACACTTTTACATAAATTGATGCTGTTCGTAAGATTTTGAAAATGAGTTAGCCAAACTTTTTTCTGTTTAAAGAGTAATATCTCAGCGAAATCCAATAAAAAAGCCAAAAATATACCGATCGGAATTTGTAAAAATATAACTTCTTTTAGACAAAAACAACGTGTTGTTACGACTTGGGGTAAATTATAACAAAAACTACAATCTTCTATTAAATAAACTATCATAACAAAACTAACAACAAAAAATATAGCACACACATCGGCAGCGCTTACAAAATTAATATTAAAATTTAAAAATACTTATATTAATTTACAAATTTAATTAATTTTTTATGTGCATAGAAGAAAAACAAAATCAATATTAATAAAAAAAAAACTGAATTTATTTACACAAAAATTAGGAATGTGATTAGATATTCCAAAGTCATGTATTATTAATTATCAAGATAGGAAAACACATGAGAGAGCTGGTTACTCTTAAGTCTTTTTTGACAACTACTAACATCAAATAGACTTTTTTCTTCTTATACAAAATAAAGAAAAAAAATAAAGCAAAACGAAATATAAGCGTAGAACACCATTTCCATTGTCTTGGTTCCCAAAATATGAAAGAAGTCTGTTTTTACTTATTACAACTTACCCCACAAAAATGTTACATGCAACTTGCCCCACCATGCAATTTAACACAAATCACTCAATTTAAAAAAAACGTCAACCATTCATTGCTCAACTACTTACATAAAATTAATTTAATTTAATTTAATTTAATTTAATTTAGCTTAATACAAGCAGTTACATTTTAGATCAACATAAATTAATAATAATAATAATTTAATAATAATAATAATGCCAATAATATAAACATAATACTAATTTAAGAAAGAAAAAAAAAAGAAAACTAGGTTAATGGGTTAGGGAGAGGTGCTTAATAGGAATTTTCTGAGGGATGGAGAACTAAGGGAGAAATCAAGGATATCATGTACTGAATTAGCCGAGCGGAGCATTCTACAAATAGGGTTGAAATGGGCATAGTTGGTGCGGTGGGTTGGAAGGCGGAAGAAAGGAACGGATCTTAAGTTTCGTGGATTTGTATTAAAATTAATTAATTTGAGTAATTTAGGACAGTCAATGACTCCAGTGATAAGTTGGTGGATAAACAGGATATCAGCGATACGACGACGTCAATTAATTGTAAACGGTATTCATAAGGGGGTCAGACCATGGTAAATTGCGTAAAGCGAATCGAAGGAATCTTCGTTGTACAGCTTCAATCCTGAGAGAATGAGTTATTTGAAAAGGAGCCCATACCTGACTTGCATACTTTAGGATTGGCCTAACATATGTGGTGTAAAGAGATTTTGTAACCATGGGATTGGAGAATTCCTTAGACCATCGTTTAATAAAGCCCAAGGAAGAATTTGCTCTGGCAACGATTTGATCAATATGAGATCGAAAACTTAGCTCTTTATCACATATTATCCCAAGATCGCGAATAGAGGATACTATAGGAATAGATACATTACAGAAGTGATATGTTCGGAAAGTCGATTGTAAACGTTTGCGAGAGAAAGACATAGCTTGGCATTTTTGAACATTAAGTTCTAGAAAATTTTTATTGCACCAGGTAAAAAAGGTGTTTAGGTCTTGTTGAAGAAGGGATGAGTCACGAGAAAATGAGATTACTTTTACTATTTTAATGTATGTCATCAGCATAAATTGAGAGATCGGAGAAGGAAATGATATTACCCACATCATTTAGGGCAAGCACAAATAGGAGTGGGCCACGATGGCTGCCCTGAGGAACCCCTGATGAGGCGAAGATTGGAATTAACCAAAGCATAAATAAATAATTTAAAAAAAACAACTATAACTATATCTCTTCCTAGTGAAGAAGAATACCAAAAATACAAGGAACATAATGTTACAAGCGTATCAATTTTGGGCACTTCCCTTATAACTTTTCTTTAGGTTTGGGATGTCCTATTCACAGCTAAAGTATACCTTACCTTAGCTTTGAAGTGGACGAATAATTTTCTCGTTCACGCGATTCTTAATTTTCAGGGGAACAATTTCATTTTTATCTGTTAATTTTTACCCCATGTTACTTCTAGCCCCGGTCTCCCCTACCTAAATGAACATAATATACATCCATATATCCTAAGTAAAAATCAGTTCATTAATGAAGGGTATTAGTTGGTATTTTTTTTATTGTAATTTTTGGTACGTCTCGTGGAACAATTTTTCGGTTTTCGCTTTTGTGAAAAACGGTTCATTTGATTTTTTTGATATTTGTTATGGAGACGGTTCTATGAAACAGTCTTATTGTAAGCCAACAATTTTTATAAAAAAAAAATATAAAAAAAAATACTCGCATTATTTGAAAAATGACTCAGTAGGTAGATTTCTTCGACACTCTGTATTTAGTATATGTTGTCCAAATTATGGTGTCTACTTTAAAAAACCATTGCGTTCTTATTAAAGTAAAGGTACATCGACTTTCGATCTCCTTTAAGGCTATTATAATATCTAGCATTCCCTTACTTTCAATTGGCCAACATTTGGTGTATTGCTTCCATTGTTAAAATCGTTCTTTAACTCAAACTTGTGGATTGCATAAGGTAATATCTTGAAATGTATATATAAGTGCACTTTTATTAGTACATATATCTGAAAGTCTTAAGGGTGCTTTTTGCATTTGCTCGAACCAAATTATAAGACTATAATACAAAACCAAAATATTTATACACATTATTCATGCTAATACTCCAAAAACTCGCCAAGGGTTACAATGTGAAACGGAGAGTATTTTATATCAAAAAAATAAAATGCACGACTGGATCAGTTCATACGATCCAGTCGTGTATTTTATTTTTACTTGCGATTATAGGTACTATAAGGCAAGTTATGCATTTTGGCGATCAAACATGACATTACGATCATAGAGAAGCCTAAAAAAGTGATCGACAAAAAAGTCTGTCTGTCAGTCTGTCCGTCTGAATGTATAACGAGCAGCAGCCTAAACGGCGTAAGCGATTACATTCAAATTTGATATGTGTGATTATTTTGGCATTCCTAAAAAGGGGAAATTGAAATTTTATATTTAGGCCTCAAAATAACGGTACCTGCCATATGACGTTGAAGAAAAATCTTATTTTTCTCGAAAACGGCTCCAACGTTTTCGATAAAAAAATTTGAGAATTTTCTTATTAGCAATAGCTATCATTTGATATGAACCAAATTTACGGTAAAAGCCTATTAACGGTACTTTTCATATAACGGTTTTTTAAATTTTTGGATTTCTCGATAACGGTACATTGGATTTCTGTCAAGTTTTATATCTGAGAAGACCAGACAGCCAAACTAATTCTGCATCGTAAAATTTTCGAGATCCTTTTTATAAAATTTTCATTGATCGGTGGCATCTAATGGTTTGCTTGGTTTTTTTCGAGAATCCGATTAAAGTGATGGTTTTGCAGTTTAAAAAACGATTTTTACCCACTTATACAGCATTCCCTTTCATTTATACATACGTATGTACATATCTACATACCTATGTTCTCTATATGTAGGTAGGAACATATTACCCTCCTAATTTTTTAATTCAAATCCTATGTAAGCATTCCTTGAATGATATGTATCCCACAGTTCATTATATTCACAATCAGGGTTATCTTATCTACTTGATATGATAATAATTAAGTTTTTAAAAGTAACTTGGTGTGAATTAATACATCCTAAGATTGAAAGACATTAAAATCTGGTGAGTCAGTAGCTATTTTCACTTGAAATTGGGAAACAAAAAAAAAAAAAAAAAAAAAAAATAGAATTTTACGATTAACGCTGCACGCAAAACACAAAATTACATCAAATAATCATGCAGAGAACTCCACGTGTCTCACAAATGCCTTCAAATGGTCACAGCCAACCACCGAAAACACCACATAAGGAGCTTCTACAGGAATATCCGCCAAGAGAAACTATTTCGGCAGTAGGAGCTATGGAAGTGTCAGAACTGAGGAGTATGATGCATGATATTGTGTCGGTGATAATGGATGTCAAGCTTAAAGATTTGCCAACAAAATCTGATCTTGAAGCTATCCATTCAGAAGTCCACAGCCTAAAAGCTACCAATTTAGAGCTGCAGGCACAGGTAACAAATTTCGAGGCCCGCTGCAACTTGTTGGAACAAAAAATTGAGTCTCTGGAAATGAGAGCCAATGATAAAAATGTCATCGTACGTTTTCCGATAAACGGTGAAGAAGATGCAACGGAAAAGGCTAAAAAGTGCTGCTTGGATCTGCTGCAAACGAATGAACCCAACATTATTGCAACAACATGAGTTTTACGACCGACAAACAACAACAAGACTGCAAATGTCATCGTGAGACTGAACCGAAGGGAGGACGTAGGACATTTACTAAGATCAACCGTGAAATTAAGAAACACCGGATTTTCTGTCCATAAGGACTTACCACCATCGGCAAGAGCACGAAGAAGACGTTTAATTGAGTTGAAAGCCGAAATTAATAAAAAGAATACGTTCTTAAAAACCAGGATACGAGGACAAACATTGATGGTTGAAGGCAGATCGTTTTATTTTGACAGGTAGGGAAAACAAACTAAAATGCGACGGCGTGTGTGGAATGTCATTATTAGACCATTTGATGAATGACATTTCTAATAATTGCGTTCAGGGACAGAGTATAAAAAGTATAAGTGGTATAATTGGTAATGATCCCGACATGACATCATCCATGTCACAACATCGTATTTAGTTGTAATGCCGTCTGCCCTTTAGTTAGTAAATTTAAAAGAACCATTTGTAATATTAATAGTAATAGTAAAAACCATAATGAAAAAACACTAAATATATTTAGAATTCTGTCATATAATATAGCAGGCCTTAAAAATAAGTCCATTTTTAATGATTTCTTTAGTTTTCTTAATAACTTTGAAATAATATTTTTGTATGAAACATATGTAATGGATACTAACTTATCAAATTATGAAAATGAATTCAATAACTTTGAACTTCGAATAGTACCCGCAACAAAATTACATTCAAGAGGAAGAGCAAGTGGAGGCTGTATCTTTGGATTTAGGAAAAGACTGGAAGGAATCACCTGTGAGTTCAAACAGATTGGAGCGGTAATACATCTGGATCTTAAGATAAATGGTAAGAGATTTCGTATAATACCAACTTATGTCAATTGCAATCATTGGGATACTGATTTTGAAAACATCAAGGAATGTCTGACTTGTGGAGGCACGGAAAATGTATTGGTTGTGGGTGACCTAAATGCAAGGATTGGGAATGAAAGAGGAAGTGAGAATAAAAGGATCGGGCGTGAGAGACAATCGAAAGACACTACCAAGAACGCAAGAGGAACTAAGTTGCTTGAACTTTGCAACTCATTCGGTCTTCGTGTTATGAATGGTACAATCGATGGAGATTATCTGGGCGAATTTACGTTTATTGGAAAGCAAGGTAGTTCGGTTATCGACTATGGCCTCGAAGGTGGTGACTGGAGCTCACTGATTAAAAATTTTGAAGTAGAAAAAAACCCTTTTCAGACCATTTGCCTGTAGTTGTATCATTCCCTAATGGAGTAGAAGAAGATCAAGCATTGTGGGACCTACAACTTCTGCCTAAACTTCGCTGGGTAAACGATTCTGCACCAATCTATAGAAGACAGTTGGATATACTTCTGATGAATGAAGATAGCGATACTAGCTTAAACAAAATTGAACAGTGTATTAAAGGGGCATATCATCAGTCCATCAACAGCCGACGATTAAAAACTACTTTTAGAGAGAGATGGTTTGATAAAGAATGCATGCGTGCGAGAAGTCTTTCATACACATGGCTTAATGCATATAGACGATTCAATACTCTCTTTACGAAAGAGCTATACATTGAATATAATCAGAAATTTAAAACACTCTGTCGAAGGAAGAAAAAAGATTATTTTGAAGACCAAGCGAAAAAACTTGCAATGTGTAACAATTCGTCTAAGTTTTGGAACCTGGCACGCAAGCTTAATGGTACGAAGTATGTTATCGGTAGAGAACTGGATCCAAGCAGGCTGAAATTACACTTTCAACTATTACTTAATCCAGCAACTCCAAATCAATTCCCAACTCACTACGCTCACCCTGGCTTCGAAAACAATATTCTGGACCTACCAATTTCGTGTGATGAAGTGTGTGCTTCGATAAATGAACAAAAGGATAGGAAGGCCGCAGGCTCTGACGGAATTCCGGCAGAATTTTACAGATATGGAACTGGGGAGCTGGTAGCGAATCTGACAGAAATATTCAACTACATTTTAGAGCATGGAACTATACCAGAGCAGTTTAAAGAAGCCCTGATCTTCCCGATATACAAAAAGGGTAGTACCGAAGATCCGACAAACTATAGAGGAATCTCGTTTCTGAATGCCTCTTATAATATTTTTACTTCGATTCTGAATAAGCGCCTGAATAAATGGATAGATTTTAATAACCTTCTCAGTGAGTACCAAGCTGGCTTCAGATCGGGTTACTCCACTATAGACCACATCTTCGTTCTTCGCACGATTGCTGACTCCTTCATATCTAGAAATAAAAATTATTCGCTTTCTTTGTGGATTTCAAGTCTGCTTTTGACACCGTCGACCGTAATGCACTATTCTACAAGCTTTGCCAGAAAGGAATGTCACTGAAGTTCGGAAGGGTACTGCAAAATCTATACATGGATACCAAAGCGGCGGTCTGGAATGGAAAAAACCTCTCTGACTGGTTTTGAACGAACTCAGGTGTTAGACAGGGTTGTGCACTCAGCCCAAGTTTATTCGCTCTCTTCATAGAAGATATTGTTGAAATATTAGCTGGGGGTATTGAATACGCAGACATGACCATAAAAGCACTGCTCTTTGCTGATGACATAGTACTGCTTGCGTACACGCCACAATCTCTCCAATTGATGATAAATAGACTCTCCGTTTACTGTTCGAGATGGAATCTGGAAGTAAGCTTAAGCAAATCTAAAGTGATGATCTTTAAGAAAGGAGGAGGTAGAATTGGGGCAAATGAACATTGGCATTACAATAATGAAACAATTGAGGTTGTGCAAGAATACAAATATCTTGGAGTTTACTTCACAAAGAACCTTAGTATGGAAAAGCACTTTACCGAAAAGCTTTCGAAAGCAAAAACCGCTATAAATGTTGCATGGAAGCAATGTTTCAACAATAGTGAAATTGCACATAGCAGTAAATTCCGAGTTTTCGAAGCAGTGTCAGAATCGGTTCTTTTTTATGCAGCTCAGGTGTGGGGAGGTAGAAAATATGCCCAAGTGGAGAAATTACTCAGGTTTTATATAAAACGTATTTTTCGCCTTCCTCCGAACACTCCTAACTATATGATAATGTTAGAGACAGGAGTATAACCACTGTTCATTAAGACTTTTAAACTACAAGTAGACTACGTTATGAAAGTATTAAATATGCCAAACCATCGGCTTCCTAAGAAAGTTGTCATACAAGCTATCCAAACACGGACGGGATGGTTCAAGGACTGGGTAGAGTTAGCAGAGCAGTTGGACTTCGAAGTAAACTACAGCGACCCTGTTTTATGGAAGCCTGCTTTGTATACGTTGATCGCCCGTTTGGACGATGCTGCAAGAGATCGCCACAAGGAACAAGCTTCAAGCTCTCTACACCGAATGCTTTATAGCAGACTAGATTACAATCTTAACGAAAGAAACTATTTCCGTGACGATTATACAATCGAACAAATTTCGCTCATGTTCCGGTTAAGAGGAGAGTTACTTAATTTGAACTTTATGCCACATCGAGAAGATCTACCGTTATTATGTAGCCTGTGTAATATGGGAGAGCGGGAAGATGTTCTGCATTTTGTCGGAAGGTGTGGAGTACTCAAGGAAATAAGAAGGTACACGTTTGGCAGCGACTATCTATCTGATGAAGAAATTTTTGGCCTACTTCATGAAATGGATGTAACAAAGTTATCAATGTATATTGCAAGACAGCACTTATAGAAAGCAAATACTTAACGAAGCATTTTAGTATTAAACTGTAACTTAGTTATGATAAAGAATTAACAAATTGTCAATCAGGCAGACGGCAACAATGCCATGCAATATTGATTGTATATAACAAATTGTAACAAATTGTAGAAAAAATAAAATCAATCTAATCTAATCTAATCTAATCTTATCTATTTCGGCTTTAATCAAAATCGTTGGAGCGGTTTTTTAATACATTACTCTTGTATGTATAAAATTTTGAAAACATATTTAGAAAAAAAATTAAAACGGTATTTTGAAGATATTATTAATATACATATAAAATTCAAATTTCAAAATTTTTTTTTTTTTTTTTTTTAATCCAAAAACTTCTTTTTCGAACATTTTAGGCAGTTTTATTAATAATTTTAGGGAGCATGTATAAAAAAAACAGTATTTTAATCGGCTTATCCAATGTTTAGAAAGTCGAGAATATGAAAAGTGGTTCTATCCCGAGTGGACGGGTTTTTATTTGGTAGATATAACTCCAGTAAAACAGTCAAGTTGTCGTCCATTTATTTCAGAAAGATTTTCTGATACAATTTTGTAACCCAAATGGCCGCATTTCTCCATTCATTTGCAACAAACTTGTAGTAATTTTGTTTTATAGAATTTAAAATTTGTCGTTTCTCAGTTGTATTATTTGAACTAAGAAATGGTACATGTAAGATATTCTTACAATATTGTATATCCATATGGGAAATATCGTTAATAAGTACGAAAACAGAAATAGTTTTATACCTAAAAGTGGACTGTACTAAATTGAGAACACACTTTTTGTGATAAAAATTCTTGGAGCCGTTTTCGAGAAATATATTTTTTCCTAACGGCTATTTTTAAAATTTGTATGTGAGGTACCGATGTTTTTTATTTTAGGAATTTGGTTTTCTTAACTTTTCAAGATAATGTCATAAAACTACAAAATACGAAGTTTTTTTATTTCGAGTTTTCTAAAAAAATGTGTTTTTTTTAATTTCCAATTTGTTTTTTGTAATTTTGGCTTACAATATTGTTTAGGCTTTTTACGAGCTTCTGCGCAAGAAAAATTAAAAAATAGTTAATTATGTAACTGTTACCCATAAAATCGAAAAACAAAAAAAGGGTACTATCTGCTAGATGTACCAAAAATAACAAATTTTTGTCAAAAAAAAAATACTAAAATGTTCGTTTTTCCTTTTTTAATAAACTTATATTTCTTTATAAAAATTGTTTGTGTAGCCGTTCTTGATAAAAAAAAAAAGATTTTTGTTTCTGGCACAAAAATAAATGTATGGGAGCTACTCGTACTGTTATTTGTCGTCATAAAAAAATGAAGAAAACGTGTGGACATACTACCGAAAAATTAACATCTACCATGTTTTAAGCAAATCTATCCAACCGTTTAGGCTTTAGACTAGAGGACAGACAGACAGACTGACATACAGATGGAATTGGGAGACCCACTTTTTTAGTGTTCTCTGTGATCGTAATATCATGTTTGATTTAGTTTTGTTTTTTTTTTTTGTGCACGAATCCATAACTTGCCTTATATTTAGTACCTATAATCGCAAGTAAAAAAATAGAAGCTCTATTTAAAAGCACAATTACGAGATTTTATATGATAAACTATAGTATGTACAGTGTTGTTACTATACGTGTCGACTTTAATTGTCTACATTTCAACGTAGACAATTGGTCGACTATGTCGACAATGTAGACAATGTGTCGACAATGTAGACAATATGTCGACAATGCAAACAATGTCTTTGATATCCTAAATCAATCTCACAAATAAAATCATTTCATAAAGCAACGATTTTAATATTTTCCATAAAAAAATAAGTTTCAAGCAATAAATTATAATATTTTCATATAAAATATAGGTTTAAAACGTATCATTGTATTATATTATTATTTATTAATCTTGCATTTTGGCTTATTCATTAAATAAATTAATAATTTTGTATACAATATAATAGTGTGCAGTATTTACATTAAATTTAATAGAGATAATGCTACGTTTTATAAAATCAAATTAAATTTTATGTCTGGCCGACCTTAAAACAAAGCCTTTAAAAACCTAAGCTACTATTGGCGAAAACACATAATAAATTCTCAGTTCTTTGCACATAGTGTGCAACAAAACTCTGCGAAAAACTATTCAAGACCGTCTTCGGGTACACAGGTAATTAAAAATGTTATTATAATCTAAATATTGATTTCAAACATCCCTCAAACAAGGACATATGAATCGTATGATGTCTCAATGCTATTTTTATGATACTCGTATTAAATATCTAAAGGCCATGTCATTCAACCATTTTATCAAAGGAAAACCGATAGGGTAACATTTTAAACACTTAAACATTACTCTAAATGAGTTTTAAAATGGGAGTCGATTCTAAAATTGTGTTTTAAAATGATATACTTTAATGTTAATAAGATAGTCTTAATTTAAATAGAGCAAAACACTTCCTAATATTTCTTAAACTAAACCTTTTCCAGTTGACGTTTGACATTTCATAGCAAAAAGTGAACGAAATGTTTTCTAAAGAAGAAGATTATAATCTTTTTCAAAATTTTTAACTTCTTTGAAAGTCATAAATATATAATGTTTGAGCAAACAAGATAATTTTAAAGAAACCAACGGTCGATTTTTAATTGAAAAATATAGGTACAATTTAGCGCCAATATTTTTGAAAAAATAATTGAAATCGGACCCAAAAAAATTGAACAACTCCAAATTTTCCAGTTAACGATTAAATTACTGAACCAAATTTGCAAGGTTTTCTGACATTTTTTAATTTTATTACTAAATTTCTCAAATTTTAAAAGTTTCTTTTTTAAAACTTGACCAGTAGCAAGCCAATAAATTGATTCTGTGGACCTATCAAATTTTAGTTAGTAGGTTTTTCATTACAGATTTCTCCCATAATTTAAAGTTTTTCGCGACTATCTTGTTCTTATACACATGTTTTTGTATTAAAGAAGAATTTGGTTCTTTTTATTTTAACATTTATGTTTTGGAGTTTTATAAATTTTAGTAGGAAAAATTATGAATTATGAAGGTTTTACGCATTGTCTACAATGTCTACATTGTCGACAAATTGGGAATTGTCTACATCGATTTGTCTACATGTAGACAATCATGTAGTCTACATTTTTAGTCTACATGGCACAACGCTGAGTATGTACTTGTAAATATAATAATAACATTAACAACATTGTGTTTTGTAAGGATTAACATGTGTGTTTTCACTTGAGTGATGAGGTACCACCACTGCTTCGGTTAGAAATTAAATTAATGTTCAATAAGCTTTATTTTGTACACAATCATCTCTTCTCTAACTTTAGTGGCATAGCATGCCAGGACTTGCTATTTCAACTTTACTCAAGTTAAAAGTTTTTTTTTTTTAATGTAGTTGTCGCTTGCCGCACTAAGGAACTCTTTCGGTTTCTACTAAGTCTTCTCCTCAATTCAAAATGCTATTAAAACTTTTAGCTGTAAATTTATAAATATCTAGCCACCTCTCTTTATAAAATTGTCCTTTTTTTTGTTTTTTTTTTTTTGTTTGCAGTTTGTGGTTTTTGTTTCTTTCAGGAGTTTAAAATATCATTTAGTGTGTCAACGACGTGGATAATTGAGGCTTAAAGTTCTTATTGCAGTGCATGATGATAATTGTGTGTTAAAAAGAAAAAGATTAGATAGGATCTCTGTAACGGTTGATGGGAGTTTCGTTGGGACTGGAACATAATATGTTTGTCGTTAACGGCAGTCAGTAAATTAATAAATGATGAATGGAGTTAGAGCTTTTAGTTATGTAATTTTGAAGCATATACTGTAAAGGTTTTTTTTTTAAATATCAATTAATTAGTCCATTCCATAAATCAGCCAATCCCTTGAGCCAACTCGAAATGTAAATTGGTTGAAGACCATGTTTCAATTTCTAGGAGATTTACTAAACAAAAAAATTAAAAGCACAACTGGATCGCATCACGTAATTGCTCTTATGTTCGATCTTATCGCATGCACAAAATGCTTAGTAGAAACGGCTAAGTAATATATTTAAAGTAATTTTCTTAACAATTTTTTTTTGTGTACAAATTTTTCTTAATATTTACCTAAAACTGGCAAAAATTGCGTATTGACAAAGGTCCTCACTAGTCAACTGATGAGTCCATGTGAGATCACCGGGACGAAACGCCAATTTTTGTTGGACTAAAGGCCGTTAAAAGCTATTTTGAATCAATAATTCAACAAGTCCAAATATAATAGTGCTAAGTCTTCTACTTGGCTGATGTATTTCAGTAGTATATAGAATTTTTATTATTAAAAAAAACTCCTTATAAAACTAAATTTGTTATATCAATTTCATATACTTTACTAGCAGACCTGGTCGCGCGTTGCTGCAACTTTATTGTATTGCGTTCAATTATTAGATATTATAAATTGGTATTGTTAACAAGTGATATTAAAAGATTGATATCTGATATATGTATGAGATTGATGACTGGTGTATAAATATTCTAATTGGAAGCAATCATTGTTTTCCATTAATTATAAGAACTAAAGGATGAACAATATATCGCGTTAATCTGTCTTGCGTTGACACAAATAAATTTGATGGAGCTGCCATGGGAGAAACATGGATTCTCCAAGTCCAAGCCACAAATGGTCATTGTCTGCCCTTGCAGATTATTAATCGTCAACGCAAAAGCGAAACATATGGGGAATTATAGGGTTTTGAAAGGTATTGTTGATTCTGATGGAATCATATTTATTCGAGGTAATAGGTGGACTTTTGCTTTAAGCTTTCCAGTCAATATCGTTGCTCCAAGTACGTTTCCGGTATTTTCTGACTCATCGTACACCGTTGCATAATTTTGGTGGACTTAAGTTTCGCAAACGAATGAGCGATGAACCAATTTTCAGACCGAGCTGATCTTGTGAGGCGGTATTCCTGTATAATCCCAGAAAATTTAAAAATTCAGTCGGAAAATTGACGATCACATTTTCATTAATAATAGTGTCAATTGACTTAAAAGTCCTCAAATCACCTGACAATAAAAAATTTAAAGGAATACATTTAATGTCTCAAATTTACGTTTTGACGCTGGATGAGGACGATGCTGGTAAGAACACACATTCAATGTTAAGTTTATTAATTTGCTAATATTTTACTTGGATTTCAGGATGTCCTAAAAAAAAGTCTCAGAACTAAGGACGCAAATCGAGGGAAGCATCTTTAATATTCAGTGAAGAATTGGGGAATTTGAAGCTATCGGATCTTCAACAGCAAAATCGACAGCAACAGCTACAACCGCGGAGTATATCCGTCGAATAATTATTGAATAAAATAAAATTAAAGTTAAAGTTTGCATGTGACATTTTTTCAGACATCCTCTAATAAAAATATGTTTTATGTGTAGTAAGTTGTCTCAAATCGAAATTTTCAAAATTTCATTAAATTCGGTCTATCACCAAAAATATGAATTGCTTAATATAAGAGTACTTGCACATTCAAGCTTGAGTTGTTGATTCATTGCCGTAGCCATCTTAGATTTACTGGAAAAAATATAATCACCCTCCCTGCTGATCAGTGTGGCAAATCATTAATTTTTCTTCTACGATATGAAATCTGTACACGAATTTAATAATAATTGTTTGGTTCTGTGAAAATTGAATTTCCCTTGATTGCTAACTAGGACGTGTGGGTTCGATCCCCACACTAGGCGCATTCTTTTCTACACCTCCAATTATAATTGGATGCCGCCCATGCGTTAAAATTAAACAGTCAATACCTGGTTCTCAAATCTACTGTGCCCAAAACTAGTGCTGTGCAATTCAGGTTGCATTTAAAAGACCTTAGGTCTTACAGGCATATAGTTAGATTAAAAAAAATACAATTCTGTTTATTCTATATCTGAGATTAAACACCAATACTCAAAAAGATGGTTTCATTTTATTTTTATTAAACCATGTATATACTAAATAAAATTAATAAAGCGTAAACCCTTATTGGCTCACAACAACGACGCAGAAAATCGTGCATATCCTTTGTTTTGAAGTTTCCCTTTTTATGCAAATGGAATATAAAATAAAATGCACGACTGGATCGCAAGTACTTGTGTTCGATCAAATCGTAAGTATATTCTTAAAGTCGTTTTCACTTAATTTTTTATATAAAAAAATTCCTTTAATTTTTTTCTAACCAAACAAAATTGGAGTAAAATTGCGTATTGGTAAGGCGCTCACTACCCAACTGATGAGTCCAAGTGAGATTACCGGGATGAAACGCAAATTTTGTGGACTATAGGCCGTTAAAAGCTATTTTAAATATATAATAGATAATTACATTGAAGAAAACGCAAACAATATGTAAATATTATTTTTGTTTTTGTAGAATGCGTGAATGAAAGCTCAGTTGAAGTATTTTGATGTAAGTATGTATGTAAGCTTAGAAATATAATTTCCAAAAAAAAACGATAATTTATTTCGAAATATGTATTGATTTTTCAAACACAAAAAATGTTTTTTTTTAAATCCAAACAAATATTTTCGGAGAGTGTTGGTTGGCAGTATTATTTATAGTTCTAAGTACCTCTTTTATAAACATTTTCATCGAAATCGGACGAACCGTTTAAACCATAGTATAAAATAGAAATAATGGTTGATTGCAGGTACCGTTAAGAACAAAATATGTTAAAAAAATGTAAACAAAAAATAGACTCACTATAGTAATAAGAAGGTCACAATTTTTTTTTCGAGATAACTACGGGGGGTAGACAAAATAGCTTAGCAGGTAACCTTAGGTTTGGGGGCGAAAAAATCGTTTCAAAAATATATTTTAAGCAATATCCTAACACGTTTAAATACCAACTTTGAGAGCTTCAGTCATCTGTATCTGTTAAGTGTTCTCTATGATCGTAATATCAAATTTGATTAAAATCTCGAATTCGATTTTTACTTGCTATTATAGGTACTACTATAAGGCAAGTTATGTACCTTCTCGTTAAAAAAAAATTTATAACAATCAAACATGACATTAGTATCATAGAGAACACCAAAAAAGTGGGCCCCCCAATTTTGTCAGTCTGTCTGCCTGTCCTCGAGTCTACAGCCTAAACGGTTATATATATTTGCTTCAAACTTGGTACATATTATTTTTTCGGTAATATGCTCACACGTTTTTTTCAGTTTTTTTAAGATGACAAATAACAGTAGCTCCCATACAATTTTTAGTGGCCAAAAACAAAAATCTTATTTTTCTCAAAAACGGCTCCAACGATATTTATAAAAAAATCAGTTCATTAACGAAGGGAAAATGTACATTTTGGTAATTTTTTTTCTGAAAAAAATTGTCAGTTTTAGTATCTCTAGTAGTACCATTTTATTGGTTTTCGATTTTCTGAAAAATTGTTGATTTGATTTTTTTAAAAATTTTCATGCAGACGCTCTAACACTAATGTAAACAAAAATGTTTCAAAAAAAATGGTTTTATTGAAAACTCAACATCTTCGTAATTGAGAGATTTTTGACGTTATCTTAAATAGTTAAAAAAAAAACTGTATTCCTAAAATAAAAACCAACGATACCTCCCAAACAAATGTTACAAAAAACCGATATGACAAAAATTTATTTCTCGAAAACGGCTCCAATAAATGTGTGTATTCTTAGACTTTCAAGTTCAAAAATATTTTATTTTGCGTAATTATTAACGGTATTTCCCATATAAATAATTTACATATTTTCGACTTTCTCACTACTGGATACACCGAATAAAATAATTTTCTTATACTCATGCTCCCTAAAAGTGTCAATAAATCTGCATACTCAAATTTTCAAAAACAAAGTGTTTCGATTAAAAAAAAAATATTTTTTTGAAAAATCGATTTTTCAAAAACCAGTCACTGAATATTTTTGAAATTTTAATTTTATATGTACATTAATTATATCCTCAAAATGGCGTTTCAATTTTTTTTGTTAAAAATGTTTTCAAAATTATGTACATAAAAAAATAATTTACAAAGAAACCGTTTTAACGATTTTTGAATTTTTTTTGTTATATTCTTAATTATCCATGAATTCAATTTGAATCTTTGTTTTCCGTCAAACTATATCGACTATACAATATAAAAATATTTAATTATGTGTATTATCCATTTATTTCTGCCTCATTATTATTACATTTGTACGTTTTTTTGCGTACGTCACTGAATGCTACATTGCATGTAGGCCCTCATACATTTATATATACATACATTTATATGTGTCTACAAATCACATGAATCTTATGTATGCATAGTGCACCTAAATTATAAATTTATAATGCTATATACCTACCGACTTACATACTTATTTTCGAATATCATAAGTATACATATTTATATACATAAGTTCCACCCATGTATGTAAGACATAATATCTCTCCTAACATACATAATTAAAATTCAAAACCTAAATTTAAATATACATTTGGTAGATACCTATGTAACTATTCCTTGAATCATCCATTCGAAAATTCATTATACTTACAATCGAGTTTATCTTACCTACATAGGCTTTTAACCTGTATATGATACACCTAACTAACCAAACTTCAGTGGTTAGCTAGATTAAAGTTATTAGCTACAAGAGCAAGGTCGTACGATCGAGTCGTGCATTTTATTTTTTTGTTGTTGTTCTTCTTTAATATTTTTTCTGTCTTAATAATTCAGTAATATGTTTCAGTAACAGATTAGTTGGTAGCAATACAAAAACAACTTTATGTCTAAGACGCCGCGCCTCTGCTCGCAAGCATTTGTAATGTCCATCGCTCCTATAGGACATACTTTGTATAGCTCAAACCATACACTTCATCGTTCACGTACATATAATATAATTTAAGCAACAAAAAAAATGGTTTACGTCGAAAAGTATGTGTTGATTAGTGATAGAAATGTCATTATCCTTTTCAAAGAAGTTGAGACTGTGATTCCTAAAATACCCTGGTACATTCCCTTAAGAGTTCATCCAAATATTACAATCTCACACAGGTACTTCATAGTGTCTCAAGAACTATTCTTAAAAAAAACACATATTTTGTTTTTTATTAATTTCTACAACTGCTTCATAAAAAAATGTCAAATAATCATACCAATTTACATGCACAAGCCTTTCACTCATATTCTTATAAATTATTAAAATATTTGTCGGAATTTGACTGAAGACAAAATACGAGTACTCGTAGCTTACAACCCAAGCCAAGTCGAGAAGCAACCATAATTTAGAAATCAACAGAAATCCAGTTAAAAGTCGAATTAATTATTCACATCATTTACATATTCGCGTTTATATTACTACCGGGTGTTTTTTTTAGACGTAAGGTTTTCTATCTGGCAATACTTTTTTCGGAGTTGGTGTTTTTGACAGCTGTCACTTGATTTATGCTCAGTTTGGTTTGTCATTTCATAATGAATAGACTTACCTGAACAACGTTTGCAAATTGTGCAAAAATGTTTTACAAAAATAATGTCCAAACGAGATGGCCACCGATACCGATTTTCACAAATAAAAATTTGTCCAGCGATTAAGCTCACTTATGGTTAAAAAAATGGTACGTTAATAAGCAAAATTGTCGTATCTGGTATCTGGTGATTATAAACCATTGTTTACTGGTTGGTATGCTTTATGGGCGGAGGGAATCATTGGTCCATATTTCTTCAAAACTGAAGACGGCCATAATGTCACAGTACAGTCAATGGGGAACTTATAGAGAAATGATTAATGACTTTTCCATGCCTGAATTGGATGATGTTGATGTGGACCTCCTTTGGTTCAAACAAAACGAAGCTACATGACATATACAGCCAAGGGAACAATCAATTTATTGGAGGAAACTTTTGGTGAGCGCATTATCTCGCGTAGTGGGCCTGTGACGTGGCCTTCAAGATCGTGCGATTAAACACCGCTGGACTTTTTCTTGTTGGGTTATGTGAAGTCGCTTGTCTACGCAGATAACCCCGAGACGATTGACGCCTCGGAAGATAATATTCAGCGCGTTATTGCTGACATGCGGCTCCAATTGCAAAAAGTGGTCGAAAATTGGGCCTCTCGGCTGGAATTTATTCGAGCCAGCCGCGGCGGCCACTTGCCCGAAATCACTTTTAAAACCTAAGATCCTTATCTATGTAATGAAGTTAAATTTTTGGTCATAACACACAATTTTATGTGCTTTATTTCTTCTTGAAAACCACACTCTCAAAAAAAAAAAACTGGCAGCTTTAACATAAATGTTCGCCCATAAGGCGTCATATTTAGAATTCTAATTTATTTATTTATTTTTTCTTATCAATAACATATATAAAATATACTACTAATAAATGTTTAACAAGAGCACTAACAGCGTTATACTATCGATCGGTTCTAAATTTTCAATGATTATTGGAATAAATCTTATAAAAATATGTCTTCAAATGCGAGGATTCGATTTTGTTCGATTAATTTTGTTAAAATTATATCACAACCAAAACTGTATCTATTCCAAAATTTTAGAAATCTCTCCATAACATTCTGATCATATGTAAAGATAAGTAATGGTGTTTGTGAGGATAGAACCAAGGGATTATTGATAGTGGCCTTGCTGTCCTCCAAGATGAAGATAAGACTTTCCTATTCACCAAGAGATTCGTCTTTGTGAGCATACGTCACCATAAACTCTATAAATCAGTAATTGGTCCATCCATCGGTATAAAGACGAATTAATTCTTACTCCACGAATGGCATATCCTCCCACGACGATCTTTGAGATACAGAGATGATGTATTGGCTTTTGCCAAATGTCAGATGGAATAGTGAATCCAATGCATTGAGTGGAAGGGGATGGTATAGTGTTTAATAATTAGGTACAGATACAATCTGAACTTAGAGCTTTGCTCAACTGATCATGATCCACCATACTGTAACACCATACGTTAGATACCGTTTAACTAAATAGAGAAGTTTATAGCCGCACTTAGGAGGTCAAATCCCCTTATATTTCAAAATGACTGATTTTTTCTGCAAGCATTTCTTTACAGCTCACTCCACTCACTCCCGGGTGGATTTCGACAAAACACCATTCTCATATCACACCCACATTGAAGCGATAGTGGCACACCACTCTGTTTTAAGCCACAAACTCTGGCATGCCATCAAGAAGAACAACACTGAAACCCTAATAAAGAAATCCATAAACAAATTTACAAAAGAGCCACAAGTGTAATTATTAAAACATAAATTAATTGCATTCCTCCATCGTACGAACTTGCTCTTGTAGCTAACAACAATTTTTATATAAAATCAGTGTTGTTCCTCTACGCGTCGACTTTGATTGTCTACCTTTTTACGTAGACAATTGTGTCAACAATGTAGACAATGTCGACAATGTAGACAATGTGGACAATGAAGTCGACAATGTAGACAATAAGGATATTTCATTCTCATCTGTCATTCTCGATTGTTCTTTCGCAAGGTTTACTTGACTTCTATTTAGAAAAGGTACGTGTTTGACTTCAATTCAATAAAATATATAACTCACAAAAAAAAATGTATAACTCACAAATGTTAATTGTTAGATGTCTATCTCTCTTACAAACTATGTTGACAGCAATAATGTTTATGTTTTAAATATCTGTGTAAGTATTTTTATTTTACTAAGATCGATCAAATTGAATCTGACGCATTCTCTGTAGGAAGTAGCTAACAAAACCGACCTATACCTATACTGATTCAAGCGAAATTCAATCACAAGTTGCGACAACAAGCTCATCATTTTCATTGAGTTCCAACAGTTGCAGTTCCTCATCATTGTCGTTGGGCCCACCCCTACCTGTAACAACTTTCAATAAGAACATACAACGATCGAAACGTTGTCCAACCCCATCAAACTCTGTTTCTAAATTTATGGACCGATTGACGGAAAGATAGGAAGACGAGTTGAATGAAGCTTTGGGTAAACTGGTTTTTGGATGCAACATTCCGTTAAGAATTGTTGATTCAATTCATTTTAAAAATCTTATAAAAAAAATTCGCCCTGCGTATGCAGATAAGGTTCCAGGTCGAAAAAAACTTTCAACAACGCTTTTATAGCAGGCCTATGATAAATGTGTTTCTTCAATTAAAGCATCTATCAGTTCGGATTCTGTTTTGCTGATTGACGGCTGGAAGAATAGCTCCAGCAACTGCAAGACTGTCGTCTCAATGCTACATAATGCTGAAGGCGAACAAGCATTTCTTCAGGCCTGGGACCTATCTGGAGAATCAGAGACTGCAGAAAAGCTAACAAACATACTTTCAGAATCTGTAGATATTGCAAAAGAAATTTACTCCACTCAAGTTTACGCTGTTGTATCTGACAATGCCAGCACAATGAAGAAAATGGGGAAAAATGCAGAGCATTTTATATAGCATAGCACTTGTAGTAGTCATATTGGAAATCTTTTAGCCAAAGACTTAATCGACAAAAATATTAATGCCAAGGTTGCTTTGATTTTAAAAGAGTTCAAACAAGTAGATTTTGAAAAAATGGTAGTAAATCGTGGAGGCTCCAGAATTATACTGCCCTGTAAAACCAGATGGTGTTCATACCGTGATTCATATAAATGCTTGGTAAAAATGTATGATATAATGAAAATTGTAGCAGCAGAATCGACTACCAAAAAAATAAAGCAGACTGTAGCTTTGTTGATGTTTGATGAAAAGTTTATTGATGATGTTAAGAATTACATCGAGCTTCTTGATCCAGTCTGCACTTTAATAAACAGGTGTCAAGCGGTTGATTGTTCTGGCTCTAAATAAATATGCTCTATCAGCTTATTATTTACACCCTCATTTTGACAATGGGAAGCTGACGGTTAGTCAAAATGAAATCGTCTGCCAGTTTTTGTTTAAGCATCTGAATAGTGATGGAATTGAAGATTGGGACTCTTTTAATAGAAAAATCAACTCTTTTAAGATTCTTTATGAAAAAGATATTAAAAAACCAATTGTTTTTTGGAATATGGCCTCTATAAAACATCCAAATCTGGCAAGAAAACTTATTCTCATTCCAGCCTCTTCCGCTCAAATTGAAAGAGTTTTTTCAAGTTGGTAGCATATTCATTCAATGTCGAGAAACCGCTTGACTTTTGAACGATCGAAGAAACTCTTTCATCTTTATTATTCACTGAGAATCGAGGATAAACAATATAATTGTTTTGATGAAGACGTCGAATACGAAAATGAATAATTTTGTATTTATGAAATACATAAGAATTTACGATTTTTTATTTGTGTTATTTTTGTTGAAATAAATAAAAAATGCAGAGTGAAGACTCAAATAATACAAATTTGTTTTGTTTATATGATTAAGAAGACAAAAAAAAGTTAAAAAATTGAAATAAAATTGATTGTCTACATTGATATGTAGACAATGATGAATTGTCTACGTTGAATTGTCTACACGTAGACAATCGTATAGTCTACATTTTTTGTCTACATGGAACAACACTGTATAAAATTAAGAAAAAACATTTTTAATTTTTAACATGCGTAGTATCGATTTCTGACAAAAATAAGACTTATTTTTATGGAAATCAAAAAAACATTTTTTTTTTTGAAAATATGAATAGGTATTAATATTATTTTTATTATTATTCTTAAAAACTAAGAAGCATCTGTATAACTAAAATAAATTTAATCGGTTCTTCCATTTATTAGAAAGTCGAAAGTATAATAAAAGTGGTTCTATTGGAACTAGGGCTGTCGCGTCTCGGCACCGAGAAGAGACTACTTTTAAACCACCCGAGACGAGACCGTATTTTTGGTACAGATACTCGCCGAGTTTCTCGGTCGTATCGCTGATTTTGACAATCTCAGTGGATTGTTTTCGTTTCCGCTAGAAGAAATATTTTTTTATTTAATTTTTTTAGTACCTACTCATATCAATTTTTAAAATATTCACAATTTGGCGAAATATTCTATGCCCGTTAAAATAGTTAGAATATCAAAACCACATAATGTACATAGTTTCTACTCAGATAGGTGACCGCAGAGCGAAAATCTTGAGAAAAATACGCACAATTTATGTTAGTATGTCGTTATAATTCAAATCGCTCATTTTTCACTCCAGATGTGAATGTGATTTTAAGACTTTTAGGTGACACTGGAAAAAAAATATTATCAAATTGTCAAAATATAGTTTTTCACCTACCTATCAAGCCATGAACTGTCAAAATCCATTGAAGGATGGCTCCGATTTAAATGGATTAAGAACCTACAAAATTCAAACTTAACCTAAAAAATTCGAAATTACCAACAAACTGCTGAGATACCATACTCTTTCTTTTCACTTTGAACACGCGTCTTATCTTGCTTGTACTGCCAAAAAACAAGAAACAATATCAAAATACGAGACCAAGATCGAGACGAGACTGAAATTCTACGATTTTGAGGAGACCGTGACACGACTAACAAAAGGCCTATAATGGGAACGTAAAATGATATAATTTTTTTAATGAAAAGTGGACTGCACTTATTTAAGAAAACACACGTTTTTACTTGCGATAATAGGTACTATAAGGCAAGTTATGCATTCGTAAAAAAAATTTTTTTCCTAATAATCGAACATGAAATTGCGATCATAGAGAACACCAAAAAAGTGGGTCCCGCAATTCCGTCTGTCTGTCTGTAGAACGATCTACAGCCTAAACCCCTGAACCGATTTTGTTCAAACTTGGTGCTTAGGCGTTTTAAGTTATTGTCCAAAACATATTTTTGAATCGTCGTTTCAGCCCCAAAAATAACGGTACTTGCCATACATTTTTTTCTACCATCTTAATTATCTCGAAAACGGCTCTAACGATTTTAATATCGGAATCGATCGATCTACATTTTGGCAAAACAATTTTTTAAAATATTTTGTTATTATCGGTACCTGCCATACATCTATTTTATTGATTTTCGAATTTCTCATAAACAGCTCAACGGATTTCGATCAAAATTTTTTTACAGGAGTGACATCAAATTCTAAACAATACTGCATTTCAAAATTTTCGATAAATATTTTTTTTTTGGGTTTTTGAAAAAAAAAAAAATTTTTGAAAATTCAAAATTTTGAAAACAGGGTACAATTTTTTTCCCAAAATTTTGTCTTTGAATTTATATTATTAAATATTTAAAATTTCCATACCAATTTTTTTTTTTTTTTAAATATTTGATAATTTTTATATATAAAAAATTAAGTGAAAAACGACTTTAAAATACATTTAGCTGTTTCTATTAAGAATCTTTAGCTTATAATGTGATCGAACATAGGAGCAAATACGTGCGATCCAGTCGTGCTATTATTTTGTTTCTTATAAAAGCTATTATCACCTATTTTGAGAATAAAAATATCTTCTTCAAAGTTTCTTTACACTTTTGTGGTAGGTAGTATGTACCGTTGTTTTTTTTTTTTTTCTTAGAAAATGTTTGGTTCTTTGTGTATTCTTGAAAATTGGAAGTTTCGAAGAAATGATTTAGTCGTTTTCGATCGAAATATGATTTAAGTTTTGTTTTTATTAAGAAAAAAGTTTTTGAAACATGTTGGCCTACAATACTTATGACAGACCTATACAAAAATACGAAAAAGTTCCTTTTTTCCTAATTTATTGACTGAATTTTTTTTTATAAAAATCGTGGTAGAAAATTAAGGTTTATTTTTTCGGCTAAACACAAATGGATATGGCGGGTGTTAAATACGGCTATTTTTGGTCTTAAAAAGTAAAACAACAAACAATATGTACCAAGATTGAATATAAGCCTACCCACTCGCTTATGCTGTAGATTCGACAGGACAGAAAGACAGACTACAATCCAAAGTTTGCCATATCCATATCCAAAAAAAAAACTTGTATAGACGACAGACAATACGCTCGAAAGTTCAAACTACCAATACTGACACATCATATCCATATCTATGAAATTTATATAGCTACATACATATATCTTTGATTTATTAGCTATTCATAATCTCCAATATTTAAATACGAATTTCTAAGAGCAGAATACTATCTATAACTATTAACAGTTACCGGTAAATAGAAAATACCATCAAAATATACATATACATATACCAATAAACAATAAACCATACATGGCTGTGTATAAAAAAAAACACATAATTACCTAAATTGAACATGAACGCTTCACAATGCCTAACTAATAGCTAAGCTTGCCGACTGACCTATGACAATTCAATCAAGCAGCGGTGCGTTGAGAGTAGGCGCCGCTTCCGCGCCGCTATTCCAAAAAGCAAGGCGCCCATTTTGCCCTTGGGACTAGAGTTAATAGTTATGCATAAAAACAACAAAGCTCTTGATTTCTCATTTCCAAAAATCACACAGAGACCAAAACTCGCTAGCAATATTAGATTTGTAGATAATTAATGGAATACCGTAGTCGAAAAACCCGTTTAATAATAACATACAAGGCTTAAATAGGTTTTGGGGCTCTCATCCAGCTGACAACTCGAACTCGATTACCATAAAACTCCAATTACACTGTCAATCAAATTCAGAAGTGGAAACTGTTATGTTTGACGCTTAAATGAGCGGTGTCATAAAACGGTAGTTATAGGTAGGTATAGCAAATACACGCTGCACCGTTGATGAATTTATAATTAACTTTGGCTATAAAGTTCCAAACGATGCGATGGTGTTATACTAGAAATACTCGTAAAGTTTAGGGACAATGGAGTTTTCATATAATTTGAGAACGTTTTGATCATAAGGCAAGGCCATTCTAGAGGCAAATTATGGTTTTATTTGATTAACCGAGGCAGATTTGATTGCCAGAACTCAAACATAATGGAACGTTTGTTGGTTGCTTTTGCTATTTTGGCAATTTCATTTTGGTCCAGTGAACGTAAGTGAATGAAATTTAAAATAAAGTCAGACTGAGATTTTAACTAAATCCAATTTCTGTGATTTCAGAAATGCCTCTATGTCGGCCAACAACTATCCAAGGTGATTGTGATACAAATCCAAGCGAACAACATACTTTTAGCTCAAGGTATCGAGCATTGGAATATGACGAAACAGCAATGAAATTACTTATGGAAATGCTTCTGAGACAGCATAATAATTTTCCCGAAGAGGATGTACGCATTTCTGCTTCGGATGAGCATTCTAAAAGGTTGAATTCCGAAGTCGATGATATCCAATCATTTGCCACTGACAAAAACTCCCTTAACGGCATTATTAATACTTCGCAGAGTAGAAAGCCCATAACAACAGTTATAAGTCCCGAGCCTCATGACCAAAATTACTCCCGCCAGATTGAGTTGTTCCTGCATCAAATAAAGTCGAATGATAATTGGACTGGATTCCAAAAGAACATCATTTCCAAAACATTTGAGAAACCTCCCCGTACGATGCATGATAGTTATGATGATAATCGACTTGACTCCATCCCGCCAGCTCATGCAGAGCGAACCAACAAGAAGCCCAACGCATTGAATGTGATTAAGGACTCAGCAACACAATCAACATCGGATTCTTCTGTTTACATTTCCAGCAGAAACATGCTATCGTCGAAATACAAAGATACATCAACGCTCCACCGCCCGCATTCCATTCTGCTTCGAACTAGCCCATTCGAAGGATTTATTACAAATCAGCCCCTGTCATTGCAATCGTTGGGCGGTCGACATGGACATTACCGAGAACATTTCAAAGGGTCAACAACAGAACCGAAGAAGAAGATAAATTCATTGAAGCCTGTTGACCGGTATCTCGATGTAAGAGGTGAAATTCTAGATAGGGCAATTAGTGCAGGCCAACCAATGACAACGCCACCTGGTGTTGGGCGTGGGAATGCAACAAGTTGCGGTCCAGGCAACAGAACCGAACAGTAAAAAAAAAACCAATCAATAGCATAAAAGTCACGAAAGGACAACAGACAACAAAGATGACGACTAAAACAACTACACTGACAACTTTTACAAAAATATAAACAACAACAACAACTGGTGGAGAGATTTTAGGGAAACCAGGAATCCGTTTGCAAAATTCGAATCCAGCAAACCCGATGGTAATCTAATATCAGATTTGGCCTCGATTGAGCAGGGTATAGTGATGAACAGCATTGTGGAACGATGGGATGGTGAAAGCGAGGAATATATTGTATCCTGTATGCCAGTACGAAAAAAAAGTAGATGAATATATCCTAACACGAATGATGCAGGGAGTCGTCAAAACTTCGCCTTGGACTTCTCTTCGTCGCGCCACGTCCATGGCCCACCGTTGCTGACGAAGATGGTGATGATGATAATGGCACAAGTACATATATAGAAGAAGTGATGTGGTGATATCTATCGAGTGCCATGGAGGAGGTGAATACATTGATTTGACGACAAACTGCTTAATTATTCAAAATAAAACTTATAGTGGCTTGAGAATAACACCTAACAAATTGAGTGTTTTATTGTGTATCTACAGAGCTTTAACAGGGGTGTGTTCTTGTTGAAGATTCGTGTTCAGGAAACATACATCATCCATGGAGGGCGGCCTGAAGATGGAGTTCTGATGTTCTAAGTTGATTCTGTCCGTAGATGTAGATATGAGCAAACTGGGATTTGTTTTGTTTCCTTGTGTTTATGGGCCAGTGATCCCATGTTGTCACTAGGGTTCGGATTGTTGTTTTATTTTTTGGTTTTATTATTTTCTTTTGTTCAAATAGTATTGAGTGAATGTAAATATGGGTTTGTGGTTGTTAAGATGGCTTTATCGTTTTATGTTGCCCTTTTGTATACAAATTTCCGAGTGGTTGAATATTGATTTTGGTTTCTGTATAGGCAAATTAAAAATTACTATCTTGATATTTATGTTAGTTTTGGGTAGGGCTGGCAACGAGACCGAGACTAGTCTCGGTCTCGTCTCGGTCTCGGTCTCGTTAACGAGACGAGACTCCTTTAAAAGTACCGAAGACGAGACCGAGACGAGAGCGAGACGAGACCGTATTTTTGGTACCGAAATTCGACGAGAGTCTCGCTGGTCTCGGCGGTCTCGGTGGTTTGATTTTGGTTTTCGCTATAAGAAAATTTTGTTTTAATTTCATTATTTTTTAGTAACTAATCATGTTCAATTTTTATAATATTCACAAGTTTTTTTTTTGCGAAATATTTTATGCGCGTTAACATATCAAACCATATATGTATGTACATAGGTATACAGAGTTAGGCGCATTGCGAAAATCCAGAGAAGAATACGTACGATTTATGTATGCATGGCGTTGCTTCCTTTTGGGTGACATTTTGTAAAACATATTGTCAAAACGTCAAAATATAGTTCGTTGCCTAACTGTCAAGCCATGAGTTGTCAAAATCCAATGAAGGATGGCTCCGATTTAAATGGATTAAAAAACCTGTACAAAATTTAAATTTTACCTGAAAACATTCGAAATTTTTCCCTCCGGAAAAAGTTGAGTTTAAGCCTTTTGTATGACATTTGGAAAAAAATATTATCAAAGCGTCAAGATATAGTAAGTTGCCTACCTGTCAAGTTATGAACTGTCAAAATCCATTGAAGGACTGCTCCGATCTTAGTGTTTGGTAACGTGAAAAATCGTACGAATTGGTACAAATTTTCACATTTAGCTGTCAAAACCCCTAGAAAAAAAAAACCCAAGTTTGGGAAACTTGGTGAAAATCAACGTACAATATGGATCTCAAGAATTCGGTCAAACTTGGCATCTGCACGTCTTTTCCAACTTTATTGTGCTTGTCAATTATGAATGAATCCAATAATGATATATCCTTGTACGTTGCTATGCTAAACAAATCATAAAGTAGAAATTTTGTTCTGCAGTACTTAAGTCCATGAAGCTAAGGCCATATACTTCACTTGAAACGAGTAAGTTTTACTTGTGTAGATCGAAAACTATGATTTTAAGTTGAATTTTATTAGTTGCGTATGAAAGCGCTCCGAATGCCTTACATTTTGTGCGAATTTAGTTTTCAAAGGTGTGTGATAACGTAAAAAATAGGCTGTGAAGTAACGTTATCAGACAGCTTTGAAGAGCCGTATTTCCAAGATAAAATTTGAATTTTCTACAGTTTTCTTAATCCATTTTAATCGGAGCAATTCTTCAATGAATTTGACAGTTCATGGCTTGGCAGGTAGGCAATAAACTATCAGCCCTATTCTGCTATCTTCCGATTCACGTAAATATTTCACTCAATTTTTCACTATTTAGATATTTTTAAATGTCTTCTATCTTTTGAGTCCAAAGCTTTACTAATATTTTTTTTGTTTAATTCCTAAGAGAATCTAATTGTTCAAATTTATTTCTGATCGAAATTTATGTACTTTTTCAAACAATTCGTTTTTTCCGTCGGATAGCAGAATACAAATATTCACGTGAACGTTTAACAGAATAGGACTGTATATTTTGACGTTTTTAAAATATTGTTTTTGTTTCAAACCTCACCCAAAAGGCCTTAAATCACCGTTTTCCGAAGCCAAATATAAAAATCGGAAAAACTTCGAATTTTCCGAGGTAAAATTTTAATGTTGCAGAGGTTTCTTAATCTATTTAAAGCGGAGCCATCCTTCAATGGATTTTGTCAGCTTATGGCTTGGCGGGTAGGCAACGAACTATATTTTGATGTTCTGCTGATATTTTTTCCAAATGTCACCCAAAAAGCTTAAAATCAAATTCTTCCAAAGCATAAAATTTTAATTTTATAGAGGTTTTTTTTAATCCATTTAAATCGGAGCGATCGTTCAATGGATTTTGACAGTTCATAACTTGACAGGTAGGCAACTTACTATATCTTGACATTTGGATAATATTTTTTTCCAAATGTCAGCCAAAAGGCCATAAATCAACTTTTTCCAAAGCGAAAAATAAAATCGGAAAATTTCGAATTTTCTGAGGGAACATTTTAATTTGTATAGTTTTTTAATCCATCTAAAGTAGGGTACACATTATCGAACCTGCGTGACATTCTTGTAGGATATCGAACATGCGTAAAAAGTCTCGGGTACACAGTTATCAGTTTTGTTGTCCATCCGCCAAACAAAATTTTCATTTTCAATCCAAGATCTAACTCAATAAACAAATCAAAATATTATTGTTTTATTCCCTACTGACAAAGATTCAAAAATATACTAAATTACACCAAACATATTTGTTGACTGTTGCTCAATGAATGATTTGCATACACATCATCGATCAAGAGCGCTGTCTGACAGGCAATATCAAAAAATTTAGTCAGCAGGCCAACATGTCTGTCATGCCTTCAGGCAAGTGTACACATTATCGAACGTGAGCAAAACTGTCACGCAGGTTCCATAATGTGTACCCTTCTTATATCGGAGCGATCCTTCAATGGATTCTGACAGTTCATGTCTTGACACGTAGTCAACTTAATACATCTTGATATTTGAGCAATATTTTGTTTTCAAAATGTCGAATAAAAAATTTCGAATTGTTTAAGGTAAAATTTTAATTTTGTAGAGGATTTTTAATCGATCTAAATCGGAGCGATGTTTCAATGGATTTTGACAGTTCCTGATTTGACAGGTAGGCAACTTACCATATCTTGACATTTGGATAATATTTTTTTTCAAAATGTCACCCAAAAGGTTTTAAATCACATTTTTAGTGAGCAATAAATTAAATCGAAAAATTTCGATTCTTTTAAGGTAATATTTGAATTTTGTAGAGGTTTTTTAATCCACTTAAATCGGAGCGATGCTTCAATGGATTTTGACAGTTCATGACTTGAAAGGTAGGCAGCTTAATATATCTTGACATTTGAGCAATATTTTGTTTTCGCAATTTCACCTAAAATGTCTAAAATCAACTTTTTATGGAGCAATAAATTAAATCGAAAAATTTCGATTTTTTTAAGGTAAAATTTGAGTTTTGTAGAGGTTTTTTTTTAAATTAATTTAAATCGGAGACAACCTTAAATGGTTTTTGACAGGTCGTGGCTTGACCAAACTGGTTAATTTATTTTTTAAAAAAATCGAGCGTTGTATGTAGGTACTCCTTTTTTTAAATATTTTTTTTGTTTTTGCTATGAAATATATTAACTTACACAATTCTTCCAAAATGTTATTTCAGACTCACGAGTTTGTTTTATACATTTTCCCGCATTTTTCTTACTGGCGAACTGCTGAGATACCACAACCATACTCTGTATTTGCAATCCGAACAATGCGTCTTATCTTTATCTTACATCTTTTTACTACCAAAAAAAAACATGAAAGAAACCAAGACTAAGGATGGTACCAAAACCGAGACCGAGACCGAGACGAGACCGCACATTAAAATTTTCTCGAGAAAAAGGCGAGACCAAGGCCGAGACGAGACTTGGTTAGGCGAGACCTGGACCGAAACCGAGACGAGACTGGAATTTTTCGATTTTGACGAGACCGAGACGAGATTAACAAAAGTCTCGCATGGTCTCGTCTCGTTGCCAGCCCTAGTTTTGGGAATCAATCGAAGATGACCAATTTGTGACAGTTTGTGTTATGGGAGACAAGGAGATTTTATTTGTGTTTTTGTGTTTAGTTTTGGAAAACAATAAGATTTAAGAAGGTAGTATATTATACACGTAGATACTTAAACAACATAAATGTTTTCAATTAAAAGATTTACTAGGTCCGTCAAACTTCGTAGCACAACAACAATATAGATTTACCCATAGTTGGCGGTTTAATGATGATAAGCTTTATCATCTGGAAAGTGGTCGTCACTGAGAGTCGTAACATCATACAAACTTAAGATAAAAAATCTGAAACCATGGCAGTCCGATGTGTTGATGGCTTATATTGAAATTTAGGTCAGTGGAATGAATTAAGAGCAAAAATAGCCTATATTTGACTAAGGGGCTTCAATTAAATCCCCTATCGATTTAAGCAAGGGAGAAAAATCATTTAAGAATAAAACTTCCGGAAATAGGTATAGATTTTATCGTGATTTCCCGCTTTGTCAATAATTCGCAGACAGCTGTAATTTTTATTGGTTCATTTAGGTTAGGCACAGCTTAAGAAAGTGAATAAAGTGAAATAAAATGGAACACAATGAAATGAAGTGAAAGGAAAGGAAAGGAAAGGAAAGGAAAGGAGCGGAAAGGAAAGGAAAGGAAAGGAAAGGAAAGGAAAGGAAAGGAAAGGAAAGGAAAGGAAAGGAAAGGAAAGGAAAGGAAAGGAAAGGAAAGGAAAGGAAAGCAAAGCGAAGCAAAGCAAAGCAAAGGAAAGAAAATGAAAGGAAATGAAAGGTAAGGCTGAGGTAATTAAAAAATAAAAATCTGTTTGATTTTGATTGCACTGTATATTATTTCGTTAGAAAAGTAAATTTAATAAAAAAATATTTATTTTTTTCTGAACAAAAATATTGGTAACTACATATGTATGTATGTCAATTTAGGTTGTTATATATATAACGCTATAGTTTCAAAAACATAAATTAAACAAACAATCGTTCAATCTTATTCAAAATATTTTTTTTTCATAATTCTAAATAGTTTTTACTTGCGATTATAGGTACTATAAGTCAAGATATGTATTTATTCGTAAAAAAATCTTTTTTTTTCTAACAATCAGACATGACATTAAGATCATAGAAAACACCAAACAATGGGTCCACCAATTTCGTCTGCATGTCTATCTGTCATTCTGTCTGTTTGTCCTCGAGTCTACAGCCTAAACGGTTGTATAGATTTGCTTCATATTGTTTTTTTTTGTAATATGCCCACACGTTTTTTTCATTTTTTTTAAGACAACAAGTAACAGTAGCTCCCATAAATTTTTTTTGGCCAAAAACAAATATCTTATTTTTCTCAAAAACGGCTCCTACGATTTTTATATAAAAATCAGTTCATTAATGAATAGAAAGGGTACTTTTTCTTAATTTTTTTTTGAAAACAAATTGTTATTTTTGGTACTTCTACTTAGTATAGAACCATTTTTTTGGTTTTCGATTTTCTTGGAAACTGTTAAATTGATTTTTTTGTAATTGTTTTCCCAGAAGCTCCTAGAAAGTTTAAACACTATTGTATACCAACATGTTTTTTGGAAATTAATTTTTTTTTGTAAACTCAAAATTTTGAAAACGACTCAATAGATTTCTCGAAACTTTGTATTTGGTGGTTTTTTGACATTATCTTGAATAGTTAAAAAAACTATTTTTATTAAATAAAAAACAACGGTAGATACCTCCGATACAAATGTTAAAAAATCGTTAAGAAAAAATGTATTTCTCGGAAACGGCTCCAAGAATTTTTATAAAAAATTGTGTGTGTTCTTAAATTAGTACAGTATACTTTTAAGTATAAAAATATTTCTTTTTGTGTACTTATTAACGGTACTTCCCACAAAACCACTTTTCCTATTTTCGACTTTCTCATTATTGGATACTCGTAAACCGATTAAAATTAATTTTTTATGCAAATTCTCCATAAAGTTGTTAATAAAACTGCATACCTAAAGTTCAAAGAAGATGTTTTTCGATTTTTTAAAAATTAAATAAATTTTTTTTTGAAAAATGGATTTTTCAAAATCCAGTCACAGAATTTTTTTTTAAATTTGAATTTTATATGTATATTAATAATGTCTTCAAAATTGCGTTTCAAATTTTTTTTCTTAAAATTTTTTAAACATTTTATACATAAAAAATTAATTTTTTTGATATATTTTATATATCCATGAATTCAAATTGCGTCTTTGTTTTCCCCCTATACTATAACGACTAAGCAATATAAGAACATTTAATTATGTGTGTTATCCATTTATTTCTACCTTATTATTATTCCCTTTTTACGAATATTTGCGTACGTCACTAAATACTAAATACAATGTAGGCCCTCATACATTTATATATACATAGATGTGTGACTTTAAAAATCACATGAATCGTGTGTATGCATATTGAACCTAAATAATGAAGTTGTATGTAACCTATAGCTACCTACCCACCTACATCCTTCATTTTTATTATTATATGTTAACATACTTAGGTTTCATCAATATGTATATATATATCAATACATTTTACCCTCCTTTACATAATTAAAATCCATAACCTATATTTAAATATACATTTGTACGTATGTAACAGTTAGTAGGTATGTAGAGGTACCTATGTAACTATTCCCTGAATCATCCATTCGACAATTCATTATACTAAGAATCAAGATCATCTTACCCACATAGGCTTTAAACCTCAATAGTTAGCTACAACAGCAAGTTCGTATGATCCAGTCGTGCATTTTATTTGTTTATTCAGTTTTCCAAAATTATTGGAAAATAAATCGTTGAGCAACCTTAAACGCAAAAGTAAGATAAGGATATTTTTTGAATGTTTGTATAGCAATTGGTCAATTCGATTAATAAATAAAATGTACGACTGGATCGCACGTACTTGCTTTTATGTTCGATCACATCGTATGCACATGCTTCTTAGTAAAAACTTAGTAAACAAATTTTTTTCTCTTTCTTTTTTTTGCATTTGAAATATTAATTTTTCAAAAAAAGAAGTTTTTTTTTAATTTTGGTATGCAGCATTGTTTAGCATGCAAAGGGGCTCCTACATACATATTTTGATCGAAATCCGCCAAGCCGCTTACAATATATATACGAAAAAATGTTTGACCAAAATGTAGACTATAACTAAAGTAACACAATTTTTTTAATAAATCGTAGAACCGTTTTCGAGATAATTAAGACGGTAAAAAAAAGTGTATGTCGAGTACCGTTAAAAAAAAGATTCAAACATCTATTTGAGAAACATTTATCTAAGTACCAAGTTTGAAGGAAATTGCTTCAGCCCTTTAAGCTGTAGACCAATCTACAGACAGACATTCAGATTTCTGTTATCATATTGTGAATTATGATTAAAATCTCGAGTTCATTTATTTTCCAAAAATGCATAACATGTCACGTATAGCACCTATTGATAATAAAATGTTCACCAAAAACCGTTATTCTTAAGAAAATGCCTACTTCTCAAATTATTTAAAACAATAAAGATTGTTAGTTTGTAATTTATTATGGACATTGCCGGGCCAACCATATGTGCAAGTTGTGTAGATGCAGAAGGCGCAAGATTCTGGTGGCGCATTAGCAGGAGCAATAAATGTAGAATCTCGGCCAAATAAGTACTGCCATTTGCATTTTAACCCCAAAAATTGTTCAACACAAGTTTATTTCTTTTTGATCTCTTCGAACATAAAATTATAACGCTAAAGCAAAATAATAAGAGTAGATAAGTTTTTATAGAATGGAAAAGAAGAATAGAGTTAAAAAACTGAAAGCTACTAGGGATGAATGTATAGTGAAATTATGTATGTATGCGTGCACATATAAAAAGGGACGTTTTTTTATAAATCATGCACAAGCCCCAAAATTTGCTTGTGCCGGACCTGATTATTGGACGCGAAACAACGGAACTGGGCTTACCAAAATTTTCAAAGCTTGCTGTAACCTTCCAAAGCAATAAATTTTGAAAGTAAGTTTGAATCTGAGACCCTGAGTTTCTAACCGTTGTATTTCATAGAATCCGCTAAAAAACCTCTCAACAGTTGAATAATAATATAAAAACTCTATTTCTCGTAATGAAAACGCATATTCATAAAACCATAATAATATAGCCACTATTCGCCCTAAATGCGTTTGTCTTAAAATTCAACTATTCCGTTACATAAATTTTATCAATATTATTTCCACGTTGTTTAGAGGCATTGTTACTTTATGCAGTCTCTAAAATGTGCTTATGAATAAGGCTGTAATTATCTACATCTACAATCGATTTAATATTTAACAGTCTTCAGTGAGTATTCCCTCTAAATATTTGATAATGTTCTAATTATTTATAAGTTTTACAGTAGCTTTGGCTTAATTTTAAGTGTCATTCACATCCATGTTTCATTCAATTAATGAATGTCAACTGAACTGCAATTCGAGACTGATAGTTTGGTTTAAAGTAATTGCTTCAAATAGGAATACATTTCTATCCCGAACATGAACTGTCCTATATTATTTTCTTATAAGCTTGTTTTTTTTTAAATAGATTTTAATAAACGAATGGAAACAACAATGAATGTATATCCGTACAATACTGTATTACCATTTGTCCTAAGAGTATATTATTTTAATTTAATCGCCATGTTCTATTTCAAATTTCAGGTTATTTTATTAAAGAACCCAAGATATTTTTCATGCTCATGATTTAAGGCTCATAAATCACCGTCACGTCGCTTTCCAAAAAGTCCAAAACCCAAGAAGCTTAGATTCGGGCTGAATTAGCTCACGAGCTTATCTCATTTACACAAACTCCTTGACTTCTCTGCATTAATTCAAAAAAAAATTAAACGCTCCAAAAGTTATCAGTCTTCATTTCAGCTCACAGACTCTCGACTTGATGAGTTTTATACATAGTTTAAGTACAATATATGTATATATATATTTGCTTTGTGTTACAGTTACAATTTACATATTTTTCTGGAGTTTTTTCTTATCACAAAAAAAATAATAAGAAGGAGAGACATGGTGCTGGCATTTTATGAAAATCGTAGACGAATGAAATGAAATTGAATTTTTTTTTTTATTATTTTTAATTTTCAACGAATAGGCTAAAAAATAATATTTTCCATTGTAGAGATAGGTAGGTGTATAAGGCCTCCATCAAAGCAGTAAAATGGACAATCTTCCTTTGTTATAACTCATGGGTAATCCCCGTATTGAGTTCGGTGGACTTTAAGTTGGAAAATGAATGTGGGCAGGATGTTTTATGTAGGACTTACACAGTTTAATCAACATATGTATATGCGTTAAGTTAATCTGTCAAAAGAGGCTAGAAGACTTCATATTTTTTTTCTGCACACAGGCTCACTCAAGGATAGTCTGGACTTTTTTTTTGTCTGCATCGTTGTATAACAACATCTAGAGATATGTGTCATTGTCTTGGAATGATTTGATCTGTTATCTGCTCAACGACTAGCTTGATTTTTGACAGATTTATCTATGGTTTTTGAAATATTCGAATAGTCACAGATTACAATTTGGAGCAGTTTTTTTTTTTTTTGTCATTTCATAACATTTAATCAAATTCAACAAAAGAAAGTATACGGCTATGTCTATAAATGCTCGAATAAATTAAAGATATAAGAAAAAAATAAAATTTGATATGTATCTGTTGGCAAGGCGGCTGAAAATTTATCTGAGAATGGTTTTGTCAGCTGTGCTCACTGCTCATTGTTCACTTGTTTTTCACATTAAAAAACTTTAGCTGAATTGCCAGTATCTACTAAAACGTTTTATGACTAGTTCCTTTGTTCTTAAAAATTTGAAAATTAAAGAGGGACACGAGGCTTTCTAAGGTATTAGTTAACGTCAACATCTCGTAAATGGAATGTGATTTTCTTTGACAAAAAAAAAACCTGAGAAATACAATCTTAAGAAAAGAGCAGATAATTTTCATCACCACTTAATTAATCTTTTATTAAAACTGAAAAAAGAATTGAATGTCAATATTCTACAACTAAGCGAGGGGTAAATTTGCCTTCCTTCCCCTTCATAGTCACTCACAGTTGCTTTGACTTGATCATTACATGCAGTGTGTGGTTATCCCACACAATAGCTGTGTTTTATTGGGAAATTTATCCGCCGTAAGTTTATCCGTCTTAGCATTTTACATACAATTCGCTACGGTAAAAAGTTAAAGTAGAAGCTACGGTGGATGGCGAGATGACGTTTATTCGAGTCTCGAATTTGATTTCGTTAGTTTTGTTGGTACGATTGTGGGTTGAATCTCGATGGATGTGTTCATGGAGTGTTTTAATTATTAATTTCATTCGTAAGAAAAATCGATCTTTTTGATTATTTTTTTTTCTTTTTTTTATAGTTGGTCAGTTTATATTTCTAAGATCGTGGATAATTCCATTTTTTAATAAATTATAAGCTGTTCTTCTGAAAAGTTTCTGGCTTTTACTATTAAAATCTATATTCTTTGCTCAATTATTTTCTGGAGTACGTCTAAAATTCCACTTATATCTGCAATTTTGCATACCCCTAATGTCAATTAATCAATTTTAACAAATTTCGATTTCCATTTTGAAAAAAAAAAATCAATATCTATGAAATAAATTCGGTTTTACTTTTATTTTTGACACCAATATTCGTTTTGTGTTCAATTTTTATTGATAGTTATAAATAAACGGAATTTGGTAAAAAAAATCATCTTTTTATTTAGATCTACAAAAAAACAATTTGAGAAGACAAACCGCATTGAGTGGAACTGCACTATAGAGGAAGTGCTCGACACTGCGCCGTAAATTATTTATTCGTATGAAATTCTATGAGCTATAATGCCAGGCGCACACATATGCAACTTACAGCATTGCAACAGTTTGTTTGCTAAAGTGAATACCATGGACTTATATGAGAGTGCGCGCACATGCAAAAACTATTCAGTCTGCGATTCGAGCAACTTAAAAGTTTGTGTTTTTTGCACAAATCGAACGATCGCCCCAAATAAGTTCTTCAGTTTGAATCACACCGAACTATAATGTAACTGCGCGCACATTAAATCAATATGTTGTCTGTGTGTTGGATTATCTCGTTGATTGATTTTTAAGTTGCCTATGTGCGCGATCATCGTTCAATTAGGGATTAAACTATTTCGTTTCGGAATAAAATGCATGTGCGCGCCTGGCCTAAGCGCACTAAGCGGCAACTGAACTTCACAAAATGTGCTTCGTCCTCACTGTTTAATGGACGTTGGACATAGACGGTTTTTGAAGCAATACAAAAATTGTCCTGTGTAAAAAGGGACTATGGTCAAAGTCTATGAACAAACCCGTTCACTTATCATTTCCTTTCTATTGGTGCAAAATGAATGTTTGAATTTAAAATTGCAAATGCAGAAAAAGTGAACACAAGAAATAGGTTTGAAACATAAATTAAATATTGGTACGTTTTTCTACTTTCTATTTTATATGAATAAAAGCTAATTATTGTTCCTAATTTTGATTTTGTAATAATTTTACTTTGCAAATGACTCTTTCATTAATTGTGACTGCTGTGCAGGTGTACCATTTTTACAAAAATAAAAAAGCTACGGTCCATGCTACGATCGATGCGTTTTTTTGGGAATTACTAACGGTACAATGGATAGAATCCCAATAAAACACAGCTAATGTATGTAATGATTGAGTCAAAGTAATATCAGATATATTACCGTTATTGGCTTTGGGAATACAGGGGCGGATCAATTCAATTGCTGCTAAGCATAACACCAGTAGTAATTGTATTGTGAAGTCCTATTTGGTATTCAAAACTAATAATAATCTGATTTGGTTTTATTTATGCTAGTTATTCGTAAATGGGTAGTGAATTTAAGGTAGAGTATTGTGACATACGTGGGCTTAGGAAGAATTTATATGCTGCGTATGTTCATGCTGCAGGTCAGCTGTTTTTGCACTGAGCGAAAATAAAGTAGGTGTAGATTCTGATCCCTCAGAATTTAGCCTACAAGGATATAGTTTAGTGCAACTCTTTTTTTCTCATCATGGTATCGCCTTATATGTGCGAAAAGATGTTGCTTATCAGCTTCAACCACAATATGGCCATTGTTTGAATTCAAATTTTAACTTCATGTGGTTCAAATTCACCATCCATAAGCAAAGCATTCACACATGCTTTAATTATCGTAGCCCAAGTTTGGACAGTAATTCTACTTTTAACGAATTCGATGCGCTGTCCGACTCTATATAAAGAATTGTTTCCCAATATCCGCACACTGAAATCGTTGTTACCGGCGATTTAAATGTACACAATTCCAAGTGACTATGCTATTCTGGCCAGACAAGACCCGAAGGAAATATGTTGAGCTCTTTGCTGAGGTGAATAATCTAACTCAGCTGGTTACTGAGCCAACAAAAATACCTGACATTGCAGCTCACTCCGCCAACACCATAGACTTGTTTCTTACCTCTCTACTTGGTAAATATACTATTAGTGTGTTATCGCCTCTAGGCACATCGGACCATTGTGTCATATCAGCCAATTTCTTGTGCTCAAAGTTCTCAGTTAAAGAAAGAATTCCTAAGAGGATCGTATGGCAATGTGAAAAAGCCAACTAGGACAGTCTGAATAATTTCTTTAGGATCTTTAACTGGTCACTATGCTCCCTCGATAGTGACGTTGACTCCAGCGCTGATATAATTACAAATATAATTCTTAAGGGGATGAAAGCTTTTATACCGGGCAAAACCAAAAGCATCAAACCAAAAGAAAACTCATGGTTCGACTTGAGCTGTAAAGAGGTTATCAGGCTGAGAGAGATAAGTTTCCGATGTTATAAAGCCAACCCAACTGAGGAAAACCGGAATAAGTTCAAACAAGATAGAAAGATCTGTAATAGTCATATTCAAGGAACCAAATTTCTACATGAGCAAAAATTAAGGCAAAAAATTCTACAATGTCCTAAATGTAGTAAAAAATGTTGGTAATTTGTAAAAAACGTTCGAAATTCCACCTCCTCGTCGGTTATAACGCTCGTTTCCAATAACACTCCTGTGGTAAGCACACAAAAAAAAGCAAATTTGCTAGCAGCTCATGCCTCCTCCTGTACTTGAGAGAATAAACAGTTTCATGAGACGTATCTTCTTTCGTACTCGTACAGTTGCTAGAGTTCTTAAAGAGCATACACAAATCCGCTGGTCCAGATAGTATCTCCCCTATATTGTTCTGAAGAGGTGTTCTTCTACGCTGGCAAAACCACTGCGTAAGCTTTTCCAGCTGTCCTACTCTACTCGTCTCTTAACGCGTGGATGGAAAAGACCATTTGTCCAGCCTGTCCTTAACTATCGTCCAATTGCACTTATGTCCCTTCTTTCCAAGGTTATAAAAACGCTGATTAATTATTAGCTACAGAAATATCTTGAAGAACGGAAGCTGCTTAATGACCGACAGTATGAATTTCGTAGCAATAGGTCCTATGGTGATCTGATGGTATATCTCACCGAACAGTGGCACAAATCTTTACATCGTTTTGGAGAAAGTAAGATTATTGCGCTTGATATTTCAAAAGCATTTGATAGAGCTTGGCACCAAGCTCTCTTATCAAAAATGCGTGCATTTGGTATCGATGAATGTTTTCTTCGTTGGATTAGTAATTACCTTCCTGACCGTTCAATACAAGTTGTATTGGACGGTTTCAAGTCTGATATTCATAAAATAAATGCTAGTGTACCACAGGGCTCCGCTCTGTCTCCGACTCTCTTTCTCATTTTCATCAATGATCTCTTTTCTGAAACTTCTTATCCAATATACTATTTTGCTGACGACAGTACCCTCAGCTTTTCAAACTCGTTTTTAGATTCTCACACATGTCCTTCGGATATGGAACTTGAACGGTAGCATATGATTTGCTCATTAATTTCTGATCTAGACAGCATTGTTCAATGGGAAATAATAAACCGCGTAGAATTTAATGCAACAAAAAAAAAACCAGTGATGTCTCTTGTCGTTAAAGCGGGGCCCTCCCACAATGCCGTTGCAAGGTGCTTGTTTTTTTTTGAGACGATGCAAGAAATATTTCTCCTCTTCTGATCTGGCTGTAATCTATAAAGCCTTCATTCGTCCAAAGCGTGAGTACAATTGTAATATTTCGGCAGGTGCTGCCATAACGCACTTAAGTCTCCTGGACAGAATCCAAAAAAGAGCTTTAAAAATGATAGGTGATGCAACAATAAGTAAAACAACAATTGAGCGTCTCGCGCACAGTCGCGTCGTCGCAATGTTTCATGTCTTTCATTATTCTATCGGTATTATAAAAGACAGTGTTCTAGTGAAATAGCCCCTTAAACTATTCAAGCGTAACACTCGGCACTTCGAGGAATGCCCATCAGCTTACCCTTGAGCCCAACTTGGACGTACTGTCAAGTACAGATATTCTTTCTTTAGCCGCACAACACGAATGTGGAATTCTTCGACCCGACCGAATTTTTCCCATCCATTGCGATATCAAGCATTTAAAACCAATGTGCATCGGTATCTTCTGTCTAATCCTTTCTCATTTTCCCAATCGCTCGTACTTTGGGTAAACATTTTAAGGGTATTCATAACCCCTTGAGTGCGCACATAATTAAAAAAATATATATATAGATGCCCCTGCAGCTGCCGATGATTTTTTTTTTCGGAGAAGTTACTTATTTGGCCTAACTGTGCGTCAGTCGAGGAGGATCAGGGTGAGCTTTATACGAACATCATGTTTTATTGTATTCAAATTTTTGCATCCTTAAAAACAGTCGAATCTTCTTCATATTCGGTCGAATTGGGCCTATAGTTAAATAAAAAAAAATTTAAAAAAAATGCATTTACTTCACTTCTTTCCAAGGTCATGCAGACACAGATTAATTATCCATAAATGTAACTTGAAGAAAAATAGTTCCTTACTGGCTTAAATATAATATTATACTTGATTAACAAAAAGAAAAGAACACTTTTTACTTGCAAATTGCAATATAGGTACTATAGGACAAGTTTTGCATTTGGAAAAAAATCGAACTCGAGATGTTAATCAAAGTTGACATTACGATGATAGAAAACACCAAAAAAGTGGGTCCCGCAATTCCGTCTGTCTGTCTGTAGAACCATCTACTGCCTAAACGTAGATTGTATACTACATATTGGCGAAACATTTTTTTTTTTTAATATTTTATTATTAACGGTACCTGCCATACGACTTATTGATTTTCGACTTTCTCAGAAACGGCTTCTATCGAATTCTAAATACTGCATTACAAAATTTTCGAGTTTTTATGGATTTTTGAAAAAAAAAATATTTATTTTTTTTTAGAAAATTCAATATTTCGAAAACGGGTGGACGATTTTTTTCAGAAATTTTGTTTTTAAATTTATATTATTACATATTTGAAATGTTCATACCATTTTTTTTTACATAGGAGCAAGTACGTGCGATCCAGCCGTGCATTTTATTTTACTTATGCGATTATAGGTACTATAAGGCAAGTTATGCATTCGTCGAAAAAAAAAAGTTTTGGAATAACAATCAAACATGACATTACGATGATAACGAAGACGAAAAAAGATGATCTAAAAATTCGACCGTCTGTATGTCAATCTGTCAGTCTTTCAGTTTTTGTCAGTTTATCAGGGTGTCAGTCTGTCTGCATGTATGTATAGACACCTACAGCCCAAACGGGTAGGCCGAATTGCTTCAAGCTTGGTATATAGAGTTTTTACGGTATTGTAAAGAGGGGAAATTGGATTTTTTTTTACCCCAAAAACAGGACCTGCCGTATAACCGTTACGTAAAAGCCTATTTCTCTCGGAAACGGCTTTAACGATTTTGATTTAAAAAAATCAGTGCATGTATTTAGGTACGACCAATCATATGGTTAAAAAAAATAGAAAAATGTCTAAAAACGGTACTTTCCATAAGACCCTTTTTATTGCTTTAGACTATCTCATAAATGACATTACCGATTCCTTCGAAATTTCACATATATAAAGGTTTAGGTTGCCCAATTTATACTGCGTAGCAATATTTTTAATTAATATTTTGTTTGTATATTTAAAAGAATTTTTGAAAAAAAAAATTTTAAATTATATTTATAAAACTGCTCATTCATTTTTTTTTTAAATTATAGTTATACGCATTCGCTGTATTTTTCTCAAAAACCGCTCCATAGATTTTTAGGCGTACTTTTGTTGGGCTCAAATTAGTTTAAGAATTTATTTCAGAATTTTGATTTATTTTTTCTTTGATTAAGCCGATTTAATATTTTGTTTTTAAGATTTTATTATAATATTTAAGATTGTCATACCAATTTTTTTTGGAAAAAAATCAAAGAAATTTTGTGTACCCAAAAAAATAAGTAAAATCGATTAAAATCTTGTGCTTATAGGTTGAAATTGCAACTATGCTCGATTCGCCCTTGATTATTTTTCGTCTTCGCCATTATCGTTATGTCAAATTTGATCGAAATCTCAAGGAAAAATAGTCATACATTTCTGGCAAATTGTTCAAAGTGTCAGCCATTTTTATTCATCTCAAGAAATGTTAAACCGCCAGAAAAAAGACTGCGTGATATTTTTAATACATTTTTGTGTGTTGTAATTACAATTTCCATTTTTTTAAATATTTTTTTTCTGATTTAAATTCTGGTTTCGGTTCTACTATATTTATGCCTGAAAAAGCTCTTTTCACATGCTAAAACTTCACTCAAGAACATTTTCACATATTTAAATTGTCAAAAAGTGAAATTTTGTGAATACTTTCTTTTTTCCTTGAATTTAACTTCCTAACTAGCATTTACCTATTGAATCTAAGAAGAAATCCTGGAAACAAGTTTCCGGGTGTATCTATCTTGTCACGTAGCATAAAAAACACAACAACAAATAACTCTACCCAGGGCCTAAGTTTAACTTTTATTTCGTGCAATGTTTGAAATGAGTCCTCGCCACAAGTCTAAGTCTACCACGCATAAAATGAACAAATGATCGGTCAATAGTACCCTTCATCATTTCAATCAGAATTAAAACTGCCATGTGTTTGCTTGCCTCCTGGTATTACCTACCTAAGGTTATAGCTACATTATGTATGTAGGTATTTTAAGGGCGTAAATGTGTACAACACTATACCTATAGGTTTTCATTAATAAAGTAACTTTTACACCTTGTTACAACACAAAAGAGTATTCGAGGTTTAATTTATTGATTAAATCAAGTCAAAAACACGACTCTGTCTGTGTATGTTATTCTCTCTGGACAGCCTTTCTGACGTTTAGCCATAAATTCAGGCAAAAAAAAAAAAAAAACAAGGGGAAGGTCAACAAGCAGTCCGTAATTCATTCAAGGAGAACAAATTATATTCCTTTTTTATTTCGATGGGCATTCGGCCACACCCCTAGCCCTAGCTATTGAAAATGGTCGGTCGATGGTCTGTATTCTGAATTCTGAATCCGGAATTCTGCAAGGGATGATTCTTATTCTGTAACAAACTAATGAACGAACGAAACGAAAGTGATAGCGATTATGGTGAACTTGACTGGTTACGAATTCTGCAGACTTGTAAGGTTTTTATTTTAATTGGAATTTATTTGGTTAGTTTTATGGGCAGCAATCATGATACTAATAAAGTGGGAATGATAAAGTGTAATAGTCGCTCTAGCTTGTCGCTGGTAAGCATTCCCAGAATAAATGGTGGGATAATCATTTGTGGGTGGTTTTTTGTTAGTCCTTTCTGTGGTACATATTACAATTTTTTTTTTTTTGGTTTTCCAAGTCAATAGAAAAGATTGATATTATCATGATGTGGTAGTATTTTGTCTGCACGTCAATTTTGATTTTCCGATCACCTTCTTTGAATGCTTACACCTTCGGTTAAAAAATTAGGTGCACTAGGGAAATTATTTAATATATAACCAAGTGATATGCGGTCCTCATCAATTATAGTCCACTTTTGACACATTCACGATTATCGAATTCCCCAACCATTATTTTTACAGCGGAAAAGTATTTTCACGCGGAAGAGTTTCAAATGTCATTGAAGGTAAAACAACATATATTAAATATTAAAGCTCTGACTATAAGCTTACATAAGTACAAGAGAGACAAACATTAAATCAAATTAAACAAAGTTAAAACTATATAAATATTGCCATTATCCCCGTTCATCAGCTGGTTGTTAGTATGATGAACAAAATTTCGTATGCGTCAAGTCTTCTTGGATTTGTCACGTGTTAAGCATTTTGAGGTTCTCATATTTGTTTTCGTTGAAACGAACTCCCAAACTTCGTTTTGTTTGTCCGATATAATTCATCTCGCAATCACCACACTTGACTTCATAAATCCCGGATTTTTCTTTTATATCGGTTTTGTCTTTTGATGTGCCTGTAGCATCCCTGCTACAACAGCTCGTATGGAGTATGACAGTACACCACAGGAAAATGACATCTCGTCTTCTATCTATACTCTGTCCCATAAAAATAGGCAGTATACGTCTTATGGGGAAAGCTTTTTTCAAAATCAGTAGCGTGTCATACTTTTCCACCATTCTAGATTGAAAGAACTTCTCCATAAAAAGTTTTTGCCCGCCCCTAATCTATAAAATAATAAAAGAAAATTTCATTGCCGCTGGCGTAGGCCCAATGTCCTACTCAGCACACATCTGAATGTGGACTGAATTGCTTTTGCTGTGGCGTGTAGCTGCTTCTGCTATTCAACCCCATTAAATATTGATCTGCTTTCAGAGTTACCCGTGTCCATTTTTTAACTTGTTCGGTTCTTACTTGTGATTTATAGATAATATAAGGCAACTTATGGATTCGTGCAAAAAAAAAACTCTAACAATCAAACATGACATTACGATCATAGAGAACACCAAATCAGTGGGTCCCCCAATTCCGTCTGTCTGTCTGTCTGTCCGCGAGTCTGCAGCCTAAAAGGTTGGATGGATTTGCTTCAAACTTGGTACATATTGATTAATATGCCCACACGTTTTTTTTAAATTTTTTTAAGACAAAAAATAACAGTAGGTCCCATACATTTGTTTCTGGCCAAAAATAAAAAACTTATTTTTTTAGAAAACGGCTCCAACGATTTTCATAAGAAGAAAATCATTCATTAATGAAAAAAGGAATATTTCAGTAATTTTTGTTTTGGAAAAAAATTGTTACTTTTGGTACCTCTAGTAGTACCATTTTTTTGGTTTTCGATTTTCTGGAAAACTGTTAATTTGATTTTTTTTTGCGCAGAAGCTCATGAAAAATTCAAACACTATGTAAGCCAAAATTTTTCAAAAATAATTTTTTTGGAAATTACAAAAAAAAAAACTTTTTTTATGTTGCAAACTCAAAAATTCGAAAACGATTTAATGGATTTTTGCGAAACTTCGTATTCGGTAGTTTTTTGACATTATCTTAAACAGTTAAAAAAACTATATTCCTAAGATAAAAAACAACGGTACCTCCAATACAAATGTTAAAAAAGACCGTTAAGAAAAAAATATATTTCCCGAAAACGGCTCCAAGAATTTTTTTTTAAAAAATGAGTGTTTTCCTAAATTAGTACAGTCCACTTTTAAGTATAAAAATATTTTGTTTGCGTACTTATAAACGGTACTTCCCATAGAACCACTTTTTCATATTTTCGACTTTCTCAACATTGGATGAACCGATTAAAATAATTTTTTTTCTATAAATGGTGCCTAAAATAGTTAAGAAAACTGCATACGAAAATTTTCAAAGAAAAACTTTATCGATTTTTAAAAATAAATTGATAATATCTTCAAAATGGCGTTTCAAGTTTTTTTCCTGAAAATGTTTTAAAAATTTTATACATAAAAAATTATTTTTTTAAAAAACCGCTCCAACGATTTTTGAATTTTTTTTTGGTATATGCCTATTTGTCCAAGAATTCAAAGTGCATCTTTGTTTTCCCTCAAACTAGAACGACTAAGCAATATAAGAACATTTAATTATGTGTATTATCCATTTATTTCTACCTTATTATTATTCCCTTTTTACGTATTTTTGCGTACGTCACTGAATACTAAACACAATTTTGGCCCTCATGCATTTATTTATACATACAAGGATGTGTCTTTAAAAATCACATTAATCTTATGTATGCACAATATTGTATATTGCACCTAAGTTATTAAGTTATATGCATATAGCTATACTTACACACCTACATTCCTCATTTTCATTATTATATGTACACGTTTTCATAGTTAGGTTCCGTCTAAATTTGTATGTAGATACATTTTACTCTCCTAACTTACATTATTAAAATCCATAACTTTGATTTAAATATACATTTGTAAGTAGATGCCTATGTAACTTTTACTTGAATCATCAATTCGACAATTCATTATATGTACTAAGAATCAAGGTAATCTAACCTACATAGGGCTTAAGCCTGCATAGGATAACTACACCAAACTAACTTAACCTCAATGGTTATAGCTACATTAAACTTGTTAGCTACAAGAGCATGTTTGTACGATCCAGTCGTGTATTTTATTATTTATCAAAATCCTTAGACCCGTTTTCGAGATAATTAAGAAGGTACAAAAAATTGTTACCGTTAGTTTTGGCCCTCAAAAAACGACAAACGACTCAAAAGCCTATTTTAGACAATTACCTTAAACGCTCAAATACCACGTTTGAAGAAAATCGCTTCAGCCCTTTTGGCGTTTTAGCATTTGGTATTTTTGGTACTTCGTTCGAAAACTCTATGAGTTCTTTGATATACATATTCCAAAAATTTCCCAAATCGAGAGAATGGACAATGACATGGTTTGAGGTGACAAATCAAACCAAATATTTTGTTTGAAAACTTACCTATCGCTGATGCCAGCCGGCTTGTGTTGTATGACTTGAGGCCATTTTTTCAGCATATGGAACAGCATAGGAAAATGCTCGAGGGAGGGAATTATTTTTTTATCGAAGATTATTTTTTCAAATAGAGGTCAAAGGTTCTTGTTATAGTATAATATGATGCATATACGCGCAACGATGACGACGACAAAGACGAAGGATATTATTTAAATTTACATATGATAAATTGAATGTTTATTATCATCTCCCATCACGATAATATCCTTTGTGAATTTTATGAAATATTACTTTATTGTTGTGAAGGTAAATGCCTTCGCTTTTGGATTCCATTTAAACATCAATAGATAGCTAGGTATATGTACATTACACATACCTATGTATCTACATTTATAAGATATATATACAATATATACCTGTATGTATATCCTTTCATAATAATACCGATAGGAAATATTTTAGAATAAGGACATTTCAAACTGAATATTTCACATTCCATTTTAATATAATGATTAATGTCGGCGCCCTTTGGATGATGATAGAAATGGGGTTTAAAGACGACGATTGTATATGTATAGGTGTCCAAGATTGACTCTTTTGTTGATTTAATCTCAAACGTATCTATGTATTTGTATATGCAGGGGTGGTTGTTGAATATAATTTTATGTTATGATGTTTCGAAGCTATAGTTCGAAGAAATAATATTTTCCTATTTTTTGTAGATTTTACTTTGAGTTGGTTTTAGATTAAATTCCAACAATAGATTGAAAATCTATTGTTGGTATTTAATCTTCTTAATCTTAAGGGAGATAATGTAAAAGTAAAATTGTATACAGTAAAATTAACATGAGCTAATTGTCTAAATAATCAGATTCGCTAAATTATCTTAAAAATGAATAGATATTAAATAGATGATGTAGGACATCTAATTGCGAAAGACTTAGACATATTCCTATAACTGAGCACTGAGTTTAACTAAATTAAAAGGCTCCCGGAAATCGCGCTAGATGAAATTACGCCAAAGGAAATTACGCCAGAGAAAAATATGCCAGAATTTTTTTTTGGAAAAAACCGACAGAATTTTGTTGGCTAAAAATTTGGAAAAAGAGCAAAAGTTTGTTTGGAAAATTAGCCAGAAATATTGGAAATTATGCCAGATAGGTTTGGAAAAGAAAAGCATGAAAGCAAAATGGAAATTTAGCCAGAAAAATTTCCAATTGGGTATAAATTTAATACCCAAATTTTCACCCAACCCAAATCCTATATTAGGCCTAGCTTTTTGTACGCCTTGAACCTAGTTGCAAGAAACTCTTCACACAAGCCCGAATTGTATTCTGGCTTTTTTCCAATTTTTTTTTCTTGCGTTTTTTCCGTTTCCTAAAATGAAAAAAAAAACGCCAGAATCTTTTGCTTTCGAAAAAAAGCCCAGAAATCTGGGAAAGATTATTTGAAAACGTTGTTTTTTTTCTAGGAAAAAATCCCAGAATTTTGTATTAAAAATTTTTTTGAGTTTTTTCCAACAAAAACGTAATTTCCTCTGGCGTAATTTCCGGGAGCCAAAATTACCTACAGTTTTGAAGACTCGAGTATTTCTATTTGAATCATTTTATTGGCAAAACAAAGACAGCTTTGCAAAACGTTCTTCAACAAATGGCTATTGGGTTATATACTGAATTCCTTGTTGTGGTCTTGAGATTGTGTATAGTTCATTCACAATTGATTTGTTTTTAATATGTGAGACACATAAAGTATACACATTTCTTGTAATGGGCTTTGTTTTGTAATGGACTTTCTTTGTTCTTGTTTTGTATTTTGTAAAAGTGTTCTCAAAGTGGATCTATACATAAGTAGAAAAAACGGAGGATCTGGGTTCGAGGCACAGGACCCCCACTAAACACGATTATAACAGGCCAGTCAAAAAAACACTAGCAATTAGATGCCAAGTGCATTATTTCTGCTTGCTCATATTCAGATGGGGTTTATGAGAGTTAATTACAACAACAGTATTTTTAACAACTCAGTAAACATGTATTTTGCATGCAGAATCAATAGGGTAAGTGCATGTCTGAAAGTATTTTTTTTAAGTCGTTCCCTTAACTCTTCTATGCCCGGCATTTTAGCCTCAATACTATTTCTTCCTCCTTATAATTCTCCGACTTCCTAAATGATGAGGTCACAATTCAAAAACTCATTCAAACGTTATTTTATTTTGAAGATTTTGTCCTTGGCCAGACATATCTTTCAATTTTAATCATTAAAATTTTAATCTTGTTGGATATAGTTCACATTGCTTTTTTGTCAAAAATGCAAGTACGTTGAACTGAACTTAACAAAAATTGCGTATTGGTAAGGCGCTCACTAACCAACTGATAAGCCCAAGTGAGATTGAAGGGATGAAACGCAAATTAAAGGCCGTTAAAAGCTAATTTGAATCAATAATTCAACAAGTCCAATTAAATATAATGCTAAGTCTTCTACTTGGCTGAGTTATTTCAGTCGTATATAGAATTGTATTATAAAAAAAACACCTTCAAATTAACAATGTCTATGTTTTTCAATCAAATCAAAATGATTGGCGTGTCGGCCAGCTTTACGCTTTTTTACTGAAGTGCTTTATGGTACACAACATTTTTAGTTTTATATACGTGAGCACGCCACATATAATTGTCCATGTGAGAAACCTGGGAATTCGAGATTGATGCCACAAACATCCAGCGATTGTCCTTACGACTTATTGATTGTCATAGCAAAAGCGAGACGCTCCGGAAATTCAAGACGCTTAAGCACGAATTGCAAATCGTTCGGAATAAGCGGAATCCGTGCAATGAGAACACCTTCGCCTTTGAATTTTCCCCGCAAAATCGTGGCTTGAAGTGGATTTGATTTGATGTTCTTCACAATCAAACGCGTTCGGTTACAAAGTCTTGGTGCATTGAGATTGCGCAGCAAAATTATAAGGGAGCTGACTTTCAATTTTAAATTGTGTGGCGGAAAGCCCAGAACATCCAAAGAATTCAAAAATTCGGTGGGATAGTTGGTGGCTTCGTTTTCATCCATCATGGAGTCTAGGGATTTGAATAAATGTAACCGGCGACTTGATTTTGAATGACAAAATTCAAATGATCGACATCCTTGTTTTTCGCAGCCAAAATCGCTCGTGGACTCAGCAAGTCATGGTTAACATAATTTTGAGCAATATTCGGGAAAACATTCGTGATGAGCTCTTTCGGCCTTGTTGTAAATTGGCGAAAATTCGGCGGAAATTCTTTCAGGCCGATGACTAAGGCCACTGGTATCACGCCATTGCCGATCGCCAATAATTGCCTGGAGAACTCTGCAGTGAACTGCTCATTTCGTAAAGCGACTCGCATATTTGTTTTCAATTACAATTTCTTCATGTATTGCCATAAGGCCGATGATTTCAGACGAGAGCTCAATTCATCTGCTCGAGTTGATCCTGGAATGACAGGCAGGGTTTGCCGAAAATCGCCCGACAGTAAAATCATTGCCCACCGAAAAGTCGTTTATCACGCACGATTTAATGCTTCCAATGCACATTTGTGAGCCATTGTACACTCGTCCCAGATGATAATCTTTCTGCAAAACTTTCGCCATCTCAGAGTTCTTTGATTGTTGCATGTAGGTTCTTTATTCACTTGCAGGCTCAATGGCAATTTCAATGTAGAATGAGCTGTTCCACCGCCTTCCAACAACGTAGCCGCTATACCAGAAGATGTGAGTGCTAAAGCAATCTCAGATCTCGAACGAATAATAGACAAAATCAGTGAAATCAGGAATGTTTTTCCAGTTCCACCGGCTGCATCGAGGAACAAAATGCCACCATTTCCGTTATCGACTGCCTGCATTAATTACATCGTACAATTTATTTTGTTCTTGATTCAACATTGGCACATTTGTTCGAACTGCATGAATCAATGCGACTCGATCGAGATCGTTTTCTCGCTCTATTTCTCGATTAAATGGGTCATGCATTGGCCGATTTGGTGGTGGCATTCTCAATTTGCATACCAAATTTCCACTCATAAGCAGACACATGTCCTCGACCAAAATCAAGGCTTTGTTGCGCATTTCATCCGACATTTCTATTTCATTATCATTAGTCACAGTGCGAATTCGGTCCCGGATTTAAAATTTTTGTGGGAATTTTTCAGCATTTTACTACAGCGTCCTATGTCCTTCCTTGGGTAAATACGAATTCATCAGGCCAAAATCATGAAAACCGAACCATCGGTTCACGAGTTATGCGCTCACATACGGACGACATTTGTCTTTTATATATATAAATAACGTTTGGCCAATGAGTTATATACCATTTTCGGAACATCCAAATTTCTACCAACCGATGCACGACCTCACAAAAGGTCAATACTTTCAATTCCAGAAGTCCTTGATTTCATGAAAAAGTTTTCTCTTCTAAACCTTGATTTTTTATTCTTGGGTCATTAAATTATTCCCAAATGAACTCTTTATTCTATATTGTATTTTCTTAAAAAAAAAAACATAATAAAAGTAATAACTGTCGCAAGAGTGCAGTTGGCAGCTTTCTCAGATGCTTCATTAGTTACCGGAACTATGGGAGAGCATGTCTCCAGCAAGAAGAACCACATCAATTACAACATAAACCATAAATCAACTTTAATAGACCCTGCTGCCAGTAAAGTATACATTATATCAAAGAACCAGTCCTGAAAAGACGACATCAAATAGATAAAAAACTGAAATGAAAGTGCTCCAAAAGAGACTCGTATATATAAAATTTTCCATTCCATCGCCAAAAAATTAAGGTAACGTCGGACAAGACGTAAATATAAGCGAAGTGATGTTCTTACGATCTGAAGCTACACCATTGAGTAACCCAAAATATAAAAAGGACATATAAAAAGTCCTTCTCAAAAAAAAAAAACGCTAAATTGTTGCGGTTTGTTCCGTTCCACACACATTTTTCGGGTGATTTATAGCTATAGGCAAGAGAGATGGAATGCCCTTTTGTGGAGGGTGACATGGTCACCATTGTGTGACCCACTATCTCTGAGCTTTATTCTTTCCTTATGCATTACCTGGCATCGAATAATGACCACACCAACAGACGGATTTTGTGGTTGGTCGTAAATTATACGGCGCGGGTTTGAATTTATCTGCTGACCTTTTGTCCACTCATAAAACCCACAACCCACATGCCACATACGTTATTAAAATGGAGAATCGTTTATTGAGCATGTGTCTACGTGTGTTATAGAACTCACATTCTGGAGTTCAAAATGTCGAGTTTTAAGGAATTATCGTGCGAATTATTTCCATAATGGTCGAACAATTGCGTCGGTAACACGCAGCTTTGGCAATTAAGTTACATAAATGTAAATTTTTTATTTTTATAATTTACATTCTATGGAAAATGTAATAATATTACATATACTAATCTTGCTTTACTCGTATCTTATCTATTGCGTCAATTTTAGAACAATAGGTTTTTGTTTAATTTCCACTTAGTTAAAAAAGGATTGCAAGATATATTATAGATTGGCGAGTTGGGCTAATTTGTTACGTTAAATGGCTTGAAATAATTTATGAGATCGTACAGAAAAATAAATTTTAAATGAATAAGGGCCAATTGCACGAAACAAGGATAGTTATCCAAGTGGCAATGTTTAGATGAAATAAATGATTTTCATAGTTCCACTGATCCACTGAAAAAAATTGAATTTTCTTTCAGAATCACTAATAAAGAGCAGAATAGCACTCATTGGTATAATCTACTAGCAGACTCGGCCGCGCGTTGCTGCGACTTTATTGTATTGCGTTCAATTATGAGATACCTGTTAAAATTGTTATTGTTAAGGAAGTTATATGTAAGGATTCTAATTAGTAACAATCAGTGCTTTCCGTTAATTAAGAACTAAATTATGAACTATATTACATTTAAATTTGATTATTTTTTTATTTTTTTTTAAACGTTTGCGCGCACTAAAGGGGTTTTGACTACCCTTAATATAAACAAGCACAGTGCGAGCGTTAGGAGATTAGGGAAGGATGCAAGAGGAGAGACTGATGCACATTGGTTTTGAATTTCTGAATATCATTCTGAATGGGAGGGGAAAATAGAGCCGGGTAAAGTATTCCACATTCGCGTTGTACGGCTAAAGAAATAATCTCTGTACTTGACAGTACGTCCGAAGTTGGGCTCAAGGGTAAACTGATGAGCATTCCTAGAAGCGCGAGTATTACGGTTGAAAACTTTAAGGGGAGGAATGCAATTGGCTATTTCGCTGGAACAGTGTTTATAAAAATAGCGATAAAATCATGACAGATATGTTACATTTCGACGGTGTTCTAGAGATGTAAATGTCTCTACTATATTTCTATCGCCTATCATTCTTAGAGCTCTATTCTCAATTCTATCTAAAAGAATCAAATGTGTTTTGGGAGCTCCTGCCCAAATGTGCGAGTTATACTCCAGCTTTGGACGAATGAAGGCCTTGTAAATTACAGCCAGATCAGACGAGGAGAAGAATTTCTTGCATCTTCGAAGAAAGCCCAAACACTTTGCAGCATTTTTGGTGACATCGAATATGTGGTCGTTCCACAAGAGATGGTCTGTGATGCACATACCAAGAACTGAAAGCTGATCGGTATCTTTAATGCAAGTGCCGCTCATGGATATCGGCCTGGGGGTGTGTTCTGCTCTAACGACAGAAGACAGCACTGCGTCTTTGAAGCATTAAATTCTACGCGGTTTTTTATTCCCCATTGGACAATGCTGTCGAGATCAGAATTTAATGAGCTTATCATACGCTGCCGTTACAGTTGCACATCCGAAGAACAAGGAGACGCATCTGAAAACGAATATGAAAAACTGAGAGTACTATCGTCAGCAAAACAATTTAGTGGATTAGAAGTTCCAGATAAGAGATCATTAATAAAAATGAGAAATAGGGTCGGAGACAGTATGAAGCCCTGGGGCACACCAGCATTTATTTTGTGAATATCAGACTTGAAACCGTCCAATACAACTTGTATTGATCGGTCCGAAAGGTAATTTCTAATCCAACGGAGGAGAGATTCATCGATACCAAATGCACGCATTTTCGATAAGAGAGCTTGATGCCAAACTCTATCAAGGTAATAGGAGGGGTTTTCCTTTAAACTTTGTGGTCAAAATCGTTGCTTCAAGTGCTTATCCGGTGCCATGAAATAAAGTCCAATGCAATAAAGTCGGAAACTAAATTTTTTACTTTATTGCACTATAGATAGTGATATAATGTACAAATACAAAACAAAATGTAATAAGATCCAAACAAACAAAATATTAGAATAGGCTTGGCTTAAGTTGAAAGTAAAAAAAAAAGTCTCTATTTACTATTACACCCAAACTAGATCCCACCCCAAATTCTATAATTGTGAAAAGCAGGGGCGTTACGAGACGAGCTTTTCATAGGTGAATTTTAAAATTTAAAATAAGAAATCTTTAATATGAATGTCATTGATAATAATGTAGAATTCGAACGAAATGGAAATAAAATCGAAAAAAAATTTCCTTGTGTACTGAATGGAAATAAACGCCGAATACTGATCGACATTAATACCATTTTTGTAGGAAATAGAGTCGCAAAACAAATTCGCCGCTATTTCCATTTTTTTTTTTTTTTTTTTGAAAATAAACCCGACTCGACCTTATTGCCTTCTACCTTATTTCACGGCACCAATAGAAAGATAAATAAAAATATTTCATATATAAAAATACGTCTTTTGTTATAGTTTTCTTCAGAAATAAACGAATGCAATAAAGTCAAATGGCTTGCACGTAAAGTCCAAATTTATTTTGGACATTATTGCACTATCTATAGTGCAATAAAGTCAAAAATTTGGCATACATATGCAAAATATTCTTAATCGAAACGGCTAAATGTATTTTTAAAATCGTTTTTCACTTAAGTTTTTATGTATAAAAATTCTTAAATTTTTTCTAAAAAAAAATTCGTATGAACATTTAAAATATTTAATAATACGAGTATAATATCACAAACAAAATTTCAGAAAAATCGTCCACCCGTTTCAAAATATTTTTTTTTTTCAAAAATCCCAAAAACTATTTTTCGAAAATTTTGAAATGCAGTATTATTTTGAATTTGAGGGAGCTCCTGTATAAAAATTTTGATCGAAATCCGTTGAGCCGTTTATGAGAAAGTCGAAAATCAAACAAAAATGTTGTATGGTAGTTATACCGTTAAACCTAGTACGCTGCTGATCCGAAACGAAAAAACCCATACAAAAATGACACGACGAAATTATGAACGAAAAATATCGCTCTACTTTTCGTTTTCCAGTACGCTGCTGATCGACGAAATGTGCAATTTTAGTAGATAGCTGTACTAGATTTCTTAGTACAATTCTCCACTCTTTTCGTTCTCAATTTATTTGATCTGCACATTAATTGCTTGCGAAATTTTGACATTTCATTTTTTTTATAAAAAAAAGTCAAGCTCTTGTATTGTTTATTTGATTTTTCTTTGGCTCTGGGTTTTCTCTAGTTTCTGGTTTTTCTGTGCATTTTCTGTAAATTATTCAAAATAAACTCAATTCTAATTTTTGTATCAAAACCAATTTCAAAATCGACTAAACTAAATCTGCAAAATGAAAATGGGAAGTTGGAAAGAAGCACAACCTTCACATATCTTATCGGCGAACAAGATATAGCGGATCTTTATTTGGAGTGCTTATTATAACCAACTATCCTATTTTTTCATACATAGTGATAGTGCTTAGTTTAAAAATAACCGATGTTCTTTTAAAATTAATTTATTTTAAGTGACTACTAAATAAAAATATTATAAACAAGATTCAGTAGTTTGTTCTGCAATGAACTGTCCATGTCACGATTTTTAAAATCCATTTGTTACTCCGACTTTTAAATTCTATGCGACCTTTGACACCTTATAAATATCAAAAAACACTCACCATTTCTAACTACATACTTTCAACACATAAATTAACTCAATTGCCACAAAGAAAAAATCAAATCGACCGCCCGTTACTGTCAGTACGAATATGAATTAACGACCTGGTCGGGACAAGATGTACCCAGGCAGGAAGCCAAAGGTAAGCGGCCTACCGCTGTACCAACGACAATTAAGGAAATCATCGTTACCACAATAATGTTTGGTTGCAAAAAGGCCATCTTAAACGATACCCACCTCAAAATAGCTCTCTATCTGGGAAGCCTGTTTCTGATCTCATTGATTGGCGATTTTATACCATTACCCAGAACTTATATCTCCCATTCAGACAATCTGTTTAATGTTTACTTCGCGAAAATCGGCTCGGGATGGACATTGTTATTTAGTCTACATTTTCTGGTGATGACCTCGATAGTCCTTTGTTGTGATGATAGAAAGAAGATGATGATCACTTCCCTCGCATTGCCATCGCTTCCTTCTTTTTGTTTTTCTGGACGAAGTTTTTTAATGTTATTGTACCATCGTATGGCAGATGCACTGCTCGGAGATTTGATAGCAAATCAAGCTGCTTGCAAGCTGGTCACTAGTGGATTGGATTTGACATATAAGGCCATGCATTTATACTATTCATTCGATGTTGGTATTAATTGAGGAAGCAAGACCTATAGTTAAAATGGGAATCGATCAAAGAGCATTTGCGAGACGAATTGCATAAACGCAACGTAGCAGAGCGGTCAAGTACAAACTCACTGATGAAAAAGTGAAAATGCAACCCGTTCCAAAGATATATTCCAAAAGCTATTCACTGTTCACTTTGAAATATATAATCTGAAAATACATTCTCTCAAAACAGAATTTGATTTTTCTATTATTTGCGTTGGAAAGAGAAAAATAGGAAGCTTAAGGTCATTCAGTGAAATTTTGTTAGCGGTAACGACTGGAAATTTTTCAAGATGACATATTGGCGCAATTTTTCCAAAATATCGCTGCGATGCGTTCATGTTTTTAGACGTGTTTTCCCGAAGAACTGAATACAAAAATGAAAATGAATTCATGGATTCATAATCCTTTTTTACCTAACTTCCTAAGGCCCGAAAATATTTCGAACCACATATAAGAATCTTTTTTCAGAAATGGCATCGGACACAATTATGGAGTCAATGTTAAAAACGATGCCTCACAACTATTTTTGTGCAGAATCCTTGATGAATATCCAATGCTGCCAAAATGGCTCTGAATGTTCTTCTTCCATTCCCAACAACCCATACGACTACAAAACCAAAATACCGCAATATACTGGACGCCGGAATTGATTTAAGACTTCAACTCTCTTCTATCAAATCTGATATAAACCAATTGATGAAAAATAAAAAAATAGTTCCATACATCCCATTAGATTTTTGTGAATAATTAACTGTTACATTGTACTCGTATTATGCTTATTAATAAGGATAATGCACATATAGATAAAGATAATTTTGTTTTATTGTAGGGTTCCGTCAAGTTTTTCGCTTTCCAAAAGGGTTCCGTCACCAAAAAGGTTTGAGAACCGCTGATCTAGTAGAACTTTTTTTTATTTGGTTTACAGTAGAATTTTTCTTAATTTTTTTATGGAAAAACTTCTAAGAATTTTAAAAAGTAAGTCATTCAATTTTTTTTTTAATTAAGAGCAAAGTATTTTCGTGTGATACTTAATATTTCGGAAATGACTTAATCTTTCTATTAGTAGTTTTGCATTAAGTATAGTTTTGGACAATTCCAAGAACACTTGACAAAAAAAGAATCTTCCTTAAATAATGCATTATTTTCTATACAACTGTTGAAAATCCTTATATGTATATCCTTTTTCTCAAAATCAGCTGCCAGAATTTATTGTTAAGATTAAAAATGTAATAAGTACTTGTTTACTGGTAATTTAATTAACTTAAGTATTTATTTTGTTTCGAACTAATTTTTATTCTTGAAATTTATATCATAATTATTCTAGATGTTGTTTAACAAATATTATTTTATTAGTAACTGAATTTCTGCTGTCCTTATTATTTTAATAAAGGAACATTTAACAATTTTAATTAAAAAAATATGTGTGACCTAAAATTATTAAAACCACACTCTATGAGAACTAGTGCGCCCAGGGTTCTATCTTCTCTCCGATTCTTTTATTGACATTACTGATATCTTTACTTTAATGCACTAAACTGTTTCGCAGGCTTCAGTTCTCTATGTTTCTATATTTATAAGATCGTTTTTATTAAATTCTGATCTAGATAGCATTTTTCCAATTTCAACAAAATATTTACACCTGATATACCTCAAACAGAAGACACTATCGTATTCACGTTTGCTGACGACATTGCAATACTAGCAGTGGGCCAAACGATAAATGATGCTACGACTAAATTACAAAAAGCTCTGAATAATGTCAGTGAATGGACAAAAACATGGCGGATATCGCTTAACGAAGTAAAATCAGTCCATATAGATTTTACGTATAAGAAAATTAATACCGGTATTTGTTAATAAAGCGCATGTTAAAAAGAAATGCGAAGAGTTAAATAATAAACTCAGAGATATGTACTGGTTGCTCGGGAAACACTGTAAGCTCAGTATCGAAAACAAGCTAATTTTGTACAGGCAGGTGCTTAAGCCTGTCTGAACTTACGGTATACAACTCTGGGGTTGTACGCGAGATTCTAATTTAAATACCTTACAAACATTTGACAATAAACTCCTAAGATCATTTGTAAGCGCACCTTGGTACTAGAAACGAAGATCTCCACAGAGATCTAGGGATTCCCACGGTTCGCGATGAAATAAAACATTTTGCTCGAAATCGGCTATTACAACACTGCAATAGTATTATAAGCGAAATTATCGATGAGACGAATTTAGTACGCTGCCTGCGAAGGACTTAGCCCTCGCATCTGGTGCACTAAACGAGAATCCGCTTTAAAATCGCGGTATAAGCAGGAACTATCACCGGATAGTTACCTGCAACACGTTATTTAAATTCGTTAAAAATAAATTGCTAGATTAGTTTCAACTTAGTTGCAATCGGGAGGAGGGGGTGTTTTTAGTGCAGTAAGAATGTCACACTCTTATGAGCACGCGTTTTTCGTTCCTCATAGAGCCTTTTGAAAGTTTTACACCTGCCCACGGGAAAAAAAATATCCGTATGGAATTTAATCCTTCAAATAATACCTGTCAAGACTTTCTCCAAACACCGAATTCGACTCATTTATCATATTTTGTGGAATGACTATATCATCCCGTTTACCAGCAGGGATGAAAGCTCGAGTTCGACTCTTTGGTCGGATTTTCTATTGGTCCTTAAACTTAATTTCTACACAATGCAGGTTGGCAATAGAGGATGAGACCATGGTAATTTTTGAAGCTTGCTTAAAAATAGCTAAAGCTATATATTTCAAGAGTTTATTTTTAATAAATATTCTTCTTTCCTTATAGCCGACTTACCCTCCCATCAGTTAAAGAAGTAAGCACCTAGATTCCTGCTTGAATACGAGTTTGTCCTTGTTGTAAACCCGTACTATAAGTCTAGGCTCCTTAAAAATAGATAACTAAATTTTATACTTACACATTTCTTAAATTATAGCATTTTTCGAGTTTCCCTTGAATACGAGGTATTCATTTAAATTCCTAAGATATGAGAACTTCATTATTTTAATTGAATATTTTGACAACGGAGCTCAAAATCTATTCAAAATATTACATTCTTTTCATTTTAAATTGTGGAAATAACCATAGCACAGCAGAAGGCTGCACACGTCTATTGACAGATGTCTTACTCTTAATTTTCTATTTGTTAAAAAAAAGAACATTTTTCCAATATTTTCCAACAACGACAGACGCGATTTTACACGCGCACTACCTATACATATGTATGTCTATGCAGAGTAGATACAGAGTTATGAAAGGCCAGAGGGCTTGGACTTTAGCATAGAAGAACAGTAAACAGTTAATACTGGAATGACAATTTCAATCACGTACTCGATATTAACGAGATTGCAAATAGAATAAAATCAACCTCCAAATCGCATGTTCTTACTCGTTTTAAAATATTTTCAGATAGATGATTTAAATGGTAATGAATGTTTTAAAAATTAATCGAAAAGTGGGTGGCAATGGCGCAGTGGATAAAGTGCTTGATTGCTAACTTAGACATGTGGGTTCGATCCCCACGCTAGGCGCATTCTTTTCTATACCTCCAATTTTAATTGGAAGCCGCCCATGGGTTAAAATGAGACAGCCAATACCTATCTCTCAAATATATTGTGCCAAACTAGTGCGGGCAATTCAGGTTGCATTAAAAAGACCTTAGGTCTTACAGGCATATAGTTCAATACAAAAAAAAAAATTTTTTTGGGGTGGGGGGCAAGTAATGTCATTGTTGTTTGACATTTATGGATAAATTCACAAACGCATCACTGCTCGATCATTTGCGTCAAACATTCACAAACGGAAACTTTCCGCATCACTTTGAACGTCAACTGTTCATTGTTGCAATGTTGTATATGTTGATGAGCAAACATTAGACAAACAAGCATCAAGAAATATCGTGATTACTTGTTGATGCCGGTGATTGATTGGTATAAATATGGCGAATGAAAATGAAATTAATTCATTTGAATGACATATCATTTTTCTTAAAGCCTATTTGCTTCGCTTTGCTCATTTTGTATAAGAAAATATCACTTTTTTCATCAATTAAAGCTTTTAAAAGTATTATGTCCTTCGTTCGAAACACACAACTGTTTTTGATCGTCAATCAAATAAACGATCAGCATCGCATCCGCAACAGATATGTAATCATTGGCATCATAAACAAGCAGTGTTGCCGAAACGCTGCGCAATTATTTGACGTTTGTGAACTTACCCTATGATTTAGATAGCGACTGATTTGGAAAAAAATGGCTGCCACATCTGATTTTGGCATTGATCTTATGCAAACATGAACATTACAAGTTTAATGTATTAACGTCAAAAATTTTTGTACAAATGTCATTTTTTAATGAGTAAAGTCAACATTAAAAAAAAAAAGATTTAATTAAAATTGTTTGAACCATTTTAGATTCGCCTAAAAAAAATATTGGTAGGTATGCCAATTTTAAGTAGGTATTTAATAATATAAATGTAAGAGCATAATTTAATAAGATATTAACTTTTTGATACAACTTGACGGTTTTTTAAATTCAAAATCTAGAAATCCAAAATTTTAAAACCAGTATTATTTAGAATTTTTAAGACCTCCTGTATACAAATTTTTGACCGAAATGAATAGAGCAGGTGATGAGAAAGTCGAAAAGACTGTTATATCGCGGGTACATGCTGTTAATAAGATTTTGTTTAAAAAATTTGTACACATTTGTTGGCGATGTCCTCAATAGTTCATATCATTCAACCGTTTTTTAGATAACTAAGCTTTTAATATTTTTATTTTTAATTAATAATTCAACTTTAAATTATTTTTTAGCGCGAAACCATTAACTGATCCTTAGAGAAAGTAAAGAAGAAGGTATAAAAACGAATTAAAAAAAAAATAGAACACGAACGTAGAGGAACAATACTGGTCGTTTTTTTTTTTTAATTTTATTTTCTCTCACCGCACACTCTACAATCATTTCTACATCGGATCTCCATTGTTTGACCGGAAATCGTGCTCAAATGCTAAATTTCGAACTTTGATGGTCACACAGACTTGCACGAATAATCCTTCTCTGCATACGCAATCGATATTTAATAGTGGAATTGTTGCAATAAGGTTTAAACTATGCATATTGAATTTAAACTCTATAGATGTACACAATATGTATATTGATTTAATACTGGAAGGATAAATTAAAAACGGAACTACGAGTAGATAGAACAAAGAACTCTATTAATTCCTGCTAACGTAAGAATATCGTTGTGAATTTAAGGATAATTCAGAAAATGGCTTAAGATAATTAATTTTGCAAGGAAAAGTTCAGTACTTGAATGAGTTGAAATTATTTGTAAAGTTGGATTTTAAACCAAGACAAAAAAAGTACAACGCCATCTAAAACATTATAATTCAATTAAAGTGGGTGTGTTAGTAGGCGACTAACGCTTTTTGTAGAAATACAGTTCCATTTGATTATTCATAAATATGGTATGTACTTGTATAAACAGAAGTGTAATAAATTGTAATTTATGGATCAGAAGTGGGATCACTTCCAGCTTCTTAAGGGTTGCATTGGGAAAAAACTCGAACGCGAAATTTTGATCAAAGTTGACATAACGATGAGAGGTTACGTTAGGTAAATGTGCTGCCATTTGATCTCGTTACCGCACACTTGATCAATGTACATCCGTTGTCATAAGCCGAAGTGTTGTAACTTCCAATTGTGTAACCTATATGGATAATCAGATACGAGAGCTCTTCTAATTCGTTGAAGAAATAGCTCCCCAAAAATTTGTTCCTTATATGACAAAGTATACTGGACAATGACATATAGGAAATGAGTGGTATCAATTCAATTTCAATTCAATTCAATTTTTATTTATTTCATTGGCTATTACAGTAAAACTTAGTCTTTTATAGTATTTTACAAAGGAGGTTAAAGTATATTTAAGGCTTAAAAATTAAAATTAAAAATACAACACACTTTCCAACTAAATTTATAATTTATAAATATATAAGCTATCCACATTTTTCCATTTTCCATTCTTTCCTTCTACTTATATTTAGTTTGAGTTTTAAAAGATTAATATTTAATAACGCACATTAGAGAAATATTTAAATGCTTTACTTTTGAATTTTGCAGTCTCCGCTATCTGCTTAATTCTCACAGGCAAGGAATTCCAAAGGCGAATGCTGTTTACAAAAAACAATCGTGATGAGTTTAGAAAGTAAAACGAGGGCATTGATATACGAGTATTTCTTGTTCTAGACGATTGGCAGAAACTTATTTTTTCAAAAAGATACTGTGGTGTTTTTGTGTTGATCAATTTATGCAAGAAAATACAATTTCTATAATTAGTATATGCTTGTAGTGTACAACCCAGAATATTGATTTTATATGGAGATATATGATCGTATCTTCTTAGGCTGTACACATACCTTGTCATGTCGTTAAAAGCGACATTTAGCTTGTGTTCGGAAATAGAATCAAGATTAGGATAAACTATTTCAGAATACGATATAATTGGCATAAGAAGCGTTTTAACTACTCGAAGTCGTGTTTCAGTAGGGGTAAAGTTACTTGAGATCCAGAGTTTCCTTAGGGTTCCATAAATCCGTCACAACAGTATTTACATGCTCCCTACTGGATAAATTACTCTTTAGTTTAAAACCCAGACTGGTAACTGATTTCACATAAGGAATGGTTGATTCATTTAGCATGATGGTGGGAAGTTGTGTCACATTGTGCTCCGTTATAAATATTAGCAGAGCCTGAGTTTTCTTAGGGTTCAGTGTCAGACCGTTCTCCTTTGTCCATTTGTAGACGGATATGATGTCCTCATTAACACGAAAAACAAGGACATCTATCAGACCAAATCTCCTTGAAAGATATATCTGGATTCCATCCGCATAGAGATGAAAGGAGACATTTTTACAAAAAGAAGGAAGATCATTGATAAAAATAGAGAAGCGGATAGGGCCAAGCGTTTTCAAGAAACTCGGATGTGACCAATCGTCTTCGATCACCACCCACTGAGTTCTGTTATATAAGTAGCTTTCTATAAGGGACACCGCTAAGTCCGAAAACCCGAAATAGTGTTTTAGTTTTTGGCATAGAACATTATGGTTGACTTTGTCGAAGGCCTTTGAGAAGTCCAACAAACATATAACTGTTAAACTATTTTGATCATATTGGATTCTGATATCATCCAGTATTTTAACCATAGCAGAAGAGCAGGAATAAATAGCTCTGAAACCAGATTGATATGGAGATATGAGCCTCTTAGTGTTAAGGTGTTCAATTATTTATTTCTTAAGAATATTCTCCAAGACCTCCTTTGACATGCAAGGGAGAATGCTTATGGGTCGATAATCAGACGGTTCAACGGGTACGGACATTTTAGGAACAGGAGTGATCCGAGCGGATTTCCACAGAGTTGGAAACGTTGAGGATGCTATGCAGTGATTGAATATATGCGTAAAGGAGTTTGCTACATAGGGCAAAATGAGTTTAATAAAACGAAGTTTAATTCCGTCTTCTCCAATAGCTTCAGATTTGACGGTCTTAAAAATGCTAATGACGTCGTCCTCAGAAACAACCTCGAAATCAAAAACGTCATTGCAATCATAAGATAATTCATCTTTAGCACAGAAACTACTAAGAACTTGGGTGGATGAGGCAAAAAAAGTGTTGAGTGTATTTGCACTAAGCTCACATTGAGAAATTTGACGTTTTCCAACACCAATTTCACGAAGGTTTACCCAAAGTTTCTTAGGGGGTAAAGAAGTATCAAGTTTTGAGGCAAAGAAATTTCGTTTGGCTAACCTTGTTATGGAAGTGGCCTTGTAACGCATATGGCAATAGGCTCGCCAGGTTTCAGAGCTTGGAGATTTCCTCCAAATTATGTAGTACTTCCTACGAATTCTTATTGCTACTTGAACTTTTGAGTTATACCAAGGACATTTTTAATTTTTGCTTGTACTAATATTTAGAATTCATAGTGCATCCTATACAGAAATTTTGATCGAAATCCGTGCAGCCGTTTATGAGAAAGTCCAAATAAAAAAAAAAGGTTGTATGATAGGCACCGCTAATAACAAAATATGTAAAAACAGCTTAAACAGTTTTAAAACAAAATATAGAAAAAAAGGTAGACAGAATTGTATGGCATGTACCATTATTTGTTTGGGCTAAATAAAAGGTTCTAAAATTAGTTTGAGATAGTCACCTCAAACGCTTAAGTACCAAGTTTTCAGAAAATTGATACATCCATCTACAGACAGACAGGCAGACGGAATTGCGGGACCCACATTTTTTTGTTGTCTTTCATCGTAATGTCAGATTTGATTATAATCTTCAGTTCGATATTGTTTCCAAATGCGAAATTTGTTGGTCAGGTAGTTGAAGAGGCTTACGGGAAAACACGTTTGATGTGATATTAATAATTAAAAAGGAATTGTTAAGCGGGCTTTACTTTTCACTGACGAAAGCTATTAATAATAGCCCATGCAACTATCGTGCCCCGGCGAAACGCATTTGGACTACAGGTCATAAACATGTTCAATTTGGCTATTAACAACGTGTCGCTTATAAAATTAAGTGACTGAGTTGGATATGTTCAGACTTCAGTTTAAATTTTGCATTGAGAATCACATTTCCTACTAAATGGGGTAATTATAATTATTTTTTTATTTTCTCCACTAAGTTGGACATTCACGCCCAATTTCAATTAATACAAAGCCACTTTAAGTCTGTAACGACTATTAGTGAATTTTCTGATTTTTTTTTAAAGTTCACATATAAAAAACTCCCTACCAGATAAGTACTTAATTATAAATTATTGTTATAAATGATGATTGCAAAATCCATTAAAATCATTGCTCTCAGATTTAACCTCGTAGTTCGATGTCCGTTACAAATGTATATTGTCAATCCATTGCAATATTGAATAATTGAATTTGTGTATGTTTAATGCCATTCATTCTGTTTGACGGTTTACAATAAAATATATACATGATAAATTATAGGTAATGTAGAGCATTTATCAAGAAACACTTTAAACAACTACTATTTAATTGGATAAATAGAAATTGCATGAAATTTAATATGAAACGAAACAATACAATTTGTTACAATAAATAAATACATACATTATATCATTTGGCAATGGTGTTACCTTATAGGGAAGACCGGGTGCTAACGGTAACAATTTTTAGTAAAATTAGCCAAACCTTTTCCTGTTTAAAGATTAATATTTCAGGTACGAAATTCAATAAAAAAGCAAAAAAAAAATACTGATCAGAATTTGTAAAAATATGACTTTTAGACAAAAATACGTATTGGTACAACTTCCCCAATATGCGTGGAAAGTTGCAACATAAATAAATTATTAAAAATTATTGTTCCAAAAACTGTAATCTTCTTTTAAAGAAACTATCAATTTTTTAAATAATGATTAACAACAAAAATATAGCACATACAGCAGCAAGACTTATGAAAATAATATTAAATTTTAAAAATTTAAAAATATTAGTTTACAAATTTAATTAATTAACTAATTTTTAATGTTGCTAATAATACAAACAAAATCAATATTAATTTTTTTGAAAAAAAAAACTGAAATTAGTCACATAAAAATAGGGAATGTAATTAAATATTCCAAAACCAGTATTATGGTTATACATTATATGCATTCGAATTTAACTAATTAGCAAGCCAGGATGTTGACAACGATATACGCTAAATGGACTTCTTTCTTTTTATAAACAATAAAAAAAAATTAAACAAAACGAAATATATGTTTATATTTCGTTTGAAAATATGTTTGGAAATATGAAAGAATTCTGCTTTTATTTGTTACAATTACAACTTAGCCCACAAAAATGTGCCCCAACATGAAATTTAACACAAATCACTTAACTTAAAAAAGAAATGAAAACCATTCGTTGCTCAACTATTTACATAAATTTAACCAAGACATAAATAAATATAAAAAAAAAAACAAATAGAACTATATCTCTTCCGAGTGAAGAGGAATACCAAAAATACAAAGAAACAATGTTACAAACGTATCAATTTTGTGCACTTCCCTTATAACTTTTCTTTAGGATGTCCTTTTCATAGCTAAAGTATACTTTACGTTAGCTGTGAAGTAAACGAACAATTTTCTCGTTCAGTCGTTTCTTAATTTTAAGGAGAACCCTTTCATTTTTGGCTGTTAAGTTTTACCTTGCTACTTCTAGCACCGGTTTCCCCTACCTGATAAAAATGAAAGAGAAAAATGCATGAAATAACTACACTTTATTCATTGATCATCTTCGACTTCACTCCACTTGAACTTGAATACTTTTTACTTGCGATTATATGTACTTTTTTTTTGTAATTCATTTTTATTTATTATTACCCTATAACTATCTTAAAGCTAGACAAAAATATTTAAAACTAGCCTAATTATCAATAATTTACAACTAATTTACTGGCCCTTTACAGGCGCTCTAAGCTAAACTATAACTCTTAGAACTAATGTCTTTCGACCTAAAAACTATTTTAATTAAATCTAATTATTTTATTTTTATTTAACCAAGAAAACTTATTAACAAAAAACTCGGTATCTTTTCATATTTTTATTTTTTACATGTAAACTAAACCTAAAGCTAGACTAAAAATAATTAAAACTAGATACAACTAACTTATACTAACTAAAAATAACTTAAGCTACTTACAATAGCTAAAAATACCCAAAACCAAAACTACTTAAAAATTAGAACAGCCACAGCAGCATTTTTTTTGTGGTTTTTTAATTTTTTTTGTTTATATTTTGCATACGCATGCAGACTCACAGCTCCATGCATCCCACACATACATGTACATATGTACATACATATACGTACGCATATACATGTATAGACCCGCAGATACATGCACATATGCCTCCGCATGCATACATATTTTTAATTTTTTTTGGTGCCACCCCGACTGTTCCCTATACCTAATTACCCGAAATGTATGTAATTCGGCCAATACATACCATCTTAATCAACTTTAAATATCACGATGCTGTTCAGAGAGCCACCAGAACTGGTTCTCCTGTTTCGCCCTATCACTTCGGTCCCGATCTGGCACAACGATGACGTCTCGACCGTACAGGAGTCGCCTATCCATAGTTTTCCGGCTGACGTGATAGATGAGCGCAACCGCCCCTCAATCCTGTATGAGCCCACGACTGTCTAAATAGAGGAATGCCTCGGGAAGGATGTAGCCATTTAACCGCGCACTCTCAAAATATTCATTATTGGGGTAGTAACCCCCAAAAATTAAGCTGTTGGTTGAGGACATCGCTCTTGCAGTGTGACCCCGAATCAGCTTAAACAAAAAATTATCTATTCTGTTTATGTTGGCTCCGTTGTATAGAACCTGGTTGGAAAAATATCTTGTGTACTCCGACTCTGGTGTTCTGTGTAATCCAAGGCAACGTATAACTCATTGCCTCTCAAACACCCGAACTTTTTCCATTTGAGATGGGGCAACGTTGAACCACACCGGGCATCCGTAGGCAATCATCGGCCTGATGAGGGCCATGTATCAAATCACCTTCACCCTGCTCTCAAGACGGCTGCTATAAAAGAGTCGTTTTGTCAGGGCAAAGGCTCCCCTAGCCCTGGCCAGAGCAGCACCTGTATGTCTGCCAAAATATAAGTACTGATCCAACCAGATGCCAAGGTACTTTACTACACTTTTACTCGCCAGTGGATGTCCATGTGGCCGTACGATCACCAGCATTCGCCAGTTCTTTCTCGTATCCCTTGAGGCGCTAGACAACGGAGTCCTAAACAAAATAGTTTCTGATTTCTGGAAGTTGATTTTCAACCAGGAAAGGGTACCATTTGATAATTTTTTTTTGCAAAAAAATTGTTATTTTTAGTGGGTACCTTTAGTAGAACCATTTTTTTGGTTTTCGATTTTCTCGGAAACAGTTAGTTTCATTTTTTTGAATTTTTGTACGCAGAAGCTCCTAAAAAAGTTTAAAAAAAATTTTTTTTTGGAAATTCATTTTTTTTTTGAAAACTCAATACATTTTTTTGAAACTTCATATTTGTTGGTTTTTGACATTATCTTGAATAGTTAACAAATTATTTTTCTTAAATAGAAAACAACGGTAATTCCCATACAAATGTTAAAAAACGGTTAAGAAAAAAATTTATTTCTCGAAATCGGCTTCTTAAATTAGTTAAGTTCACTTTCAAGTATAAAAATATTTTTTTGGCGTACTTATTAACGGTATTACCCATAGAACCACTTTTCATATTTTCTACTTTCTCAATATTGGATAAACCTAAAATTGTTAATAAAACTGCATACGATAATTGTCAAAAAAAAACCTTTTTGATTTTTAAAAAATAAATAAATTTTTTTTTTTGAAAAATCAATTTTTCACACAGATTTTTTTTTTAAATTTGAATTTTATATGTATATTAATAATATCTTCAAAATGGCGTTTCAATTTTTTTTTTCTAAAAATGTTTTCAAAATTTAATACATAAAAAATTTATTTATTAAAAAACCGCTCCAACGATTTGTGAAATTTTGTTTCGATATATTCTGTGTAATCCATGAATTCAAATTGCATCTTTGTTTTTCCTCAAACCATAACGACTTAGCAATATAAACACATTTAATTATGGGTATTATCCATTTATGTATTTCCTTTTTACGTATTTTTGCGTACGTCACTGAATGCTATATACATATAATGTAGACCCTCATACAATTTATATATAAATATGTGGCTTTAAAAATCACATGAATCTTATGTAATGCATATTGTATCTAAATTATTAAGTTGTATGTATATAGCTACCTACCCACCTACATCCTTCATTTTCAATATTATATGTACATATTTTCACATTCTTAGGTCCCATCTATATGTATATGTATATGTATGTAGATACATTTTACCCTCCTAACTTACATAATTAAAATCCATAACTTAGATTTAAATATACATTTGTAGGTACATAGGTAACTATTCCTTGAATCATCCATTCGACAATTCATTATACTAAGAATCAAGGTGATCTTACCTACATAGGCTTTAAACCTGCATAGGATAACTTCACCTAACTAACTTAACCTCAATGGTTAGCTATATTATAGTTGTTAGCAACAAAAGCAAGTTCGTACGATCCATCGTGAATTTTATTTTTATAAAATTGATTTCGGTAGCTATTCTAGATCAAAAGGCCTATAAGAGAAACAGATCTCGTCTAATATGTTTAATATGCATATGCAACCCATTTTCTCTTTTAAAATTTTTTTCATTCGGGATTTTATTTATATATCGGCATTAAGAACCATACCCGGCAAACTTGGTTCTTTTTTCTAGCTGGTTCCGTTTAAAGTATCCCATTTTCTGGGGTACGTCACCAATGTTCTGTCTATCTGGAATATAAAAAAAAAGAAATTAACAAGCGTAAAATTGACGGAATATAGGCAAGGCAACCATTCCGAACTAGCTATGTTTATTAATTAATCCCAATTAAAATTGAGATTCGTACAGTAATTTGAGAACTAAGGAAAAAATAATTCCTAGTTTCTATTCCCACCCATGGAAGGAAGGTAAGTTATACCTGCTATGGCAGGGGCAGCGGCTAGTTTTTCTCAAATGCATTCTAATTTAATAGGCTAACACAAAATTGTAAGCCCAGCACATTCAGGCTTCAGCATAAACACCTAGGAGGGTATACACCCAATTATTATTAAAAGTTCCTGGTTTGCTAAAAACTATTTCATTTTCTTATTAATTTATGAGACATGCATAATAATAAAAAGTTCATCAAGAACTTAATCGCATCTCTTTTTTTTTGTAATTGAAGTTTTAAAATATGTGTTGTTTAAGATTGAGAGGACGTGGAAATTCTACTGTCTGCCTTAGAGAACCTTTAAATATAAAAACAAAAATACACGTTAAAAATAGGGCTCGAATGTATTTCTCTTATGTTCGATCACATCGTATGCAGAAGATTTTTTGTATTTATATTTTTAAAGACATTTTTTATTTACTTTTTATAAAAAAATATTATATATATATTTTTTTAAATATTGGTATGTCAATTTAAGTATTTAATAATATAAATTTAAAAGCATGATTTCAGAGAAAAAAATCTGTATAATTATGTAATATGTTAAATTATTTAAAATTAAAATTAATTATACAAATTTTTTTTGTTTCAAAAATCAAACACGAATATATTGCGAAAATTTTGGTAAACAATATTATTAAAAATTCGAAGGAAATCTTATTTAAAAATTTTGATCCACGTCCGTAAAGCCATTTATGATAAAGTCGAAAATGAAGAAAATGGTTGTATGCCAGCTACGGTTGATAACAAAATATGTACTTCATATTTTTCAGCAAAATATAACGATTCAAAAACTTATTTGAACATTTTAAATATTTAATAATATAAATTCAAAAACAAAATTTCAGAAAAAATCGTGCACACGTTTTCGGAATATTGAATTTTCAAAAAAAAAAAAAAAAATTCCAAAATTTTGAAATGCAGTATTATTTAGAATTCGATAGAGCTCCTGTATAAGAATTTATATTGAAATTCGTTAAGCCGTTTTTAAGAAAGTTGAAAATCAGGAAATTGTTGTAAACGGTGATTTTTTAAGAGCTTGGTTTTTGAAAATTCAAAAAAACACAGAAACTTGTAAAACGTGAATAAAATTTTTATTTGGGTCGATAAATCAATTTCTGCCATTTACTTTTTAAAAATAATTTCACTTAAATGTTGCCCGCGGCTACGCTTCAGGTGGTCCATTCTGAAGGTCCAATTTTGGCAAACTTTTTCACACATTTCGGCCGGAATCTCACCAATGACGCGTTCAATGTTGGCTTCCAAGGCAGCAATCGTATTGGGCTTGTCCCCATAGACAATAGACTTAACATAGCCCCACAAAAAATAGTCTAACGGGGTCAAATCACATGATCTTGGTGGCCAATTGACTGCGCCAAAACGTGAGATCAACTGCTCACCAAATTCGCCTCTCAATTGATGCATGGTTTCGCGTGCAGTGTGGCATGTGGCACCGTCCTGTTGGAACCACATGTCGACCGAGTTCAATTCTTGCATTTTCGGCAAAAAAAAATCTGTTATCATCGAACGGTACCTTTCTCCATTGACCGTAACCCTGCGGCCTTCATCGTCCTTGAAGAAGTACGGCCTAATGATGCCGCCTGCCCATAAAGCGCACCAAACAGTGCATTTTGCGGGATGCATTGGTAGCCGCTGAATTGCCTCTGGCTGCTCTTCACTCCAAATACGGCAATTCTGCTCACGTATCCATTTAGCCAAAAATGAGCCTCGTCGCTGAAGACAATTTTGCGATAATTTCATAATTTCGACATTTTTCACAGAGCACGAATTTTGATAATAAATTTCAATAATTTGCAAACGTTGTTCAGGCGTAAGTCTATTCGTGATGAAATGGCAAACAATACTGAATCGAAATGTCAAATGTTCGTGGAATTTGTCATGTGTGATCTGTCAAAAATATAAACGTCAAAAACCAAGTAGCAAAAAAATCACCCGTTATGTTCGGTACCATTAATAACAAAATATTAAAAAAAAATTTGGTTTAAATGTAGAACATACCAAAAGTAGTACACGCACGAATTTTTATCAAAACCGTTAGCTCCGTTTTCGAGATAGTTAAGATGGTAGTAAAATTTGCTTGGCAAGTACCGTTATTTTTGGGCTTAAGACAACCATTCAAAAATCTATTTTGGACAATCACCTAAGCCGCCTAAGCACTAAGTTTGAACAAAATCGGTTCAGCCACTTAGGCTGTAGATCGTTCTACAGACAGACAGACAGACGGAATTGCAGGACCCTCATTCTTGGTGTTGGTGGTGATTTGCAACACAAAAAATATAAAAAAAAAATAAACAAGCGGGTCTCGGGACAACCGATAGAAGTGATAACTTAAACTAATCTAAGTTGAACAATTGAATATTGAAATTGTTTAACATGAGAAAAGCTTCAAAATATCTTCGTTAATTTGATTAAAATCTCAAAAGTTCTCCGTACGCGGGGAGAAAGGAAAGTCAGACAGACTGGCGCCGTAACGCGTTACTTAACGAAGCGGCTTACCCGCCGATAAGAAGTTATCACTTCACTTAAAAGTTTAAGTAAGAATTATATTCAAGATTTTCAAGAGGCATTGTTTGAGTTACTAAGAGCTTAATCAAAAAACCCTTAAAGGGTTGTCAGCCCTGCCGAACAGTTGAACATTTCTATTATTTGTATTCTTGAGGAGAGCTGACACTTTGATGGAAACACAGTCTTCTATAATAAGCTGAATTTTATGTTCCCGTTGCCCTGCAAGGTGTCCTTTAAATCAGAACAATTATGTATGCATTTAGGACTAAAGGAAATTACTTAACATTGATCCGTTGCGCCCTCTGTTGATATTTATGGCAATGCCACTGTAATTTACGAAGAAGTATGGACTTATGATGCAACCGATTGAGCTACAATTTACAACAAACAAAGACTTTCTGCTGATGCATTACCACTGGTGGGCTATAGTGTCTTAAATCCTAATCCAGCTTTCAAATTTAGTTAACAAAGATACCCATGCAGTTGACTATGTCTGTGGTGTCTGGGGTGGAATCGGCTAATGTGATTTGTGATTGTCACATTTCCGACAATCACATGTGATGTGATCATATAAAAAATTTCGTCTGTGTAAGGTGATCACAAAAAATTACACAAAACTTGGCACTACTTTAAAAGAAGTACTAAAATTTGACATAAATCCATATGCTTATGTTTGGTTTTGTTTGTCTGCAGATTGTTTTATTTGTTTTTTTTTTTCATGCAATGTTGAGTGCCCAAACGTTATTAACCTTTTAATATTAAAAAAAATTTTATAATTATCTCACAATCCAAAAAGTTAAAATCAAAAGTAGAATCTAGTCATTGAGTTCGCGAGAATTAATTAGGATATTTACAATTTTGTTGTACAAACTGAGAAAATAAAAATGTTTCGCTCGTATGCCAAAAGTTTTTTAATTTGTACCTATCTGTAAAATAAATTAAAAGTTGAAATAAATTTGTGTGAGAAAAACAATGCTTTTACCCAATTACATGTACATACTTCTGTTTTATCGGATATACTTTGTTGAATGTAATGTATATGGGTGTGATCATGTACATATATGGTTTCTATTTTCGGAATTTGTTAAATCATAAAAGCAATTTTACAAATTTAAAAAATTAGAAAACAAATGAATTTTATATGAAAATGACACCAAAATAGCTGTCACAAGAAAAAGTCACAAAAATGTGATTATCACATGTGACAGTCACCTTACGCAGCCCAAATTTATTTTTGGTGACTGTCAACTATCATAAATCACCTTAGCTAAATCACCACCCCTGGAAAATTAATAAAAAAAAAATATAAATTAAATTAAATCTCAACGCCCCTACATGAAAATTCAATATAGTAGCTGTATATCAGTCAGGATTTTTTTTTTTTTTGATGAAAGAATGTTTAAAGGATTAACTTCATTTTTAATAATTTAGACCATATAGTAATTAACACGAACTTATAAGGTTTATTCAAAGCTCCCCTTCTTGTTTTAGTAAGCTTACATTAACTGACAAGTCTTAGACTAGGTACGGGCACATATTGCGAAACGCTCAAACTTAACAATCGTCTGAAAAATAATTAGGTATAGCAAATACTAAAATCCAACATCGTGCACCACTGAGTTATAATAAGTCCTATTAATTTGAACATTTCTAGTTGTATTCTTCTAACAACATCAAAGAATTCCTTCAAATAGTCCGCTCGTTAGCTGAGCTTTTACAATTTAATTCTCTTATACGTAACTATTCATGCACCACCTACCGGAATCGTTCGACATAAAGTGAGCTGTTAGTCCTGTTTTTTCTTCCTTCATAAATTTAAATTATACAGTCGACGACCATCATTAGCTTAGTTGTAAAAAATGTGGGGATTCCGAACTTGCCTATAAAAACTCCATACAGTAAACTATATTATATTGTATGCGAGTAACTACTACATACTTAGGTACCTACATTATATAGCTATCCTCCTTTTATGGTTCTAACTTGCCCCAGGCAAGTCAAGCAAGAAAAAAAACCACATGAATTGGCGTAGTTATAATCCTGATTTTGTTTCTGCTGCATGTGGATGTGGAAATCTTGAAGAGTATGGGTATATGATGGGGCAAGGCAGCAGTAGGTACCTATATGGGTATACAAAAATGGAAAATAACCCTATATTATTAGCCCTAACGACACCAAGAGTAAACATGAAATTTAGAAGCCAACAAGTTCCCATGCAAATAAGGCTGGGGCAGATCAACACTTGTACATTGTACACATGCACCCCTTTCTGGAGAGTTACTACTCCTACTTCCCAACAGAGTCTGAGCAAATTTTTTTGTTTTTTTTTGTTATTCTTTTGTTCTGCTTGCAAAAACTGTATGCATCCTCGATTTTTTTTTTGTGTTTAACTTGAAGCTAATGACTTTTCTCCAACGGGAATCAAGAAAGAGGTCCTTGCAATGAATACGAGGTTTATGCAAACATTTATTTTTTGCTTGGCATATAAGTTTTATAAAACAAAAATTTATAATTTCTCTACTCGGCTTTGACTGAGTTCAGTTGGCTTGGTCGACCGGGCGTCCCGGCGAAGTTGGACAGGGTCGACCTGGGCTTGGGGACTCTGCCTCATGGTTGTATGTAGAATGGTGTGCGAAGCGGTAAGAGTGTTAAAATAAAATATACATCAGCGTTGTTGAGTGTCAACAAAAAAGCACAGAACCAAATTGGATAGTGCACAAAGCAAACATAAACGAAAGTACACTTTTTTTTGTATTATATGAATATATCGTTTGAATTTACGCTTAGATTGTGCCGCATAGCATTTACATATTAACAAAAGGAAAATAAATCATGGCGGCTGGCAAGGCGAGGGTGAGAAAGATGTGAAGCTGCAGATTTTACTTTTGACTTTTTCTAAGCGGAAAACTAAGTAAATGTTTAAATTAATTATTATGGCTTATATAGGTATTTGTAGGTAGATTGGGTTCCATAGAGGCCAAAGGTTGACTATGAGAACAATCTTAACGACTGTGGCTTATTTATTTAATTTCATATTTTTTTTTAAATAGATTATGTATGAAGAACGCTTTCTTTGAAGAAGTCAGTAAATATAAGTGAAAATTGAAGATTGTTTTGAAGTGGCAACTGTCAAAGTAGATTTCAGTGACACTTAAGGTAAGTTTTGATATTAATACGTATACCAAATACCAGGGTGTATGTGCAAATAAAGCTGATTATAAAAGTCGGTCAATTAAATTAGGCAAATTGCTTTAATTTACCTTAAATGTCGGTTAAGACACAAACTGCACTACGGTCTCAATCTAAAACATAACAAGTCTTTTCAGACAACAAGTTGTTGAGGTCTTTTCTAAATTGTGTGCGCGTTTTAGCGTTTTATATTAATCGCTATGTTAACGTCAATTCGCTAATTCCACGTATTCAATGTTTTACTCGGTAGTGTGCAAAATATTTTTTTTAAATGTATTAAAATACTTAGGTATACAAAATATACGTACAACACAAGGTAGTTATTATTTGAATATAAATACTGGTAGGTAGTTTTTGTAATCATTCAAATCTGCATATCTGGTATCATTAATTAATATACATAGACATCGCACGGGACGGCAATGCGCAAATTTAAAACAGTCATTATAGTAGTGCTTTTGTGTCAATATAATGCGGTATGATTATAAGTGTAGAATTAAAACTATTAAAAATCTGATGACACCGTTTCCATAATTTTAGTGGACTTAAGTTGCGCAAAAGAATGAGCGGTGAACCAATTTTCATAATTTAAAAATTCAGTCCGAAAATTAACGACCTTATTTTCATCAATAGTGTCAATTGACTTAAAAGTCATCAAATTACCTGGCAATAAAAATTTGAAAAGAATAAATTTAATGTCTCAAATTTACGTTTAGACGCTGGATGAGGACTATGCTAGTAAGAACACTGAACAAATATTATCTACCTATTTTAATTTGCTAATATTTTTATTTCATTTAAGGATGTCCCATATGAAAAAAGGATCGGAATCGGTACTGAGGACGAAGCGAGTGAAGCATCTTTAATCTTCAGCGAAGAATTGCAGGAATTTGAAGCTAACGGATGTTCGACAACAACAACGACAACGGAGAATATCCGTAGAATAATTATGGAATTAAATAAAATAAAAACTAAAGATTGTATGTGTCATTTTTTCGCACACCCTGTAATGAGAATATTTTTTAGTAGTATAAGTTGTCTTAAATCGAACTTTTCAAAGTTTCATGAAAATCGGTCCACAATCACCAACAATATGACTTTTTTGTATAGAAGCAGATAGGAGTGCTTATACAATCAAGTTTGAGTGGTTCTTTTATTGACGCAGTCATCTCGGACTTGCAGGAAATAACATAATCAACCTCGCTGCTGATCAGTGTAGCCAAGCATTTAATTTTCTTCTGTGAATTATACGATAGCAAATATCTAATCTGTACACGAATTTTCCATAAATATTCCACTATATTGTTTGGTTCTATGAAACTGAATTTTCCTTCTAAAATACATATCTGATTATTCTTAGTCTGAGAAAAAAAAAAACAATACTCAAAAAGGTGTTCTCATTCTATTTTGTTAAAAAAAATTAATGAAGTGTGAGCCCTGATTGGATAACGACAACGACGCAGAGAATCATACATAAAACTTTTGTTTTGACGTTTCACTTTTATTTTTGGAAATGGAATATAAAATACAATCCATGACGGGATCGCACGTTCTTGCGCTTATGTTCGATCACATCGTATGCAAAATATTTCGATTAAGAATCTAAATATATTACCAAAGTCTTTTTTACTTAATTTTGTTACAAAATTCTTTTTTTTTTTAAATTGGCCTGAAAATTTTAAACATTTAATAATATAAACCAAATTTCAAAAACCGAATCATCAAAACGTTTTCGAAATATTGAATTTTCAAATAAAAGAAAAATATTTTTTTTTTTCAAAAATCCAAAAAAAAAATATTTTTTGAACATTTTGGTATGTAGTATTATTTATAATATGAAGGAAATCATATATAAAAATTATTTTGATCGAAATCCGTTGATCCGCTCATGAGAAAGTTGAAAATCAAAAAAAAAATATATGGGAGGTACTCTTAATAACAAACTATTTAAAAAAAATGTTCACCAAAATAGGGAAAGCCGATTTCGAAATAATCAAAATGAAAGAAAAATTTGTATGGCAAGTACCGTTATTTTTAAGTATTAAGTATTACAAACTATCCTATCTTAGCAAAGCCAGCAAAATAAACATTTCAAAAACATAAAAGATGAAAATCGGTTAGATAGATTCTTTTGTGTTCTTGAGTTCATTCAACACATCAACGTGACACGAGATTTGTATATAATAGATGGGTAAAAATGTTAAATACATTTTGTTTAAACTGGAATAATAAATTCTTAAAATTTATATACAAAAAAATAATTTTTCTCTTCAAACGGAGGGAAACTATTCGGAACTGAAACTATTCCTACTATATTCTTTGTAGAATAACTAAAATAAATTATCTACCCTCAAACCAAATTCAAGTTCTACTCAAAAAGGTCTTGGATTTTTTTTTTATAAGAAAAGGCATGTACCAATGCCATTTTTAATATAATACTACCAAAGACCTATAACAATTTGTCTTTGCAACAACAATAAGTAAACCACCATGTAACACGCAAGCGCGGAACCAGAGGAAAGGTCATGGCGCCATGGGGTCATTGCCGACGCACATCTCTAGGAGAAAACAAAAATGAAATGCATTAGGATATAATCCATTTAATTTATGGACAAAAGCAATCAACTTCTTAAATGAATGTGTACAGTACAACCCAGATAAGTGCCTCACATTAAAAACCCAACTTTAATAGACACTTATGCGGGTTATTAAGTTATAAAAAAAAAGCTCTTAAGTGAACATAGATACTTATCTCTATATTTACGTATACAAAAATTTAGACAAAAGTTTTTGATAAGAAAACATTTCATTCAAAAAAACTTTTAACGGCCTTTAGTCCACAAAATTTGCGTTTCGTTCCGGTAATCTCACTTGGACTCAGTGTGGTTGAAAACTTGATAATTACTCGTATAATTTTTTTTCAGAAATCAATAATCTGTAATAAATCAGTAATATGTATTCTCTTTGAATCACTAGAAAACGATACCCATTAGGATACGACAATCGTTGAAGCCATTATCTCTGCATCTCCAAATCAGATACTCACATTATTTGCTATAATCATTTCGACATGCTTTCCATCGAACGCATCTAACCTGTGGCACAAATACAAGGATAGTGTGTCAGAAGATATTTTACATCAAATTGGTGTCAGCTCCAGACATCACGATCTTAAGATGAATGAGGAGATACATAATTGGGCTTTACTCTTGATCGAAGACATGTGTTACCTCATGTGCGGTAGTTTATTAGCCAGGTTAGGAATGCCAGCGCCATATAGTGAAATGAATGACTCATTTAATCGAGAATTGGAACGGGAACGTGAATATGATGACCAGGAATAAGATTTAGTAGTTCAAACGAACTACTATTCACGACAAAAAAAGAAAGTTTGTGATACATTAATGAAGTCTTTTGATGATGAAAATGGTGGTTAATATTTCCTGTGTGCCCCTGGTAGAACTGGTAAGACATTCATCATGTCAGTAGTTTTAACCACTATTCGTGCCAGAACCAACATTGTGGCTGCAGTTGCTTCTTCGGGAATAGCAGCCACATTGTTAGAAGGATGTCCTATAGCTCATTCCGCATTAAAATTGCCGTTATATTCAAACCATTGAAGAACCAACATGTAATATTGATGTAATATTGCAAAAAAACTCAGCAATGGTCAAAGTTTTATCAGCATCGAAAATCATCATCTGGGACAAATGCACAATGGCGCATAAGCGTGCATTAGAAACACTTAACCCAACATTGAAAGATCTACGCAATGACTCAAGATGTTTTGAAGGAGCAATGATTTTATTGTGTGGCAATTTCCATCAAACACTCCCAGTGATTCCAAGACCAACGGCTGCCAATGAAATAAACGATTGTCCCAAATCATCGAATCTATGGCGCTATGTGAAGAAACTTCAGCTGTCAACAAATATGAGAGTTGCATTGCGTAATGATATCTGCTAACGATTTCTCTGAGCACTTGCTGAAGTAACTGTAGCCAAATTGAGCGGATTGATTACATTTCCTCATAATTTCTGTGATGTTGGTTCATTATGTGTGGCATGTCGGAAGACCGTATGCGTTATTTGTTAGAGGGCCTGATAATAAAACAACTAATGTCGTGTATCTCAAGGTACTTAACTGAAGAGCGCAACCTATGCACCAAGCTACATGAACAATACAGAATCATTAAAATACTTATTTTTTACTTGCGATTATAGGTACTATAAGGCAAGTTTTGTATTCGTAAAACAAATTTTTTTCTAACAATCAAACATGACTTTGCGAACATAGAGAACACCAAAAAAGTGGGTCCCACAATTTCGTCTGTCTGTCTGTCTTGTTGTCTGTCTGTCTGCTTGTCCTCGAGTCTGCAGCCTAATACTGTTCGGTGGATTTGCTTCAAACTTGGTACATATTATTTTTTCGGTAATATGCCCACACGTTTTTTTAATATTTTTTAAGTCGACAAATAACAGTAGCCTTCACACATTTGGCCAAAAACAAAAATCTTATTTTTCTCAAAAACGGCTCCAGCGATTTTTATAAAAAAAAAAAAATCAGTCCATTAATGAAGGGAAAGGGTACCTTTTGATAATTTTATTTTTTTGAAAAAAAATGTTATTTTTGGTACCATTAGTACAACCATTTCTTGGTTTTCGATTTTCTAGGAAACGGTTAATTTGATTTTTTTGAATTTTTTTACGCAGAAGCTCCTAGAAAGTCTAAGCACTATTGTATACTAAAATGTTTCAATTTTTTTTTGGAAATTCATTTTTTTTTTTGAAAACTTAAAATTTCGAAAACGACTCAATAGATTTTTTATAAAACTTCGTATTTGGTGTTTTTTTTTGACATTATCTTGAATAGTTAAACTATTTTTTTAAATAAAAAACAACGGTATCTTTCATACAATTGTTAAAAAACCGTTAAGAAAAAAATTTATTTCTCGAAAACGGCTCCAAGAATTTTTATAAAAAAAAAATTGTGTGTTCTTAAATTAGTACAGTTCAGTTTCAAGTATAAAAATATTTGTTTGCGTACTTATTAACGGTACTTCCCATAGAACCACTTTTCATATTTTCGATTTTCTCAATTTTGGATGAACCGATTAAAATAATTTTTTTCATAAAAATGCTCCCTAAAATTGTTAATAAAACTAAATACGAAAATTTTCAAAAAAGAACGTTTTTCGATTTTTAAAAAATAAATGAAAATTTTTTTTTGAAAAATCGATTTTTCAAAAACCAGTCACAGAATTTTTTTTGAAATTTAAATTTCATATGTATATTAATAATATCTTCTAAATGGCGTTTCAAATTTTTTTCTAAAAATGTTTTCAAAATTTTATACATAAAAAATTAATTTATTAAAAAACCGCTTCAACGATTTTTGATTTTTTTTTATATATTCTTATTTATCCATGAATTCAATTGAAATCTTTGTTTTCCCCCAAACTATAACAACTAAGCAATATAAAACATTTAATTTTGTGTATTATCCATTTATTTCTACCTTATTATTATTCCTTTTTACGAATTTTTGCGTACGTCACTTAATACTAAACACAATGTAGGCCCTCATACATTTCTATGTACATATGTATACCTACAAATGTATAATATTGAACCATCCAATCGACAATTCATTATAATAAGAATCAAGGTAATCTTACCTACATAGGCTTTAAGCCTGCATAGGATAACTTCACCTAACTAACTAAACCTCAATGGTTAGCTTCATTAAAGTTGTTAGCTACAAGAGCAGGTTCGTGCGATCTAGTTATGCATTTTATTTATTTGTATTTCCTAATAAAAAATTGAACTTAATAAAATCTAAGATCAGCCTATTTATTGAATCTAAGGCGGAGCAGAGTTCGCCGGGTCAGCTAGTTGTGTTATAAAAAAACCCCTTCTTACGTACTTAAACGTCACTTTAACTTTGTCACTATTTTGTATGAAAAAAGGTCATTTTAATAGAAAGTAAAACATTGCCATTGTTTAAAAAAATGCGTAATAAAATATCAAAATCTTAAGTGGTTTTTAATCGTTTTATTTATGTTCAATTTTCATACTTTGCGTGCGTTTAACTTGAATTGTGCCAACAGCATTTTCATTGCCACTTTTGGGCTGAGTTTCCTTATTTTCAGGAGTATTTCCATCGCGAATGGCAGACGCAGTATCGTCAGAATTTCCATTGTATTGTGGATGTTTTTGTTGCTGTTGATGTGGCTGTTGCATTAAATGATTTGGATTATATGCACCCACAGGAGGACGGAACCATGCAGCAGGATTTGGATTAATCGAAATACTTGGAGAAGCAGCTGCATGTGGAGCTGCAGCAGCAGAGTTGATTGCTGCCCAGAAGGGGCTTGGTATGTAGGGTGCAGTAGTTGGAAGTTGAGTGTTGGCAGGCAGCGCAGGAATAGCTGCTGAGTAAGGCCATGTCGGAACATTTGTTGGGTTCTTGTAGGCCTGTGATGGTGAAGCCACTGACCAGAATGGCCATGTTGGAGGAATCGCAGGACCAGGATTGTTTATTGCAAATGCTTGGGAGCCAGGCCAATTTGAAGTACCTGCTGCTGATGGTCCAACTAATCCGAGGTACGGTGGGTATGGAATAGGGACGACCTGGTAGGATCCAATTGAAAATGGTGGATCCCTTGGATGGGGTGGTGTAAAACCAGTTGGGTATTGTGGATAAAATGACGGCCGCATAGGAGGGCGTTCTGTGGAAACAGGAGTTGGAGTCGTAGTTGGAGCTGCTTGTGATGGTTCTTTTAGAACAACAATGCAGTTAATAACCGGTGCAATAGAATCATTGGGCTTATCTTTGTTTGCAATGGTTGGGCTGTAGTTAGCCATTGGAGTCGGTGGGCTCGATTCTGCCTGACTTGGCTTCTGATGGTGGTAGTCTGGCTCTGATTCGTCGATACTTATGTCCTCGTCATAGTTATCAAAGCTCGCTATTCCAGGATGAAAAAAATTGATAGAGAATGTTCCGAAATTGCTGGCAGGGTCCAAAGCGGTATCGTAACTTCTTTGAGCATGCTGGGTTTTTCGATTGGTTTGAATAGCACAAAACGGATAGCCCTGAACATTTCCACTTGCAGGCTTTAAAAGCGAACTAAAGATTGCATCTAACCCATTGATATTGAGGGGACTTATCTGGCCATTGACAATATTGCTAATGATACCATTTACCTCTTGGGAACCACTATTAAGAAGTCGATTTTGCGTTATCAATGGATTGCCATTATTTAGCTCCAAAATAGCCCTGTATTCAGCAGGTGATATCAGCTGAAAGGGAACGGCTGTTGTTGTGAAGGATTCAGTCTTTGCTGTTGAATAAAAATTGAAAAAAAAATATTTTATTGAAGGGGCGTTGAATAACAGTTGATTGATTTTTCCACATACCACTAATTAGGGTAAACAAACTGGCCACAATTAATAGTTCCAAGGATTTCATTTTATGCAAATCTCAATAGTTTTCGAAGTTTGTAAGCATTCTCTTATGGAGAGATCCCTAGTTGGCAGTTGATTGGTGAGAACTGGCCATTTTTCACCAATGCTCACCCAATTTATACAAATAAAGTTTTATTACGATGCTCCACGCCCAATGACCTCTTTTCTCTTAGATTCTTGAACGTGATAAAATTTAATTAAAATTAAAATGCAATTCAATGAGGTTTATATCAGGTGTTGGTCTATCGGGGCTGGCAAGTATTTCAATAAAATTTAACTCTTTAACCGGTCCAGCAATAATTTGATAGTCTAATTAACCCTTTTATTGCGGTGCCATCGTTTTTGTTCTAATGACGTGTTGAAGTGTTGATGGAAGAAAAAAAAAGTCATAAACATTTGAGCCAGATTAGCCATGTAGGTTATCTACTTAAATTTAAGCTCATATACCTTTAAGAGATAATAACTGTGTGAAACCTAGATTAGATAAGAATTGTGAATTTGAATATGATGTTGGCATAAAATGTAGGACACGAGCTTAAGGCTTAATTTGCATCTATGTGATTTCAGTTTTCTAAAATTAAAACATAATTTAGTCTTAAGAGACGAACTTAATACCCAAAAGATACAAGATTTTTTTTTTTTGGATTTTAATGGAAAGTGCTTTTTTTTATTAAGTAAAATTTCTTTTGCTGTCAGTAACATATCACACCGACACATTTTCTGGCAAAAAATGACAGAATCTTTAGCAATAGAGAACTACCAATAATAGTAGTTAAAAGACAGTTTATAATTTTTTCTTGCTGCAAGGATTTTTAAAATATACATCTGTCAAATCTGTCAAATTGGACCCCCCTTGGGACTGAAGAATATTAGCCCAATTAGGAGGTCGTCCGATTGTAGAGGTTCCTTCTTAATCGGACCGGTCCACTTAGAAATGGTTTTTCCTCATACATTATGTCTGTTAAAAGTAAATAAATAAATAAATAAATACAAAATAAAAATACTACTGCCAGTGCATATTTATGTCACCTAAGATTCCAAAAAAATATACAATTAGATTTGTTGCTATAGCCAGTGCTTTTGCCTGAAGAATTGTACCAGAAATTAGCACATTCTTTTTGTCTAGCTAAGCAAAACCATTTGAATGTAAGGACATCAATTTCGGCAAAATATACAGATGATTTCATACGTTTCGGACTAAGTTTTCAAATGACAGTCCTCCTTCGCTCTGAAAAATTCTTTGGATTTTAGATTTGTTGCAATCAAATTTTTTTGCATGATCTCTCTGAGAAAAATGTGCATCTTCGAAACACTTAATAACTTTTAGCTTATTTTCCAGATCAAGTCCACTGTAATTTCGATTACTCATTGTACTTTTAATTTGTTTTTAAACTTATAGTAGCTTTATTGAAAACCAAAAACAAACACCTTTTTAAAAAATTTCAAATTGTACTCGTATCATTTGCCAACTAACGAAAGCTATAATTACAAACTTATTAGGAAATCACCTAATAAACAAAATGTAACCGGCAACGCACGGCCGGCGGCATGCGATGCATACTTAAATATTTCCTATTTCCTACGTTTGGACCAATTAGACAGGTGAATAAATTAAGCAACGCATGTTATCTTAGTGGTCCATGGTCCGATTAGCAGGTGCCCCGATTATAAAAGGAAATTTTTATGCAAAATAACAGGGAATGTATAGGATGTGGTCCGAATATGAGGTGGTCCGATTACAGTGTCCCGATTAGCAGGTTTTACTGTACTTATCGAACATGGGGACTGGGGTTAAAAGAATTTTTAAGCTAGAGCATTTCTGTGCATTTGATCGAAATATAGCCCAATCAATGTAGTCGTCTGGAATAGCTCATAGAGTTCGCGGATCTGCCAACCTTACTGCTGGATGTAAGATATATATCTGTTCAATCTAAGAACAAAGCAATCAGGAGAAGGTAGCCTGCCTTCGATACATACAGTGACAGATTTGTTTATAGTCAGGTAAGGTTAGGTTAGGAAGGGCGAGCGCACCTCAAAAGCTGCTGCGAACACGGGGGCCCATTGCTCCATCGTGATCCCCTTTCGCACAGAGATAATCCTAACTAATGTTTCATGAAGACTGAATAATTTACAAACCAACCCGCACTCTCTATATTTCGCGGTTTCAAAAGTATAGGGCTGGAATTCGACATCTGTCAAACTAAGTTGTTAAACCAATTTTTTTTTTCAGTTGAAAGTCTGACATTTACGAAAAATTGTTAAAAGCTACTACAAAAATGGTGGTTCCTCCACAACCACATATCGTGCTTTAAGAGGAGAATTTGGTTTACATAATCGTCCAAGTACGCAAGCAATTAGCAAAGTTGTGAAGAAATTTCAAGAGACTGGATTGATTACAGATACTGTAAGGCATGTGCATCATCGTTTCGCTCGTACCACTGAAAATATCGCTGCTGTAAGTGAAAGTGTTGCCGAAGACTCGAATGTGTCGATTCCTCGTCGTTCTCAAGAATTCGAACTGTCATTATGGCGTATTTTGCATTTGGATCTACACCTACATCCATATAACGTCCAGCTCACACAACAACTGAAGCCAGCTGACCATTCACAACGTCGTAGATACGTCGAATGTGTGCTTGAACAACAGGCGGTGGACGCCGATATTTGAACAAAATTTTCTTCAGCGACGAAACACATTTCTCACTCGGTGGGTATGTTAATTAACAAAATTGTGGTATTCCGGGATCTGAGAATCTTCAAGTAATTGAAGAGAGGCCATTACATCCACAAAAAGTCACTGTTTGGGGCGCTCTTTGTTCCGGAGGTGTGATTGGACCTTACTTCTTCGAAAACGACGATGGAACGACTGTCACCGTCAATTCGGAGCGTTATGGTCATATGATAACCGACTTTTTTTTGCCTGCTATTGAAGAATACAACTTGGAAAATATGTGGTTTCAACAAGACCATGCCACATGCTACACAACTCGATCCAATATGGCTTAATTGCAGAGATATTTCCTGGCCGCGTAATTTCCCGTCGTGGCGGTATCAACTGGCCACGCTCATGATCATGCGATTTGACACCCCTGACTTTTTTTTGTGGGGCTATGCGAAAAACCGTGTTTATGCAGATAAACCTTTATTTCTTGAGTACTTGAAAGCCAACGTTCGTCAAGTTACGGCTAAGATACCGCCCAATATGTGTCAAAAACTGGTCGAAAATTACCTCAAACGAATCGATGCTTGCAACAATTCGCGTGGTGGTCATATATGATGTAGTGTTTCACACATAATGTCAAGGTTCAAACTTTATAATAAATAAAATGCACGACTGGATCTTACAAACTTGCTATTGTAGCTAACAACTTTAGTGTTACTCACTGAGGCTGTTGGTAGGTAGCTAGTCTATTATAGTATCCTATGTAGATTTAAAGCCCATGTAGGTAATATTACCTTGATCCTTAGTATAATGAATTGTCGAATGCATGATTCAAGGAATAGTTAAATACAAATGTATATAAATGGATTTTAATTATGTAAATTAGGAGGGTAATAATATAAATTTGTACAAGTACCTACATGTATATAATGAAAGTTAATGGTGTATAGGTGGGTAAAAATCTTCTTTTTAACTTATTTAAACTTCCAAAATCATCACTTTAAACGGTTTTTCGAAAAAAAACGAAGAACGCCATTAGATGCAGCGGATCAATGAAAATTTCATAAAAAAGTATATCGAAAATTGTAGGACGGGTTTTGATGAAATCCTGTTTTTTTATTTTTAGTTTTTTTGAAAACAAAATTCTTTTGAAATTTTGGTATGCAATTTTTTAGAGACTATTAATGTTCATGTAAATATAAAATTAAATATTTTTTTTTATATTAGTTTTAAAATTATTGATTTTCAACAAAAAAATTTAATAAATTATTTTAATTAAAAAAAAAAGTTATTCAAAATCTTGATGCGAAAAAATAGTTTAGCTGCTTAGACCTTCTCAGATATATAATTTGGCAGAAATCCAATGTACCGTTACCGATAAAGCTAAAAATTAAAAAAAACTACCGTTGATAGAATTTTCCTGTAAACTTGGTTCATATCAAATGATAGCTATTACCAACGAAAAAATTCTCAAAAATTTTTATCAAAATCTTTGGAGCTGTTTTAGAGAAAAATAAGATTTTCTTTCAAGGTCATATGGCAGGTACCGTTATTTTTAGACCTAAAAATAAAATTTCAATTTCTCCTCTGAGGAATGCCAAAATAATCGAACATACCAAATATGAAGGCTATCGCTTATGCCGTTTAGGCTGTAACTCGTTATACATACAGACTGACAGACAGACTGACAGACAGACTGACAGACAGACTGACAGACAGACAGACTGACAGACAGACTGACAGACAGACTGACAGACAGACTGACAGACAGACCGACAGACAGACTGACAGACAGACTAACAGAGAGACTGACAGACAGACTGACAGACAGACTGACAGACAGACTGACAGACAGACTGACAGACTGACAGACTGACAGACTGACAGACTGACAGACTGACAGACTGACAGACTGACAGACTGACAGACTGACAGACTGACAGACTGACAGACTGACAGACAGACTGACAGACAGAATGACAGACAGACTGACAGACAGACTGACAGACAGACTGACAGACAGACTGACAGACTGACAGACTGACAGACTGACAGACTGACAGACTGACAGACTGACAGACTGACAGACTGACAGACTGACAGACTGACAGACTGACAGACTGACAGACTGACAGACTGACAGACTGACAGACTGACAGACTGACAGACTGACAGACAGACTAACAGACAGACTGACAGACAGACTGACAGACAGACCGACAGACAGACTGACAGACAGACTAACAGAGAGACTGACAGACAGACTGACAGACAGACTGACAGACAGACTGACAGACAGACTGACAGACTGACAGACTGACAGACTGACAGACTGACAGACTGACAGACTGACAGACTGACAGACTGACAGACTGACAGACTGACAGACTGACAGACTGACAGACTGACAGACTGACAGACTGACAGACTGACAGACTGACAGACTGACAGACTGACAGACTGACAGACTGACAGACTGACAGACTGACAGACTGACAGACTGACAGACTGACAGACTGACAGACTGACAGACTGACAGACTGACAGACTGACAGACTGACAGACTGACAGACTGACAGACTGACAGACTGACAGACAGACTGACAGACAGAATGACAGACAGACTGACAGACAGACTGACAGACAGACTGACAGACAGACTGACAGACAGACTGACAGACTGACAGACTGACAGACTGACAGACTGACAGACTGACAGACTGACAGACTGACAGACTGACAGACTGACAGACTGACAGACTGACAGACTGACAGACTGACAGACTGACAGACTGACAGACTGACAGACTGACAGACTGACAGACTGACAGACTGACAGACTGACAGACTGACAGACTGACAGACTGACAGACTGACAGACTGACAGACTGACAGACTGACAGACTGACAGACTGACAGACTGACAGACTGACAGACTGACAGACTGACAGACTGACAGACTGACAGACTGACAGACTGACAGACTGACAGACTGACAGACTGACAGACTGACAGACTGACAGACTGACAGACTGACAGACTGACAGACTGACAGACTGACAGACTGACAGACTGACAGACTGACAGACTGACAGACTGACAGACTGACAGACTGACAGACTGACAGACAGACTGACAGACAGACTGACAGACAGACTGACAGACTGACAGACTGACAGACTGACAGACTGACAGACTGACAGACTGACAGACTGACAGACTGACAGACTGACAGACTGACAGACTGACAGACTGACAGACTGACAGACTGACAGACTGACAGACTGACAGACTGACAGACTGACAGACTGACAGACTGACAGACTGACAGACTGACAGACTGACAGACTGACAGACTGACAGACTGACAGACTGACTGACAGACAGCCTGACAGACAGACTGACAGACAGACTGACAGACAGACTGACAGACAGACTGACAGACAGACTGACAGACAGACTGACAGACAGACTGACAGAAAGACTGACAGACAGACTGACAGACAGACTGACAGACAGACTGACAGACAGACTGACAGACAGACTGACAGACAGACTGACAGACAGACTGACAGACAGACTGACAGAAAGACTGACAGACAGACTGACAGACAGACTGACAGAAAGATTGACAGACAGACTGACAGACAGACTGACAGACAGACTGACAGACAGACTAAGAGACAGACTGACAGACAGACTGACAGACAGACTGACAGACAGACTGACAGACAGACTGACAGACAGACTGACAGACAGACTGACAGACAGACTGACAGAAAGACTGACAGACAGACTGACAGACAGACTGACAGACAGACTGACAGACAGACTAACAGACAGACTGACAGACAGACTGACAGACAGACTGACAGACAGACTGACAGACAGACTGACAGACAGACTGACAGACAGACTGACAGACATACTGACAGACATACTGACAGACAGACTGACAGACAGACTGACAGACAGACTGACAGACAGACTGACAGACAGACTGACAGACAGACTGACAGACTGACAGACTGACAGACTGACAGACTGACAGACTGACAGACAGACTGACAGACAGACTGACAGACTGACAGACTGACAGACAGACTGACAGACAGACTGACAGACTGACAGACTGACAGACAGACTGACAGACAGACTGACAGACATACTGACAGACAGACTGACAGACAGACTGACAGACAGACTGACAGACAGACTGACAGACAGACTGACAGACAGACTGACAGACAGACTGACAGACAGACTGACAGACAGACTGACAGACAGACTGACAGACAGACTGACAGACAGACTGACAGACAGACTGACAGACAGACTGACAGACAGACTGACAGACAGACTGACAGACAGACTGACAGACAGACTGACAGACAGACTGACAGACAGACTGACAGACAGACTGACAGACAGACTGACAGACAGACTGACAGACAGACTGACAGACAGACTGACAGACAGACTGACAGACAGACTGACAGACAGACTGACAGACAGACTGACAGACAGACTGACAGACAGACTGACAGACAGACTGACAGACAGACTGACAGACAGACTGACAGACAGACTGACAGACAGACTGACAGACAGACTGACAGACAGACTGACAGACAGACTGACAGACAGACTGACAGACAGACTGACAGACAGACTGACAGACAGACTGACAGACAGACTGACAGACAGACTGACAGACAGACTGACAGACAGACTGACAGACAGACTGACAGACAGACTGACAGACAGACTGACAGACAGACTGACAGACAGACTGACAGACAGACTGACAGACAGACTGACAGACAGACTGACAGACAGACTGACAGACAGACTGACAGACAGACTGACAGACAGACTGACAGACAGACTGACAGACAGACTGACAGACAGACTGACAGACAGACTGACAGACAGACTGACAGACAGACTGACAGACGAACTGACAGACAGACTGACAGACTGACAGACTGACAGACTGACAGACTGACAGACTGACAGACTGACAGACTGACAGACTGACAGACTGACAGACAGACTGACAGACAGACTGACAGACAGACTGACAGACAGACTGACAGACAGACTGACAGACAGACTGACAGACAGACTGACAGACAGACTGACAGACAGACTGACAGACAGACTGACAGACAGACTGACAGACACACTGACAGACACACTGACAGACAGACTGACAGAGAGACTGACAGACAGACTGACAGACAGACTGACAGACAGACTGACAGACAGACTGACAGACAGACTGACAGACAGACTGACAGACAGACTGACAGACAGACTGACAGACAGACTGACAGACAGACTGACAGACAGACTGACAGACAGACTGACAGACAGACTGACAGACAGACTGACAGGCATACTGACAGACAGACTGACAGACAGACTGACAGACAGACTGACAGACAGACTGACAGACAGACTGACAGACAGACTGACAGACAGACTGACAGACAGACTGACAGACAGACTGACAGACAGACTGACAGACAGACTGACAGACAGACTGACAGACAGACTGACAGACAGACTGACAGACAGACTGACAGACAGACTGACAGACAGACTGACAGACAGACTGACAGACAGACTGACAGACAGACTGACAGACAGACTGACAGACAGACTGACAGACAGACTGACAGACAGACTGACAGACAGACTGACAGACAGACTGACAGACAGACTGACAGACAGACTGACAGACAGACTGACAGACAGACTGACAGACAGACTGACAGACAGACTGACAGACAGACTGACAGACAGACTGACAGACACACTGACAGACAGACTGACAGAGAGACTGACAGACAGACTGACAGACAGACTGACAGACAAACTGACAGACAGACTGACAGACAGACTGACAGACAGACTGACAGACAGACTGACAGACAGACTGACAGACAGACTGACAGACAGACTGACAGACTGACAGACTGACAGACTGACAGACAGACTGACAGACAGAATGACAGACAGACTGACAGACAGACTGACAGACAGACTGACAGACAGACTGACAGACTGACAGACTGACAGACTGACAGACTGACAGACTGACAGACTGACAGACTGACAGACTGACAGACTGACAGACTGACAGACTGACAGACTGACAGACTGACAGACTGACAGACTGACAGACTGACAGACTGACAGACTGACAGACTGACAGACTGACAGACTGACAGACTGACAGACTGACAGACTGACAGACTGAAAGACTGACAGACTGACAGACTGACAGACTGACAGACTGACAGACTGACAGACTGACAGACTGACAGACTGACAGACTGACAGACTGACAGACTGACAGACTGACAGACTGACAGACTGACAGACTGACAGACTGACAGACTGACAGACTGACAGACTGACAGACTGACAGACTGACAGACTGACAGACTGACAGACTGACAGACTGACAGACTGACAGACAGACTGACAGACAGACTGACAGACAGACTGACAGACTGACAGACTGACAGACTGACAGACTGACAGACTGACAGACTGACAGACTGACAGACTGACAGACTGACAGACTGACAGACTGACAGACTGACAGACTGACAGACTGACAGACTGACAGACTGACAGACTGACAGACTGACAGACTGACAGACTGACAGACTGACAGACTGACAGACTGACAGACTGACAGACTGACAGACTGACAGACTGACAGACTGACAGACAGACTGACAGACAGACTGACAGACAGACTGACAGACAGACTGACAGACAGACTGACAGACAGACTGACAGACAGACTGACAGACAGACTGACAGACAGACTGACAGACTGACAGACTGACAGACTGACAGACTGACAGACTGACAGACTGACAGACTGACAGACTGACAGACTGACAGACTGACAGACTGACAGACTGACAGACAGACTGACAGACAGACTGACAGACTGACAGACTGACAGACTGACAGACAGACTGACAGACAGACTGACAGACAGACTGACAGACAGACTGACAGACAGACTGACAGACAGACTGACAGACAGACTGACAGACTGACAGACAGACTGACAGACAGACTGACAGATAGACTGACAGACAGACTGACAGACAGACTGACAGGCAGACTGACAGACAGACTGACAGACTGACAGACTGACAGACTGACAGACAGACTGACAGACAGACTGACAGACAGACTGACAGACAGACTGACAGACAGACTGACAGACAGACTGACAGACAGACTGACAGACAGACTGACAGACAGACTGACAGACAGACTGACAGACAGACTGACAGACAGACTGACAGACAGACTGACAGACAGACTGACAGACAGACTGACAGACAGACTGACAGACAGACTGACAGACAGACTGACAGACAGACTGACAGACAGACTGACAGACAGACTGACAGACAGACTGACAGACAGACTGACAGACAGACTGACAGACAGACTGACAGACAGACTGACAGACAGACTGACAGACAGACTGACAGACAGACTGACAGACAGACTGACAGACAGACTGACAGACAGACTGACAGACAGACTGACAGACAGACTGACAGACAGACTGACAGACAGACTGACAGACAGACTGACAGACAGACTGACAGACAGACTGACAGACAGACTGACAGACAGACTGACAGACAGACTGACAGACAGACTGACAGACAGACTGACAGACAGACTGACAGACAGACTGACAGACAGACTGACAGACAGACTGACAGACAGACTGACAGACAGACTGACAGACAGACTGACAGACAGACTGACAGACAGACTGACAGACAGACTGACAGACAGACTGACAGACAGACTGACAGACAGACTGACAGACAGACTGACAGACAGACTGACAGACAGACTGACAGACAGACTGACAGACAGACTGACAGACAGACTGACAGACAGACTGACAGACAGACTGACAGACAGACTGACAGACAGACTGACAGACAGACTGACAGACAGACTGACAGACAGACTGACAGACAGACTGACAGACAGACTGACAGACAGACTGACAGACAGACTGACAGACAGACTGACAGACAGACTGACAGACAGACTGACAGACAGACTGACAGACAGACTGACAGACAGACTGACAGACAGACTGACAGACAGACTGACAGACAGACTGACAGACAGACTGACAGACAGACTGACAGACAGACTGACAGACAGACTGACAGACAGACTGACAGACAGACTGACAGACAGACTGACAGACAGACTGACAGACAGACTGACAGACAGACTGACAGACAGACTGACAGACAGACTGACAGACAGACTGACAGACAGACAGACTGACAGACAGACTGACAGACTGACAGACTGACAGACTGACAGACTGACAGACTGACAGACAGACTGACAGACAGACTGACAGACAGACTGACAGACAGACTGACAGACAGACTGACAGACAGACTGACAGACAGACTGACAGACAGACTGACAGACAGACTGACAGACAGACTGACAGACAGACTGACAGACAGACTGACAGACTGACAGACTGACAGACAGACTGACAGACAGACTGACAGACAGACTGACAGACAGACTGACAGACAGACTGACAGACAGACTGACAGACAGACTGACAGACAGACTGACAGACAGACTGACAGACAGACTGACAGACAGACTGACAGACAGTCTGACAGACAGACTGACAGACAGACTGACAGACACACTGACAGACAGACTGACAGAGAGACTGACAGACAGACTGACAGACAGACTGACAGACAGACTGACAGACAGACTGACAGACAGACTGACAGACAGACTGACAGACAGACTGACAGACAGACTGACAGACAGACTGACAGACAGACTGACAGACAGACTGACAGACAGACTGACAGACAGACTGACAGACAGACTGACAGACAGACTGACAGACAGACTGACAGACAGACTGACAGACAGACTGACAGACAGACTGACAGACAGACTGACAGACATATTTTGGCGATCACTTTTTTAGGCTTCTCTATGATAGTAATGTCATGCTTGATTGTTAGAATTTTTTTTTTTACGAATGCATAACTTACCTTAAAGTACCTATAATCGCAAGTAAAAAGAAATATCATGAACAAAAATATTTAATATGTGTTTAATTTACGTTTACTTTTGAAACCGCAAAATGGATAACCCGTTACAATTTGATTAAATTTTCATAAGTGCCTGAAAAATCGCAGATTGGACTAATCCATGTCACCCCGTTGCATTCTGTCTCAGTCATAATGGTAGGCACTCGGCCAAACTAAATTAATGTTTTTGTGAGATATAATTCACTTAGCTATTGTTGGACTTATGTAAAGTCTTCACGGGTAGTTAAGTCTGTATAACTTTCGCACTATATATGGCTTTGTGGACTATCTGTCATAAATACAGTAAAACTCGGATAAGAGCTGCGTGCTTATGCACCCATTACATTTAAGTGCCCAACCATTTATGATTTATAGTTTTTTTTAAAACAATTCCAACAATATTTGTACGGATATGTGCTTCCCGCTTAGTAACCACATTCGGCTTAGTGGCCTATCTACATATCTGTGAATTTGCTTACTCCAACTTGCTGGGTTTGCACTCGTTTATTTACCTCATTCAAAACTTATAACAACTTTCTATCGTATCGAACTTCACTGCATTTGCGCGCAATTGTAAGCAAGTTACATACATGCAAATCTATTACATAGTATGTATCAGGTAAAACGGTATTTAGGCTAACTCCTTTTCCCAGTTTTTTTTTTCATTTTAACTACATATATGCCTGTAAGACATTTTTTCGCACTGCACTATAGTTAGAAGGAATAGAAAGATAGAAAATAATTTCTTATTGGTATGATTGTTTGTTGTTGCGCTAATGACTTTTTGTTTAGATTGTGGTGGAAGGTATTATGATTAGGATATGTGCCTTATTTAGGCTCTTAAGCGGTGCCCAAAGAAGTCAACATTTTTTGAAAGTTACTTATCCGGGTTTAAGTGTATACACAAATTTTGTGTCTACTGTAACTGTGGGGAAGTTTATTCCAATTATTGCAATCATGGAGGATTGCTGCCATGGCCCATTGAGCCATCCTTAAATAGTCCTTAACTTTTCAGTTGAGTAACATCACCAAGCGTGTCTCTTACCTTTAAGCAAAGTATATGTACCACATACTTACTTAGACAAGGTTGGTTTATTCTCTAAGTGAATTTAGAACCGCAGACGACAGACGACAGACCTTAAAAGAAATCTTGTATGGTTTGCATATTTAATTTATGCTGAATCAACCTGCTTTATGTCAATTTAATTTTATCACGTTTGTGTGTGTAGCTAGATAAAATCCATTCCTTTATTCATCAAACATCGATGGCTCCCGAGGATTGATTTGAATTCAATTACAAACCAGGTACGGACGCAGCCAGCCAACTCCATTGCCCGCCATATTATGTAGGTATGTGTGTAGTTCTACGACCACGATTGCCTGCCTCAATCGTAGCAAATCAATCTATCAATCAGTGTCTTTGCAGTTGCAAGACAATGTTTAACAAGGATATAAAGGGGAGGTGCTGCTGCGCGAGCACGAGTATGCCGGATGGAATTTTTGTATTACTCTTCGTCCTGTCAGAACACTTTCCGTATAGAAGCGTCATGTTGTCCTCGACAGTTTTTGTGATAGTCCTTCTCGTAGTCCTAACAAGTTTGTGTGTTTTTTTTTTGTTTTTCGTAACAGGTTTTCTATGCATATGAAGGACCATCATCGTTCTTGTGCAGGTTTAGAGGATCGAGCGTGTTAAGCAATTGTGGTTGGCATAAAGTAGTTACTGCATTTGAGTTTATCCCTAGGAGTGGGGCTTGGAGTTCCGGCTGATTGACTAGTTCCACTACTGGTTGCACGAGCTCGGTATCTACTGTGGAATCAACTTACGAATATAACGGCGAAACGACATAATGAACGGTGGTGCAGCGGCAAGTATAGTGCTGGCATGGTAAAAACCCATAAATACCAGTCATTCCAGAAAGGACATAAATTTAATGTGATTTTGCTTGGAAGATTTTCAGAAAATCGAGCTAATTGATTTTAACGAGCTTCCACACTGGGATATCGTTTCAGGTTGCACAATTTTTTCTGTGAATTGATATATTGGAATTGTTCATGGCATGCCGCTCTACGCTGCGCGCCGACCGCTCAACCGTTCAGCACATCGATTCGAAACCGGGCTGTGACATTAATTTTTAAATCGTGGGTGAATGAGCTTTGACATTTTTATAGGTATGGGCCGATATGCTTCCTAGAGGTAGGGTAAAAGTTTCTCATTTATAAGGCCTGATCTCGATAGATGAGATTAATTGGCTTTAATTCGTGAGTTGAGGTCCTGGCCGGCCGTACTGGAAGCACTATACTGATGCGGACACTGAACTTATGGCTGACAAAATTAATGAGGTGTTTATACCTATGAGTATATTGGAAATATGACCAAAGAATGGCAATACTGTTTCGAAATTGCTTTCATGATTGACATTAATTGGAAATTTTTAATGATTTGAGAATTTTTAACACTTTGACCGAAGCAAACCAACTTTAATTAATTAATGGAAGGTGAAAAGATTACATAGGCTTACTTTTATAGTTCAATATCTTAACACTAAATGGTGGTGCAGGGGTCAAATAAAGCATTCCAGATTCGTGTAGCATGAATCAAAAAAAAAAAAAAATTTCGACACTTCTTTTTTCATTTTATTTTGCTGACGTCATATGTGAAACAAAAAATCTGACAGCAAAAGAAATTGTTTTGTTTTTCCGATATGGATTAATTGATTTTTCGTGCGCGAATAATATAAACATACAATTTGTTTTAATAATTGAATATTGTTGAATTAAATTTAGTTTATTTGCTTTTAAATTAATTGTGAAAAAATCAAGAATTAAAGAAAGCCAGAGTGCTAAATGAATATCGAAGATTTAATTTAAATTAATCAAAACAACAATTTGTGAAGATTTGTGCGTTACATAAATGGAAAATATTTTAATTATGTTTTTATTTTGTTAAATTTTCGTAAAGTGATTTTCTGTATAATTACATTTTCCTTGTGGGTTGGAAGAGTAGGATCTACTTCTGAAAACATAAGTCAAACAATTTTGTGGGTGAATGAACAAGAAAAACGTTCTTATTTGCTTGATTAGTTGCGAATAATAAATGAAGGTCCTGAATACTTCAAGGACAGTCTGACTTTAATTTTTATTGAAACAAAAAGGGAGGGAAATTCTTGAAGAATTCTTATATAAATGCAATCATCCAAGCATTCACGGTGATCGTTCTCAAAGGGAAAGAGAAGAAGGTCTGCGATGTTTTCGGTCATGCTATTATCCAATATATACCACATTTAGAGCATGTTATTAATTTTGATATGCCTTCAGATGTAGACGAATATGTTTATCGAATTGGTCGCACTGGCAGAATGGGTAATATAGGTCTTGTAACCAGTTCCTTTAATGACAAAAATCGCAACATCTGCGGAGAGTTAATGTAATTGTTAGTTGAAACTAAACAAGAGATTTTAAGCTTCCTGGAAGATATAATGGCTAATGATCGTTCACATAGTAGTTCCAAAAGATCATCAAATCGTAGAAGTGTTAGTAACCGTTATGGACCATTTGGCTCTCGTGATTATCGTCAACAATCTGCTGCTTCTAATCCGAAGGGAAACATCAATCGTCCTGGCGGTTCTTTCAGTAGCAATTTCAATGGAAATCCATCATACTTAGGTGGAAGTTCTGGACGATATGTTGGGGGAAATGTTTCTGGTTTGCGGCTCTTATGGAGGCAGCTATATTCAATCCCACGCGAACTACTTTTCCGGGCCTGGCTGGTGGGCAAATTAAATTAAATTAAATTTTTAAAACGAGTCCAAATTTTCAACTGTACAAGATCTATTGGTAATCTTTGGTATGACACATCTTCTCTTCTTAATTTAATGTTTTCATTGTTCATATTATTACACCTACAAGCAGCACACAACATTTTGAAGCTATATATATATATATAGGTACTATAGGTACTATAAGGCAAGTTATGGATTCGTGCAAAAAAAAAAATCTAACAATCAAACATGACATTACTATCATGGGGAACACCAAAAAAGTGGGTCTCCCAATTCCGTCTGTCTGTCTGTCCTCGAGTCTACAGCCTAAACGGTTGGATAGATTTGCTTCAAACTTTGTACATATTGTTTTTTTTTTTTTGGTAATATGCCCACACCTTTTTTTCATTTTTTTTTTAAGATGACAAATAACAGTAGCTCCCATACATTTTTTTGGCCTAAAATAAAAATCTTATTTTTCTCAAAAACGGCTCCAACGATTTTTATAAAAAAAAATCTGTTCATTAAGGAAGGGAAGGGGTACATTTAAGTAATTTTTTTTTGGAAACAAATTGTTAGTTTTGGTACCTCTAGTAGTATTTTTGGTTTTCGATTTTCTAAATAACGGTTGATTTGTTTTTTTTTTTTAATTTTTTATACAGACGCTCCTATAAAGTTTAAATATTAATGTAAGCAAAAAATGTTCAAAATTTTTTTTTTTTGAAATTAAATACTACCTTTTAAATGTTTCAACACAGCGCGGGTTTGATGTTAAGGAAGAGAAAGATTGATAGGAAAGATGTGTGGCGTAGGTGGTTGTTGTCTCGGATTTTATGACCAGGGATGGCGGCTGAACTAATGCCGAGAAATGTTGGTGTCTTATTTATCTATGTTCCTTATAATTCGCATTAATTTTTTTATTCCTTGTCATGTTATCGGTATACTAATTTTACTCAATCGGAGGTGGTTAGTGCTATGCCTAAGCAGCATGCAATGAGTAAACCAACAACTCATTTTATGACAATTTTCAGAATTGGTTTTTTTATGGAAAATAAGAGGACATAAACTACGGCAAAGATCGAACCGGTGACCATGAGGTTGACAGGCGAATACACAACTATCGCGCCACGGCCACCCAACTTCTCCACCCAAAATGCACGCAAAACGTCCTCTATCACAATGAATTTCACTATTAACCAAAATTTTTTCAAGCTTCACAACGAATGTTCCACCTTAAAGTCTACAAATAATCCATGGAACATTCTAAACAACCTACAAAAAAAAAATATTAAAATCCATTTATTTTGAATCAACTGCTTTAGTCGTCTGCATACACGCGGCAATAAAGAGAAACCAAAGTGAAGTATGTGTATACAAAGAAAAACACATTATTTATACAATAACAAATATGTGAGTGACATTTTTGATCATAACTCCGGTTCTAGACATCGGACGGCAAACAGATTTCTTATATGCGCTCTCCAAACATGTCCTAAGATCTCCTGAAAATTTCATTCAAATCGATCGAACAGCAAAAAGAAGATAGCGCACAAACATAATTTGGATTGTACTTTATATATAAGATTGTTTTTAAATTCAACAATTTGTTTAGCTAAATCATCATTATTAGTGTCATTTTAAATGTTTGGCATAGAATGCGATTGTGATTATTCTTGGTTTAAATGTGACATAGTCGTGTATTACTTTTATTGTAAGCCTTACTAAAAAAAATTATTATTTACACCAGTAACAAATTTGACTCATTATTTATTTCTTCTATTTTATTGTTATTAATGACATCGTTGTAAAATTATTGTTGTAAAACGTGTCATTATTTTTGTAATACAAAAAAAAAATAGTGAAAATGACATTTGGATATTGTGTGATTTTGGAAACAAAAACCATTTTCCCAGTACTACAACTCACATTTGTCAGCTTCGATACGGCTTCGATAAGATTTTACCGAAACGTTATAGAAGTTGAAATATATTTTAAGAGACGGAGCGTTTTAATTATAATAAATTATAAAGACGTCTTTATTCTAGAGCAAAATCTGCTATTATTTTGTCTTCCTTATGACCAAATTTTTCGTATTCCTAAACGTCAATTTAACCCTTTAAAGAGTCATTATTATATAAAGCTACATTATTTAGGAATCCCCAATATTCTCTTCCACTTTATAATTAAGGCTTAAGCGATATGGTATGTGCACTTGCCTTAAAACATTCAGACTGTAAATCCTACAAAACACACCTCTATATTATAACCACTCTCGCAACGAACCAAAATCAACAGGGAAGTGTGGCCGAGCCTTTGCGGCCAGAGGGCATCCTTAAAATAATTAAGAAACCATTCTTGATGAGTAATTAGGTCAAAATGCCTCCTGATGGAGAGATGGTGATTGAAATAATATCCTGCCTTAATTCCTTTATATATTTCTATCAAGGTATAGCTGGCTAAACACTTATATCCTCCTTTCATGTGCCAGTGCCGTCCATAAACAGTTTATGGCACTTCGGTGTATCGCTCAAGCAGATCTCAAGTGTGAACGATTTAATCTGAAACCCAATTGACCAATGCACAAAACATGAAAATGCAGTCATATTCTCAGCATATTTATGCACTCCTATATATATATACGTTCGTTAATCTCGAATGGAGCGGCCTTCATCTGCATCTGCATTCCTGGAGTTCTGGCCACTTTTCGTCAAGGTGTTATTTAGAAATGTATATTGGTTATGTACACCATCCCACCCATTAGTTCTAATACTCGAACTCCATCGTAAGCCTTCTTCTTCATTGGGCTCTATGTAGAATCCCAGGAATTAGGCCATGACATTATAATGAAACATTCATTAGAAGTGACATTGGAAACAACGACCACTGGTATAAATATTATATGCTCACATGGGGCTGTTCTTGATATACAAGTAAGTGGCTCTTTGAGAAAATGCTGGCTAATGCAGAAATGTGATGATAGCTTAGCTGTACAACCATTTGATGGCTACGGCAACCATTTATAGAGGGTATACTGAATGGGTTCAATTAAGGAGTTTTCCATTTAAACTATGGTTTTTTCGCAACAATTTGCTTCACTCTTTTAGAAGGTTCCCGGAAATAACGCCAACATTTTTTTTTGGAAAAAACAGCATAATATTTTTCTGGCTCACAATTGGAAAAAAGACCAGTATTTTATTTGGAGTATAAGTCAGACATATTGGAAATTATGCCAGATAGGTGTGGAAAAAAGCCTGGAAGCAAAATGGAAACTATGCCAGAACATTTCTAAAAATGCCCAAATTTTTCTGGCTCTTTTTCTAGATTTTTTTTGTAAAAAAGCCAAACATTTAGGAAAGTTTATCAGAAATCTTTGGCTTTTTTTCCTATAAGAAAAAATTCCAGAATTTTGATTGAAGAATTTTTGGGGCGTTTTTTCCAATAAGAATTCTGGCGTAATTTCCGGGAGTCCTTTTAGAAGCCATAGCGTTAAGATCGTGTATTTTAGAAATACCCACACCTGCAAAATTGACACTTACAGCAAGGCCGGCTGTGAAAAAATCCATAATGCCGGATTTACACGAGTGACAAGTTGGCATTTTCTGTCATTATTATGAAAAAAAGAATGAGCAAATTCATCCTTTTTGTCATAATAATGTCAAAAATAAGTACATAATGACAGGAATAATGACATTTTGTCCTGAATTTTAAAAGTAAACTTAAACCATTTCCACATTATCTCACAGTTTATTTAACAAGATATCAAAAAAGTTTGAACGAAGTTTTGTATAAAATTGTGAAAAGAAAATGTTAGGCTCCACACACAGCTTGTGACAACACATCTCACGGAATTTGACATTCTATCTTACAAGGTTTGCATTTTAACGCAAACAAAAAATATGAACATATAAATTTTAAAGATAGGTACATCTTATTCTCTATCTCACTTAAAATTTAACGTAAGAGTAAGTAGATATACTCACTAGGACACGATAAGAAAATTTGTATCCGGATCGTATCGAATAAAAAAATATTTAATCGTATCGTATCGATATTGGCGATAATTTTAAAACAATATATCGTATCGTTATCGGTACATCAGCTACTAAATATCGTGTCGATTATCGTGTCGATTATTGTATATACGATGCGATACCGATAGTTTTGTCGAATATCGTGAATCCCTAATACTCACGGTGAAAGGGCTTTCAAAAGCATTCTCTAGTTTCGCAAAGTGCTGAATACAAGTAAAATGAGTGGTTACATTCGAGGGTACTTTTTATTTGTTAGTTTGTGGGCTGCATCTTGTAGATTTCAATTTTTTGTCTGACACTATGCAGAAGATTGATTGCTATGGTTGCGTAGAGCAAAATTAAATAACTTTTTTTGTTTTTTAAAACCAATTCTAAAAGTTTTTTTTAGACGAGATTATTTATTAACTTTCGTGAAAAGTTAAAAAAAAGTACAAAAGTAAATTGATATTTAATTCGGAAATTGATTAAAAAGCTTATTCGCTTTTGCCGGACGCCCCGTTCACGTACAATGTGATTGAAAATGCGAACAAAAAAAATGATTTGGTTTTTTTTAAAACGTTATAAATATAAATTTTAATGTCAATATAAGATTTTACCAACTTGTAATTCCTTGCTTGGAAGATTACCTTGCGATGTGTACCTCTCCGTGGTCAAACTAAAAAAAAGAAAGACTACTTTACAGTTGACTTTACAGTAAATCGAACGATAAAATTGTTTTTCATCTCAGCTAATCCAAAACCAATTCATTGCAAGATATGCTGATTCTTGGCCTTGGGTGAGGATTAAACGGGATTATAAAAATTTGGTTTAAGTAAATACAGTGAGTATCGCAAATAATCTTCCAAGCTGGAGTTTTAATAATATTTATACAATTCAAATGATTTTAATGAAGATAAAAAATAATTTTGTTAAGCAATTAATTTTTAAACAATCACAAACACAATGTAATTACATATTTGTAGCTGAGCGAATAGATACCTGTTTCAAATTGGTTTTACATTCTAACTTGCCCTTATGACAGATTTTGATTGGAAACTGGGAAGCCCAGCAATCGAATTCAAATACTAACGCCGTCGTCAGGTGAAACATGCTCGGGCGACATCCACCAAACTCTGACGATCGAACCAAACGTATACAGAAGAAGGAGAACACGTACACCACTTAAACCAATATCGTCCGATGACGTGCTTTATTCAGCGACAAACCGACACATCTGAACTTTCTTGGATCTTCCGTCGGTTTGCTTGTAAACGGCTCGCTTACACTTAATCAGAATTATAGGCCGAATTCGGGTCGGAGCTGTTGTTAAGACTAGTTCGGACGGATTTACTATCGGCCTCCGATCTTATAAAGTACTGAAATAAACCCCATAAGTATGCAATCATTTCAAGATGAAAAATTATGCCATCGCTAAAGAAGAAACCATTGCTAATCCATTAGGCTCAATTTTTTTGTTATCCTCCTAGTTCACATTTGGTTTGTCAACTAACTATAACATAGGGAGGTCGAATTTTACGAATAAGGTATATTCATGCATCACCTGTTGCCGAGTGACAATCTAGTAGATTTTACTTAAAAGATAGAATTCCTATTCCTAAACGAAACACAAGAAGGTAACGCAGTGTTTTAAATAGTATAGTTTCTAAATTTTGGCCCGAACGATTTTTGCTACGTTACAATCTTACAATCCACTTCTGTTCTTAAGTGTATCGCGGATTGAGGTTCCCAACACCGTTGCCGAAGTGGCAGGAAAAGTATAAAAATTATGACCAATAATTTACTTTTAAATATATAAAATAGAAAGTAGAAAAACGTACTAATATTAATTAATGTTTGAAACCCGTTTTTTGTTTGCCTTTTTTCTCCATTTTCAATTTAAAATTTGAACATTTAATTTTAAGTCAATAGAAAGGCAATAATAAGTGAACGGGTTTGTTCATAGATTATGGCCAACGGCCATTTTTACACAGGGAAATTTTTGTATTGCTTTAAAAATCGTCTACGCCGTTCACACGAGTAAAACAAATTGCTGGATATTTGTTTGTTTCTTTTTAATGTTTCTTGGTTTGAACGCACACTACACGTAGTTTAAATTGTTTACTCCCCACATTTCCCCTTTATATTTCAAGCTTTTATTTATTTTCTGAGTATATAGATACATAGAGTTATATTCTTCAAGTCAATTTATAAATTTATTTTCTGAGTTTGTTTTGTATTCAATTCAATAATCACTCATCAGATTTCACTTTACATAAGTGCAGTAAGGAACAAATAGTTAAAATTTTACCATTTCTATGTCCAGAAACAAAAAACAAAAACTGGGCCTATATGCCCAGTTCATGCAGTGAAGCGAAGTCCGTCCATGGGTAACGTCCATTAAACAGTGAACAAAAAGCACATTTTGTGAAGTTTCGTTGCCGCTTTTTGCGTTATAGCTCAAAGAATTTCATACAAATAAATATTTTGCAGCAGCGCTAAAATTGAACTCTAGATTTTGATCGAATTTGACATTACGGTGGCAGAAAAATCAAGACACATGTATGTGTATGACCTTATGGTCAAAACAATTTTTTAACATGAAATTATATGGGTTATCCATTTTGCGTTTTCAAAAGTATAGGGCTGGAATTCGACATCTGTCAAACGAAGTTGTTAAACCAATTTTTTTTTTTACTTGAAAGTCTGACATTCACGAAAATGGATCGCTAAACTATCGCACAACGCATACAAATTGTTAAAACCTACTACAAAAATGGTGATTCTGCTACAGCCACATATCGTTCTTTAAGAGGAGATTATGGCTTACATAATCGTCCAACTACGCAAGCAATTGGCAAAATTGTGAAGAAATTTGAAAAGACTGGACTGGTTACAGATATTGTTAGGCCTGTGCATCATCGTTTCGCTCGTACCACTGAAAATATCGCTGCTCTAAGTGAAAGTGTTGCCGAATACCCGAATGTTTCGATTCTTCGTCGTTCTCAGGAATTACGACTGTCTTACGGCACATTATGGCGTATTTTGCATTTGGATCTACACCTACATCCATATAACGTCCAGCTCACACAACAACTGAAGCCAGCTGACCATTGACCATGCTTGAACAACAGGCGGTGGACGTCGATTTTTCGAACAAAATTTTCTTCAGCGACGAAGCACATTTCTCACTTGGTGGGTATGTTAATAAACAAAATTGTCGAATTTGGGGTTCTAAGAATCATCAAGTAATTGAAGAGAGGCCATTACATCCACAAAAATTCACTGCTTGGGCGCTTTTTGGTGCGGAGGTGTGATTGGACCTTACTTCTTCGAAAACGACGATGGAACGACTATCACCGTCAATTCGGAGCGTTATGCTCATATGATAACCGACTTTTTTTGCTTGCTATTGAAGAATACGACGTGGAGAATATGTAGTTGCAACATGCCACACAACTCGAGCGAATATGGCTTTATTGCAAGAGACATTTCCTGGCCGCGTAATTTCTCGTCGTGGCGATATCAACTGGCCACCAAGATCATGCGATTTGACACCGCTGGCCTTTTTTTGTATGGCTTCGCGAAAGACCGTGCTTATGCAGATAAATCTTAGCACTTGAAAACCAACAATCGTCAAGTTATGACTGAGATTTCGCAGAAAATTGCCTCAAAAGAATCGATGCTTGCAACAATTCGCGTGGTGGCTGATGTAGTGTTTCACACGTAATGTCAACGTTCAAGCATTATAATAAAAAAGAAATATCATGAAAAAAAATATTTTATATGTTTTTTATTTACGTTTACTTTTGAATACGCAAAATGGATAACCATTTATTAATGAAACCAACCATAGAACCGCTTTTTTTATTACATCAGGTTTTTAAAATTGTTTTAAAAATTGAATTTGTCAAGTAAGTATTCTGTTTAAGGTCCACGTAAAAAAACCATTACAAATACGAAATTGCACGAATTTTTTCTTATGTTCGATCGCATCGTATGCAAAAGTTTCTATTAAAAATCTAAATATATTTTCAAAGTCGTTTTTTTACTAAATTTTTTAATATACAATTTTTTTGAAATTTTTTTCTAAAAAAAAACTTGGTATATTTAATAATATAAATTTATAAAACAAAATTTCTAAAAAACTCATCCACCGGTTGAAATATTGAATTAAAAAAAATATTTTTTTTTTTCAAAAATCCAAAAAAATATTTTTCGAAAATTTTTGGTATGCAGTATATTTATAATTTAAAGGACCTTCTATATACGATATTTAATTGACATCCGTAGAGCAGTTTATGAGAAAGTTCAAAATAAAAAAGGTACCGCTAATAACAAAATATTTGAAAAAAGACTATTCACCAAAATGTAGATTACACCTAAGATAGAGCACACTTTTTTTTATCAAAATCGTTAGAGCCGTTTTAGAGATAATTGAGATGGTAGACAAAATTGTGTGGTAGGTACCTTTAGTTTTGGATATGAAAAACGATCAAAAACATATTTTCGACAATCGCTTAAGCTTTTCCGTCAACAAACTGCGTATTACTATTTCTGATTATTGCTATAAAATAATTTGGCTGTTGGAAAAACAAATTCTGCCTAAATTTCGATCATTAAATTAAAATTATTTAGAAACAATTATTCAATTGAAATAAACTCTTTGGGAGAATTTAACCTTATGAATGCATAATTGTTACTGAGGGTCCTTTGGGCAATTGCTTCACACCGAAATAAAGGATATCCCTGTCTACATTAGGTAAACATTATATATAAAGATGTTGTATACCGAAGAAGAGCTTTAAATGAATAACAAACTGGTGTGGCTGGAGAGAGCTAGAGAAGTTTTAGCATCCACTTCTACAGTTGAAGCTGAAGACACCCATTATTGTACCTACTGCATGTTTAAGTTTCTGAATGCACCGAGAGCTCATGTAGCTTCATTATAAATAGTTATCAACTCTAGGCCTAACACTGAGAGGCATCTTAGATGATATGTTTGCGCAGGCCGATGGTTATCTTGTTTCCATTATAACAATGTGCGTGCTATTTGCATGGATTATTGATAAACTGTAAACAGTTAAAGGGCATTGCTGCTGCAACTGCTGTTGCTTTTGCAGCAATGCATGTTGTTCACATTAGAGAGTAGTTTAATTTAGTCCTTGGTGGGTGGATTCGTAGATGTGGATATGTTCATTTGTTCTGAAAGTGTGTGTACATTGAATGATATTGCAAATTATTCAGAAATTGATTACGTTACTTCAAGTGCACATATTTTAAGCTATTTCGAATACAAATTCAAAACAAATACATATATACCAACTTGTTATCGGTTTTGTATGTTGATTATGTTCTTTTCCTTGCACTGGAAATGCCTGAGGGTATGTTGAAAGTATAATAATTAAATTAATTATATAAATTCTTGTAAAAATCGGCACCAAATTTTTCCACAAATTTTTGAATAAGTCTCAAATAAATTGACAAACCAAATTAAATATAGGTGCTATATAACATTGCGTTGGACATTGTGTTTTGCTTGTGATTAGCAATTCAATTGTGTTCTAAAAATACAAGTCATCCAAGATATAGTCCAAGTCCAAGCCAGCTTATACCGAATTTGTTAAAAATAGATGGCATTAATGAGAGAGAGCGAAAATGAGCGAAGGAAGATATTATTATATCAGTAACTGATATCACATCGCACCTACTTGGCCTTATGGTCGATAAGATCGTACGGGTACTTGATTTTTAGTAGAAACGGCAAAATATATTTTTAAAGTCGTTTATTACATAATTGTATTTTAACAAAATACCTGTAATTTTTTTCCGAAAAGAAAATTGGCATTACAATTTTAATTATTTAATAATATGAGCTTAAAAAAATAATTTCAAAAAAAAATATTCTCCATCCGTTTTCGAACTATTGAATATTCAAAAAAAATGTCTTTTCCAAAAAATCCAAAAAGAATACGACTATCTCGTATTAAAACTTTGATAAAAATTCGTTGAGTCCTTCATGAGATAAAAAAAATCGAGAAAACGGTTATATGACAGGTACCATAAATAACAATTGAATTTAAACTTTTTATTAATCAACATGTGTACTATAGCTATAATGGTCCATTGATTTTTGTTTTCCAAATCGTTAACGCCGTTTTCGAGAGAATTGAGATTTACCATTTGTGTACCATTGTTTTTGAAGCTAAACGAAAAATTAGAATAGAATCAATTACCTAATGCAATTCAGCGGTTTAAGCTCAAGGTAGGACTACCGACAGACAGATAGATGGAATTACCGGCCCCACTTTGTTAGTGCTCTCAATCATGGTAATGTCAAGTTTGTTCGATTTTTTGTCCTAATGCAAACCTTTGCTTTATAGTACTACACACATACTTATAACGCAAGTAAGAATATTAAAATAAAAAAAGTTTGATTGGGAAAACGGCGTCCTTAATTGGGCGCCATTCAGTTTTTTTTTTTTAAATGAATGGTGAATCTTACCAAAACGATATGAAATGAAAAAAAATCCTGAAAATACCGAAACGAAGACCTTCCAATGTAAGCTTTAACAAGACAATTGACAACGATTTTAAAAGATTTTTCAAAAAAACAAAACTCCTGCCAAAAACTGCATTTAATGCCTCAGCAGTTTTGTTTACTGGGATATCATCTTCAGCAGAGTCCTGAAGAACTGAATTTTTCACAGCAATAGCACCCAATATTTCTTGTAAATTTGGGTCTTCTGCCGTTAAAATGTTGTCATCAACGGTAACGCAATTCTCCCATGCTGCTTTTGCAGCGACGATGTTTGAATTGTTGATCTGTGCAAACCATTCAGAAAGGGGCCTTCTTGAAACTGATCTTCGTTTCCAAATGTGTTCAGAGCTTTTAAGCCAGCATGTTTAAAATAATTAGAAATTGTGGTGCTGGTAACACGTTCCGAAGCTGTGGCCATCAAAAGCCGATAGCGTATAATAAACCAATTGTACTATCTTTATTAGCTTCTAGGTCCATTATAATTTTGAACAAAAAGTATTTTGCTGAAATTGCTTTTTAGGCTTCTTATAACACCCTGGTCCATTGGTTGCAGTTTCGATGTTGTATTGGGTGGAAGGAATGCAAGTCTGATTGTAGAAAGGTTTTGAGTGTTAGGATGTGAAGGGCAGTTATCGACAAGCATCCTTGTATCCCATTTTCGTAAAATTTTTGTTTGCTGTGTATTCAACTGGCAAACTCTTGGTGCTTTTGAAATATCTTGGAATTTTTTTATTTGCCAATAACAAGAAGTTTCCTTTTCTCCGATCCATCCATATTCGCACCAACGAGCACGGTTATTCTTTCTTTTCACATTTTTCCACCTGTGCATTTTTCTCCTTTAAATTTGAACGTTTTGTCGGGTCTTAACGTGGAAAAAATGCCGGCTTAATCCACATCAAAGATTTCATAGGGTTGGTACTCTCCACGAATTATTGGCCATACCTTTTGTAACCACTCATCACATTGCCCTTGCTGAACGCTGTTAGCTCCTCCGGGAATTTTTCTAAGCACAATGTTGTTTCGCATGCGAAAACGATAGATCCAACTTTCAGTGCCCAAAAATCATTTCCAAAAAGCTGCCCAAATTCGTTTGCTTTCGCTTTCAGTATTGGCCCTGTAATGGCAACATTATTGCTCCTCTGATTCTTGAACCATTTTAACAATTATTCTTTAATGTCCACATTTTTTGAAGAACGAATCTTTTTCACTTTAATTTATTTAGTTTCAAAACTTTTTTGTACAGCTTCTTTATTTTTCGACATTCCACTAATAGTAGAATGAGAAACATTTAATTCTTATGCAAGATTTGAATTGGATTCCGCTGCTTCAAGTTTCCAAATTATGGCAGCCTTTTCATCAATAGTGAAGTTCTTCTTTTTTTAGATTCCATTCTAAAGAATAATACACATTGATTTGTTCCCGAATGAATAGTTTCCTTACCTGACATCAGCTTTGAAGTACCATAAACATATAACACTCTCAAGAAAAATAACTAGCACAAGCACAACTGACTCAAATTTGTATCAACCAAAATAAACTACATATGTATCCAAATATGTAAGCCTAACTCTATTTTGTCTAGACACGCAACCAGGAAAAAGGAAAAATGGGAAAATACGCTTTTATTTTGTTTTCGGTCGTTTTATCCGAATTTCATGACAAACAGCGTCATTATATCCGAAGTCGTTATAACCGAAAGATATTATTCACTATTTAGTGCGAAATCAAACTTTACCTTGAGGTTTCGTCGTTATAACCGAAATGTCGTTATAACCGAAGTCACTATATAACCGACTTTAACTGTATTTGTTTTCCTGAAAATTCAATATTTCGAAAACAGATGGAAACATTTTTTTGAAATTATATTTTTTAGTTTATAATGGGTTATTCATTTAGCGGTTTCAAAAGTAAACGTAAATAAAACACATAAAATATTTTTTTTCATGATATTTCTTTTTTATTATAAAGTTTGAACGTTGACATTACACACGATCATTTAAATGACCACCATGCGAATTGTTGCAAGCATCGATTCTTTTAAGGTAATTTTCGACCACTTTTTGACACATATTGGGCGGTATCTCAGCCATAACTTGACGAATGTTGGTTTTCAAGTGCTCAAGAGTTAAAGATTTATCTGCATAAACAAGGTCTTTCGCGTAGCCGCACAAAAAAAGTCCAGCGGTGTCAAATCGCATGATCTTGGTGGCCAGTTGATATCGCCACGACGAGAAATTACGCGGCGAGGAAATGTCTCTGCAATAAAGCCATATTTGGTCGAGTTTTGTGGCATGTGGCATAGTCTTGTTGAAACCACATATTTTCCAAGTTGTATTCTTCAATAGCAGGCAAAAAAAAGTCGGTTGTCATATGAGCATAACGCTCCGAATTGACGGTGGTAGTCGTTCCATCGTCGTTTTCGAAGAAGTAAGGTCCAACCACACCTCCGCACCAAAAAGCGCCCCAAGCAGTGACTTTTTGTGGATGTAATGGCCTCTCTTCAATTACTTGATGATTCTTAGAACCCCAAATTCGACAATTTTGTTAATTAACATACCCACCGAGTGAGAAATGTGCTTCGTCGCTGAAGAAAATTTTGTTCAAATATCGGCGTCAACCGCCTGTTGTTCAAGCACACATTCGACGTAACTACGACGCGACGTTGTGAATGGTCAGCTGGCTTCAGTTGTTGTGTGAGCTGGAAGTTATATGGATGTAAGTGTAGATCCAAATGCAAAATACGCCATAATGTGCCGTAAGACAGTCGTAATTCCTGAGAACGACGAAGAATTGACACATTCGGGTATTCGGCAACACTTTCACTTAGAGCAGCGATATTTTCAGTGGTACAAGCGAAACGATGATGCACAGGCCTAACAATATCTGTAACCAATCCAGTCTCTTCAAATTTCTTCACAATTTTGCCAATTGCTTGCGTAGTTGGACGATTATGTAAGCCATAATCTCCTCTTAAAGCACGATATGCGGCTGTAGCAGAATCACCATTTTTGTAGTAGGTTTTAACAATTTTTATGCGTTGTGCGAAAGTTAAGCTATCCATTTTCGTAAATGTCAGACTTTCAACTGAAAAAATAAATTGGCTTAACAACTTAATTTGACAGATGTCGAATTCCAGCAATATACTTTTGAAACCGCAAAATGGATAACCCTTTATTATTAAAATCCTAAAATTGAAGTATCCACTTTTTTCCAGAAACAAATTTTGTATATAAAACATTAATTAAAAAATTGTTGAGCATTTTCTACTAATAATCTTGTGCTTACGATGTGATCGTACCAAAGAATAAGTACGTGTAATGCAGTCCTGCATTTTATTTATTAATCCAGCGAAAATAAGTCGCAACCCATCACATCGCCGTGAAAATCGACTTAAAGGTATGAGTATGAGACCATTGATACTCTCCGCTTGCCAGTGTTCATGGTTTTCTTGAGTCTACTTTGTATTGGAATATTCTACTCGCAGTTTTCAAGTTCTCTTTTCATTTTAAATACCTAAACAATTACTTGTTATTAATTATTTATAAGTGCAACAATTTTTATGGTGACAGTTTTAATTTTTACATTTTAACGCCTCTTTCAAAATACACAATAATTATGTTTTCTTGAGAGAAAAAAATCCCATAGCTCTTTATCCTCCTTATTTTTTTTTTTTTTTTTTTTTTTTTGTTGGTTAAGTTTTGCTAAGTGTTCTTGACATTTCAGAATCATCTTTGTCGTCGTTTTGGGGTTTAATTTCACTTCGTTTTTTCATTTCCACTCTCAGTGGCAGTGCTTCAAAATGCACTTTTTTTATTTTTTTTTAAGAAAAAAAAAATTGAAATCTTTAACGAGCTCGACATCAATCGTTTATGAGGAGCTGCCTTATTATTCTTTGCACAGGATTCGGAAAGGATTCGTGTTCTAGTTATTTTTGTTTTTTGTTTGATCGTTCCATCATTGGATATTCGTGAGAATACAAGTGAGTGGCAAACACTTGAAATGATAAATTATTTATGCTGATTCTACTCAAGAGGAAAACAGGGATGATGATGGCAATGGCATTGGCAACAAGGACAACAATATTACCAACAAGGAAGATGCCAAGTAGATTTGTATGGATATATCTACAGCAAGCTCATTTTGCTTGCCGAATTGGGTTTGGGACAAGAGGCTCATTTAAGGAAAAGCAAAAGATGCCGCGCCCTCAACCACCGCGCTGTCAAGGAGCTTTTGTTGACAAAGATGACAGCGACGGCTCTGGGATAATAGAAATTGATTAACGTGTTATTAGCTGGGAATGGGAATATACCTATAAGACGGAGCGATATTTTCAGAATTATTGTGGTTTTGGGAATTTTCTTTTGTTTCGAATTCCCTCGGTTTATTTCTATAGCTAGGTACATTATACTGGTTTGAAAAATCAATGTTATTCGCTTGCGTTCATTCTGACTTCGCTGGATAAACGTGAAAAATTTGGGGAGAATTATTGCAGCAATTACTTTTATTTGGTGACATAGTCCCCCGCCCATCATCAGGTGGTTGAAGAAGTAGATGTCTGTTCTTGACTGCGAGAATCGATTTGAAAGGTAAGATTGATTTGCCGTGTTTCATCTGGCTTATAAGTAGGTTTTTTTTGATACTTACAGACATTATACCCTTGTGCGTTGACAAGGAACAAGGAACACAGTATATTAGTTATTGGAAGGTATTTATTATATTTTTTCAGTTGTTATTTATTTGTTGGCTTGGCGTTTTTTATAGCTGCTTATTTTGAGTGTTCCTACCTACGCTGACGGATAAAATTTGTGGCTTTTGATTGATGTTTCATGTAATTCCAAATTCTTGTAAATGTAGTTGAAGAGTGTATTTGTTTTTTGATGCGAACAGCTTAAATTTGTAATACCTCTGGTAATATGTTAGAATTTCAACTTGACAAAGTTATTTTCATTTAGAATTATCGATGTATGATGGGCACAGAATGGTGAATTTTTAAATACCGAAATTCGTAATCCATATGGAGCACCATCTTACTGGAGAAAAAAAAGTTTGAATTACCTTTGAGTTGTATTAAACCATATCGTTTGAATTTAAAACTCACTATTTATTGAATCTATCAGATACTTAGAAACTTATGGGACAAACATTTCATTTTAAATGCAGATTCTGTGTGATACAAGTTCCAGTGAAAATGAGGGAAATTTCAAAATTGAAAAGCATAATTCGAAAAGTTTTTTCAATGAGCAAAACGATCATATGGAGCGACAAGGCCCAATTTTGCATCAACTGAACAATCAAAAATTCAGATTTAGGATGATGGTATAATTACTACATCAGCTCCATCGATTGGCACTACAGAAATTCTCGGTTTGGTATTGAAAGCCGGCCGACCGTCATCACAAAAAGCGAAAGCGCTACGGATTGATGACAATAGCTGACACACAATTTATATTCTGTACGAGCTATTTGAGAGCATTTTTATTTATGCAAAGGCGATGTGAATGAGTTATTTGAGTTAACACCCAAAACTTCTACAAACAGTTAAATTCCTAAAATCCCACTAATGAAATTAATCTTATTTAGAAGTTTTAACACTTTATGTTGTTAAAAGTTGTTCAATTTTTATTAACAAATGCATTATTTGAAAATAAATTAACGCAATTAACCCATCAACACCCTAAAGCGTACCTAACTGACCGACCCATAGTGTACTTAATTAATATAAATTGCACCTCATTTCTTGATCCAGCGGCAGTCAACTACCTACTTGTTGTCATTGGAATGAATTTATTTTACTAATTAGTCTTTTATATATATATTATAATTCACATTAACTTTTATCCACAATTTTTGTAAGTGAAAGCAAAATTCCAAAATCGAAGCTAGTTAAATCCGAATTCTGAAATTCTTTTGTGATTTTGAAAAGTACATTGGAATATGTTTCCCAACTGGTAAACCTTAGTAATTTTAACCGGTGAAGTTGTTTTTGGCACTAAAAAGTTGTTTCCCTTTTTTTCCTTTGCAGAGCATTGCGAGACACTTGGGATTTGGGCGAACTCTCTGTCTCTGATCCTTGTTTCTTCGACACTAACTCTACCAAGATTTGGACCAAATCACTGCTTCTCGATTCCTTATCACAGTGAGATTCTGTCGATTTCTATACCCGAATAAGTTGGTTATGTATTGTTAGCCCGTATTATTAAGCCGTAGTATTATATGATGCTTAACTATATTGTTAAGACCGTGTTTGATAAAATAAGTCTTATATTATTGAAATTGATAATTGGAGAGAGTTCTTCTTTTTTACCCAAGTCCTGGAAAATCCACGGATCCGGTGAGCTTAACTCAGCCTTTTGAAATAAAGCATCACAGGCAGTATAAATTTGAATTCTATCCCCCTGCAACCATTGCAATCACTGCTTGGAGTCACTTCACCAAAGTATTTGGGTAGTTTGGACAAGCTTTGCATTTGAAAACAAAAAAAAACAAACTCGAGATTTTAAACATATTTGATAATTATTAGAATAATAGAGAGCACGAATAAAATGGGTCCAACATTTCCTTCTCTGTGTGTCTGTCTGTCTTGGCGCAGGTCGACTCAAAAGCAGCGCTGCCGAAGTTAGTACTAAGGGAGAATTCGTACTCCCCTGCCACTCACTGTACTCCTGTACTCCCCTCACTGGAATTGTACTCCCCTCAAAAATATTCAAAATTTTCATACCCATTATGTAGGTAAATTTTTGCGATTTCATCGGATGCGTTCAACCCTGAAATAGTATGAAGGTATTCATTCATATGCGAATTCTTCAATAGAGTTTGGAAGAGTTCTTGCAAAATCTGTTCGCAACTAAAAATGCTTTTTGGTGATCAAATGTGTAGCGCACTGACAATATTTATTGTTTCTTTAATTTATAAACTTCACAGTAGCGCACATGCTGAATGCATTTTTTGCCAGTTGTGTTTCATGAAACAAAAAATAGAACCTGCTTAAGTATTGCCACAGTAAATGCAATTTTATTGGCAAAATCTCTTCTTCAAATTGCACATGCATCACAATATGTACCCAGCAAAGAAGCTCCTGTGTATAATTTTTACAAATATGTTATCTTTAAAATAATCTAATATTGCAGATTGCGTAACAATAAAGTCTGATCTTTTTGTTTGATTTTTTACATTGAATGTATTTAATAGAAATTATTTTTCTTTTCTTAGGTTTGATTTCCTTATTAATACTTGTGTTTTTAGTGGGTTCTTTTATTAAACCTATTTTATAAATATTTTAATAAAGTTATATTGGTAATATCAATAGTCAATGTTTTTTTTTTGCTTATTCCCAACGAACTCGAAATACTCCCGTCTAATTCTTTGCAATACTCCCATTCAACTTTTCAAAACGACAGCGCTGCTAAAAAGTCTAAACGCCCGCAACGATTTTCTTAAAACTTGGTCTTTAATCGTTTTAGGTGATTAGCATTGGCTCATTCTTTTTCTAATATTTTTTAAGCAGCCCAAACAATAACGGTAGATATCTTATCTACCATACAGTTTTTTGGAACATAAATGGTAAATCGAAATTATAGTGCACTACTATAGCAGTATTCAACGTTTTAATTAAATTTTTTTTAAATAAAATGTTATTAGCGGTACCTGAAACCTGTACCAATAACGACTCAACGGATTTAAATAAATAAATATAATAATAATTTATTTAGTAGGTCTTTCATAATCTAAATAGAAGATACTGCATTTGGTATGGTATCATTAATAATATTTTGTTTTGGATTTAAATAAAAACAATTTTTATATATTTCGAAAGTAGGCGAATGATTTTTTTTGATAGTATGTTTGTCACGGCAAATTAAAAAATCGTTGTTTAAAGTTTCCCAATCCGTATTCGTTGCTTTTCCTTTTCTTGTTTTATACAGGTGTTTTCTTCAATTTACTGAGAGGGAGTGTTGCAGCCATGGTCCATCAGACATCGCATCGGTACTCTCTCTTAGTTCTGTGAAGAATCAATATGGACGTCACTATTGATGGAAGTGGATGGTTGATCCACAATGGAACTTATGACAGACAGACGGTCTGTACACAAGACGTATCTTTGAATAGTATCAGATCGGTGGTCTGTGACGCCTTCAACCATCCCGAAACAAAAAGTTCGAAGGACATGTGGTCTCCGAAAGATAACACTCGACCGAGAATGGCCGAAAGCGCACCATACCTTTATTATTATTATAACCTATACAAAATGGAACGCTAAATTCTTATGCCCAATTTTTGTTATTCTCCTTTTATTTTCTGGGGTTTTATTAGTAATTTGGAGGGGACAATTGATGAGTCCTCTCAAAATTAAACTTTCTCGATTTCTGGCACTCTCTGTTTTAATTTCATTTTCTCTAAATAGGATTGTAGAAAATAGGCGGACATGGCTGGATGCGTTTATCGTATTCATCGCTCCTGGCAGTGAAAGCAGCGGTCGGCGAATTCATGAAAACGAAACATAGCCGTGTAATGCCTGTGAATAAGTAGGATCATCTGATTTCGTCAACGTTGACACTCTTCAGCCACATAGCTGAATATAGCTGTTGAATGACGAGTTCAAAGTCCGCGGATCCCCATTGACCGAAAGCACGGGGTTGATCTTCAAGAAAATGTTCGAAGGGACATTAAAAAATCCGGATACTTCTTATCGAGCGAATTAAGTAGCATGTAGAGATTTTTAGAAAAGAATTAGAAAGTGAAAAATTAGAAAATAGAAATTGGAAAAATTTAATTTTGGTTTAATTTTTTTGTGGATAAAAAAAATAAATTAGAAAAATTTGGAAAAGTGGTTTGTTCTGGTGGAAAAGATTAAAGAAGATTTCGAACGGAGGAAAGTAAAATCGGAGGTTTGAAAGAAAGGAATTTGGCATATTTTAAAACAAAAAAGATAAGTAGTGTTTTATTCCTCTGGGTAACTTTGATTTATTATTAAATAATTTGGTGATTGTCTTTTTTTAACTGAAGGAAAATTCCTGCTGAAATTGCAGAACTCGCGACCCCGTTAGTTTTCGTTTCTTTGTTCATTAGGGACAAGGGAATAGGGTTCCCTTTTATGGCGTTTTTTTTTAGTTGTAAATATTATTAATCCTTTGTTCAATATAATTGAAAAGATTTTGGGTTTCCATCCTGTATGAAAAGGTTTCCCAAACATTATTTTTTATAGTCCCAATTCGGGTATAAAAATTCTGTTGTTATTTCTAAAAATTTAGAAGGTTTGTAATTTCCTTCAAAACAAAACAAAATTACTGTCGTTTATTTTCAGATACTACGCCCCTGTGGTAGAGTACAAGAAATAATTAAAGCTATAATTTTATTGTTTTTTTTTCAGCATTATTCTTTTTACTTGCGATATGGGTAGAATAGGGCAAGTTTTGAATTTAGAAAAAAAATGAATTCGAGATTTTAATCAAAGTTGACATTACGATGATAGAGAACACCAAAAAAGTGTGTCCCGCAATCCCGTCGGTCATAAGGGGCTGAATCGATTTTGTTCAAACTTTGTGTTTAGGCGTTTCATGTGAGTGTCCAAAATAGATTTTTTGAATCGTAGTCTTAGCCCAAAAAATAACGGTACTTGCCATAAAAATTTTTCTACCAACTTAATTATCTCGAAAAATTGGTGTGTGTACTACATTTATTACATTTTGGCCGAAAATGTTTTTTTAAATATTTTGTTATTAACGGTACCTTCCATAAAACCTTTTAATTGATTTTCGACTGTCTCACGGACGGCTTAACGGATTTCTATCAAATTTTTTACACAGGATTTCCTTCGAGTTAAATAATACTGCATTTCAAAATTTTCGACAAATAGTTTTTTTTCGGATTTAAAAAAAATAGTTTTTTGAAAATTCAATATCTTGAAAACGAGTAGATATACGATTTTTTTCTGAAATTTTGTTTTTAAATTTATATTATTAAATATGTAAAATATTTTTATACATAAAAAATTATGTGGAAAACGAATTTAAAAATACATTTAGCCGTTTCTATTAAAAACCTTTTGCGTATAATGTGATCGATAATAAGAGCAAGTACGTGCGATCCAGTCGTGCATTTTAGTTTGTATCATCATCAAAAAAATATAATTTTCGCATAACACTGCTGAACGTTGCCTTGGTTGTGCCGTTGAAAGTGCTACTTTGCTTGCACTCTGCCTTATTCGATTATTTCGAACATAGCTTTCATTTTCTCTTTTGCTTGATAGTCTTATAACCAGCAAAAGAACTATACCATACATAAAAGGTTTTAAGATCGTTGTAACCATTTCTACTTTTCCAAGGGCTATTATCCAAATTTAAATTTACTTGGCGATTAATAAACTAATGAATAATCAGTTTGGCAAAACAAAACAAAGTGCACGACTTAATCGCAAGTACTTGCTCCTTTGTTCAATCACATTATATGCAAAAGATTCTTAATAGAAATGGCTAAATGTATTTTTAAAGTCGTTTTTCACTTAAGTTTTTAATATATATAAAAAGTCTTAAATTTTTCTTAAAAAAAAATTGGAATGAGCATTTTAAATATTTAATAATATAAATTTAAAAACAAAATTTAAAAACAAATTGTCAACCCGTTTTCAAAATTTTGAATTTTCAAAAAAAATATATTTTTTTTTCAAAAATCCAAAAAAAAAACTATTTTTCGAAAATTTTGAAATGCAGTATTATTTAGAATTTGAAGTAACTCCTGTATAAAAATTTTAATCAAAATCTGTTGAGTCGCTTATGAGAAATTCGATAATAATAAAATGGTTGTATGACAGAATTTTTAGCCAAAATGTAGACCATATCCAAAGTAGCACACGCACAATTCTTATCAAAATATTTAAAGCCGTTTTCGATATAATTAATATGGACAATTACCTACAACGCCTAAGCACCAAGTTTGAACAAAATCAGACCAGTCGCCTAGGCTGTAGATCGTTCTACATACAGACAGACAGATAGACAGACGGCGTTGCGGGACCAACTTTTTTGGTGTTCTCTATCATCGTAATGTCAATTTTGATTTAAATCTCGAGTTCGATTCTTTTCCAAATGCAAAACTTGCCCTATAGTACCTATATCGCAAGCAAAATAACACAAGTCGTCGCGTTTTCATCTGCGCCGGTCGTGTTAATTGTTAAATTAATAATTTGGTTTCTTTTGGAATAAATAATAAAAATATTACCGTCGCGTCGTGTCGTTTTCGGAAAAAATGCAACATGTTGTTAAATTTATGTTATTAAGTACATACCTTAAATTTACATAAAATTTATTTTTTTTTATCACAAAATTATATGTACCTAGGCTTACAGAAATTAAGTAAAAAAAAAATGATATTAAAAAATATATTTAACCTTATATCTATTTGTGCTTACGATGTGATCGAACATAAGAGAGAGTTCGTGCTATTCCGTCGTTCATTTTATTTTCGTTAGGAGTTATTTTGTTTGAAGTGAATGCCTTACCTTAGGGTACTGACTGATCTTTGCTTCAAATTATTCGCGGAATTCGGTTTGCCCTCAATTTAAATCTCTTTTCCAATCTCAAAATTAAACAGTTTTTTTTTTTTTATTTTGAATACGATCTGAACAATATTGCGGCCTTGAGCAGCAATACAATACAGAAGTTGGCTTCTTGAATGTTTGGATACTTTACGAATTTGGACCTTATGGCCCTCTGTAATTAATCCCACATAATGACACAATTGCTGCAGTTAATATTGGCTGAGCATGCGGGCAGGAACTTTTTTTCTAGTACAGTCTCCTCTATCCATTTGTAATTTAGGGTCAACAAATTTTTTAGCATGATCACATAACGGACAACTCACGGTGTAATTACATTGGGTTAACCCGCCCAGTAAGGCCACAATGTTCTCCATTCCAAATCATTATAACTCCTAACAAAAATAATGTGTTGCGATCATAGGGAGACACCACTAACCTTTCTTACTTCCGAAAATAAGGTTTTTTGATGTGTAGACATCTAAGCTCTCGGCAGGGGTAAAATTGAAAATTACATTACAGAAGTAACGCACGCCATTTTGCTTAAAATGGTCGTGGAATTTGATCAGGGACTTAGGATTCACTTTCTTAAATTTTGTGGTTGGTTAATTTTATAACGAATCTTGTAAAAAAAGTTTGTGAATTTGAGAAGGACTTTTTTACCTTTTTAAATATCTCTTACCAAATTCACTAAACATTTAAAAAATAAATGATCGAAGTAAATGCAAGAACCAGACAAGCCCCATTAGACTGCTTTTGCATAGTCAGTTTCAGCATGCGACTTTTAAGCACGTGCTGAGATTGAAAAAAAATATAGTTCCTTCTCCTTTGTGCCCATTTTTTTATTGTTCAGCGAACAACACTACATTGAAGTGGGTTAAGGAAGCGGAAATATTATTCATCTCACTTGGACAAAGTTAACTCTTGTTGAAAATCGCATTCGTGTAAAAGCATTCTTGGAACCGAAAGAGGAATAAAAGAAAATCAATCTACCTATTACTCTATTATCGATCGATATTCTGTTTGGATTTTTTGTTGGAAAAGATAGCGTTTCTTATTCAAATTTCACTAGAGCTTTCAAAAAAGCACGCCCCTATATAATATTAGGTACCAAAATGTAACGTTTGACCTTAATGCTATTTTAACACAAAAAAAAAGTAAAACCTAATTCATCAAGTCCCAGTTAGAGGCATTTCTTTGATTGTTTCTTTGACGTTTGCAATCAATCCATATCAATATCAAAGAACTTAAAAGGTCAATATTTTAAAAAGCCAATTAGAGATAAATCTACGTCTTCAAAAAGTCATCGAAGCAAACCTTCTGTTTCATCTTAAGATATAGAATGATATAATATAACATTTGTAGATATTTCCATTTTTGAACCTTAACTAACAACCCCCAACACTTCCACCCCACTCAACTACCTTTCACATCGCCTTCCTTATTAAATCAGAAAACAAAATCAAGTAAGGCTTGTTCATTCGGTCACTTCTTCCCCACACAGGTCAAAATAATGTAGAAAAGGATATAATATATTTTATTCTAACGCCTCATTTAACTTCCAGAGTGCCATTCTTCAACATCTAAAATGTTTTTTGTTCTTATATGTTACGAGTAAATTCTGAAAAGAGTAACTTTCCCCTTTTCACCTGATGGGAAGACGTCATGTAAGGATTTATTGCCAATTGGCATTGCAGCCATTCTAAGTTATTTCAATAAAAAAGAGAAACTGAGAAAGTGAAACCATCCACAAGGAAAATGATATTTTTCATTTTCGTCTCATTAGGAAAAGTAAAAAAGGATTCCATAATCATCAACCAGCAATAATTCATAATTATTTTTAACAAAAATATCACAAACAATACTCTTAAAGATCGATTTGCGGAGGTAGTCCTATAGAATCATATATGATGGCTATAATAAATTTCCAATCAAGTTCCTCTCAATTAAAGGGCCAAATTATGATTATATGAAACACTGATCATGACATAAAAATGTTTTGGATTCGTTTTTTTTTTCAAGCAAAAAACCGAATGAAATGAGGCAAAAGGAATACAATCAAAATCGATTACGATGATTTAATTTAATCACAATCCATTCTTTTTGGTAAAAATAAAAAATCCTAATCCTGATGTGTAGGGGGTGATTCCTAAAATCATTATAAGAAATAAATTGACACGGGGGAAAACATTCTATCGAAGGATACCATTAAACAAAAATAAAATGCACGACTGGGTCGCACGAAGTTGCTCTTATGATTGATCAAATCGTATGCAAAAGATTTCTATTAAAAATCTAATTATTAGGGATAACCAGGGCTAGTTGTCCTCAGGGGCATGTAGACTAAATACCCATAACTTCAAACCTACAAAAATGTATACATGTTTTTTGTTGTCCTTGTATTAGCCACATCTATCTGCATAGCCTCACATTGTCTTTTATCAGGAGTGTATGTATTTCGAGAGTTATTGGAAAAAAACTATTTTTTCTTTTCATTTGTTTTGCTTTTTTCGGTGAGTTTTATGTGTCATGCGGAGACTTTTTTTCTTGCATATATACAATACCCGGCAAACATTTATCTGAAGGTTAGATTCTAATCACCAAAAATGAAGAATAATATTCAAGAAACCTTCAGTTTTTTGAATGAATTATGAATATATATATAAAAATCCTACAAATTCTTACCGGGGAGACGCAAAGGGATATGCATTCTCTATGTGTCAAAAAAAAAAATAAAAAAAACAACACTCAGAACTTGTTTGATCCTTCATATGGAGATCTTTTTTGTTCGTCCTTTTATTTTTTCTTCTTACATAGGGGTAATAATAACGGGTCATTGTCGCAACGAAAGTTTCATTTGCATAGTCGACTATCGTTTCGGAAAAGTTTTCCGATAAATCGGACGTAGCAAATATGTACAATAAATAATACATAATAGATCAAAATAAAGTAAAAATAATAGGTATATAACCAGCCTGTGTTTTTATAGTAAATAGGTAGCTACTTATTCTTACAAAAAATGTATAAAAAAGAAAAATAAAGGTATGTACAAAAATTGTGTTAAATTTTCTTAAAAAACATAACCATTTCTTTAATTATAGTATCATGTAACAATTAAGAAGTCCTAGGAAGCTATAAAAGCCAACCAAGAGGCAAATAAAATATGTTCCAGAGGCTCACCGATAAAATATTCAATCATAAATGAATAAGAAATAAAGAATTCACTTATGATGCAATTTAACCCTTTTACCTGGGCTCTTAGACACCGATTTGAATCATTTGAATGATTCATTTGTGATCTGAAAATCCTGCAATTAAATGAACGTATGTAAGGGTTCCACGTATTCCTTTAAATGATTAATCTCTGAACCTTTTCTGAGTCGCAAAAATGATTCCTCTACGATTAATCAAATTGAATGTATATACATAGAAATGCTTTACTTAATTGAATTTTATTGGAATTATTTGTATGATTTAGAAAAAAATCAGGCATTAATCATTTAAGTGAATATATGGAATCCTTATATACGTTCATTTAAATGTCGAATTTTCAGATCATAAATGAATCATTAAAATTATTCAAATCGGTGTCTAATAGTCCAGGTAAAAGGATTCAAATTGCATCATAAGTGAATTCTTTCTCGGCCGGTTTCTTCACTTTTATGAATTAATTATCGTTCATTTCTGAATTAAAATGTTTGCTGGGTATGTGTATCTGACTTAGCGTGTGTGTTCTTTTATTTCTATATATTAGTTCCCCGTTACCGAAAATTTTACGTTCAATGCCACAAGATCAGTCGGGGTTAGTTGACTCATTTTTGCTGGGGTAAGTTGACTCGATTTTCTCGTGTGATTAACAGCAAAAAAATATTTTTTGTAAGAAAAATATACAGAGGCACTATATGGACCAATCTCTAATGGACCGTGCGCCAAAACTCATTTATACTAATCGAGGAAATAGTATAGGTACCACCTGTTACTCATGACAATAGTGGATTTACTTACGAAACCCCGTGAATGAAAACATTTAGCCTGATTCAGTGCTTATGGGCTTTTTTGCATCTGATAGGTATTACAAAAACCTAGCAATCAATGTATTTTTGAGCAGCATTTTTTTTTTTTGCAAAATTTCAGTTTCGTACTCCAAACACTCAACATTATAACATAGTCAACTTACCCCATAACGTTGGTCATCTTATCCAGGTGCTGGGGCTAGTCGGCTTACGAGAAAAAACAAAATGAAAAAAAAACAGTACTTATGTATAATATTATTTTAATGGGTGTAATTTATTTAAAAAAATAAAAGGATGCTTTATTTATGGAAGTTAAAATTTTATGGATACCTTTTCTTTTTTTGTATATAAAATGAATAGTAAATTTTGAGTCTACAAGCCCCGGTCTCTCCTATTATATATAAAATGACTTTAATTGTTTTCTAAGAAAAATTGGTATAAATATTTAATAATATAAGCTTAAGAACAAAATATTAAATCGGCTTAAGCATAAAGAAAAAATAATTCAAAATACTGAAATAAATACTTAAACTAATTTGATCTTAAAAAAAAGTACGTCATTTTATTTCTTGGATAAATTTGAATTTATAAGAAAAAAAAAATTTTAAATCTGTTGAGCGAACAAAAATGTTTTTTCTTAAACTTTTTGAAAATTTTTTTTTTTTTTTTTAAATTCAAAAACCCCAATTCATAGGTATCAGCAAATACATATTACTATAATTTTTGAAAAAAAAAATTAATGAACAGTTTTCAGTATATAAGTTTTTTTTAATTTTTTCTTAAAATGCTTTTAAGAATTGGATATGCTTTACCTAGGGTAATTATTATTTTTATTATAAGACAGTTAGTTTCAATAAAATAAAAAAATCAAATTTCAAAGACTGACAAAAACAAATATAAGGCGATACAATTTGAAAAAAAGTAACGGACATCGCCCTTAAAAAAATGTGTCCCCACCATTTTGGAGTTTCAATTTTTTCGATATCTTTAATACCTTATCGATATCTCCTACTCTAAAGGAAAAAAAATTAAAATGCAGCGATCTTCAGCATCACGTTTTAAGACATTAAAACAAATTTTTGTTAACCATATGATCGGTCGTGCCTAAAAAGCTACACTGATTATTTTTTTGAAATTCAAAATTGTAAGAACCGTTTTCGAGAAAAATAGGCTTTAACGTAATGGTTATATGGCAGGTACCGTTATTTTTCGATAGTTTTTGAGTGACTAAATGTCACTGTTTTTGGTGTGTAATCATCTAGGCATGGCGGTATGGCGGTAAAAAAGCGTGGGCTTAACGTACACGTTCCATGTAGGACATTGCGGTTACACGTCTACACGGGGCCTTGCGGAAAATTACATTTCACACCCGGTTATCATTGTGAATTTACTACATCGTCTTTACATCTGAAACTTTGAGGCGAGTCGCAATAAATTCGCCTATGATGTCAATGAATTGAAATCTTGATTCTACCAACATTTCTTCACCTCTCACCCAAAAACTGCAAACGAAACTATACCTTCAACTGACAATTATTTTATTATGTTTTTCATATACGATGCAGTCGTAGATTGGAAAAGAATCGAACGGAGTTGCGGTCTATTCGGTCCCTTTTAGCCAGGAGGAGCAAAGTTTGATCGGTTTACACGATATAAGTGCGTTTATGAGCCACGGAATTGGGGAGGGTCACGCTTTGACAAGAGCAGACAGCATTGAGTTTTTTAAGCATATTCGAAGGACATGGGTGTGAATCCAAAAGCGAAAATGAAAAGCTGAGATAACTGTCGTAAACAAAACAATTTATTGGACCCTTCTTCAAAATATTTCTTAAGATGATAGTTAATCAGCGTTTTTATGATCTTTGAAACAATGGACGTAAGTACAGTGGATAGGTGGTTAGAGGGTGACGAAGATTAGCATTGTTTAGGGACAGGTTGGACAAATGTCCAAATTTTTATTAACTTTGGATCATTGTACTATTTTATGCCTTAATTTTTCTTCACGTAAGAGTTTGGTTTATTAAATATGACTATGTAGTTCTTTCTAGCTTTCTAGTTCTTTCTAGCTTGTTTATCCGATTTTCCTCAAATGTGTTGACTTTATAACTCGGACACTAACGAATTGGGATAATAGCGTCATACTTAATATTTATGACAAAATGGTGTCAGAACAATTAGACCAGGAGCCCACAGCAAATTTTGTGCGTGAAGATATAACCAAAAGTGGTTTATATGAGTATGAAGCCCTCAAATAACTAACGACAAATATGGAAGTCTGGCAGCATTTTTTTGCAGCTAAGATTAATAATAGTATGCCAAAGGTACATATTTTTCTAAAATGTGGATCATAAGTATAACCACTTGAAACTGGCATTAAATTAAAGGGCAGAATGCACTGAATACAAATAAATAGGTGCCAGACGTTTTAGATGCAGCTTTCCCCTTGCCAGACGTACTAATAGTACGCAAAAAATCATTTTTTAAACAATTGGTAAAATCAAAAGTCGTTATTACACCAAATGATATTCTGATTTCTCTACTTTGATTATGCGAAACAGCAATCTGTTTTGTACCGCTATACTTTGACAAAAAAAAAATGCATGACACAATAAACAACCTTGCTGATAAGAGAACTTAGTTGCAGTAGTAGTTTTGTTGACCGCAAAGTGAATATGTCTGACGAAGTAAATAAGAAATGTTTTCTCCATTCAAGTGATAGCCCAAAACAATGCGGAAAAATAATTTTGTTTACTGAAAAAACATTGCAGAAATGCTCTGAAGTTTTGAAAATTACGACAAATCGCAAGTTTAAGTTTTCTGATATAAAGCCTCCAGTTGAGGTTGATACCTTAACTGGGTACCATAGTGCGTGCTACCGGCTCTTTACTGCAATTTCCAAAAAATTGATAACATCTCCGATAGATACAAATCACGTGGAATGTAAGTTATATTCTTGTTTTTTGTAGTTTATATAATCCCATATTACTCATAAACGCGTATATGTTTGTTATATAGTGCCTTAAACTACCAAAAATAATAGATGCAGTCCAAGTGTTGCAATTAAAAATACTCGGACTATATCCAATATCACGGTGGATCCGAATAACAAATGTTTTTTTTGTAATTGTATTTCGAAATACTCATATGAAAAAAAAGAAAAGGTTATATGTGTCCGAAGATCTACTTTAGAACACATTGTGTGCGAAGCAATACTTCTTGGGAATGATGCAGTGTACCAAGTATTGATAAATAGTGTCGGAGACGATGAACTGAAGTATCATAAAATATGTCTTGCTAGATTTCTTCAGGAAGCTAATAATTTAGAAAATAGAGTTGTGAACATCAATTCGGGATGCAGACATTCACACAAATGCGCTCTTTCTACTATCTGCACCTTTGTTGAAGAACGCATTTTGAAATTAAAAGAAATGCATCCATTTGATGATATTGCTAATTTGTGCCAACAAAAATGGTGTGAAATTAATCCTTCAATCACCTATTCCAAACTATACTTAAAAAGGAAGCTGCTAACCATATACAAGGAAAGAATCGTCGTGATAAAAATTCAAAAACAATTAGTTATTTTGAATGCTGATATGAACGAATACGAAGAAAGTTTGCTAACCGATAAGTTGGCAAAACTAAATTTAAAATCCATGGTCAGGTAGCTTATATTATATATTATTATAATACACGTGGAAAAAGTACTTATTAATTCATTTGACAGGAATATTGCTTACTATTACCTACTCGTACCTATTATAAAATAAAAATCAATTTATTATATCTATAAAATAATTTAATTTTTAGGACTCTATTAGTACGTCTGGCAAGGGGAAAGCTGCATCTAAAACGTCTGGCACCTATTTATTTGTGATAAGGACAATTTTACAAATTTTTTGATGTATCACACATATGGTTATACCAATTGTTTAAAAAATGATTTTTTGCGTACTATTAGTACGTCTGGCAAGGGGAAAGCTGCATCTAAAACGTCTGGCACCTATTTATTTGTGATAAGGACAATTTTACAAATTTTTTGATGTATCACACATATGGTTATACCAATTGTTTAAAAAAATGATTTTTTGTGTACTATTAGCACGTCTGGCAAGGGGAAAGCTGCACCTAAAACGTCTGGCACCTATCTATTTGTATTCAGTGCATTCTGCCCTTTAATTTAATGCCAGTTTCAAGTGGTTATACTTATGATCCACATTTTAGAAAAATATGTACCTTTGGCATACTATTATTAATCTTAGCTGCAAAAAAATGCTGCCAGACTTCCATATTTGTCGTTAGTTATTTGAGGGCTTTATACTCATATAAACCACTTTTGGTTATATCTTCACGCACAAAATTTGCTGTGGGCTCTTAGACTAAATAGTTACACGAAATGTCAGCAAAATGTTCTGACAACTTCATGATTTTTCTGTCATGCTGTTCATACATTGACACCAGTGTTGCCAATTTAGCATTACTTTTATTTCAAATCCTGTCTGCATTTATTTTACCTGCAAAATAAAATATAAGCTATTTAAAAAAAAAATTCAACAAAATCTCAGAAATGCCATTTTTTATTTTATTTTTTCTCGTTACTTGAATTCATCTTCATTTCTTCATTGAATTCGTGGCATTTCATAAAAATAATCAAAGCTGATTTGAGCCTATTATATTCCAAAGCTTCCAAGACCTTACTTGCATTCTTATATCCACTCTTTTTACTACGTTGTTATTTATCATCATAATAATTCATTTGTTGTTGATGAAAGTCCAAACTTTTCTTAGGCGTGAGTTGGCACTTAATTCTTCTTCCGATATACCAATTATTTATTAAAATTGTTCCGAAGAAAAATTTTCCAATATAATTTTTTTGAACTTATTTCTTTTATTCTCTTAAATAATTTAATAAAATGTATTTACAATTATTTTCTTTTACAATTATTTCAGTACGTGTCTGTCTGTTTTTTTTTTATTTCTTATAAATATCACTTAAACACAGTATATTGTATATGTGTATCTATTAATAATTGTAATTCTTATAACTAAGTTTTAATTTTTTTATTCCAAATTTCCTAAATTTTCCTATAGATAACCAAACACAAATTGTTCCTTCTTTCTAAAAAAAAATTAAAATTTACATTTTTATTATTTTTAGGTGATTTTTTAAATTATTTGTGTAGTTCATTAAAAAATTATCTATTTTATTTTATTTACATTTTTAATTAATATTTTTTGAATAGTTTAAAAATTTATTTTCGTTGAACATAATTTTTGTTTATTTTTCATGTTTATATATTTGGTTTTATTTAACAAAACTTTGTTGAATTTTTGTTGATATAACAGTTTTGTTTATTTGTCTTTTTATGAATATTGAGTGTGATGAATGTCTTTTTTATTAATCTTGATTTATTTTCTAATAATTGTTGATATATGATATTTGAATTTGTTTATTATGTTTAGACATTAACCTCATTTATGTGTGTACTTTAATGGTTTGTTTTCGTTTACATAATTTTCTTAAAATATAATTCGCACATGAATGTGGAACTATGACCTAAGATGTTTAAGAAGTATTGTATTGTTAATGATATTAAGTTTACTTTATACATAATAATTGTTTTCTCGTGAACAAACAATTTTTTTATTATATTTTATTTGGGAATATTCAAATTTTGAAATCAAGAAAAGTCGGTTAAAGTATTATTTGCTCTATGATCTTACGACTTACGAGTATATAACAACGAAAAAAACTATAATGTAGTACAAATAAAACTAAGGTAACTTAAGATGTCATTAAGGGCACAAAGATAGAAGCATCTATATTTTGCCTGTTTGGTAACTAGACATTTTCACCAAGTTTACTAAAATTGGGTTTTTTTCATATGCGTTTTGACAGCAAAATGTGAAAATTTGTACAAATTCCTGCGATTGTTCACGTTACCAAACAAGCGCGATAATTTATAGATGCAAAGTTCTCGCTTTTTCGAAAATATACACCTCCACAAACTTTTATCATCATAATATGATAAAAAATTCACAAATTCACAAAAACTTCATATTAATTCTTATACAAAATTAAACCTGCTGTTGTGCTAACCTTAAGATTTAGTCATACTTTCAAATGTAATCTTAAGCTTGATATGACTTATGAAGATTATGCACGTACTCACGCAAAATAAAATCCGAACCTTATTTGGAGCCCAATACTAGATTGGTAAAGTAAAGTGTCAATAGTAAAGTGTCAACACTCCCTCAATTGAGTAATTGGATGTTGATAGCATCAAGTTTCTAAGATGGTCTATATCTTTCTCCCTCTCCCATTCCGAGTCGATGACAACTTCATTTTCAACTGTCACTATCGAATATCTCCTTAGATGTGCAGTTAAATTTATTGCATTTGCTACATTATTATCAATTATTATTTGGATTAAAATATTGATTCTAAATAAACTTCCTAAACTTATTATTAGTTTGCGCGAGAAAGATTTATAACACCTTCAATATATGTTCTGGTCACTTGATTGCTATGTCAGTTTAATGAATATGTCTTTTGTACATAAAATCAAGTTGATTTGCTACTTGCAAACATCTTACGGTTATAACACTTGAATACTAATGGTTAAGAGGAAATCAGCCTGCGTCTGATTCGATTGATGCCTGATTCAAAACTGAAATTTTCTACGTCTTCTTTATCGCGTTCGATAGGTGTCTTTTTCGTCTAGTGTGACATTTTCGCTGTGTGTTGTCTTGTATTTACCATATAACTATATACATATTTATCAAAGAACTGAACTCTATATACTTCACCGTAGCCTCAATTTTTTCATAGTTATTGAAGAGCATGAGACGTTTTTTTTGCAAAGTTCTCTTTCTCTCCACTTTACTTGTGCAGGAAGTAAACTATGATTAAATGTCAGGGTTAGCTTTACTACGGCGATATGGTGTATTTTACGTAAGTGTTACTACTACAGGGTGTGTCAGAGAAGCTTACTTATTTGAAAGGTCAATAAAAACAAAAGTACTTCAATTAATGTTTTAATTTTTTTTTATTTGAGAATATCCCAATTTTTTTTTCATGCAGTCTTGAAAATGAGATCGGATAAATGGCGACCCCCATTGCGCATACACAGATGAAGTCGATTTTTGAAATTCGTCTCCACTCTTTGCAGCATATCAATCGGTATGTTGGCAATGGCGTCGCGAATGTTATTCTTGAGGTGTGCTATGGTCCTATGGTTCTTGCACAACAGCCAATTTATAAGGATGAAGTTGAAGGTCTTCATGGAGAATTCGTCGAACAGTGGTGTCAGAAATTCCCATAGCAGCTGCGTGTTGCGAGCCGAACGCCGCCCGGGGAGAACGCACTACTGACTCCCTCACTCTTTCGATATTTTCCGGAGTTCTGATGGTCCGTTGAAGTCCTTTTCTGGGTTTAGCGACACTTCCACACTCCCGAAATGAGTTAACCCACGACAGAATCGAATTACGGTCAGGAACGACTCTGTGAAGAGGAATTTCAAAGCGAGCGCGGAAGGCACGTTGCGTAGCAACAAGTGAGCGACCGTTAGAAAAGAAGCTCTCGACTGCGAAGGCCCGCTGCTCTCTAGACCAGAGCATGATGGCAACTGACTGGAGGGAGAAACAAACTTGGGAACTTCCCCCTCCAGATGCGCCCCCTCTCGCAATCTAACCGCCCAAATCACCGCGCGGGAATTTTTTCAAATAAGTAAGTTTCTCTGGCGCACCCTGTATTTGGCCTTTTCTACATGAATGACAAGCTTAACTTAGCTAACTAATTTTCTCACTTGTCAAATTTGTGTTAAATTTGTTAAATTTGTGCAGTTGACTACATATGAAGTCAAGTCCGAATTTTGACCACTTGTGTCTGAAAGGAATTAATATTTTTAAATTAGGTGAGTGAAATTTTGAAGAGAGTTGTTGGTATGGATGTTAATACCAATACGTTTATGCAATTACATAACTTTAAGTTCAAATTAAATATTGAAAACTTCAAATTGAAAGCAAAACCTGCATCCAACTCTGCAACAATCAAATGATTCGCGAAATTATTTTCATTGCGTTTTAAAATTATTCACAACCAAGCATTATTGGGTTTCTTTTTTTAAATATTTCTCAAAAAAAAAAACATATTTCTGTGGGATAAAATGTACATACATATACATTAATTTCTTAAAAAAACCTAATATTTACATTTTCGATTTTTTTTTTATTGAATACCTACATAATATATTTTGCCTTACTACGTACATTAATGAATTTTCAATTATGCCTGTGTTGGTAGGTATGTGTGTCAAATATATATTTTTCGATTTTATAAATCTATTTATATTAACAAACTTATATAATATGTATGTATGAATGCCTCTTATGAGTTTAGCATATTTTTAATTTTATAATCTTCAATTTTTATTGTTTTTTTTTCTTATGGTAGTTATATATTGAGTACAAAAGAAATATCTCTAAAGAAAATCTATTCTGAATAAAAAGTCAATGTAAGAAAAGGTTTAATTTAAGACAAGTTAGGAAGAAAATAAAAAACAAAAAAAAAAATTAAAATAAAAAAATTAATTCCCAGATGCACCACCGCAACAACTTGGAGCGCTTCTTCAGCTCTTATTGTCCTTACTTGTCCTCAACAAATTACTTACACCGGAAACAGACTTCAGAAAAACTCGCAGATAACACAGCAATAGCACGGGCAATATCCCACATAGCCAACTGTGTCTGGTCCTTGAGTTTAATACTACCACAGATGTTGCGGCATTGTGCTGCATTGCAGCTGGATGCTCACCTGAAACACACAGAAAAGAAATTGAGGTTATACAAAAAAAAAAATGAGACAAAATACATAGAGATAGACGACCAACAAAATATGGAATGATATGATTTTTTTTTTGTTTTTCACAAATTGTTTGTCTGGAAATTGAGAGCAGTCGAGAGGATAATTCCATGAAGGTAATTAAAATGTAGATACATGTGTATATGTTTGTGTAAAGGTTCAGTAAATGTGGCTTCAGTAGGATGTGAATGAAAACAAAATGGAGATAGAAAAGGAAGGGATTTCTTTTGACGGCAAAAAATAAAACTGACATGTCACTTCTGTAAAAAATAATCCTCACGTCTCATGACAGGATAATGGAGCTGTCAATTAGGCTTGAAGTCAGCACTGTGCTTTGCAGTTTTTTTTTTAAAGAAGGAAAGTCGATATTGGAGTATTGGAAAATACTATGGTATGAAAGTAGCTACAGTGAAATCTCTCATTTACGGACAACTTGTGTATTTTATGAATACCTCTAATCTAAAAAATTATGCCTATTTAGGTCTGCCCAGTGCTTAGTTAAACCCTTAAATTGGTACAAAAGTACAAATTGCGGCAACATACATTTACTTTATTTAGATGTTTTTGAAGTTTGCGAATGCAGAATGCTCGAAAACCATGCATTTTTCGGCTCTGCTTTTTAAGCCAAGCTATTCTACGCTTACTGGTCAAGCAGTAGAAACGCCAACAAACAAATTGGTCATTTCCCCGAGAATTCCCTTATGTGACGCTTAATCGGGAGTCATATATAGAACACAATGATGCAAACGTACACCCACGCATAAAATTTCTGGTAAAATACATATATTTATGGATACATTTATAGGGCTCTTTGGTTCTGGAAAGTTGCACTGGCCAGAGACTCGTAGATATAGCCCTAAAAGCAATATCCTTGAAGAAGTGAAATTCTACAATATTCTCTTCTAACACGATTAAAAATTCACAAATTCACAATAGGCGTCAAAAATGCAGGTGTTATTCAAAAGAGCACGCTTGACCGATATCATAAAGTTATACTTAAAAGTAAAATTAAAAGTCCAGAAGCTCCAAAATAACTTGTATATGTTTCATTTTAAAGACAATGACAAAACAACATAGGGTGAGTCTTCCAAGGATACAACGCAATTGACAAAGCAAAAGCTCTTATTATCCCTAATAACTCTTCACATTATCCTTGGCAGACAAATAATATTTTAATAGTTTGTTATGTCCCGCCTAAGAGAGTTTTCATTGTACCTACCTCAATGACGATCTGCGAATCCAGCCAAAAGAAGTATCTGTCAATTTGCCTTTTTTGTAACTTTTTTTTTAATTGATTGCGTTCTAAGGTTCATGACAGATTGCGAAGAATATGGATAATTGTCAGTACAAAAATTGACTAAATCTAAATCTGGAAAATCTGCTTAAACGGGCAAAAACTACCAGAAAGATAAAACGTCTTCTTAAATGTGTCACTAATGGTAGTTGGTATAGTGTTGATTGTGGACAATCAGTTACTTGTCTTTGTTAAGTTTCATAATTCGTCTCGTTTTCGCAAAATTGAAACTTTATTTTAAAATTGCATAATTGGAAGTAACTTTGTCTACGACATTGATGACGTAGAATTTGGCTTTTATTACGGTTGTCAAAATATAAATTGAATGATAAACTACAGGACTTATAAATTGCTTGAAATTTTTGCAATAAATATTGTCTTTTTTATCCATTATTGTGAATATTGAACGAATTGCATACTGTGAATTATTTTTTAGTTAGATATTTCAGTTATACAGCTTTGAGTTTTTTTAAATTCATTTGAATTGAGCTAAAATTGTATGAATACAAATTATATTCACAATGGAAATACTGCGTTTGGAAAAAAATCGAAAACGAGATTTTAATCAAACTTGATATTACAATGCCCGATCCAAGAGAGATCCTCTAAGCTAAGCCAACTATAAAAGAATAAGTTTATTAAATATCGCTGTATTATGTGAACGCGCCTGAAACCATTCATCAGCAACCTGATTGCTCACTATCAGTAGAAAGTTCACATTCGATCAAATGTTCACACTACGGTAGATCCAATTGATACCAACCATTTGTTTATCGATTTTAAGGCCGCGTGCGAAAGCATTTATAGAGACGAGCTATACAGAGCCATGTCTGGTTTTGGTGTCCCCATACAAAGCTCGTCGGCCTGTAGGATGGCAATGGAGAACTTTCGCTGCTCCGTCAAGGTTGGTACTGACCTTACACAAGCTTTGGATGTCAAAAACGAATTATGACAATGTGATGTGCTATCCTGCGATTTCTCCAACTTAATACTTGACAAAAATTATAACTCCCAAGTTAAGTGTACGAGCACAATTTTTTTTTTTCAAGTCTGTGCAATTGTTAGCAAACCTTGACGCCATGAACATCATTCGCATAGCCCAGTGAGCTATCAATGGGTCTATTGCTAGACAGGTAGTTACTGTCTACTCGGATCCGCTATAACATCTGACAATGACATCTCCTTCGAAATAAAGCGAAGAATTTATTTATTTACACTATAAAGAGGCACTTGAGTCTTAAGGCCTTTCTCAAAAAATTTATAAGTCTCTAATCATCCCAGAATATCACGTTCCACAAGACATTGTTGAGACGCCGCGCCATTACATCTTCAAAAAGTCACTCTTTGGTGTCCTCTATGGGCAGTGGGAACTATTGGTCCATATTTCTTCAAAAACAAAACTATCAATTTATGGAAGAAAGCTTTTGGTGAGCGCATTATCTCGTGTCGTGTGAAGAAAAATAATATTCAGCAACATACTGCCCCAATTGCTGCAAAAAGTGGTCGAAAATTGGGCCTCGGCAGGAATTTATCCGAGCCAGCCACTGCGGCCACTTGCCCGAAATTATTTTTGAAACATAATGGCAAACCCTTATCTTTATAATAACGCTAAATTCTTGGCCATAAATGGCCATTAAATTATGAGTTTTATTTCTTCTTGAAAACCACACTTCCAAAAAAAAAAAACACCCGTTATTATTAAATGCATAAAACTTCTAGGTTTTACTTGGTCTTTAAGTTTTTATCAAAGTTATTTTTTTAAATAAAACTATCTCCTGATTCATAGTCAAGCTCAAGAAGATTTTTTAGTCCTAGTAGACCCCTTCTTGGTAAATGAAATAATTCCCTTCAATTTCGAAAGTGCAGTTAAAAATTTGTAAGGTCACTGATCTTATTCAATTTAGTTACAAAGAAATATGAAATGGTTACTTGAACACGTAGATTCTATTTACATAAACAATCACAATTTAACCAAAATTGAAATAGATGTGGGTTTTATTATTAATATTTGCAAAGAGAGAACGAAATAAAAAAAAACCAAAATCACCAGACCTTATACCCCTGCCGCCATAGCTAGTAAAAAAAAAAATAATTTAAAATTTGTTTTGCATGCAAATAGTCTGAGGGGTACGGTTAGGTTTTTTTTTGTAAATGAAAGAAAAATCAACAGAAGTTGTTTTTAAAGAAATAGTTTTCGAAATATTTAGTTTTAGTGTTATTTATCGTTTCTTGTGCAAAAGAGAAAAAAAGCAGTAAGTATTGAATTGTTATATCAATATCGTAAACATAATTAAATCTATCCCAATGGGCTTGAACTTCATCAAGTTATAAAGAACCAAAACATATTCCGAACACAATTTACGAGCTCTTAAATTGACTGTAATCATTGTCTATATCTAATTCAGAATTAAATATATAAAAATTAAAATGTCTTTTTCTATTTTTTTAAATTTATAAATGACTTAAATTATACATTTCAATAATCCTGTTCCCCCTGAATAGCTATTTATTGTTTAATTTTTGATTTTCAGAAAATGTGTACTCTTCGTTGACAAATGTTCAAAAATCTAAATACCTATGTCAAATCTTAGCCGATATTGCAGTCCATAGTTATGCGCTAGATAAGTGAAGTTAAGTTTATGAAAAGTTTTCACTTTTGAAAAATTTCCACCTCAGATCGGATTATTCTATGAGGTTTTTAAAATAGTAGCAATCTTTTATTTGAAACGTATGTATGTATTCTATAGAAATTGTGGAGCTATTCTCAGTTCCCAAGATGCAGACAATGAATTTGAAAGGCGGATCTGCAGGAATGTGTTTGTATTAAAAAAAAAAATCATATCTAAAAAAATCTATTAATTAGGTGAGTTGCAGCAGAGCATGCTATTTAACCTGATTTAAAAAATAGCAACAATTTTTTCTTTGAAATGTAATAGTTAGAGAATGAAATTAGGTGATCACTTTATCTATTAAATTTCATTACTTGCGATATAGGTACTCTAGGGCAAGTCTTGCATTTGGAAAAAAAATCGAACTTGAGATCTTAATCAATGTTGACATTACGATAATAGAGAACGCCAAAAAAGTGGGCCCGGCAATTCCGTCTTTCTGTCTGTCTGTAGAACGGTCTACAGCCAAAACGGCTGAACCGATTATGTTCAAACTTGGCGGTTAGGCATTTTAGGTTATTGTCTATCATCCTAATTATCTCGAAAATGGCTCTAACGATTTTAATAAAAATAGGCGTGTGTACTACTTTGGGTATAATATACATTTTGGCTAATAAAACATTGTATTGATTTCCGACTTTCTCATAAAAGGCTCAACGGATTTCGACAAAAATTTTCATACCGGAGCTCCTTCAAATTCTAAATATTAATGCATTTCAAAATTTTCGAAAAATAGTTTTCTTGGATTTTGGAAAAAAAACAATTTTTTTTTTGAAAATTCAATGTTTCGAAAACGGGTGGACAATTTTTTCTGAAATTTATTTTTTGGATTTATATTATTAAAAATTTAAAATGTTTATATCAAATTTAAGAGTTTTTATATATAAAAAATTAAGTGAAACACGAATTTTAAAAATACATTTAGCCATTTCTATTAAGAATCTTTTACATATAATGTGATCGAACATAGGAGCAAGTACGTGCGATCCAGTCGTGCATTTTATTTTGATAGGTGAGATAGGGGTAAGATGCAGTTCAATATTTAAAATTCTTTTTTAATGTGAAAATGTGAAATGTGAAATGTGAAATTAAACAATGTAATTCGCCTGAAGATTATGTGTTCGAAAGATAATATATCATGGAATTGAGGAAATTATTGTTGTATGTTCTAGGGTTGAATAATTTCTAACCAGGTGAATTTATATTTCACGATATTTCGATATTACTACATAATTCTCAGGAAATTTGAATTAAAAAAAATGTAATGTGTGGGAGCTACTTGTCTCACCTTGCCTTTAGACTAAGTGTCAGCTGTATCGATGTTTTTAAATATTATTATGATATTCTATTTCGTTTACCCATTTTAGAAATACTGATTTTTGTTTTTAATCCAAAAACTATGTTTTCGAAAATATTTGATATCACCCGTTACAGACAATGTCAAAAATAAAAAAAAACGTCTTATTGCAGGCATCGTTCATTATAAAAATGTAATCTTTAGCTAAGACAGTACACAGAATTTTTAAATAAAAATCGTTATTGTATTTATTTTCATGCATTAAAATTCAGATAATTAAATATCCAACTTGCACAAAGATCGGCTTAGCGACTTAGTCTATAGATTAACCTACATGTAAAGTTGGAATTGCGGAACCCAGTTTTTTTCGTTCGCTATTATCATAATGGCATATTTTATCAAAATCTCGAACTGGATTAGTATCCAATTGCAAAACTTGCTTTATAGCTTAAGTAAAATAATAGAAAGATCTATATTCTAAACAAAATATAATTTCAAGGAAAAATGCTCTGCATAGAATTTTTATGTATTTTTTCCGAGAACAATTTCAATTAAATTTTAACTACCATTTAATCAGAGTTCCGCATTTAATTTTATCAAAATAGTAATACCTTCAAGTTATCATCACCATTGGCTAAAAATCGGTTTTGATGATTTAGTATTTAGCTCCACAGACTATACAGACAAAATGCAACCTTAAATAATAAATACTTCCGAACGAAAAAGAAACATTCCGAATAGGATGTTCTGTGTTGGAAAAAAGATGAGAAAACTCTCTCAAAAGGAAGTTATTCTTTGGTCTTAATTAACCAGATAAATTTTTTTTTTTTTATACAAAGTCAAGAGAAGGGCAAGTATAATTTTCAAAGTGATATCCGGTGTTGCATGCTTGAATAATTCTGCTGGCAACAACTACTGCTAAAACTATGATGTAGTCAGTGCAGCCGGAATTGGACAAAAGTACAGTAAATTAACTGACAAATTAAATTTATTTTTGAAAACATTCCCCATAGAAGCAAAATACGAGTATAACTTACAGTTAAAGAAGTTCGAAGGATGGGCGCGGCGCGGCGTGACGCTGACGATGATGTTTATTTTCTTTTATCCAACCGTTGAGTTTTGGAAGGAAATAAAGTGCAAGTGTACATCAGCTATACGATGGTGCTTAACCTCATTTCTGTAGCGTGCTGTGATGTATAAGACGATTCCAAAGGAATTAAGAGATATGTTTTTTCTCTTCTTAGAGTGAAATGCTGCATTACATCTGTGTATATATATTATATAGTCAGGAAATAAAATATGTGAAATTGTCAAAGGATCCTTTAAATTTGCTGAATGTTTATGATGATAACGTGTATATTGTTTGGCAAGATTAATCGGCTTTAGTATGAATTTAGGCATGTCTAAAATGTGGGCTAAATAAAGAGTCCTCAGGCTTCTAGGAAAATTAAATAAAAATATCAGTATCACAGTAACAATTGAAACAAAAGGACCAATAATAGAGATCAATGAGAGAGACATGTTAACATAGGAAAACAGTATCAATCTCAATAAATTAATTTGGGGGTGGCCCTGGCGCGATAGTTGTTTGTTCGCCTGTCAACCTCGTGGTGCAGGTTCGATTCTTACCGTTGTCTATGTCTTCTTATATTCCATTCTAAGCCAATTCTAAAAATTGTCATAAAATAAGTTGCTGCTTTGCTCATTACATGCTGTTTAGGCATAACAATAACAACATGTGATTGAGTAAACTAGCATACCCATAAAATATGACAACGAAATAAATAAAATAATGCGAATTATAAGGGACATAAATAAATAAGACACGGTTATTCTCTCCGCATTAGTTCAGCCGCCATCCCTGGAGATAAATCTGAGACAACAACCAGCTCTTGTCTCAGAACATCGCGCCACACATCTTTCCTATCTTCTTTCTCTTCTTCCACCGGATGCCAGCGCTGTGTTAAGAAAAACATATAAAGGGTTATCATAATCCCTTGAGCGCGTGCAAAGTTATAAAAAAAAATCATTCCGAATTGGTCCTTATATTTCCGATCATGGAATCCGCATTATCTTATTCTCTCTGTGAAAGCAAGTAGTAAATAGATCACTACTTTTTCGTTGGGATTCTCTTAAGGTAAGTTATAAATACTCATTCCCCGTAGTTTATTTCTACTATTTCAATTACATTGGGAGCGCTAAAATACTAACAGATCTCAGCCAGAAGGCTGCTCTTTAAGTTGTATAGACATCACACATGTATCGAATAATTCGGCGTGGCAAGTGAGGAGCGATTTTGTGATATGGGACGAAGGTATCAAATTAAAATAAAAACAAGTCCTGTCTCAAGTTGTAAAAAAATATCAAGATTCCAAAATCTTCCGATTTAGGCACAGAAATTAATGTTTAAGATTTTAAAATATATGGTGGCTGGGGTGCCACCAGGAAGTGTTCTTGGTCCAATCATGTAACTTTTATTTAAAGAGTAAAATATATCGTATAGCTAATCTTCCTTAAAATTAAACAAAAATTTCTCGAAATAGAACGAAAATGGAGTCAATTGCTCGTACCCGCATAATTTTCTAAAATTGTAACCGTTTATTCGCTAAACTACATTCTACAGACTGAAACTGTCTTTTAAAAAGTTTTTACGATACTTTGAAAAAATATTTCCAAAATTCTTAATGCTTACAGGTATCCGTTTATTTTTATCTCCGATATATAAATAATTTATGGCAAGTTTTGGATTCGTAATAACAAATTAATTCGAAATTTTTACATTAGTTGAAAAAAGTGGGTCTCGAAATTCTGTCTGTCTGCCAGTCTACAACCTTAAGGAGTGGATGGATTTTCTTCAAACTTGGTACATATCGCTTTTTCGGTATAGAATGAATTTATTTTTAAACCAAAAAATATATATAAAATATAAAATAGCAGTTAGAAAGGTTACTTTTATTTTTCTCAAAAACGGTTCCAAGGACTCTTATACAACCATTTGTTAATTACTGAAGGGAAAGGGTATACTTTTGGAAAAAAATTGTTAATTGTTAGAAAATGGCTTATTTGATTTTTTTATTTTTTTTATGGAAAAGCTCCTAAATAGTTTAACCAATATCTAAAACGATTTTTTTAAATTTTAAAATTAAAAATAAATTTTTTTTGTTGAAATCTCAGTATTTTTTTCTGAAAACGACGATAAATTTCTTTGAAAATTCGTATTTAGTAGGTTTTTGATATTTTTTGAATTCAGATTAATTTTCCTTAAAAAATCCAATGGTGCCTACCCTACAAATGCTAAAAACATAATGTTGGTGTTCTTTAATTAGTTCAGTCAAATTTTGAACAAAATAACATTCTATTTTGCGTTTAAATTAACGGCCACTTAATAACATTTCTGGCGAGCGGGTACTACAATTATTATTGGTTTTAGATAGGATCTCCTAAGTATAAATAATAATTGTATATTATAATTTAAAAAGAAATATTTGTTTTGTTTGAGAAGGGGGGGGGGCAATAATTTTGGCTATGCCACTGCTCATAAGGCCTTTGAAGATTTTCAAACCTTCCCAAGGACACCGATTATTGTAAAGTTGCCTGGCACAATTTTTAATTGTATTAATTTAACTATATTCCTGTAAGACCTGAGGTCTTTTAAATGCAATCTGAATTGCACGGCACTAGAGCAATTGAAAGAAAATGGAACTTAACTAAACTTGACATTATAATGATAGAGAACATTAATGAAGTCTGCCCGCGATTCCGTCTGTCTGTCTGTACGTCGCTCTACAGCCTTTAAGGGTGAAGTGATTTCCTTCAAACTTGATACTGAAGTAGAGTTTTTTTTTCATCCATTTAAATCAGAGCCATCCTTCAATAAATGTTGACAGTTCATGGCTTGACAGGTAGGCAACAAACTATATTTTGACGTTTGTGTAATATTTTATTCCAAACGTCAAGCTAAAAAAATTAAATCACCTTTTCCGGAGCCAAATATAAGTTCAGAAAATTTCGAATATTCTGAGGTAAAATTTGAATTTCTTAGATGTTTTTTAATACATTTTATGTACCTACTCTTTTTCTATAAATATTTTATTTATTTTTATTATAAAATAAACTAATTTACAATTTGGGGTGGCCATGGCGCGATGGGTTTGTGTTCGCCTGTCAACCTCATGGTCACAGGTTGTCTATGTCCTCTTGTTTTTCCATTCAAAAACAATTCTAAAAATAAATGTCATACAATGAGTTTCTGGTTTACTCATCACATGATGTGTAGGCATATCACTAACAACATGTGATTGAGTAAAACTAGTATACCGATAAAATATGACACAGAATAAAAAAATTAATGCGAATTATAAGGGACATAGATAAATAAGACACGGAAATTTCTCCGCATTAGTTCAGCCGCCATCCCTGGAGATACAATCTGAGACAAACACCACCTACAGTATCAGAACATCGCGTCACACATCTTTCCTATCATTCTTTCCCTTCCTTAACCTCACGCCCGCGCTGTGTTGAAACACTTAAAGGGTAGTATAATCCCTTCAGCGCGTGTAGATTATATAAAAAAAAAATATTCTTCAAAGTGTTATTTCAACTTCACTCAAAACGGAACAATCAACTCAAGTGAAAAAAAATTGGGTTGAATATCGAGCTCTAGTCCAATTCGGTTTTTCGATGCTGCATAAAAACACAAAAGATATGTAGTTATATATTTAGAGTAATTGCATGCCTCTCAGTCATATATTTTTTAATTTAAGAAAGCATTATGTTAACTTTTTTTGGCGCGCGCACTCACTGGGTCATGTCTATGCTTAAAATCTTAAACACAGCACAAGTGATTAGGTAAGTGGGACAGGAGATGCCGATGCACATTGGTCCTGAATGTTTGAATATCGCAATTGAAGGGAAAAATTCGGTTGGGTAAAGCACTTCACATTCGTGTCGTGTGGCTAAAGAAGGAATCCCTATATTTGAGAGTACGTCCGAAGTTGGGCCTGGCCTGTTTTTATTATCGCTCATGAACCATATAGATCCAAGCAACGAAAACAATACACATCAGAGTTACATTAGCTTCCATCCCATTTTTTTTGGTATTTCTTAATTTTTTATTTTAAAGTTGTCTTTTTTCTTTACACTACTGAATGCGCCCGCGCAACCAAAAGCCATCTACCCGCCAGAGAAAGACCTCATTTCTAAGATCTTGAAAAGTGTTGCCGATGGAGAACAGGATCTCTTTTACAACCAAAATAACACGAAAGAAACCAAGACTAAGTATGAGACCAAGACCGAGACGAGACTGCACTTTAAAATTTTCACGAGAAAAAGATGAGAACAAGATCGAGACGACACTTGGTTAGGCGAGAATGAAATTTTTCAATTTTGAAGAGACTGACACTGAGACTGAGACGAGACTAACAAAAGTCTTGCCTGGTCTCGTCTCGTTGCCAGACCTAGGTTTGTCCCAGATCAACAGAGGACACTGGGCTCCCGGAAATTCCGCCAGAGGAAATTGCGCTAGAATTTTTTTTTTGGAAAAAATGCCAGAATTTTTTTCTGGCTCAAAATTTGAAAAAAAAGAGCAGATTTTGTTTGGAAAATAAGTCAGAAATATTGGAAATTATGCCAGATAGGTGTTGGAAAAGAGCCTGAAATCAAAATGCATGCTATGCCAGAAAATTTGTATATTCTGGAATAATTTCCAAATAAAGTTTTGGAAAAAGGGCCATAAAATATTTTTTAAGTTATTTTCAAACAAGTCGAAGGGAGAGGATTCCCAGTTTGGTCGGGCGAGGCCACACACATATTTTGAAATATTTATTCAAAACATAAAATAGATTTCGAATGTAAATATAAACAATACATTTTAAAAAGCTACTCGTAGAAAACAAATTGGTGTTGAGTGTTTTTTTTTTGCAATTAGGTACACGGTTTACAAAAGCCTCGGCGAATAAGAAGGGTCATGGTGGATTTGGGGCCAATATAGGATTTAGGGCTGGAACAAATTTGGGTATATGTCATTTTTTTTTTTTTTGGAATATCCTTTTATATGTCTTTCTTAACACAGCGTGAGCATACGGTGGAAGAAGAGAAAGGAGGATAGGAAAAATGTGTGGCGCGATGTTCTGAGACTAGAGCTGGTTGTTGTCTCAGATTTATCTCCAGGGATGGCGGCTGAACTAATGCGGAGAGAATTACCGTGTCTTATTTATTTATGTCCCTTATAATCGCATTATTTTATTTATTTCGATGTCATATTTTATGCGTATGCTAGTTTACTCAATCACATGTTGTTAGTGTTATGCCTAAACAGCATGTAATGAGCAAAGCAGCAACTTATTTTATGACAATTTTTAGAATTTGTTTATAATGGAATATAAGAAGACATAGACAACGGCAGGAATCGAACCTGCACCACGAGGTTGACAGGCGAGCACACAACTATCGCGCCACTGCCACCTTCATAAAAAGGGAATCTTCAAATCCAAAAAAAAGTCCATATACCCAAACTTGTACCCACCCCAAATCCTATATTTTGCCAAGGAAGGGAAGTTGCAGGAGGCAGCATGTCCTACATAACTCGTCAAGATTTTTGTACGCCGTTTTTTGCACCTAATTGCAAAACACAACTTCATACAAGCCTGTTTTTTTTTCTGACTTTTTTCGAATTTTTTTTCTGGCGTTTTTTCCTTTTTAAGAATTCTGGATGGCCAGAAATTTTGGAAAGATTATCAGAAGTCTTTGGCTTTTTGTCCTTGAAAAAAAGGCCTGAGTTTTGTATGAAGAATTTTTTGGCGTTTTTTTTCCAAAAAAAATTCTGAGAACATAGTGCCCTGTGAACCTTCCAAGAAGGGTTAGTGCTTTTGTTGTCCTGAATATTTTTAACTCGTTGCGACAATGCCAATGGTCTCCTAGACGAACCAACCTACACTGCGTATTATATCTTGGACTTTGTGTCCCAGTTTACAATTCAGCGTTCACTTGTCGGGATGGTAACTAGATTAAAATCAAAGTACGAGTAATTTATATTTGAAATTCAATGTTAATCTTAGGTAATTGTTTTATTACAAATATTTTCCATTTTTCAATATTTTGTCAAATACTACTGATTTTTCACAGAGAAATTTAATAAATTAGAAACATTAATTTAATTATATTTCTTTCGAAGTTTTCTCTTTTGAACGACTCACGTCAATCAACATTTCACGAGTTTCAATTCTTCAAAAAAATGCAAAGCTCCGTTTGAGGTATAAGATGTGCTGTATGGCATTGCATGTTTTCAATTGTTTTTGTTATTCAAAACCAAGGTCGAAATAAAAGCACCTAAAGGGAAATGTTGTTCAAGTGCAGCATTGTATGTTTGTCTCTCTCCCATGTCTTTGTTTCATTTTAATTAAAAATAAATGGAAAAAAATTGAAATTCCTTCAAAATGACCTAACCATGGTCCAACCAACTCCATCAACAGCAAAAACACAACAACAATCAGTATACATATCTCGTTCCAATTCTTATTACTTTCGTCCTTCTACCATGGTTTCAGGATTTTTTTTTCGAAATTATTTGCTCTACTACTATATGTGTTGTGTATCAATGTTTGCCCAACTTATTCATGGAAAGGCAGTTACACTCAGCTTGGCTCCCCAAGTAAATAGTTTTTCTATGAGTACATAAAATCAAAAAAAAAAAAAAATATAGAACTTAAAAAAAAACAAAGAGAAACACTAAAGGGTTTGTTGCATGTAGCACGTGAAAGCGAACGAGATGCTGGAATCGCTCCAGGACGGATATGGGAAAATAATTATTTTTTTGCTGGTTCGTTTTTCTCGTTCACACACATAATTCAGGAAATACCTAACATGCCAGCCGTCCGCCAGAGCCAGAGAAGCAGAGTTCGAATAGGACAACGATGTGATGAAGACTTGAACAACTATGGGGGGCTTACTGAGGATATACACATAATATCCCAAGATCGTTCGTTGTACCTCAAAAGTTGGAACATCTGAAGGCGAATCCATTTTGCTCAAGTGAAAGGAAAACTAAGTTGAAGCAGAAACATTAAACGTGTCGCATTGAGTCTATCAAGGATTCACTATAGAAGATAAAGTGTGTTGTCTTTTGTTGAAGCTGATAGTATACTTTTCGCATCCATCGGATCCTTGCTGATTTTGGATTGCTCCAGGCTTTTTTTTTATAAATTCAACATGTACATATAAAACAAAACTGTTTTGTATATTTTTTTTTGTAAAAATGTTAAATGCTGGAAAGGAGACTTTTTGTTGAGATGTGAATTTTCTTTACCTTATATTTTGGCCCAAAGGATAAATTTACAAAACAAACCGAGAGATGTGAGCCATGGGAGGCTATAACTTTATACGCTTTGTGCCTTTGAAATGTAAGAAAATAGTGTTAAGGACGATCAAAAGATTTGATAGTTTCATTGTAAGGGTTTTCTTTGATAAAGGCATACAGTTAAGTTTGTTCTTACGAGTACATAAAATAGATTTTAAAAACAAGTTCAAATATTCTGACGGTGTGTAGATTATGGCTATGATTAACAGGGTGTTTTTGACACTGATAGTTTTTGCCTTTAGGCTAAGATGATATGCATTTCTTAATTGATTTGTTTTAAATTATTACAAACTTGTTATTTCTTTAAAGGGGAATATTGTTTTTTAGTTCGCTTGTAGTTTTGTAGTTTCCACTGTTAACTGGATGTAATGATTTTTTTCATGTCCTGTTGTATAAATTAAGACTCCACCATCCCCCCACCTCTTTGTAGCTATATGTCATACATTTTCAAATTCTATGTATAATTAATTTATTGGAATGTATTGCAAATTAAAGAATAATGTGATGTGTGAAATTTTACAATAAATTTGTGAAGTTCAAATTTAGTACGGTGAACGGGGTAAGAAGTAACAACCAAAAAAAAAAACAGTTTCTCTTGAATTAAAAATTACGTGAAAGCGATCCAAACATATTGTCGTATATAATTAATTTGTAGATTGGACGTCGACGAGGGAATTTCTACGGTTGGTGTCAAAAACAAACATATGTCTCACAGAAAAGCTAAAATATCTTGAGTCAATTTTGATGATTTTTCAGGAGAGCAAAAAAACATTTCAAAAAATTTTTCAAATGTAGAGGTACTTGCCATGCATTTTTTTTTACCATCTTAATTTTCTCGAAAACGGATCGATTTTGATGAAAAAAACTGTGTGAACTAATTTGGGTATAGCCTTTATTTTGGTATAAATTCTTTTTTTTACATATTTTGTTATTAACGGTACATTTCAATTTGATTGATTTTCGACTTTCTCATAAATAACTTGACGGATTTGGATCAACATTTTAATGTAATGTGTCATTTCGAATTCTAAGCAATAGCTACTGAATAAATTCCGAAAAATATTTTTTTTGAAAAAAAAACATTTTTTTTTTATTTTTGAAAGCTCAAAATTTTATTCAGAAACAAAAATTAAGGGCATTTTGTATTATAACAAATTTAGTAAAACACAACTTCAAAAATATATTTAGCCGTTTCTACTACACACGGTTCTGTGTATGCGATGTGATCGAACATAAGAGCAATCGTTATTCGTTTTGCATTTTATTTTTTGCAGCACGTATTTTAATGGGTACATCGTATGCAATATTTACGTCATTTGTTGTTACTTTCTTAACTACTCTTCATTCGTGTTCAAGATTTTAAAATCCTCCAAACTACCTTCATATACGTTAAAAAATATTTTATGTTCTTGTTATTACGGGAATTTTTTTTAGGTTTGCAAACGGTAAAATATCCTATGACTACTTAGGGTGAGAAAAATTTCAATTTTAAGTTCAAAAAATCATTTTATGTTGACATAAGATGATTTGCCTTTTCACACTTTTATGGACTTTTCTATAGTATCTTATCTTATGTCGACTTAAGGATGACTTTTGTTTCTGCTTGCATGGGCAAAAATATCTTAAGTCAACTTAGTAAATGATTTACGAATAAAACAAATCTTAAGCCATTATAATCTTAAGTCTAGTTTAGGTTTTAAATTTATGCGTAGCACACAATCTTATATGTATTTAAGATGTCTTACTTCGTGCATATAGATGTGTCTTTTGAACATAAGATGAAATTGTTTTTGTCTATATAAAGGCAAAGGAGTGATATAAAACGATGCCGGTAAGACACTACTGTAATCCCTTAGACTTAAGATGCTTTACCTTCTCAGCAGAGAGGTAGTTGTAATTTTTTTTTTTTTAGTACTTTTGTGTTCGCTCTTTAAGCGGCCCATACACATAACACTGATGTATGACACTTGTGTGAGTGTTTTTGAATGTGGAGCGTGTGTGGGCTTGTGTATTCACAGTTTTCTGGTGTCGAACAAGGTGTCGACAAAATCAAAACATTTTGATTTTTCATGTCTGTGCCTCTGTCTGTGTTGGAGTGTGTGTAATACATTCGAGGAAAATTTCAGTTGCATTCTGATAGTGTTCGAGTAATAACGTTAATAGGGATATCCGTAGCTGTGAGTTTTGGATATATATATTGAGCTCTATATGGTTTTATCTTAATCTTGTCTCGTTCATCGTAAGTGAACAACTAATGTGTGCGGATTGGTGTTGCGTGTGTGGCTGAATGGATTTCTTGTGCCATGACACCGGTATAGACACAAGAGTAATGTGGATGGGCTGCTTTATGCGGAAGGAGTACAGGGCTGAGTGTCTTGTTTGTGTTTTGGCTACATTGTTTGTATATTTGATATTATATGTGAATTTCCGCTTTTTTTTACAAAATTTTGGTCTTTGTGTTAAAACTTGTGCCTCATGGGTTTTAAAAGTAACATTTTCCCAGGAAAGTTGTAACATAATAAAACCTAACCCTTTAATTTTGTTTAACTGTTCGCCATCAGCAACAGTGGATTACTTGGTGGTATATTTGTGCTTCCTTTGACATCTCCTCACTGTTCACCTGGGTCATCAGGACTCCATAATACATTTACTCAGACAAAGTATAGGCCTTCTGACTGATACACACAGCATGGACTTGCAGAACAAAAAACCAAACCCTAAAAATTAAGGCGAACTCAAATGAAACCATCTTTTAGATACAAATGTAAGGTTAGGTTAGTTTGAAGTGGCTGTCAGCGAACTGAGCTTAGATAGGGTTCGTCTCGTGTGATACCACATGAATCCTGAGATAATATCTCCACTCGTTGAACCATTTGGAGTTCATAATGAAGCGTAAGAGGCTGTAGATGTCTATTTTGTTAAAATCGCTGAGATCGTCGAAGAAAAATTCTCCAAGATAGACCTTACGTCTCTGAAATTGATCAGGAAATGTGTACACAGATGATGAGGGATAGATTCCACCTCTCTTTTTCGTCCATGTAGCTTTTGCAAAAATTATTTGACCATCGTTCCGTGCTTGTCTATAAGACAGTGTCCAGTTATTACACCAATTACAGGACTGAAGAGCAATCTGCTAAAGGATATCAAACACTTGAAGCATTTCAGGTCAAGTTTTGTCCAGAACCTGTTTTGTCATCAGACAGTTTTTGTATCGGATATGTTCGGCCATTATTGCGCAGTGGGCATTATGGCACACCTCGAAATTGTCATACTTCCAAAACTCTAATTAAAATAAAAACAATGCAAAAACTTCAGTCTCTGTCGAACACGTGTCCATTAAAGATCCTTGTTCTATGCGAAGAGTTTCGCTGAATAAAAAACGAATTATAAACAAAATGTACAGGTTGGTTGTGCTTTTTACTTTGTGTTAGGATTCGTGTTTCTCGGTTATACATTGCTGCTGTTCGGTGTTTAGAAACGGGAAATTTTTGAAACGAAAAGGGAACTTCGTTTTATTATTGTTTTGTGATGAAGTGATTTCTGTTTAATATGGCGCAGACACTGCGAGGGCATAATGGCATGCATACGCCATATTGTCTTTATGAAGTTTTCATGCAAATTATAGATTCATAACTACCTAATGTCTTTTCGTCTCTTACCGTTTTTTTTCCTTTTCTTGTTATGTGATACATTTCCGATGAAGAACATTTTGACATCGACCTAGCCGACGCGTCGGGTCGGATGGACACCAACGTTGCCGAAGTGGCACGATCGTGCATTTTTTAATTTAAATGGCACTATGACCCTCAAACGGTACAAATGGCACTCTAGGAATTGACGAGCAAATGTTTTCAAATATGTGCAAGTTCATGATCAGACTTTTAGTTTATCACATGGCAGTGCATCACCTAAAAGGGTTTTTTAGCGCTTAAATAATATTAAAACCCATAGTCAAAATCGAGTTACTTATACAGGAATTAAATCACTTTTGTCGTTTAATGGTATATAGGCTGAAACTTGACAGCTCTTCATACCACCTAAAGTCTTATATTGTTAATATAGTTTAGGCGCAAATCGAGTTTAAAGCTAAAAATATGTCTATTTTTAAAAATTGGTCTTTCTTTTAATGCGGTAGGGTAGACCGCGGCTAGAAGTAACAGGAAATTGAAAAAATGTTCGTTTACTTCAAAGCTAACGTTAATTATACTTTATCTGTGAATAGGACATCATAAAAATCCTAGGGTAGTCCCCAAAATTGATAAAAACAGACTTCGTTCATATTTTCAAACACATTTTTGGGAATCAAGACGATGAAAATGGTGTTCTATATTTATATTTCGTTTTGTTTAATTTTTTTCTTTATTTTTTATAAAAAGAGGTCGCTCATGTGTTTTCCTGGGTTGGTCATTAGTGAAATTCGTATGCATATGTATATCTAATACTGGTTTTGGAATATTTAATTTCATTCCTAATTTTTATGTGACTAAATTCAGTTTTTTTCAAAAAAAAAATGAAAATTAGTTAAATAATTAAATTTGAGAATTAATATAATAATTTTTAAATTTTAATATTAATTTCATACATTTTTTGTTGTTAATTTTGCTTATAAATTGATAGCTTCTGTCTATGTTACAACTTTCTCCGCATATGGGGTAAGTCGTAACAACATGTTTTTTTTGTCTAAAAGCTGTTTATATTCTTACAAATTCTGATCACTATTGTCTGTCTTTTTTGTTGGATTTCGTAACTGAAATATTGCTCTCTAAACAGAAAAACGTTTGGCTAACTCATTTCCAAAATCTAAGGAACATCATCACCTTTAGTAAAGTGTTAATTTTAGCCTAGCTCTCCCCTACACCGATTGAAAAGTGGCACTCCCACTCTAATATTAATTATTATTATATCATTAAAACTAATTATTATTTTTTTATTATTCCTTAAGTTTTCAGGTGCAAAAATATTTTTTTGTTGGTGGCATCCAGTGGCCTAAAATGGCACTTTCTGTTGTCAGCATTGACACTTAAAAATTTTTTTTCCGGCAACGCTGATGGACACGTAGATTTCGAGTAGAACGAGAACATTTGTGCTGGATGTATTGAAGATTACACTAGATTACAGTACAACCAAAAAGGACTTGTGGTCGCACTGTGTCCTTTGTGGATAGTGGTCCTAAAATTCCTGTATTGCATTTAAGAACACTTGCGATGGATGTTCAAATCAAAGATTAAAGCTCCCCGCCATATTACACTCAGGGTTGCACCATATTGCCCATAGCTAGGGCAGTATGGTGTATGGTATATTTTGAACTCCTTTTAAACTAATTAATTTTTTTGTTAAAGGCCTTGAATTATTATTTTTATTTAATTTATTTTGTTACTTATTTCTCTAATTTAATACAAACAAAATTGATTTATAGAATGTTGTTTGTAGTAAAGTTATTTTAGATTGACGTTGGGTGCGCCATAATCCCCGAACTTAACTTCTTAGATTTTTTGTATCTAAGTCATCTTGTTTCAGCAGAACTTACATGTATCGATGGCTATACTAATATTTGACTTGTCAGGTTATGAAGGTAGTGTCGTTTTTCTTTTGACAAGTTCATCACCTTTACATTTTCCTGGAATATCCATGTGCCCATGGTACCTAACATTTTTGATTTAAAAAGTCCAAAAACTTGTGAACACCCCAAATCCTATATTGTTCCAAGGCCCTTTCGCCTTGCGCGCCGAAATTTTTGTACGCCGTGTACCTATTTGCAAAAAACACTTCTCACATGCCCGAATTTTTCTTCTAACTTTTTAAAATTTATTGTTTAACTTTTGAAATCTATTTTATGTTTTGAATAACAATTTCACAATATGCCATGTGACCCCGACTGGACGCGAAACCCTTCTCCTTAGTCTTGTTTGAAAATACCTTATAGCATTTTATGGCCTTTCCTCCAAAACGTTATTTGGGAATTAGGTCAGAATATACACATTTTCTAGCTTAATCTTTCCAAAAAAAAATTGTGGCGTAATTTCCGGGATCCCCACCAGATGCATATGCATTGGCCGTGCCTACCAGTGGCATTAGTTATATTATAAGGGAACCCGAAAGGGAAAGCCAGACAATAAGGAAAACCAGTTAGCAGAATAAACCGTTCAAAAAGATCAAGAGGAACATAGGAGTAAACACCATAGGAAATCCAACTAGCAACACCTCAGTTGGAAAGCAAAAAGCACATCACAGCTTGGAATTGGAAGAGCAAAGGCAAATTATTACAAAAGAAGGCAGTCGCTGGTATCAAGTTTTAAGAAAAGTTTTCTGTGTGAAGCAATTTAATGAAGTATAGTAAAACAACGTAGATCAGTCGCATTCAGTTGTTGCTCCAAAACTTATAATCAACAACTATTTAATATTTTAACTTATTAATTTTGAATAATAATCCATATCATACAAAAAATTCTGAAATTCCTTTGTTTTCATTAAAACGCACTTTATTTTAATAAGACCAGACCATTTTACGGCTCGGTAAATTGAAGAGGCTTTTAAAATACACGCACAATATTATTTTTCACATCAAGGCACACCGTTAAAAATTGTTTACATTCGCGGTTCGCATATAATATTCCGGTTTAATGGTCTGGCATATATAAAAGCAAAAAGATAAATTTATCAAATTATTTCATTATCACTCCGATTAGTATACTTACCGGGCCTACGCATAAAGGTACCACTTCCTCATAAAAAAAAAAAAACCTCTTTACAAGATCATTCTTCAGAATTTACCTTTCTAAGGCATAATCACCACCATTTACCCGGGAAATGCTTAAGAGAATTGCCACACCGCGCGCCGGCAGTGATGGTTGCTTCGGTGTCCTGGCGCACAATGGCGGCACAGTATAATGACCAATTTGTGAACTCATTATCCCCAACGTATCCAACTACAGAGTGCGAACGATTGAGGCAGACACAAGGTATCCATTGCCTATCCCATACCTCCGAACCCGAACAATTACTTATCCTAATGCATTTCCAACACTCATTCAGAGTGCGGAACGCAAAATCACTCTGAATCGTGCTTCCCTCATTCCCAAGGAAGGAAGACAGCGGCTTATGGCAGCCATATTCCACTATAAAACAAATGGAAGGACTAATAGCATTGTTATTTGCGCCCATTAACCTGTAGATATATATGAGTTTCCTGCAATGGACTCATCATACTTTTCCCCCCACATAGTGGCAGTTGGAAAACAATAGAGGCGCGGCGGCGCTAGTATTCATTCAACTATACAAATACAATACTCGTACTTGAGAGGCGAGATCTGAGACCTGGCGGGGCCTAACATGAGATGAAATTGTTTTATCGAATTTAGGGACCATGGCTTAAGGATGTCCTTACCCAAGGAGAACCAATTTAACCTTCACATGTCAAAGATTCCTGCAGAGCATAAATCCACGGAGTAATAATCAAGATCATAACCTCTTAAACCTTAAGACGAAACAAATGTTCGTTCGTTGTTCGTTCGCTGGGCGATGAAACTTTTATGGCTATAATAGAGGAAGATGGGGTATATAGTGTTGTTCATAAAACCCAAGGATATTTCAAGGATATAGCATGTTCTGGGTCACTTTGAAGGGACTAGGACTAGCTGATGTATATAGTATAGTGTGGTCTTATTCTGTTCTTCCTCGGTCTTTGGTCTCTTATGGTCGTTAATTTTCCATCACCAAAACCCAAGGTAAATAGTGATTTATCGATGAAATTAAATTTTCGTTCCGTTAATGTCTGAAAGTTCTTCCTGCCATGCCATATTGCGCCATGGTCTCCGGTCGCCAGTCGCCGTTGTTCATTGATGGCAATGCAATGGCAGGGATACCACAAGGATGTGGAGTAATTTTGAGAATTTTAAGGATAGGAATTAATAAAATTCCTTCAGTGTGTGTGGGGTGTGTTTGGGATATTTTTATTGACCACAAATTTTCCTCTCTGAATATAAATGCAACACAAGCAAGTATATGACTTGTGTATAAGTATACATTACACATACATATGCTCTTTAGAAAACTTACCAATTATAACGTGAACGTAAACGCTAGTCGATTTTGCTATCGTTGGTACACATGTGTAATTTCCCGTATCACTGGGCATGGCTCTTCGAATTTTTAACCTGAAAAATAAATGAGAAGTTGTTATGGTTTTTGACGTCTTCGACTTCGTCTTTAAGCAATAATAAAGTTTTTTGATCTAATTAATAGTTGAGCAGTTCAATTGGGAGGCTATAAAAAATTATTTACGATGTGGCTCAGGATAATATCTTGATATAGAGAAGTGTTTTCGTGCGAACAAAATACACTGTGTGTGATTTTTGCGTAGTTTATTCGCATACGAAATATTATGACTGATTTTATTACTTTATATTTTTTTTTTATGGGAAAATCCATATTAAGTTGGAAGAGCTATTGAAAATCTTAAAGTGTTTTCGCTGAAACTTCTCGAAATAAAATTGAACTACTTGCGTTAAAAAAAAACTCATTTGTGTTCTTTTGTTCGTTCGGCGTGTTTTTGATGTTTGTGGACTTTTTCCGACGTAGCTATTGGTCAAAATTTGTGATTCTCACGGTCAAGCGAACAACAGGGACCATCAGCTACTTCTTGTGACATCTGTACTGAAGCGAGACGCTCATTCAAATGCATAACTATTGTCGCATATGGACAGGATGGCGACGAAATGCACACAGCATGAAGATTACGGACCGGAAGTTATTGGTCTTATAACATTTATTCGGAGTTTTTCAGGTCTGTGCATCATTCGGCAGTCTGACAGCTAATTTCTAGAATATAAATGTCAAACTACAATGACATTTGACGCCATTTCAAAAAGATTATGGCGGATTCATAATTATGATTAGTCCTTTTGGATTTTAATAGATCGATTTGGACAAGTAATCCATAAAGATTCCTTATTTCATGGTCCTTTAGCAAAATACTCCAAGTATAGAAATTAGGAATTAAGTACTTCGTTCGTCCAAAACAAAACGACTAAAAGTCGATGAAATTTTTGAAAATCATGAACATGTTCAAAGAAAGTCTATTTTTTTATAAACTCATATGAATTGAACCAACCTCGATGTTAATCCTTCTGTCCAATCGTTATCCACACTTAGTCGATTGATGCTGTCAATTTCATTTTGGTTTGTTGCCAAATCAATTATTTCATTACCTGTATTGAAGCAGAAGAAGAAAAGAATTATACATACAAATTAAATAGCTTTCTCATTCTTAGGTAAAACAAAAACAAAAAACAAAATTGAAAAAAATAGTACTTACCCTTATACCAAAGGATATTCCCCAGTTCATGTGGTCCCTGAAGGATTTTACATGCAAGATTAATATCACTTCCTGTTTTGACATATAAATCTGTTGGGCCTGTGATCGTCGCCTTAAGTTCTGCAAAGAAGATTAAAACAAATTGAGAGCTATTAATATCTGTCAGTAAATAATAGACAAAAGGGTTTAAATACTCAAACTGTGATAAACTTCCCACTAAAATTAACAAATAACAAGAAAATAGAAATATCTTTACACTGCGGCTCCATAAGCCAAACCGGTAGCGGGAAATAGTGCCAATTCATTTCGTAATTAAGTTCCACTATCACTGAACCAAACTTGGTAGTGATATTGATAAAAATGTAGGGAGAATTGGTGGTCAATATACGGTCAACAAAAACTATGTGTTAATTTGACGACTAAATTGTTAATTTTCTAGAATTTTTAGTTAAGTTGTTAAATCCACATAATTTCGTCAAATTGAATTAGAAGAAATCTTAAAATTTAATGATAAATGATTCTTCAAATTAAATAAATGTATTTTTCATTTTAAGAAGATATTCTTCAATTTGACTATATTTGGTCTTAATTTTCAGATTAAATTTTCTTGGAATTGAAAAAAAAACTTCACATTTTCACACCAATATTTTTTAATAGATAAAATATTCTTCAATATGACTACTTTTAGCCTTCAAGTTGATGAATCTTCTTCATTTTCACATCAAATTTTCTTCAAATTGAAATAAATTCTTCATACTTACACACCCAAATTTTTAAATTGAAAAAGTTTTCTTTGAAGTTTTAATCACAAGGGATTCTTATTTCTATATTCTGTTGTAGATTTAGATTCTGCAACTTCAGGAAGTCGGGAGTTCTTTGAGGCAGACCGATAGACTGGGAGCAAATGTAGCTTGTTGGTATTCTATAATTGAATATTGAAGTCTTTCAAAAAAAAAAAATCAAAATATTTAAACAAACTTGTAGGTAAAGTCAATTAAGAATACAAGCAACACGTTTATAAGAAAAAAAAATCACTTAAAATATGTAAATACTAGAAAAAGCACAGTATCACATGTAATACTCACTAAAACTATTCTTGTTCAACAAATGAATCTGTTGAATGAACAAACTTGTGATCGATTTTTATTTAATTAAATGTTTTTAATTAAATAATATTCTCTAATTTGTAACATTAGTTTAATAAATAACTCAAAGCACTAACTTCCAATTCTAATTCTCGTTTTCAATTTACATAATTAAGATAAGAGAAATTATTAAAACAAAAGTCACGAAAAATGCACACTATTTAAATAAAAGCACACGATTTGACGTTATTTTTCTAATTTTAAAACGTCATTCAAATTAATTAAACTATTCATCTTTGTTCCTGTTTTTTTTTTTTTTAAGAATGTTGCTTATGACATGAATGACTTACCTTTATGCAGTGTGTTATTTAATAACTTATATTGGTCTCTATAAGTTAACGTAGGGTCTTTTTCACTATATAATTCACTTTCAAACTTTAAATTATTGTTTACAATTTGAACACTTTACGGATAATGAAAAATAATTATTTTTCACTAATTCTTCAATTTGAAGAAAAATTGGTAAGCTGATGAAAAGGTTTTCCTTTGAAGAATTGAGCAAAAAAAATGTCAATATGATAAAATAAGCTCCCAGCGCCTCCGATTAAGAGTGATCAAAACGATTGGCCAAAAAGCGACAAAGAGAAAGCAAACGTTTTGCCGGATAACCTGGAGAACACATTTAAACCTTTTGATGGGCAAGTACTCAACGAAAATTTAAATATAAGTTCTAACTCAAGCGAAAATTACATAATAAGAAATATTACCCTTGCCGAATTAAGTAGAGAAATAAGAAAGCTTAAGTATAAGAAAGCTCCGGGATATGACCTAATTACGGCCGAAGTTCTCAAAATGCTTCCTCGCAAAGGGTTAATTAATCTTTTTTTTTTTTTTTGTAAATTCATTTTTATTTAATATTAACTTATAACTATCTTAAAGCTAGACAAAAATGTTTAAAACTAGCCTAATTATCAATAACTTACAACTAATTTACTGGCCCTTTACGGGCGCTCTAAACTAAACAATAACTCTTAGAACTAATGTCTTTCGACCAAAAAACTATTTTAATTAAATTTAATTATTTTATTTTTTTAACCAAGGAAACTTATTAACAAGAAAACTTGGTATCTTATCATTTCTCTTTTACTTAAAAACTAAACCTAAATATAGATTAAAAATAATTAAAATTAATCTTCTTTATATAATAAATGCCACTCTAAGGCTAAAGTACGTTCCGAGCTAATGGAAGGTTGCGGAAGTTATAATGATTCTCAAACCAGGAAAACCATCACATGATAAGAAATCTTATAGACGTGGTTTCGCTTCTGGCCGTAATATCTAAGGTCTTTGAAAGAATATTACTTCTGCGCCTGCAGCCAATAATAGAAGAAAAGCGCCTAATACCTGAACATCAGTTCGGATTTAGAAGCAAGCATTCGACAATTGACCAAGTGCATAGGAACACTGACGTCATTGAGAAAACTCTTGAAGAAAAGAAAATTTGTTCGGCGGTCTTCCTAGACGTGTCGCAAGCTTTTGATAAGGTGTGGCACGAAGGCCTAAATTTTAAATTAAGACAAATTCTGCCTGAAGCACCTTATACGCTTCTAAAAGCATATCTAGATTACTCGGATCTCAAAGAAATAGTGGGTGGGGTAGCACAGGGAAGTGTTTTAGGTCCAATATTGTACCTATTACTTACACGTGATATACCTCAAACAGAAGACCCTATCGTAGCCACGTTTGCTGACGACACTGCAATACTAGCAGTGGGCCAAAGGATAAATTATTCTACGACAAAGTTACAAAAAGCTCTTATTAATGTCAATGATTGGAAAAAAACATGGCGGATATCGCTCAACGAAGTAAAATCAGTCCATGTAGATTTTACGTATAAGAAAATTAATAGATTACCGGTATTTGTTAATACGGTTCAAGTTCCGTTTGGTAACGAAGCAAAATATCTCGGAATGACTCTAGACGCGAAATTAAAATGGAAACCGCATGTTAAAAAGAAATGCGAAGAGTTAAATAATAAACTCAGAGATATGTACTGGTTGCTCGGGAAACACTCTAAGCTCAGTATCGAAAACAAGCTAATTTTGTACAGGCAGGTGCTTAAGCCTGTCAGATCACCAGTGGACCTATTGCTACAAAAGCCATACTGCCGGTCATTAAGGAGCTTTCGTTCTTCAAGATATTTCTTAAGCTGATAGTTAATCAGCGTGTCCATGACCTTGGAAAGAAGGGACGTAAGTGCAATTGGACGGTAACTAGAGGGTGAGGAAGATTTACCTATTTTACGAACAGGCTAGGCAAATGCTGTTTTCCATCCACTCGGAAAGAGACCTGTAGAATAGGACAGATGGAAAAGCTTACGCAGTGGTTTTGCAGCGTTGAAGCACACCTCTTGAGAACGATGGGAGGGATACTATCGTTTACTTTCTCAAGTACTGGAGGAGTCATAACATTTTCTGGCAGCATCGAATTAATAGCGAACTGCGCTGCAAGCAAATTGGCTTTTTCACGAGAGCTGACAAAAGGGCTGTCATTAAAGACTAGCGTTGGAACCGAAGACGAAGTTGAATTTCGAATGTTTTTTACAAATGACCAAAAATTCTTACTACCCTTGGGACATTGTAGTATTTTTTGCCTTAATTGTTGGTCATGCAAAAATTTGGTTCTACGAATGTGAACGTTGCAAGTCTTTCTAGCTTGTTGAAACTTTTTCCGGTTTCCCTTAGTAAAGTTAGCTTTATAATTGCGGAAACTTACTTCCCTAACCCTAATAACCTCTTTAAAGCTCGAATCAAACCATGCATTTTCTTTCGGTCTTGTAGATTTAACCCTATTCGTGATGAAATTTCTCATTCCGAGAAGAATTAGATTTGTTATCATATCTGCGCTGGAGTCTAGGTCACTACTATTGCTTATTAACGTACCCATTTAACCAAAAGTGAGCTTTATCGCTGAACAAAATTTTCTTGTGTAAGTCAGGATGGGTGGCCATCTCGTGTGGACATTATTTTGGTTACTCACTTTTCCATGATTTGCAAACGTTGTTCAGAAGTAAGTCTATTCATTATAAAATGGGAAACCAAACTGAGTATAAATCAAGTTGCAGCTCTCAAAGAGATCAACTCCGAAAAAGTATTGCCAGATTGAAAACAGAACGTCTAAAACAAAACACCCATTACAATTGGTCTGAATTTTATTTTACATTCATTTTATGACATTGATATTGTAATTTGTTTTAGCAAAAATTAAAATAATTAGTTAAACCTATTTAAAAAATTTCCCTTGAATTTTTTGTACCACAAACCCGGATACCCGGCTGTTTTTATGGCGATGTTGGGTTAAGGTAAGTATCACAACAGTCTTATAGTCGATAAATTTGTTAAAGTTTATTTATTTGTATTTATTATTATTGTAAGTTATTATATTTGGAAAAAAATGTCTCCGTATCATTTCAAAGAAAATAAATTTAATGACGTAAGTTTAGCCAACTCTTAAATCAGCTCCTCATTAAATTTGGTATAAGCTTTCCGATTTTTTTTTCTGCGATTTTTAGGGAAAATTTCAATCTGAAAGCTGAAATTCGCCAAAGTGACAAAATGGTTACCAAAAGCACTCATTTTTTCACAGTAACAAGTTTCAGTGCTGCCACTTTACACAAAATAGATGTAAATACAAAATTACAATGCCATAGAAATATAATATACGCTAGGGACAGCCCCAAGAACTTATTAATAGGTGGTGGCAATTAAATATTTGAAATGTATTTTCGACTTCTTAATTTTAATGCCAACAGCACTTAAGTTTCAATCAAAAGTCTCCAATCTCTCAAAAGCATATCGAAAAAGCCAACATACTTTTTCTTATAGCTTAGCGTTTTGTTAGTTTTGCTTTTATCCCTGGACTCATTCTGTTTACATTCAATTCCTTTTAATGCTATTCTTTTGTGTTGGCTGGGCCTTTTAAGAAAAACTTTTATTGCGAGAAAATAGAATTAACCAGGGCTAAACTGTTGTTGGAGGTGCTAGCAGTCATCTGTCCTTCCTCACACTCCCACACACAAAATACAACAATCAGAGATGGAAAAAAGGCAAAAAAAAACAGGGATTCCAACTGGTTGTTCATAACAAGCTTCGTGGTGTTATATTGGTGAGTATTTAATTCCTGAGCCTCTGGTTCCATTGTTCGTCCTAACGTTAGCTTTTTTCATAATATCCTGGAGCATGTATAGTATGGGTATGGTGTATCTATGGAATGGACGGGTCAGTGTAAGTGTGAATGTTGTAGAAAGAAACTGGAAATTAATTTTTCTTTCTTTCATTTTCGAGAGAAAAAAAAATTAAATTGCACCTAGAACAAACGTTTTTTTTTGTTTCATAAGGAATGCAGACGAAAAAAAGTATTAACATGGTGGATGGGCTCTGCCTCTGCATCCGGCCATGACGACCAACGACGACGACTACTACGATGACGTTGGAAGATGTATGAAACGAAATTGAATGACTCTGTTGTAATTACCGAAGCGTGGTAAATTGTTGCTGGGGCTTTCTTGCTGTTGACCTTTATCAAAGGGTGACCGGAAGTAATGTTAAGGTGTAAGGAAGTGTTTTCAGTTTTTTGTATAAGTATGTGTGGGTAGGACCGGAAAAATATTAACAAAAACATCCGTGTGGCTTTAATTAAAGAGCATAAATGTAATACATTATTGGATATGCTTTCATGAATAAGAATGTGTTAATAATTAAATCATTAATGCATTAGGGAAGATCATTAGACTTGATATTAAAAACGCGCTGTATACTTATGTGAGCTTACGTACAAGGAGCTGCAAATATATCTCTGAATAAAATGAGCGATCTGTTTAATTATGTTGACGTACTAATATTAGACACAACAAAGCAAAAGAGATATAGTTAATTAAAGAAGATAAATGGAATTATGGAGGAGTCAGAAAATACATGTGTTTTTGAAGACTGATATATCATCCAAAATATAGATAGATATATAAGCTAACTAATTCGGTAAAATGAATGAACTTATATGTTTGAAATGCGAAAAGAATCCAAATACAGGAAATCTAACATGGTGAGAAAAAGAGTTTTGGCGACAGTTAAAGACGCCTTTTATATTATACCAACTTTTTATCCGGATCGAAGGACCAAATGTATAAATGAAAAAAAAATCACACAATCACTGTTCGATTTAAACTCTACTAAAAATATAAAAGCCTTTAAGACATTTAATTTTTCTCAACTCGCTTTACGCCAAAACTTCTCAATTGTAGTGGCTTTAATTTAATATAACAATATAGAGGGCCTTAGCTCTTTATCTCCGTGTTAAAATTTCTGTATTTTTATTCTAACCACATTTTAAATACTACATACTTCCTAATGCAAAGGAAATAACCACCACTGTGAATTAGTCTGGATCGAGCAGTAAGCCCATAATATGAATTGGGAGTGTTCTATAACATTTCAAGTGTCTAAATACCATTCACTGGACCAAATATGAAAATAATCATTCACTCTTAGTTCAGGAAGAGGTTTAACTTCACTTAGTTCAAAGCAGGCACTTCAACTCAAGTAAACCAAATTGAAGGATCCTATACTTGATCAACTGCAAAATATTGTCAGATATAAAAAAAATCGTCTGCATGAGCGGGTTCTTTGAAAGCAATTTCAAACCTTATACCCTCCCCTCCAGGCACTTTTACTAAAATACTTGACAGCCGAAGATATTTTTACAGTCCCGTTAGATGCTCATTTTTATATTCAAGCAAAGCGAAAAGAGCTGAAATATTAATTATGCCAAAGAAACCAGCAGCAAATTGTATAAGCACTTGTCGACCAATATTTGCCTACTCCCAAATTTTAGCAAACTTCCCGAAATGTGTAATGAAGCGTTCTGATCCCTACATTACATTTGAAAAAAAAAACAAAAGCAAAATTGTGGATAAATGAATTATTTACATTTTTAAAACAACTAATTAATTATTAAATAATAAAGAAGAAAAAAATAACAAAATATATACAATAATAATTAAAGAAATAAACATTGCCACTGAAAGGCAACAATGTCATTTGATCCATAATTCACCAATATACAAAATCAGCCGACAACAGACCGCAAGCCATTAACACATGTGGACAAAGAGAGTCATTGACTGATTAGAAAAACTGGTTATCACCGTAGGTAGGTATACACAAAATGAAAGAAGCAGCATCCGCAGCAATGACGATGTGCACTACCCACAGCCAATGATCAAAATCAATGCATACACATTATATGCACATTGATATGACAAACTACAGCAATATCGCCCATGAGTGAGTCAATGGTTGTAGAAAGGTATAAACATGAATAGAGGTACTTTGCTACTTAGAACAAGATTTAGTGCATGCTCAAATTAAATGGCAATTGTATGAAAATTTGCAATTTAGCTTAAAGTTAACATTCACTTTTAACCAAGATTACTATGAGAGGAAGCGAATTATTTAACAAAACAAGCCCAGAAACAGAAAGTAATTAACAAACAAAAGTAAGAAAAATTAATATAAATTAAGGCCGAGTTAAAAATTAAATTATAATTGATAGGGTTTCCCTTTTACTAATAGAGTTCTCCCACCAGTAGTAAGGGATCTTTTGATATTAGGTAGTGCCGGTTAAGAACCGTTGATAAGCCACTGGCAATACTGTTGATAAGCCAGTAAAAATACTGTTGATAAGCCAGTAGCTATACTCTTGATAAGCCAGTAGTAATACTATTCATAAGGAAGAAGAAATACTGTCGATAAGCCAATATAAATACCCCACCAGTGGTAAGGAATCTTGACTTAAATTAAATATACTAATTGCTCTCAGATCAGATCAAATCTATCCGAAGAGACCAATCCTGCCGAATAATCCGTGTGTCGCTATCAGAAAACACCGAGACCGCTACAGGCCTCAATACCGACCTAAGAAAATACTGAACCAAGGAAACAGACGATAAAGTTATGCGAGAGTTAATAGTCAACTGATCATCAGAAAATGCGTTCTACTGAAAACCAACAGATAACCAAGTGAACCAAATTAACAGAATTTTAAATAATTAAGCTTAACATTTTTAAATATTTATTTTGAATTTGAAGTAATAGAAGTAATAGTCTTTGAAACTGAAGTTTCAGTGTACTTCCCTTAGTTGAACCTTGGAAACCACGAGCTTTACCTCAGCCAAAGAACCAAAGTACACCACAAATGCTGATACTCAAAAACAAGATAGAATCAACCTCCGTCACGTTTTCGCTTGACTCCCTTTAGAATAGGAGTCTGGTTTTCAAGTTGAAGTCTCTTCACTCGTCAAGGCACTTAACACAATTTTTCGCTAACCCTAAATTGCATGTACGATTGGATTGTAGATTATTTCAACCTCCGTCCAGCTACTTAAAATCCCTTAAGCAAATAGTCTTTTATGTTATGTTGACTTCAATATATATAGCGCATCAAACGGCCTAGACATATCTCTCCAAAAATTGAACTACTACTTACACACATAAGACCTATTTTAGAATTACTTTACGTAATGGCCTAGCCATTAAATGTAAGCTCCTCTTCCAGACTATTCCTAATAATACAATAATCAGAAGAAAACCATTCTTCGAAAGGTTCAACTGGAACCAGTATGCCAAGCCCCATCCTTCGCTAGACAAATCATGCCTAAAAGAACGCATCTCTTATGAGAGTAAGAGGAGGACGCTTAATCGCAAATTTTGCTTCTTATCAGTAGTTCATGAAGGAACTTTTTTTTAGCTGTAGCGATCTTTATCAAACATCTGGACAACAGCGATTACCAAAACACTTGTGGCTGTTTACTGGCATACTTCTTGGTATTCCAATTGTGTCTTCCCGTACGAAAAATAAAAGATGGGAGAGTAGAGAAGAAGTGTATGAACATGGCTACTTTGAATTGTCAAAAGCTGCCAGCTTTTATTATACAGTCATTAGTATACAATCAACTTTTACTCGACTTGATCTTATTCCCAAACCACTTTCTCGAACTATTGGCGTAAATTTAAAATTGCATTCAAAAATACGTAAGGTCTTACAGAAATATGATAAGCAAAATTAATATGTGTTTTTGCTCTCCTACGCGTTAGACTTTAAAACCGTTCTCAATCTTCAGTTATTAGCTACTTTTATTTTGAGGATCCTTACGGCTGGATTGCGGTTTATTAAGAAGACCAATATTAAATAACCAATAATAAATGTTTTTTTCGTAAGTAGCTTAGTAATGGTTTCTCTCTCTTTGTCTCTCTACTAACTATTACGGAAATATCGATGTACCTATAATCTACACAAAGGCAAAAACAAAAACAATACAAACGCATTTACATACGTATGTATTGTTTTTGTTCCTTATTTTGTGGACTGTAATTATGATTTTAATTGAGTTTTTTTTTCTTTGCGACCTTTAGTCCAAATTAATATGCGTTTCGCCCAGGTACTACAGATGGGCTCATTAGTTAGATGCTGTAGTACCTTTCTAAGACGCAATATATTAGTCGATGTCTACCGACACAAATAAAATTTACAGCTTTAAGGCACTGTGAATTTTATTCTTCTAGGACTAAAGGTCGCAAAGAAAAAAAAAACTCAATTAAAATCATAATTACAGTCCACAAAATAAGGAACAAAAACAATACATACATTTGTAAATGCGTTTGTATTGTTTTTGTTTTTGCATTTATTCTTAAATTTAAACAAGCCAGACCACGGGTATTATTTTCTAGGTGTCGGAATTCGACCGAATTCCCCTAGAAGAATAAAATTCACAGTGCTTTAAAGCTGTAAATTTTATTTGTGTCGGTAGCCATCGACTAATAAATTGCGTCTTGGAAAGGTACTACAGCATCTAACTGATGAGCCCATCTGTAGTACCTGGGCGAAACGCATATTAATTTGGACTAAAGGTCGCAAAGGGAAAAAAAAAAAAACTCAATTAAAATTATAATCTACACATACATTCTATGCACACAATATGTAGACGGTTTTAAATTCTATTTCAAGTTACTTTCATCTTTTTTCTTGTTTGTGTGTTCGGTTTTGGGTTTACTTAACCTACTGGGATTTCTAAAATCTAAAATAAAATCAATAAATTTTATTAAATAAACAGAAATGTAATCCACAAAACGTTTGCAATTGGGAATTAAAAAAAAAAAACAAGCAGACAAAATAAATCGATTTCACTTTTAGAAATATTTTTTTTTGTTTCTAAATTTCATTTGAATCAAAGATATTTGAAAGGAACAATATTCTTTAGCTCGATATGCAATAAAAAAATTCTCAAGTGTATTTTGAAAGTGGTCCTTCAAAATAAATAGAAATAAGGAAGGTCAATGAAAGACCAAAATGGTGCGTTTCCATTGAAAAACGAAATAAGGAAACTTGAGTTATTTTCTGGGAATTTTGGGAAGTAGTCGGTGTGTTTTTTTTTTAATTTCAGAAGCAATAAAACATTTGCACTTTTGCAATCGTATATTGGTGAAAGCATAATATATAGGGTTTCTTACTTCTTTAGAACACTGTCCAACAATTTTTCATCTAACCAACTTAGATATTTAGTGGAAAGTAAGAACGGTCATTGAATATTTATAAGGAGTTCAATGTGAACTTGAAAACTTGCCTCAACTTTTAACTTCATGTGATTTGTTGGATCGAACACCGTTTCTTTTCAAGGGAGCTTATGTCGCATGTCGGAAGTTAGACATACAATTTTTCGCCCACTTAGGTTACAATGCTCGGCATAATTATTTTAGCAGATGTCGATTTTCAACGACAATAAAGGGTTATCAGTTTTGCAAAGTATAGGGCTGGAATTCGACATCTGTCAAACTAAGTTGTTAAACCAGTTTTTTTACGAAAATGGACCGCTTAACTATCGCACAACGCATAAAAATTGTTAAAACCTACTACAAAAATGGTGATTCTGCCACACCCACATATCGTCGTTTAAGAGGAGGTTATGGTTTACATAATGGTCCAACTACGCAAGCAATTGGCAAAATTGTGAAGAAATTTGAAGAGACGTTTCGTTCGTACCACTGAAAATATCGATGCTGTAAGAGAAAGTGTTGCCGAACAGCCGAATGTATCGATTCATCGTCATTCTCAGGAATTAGGACTGCCTTACGGCACATTATGGCGTATTTTGCATTTGGATCTACACCCACATCCATATAAAGTCCAGCACACACAACAACAGAAGCCAGCTGACCATTCACAACGCCGTAGATACGTCGAATGGGAGCTTGAAAACAGGCGGTGGACGGCGATTTTTCGAACAAAATTTTCTTCAGCGAGGAAGCACATTTCTCACTCGGTGGGTATGATAATAAACAAAATTGTCGTATTTGGATTTCTGAGAATCCTCACGTAATTGAAGAGGGGCCATTAAATCCACAAAAAGTCACTGTTTGGGGCGCTCTTTGGTCCGGAGGATTGGACCTTACTTCTTCGAAAACGACGATGGAACGACTGTCACTGTCAATTCGGAGCGTTATGGTCATATGATAACCGACTTTTTTTTTGCCTGCTATTGAAGAATACTACTTGGAGAATATGTGGTTTCAACAAGACGGTGTCACATGCCACATAACTCGACCGAATATGGCTTTTTATTGCAATAGACATTTCCTGGCCGCGTAATTTCTCGTCGTGGCGATATCAACTGGCCACCAAGATCATGCGATTTGACACCGCTGGACTTTTTTTTTGTAGGGCTACGCGAAAGACCGTGCTTATATCCAGATAAACCTTTTACTCTTGAGCACTTGAATTTTTTTGGTACATTTGCTAATAGACCAAGATCCCATGGCCAGCAGACATACGTAATTTTATCAAAGCTGATTTTTTTTTTATATGTTTAAGGGGCTAGTGTCTCAAACTTTGTTTGACACTTGTCAAACGCCTACAGTGGGGCTTCGTCTGGTAGACACCTTTAAGATGTCAACTTACAAAATAACTTAGTTGAGAATGCACTGTTAAAACTGCATATCTCCGAAAAGCCCCAGCTTTGAAAATTCGGAATATCCATTCGTTCTTATCTACTTTGGTATCTTTACACAGAAACAAAACTCAGCTATAATAAAATGACGTATGGCTGCCGGCCCTGGCCTCTTACTCTATAAGTTCACTACTCTAACAAAGTCAGTGAAGTAGACGCTTGAAAAACGAAAAAAAAACACGGGAGTAAATAAGTGGTTTTTTAAATTAATTTCTACTTTGTGAAATATAGTCTAACAAAATGTCAAGTTATATTGTTAAGATTGGTGAAAGTGTGTATTTTTAATTTCTACAAGAAAAGTTTTAAAAAATTAAATATTAAATTGTAAGGCAAAAAATTACCACTTTTTTTATGGTAGCGTACTTCTGTGGAGGCAAATATTTAGCAAGTCTGTAAATGGGGCATATTAAACAGACACCTCTGGAATATGAGTCTAAAAGCAGAAGTGCTAAATATTTGCTTCAAATATTTTTTATGAATTTTTAAACTGCAAAATTGATTCTTAGAAAAAACCCTTTGTCTTCATATTAAAATAATTAACGATAACACTTTTTTAACAATGGTGTCCTATACAAAATGCTTGTTTTAAATAACATAGATGTTTTTGTTTTGTTTAATTGTAAAAAAATTTCGTGAAACAGGGTGATTTGTAAAAATTTGTGCCAATTTTTGCAATTTCAAAAAAAAATTTAAAAGATTAATAAAAATAAATAACATTTTCAATTTTTAGTAATTTTATTAAAATAGACTAGCAGTCATTTGATTTTTGTTTAACATTGCACTGGAATCAAGAAATAAGGCTTTCATGGTTTTCGGAGAACGGAAATCTTCTAGGGAAGGCATATTTTCAATCGGATGAAGATTTCTTCCGATAATTCAGTTTCTAATTTACGAAATAGATATGTAAATATTAACAAAAAAAAACTTTCATCATGATGCAATTTTTTGAAAAAAATTCAAAAAGTTTGTTACATTTCAGATTGAATCAATATAAATAAAATATAAGTGAAAATGTATGTGTGTCATATTAAAAATTTGTTATATTCTTTAACGCTTTGGTTTGTTTAATGCTTTTCGTGCTATAAAAAAGGTTTGTGTGAAAAATTGTCTTCTTCAACTTACAAAAGCCAAGAAATATTTTTGTTACCTTTACTATATGTAAGTTATTTTTCTTTTATCAAAAACATTAAAACTTGAGTTTTTTCGATTTTGTTTGCTAAAATGTTTTTCTCGAGTAACTTAAAAACTAAGATTTTTGCACTTTGTTTTCAAAATCTTACTAAAAATTGGTAAGAACATTGAATATTTAGTGAAAACATACTACTTGTAAAGGCAACGTTTTGAAAAAAAAAAATCAACTCAAAAATAAAAAAACAAAAAACTATTTTTTTTTCAAAATTTTAACTTTAAATTTTTATTTTTCAAAAACTATTATACACATTAAGAACTTGAATGAAAAAGCAAATAAAGTAGATATAAGCTTTCGAAAAGCTATAGCGGATCACTGTATGATATTTAAGTTAATCTTTAATGTTTTTTTAACTTTAAGTCAACTTTTCACTAAATTGCCCCTCCCACCTAATCGAGAGGAGCTGGATCCGCCCTCCCCTATAATGTTTTTCTTAGGCTATATTCAAAAATAATTCTCCAAAATAAAATCTGCGCTCTAGACAAAGTTCGAAATGCATATTTAAAAACAACTACCTCAGGTTGGAATTAAATATTTAACATTTATTATCAATGCATGTTTAAAATGCCAAAACTTCCCTCAATGTTGGAAAAAAGCCATGGTTGTCCCTGTTCTTAAGGCTGGAAAACCCCCAGATATTTCTGAAAGTTACAGGCCAATTAGTTTATTAAGCAACGTTAGTAAAGTTCTTGAAAAAATCCTGAAGCAATATATTTTAAAAATAGTTTCAGATAAAGGTCTTTTTCCTGATGCACAGTTTGGTTTTCGAAGCTCGCATAGCACTTCAAACCAGGTAAAAAGAATTTGTAATCATGTCTTAGATCGTCGTTTAAGGGGTCAGTCAACGGGCATGATATTGATTGATATTGAAAAAGCTTTTGATGGTGTATGGCACAATGGAATAATATATAAAATGTTACAGTTTGACTTTCCTTTGTATTTATGTAACATTGTTCAGAGTTTCTTATCCGGTAGATGTTTTCAGGTGCATGTTAATTGTGGTGTTTCTAAAGTGCTATTTTTTGATTCAGGTGTGCCTCAAGGCTCAGTCCTTGGACCAGCCTTATACAATATCCACACTTCAGATTTTCCAAATCTTCCGCAATGTGAAGCAGCCATTTTTGCTGATGACACTGCAGTATTTGCGTCCCATGAATTTGCTCTCAACATTGAGACCAATCTTAAAAATGCGATTGAAATACTTGAAAAATATTATAAGAAATGGAAAATTAAGCTGAATGTTGGGAAGTTGCAAGCCATCTTTTTCACACGAAAAAGAAAAGCTTGCTATCTTCCCAGCAGTCAGCTTCAAATAAATGGTAACGCAATAGAATGGGAGCAATCCGTAAAGTATCTCGGGGTTCATCTTGATACAAAACTTACATTTGGCCAACATAATCAAAGCACGTTAAAGAAAATAAGTATTGCAATTAAAATGCTTTACCCTTTTATCAATAGAAAATCTTCTCTCACAAATGACAATAAAATTATAATTTATAAAGTAATTTTCCAAGCAATACTATTATATGCGTGCCCAATATGGGGCAATGCAGCAACATGCCATATAAAGAAGTTGCAGGTATCACAAAACAAAGTTTTAAAAATGATGTTAAATCTGCCCTGGCATAATTCAACCCTTGATCTCCACAGAAGGGCGAGTGTTGAATTGGTTCTTGAAAGGATTCGAAAACTAACAATTAATTTTAATAATAGCTGTGATAGTTCTGAGAATTCTCTCATAAACCAGCTTAATTCTTAATCTGTGATATTTCTGTGTAAATTTTTATTGCGTTTGCTTTCATTATGAAATATATATTATTTATTTATTTACTAATTTATTTATTTATTCATTCAGTATTATTTATTTATTTGTTTATTTATTTATTTATTTCTTTATTTATTTATTTATTTATTTATCTATTTATTTATTTATTTATTTATTTTATTATTTATTTATTTAGTTATTAATTTATTTATTAAACTATTTATTTATTCACTTATTCATTTATTTGTATAAAACTTTTTGTTTTCGTTAATTGTTTTTTCGTTAATTTATAGTTTGAATTATAATACTATATTTATTTATTTTTTTTTTGTTTAAATGAAGGTTTTTTTTCGTATTTTCCTTCGATAATATATTTTTTTCATTATTTATATTTACTAATTTTATTATATACAAGAAAATGTTTCAGTAGAAATATATTGTATCAAATCTCTGAATTGTAAAATGTGCGGTCACAGACTTTTTTTTGAAAACATTATTACGAAATAAAGAAAAGACAAAATCTGCGCTCTATTTATTTAAGAAAATACTCGCGTTTTTCGTGACTATTTCGGGTTTAAAAATAATATTTTGTATACAAAACTGGCATAAATTGAAGATAACGCTTCGCTTTTATAATAAAATCAAAAAAAATTTGCAAGTTAACACTCAATTCCCAGTGAAAATAATTAATGTTCCCAAAACGAGCTATCTTGCCCCACTGTGAGACGTCCCATCTAACGTAATTTTGGCAATCATCTGGAACAACCTTTTATGGGATGATTAAAGTTCCTTCGAATTTCTAGATTCACAAAGAAAAGAACTTTTAGTATTCCAAAAGAATTCTTCTTAAGGAATTCTTTTCGAACTGTTTGCTCAAGTTTTACCGACCATGTGTTATGAGGAGGATGTTTCAGTCATGTACTAATACTGAGTTGCATTTCCCTAAGTGGTAATGAAGATAAAGTAGAAATAGAGAGTAGTAGAAATAATAACGGGTTTTCCAATAAGAGGTGTTATTTTGAATAGCCCGCTATTTCGGTAGCTGTCACTTTTGAAGCTGTCATTTTTTGACATTTGACAAGTAGAAACTACGCTATTTATAAAAATGGAACGATACACGCTTCAACAACGCATTGAAATTATTAAAATTCACTATAAAAATGGTGAAAATTTGGCAGAGACGGTTCGTAAAACTAAAACATTTTTGGGTCGTCGTGATGCACCTTGTCGGACCGCAATACAGAAATTGGTGGACAAATTCGAGCTGTTGGGACAAGTTAGTGATGTGAAGAATAAAACCCGTGCACGTCGCTCAAGAACAACAGAGAATATTGCTGTTGTAGCCCAAAGTGTTGAAGAAAACCCAGGTTTGTCCATTCCTCGTCGTTCTTTGGAATTAGGCATTCCACAAACGTCATTACACCGTATTTTGCATAAAGACTTGGGTCTTAAGGCTTATAAAGTTCAGTTAACACAAGAACTCAAGCCGGCTGATCATCAACAACGTCGTGTCTTTGCTGATTGGGTCCTTGAAATGCATGAAAATTAACCGGAATTTAATCGAAAAATCATCTTGACTGATGAGGCCCATTTCCACCTCGGAGGCTACGTCAACAAGCAAAACTGTCGCATCTGGGGCTCGGAAAACCCAAGAGTTATTGTTGAAAAGCCTCTCCATCCTCAACGCGTGACTGTTTGGTGCGGTTTATGGTCCCGCGGGGTCATTGGACCTTACTTTTTCGAAAATGAGGCTGGAGCAACAGTTACGGTCAATGGATTGCGCTATCGAGAGATGATTAATGATTTTTTATGGCCTGAATTGGATGGTAGTGATCTGGACAACGTTTACTTTCAACAAGACGGCGCTACGTGCCACACAAGCAATGAAACCATCGATCTTTTACGGGAAAAGTTTCCGGACCGTGTTATCTCTCGAAGAGGTGATCACAATTGGCCACCGAGATCTTGTGATTTAACACCTTGCGACTTCTTCCTTTGGGCCCACGTGAAAGATAAGGTCTACGCCAACAGCCCAGCGTCGATTCAAGACCTCAAAGATGAAATTCGTGAGGCTATCGAGGACATAGGGCAGCCACTTTGCGATTTGGTTATGGAAAATTTCATGAAAAGGATATGGTCCTGTAAGCGTGGTCTTGGCGGCCATTTGGCTGATGTTGTGTTCCATTATTAGCGGCATACCTTCCTCTTTATAATGAAATAAACATCCGATCATTTATCTCCAAAAATGCCATTTTTCTTTGAATATCAATATAAAAGTTTTAAATGACTACGTATTTATATAACTGATGGATACATGTTCGTTGGGACATACTCAATTTTTCAATATGATAATGGCCCATGCCACAAAAACACAATGATCAATAAATTTTTGAATGATATTAAGTTGGAGACCCTGGCTGGAACTGTAGTAGAGTGTAGACGCCAAAGGTTGATTCTAGTTTTGATTTTTTCCACTACCGACCCTGGTACAATGAATACGGGCTTTTTGGGATGCAGACCTCTATAACAACCCGCATAAGCACTCATTATTCACCACCGGAATAGGTAAGAGATGAAATTGATAGTCTAAATTTTCCTACAAAAAAATAAACACGAGCATTTCCTGCATTTTTGTTTATTTTTCTTAATTTCTTCGGTTTTTATACTTATGATAATTGAAGTTATAGTTGTATGGCAAGTTTGAGATTAAAAAAAAAAGGAGCAAAGACGAAAAATTGATTCTCATAATTCTGTCTGCACGTGAGCCAACACCTTCAGCGGATGGATGGATTTGCTTCAAATTTGGTACATATAGTATGCCCATAATTGTTTTAAGACGATAAATATTCGTAACAGCAGCTCCAATACAAATTTTTTGGGTTAAAAATAAAAAATTTATTTTTTTCAAAAACGGCTGCAACTCAACAACAAAACTCAAAATTTCCAAAACGAATTAAGGCATTTTTTCGAAACTTCGTACTTAGAAGTTTTTTGACTATTTGAATAGTTCTAAAAACTATATTCCTTAAATAAAAACCAACGGCACCTTCCAAACAAATATTAAAAAATCCGTTAAAAAATATATTTCTCGAAAACGGCTCCAAGAATTTTCATAAAAAAACGTGTGTGCTCTTGAATTAGTACAGTCCACTTTTAATTATAATAATATTTTATTTTACTTCCCATAGAACCACTTTTCATATTTTGGCCTTTCTCGCTATTGGATGAGCCGATTCAAATTTTGTTTATGCAAATAATCCCTAAAAATGTAAGGTTTTTTAATGCATACTCAAATTTTCAAAAAAAAAAGTATTTCGATTTTTTAAAAAATAAGTAATTTTCATTGAATTTTTTTCTAAATTTTAATTTTATTTGTATATTAATAATAGCTTCAAAATGGCGTTTTAAATTTTTTTTTTCTTAAAATGTTTTCAAACCCTTGTTCAGAAAAAAATATTTTTTTTTAAAAAACCAATTGAATGATTTTTGAATTTTTTTTTTTGATACATTCTTATTTATCCAGGAATTTAAATTGCATCTTTTTTTTCCCTCAAACTATAACAACTAAGCAATAAAAAAATATTTGATGTGTATTATCCATTTATTTCTACCTTATTAAATTTCACTTTTAGATATTTTTGCGTACGTCACTGAATACTACAATACTACATACAATGTTGGCCCTCATGCATTTATTTATACATATGATGTATTCTTAAGAATCAGATGAATCTTAGGTATGTGTATTGCACCTACATTATAAAGTTAAATACCCACCCACCTAAATCGGAATGGACACCTTTTTTTATTTATTCCTTTGGTTGCATTACAGGACCCATTATTGCACAAAATTATAAGATTTTACGATGTCAGGAAGTTCTCGATAATTTTGATGATCTTTCAGTGAGTGAGTTACGGTTTTTGTGATATTTGCCGCCTTATATCTCAGGAACCAAATTTTCAAAAAAGTTGAAATTTGCTGAGGCGCCTGCTCTTGACTACCTTATCAAATAATCATAATTTGAAAATTCTGACTTGTGTCAGAACTTGATTGGACACTAACGTGCCATAATTATTTTTTGAGTCTCCTGTACGCCTGACAATTGAAGAGAATATACCCCAACCAGAAAATCCGTGTGGTGTTTTCTTTCATTTGATTCGTCCGATTGCGTACTGCAGTCACGACCAGTTGTTGTTTAAACAAAATTAAAGACCATTAGAGGATTATACAATTCAATTTATTTCACTTTTGTGTAACATATCATATCGGGATACATTAATCCAGTAAAAAGTATGAAAAAAATATTCACTTCCGGTCACTATTCGTAAAGGACAAAAGGAGAGCAGGTGTATCTTTTCAAAACACATAGTCCAGGCAGAAGTCGTTTTTTTTTCTTTAGTTCAATTTACTAAAACTTGCTATTTCGAAACAATGTCCAAAGAAACAAACACTTCGGATTTCATTGGAAATAGTTTTTCCTCTTCTCCTTGTAATGGTATTTTCCTTTATTATCCTTTTTTTTTCTAATCAATTTAGAGGGGACAGTGAACAAACAATTAGCAGTTAAAAGTCCCTTCAGCATAAACTATCGTCCTTATTTTATAAATGGGTGTATGTATTTGCAATTTCAATCCTTGAACATTTTAGTGCAGTTCTTTGCTTTTATACTTTTACATAGTGTATCCGCATCTAGTATCTAAATCTACAGTATCTACGTTCCAATTGTAGTTCATTATGCAATTAGATAAAAGTAAAAGCATCAGCGCAAGTAATTCCAGCTCGAAGTATACACCTACATAAACTTAGCAGGGGGGCAAATACAAGAGGATACCTAGATACATTTATAGATACAAAGAGGAAGTATAGAAAAAGTGTAATTAGTTTGAAAGAAAGGAAGTAAAGAAAAAGTTCTCCGGTGACGGTCTGGTCTGGTATATTATAGCTCCTATGGTTAAAACTGTGTTGCTCTTGCTCTGCTCGTCTGTGTCAAGGGTTGGATTGGTATATACAAAAGCGAAACGAACTAATTGCAACATTGAAGAGTGAACCTTTGAAAATGATTTTTTTATATTTTTCCTTTGAAACCCTTTGCATTTTTTTATTTTTTTTTTATTTTTATTTTTTCTCAGTTTTTTTTTATTTTGAGAAAAATACGTCAGTGACCCAATCAATCACTCGTTCTATTGTCAGTAGAAAGGACGAGCAAAAAATACTCTACTAAATAAGGATGTCTTTCGTTTTCCTTTTTATTTTTTTTTTGAGGAACCTTATTCCTATCTTACTCATATGATACTCACTCTTGAACCCCGTTTGAACTCTCATCACTTTTTTTTTTTGAGATGATACCTTGTTGTACTCATGTAATCCTTGGATGCTGTGATGTGATGAAATGTTTTCTTCGTGATAAGTGAGTTGACAAATTTCATTGTATTGAATGACATTAAGTGAAATTGATTGAACACAGTGATTTATGTGTTGAAAATATTTGATTTTTTAAACGCTTATGTTTATAAAATCGGTTTACAGAGGTGTGAGTTTTGAGTGATGACGATGAGTTCTTGGAAGATTGGGAATGAATAGGGAGGGCCAGATACCAAAAGATTACTTTAGTTTTGTCGTTGAAAAAAATTAATTTTGAAGGGGTTTCAAATTGGGTGTGCTTGGCAGCTTACAAGTTAGATTACTTTTGTGTGGAGTACATGAGTATGTAAAATGCTTTTTTTCTTTTTTTTTTTAATTCATGTAAGTACATTTAGTACATTTTGAACGTATGGACAATTATTATTTATGCGATTCACTAAAAGAAACATTTCGATTTGGTTTTAGTTTATTTAGTAGGAGGCGTTCCCTGCAGTGGTTAATTTTTTATTATTTGCTCGAAAACAGCTATTAGGTTTTTGATTAAATTTCATATTCCTAATTGTTTGTAAATTTTAACACCACCAATGGTATTAATTTGCGATTTTTACTTACAGTTATTTTTATTGCCTACTAGCCATTATTGTGCATTGGTGCTGACTGTCCAGAGTATGCTATGAATCATTCAAAGGGATAGGTAAATCTGGAGTAAAATTTATTTGCAAGTTATGTATTCGTAATGTGTCCGCCAATTCCGTCTGTCTGTCATTCTGTCAGTCAGTCTGTCAGTCTGTCTGTATGTCCTCGAGTCTGCAGCCTAAACGGTTGGATGGGTTTACATCGAACTTGGTACATATTGTTTTTTCGGTAATATACCCACACGTTTTTTTCATTTTTTTTTAAAGAGGACAAATAACAGTAGCTACCATACATTTTTTTTGTCTAAAAACAAAAAAAAAATTTTCTCAAAAACGGCTCCAACGATTTTTATAAAAAAAAATCAGTTCATTAACGAAGTGAAAGGGTACATTTTTAATTTTTTTTTTTTGGAAATTAATTTTTTTTTTGAAAACTCAAAATTTCGAAAACGTCTGAATAGATTTTTTCAAAACTTCGTATTTGGTAGTATTTTGACAGTATCTTGAATATTTAAAAAAAAATATTTTTCTAAAATAAAAAACAATAACGGTACCTCCCATACAAATATTAAGAAACCGTTAAGAGAAAAATGTATTTCTCGAAAACGGCTCCAAGAATTTTTATAAAAAAAATTGTGTGTTTTTAAATTATACAGTTCACTTTTAAGTATAAAAATATTTTTTCTTTTGTACTTATTAACGGTACTTCCCATAGAACCACTTTTCATATTTTCAACTTTCTCAATATTGGATGAACCGGTTAAAATAATATTTCTTATTCAAAGCTACCTAAAATTGTTAATAAGACTGCGTACTCAAATTTAAAAAGAAAAAAGTTTTTCGATTTTTAAAAAAATAAATACATTTTTTTTTTGAAAAATCGATTTTTCAAAAACCAATTACAGATTTTTTTTTTAAATTTGAATTTTGTATGAATATTAATAATACCTTCAAAATGGCGTCTCAATTTTTTTTCTAAAAATGTTTTCAAATTTTTTTTTTTGATATATTCTTATTTATCAACGAATTCAAACTGCATCTTTGTTTTCCCTCAAACTAGAACGACTAAGCAATATAAGAACATTTAATTATGTGTATTATCCATTTATTTCTAACTTACTATTATTCCCTCTTTACGAATTTTTGCGTATGTCACTGAATACTAAATACAATGTAGGCCCTCATATATTTATATATACATAAATATGTGTCTTTAAAAATCACATGAATCTTATATATGCATATTGCTCCTAAATTATGAAGTTGTATGTTGTAGCTACCTACCCATCTACATCCTTCATTTCCACTATTATATGCACATGTTTACATACTTAAGTTGAATCAATATGTATATATATGTAGATACGTTTTACTCGGCACGTTTTTTTAAATTATTTTTTTTAGGACTTGGATTAACGGTACCTTGAATTCAATTTTTTACTTGCGATTATAGGTCCTATACGGCAAGTTATGCATTCGTCGAAAAAAAAGTTTTGAGACAACAATCAAACATGACATACGATTATAGCGAAGACGAAAAGTGATGGTCTAAGAATTCTGTCGGACCGTAATACTGTCTGTCGGTCTGTCTGTATGAACATATGTTCAAAGGGGTGGGCCGAATTGCTTCAAACTTAGTATATATAGTTTTTCAGGTATTGTACAGAGGGGAAATTGATTTTGTTAAGCTCAAAAAATAACAGTACCTGCCATATAACCGTTACGCTAAGGGCTGTTTTTCTCGAAGACGGTTCTAACGATTTTGATCTAAGAAAATCAGTGTAGCTTTTTAGGTACGAATGATCATATGGTTAAAAAAAAATAAAAAAAATTCTAAGAACTGCACTTTACATAGGACCGTTTTTTTTTTGCTTTCGACTATCTTATAAATGGATTAACCGATTCTTTTGAAAATTCACACATATATAGGTGTAGGGAGCCCAATTTATACTGCATACCAATATTTTTACTTAATATTTTCTTGTATTTTTAAAACCATTTTTAAGGAAAATTAAAAGAATTATATAATAAAATTTTTTAAACTTACATTTTTTTCAAAAATTATAGTTATATGTATTTGCTGAATGTCTATGAATTGGCGTTTTTGATTTTTTTTAAAATATGTTTTTAAAAGGTTTAAAAAAAAACTTCTTTTCTCCAAAAACCGCTTAACAGATTTTTAAAATTTTTTTCTCATAAATTCAAATTTATCCAAGAAATAAAATTGCGTACTTTTGTTTGCTCTCAAATTAGTTTAAGTATTTATTTCAGAATTTTGAATTATTTTTTTTTTTGATTAAGGCGATAATCTTTTGTTTTTAAGTTTATATTATTAAATATATAATAAAATTTATTTTAAAACAAAATTTAAAAAAAATTGTATATGTATATACAAAATTAAGTTAAAAAAGACTTTAAAAATTATATTTAGATTTTTTTTTTACTTAAATCCTTGCAGACAGAGAAACTGACGGAATTAAGGAACCCACTCTTTTAGTGTTCTCTATTATCGTAATCTTGAGATTGATTAATATCTTGAGGAGAATAAAAACGTAAAAAATTGCCTATGTTTTACCGCAAGTAAAAAGGATCGACCTTACTATAAACTTAGCCACTCTAAACTTGTTAATTATTTGGCTTCCTGACCTAGGTAAATAACCATCTTCTAGCATTCATTTAAATTATTTCTATGAGGACTAAAATTTCATTTGATTTTCCTCCCAATTCTTTGCTCATTCAGATTTTAATTTAAATTTCCACAAAATTGCAATTTTAAACAGAAGCACTTCTGTTTCACTTTGCCCTTTACCTTTGACCATTTTCATTTTCACAAATTTACGATAAAGAAATAATGAAAGAGCAAATTACAAAACTAAAGTCATCAAATCATCTAGTAAAGTGTCTGTCTGTATTACTTTTACAAAGTACTGAGCAAAATTAAATTTTGAATTCAATTATTTCAGAGGTATAAGGTATCCTTTCATTTTACCTTATCGAATCTTTTAAGTCCTGCTTCGGAGTTTATTTAAATTCCTTTAACTTAGTGTGTGTGTGGTATGACTAACATCTAGCTATCAATGTTCACATTAATACTATTTCATTAAATCTAGAACCAAAAACAAAAAAAAAAAACATTTATTTTCTAACTACCTATGCAAGTCGAGGGAATTTACCTTAGATGGAATTTAAATTGAATTTTCTCCGTCAATGGGCTGACTATCAAGCTAAATCATAATAATAAATTCAGAAATAGCTATCCTGTAAAATATCCAATAATGCCACTGAATGTAAAATTGTAAATACACAAATGCAAACTACTCGCATAAGAAATACCGAAGGGGAAAACTCGAAAACAATGCAAAAACGAATTGCATAGAAATTCTAAGCACGCATGATGTTGGAGTTGTTCCACAGGATCAGAATCCGAACGAAACCAAACTGGAACTTTCAATGAAAATATATTCATTCACTGGGATGGAAATGGGATGGATTGGCGTTGGGAAGCTGTCATTATTTTCTAATGGACATTTCTCATTCAAGACCAGCAGGGCATGTATAGAGATCTTCTGCTATTCCTTTTGGCAGTTTATATATTTTACTGCTTTAATACAGGGTAATATATTTCAGGAACTGCTGAGCTTTTGATATCATCGTGGCTGCACTTAAATGTGGTGTCAGTTTTGTGACCTTTTCTTCCTTGTGACTTCCGACATACTGCCCCAGGACTCAGAAAGCATGTGGATTGTATTGATTGATGTTATAAAATGAATCTTATTCAACTGAGAATGGGAAGAATTGTATAGAATCTTCATGGTTTGGCCGGGGCTGTATTTACTGAAAATCGGGTCATGGTATCAAAATCATTATTGTAATTTCATAATTTTTAAAGCAACTCTCACAACCAAATGTACGGAATCCAACAAGACAATTTGAAGTGTTAGAAGTTTCAAACAAGAGATTATTCATATGCAAAAGAGAGTTGGAGTTAGAGCGGATCCCTGCGGTACACTAATATATATTTTATGAATATCAGACATGAAACATTTGTAACACTACCTGTATTGAGCAGTTCGAAAATTACTTTCTTATCCAATGAAGTTGTGATTAAAGCATAGCAATTGCAACCATTTTCGATGCAAGTACTTGTATTCATATTCTATCAAATGGCTTAGAAACGATAACATATAATTTTCCCCAAATCGAAGTTAATATTATACTGAAACAGAACTGCATTTGTCGAATAAAAATAATCAAATAATTAGCTTAACAATATTTCTTTAAATAATAATTTATCAGATGTAAATGACCAACAAATGGACTTTTTTACCCAGCAAGATAGTTGTGCCAGATAAATCACAAGGCTGTTACAAGCATATTTTTGAAGTTGTTTTTTTTCATAACACTTATACATTTTACATACTAAATTTTTTTTAATTTTTGCTACTAAGAACAATTGATTTATAATTTTTTTGAATTTAACAATATTAACTTAAAAATTTCATTTCGTTAAAATTTGTTGATCCGTTTCGAAAAATTGATTTTTAAAAAAATAAAAGTAATGTGTATTTTTTCAATTATTTCGTTCTCTATCTATCCATCTGTTTTATCTTACATCTTTTACTACCGGGATGAGGCCGAGACGAGATTGAAATTTTTCAATTTTGACGATACCGAGATGATACTAACAAAAGTCTCGCCTAGTCTGGTCTTGTTGCCAAGCATATACTGGCAAAGTTTTGCATTGTTACCTAACCATTTAGGTGTTTGGCTCGATTATCCCCAAAAATAACGGTATCTACCTGTCATATAATTTCTTGTACCAAAAACGTAACTCTTAGTTATTTCGAAAACGGTTCTAGTAATTTTGATAAAAAATCATTTTAGGCGCTATTATCTTATCTACGTTTTGGTAAAAAACAAAATGTTTAAATATTTTGTTTTTAACGATAGCTTTAGCTTCCATAAAACTTTGTTTTATATTCGACTTTCTCGAATTTTCTTCTCAACGGATTTCGATCCCTAAGTTTGTACAGGCTATGCCTTCCAAAATTAATAATACTACCCATACAGTGAAAGCTCTGCTTGCGGACAGCTCCAATAAGCGGACAATTCCCTTAAACGGGCACATTTTCGGGAACAAACTTCATTTTTGAATTTCACAAACAAATTACTCTCCTATAAACGGACACTCCCACAAACGGACACGGACACTTTTCCATGGTCACTTTATATAGAAAACCTCCCGTACTTGGCCACATAATTTTATTAAGGGATAGTTTTGTATAAACAAATTAAACAACCAAAGAAATTAAAGGACCATTCGAAGTATATTTTATCTTTTATTTTTAATACATAAGAAAAACCATAGAAAATCTCCGATAACCAGACGCGAAGCTGTTTTAACCAGACAGAGCGATGTTTTGTTGAAAACTTATTAGAGCACTTCCCGGGTAACTAAACTGGTGTAATTTTGGATGTTTTTGGTTCCTTTTTCTGGTGGCGTTGTAATTGCATATGTCATTTCTTTTTCTTCTGGTATTCATTTCTACAGTCATTTGCTTTACTATTCTTTCCCTTAACCGGACGGTTCTCATACCCGGATAAAAATTGGGCGACCATGAATGTCCGCTTACCAGAGCTTTCACTGTACTTAAATTGTCTTTCGAGAAATCTGATCGACGGGCCCTAAGGGAATATACGGAAAGTTGCTTTGCAATGGAGCCGTTCTTCCTGGTCCGTCGTGATGAGCCAAGATAGTACCTCCTCGTGGTGAAAGATGGGCAACGTTCAGGAATGTTTAGCTCTCTTTAATGAGGCTATTCTGCACTGGGCGGCTAATCTATCTGGTTAAGGCGAGCTCTGAGGTGGTAGCGGTAAGTGGAAGGTTCTATGGAACTGGAAACGAAGCCCCTGCTTACCAAGATGAGGATTAGAACGAAAGTTTAATATGGCTAGTTTTGGGATACCAGCCATGTGGCAAGGTCTATATGGCCTTGTCTATAGTAGAAATACGATGATCCATTATCCCGATGGTGAGGAATAATTTCTACATAGGGTTCCCTTGTCCCTAAGTTGAGTTGCGAAATATAAAAAAAGGGCAGGATTATCGTTCCTGGGTAGTCATTCGCCAAAGATAACCTGGTAGTGCATTCTTCACTTAGGTGGATGAAAAGACTCCAGTAATACCGTAATTCGGTACTGCGGGGACTTGTATCCTAATATTTTCCCGCTAATGCCCGAAAATACAAGTCTTGGGAAGGCCTCTTCGGAGAGCTCGCAGTGGCTGTGGTTGCTATACAATTCGTGTATACTATGAGTGGTGGTGTTGTCTTTCATAGATAGATGTTTGTAACAGGGAATACTCATGCCTTCTCGTTGAGTCCGTACGTGGGTAGGCCCACCGTGTAATAAAGCCGTAACCAGCAGGTGTATACGTTAAACAAGAAACCCATTCTGTACTTAAATTTTAGAAAAAAAGTATTTATTTGGGCCCTTAGTTTATTTCTGTACAAAATAATATCAAAAGAAATCATGCACTCGTTTTCGAAATATTGATATTAATTTTTTTTTGTTTTTCAAAAATCCAAAAATTTATTTCTTATATGTATTATTATTATTTAAAATTTGAAGGAATTATTTTATAAAAGTTTTCATCGAAATTCAGTTCAAGTGCCCTGTATATCCGTATGTGTTGCAGATATGGATGGCCTGGCCATCTATATGTGTACTACTCTTGTTATGGTCTATATTCTTTCCAAAATTAAAAAAAAAAATATTTTGTTATTAACGGTACCTGCCATACAACCATCTCATAAACGGCTTAACGGATTTCGTTCAAAATATTTATACAGGAGCTTTTTTTCGAATTCTAAATAATACTGTATTTCAAAATTTTCGATATATTGTTTCTTAATATTAATTTAATATTTCAATATTTCGAAAACGGGTAGACGATTTTTTCTGAAATTTTGTTTTCAAATTTATATTATTAAATACTTAAAATATTCATACAAATTTTTTTTTAGAAAAAAATTTAACAATTTTTATATATAAAAAATTACGTGAAAAACGACTTTAAAAATACATTTAGCCCTTTCTATTAAGAATCTTTTGTATATAATTAGGGCTGGCAACGAGACGAGACCAGGCGAGACTTTTCTTAATCTCGTCTCGGTCTCGTCAAAATCGAAAAATTTCAGTCTCGTCTCGGCTTCGGTCCAGGTATCGCCTAACTAAGTCTCGTCTCGGCCTTGGTCTCGCCTTTTTCTCGAGAAAATTTTAATGTGCGGTCTCGTCTCGGCCTCGGTCTCGGTCTCGGTCTTGGTATCAATCTTAGTCTTGGTTTCTTTCGTGTTTTTTTGGTAGTAAAAAGATGTAAGATAAAGATAAGACTCATTGTTCGGATTGCAAATATAGAGTATGGTTGTGGAATCATCGGTAAGAAAAATACGGGAAAATGTATGAAACAAATTCGTGAGTCTGTTTTGTCTTTTATTAAGTGGAAATAACATTTTCGAAGAATTGTGTAAGTTAATATATTTCATAGCAAAAACTTATAAAATATTTAAAAAAAGAGTACCTACATACAACGCTCGATTTTTTAAAGAATAAATTATCCGGTTTTGTCAAAAACCTTTTAAGGATGTCTCCGATTTAAATGAGTTAAAAAAAACCTCTACAAAACTCAAATTTTACCTAAAAAAAATCGAAATTTTTCGATTTTATTTATTGCTCCCTAAAAAGTTGATTTTAGACCTTTTAGGTGAAATTTCGAAAACAAAATATTGCTCAAATGCAAAGATATGTTAAGCTGCCTACCTTTCAATTCATGAATTGTCAAAATCCATTGAAGCATCGCTTCGGATTAAAAAACCTCTAGAAAATTCAAATTTTACCTAAAAAAAATCGAAATTTTTCGATTTAATTTATTGCTCACTAAAAATGTGATTTGAATTTGAATTTGAAAAAAAATACTATCCAAATGTCAAGATATAGTAAGTTGCCTACCTGTCAAGTCATGAACTGTCAAAATCTATTGAAGCATCGCTCCGATTTAGATGGATTACAAATCCTCTACAAAATTCAAATTTTAAATCAAAAAAATCGAAATTCGTTCCTCCGGCAAAAGTTGATTTTAAGCCTCTTGTATGACATTTGGAAAAAAATATTATCAAAACGTCAAAATATAGTTCGTTCCCTACCTGTCGAGCCATGAGCTGTCAAAATCAATTGATGGATTGCTCCGATTTTAGTGTTTAGCAGCGTGAAAAATCGTACGAATTGGTACAAATTTTCACATTTAGCTGTCAAAACCCATAGAAAAAAAACCCAAGTTTGGGAAACTTGGTGAAAATCAACGTACAATATGGATCTCAAGAATTCGGTCAAACTTGGCGTCTGCACGTCTTTTCCAACTTTATTGTGCTTATGCTAAACAAATCATAAACTAGAAATTTTTTTCTGCAGTAAGTGGGTCCATGAAGCGAAGGCCATAGACTTCACTTGAAACGAGTAAGTTTTACTTGTGTAAATCGAAAACTATGATTTTAAGTTGAATTTTATTATTAGCGGGTTGAACCCGCTCCGAATGGCTTACATTTTGTGCCAATTTATTTTTCAAAGGTGTGTGATAACGTAAAAAATAGGCTGTCAAGTGACGTTATCAGACACCTTTGAAGAGCCGTATTTCCAAGATAAAATTTGAATTTTGTACAGTTTTTTAATCCATTTTAATAGCAATCCTTCAATGAATTTGACAGTTCATAGCTTGGCAGGTAGGCAATAAACTATCAGCCTAATTCTGCTATCTTTTGATTCACGTGAATATTTCACTCAATTTTTCACTATTTTGCTATTTTCAAATGTTTTCTATCTTTTGAGTCCAAAGCTTTACTAATATTTTTTTTGTTTAATTTTTAAGAGAATCTAATTGTTAAAATTTATTTTTGATCGAAATTTATATACTTTTTGAAACAATTCGTTTTTTCCGCCAGATAGCAGAATACAAATATTCACTTGAACGTTTAACAGAATAGGATTGTATATGTTTACGTTTTTAAAATATTTTTTTTTTCAAACCTCACCCAAAAGGCCTTAAATCACCTTTTGCCGAAGCCAAAAATAAAATCGGAAAAACTTCGAATTTTCCGAGGTAAAATTTTAATGTTGCAGAGGTTTTTTCATCTATTTAAAGCGGAGCCATCCTTCAATGGATTTTGTCAGCTTATGGCTTAGCAGGTAGCCAACGAACTATATTTCGATGTTCTGATGATATTTTTTCCAAATGTCACCCAAAAGGCTTAAAATCAAATTCTTCCGGAGCATAAAATTTGAATTTTATAGAGGTTCTTTTAATCCATTTAAATCGGAGCCATCCTTCAATGGATTTTGACAGTTCATGACTTGACAGGTAGGCAGTTTAATATATCTTGGCATTTGAGCAATATTTTGTTTTCCAAATTTCACCTAAGAGTTCTAAAATCAACTTTTTAGGGAGCAATAAATTAAATAAAAAAATTTCGATTTTTTTGAGGTAAAATTTTAATGTTGCAGAGGGTTTTTCATCTATTTAAATCGGAGCCATCCTTCAATGGATTTTGACAGCTCATGGCTTGACAGTTAGGCAACGAACTATGTTTTGACGTTTTGACAATATTTTTACCAAATGTTACCCAAAAGGAAGCAACGCCATGCACACATAAATCGTACGTATTCTTCTCTGGATTTTCGAAATGCGCCTATATCTGTATAACTATGTACATACATATATGGCTTGATATGTTAAGGCGCATATAATAATTCGCAAAAAAAAACTTGTGAATATTATAAAAATTGAACATGATTAGATACTAAACAATAATGAAATAAAAGCAAAATTTTCTTATAGCGAAAACCGAAACCAAACCACCGATACCGCCGAGACCAGCGAGACTCTCGTCGAATTTCGGTACCAAAAATACGGTCTCGTCTCGGTCTCGTCATCAGTACTTTTAAATAAGTCTCGTCTGGTTGACGAGACCGAGTTGCCAGCCTTATATATAATGTGATCGAACATAGGAGCAAGTCGTGCATTTTATTTTTATAGTACCTAATGAAACTTACCATTAAATGAATAAACTGTATAATAGATATTATGATATTTCAAAAAATTGTAGTGGAAAATTTATTAAATTATCTGCCTTATTTATCATTTGGTTTTATGTTTAAAAATTTATGAAGAAAACATTTAGCTGAATGGCATAGACAACCCTTCCACAGTGTTACAATAATTTAATTTTTTAATTAAAATATGAGCATTTGACAAAATTGTGCCTACAGATAGATAATATTATGCGCTACTAGTATTTGTTAATTAATTTCTAGTTTCATTGAAATGTTAATTAAATGAATTTGCCTTCCAGCTCATTAATATTTTGTATTTCGTAGTATAATGTTTGTTGTTGTAACAAGTAGTATTTACTTAGATTTTAAACCACCTAAAATGCAATTTGAAAAGGTATATAATATATTTACTAAATTGTATATTAGTAGGAAAAGTGAATTATTTATGCATAGGCCAGTGGTCTAGGCAAAATGATGGAACTGTTTTCATTGCTTTTTTGAAAAGTGGAGGCTATCGGCTGTTTTAGGTGCATTAATTTTTTTTAATGTTGACTTTGCCTGTTGTAGTATGAAAGGCATTGGTTACGTTATATAACTTAATGCTGCAATATTAATTACAGTACTCATAGATCTGGCTTATAAAATTGGCAACAAAATCTAAATAAATTGCTTTTTTTTTATTTAAAAAAAAAATGAGACATCTTCTGGAGGACAAGAGCCTAGTGTATTTCAGTACTTAAATAATCCGGACAAGAAAGCAAGCGACATATTATTTTTTACTAAATCTGACCTTCTAACATAAGAATTAGGTGCAGGAGATTCGCGCAAGAAAAACATTTTTGTTTGTTTTAGATAACGAAGGATGGTATTAGAAGTCGAACTATACATATCATCTGGCGTGAAGGACCAGTACACTAACCATTAAATTTAAATTTAAGCTGATCGAGAACTCGAGGTTTAATAAGCCTTCGCCCAATCTTTTATTAACAAACAACAAGGCTTGTGGATCATAGTTATAAGCCGGTTTTTGCTAAAATTGATTTTTTATATAAAACATGGCATTGTATATAATATCAGGTCATATTGGAATCGAAATTCAATGACAACAGCGGTGTACTTGCTCTTTTTATCGAACACATCGTAAGCACAAAATTCTTAAAACAAGAAAATAATTATATATTTTTGCTTGTATATCTGTAAGGAAAATTCTAAGTATAGCGGTATACATTTAAAAAAAAAACATAATTTCAACAAAAAATAAAAAAATATGCACCATTGTTTTCGAAGTTTTTATTAAGAATCTATTGGAGCTACTGCATGAATATTATTATCTGAATTTGTTGTGCCCTTAAAGAGAAAGACGAAAATAGAAAAGATTTTATTTTCACCCATAATGTGTAAGTGGCAATGGCGTAGTGGATAAAGTGCTTGATTGCTAACTTAGACGTGTGGGTTCGATCCCCACGCTATGCGCATTCTTTTCTATACCTCCAATTTTAATTGGATGCCGCCCATGAGTTAAAATGAGACAAGTCAATACATGGTTTCTCAAATCCACTGTGCCAGCAAAAAATTCTTTTTTATCATTCTTTTTCTTATAACTAGTGCCGTGCAATTCAGATTGCATTTAAAAAGACCTTAGGTCTTACAGGCATGTAGTTAAATTAAAGTAGAAAAAATGTAGACTATACCTAAAACAATGCACAGAATATTTACTTACGATTATAGGTATACCATATGGCAAGTTATGGATTCGTGCAAATAAAAAACTTAACAATCAAACAAGACATTACGATCTGTCTGTCTGTCCTCGATTCTGCAACCTAAATGGTTGGATAGATTTGCTTCAAACTTGGTATACCTGCATTGTATATTGTGTAATATGCCCACACGTTTTTTTTTATTTTTTAAGGCGACAAATAACGGTAGGTCCTTACGATTTTAATAAAAAAAATCTGTTCGTTAATGACGGAAAAATAACCGTTTGGCAATATTTTTTTTGGAAAAAAATTGTTATTTTTGGTACCTAAAGTAGAAGAAAATAATCAGTTTTCTGAAAAACGGTTTATTTGATTTTTTCACATTTCTTATGCAGCCGCTCCTAAAAAGACTAATTTAAACCAAAAATTTTCAAAAAGAAATTTGTTTTGAAATTGTTAACTTAAAATTTCGAAAACGACTTACTCGATTCTCTCGAATCTTCGTATTTTTCGTAAAATTTTGACATTATCTTGAATAGTTAAAAATAAATATTCCTAAAATAAAAAAACGACGGTACCTCCCATACAAATGTTAAAAAAATACCCCTAAAAAAATGTATTTCTCGAAAATTGCTATAAGCATTTTTATAAAAAAAATGTGTGTGTTGTTCCAACCCATCGATATATACATCAAAAGAAATACCTATCCGCAGCTGAAAATAAAAAGTATTTGCCCCATTTGGTCGTTGAGATATTTCAATCCAAATTTATTAACATGATATTCCACACAACTGCAATTAACTTGCTTTGGATGGTGACAACTCCCCATCAAAGCCCCGCAAAAAGCTGCAGCTTCCAATGCTAGAAAGGGATTTCCGTTGGAGTAAAATTTGTTGTACAATTCTTGACTTCACTTTTTTCGACATTTTAGAAAAAAATCAAGGCTAACCCCTTGCAAAAAAAAATTACATTTTCAACAATGTTCCCCCCACCCATCGAGATATACACCAAAATAAAGGTCTGTTTAATACCTATCCATAGTCCACTTTCAAGTATACAAATATTTTTTCTTGCGTACATATTAATGCTAATTCATACTACCACTTTTAATTTTTTCGACTTTCTCACTATTGGTTATACTCGTATCGATTAAAATTATTTTGTTTATGCAAATATCAAATTTTAACAAAAAAAAGTTTTTCGATTTTTAAAAAATAAATGAACATTTTTGTTTAAAAAAAAGATTTTTCAAAAACCATCCATCGAATTTTTTTGAAATTTGAATTTTAAATGTATATCAATAATATCATTCATTCTTCTCATTCATTTTCATTACTATGTGTATACTAGCAGACCCGCTCGCGCGTTGCTGCGACTTCATTGTATTGCGCTAATGATTATTAGATATTAAATGGTGTTGTTAAGCAAGTGATTGGTAAAGTTTTTAATAAGTATTAATCATTGATTTCCATTAATGAGGAACTAAATGATGAACAATGTTACTCATTAATCTGTCTTTTGTTAAAGCAAATAAATTTAATGGTTTTCAAACACGTGAGCACACAACATAGAGCTGGGAGAAACTCGGATTTTCCAAGTCCAACCCACAAATTGTCATTGTCTACCCTTGTTGCTTATGTATCGTCGTCTTGAAAGCCAAACCTATCGGTAATTGTATATCCGTTTGAAAGGTATTGTTGATTCTGATGGAATCATAAGTATTCGAGGTAATAATCCTTTAAACTTTGCAGGCAATATCATTGCTTCAAGCTCGTTTCCGTTAATTCTTCTGACGACACCGTTTGTATAATTTTAGTGGGCTTAAGTTGTACAAAAGAATGAGCGGTGAACCAATTTTCATAATTTAAAAATTCAGTCGGAAAATTGACGACCTTATTTTCATCAATAGTATCAATTGTCAATTTGAAAAGAATAAATTTAATGCCTCAAATTTACGTTTAGACGCTGGATGAGGACTATGCTAGTATGAACACTGAACAAATATTATGTACCTATTTTAATTTGCTAATATTTTTATTTGATTTAAGGATGTCGTAAATGAAAAAAGGATCGGTATCGGTACTGAGGACGAAGCGAGCGAAGCATCTTTAATCTTCAGCGAAAAAATGCAGGAATTTGAAGCTAACGGATCTTCGATAACAACAACGACAGCAACAACCACAACAGCGGAGAATATCCGTAAAATAATTATGGAATTAAATAAAATTAAAATTAGAGTTTGTATGTGTCATTTTTTCGCACACCCTGTAATGAGAATATTTTTTAAGTAGTAAGTTGTCTCAAGTCGCACTTTTCAAAGTTTCATGAAAATCGCTCCACAATCACCAACAATATGTCTATTTTGTATAGAAGCAGATAGAAGTGCTTATAAATTCATGTTTGAGTGGTTATTTCATTGACGCAGTTATTTAGGACTTACAGGAAATAACATAATCAACATCCCTGCTGATCAGTGTAGCTAAGCATTTAATTTTCTTCTGTAAATTATACGATACGAAATATGTAATCTGTACACGAATTTTCCATAAATATTCCACTATATTGTTTGGTTCTATGAAAACTGAATTTTCCTTCTAATATACATTTCAGGTTATTCTTATTCTGAGAAAAAAAAATAATACTCAAAAAGGTGTTTTCATTCTATTTTTATTAAAATAAAATTAATGAAGTGTGAGCCCTTATTGGATAACGACAACGACGCAGAGTATCATGCATATCTTTTGTTTTGACGTTTCACTTTTTTTGGAAATGGAATATAAAATACAATCCACAACTGGATCGCACGATCTTGCGCTTATATTCGATCACATCGTATGCAAAATATTTCTAGAAGTAATTTAAATATATTTCTAAAGTCTTTTTTACTATATATAAAATTCTTTTAATTTTTTTCTAAAAAAAAATTGGCCTGACAGTTTTAAGCATTTAATAATATAAATTTAAAAACGAAATTTCAAAAATCAAATCATTAACACGTTTTCGATATATTGAATTTTAAATTATTTTTTTTTCAAAAATCCAAAAAAATATTTTTTCGAAAATATTGGTATGCACTATTACTTATAATATGAAGGAAATCCTATGTAAAAATTTTGATCGAAATCCGAAGATCCGTTTATGAGAAAGTCGAAAAGAAAAAAAATAGTATGGGAGCTACTCTTAATAACAAACTAAGTAAAAAAATGTTCACCAAAATGTAGACTATACCTAAAACAGTGCACACACTTGTTTTTTATCAAAAGAGGGAAAGCCGATTTCGAAATAATCAAGATGGTAGAAAAAATTGTATGGCAAGTACCGTTATTTTTAAGTATTAAGTATTACAAGCTATCCTATCTTAGGAACTCCAGCAAAATAAACATTTCAAAAAAAAAACATGAAAACCAGTTGGATAGTTTCGGAGTTCATTCAACACATGAAGGTGACAAGAGATTTATGTATAATAGATTTACAAACCTAGGTTCCATTCATGTATGTAGGTACACATTTCTCTCCCAATTTTCATAATTAAAATACAAACTCTGGATTTATAATATACCTATTTTTTGTACCTATGTAAGACGCCAGCCACCAAAAATTGACAGCGTCAGCTAATGAAGTTGTTGACTGTTGGCAATTGCTTATTAGCTGGGCATTTTTTGGTATGATTCCGAGATCCTCATACAAATTGGTAACAGGCCTTCCGGATTTACTCTTTGCTTCATTGTTTGACTGCAGCATTTTAACTTTTAAATCTGATATTTGTTAACTTTTAAATCATAACTTATAAAACGTGACTTTTTGCTTCTAATTTTATTTTGATGTGAAGATTTTTCTGGAGAAATGTCAAAATAATTGGTTAGTTACATTATTTACATTAGTCACGTAACTAATTCAATTAGTTACATTATTTACATTAGTTAATTAAAATTTGTAAAAATCATGTACACTGCCTACATGGGCTTTAAACCTGTATATGCACACTTGGCTACTCACCTAATTAAACAGCGTCAATGTTTAGCTACATTAAAGTTGTAACCTACAAGGGCAAGTTCATTGGATCCAGTCGTGCATTTTATTTTTTATTAAAATCCTTAAATCAATTTTCTAGATAAAATTGCTAATAAAAAATTGCATGGTAGGTAAGATTTAAAAAATGTATTTAGACAATGACTTAAGGCGTTAAAGTACCAAGTTTTATGAAAGTCGCTTCACCAGATTAGTACAATATAGACGGATAGACAGAAAGCCCCAAAAATAACGGTAGATACCATATCGCCTGAGTTTGATTATATTAAAAGATTGTAGTGTCAGAATTTTGCTGGGCACTACCATCTACTGACTTTAATTCCATTCAAATAAATCTCATTGAAATTTGAACTATCTGTGTCTTATTGTAGCTCTGGAGTTTATATGAAGACGATAAATGGAGGTGAAACGAAGTTCGCTGTGTCCACTAGTTGAAGTATAAGAAGAAATTCAGAGAGTTTTTTCTGTTTTACAAAAAACATCTGTTGCACAAAGGCTCCACCAAAATTCCAAACAACCCTGTTTAAATTGTACAAAACTAAAGTTGTTATCCTTGAGCAAAATCGTATAACTCCTTCTTTGAAGTGTGATTGTGGATTTCCTCCAAGACTATGCCATGACTGTAAAACGTTATTTCCATAAATTCCTAAGATATCAACTTCATACCCGCCGAGAAGTGAATACGAAATTCGAGAGATTTTTGAATTGATGTTTGAATGCAACAGGGATATGGATACTTTCCTTATTCGTTCTCCACCTCGTTTTTTTCTGTTATTTTTTTTTTCATCGCTCGAAGAAAAATTCTTCTTATGTCAGTGATGTTAGGAAATTTATATTCTACTACTCGAATATTTCTGCTAATGCCTTCAAGGATGAGCGATTTAATGCAGGAAATGTGTATGCGGGCTTTATATTGCCTCAAACAGAAGAAGATGAACTAAGATGTCAATAAGAAAAACGGAAATGTTTTTGCATTATCATGATTGAGGATGAATTGAATACGCTTAAGGCTCTTCAAATTGAAAATTTACCACGAAAAATGGAATTCTCTACTCATATATAAATGTATATAGTATATCATCGAGAAGGACCTCCAGCGCAAAGAATAAGTATCTAACAATTGAAGCAAAAAAAAACAACACTGATGGAAATAAAATGAACTTACTATATAGTATCTTTTGTTGCATTGTTATTTTCAGATAATGTTGCTTTTATTATGCCATTACAATCAAGATGGTCGTCGTTTTCTTGGGATACACTCTGTACGAAATAGATGAAATGAAAACGAAACACATAAAATAGGGAACATGAACGGGAGCAGCTGTGTCCTTATTGATGGTGATTTCTTTTTGAGTTTTTAGGATAAAAAAACAGGTCAAGCCCGATTTTGAAGGGAGAATGTTTATGCTAAAACATTTAAATGTGCAAAAGTTTTTTGGGACAAACTGTTGGTTCTATATTAGTTTCAAATTTTTTACTTGCGATTAGAGGGTAGCTACTATTAGGCAAGTTAAGCATTCATAAAAAAAAAAATTCTAACAACAGTCAAACATGATATTACGATCATAGAGAATACTCGCAATTCCGCCTGTTTGTCTGTCTGACCTCGATTCATATTGGCAGTTTTCGATTCGCCACCACTCCCGAGGACATTTTAACTTTTGTTTCAACTAGTCCCGGAATTGATGCATCTCTAATTTCGTGTCATAAATTTGCTAAAATTGAAGATGTGGATCGTACTCAGGGCTATGTAAATTTCAAATTTGGTGTTCCTGTGGATTATGCATCGATGGTTTTAATTGAAAATTTTTGGACGATTGGTGTACAAATAAGACCTTTTGTTTTTAAGGCAAAAAACTCCTTGAAGAAGACAGTGGAGACAATAACGACTTAAAAACAAATACTAGTCAATGCAACAAATTTGTTCGTCTTTCGTCATTAAGGATTTATTTCCACAATCGTGTCAATCGTTCATTTTTAAAGATTCAATCGTTCAAATGTCGTTCATTTCGAAGATTCGGTCTTTTCAATAGTTCATTTTTTTTATTAAATCAATCATTTGTTACAGTTGCCAGTTGCGACCCATATGGAAACATTTTGGAATTGAAACAATCACATGGTTGTGTGTGTGTAAAGTCAATCAATCTTTTACTTTCATTCAACGTATATACACATGTATGTGCATGTGTGATGTGGTTGAGGCGAATGTATGTGAAATTTAACTGATGCTTTTTAAATAAATCAAGAAAAAAATTGGTAAAAACATATGTACATTTTATATAGGTATTTCTTTAGTTTCGAGTAAGCAAACAATTAACCCTTAAAAATTATGGGAAAATAATGACAATATCTAATACATCTATATTTCATTTCCATTCAGTTTCGTTCGTTCTTTAGAACGATGGAATGTAGTGAAAAGTGAATGCAATCAATGCAATTCATTTTGATTGTAAATAAGTGGAATGAACGAAATATGATTGCCTTACGTTCAATCATCTGATTGAAATGGTAGTATAGTGTAAAACGATTGGTATTGAAATAGATTGATTCGATTTACTTGTTCTGATTACAATCAATCAATCTTTTTAATGAACGGGTCATAAAGATCGAATCAAACACGATTGACACAGCTCTACTCCGAACCAAAGTAGCTGATCTCTCTTAAAATACATCTGTTACCTATTACGATATTATCGTTATTGTTGAGTAATGGCTTTACAAAGGAATCGCCTTTTCAGAACTTTTCGATTGTAATATACTCGTATAACTATAACATTTATCGTCGTGATCGCTGTAAATTGTCTAATGAATGTGGAGGAGGTATAATTATTGCAGTTCGATCCTATTTATGTTGTAACTAAATCATTTTACCATCTACTGATATAGAACAAGTGTTAATCTCTGTCAAGTTGAACAAGCTTTCTAAAGCAAATATATTTTTTATTGTAAGTTATGTGCCTCCAAGTAGTTATCTTGATTTATACGAGAAACATGTTAGTAACATAGAATTTATTAATAATATTTGTTCTTTATCTGATAACTATTGTGTGTTAGGTAACTTTAATTTTTCAGATATAGAATGCAAATGGTCTGAAAGATTTTGAAATTATAAAGGCTTATCCATTTTGCGGTTTCAAATGTAAACGTAAATAAAACACATATAACATATTTTTTTTTCATGATATTTCTATTTAATTATAAAGTTTGAACATTAACATTATGTGTGAAACACTAAATCATTTTAATGACCACCACGCGAATTGTTACAAGCATCGAATCTTTTGAGGTAATTTTTGACCCATATTGGGCGGTATCTCAGCCATAACTTGACGAATGTTGGTTTTCAAGTGCTCAAGAGTTAATGTTTTATTTGCATAAACAGGGTCAGCCATATTCGCTCGAGTAGTGTGGCATTTGGCACCGTCTTGTTGAAACCACATATTCTCCAAGTCGTATTCTTCAATAGCGGGCAAAAAAAAGTCGGTTATCATATGACCATAACGCTCCGAATTGACGGTGATACTCGTTCCATCGTCGTTTTCGAAGAAGTAAGATCCAATCACATCTCCGGACTAAAGAGCGCCCCAAACAGTGATTTTTTTGGATGTAATGGCCTCTCTTCAATTATTTTCTCAGAACCCCAAATACGACAATTTTGTTTATTAACAAGCCCCCGAGTGAGAAATGCGCTTCATCGCTGAAGAAAATTTTGTTCGAAAAATCGACGTCCACCGCCTGTTGTTCAAGCAGCCATTTGACGTACCTACCACGATGTGAATGGTCAGCCGGCTTCAGTTGTTGTGTGAGCTGGACGTTATATGGATGTAGGTGTAGATCCAAATTCAAAATACGCCATAATGTGCGGTAAGACCGTCCTAAATTCTGAGAACGTCGAGGAATCGACACATTCGGGTCTTCAGCGATATTTTCAGTGGAACGAAGGAAACGATGATGCACAGGCCTTGCAATATCTGTAACCAATCCAGTCTCTTCACAATATTGTCAATTGCTTGCGTAGTTGGACGATTATGTAAACCATAATCTCCTCTTAAAGCAGGATATGTGGCTGTGGCAGAATCACCATTTTTCTAGTGGGTTTTAACAATTTTTATGCGTTGTGCGATAGTTAAGCAATCCATATTCGTAAATGTCAGACTTTCAACTGACAAAAAAAATTGGTTTAACAACTTAGTTTGACAGATGGCGAATTCCAGCCCTATACTTTTGAAAACGCAAAATGGATAACCCTTTATTAATAAAAAGAAATATGTCTATCTATCTTTATGTACGGGCCACCATATATAATAATAACGCAAGCAAAAAGTCCCACGAAGTTGAAGACCCCTGCATTATGTATTCTTATATGTTTGCACATTATCGTATACAAAACCATACAATTTCCATTACTTCCTAGAAGTTGTTTATCATAAAGGAATTCATATATATTATGCAGATAGTTGGAAGGCTTATACACGCCAAAAGTCCTTGGTTTTAAAACACATTCCATAACATACTACTGTTGTCAAAATTTACGCAAAATATACTTTGAATGTATTTGAACAATTTTTTGGTTGGAAAGTTTCAAGTCAAAGAAAAAGTTCAAGGCAAATTTTTAAAGAGAAATCTTTTTTTAATTTGACGTCCCTTCTTCTCAAGCTTGATATACAAACGAACATATACCAAGAAAAACATTTAAGAAAAAACTAGGTATTTTAAAAGTTGAAGCTTGAAAACTTTTACGTAAATAATATTCGCAATTAAAATACATATTTTCCACGAAAACAAAATCATCTACCGAAAAAGACAAGGCATCACGTTATAAGCATGATAAAAGGAGAAATCAGAGATGGATGTGTGCTGGTGCTCTTTTCGGCTTATCGACGATGCGACAAGCAAAGCAGGCTAATGAGAGTTCTGAAACTTCTACATAAACTCGTTTGTACCTATTTGAACATATTTGAAATTAATGGGAGAAAGATTGTTTTAATTTGGTTTAAAGAAGTTGTGAAAAGTTATGGGTATAATATTGAATTAATTGAGAATACATATTCATCTTGCACATGACTATACACTGTACTTAACTTTCTACTGGAATGGCAGAAGATTATGATGTCTTATTAGTGTATCTATACTTTCGACTCAGTTCATCAATATGCAGGATTCGTAATTCGTAAAGATATAAGTAAAAATTTAAAATTGTTGCATTTTGGGGTGACCATATTTTTCTATATTCTTAGAAGCGAAACGCTGGACATATAGGGTAACTGCGCGAGAGATGCCGCGTCGGGAGAGATGCCGCATTCAACTTAAGTCATACATCTAGTTATCCGTGCAAAAAATTGTATCTAGCTTTTTCTATATTAGGTAGGTATTCAACAAAAAACGCAGGAGAGAAAATTGGTTACAGCCGACATGTAACGAGATTTTTTTATATTTGTATTATTTAACGCTCCCTTCCTTACCCACTAGGTATGGACATTTTTCAGTTTGTTACAAAAAGTTAATGCGGAAAGAAGTTATCGCTTTTTTTCAAGTGAAATAATTTTATTTGATAAATAAGTGTTATAAGAACACGTGAGCATTTTTTTTTAGTTCTTTTCTTAAGTTTTAAAGTGTGGTGCGGCATCTCTCCCTCACTTTGGGGCGAGAGATGCCTCAGTTTTTTTTTTTTTTTTTGAAAAGATGCCGCATGTTAAATTTGCTTACCTCTTTTTTAAAGCGAATAATAAGACTACAAGTAGTGGCAATTAGACTTAAGAGGCGCTGGAAGAAGCCCGAACAAAAACATTTATAATGGGATATCTCTCAGAAAAGCAGAAAAATTATTTGGCGTACCAACTAAAACACGAATCGAGATGATTATTAGATGGACGTTTTTTTAAAGAAACCTCTTCCTTCTGAAAATACCGTTTCATATCATGAAACAATTTTGGAACCAGTAATTCCAACCACCAGGAATGGAGCGCATGATTTCGAAAACCAATTTCACCACTATCTAAGTCTCCAGTGCCAATTTTTTCAAGACGTAGGCAGTTAGTAGAGGTCTTAACTTCTCATTTAATTGAAATAAAGAAAGCCTCCAAGAAAAAAATATACTAAAAGGAAGGTTGACGACTGAAGATCCCAATATGTGCGTTGAATGTTGGGAAAATTATTTTGAAAAAAAAAAAACAACGAGAAGACTGGATGTACAAAATGTCAACAATGGCTAGTAGAAAACTGTACAACTTACAATTTACGGTTTGCACAGAATGTGGGCGTGAGCAAGAACGAAATAAACATGTTTCACAGTCAAATTAATTCTTTAAGTTCAATCAATTTATCATACGGCATCTCATCCACACATGCAGGGAGAGATGGTACACTTAATGTATATTTCTTTTTTGTTATTTTTTATGAAAATTGTTATTTTTGTAATTTAAATTGTTTTTTTATGGGAGAACATAAATCCATTATTTTTGCATAAATAAAGTTAATTTTACTAATATAAAAAAAAATTAATTGATTTTTGAAAAAAAGCGCGGCATCTCTACCGCAACTACCACTGCAAATATTAAAACAAATTTCTAAAATGAACACTAATTCTTTTTAGGTATATTCTATTACTTTATAAGGTTACTAGCGAAATTTGGCGTACGCTGCATCGCTTTTCAAGCTATATAAAATTTAATTTATTATAACTCTTCACAAGCGAATATGTGATCCAATCAATCTTTTAATTAATACCTACGGTTTGTGTTTTTGTTTGTGATTTAGGACCGTTCGCTGATACGCAGCTAACGCATTTAAGTTCTACTTAAGAACTTAGGTGACAGTTTACGCAGAGGAAAAAGTAGCCCTTAAGAGTTAAATATTTATATATTAAATATATATGATGATTCGTATCAGCAAACGGACCTTAATGAAATAATAAAAAAACAATTAAAAAAAAAACAAATAAATTCAATTGCGCAAAATTTTAAGCAGTATGATTTTAAGTTTTTAGCATGATACTACTTAAAACGTTGCTAATATTAAATCACTTTACTAAAATAATTTATAATTTTTATAATTTTTTTATAATTTAAAAACATTTAATTTTAACCACTTTTTAATTTGCACCATACTGTAGCAATATTAATTGACATAAGTGGTAACCCTTGCACGGGAAAACACTATCATATTTCCATTATATACGGTTTTTCATATTCATACTTACTCAATCCAATTGTAAATACTATTAAACTAATAGTACCCGCCAAGATCAAAATGAGCTTCATCTGAAAAGATGATTTTTTTGGCAAAATCGGCATCTTCTCTAAGTCGATCGCAGGCCCACTTAGCGAACGTTGTTCAAGCATATACACAACCATATACGTTCAGCGGAAGGATACAAATAATTATCTGTCAAATCAGACATGAGCTAAGTGTTACGTGTCACGAAATAAGCACTAGTTGAAAAAAAAACGTTAGATGGCGGACCTGTTATAACTATAGAATAAAGTAGAATAAAGATTCATTCGATGTTAACATTTTAAAGCGAACGGTTGGTCCTTTATTAAGATTCAGGTATTAAGACTACAATACTTAACTTAAATTCTCCATAAACTGCAGCTGAACAGGCCCACAGTAGCATATGGACTTAGTATGATACGAAAAGTAGCCATTTGTTAATTTCAAATTTATTAAAATGTTAAAAAGTACGATTCTAAATTCGCTTAAAACTAGCAACATCATCTTTTTAACCTTTAATCATACTTAAAATTATTTAACGTATTACTAAATTGACTTAAATTCTTTGCCCATGTTTCTTTTATACGCATTGAAAGGAAATTAAGTTAACACTAAAAAAAAAAGCTTTTTGGTAAACTATAATTAATAAAATGCCCGGTAAACTATAATTAATAAAATGCCCGATTGGATTGCAAGTACTTGCTCTTGTGTTTGATCACATTGTTAGCAAACTATTCTTAGTAAAAAGATTATATGTAGTTATATTTTAGAAGAAAATTACTTTATTTGCTTATATTCAAAATTTGTGATTTTAAGCATTTTTTAGTTTTTAATGTATTCAATTTTCAAACATAGATTCAAAAAAAATTCAAAAAATTTAATTTTCGCAAATTTTTTTTTTTTTGCAAAAATCCTATTTTTGAAATATGTACATAATTGAATTTTCCAAAAAAAGAATATATTTTTTTTTTCAAAAATCCAAATAAATATTTTTCTCAAATTTTGGTAAGCGCTATTATTTATAATTTGAAGGACTTCCTTTAATCGAAATCTGTAGAGCTGTTAATGAGAAAGTTGAAATTAAAGATATTTATAAAAGAATATATAAAATAGTGTACTTACTTAAAATTGAGCAGTTGTCTTAAAAAAGTATGGAATGTTTTGTAATATTTGCCTGTTTTAAAACAAAATGGTTCACTTCTCTTGATAAGTTGAAAAAAACCTTGTTTGGGTAATTAGACTTTTATGAGTTATGCCATTTTTCTAGAAAATATTTTTTAAAATCGTTAAGAAATAAATTGATTTTATCTAAACTATAAATTTAAGTCATTATAATATTTGACAAAGCTGTGATGAACTAACTCCGAAATAAAAAACAAAACTTGTCTGAATATCATAAATTGTTTCTGGAAAAGTGACCTAATTTGGAAGGATATTTTTAGATCCTCATTTTTGCAACCTAATCGTATACTTTTTTATTTTCCTAAATTTTTTTTCATTAAACAAAATGTGGAACAATAACTAAAACATAACTCGAAAAAAATAATTTAAGACATTAAAAAAAATAGCATTATGAAAAATTGACCGACTCAAAAACCTAACTGATTTTCTGAAGAATCAAGTTTTTTGAGTAATGCCCGTTTTCTTAAAGGGCGACGATATTTTTTTTTTTTTAATTCATTTTTATTTCATATTAACTTATAACTATCTTAAAGCTAGACAAAAATATTTAAATCTAGCCTAATTATCAATTACTTACAACTAATTTACTGGCCCTTTACGGGCGCTCTAAATTAAACAATAACTCTTAGAACTAATGTCTTTCGACCTAAAAACTATTTTAATTAAATCTAATTTTTTTTATTTTATTTTATATTTCAAGGAAACTTTTACAAAAAAACTTGGTATCTTATCATTTTATTTTTTTTTTACTTATAAACTTAACCTAAATATATATTAAAAATAAATAAAACTAAATAAAACTGACTTATACTAACTAAAAATAACTTAAACTACTTAAAATACCTAATAATACTTAAAACTACTTAAAAACTAGAACAGCCACATCAGCATTTTTTTTTCGTTTTTTAATTTTTTTTTGTTTATTTTTTATATGCATGCAGACACACAACAACATGCAACCCACCCATACATGTACATACGCACATACATATACGTTCGCACATACATATACAGACACGCAGATTCATGCACATATGCCCCCGCATTCATACATATTTTTAATTTTTTTTTGGTGCCACCCCGACTGTTCCCTATACCTAATGCCCTAAATCTATGTAAGTCGGCCAAGATATACCATCTTCATCGACTTTAAATATCACGATGCTGTTCAGAGAGCCACCAGAACTGGTTCTCCTGTTTCGCCCTATCCCTCCGGACCCGATCGGACACAGTCCTACTGAACCGAAGGCGCTCTTCTCCACCTTGAGCGATGACGTCTCGACCATACAGGAGTCGCGTATCCACAGTTTTCCGGCTGACGTGGTAGATGAGCGGAACCGCCCCTCCATCCTGTATCAGCCCTCGACTGTCTAAATAGAGGAATGCCTCGGGAGGGATGTAGCCACTTAACCGCGCACTCTCAAAATATTCGTTATTGGGGTAATAAGCCCAAAAATTAAGCTGTTAGTTGAGGACATCGCTCTTTCAACGTACCCCCGAATCAGTTTACACAAAAAAATATCTATTCTGTTTATGTTGGCTCCGTTGTATAGAACCTGGTTAGAATAATATCTTGTGTACTCCGACTCTGGTGTTCTGTGTAATCCAAGGCAACGTCTAAGACATTGCCTCTCAAACACCCGAATCTTTTCCATTTGAGATGCGGCAACGTTGAACCACACCGGGCATCCGTAGGCAATCATCGGCCTGATGAGGGCCATGTAGCAAATCACCTTCACCCTGCTGTCAAGACGGCTGCTATAAAACAGTCGTTTTGTCAAGGCGAAGGCTCCCCTAGCCCTGGCCAAAGCAGCACCTATATGTCTGTCGAAATACAGGTACTGATCCAACCAGATGCCAAGGTACTTTACTACACTTTTACTCGCCAGTGGATGTCCATGTGGCCCTACGATCACCAGCTTGCACCAGTTCTTTCTCGTATCCCTAGAGGCGCTAGACAACGGAGTCCTAAACAAAATAGTTGCTGATTTCTGGAAGTTGATTTTCAACTTCCAGTCATCACAATATCGCTGAATCTTGTCGAAGTCACTCTGCAAGAGACTTTTGATGACCTCAACTGTATGAGCTGTTCTGTACGCAATTAGATCGTCGGCGTACGCAATTGCCTGAGTTAGACTACCTATCAGATCGCTGGTGTAAATGTTGAATAGAATCGGCGAGTTAACCGCTCCCTGCTGAAGACCATTATTAATATTAAAAATTGCGGTAGAAGTTACATTGCCACTCTTGACAACAAACTTTCTACCATTTAGCATGTCATAAAGCATATACAATAGAGGTTTACTTATACCTAGTCTGGTTAGCTTTAGATAGAGACCTTCTAACCATACGGTGTCGAAGGCCTTCTCCAAATCAACCAGACAGGCACCCGTACACTGCTTTTTAGTTTTGTTCCATTGGATATCAGAAACTAGTTTAGACGCGGCATGAATTGTGTCATGTCCCGCCTTAAAACCGAACTGATTATCCGGGATGATATTTTTGTCCTCCGCCCACTTGAACAGGGCTCTATTAATAACCTTTTCAAATACTTTGCTGATATTCGGAAGAAGACTTATCGACCGGACATTCGCCGGATTGGAGTTGTCCTTTCCCTTTTTTGGGAGAGGTTGCACCACAGCTGTCTTCCACCGCACTGGATAATATGCATTTTTCAGCGAGGTTGTTAAACAGTGTGGTATAAATGTCAACTGCTTCTTGAGGCAAATGTCGTAGTACAACGTTTGATATACCATCGACTCCTGCAGACTTCTTTTTCTTTAATGAATCGAAGATGAATACGTGCTTTTACGGGATTAATGTCAAAGCATGATATTTGAAACTATTTTCGAAAATTATCCCACACCGACACAATAATCCCTTACCTATGCTCCTTGAAAATATTTGTTTCATTTATAATTATTTTAAGCCCAGCTAAATAAAAATACCAAGTATACAAATTATTTACTCAAATGATGGATTTAATTGTTTTGTCGACTGCAGAATAAAAATAGTTCCTTATTCCTTTTAAAGAATAATTGTAGATATAACTATTTAGTGAAAGATGTTTATTTTTTCAAATATTAAAATATCATCTTTTTTTTTTAGTGAAGTTAAAACAATTAGAACATGAAATAAAAATAACCACAACGAAAGCAATTTACTTAATTTAAAAACCTATGCAAGCGTCAAAATATTCCTCTTGTAATTTCTAAAAGTTTTCTTGTCAGGAAATTTCTGGACCAGGCCGCTTTCATAGTTAATGTTAATTCTTGTCCTTAGCATTCTCTTACTCTTTTGTTCTTAACTGCCTTGCCAGTAAGCTTAATATTTTGTCTTATTTTTATTTTTGCTTGCCTACTTTACTAATTGGTGCTTGAGGAGCTTGTCACCTTTCGCTGTTAATCTTCTTGCCATGGCAGCATTTCTTTTCTGTATTACATATTTCTCTCCGCTTTGCCTTAGTTCCGTCTTTATTCTATTTATTCTATGTCGTCCGTCGCGTCGCGTAGGTCGGGTTCCTCATAATTGTCGTCATCGTCCAGTTGATTTTTAGATTTTAATAGAATTACAAATTTGGTTTTATGTTTTTATTTTTCGCTTGTGGATGAAACACGACTATATAAGGACCTCCTCTGTAGAGTGAAAAGAGCGATTATTTCTTTTTCAAGGTATGATGCTACTCAAGGAATAAGGCGCATACATATACCAACAATTGGACCTCATAACCTAAAAAAAAATATTCTAGGAAAAAAACACAATTTTTCACTTTCTGTACTTTTTCTAGGTTCCATTGCCTGTTTTTTTTTAATTTATTTTATTTAGCTCTGCGAATATCCTTTATTTTTTTTTTGTATGTACCTCTGTGTCTTCGTCAGGGTTTATTTATGTTTTTGAAATAATTTATAGGCATGTGCTTCTGCTGGTGATGCAGCAAGTACCGGTGCCCGGACCGAGGACCAAGTCAAAGCCCGGCAGAGCCTGGTTTTGCTATTCTGCTTTTCTGTTGTTGATGCAGAAGCACTTTCAGAATCTGGGTTATGCATTTTGCAATTCCTTAAGGACCAACGCCTTAACTTAACTTGCTCTTCTGTGCATGTTGCATGTATGTGCAAATGTGTGAATCTATATATACCTAGTAACCTGATTTATATATATTGCTGTTGTTGGTATATTGTTTAAGTAAGGACAAACTACGAGCATAGGGATGGGTGGGCATTTAAAGTGAGTGGCATTCCTACTCAGAACTTAAATGAATGTGTAAGCTTCGTAATGTACATTCAGATTCATATCCTGCCTGATGCTATTTTATGAAGGAAACGCTCCACTTTTGATAAGGGAATTCGATTTTAAGTTATGTATGTCCTAAAAGTGTCAAAGCTTCGAGAATGAATTGTACGGTACTATAGAATAATATTGTTTAATATCGATTTTAATAAAAGGCTTATGAGTACAGCTAAGACGACAAACTATATTAAGGCAGAAAAGCTCATTTCATTCGATAAGAGTATAACATGAAATATTTTTTTTTCGATTCAAATAAAAATTAGGCCAACATTGTGAAAATCTATACCTGAATGAAGCCTGATAGATCAAGAGCCTTTAAATGGTAATCAACTTATTCTTGTAAGACTTTTTGACTTCTCCAGATCCTACATCAAGCTTGAGCCTAAATAGATGAAAGCCTTTGGTTCTAATTCGGTGCAGATTATGTGTATGTGATTTCCAGATAGCTATATCAATTTCAGTATGAATTTTTGGACTTTGTAATTTAATAGGCAATTGGAATTATACTGCACAATTTTCTTGTTCAAAATCAATTTTTATATTAATTAATACCATCTCATTGTATTATCATAATGCAATTTATATAACATTTTTTTTACGAGAACCTGAAATGAAGTCGTCTTAGTTAAATTAAGAAATAACCGCTGAAATCTCTGAAGTCATTGGCGAAAAATTTTAAACAACCCATTGTTAAGGGCTTAACATTTTACTAGTTAGCAATTTCCAAACTGCTTATTGATTGAATAACTATTTCAAAATGTTTAAACCTTTTCTAAACTACTAAATTGCTAATTAAGCAAAAAGCTGAGCGTAGGGTTTGAATTTTGACGAACACAATTATTGTTGTTATGCGTTGTAAGTTCATTATATTCATGAAAATCCAACATGTGCTCTAAAAAGGTATTAGTTATTTCTATTTTCATCATTTAGTTTCATTATTTACAAACAAAAAACAAAAAAAAAATTGTACACCAGAAGGACTCGAACCTGGGCACCCCGCGTGTAAGGCTGATATACTATCAGATTCCATAATGGATTTAGCAAGTTGCTAAAAGTTAAACAAGCCATTCCGTGATTTTAACTTTAGTAAAATGTTAAAATCGTTTAAAATTAGCTCCATCATCTTTTTAGCTTAGTAAATTGCTAAAAGTGGCTTTAACATTTACTGAATCGTTTAGAATTTTGCTCCATTACTTCGAAAATTTAAATACAGAATTTAGCGAACGAAATTTTTGTCTACCCATACACTGAGGGAAAAGGGCAACGTACGATCTAATACATGGTATTTGAGAGAATCATGAACGTATTTAATTTAGCGTTGAAAGTTATTGATTTAACTACGCAACGTTGTTTTAAGTATTATCATTCTTGATTTAAAGTAAACCGTAGTCGATTCAACAGTGAAACAACTTTCATAAATTATTAAGTACATTCAACGTTATTTTAAAGTGGAAAATGCTAAAATGTATCCAAAACTAAAACTCCAAGCATAACTTTCAAAGTGTAACATATCGGGTCCGCCATCTAAGGTTTTTTTTTTCAACTAGTGCTTATTTCGTGAATGGTAACACTTAGCTCATGTCTGATTTGACAGATAATTATTTGTATCCTTCCGCTGAACGTATATGGTTGTGAATATGCTTGAACAACGCTCGCTAAGTGGGCCTGCGACGACTTAGAGAAGATGCCGATTTTGCAAAAAAAATCATCTTTTCAGATGAAACTCATTTTGATCGTGGCGGGTATGTAACAAGCAAAATTGTCGCATTTGGGGCACAAAGAACCCGCACGCATACATTGAAAAGCCGATACACCCAAAACGAGTCAATGTTTGGTGCGGATTTTGGTCCAGAGGCATAATTCGAAAATGAGCAAGGAGTAGCCGTTACAGTCAATGGCGATCGTTATCGGGCCATGTTGAACGAATTTTTGTGCACAAAAATTGAAGAGGAGGATATTGGCAATATTTGGTTTCAACAGGACGGCGCTACAAGAAGAAGTTATTTGGCGGACCCTGTAGTTGATTCTACTTTGTTTAACATCATTTCGAAGTTGAATCCACTTACAAATAACACTTATACATTAAATTATTCTTCCACAAGCATTGATGAAAGATTTTCAATGTAAAATCAACTGTAATTTCAAATCATTCATACTTATTTTTAAGTGGTGCCAATGTTAAACCCAAAACTTTAAACTTTAAAGTGAAAGCTATGTAGAAACAAAGTGAAACGTATTCATATTTATATTGATGTGGGTATTTTTAAACTACGATCGACGTAAATTGAAAGGGATTTGTAGTTGATCTTAAGTGAATTCCATGTAGAATCATGAAAACAGCAAAAAAAAAAAAACTATCTGCAACGTAGTGTCGGGTCGGCGGCCACCGGCTGGTGTCGTCGATAGTGAAGCTTTGTCTTCATATTGTCAGTCGTGCTTTGTCTTTCGGAGTTTAAACAGTTTAATGTACCGAATCAAGACGAGGAACATTTATTAAAACTATTAAGAGAATTTGAAATGGAAAACATTTTCCCTACGTTGAAAAGTAAGTTTTGTTAATGACAAAATAGAGAAAAATTAGAATTTTCAAATTAATAACTTTCTTTTAAAAATGTTAAATTCTAAAGGACGTAACGATATGAATCTTTTTAAATCCAAAGACAGAGTTCTAAAAACTTTATATGAAAAATAAAATATTGAAAATCCAAGTTGTTATTTTAAAAAGTAGTAAATTCTACAACGATTCATGGTTAGTAGGATTAAAACTAAAACGTTTTCATTTCAAAGTAATTTCTATTAGAATTTTCTTAACACAACATTGAAAAGTAGTGAAATTAAAATCGAAAGATAGTAATTTCAAAGTTGGTTCGTAATATTTTTAAGCTCGAATACATTTAATTTCACAATGCACCATTCTAAAAATAAAGTTGGAATATTATACTTTCAAAGTTGTATGCCTTTGAATCTAATACGGCGCACAGTAGAATTGAAGTTGTTCCACCTTGCTTTAAATTTGGATGATATTGATTTTACTATGATTCCCCCTTAAATCAAAGGAAAACCTATTTCAATCAAGCATGAAAAGTTTTCTTTTTTATATAGGAAAACATGTTGAAACAATGATGTGCCACTTTGACTCTAAAATGTTCATCTTTAACCTCGAATCATTGCTAAATAGGTAGAAATACTTAGATCAAAAAGTGGATTTCCTTGATTTTACTTTGTTTTTTCTCTGGTTGTAGGGCTTGCAAAGCACCCGAGACGATACCGTATTATTGGTACCGGTGGTCTCAGAGATTTGGTATCGGAATATTTTATTATACTTATTATTTAATTTATGCATGTTGTTGGAATAGAAATCACTTTGTTTCTCCTCTAGAAAAGGTGACTTTAAGCCTTTTATTTGACATTTTTTTAAAAGAAAATATTATCCAAACGTAAGAATATAATTTGTTGCTTACCTGTCAAGCCATGAAATGTCAAAATCGACATCCAGAAAATTCAAATTTTTTCTCAGAAAATTCGAAACTTTTCCGATTTTATTTTTTGCTCGGAAAAAGTTTAATTATAATTTTTGGGTGACATTTAGAAAAAAAATATTATCTAAATCATTTTTGGTCCTACTCTATCTTTTTAATCTGAACACGCGTTATCTTACATCTTTTTACTTCCAAAAAACGAGAAGAACACAAAACTAAGGATAAGACGCAGACCGAGACGGAAATTTGGTTAGGCGAGAACGAGACCAATAGCGAGACCAAGACCTCCACCGAAAACGAGACTAGACTGAAATTTTTAGATTCTTGACGAGACTGGGACGATACGAACAAAATTCTCGCCTGGCCTCGTCTCCTTGGAAGTACCTGATTTTACCACTGGGGTCATCCTCAAATTATAAGCAAGCTAACAACGTCTTGTTTTCAATATAATTGTAGCTCAGATACTGTGTTTTAGATCTCGGTTACTAGCTGAAAATTTAGAAGATCGATAGGGTTGCAATCGGAATGCAAAAAAATGTGGAAAACTAACAAACTTGCATCTCTTGGGCAGAAATAGTCGCAATTCTAGAAAAGTCCTTTAGCCAAATTTGGGTGCATACACCCAATATATGAATTCCACATCTTTATCTGGACTATACGTTTACGAATGCGGAATAAATTACTAGCTGAACAAAGAGAATTTTTGTAACTACAGTTGGAGCATTAGCTGAAATAGCTGGTATAACGTGCCTAATCCTATAATTCCGATACTAAGCCATTTAAGACTAATTTAAACCCGCATTTTGTATTAAATGTTATCCCCATCATCATCATTTTCCATTAGATTTCTTTGATTCATCACAACCCAATAGTTAATTTGATTCTAACAGAACAAAGAAAATTATGGGCACTTCGAAGAATGATTCGCTGGCCTTGTTATGGTCTTCCATATGATGCGATTCGAGCTACCCAATAAATTCGTTAGACTTTTTCCCTTGGGGTTTTTTTGAAATATCATAATTCGAAACATTTAAAAATATGTTGAAGATGAACTAATACACGAAGCACTTCTTTGACCGACATTTTTTCACCTCAACAATCTTACAAAAATAAGCTTTCTTTGTGAACATAGTCCAATTTGTTTCCATTCTTAACAAAATTGGCTTCCATTACAATTTTGGGCCAGCTAGTAGACATCCATTTCATACGATATTTGTCTAAAAACATCGCCAAGAATAACAATATCGAAATACAACAATAAATTGAGCATGTCTATGGGTGAGCTTATACAATTTTAAATTATGCTCACGGATAAAGATAACCTGCACCACTGTGCGATCTGAGCGGTTCGAGCGATTCATTCAATTTATGATTTACACGAAGCACCAGCCTCTTGCAAGAAAAGACTCTTATTATTTATTATACGTCGATTTGAATAAGCCTCGACCGTACTTTTCAAAAAACACAATGATATACCTTGAAGGGCGAAGAACACATGAACTTTTTGAATCGACCGATATGCTTATGTAATTTTATATTGTATGCTACGTTATGCAATCTTACGTAACTCCTACACGCCCAACAAAAAAAATAACTCTTTACATTTTAAGAGCAGAAATGATAAAAAATACATAAATTCGAATTCGGAGGTTAAAAACTTCTATGAGAACTTTCCAAACAAACACAAACTCATATACCTCTGTTTGCCTTTTTGGTTCTTTTCCTAAATCCATCAGCTTCATTTTTGTCATTTTTGTTGACTCTGTTTTCATATAATATGATATACTACACGATACAAACCATAAATCTGACCAGGTTGCTTTTGGCTCAAAGCCAATTGCCTCTTATATCCTGTTTATTGTAAATAGCTAAAAGAAACTTTACAGGTATCATCTTTGTTCGCTCTTGGCTTGGTCAACTTATTTCTATGAAGACATGAATAAATCTACAAAGTATAGAATATTTGGAAAAAAAATGTTTTTCTACAGCAAGATTTTACTACTTTAGGCGAACTTGGATTGGGCGAACTTGCTCTTGCTGTTAGAGCCCGTAACGTGGCTTAGCTTTCAATAATAAATAGATAAATGATAAATTCATTAGTGTGATTATGTACTTTGGCAAAAGGTAAGAGCACGAAGTTGCTCTTATGTTGGATCACATCGTATGCAAAAGATTTCTATTAAAAATCTTAATATATTTTCAAAGTCGTTTTTTACTTAAATTTTTATATACAAAACTTTTAATAATATAAACTAAAAAGCAAAATTTCAAAAAAAATCATCTACCCGTTTTCGAAACATTGGATTTTCAAAAAAAATATTTTATTATTTTCAAAAATCGAAAATGTTGGTATGTATAGTATTATTATTTATTTCTTGAAGGAACTCCTACAAAAAATTTTGATCGAAATCCGTCGAGCAGTTAATGAGAAAGTTCAAAATCAAAAAAAAAAAAAAAAAATGGTTGTATGGCAGGTATCGTTAATAACCAACTAGCTATTTAAAAAAAATGCTTGACCAAAATGTTGAGTATAGCTAAATTAGTGCACACACTTTACCTGCGGTTATAGGCACTATAAGGCAAAGCTATGTATTCATCGAAAAAAAAGTCTTGAGATAACAATCAAACATGAAATTACGATGATAGCGAAGACAAAAAAAGATGGTCTGTTATGTCAGTCGGTCTGTATTTACATATAGACACCTACAGAACAAATGGGTGGGCCAAATTGCTTCAAACTTGGTTTATACATTTGCCATAACTTTTTATTATTATAAACATGTAAACAGACTGCTGAAGGTCTCTGGTAATTTCTTCTTCATTGTTCAGCTAGGTAAGAAAAGAAAAGCACATGCGATTTTCTGTCGCCGCGAAAAATATTTCATTCGTATGTACATATGTATCGTTCAAGACAAATAAATTACAACTCTCGGCGACAAGCAAAATTCCTCATGTGAATGAAATGTCAAAATTTGCTACTTGGTACTCACAATTCGAAACAGTAAGTCTTGCATTTAGAAATAAAATGCAGATCTGAATCGCACGTACTTGCTCTTATGTTTGACCACATGAGTTTATGAGTGGCACACAAATCGTGCTACAATAAGAAATTTAAATAACTGTTATTTTAATCGATGTATTTCATTAATTTTTTTTTATTGGATTGAGAATTAAATTATTATTTTAAACTTATGATTCTTAAAGATCGTAGACCTAACCGCTCATCTACGCATATGCGGCACCTGATCAGAAAATTGTTCATTGCGGCCTGAAGGGTTGAAATTGTGATCGCCTCACTTATTGTCTAAATGGACAGCTTTTATTCCGTCAAATTCCAGGGTTTCGTTTTGTACACTTCCTTGACATAAGCCCTGGGGCAGTCTGGTCAGGTGACCTTGGCGGCCAGCGGAAAGTGTAGTTTCTGGAAATCAATTTGTTTGGGAATTTTTGTTGGAGCTCCGCCATAACTTGTGTGGCTACGTGTACTTGCTCCATCTTATTGAAACCAAATCCTTCTGAAAGGGATACGTCTTCGGCGAAGTTCTGGGTAAAAAAACTCCTGCAACATCTTAAAATAACGGTTCCCATTGACAGTTTGTGTTAAACCATTTTCTTCAAAAAAGTATGGCCCGGCATTACACCTTGATGAAACTACGCAGCACTCGTTCTGGGTGCAGTTCCGTCTCAATGAGTATTTTTGGATTAGATTCACTCCATGTGCGGCAATTTTGTTTGTTAACATTGCCGCTTAAGTCAAAATGGGCCTCATCAGACATGAACAAACAATTTATCAATGTGTTGTCTTCTTCGGCAATTGCAATCATTTTTCGGCAAAATTCCAGGCGAACCGGCAATTTCTGAGGGTTCAACTTGCTTGTAATTTGGACTTTGTACGGAAACAAGTTTAAGTCATCATGAAGTATCCGTTGTAATGACCGTCTGCTAACTCCAATTTGTCCCGATAAGTTTCGAGTCGAAACACTTGGATTTGCCTGTATTGCCGATGCAACAGATACGATTGTATCCTGAACAGGAACATTGGGATCTCGATGATACGGTCTTCGTTCGATGCCTCCAGGTTCGGCAAACATGTTCACCAGCCTCATAATGGTCCATCTACTCGGGGAAATACCGCCAAACTCCAGACTAAATTCCCTTTGGACGGAAATGACGGACTGCAAAGAATTGTATCGCTGCACTATCCAAATCGTTTTTTCAGTATCCAAAGCATTCATTATAATAAATCTAAATAGTGGCCTATAAAATAAAAAAAATAAGCCGATTACTCACACTGAAAAAAAGTTATAACATTTTATTTTTGTGACACGATTCGTGGGCCACCCTGTATGTATTTGCTGAATACCTATAAATTGGCGTTTTTGAATTTTGGTTCCAAAATGTTTTCAAAAAGTTAAAAAAAAAGCTTTTTTCTCAAATACCGCTCAACAGATTTAAACATTTTTTTTTTGTTCGTGGCATCCAGCCGTGCATTTTATTTTTTTTATCGAAATCATTATAGCCGTTTTCGGGATAATTGAGATGGTGGAGAAAATTCTATGGCAGGTATCGTAAGTTTTGGACCTAAAGAAAAACAATTAAAAAATCTATTTTACATACAATCACTAAAACTCTTAAATACCAAGTTTAAAGAAAATCGCTACAGCCAGAATTACGGGACCCACTTTATTGGTGTTCTCCAACATCGTAATGTGAAGTTTGATTAAAATCTCGACTTTGATTATTTTTCCAAATGCGAAACTTGCCCTGTAGTACACACATAAATGTATATCGCAAGTAAAAATCTTTTTTAGAATTTTCTTTGCTTACACGGAACCAATACTTGCTATTTAGATGAAGTAGAAATGTAAATTTAATATCAATATCATCTTTCTTTAGAATAAGTTCACTCTCCTTAAAATAATAATAAAGGTGAAAAGTGTATCCTCCCAGAAGGCTTTTGTATACTGAATGTTGCAGTATAGTTTTCAATTGAAAGTACTTGAAATTCATATTTCCATTGAGAGTATAAGTGTACTCTCTATAAAATTTTCAGATTTGACGAATCTTTAGGGCTTAGAAATTGAAATATTTCAATATAATCAAACCAACTTAAAGTAAAGTTTGGGCATTTTGATTTTTGAAATAATTGAAAATAACGAAACAGCTTACAAAAAAAATGCTACATGATTTATTAGTTAATTTTGTAATAGCATCCGATATAAAAATTCACGAGAGATTCAAATTAACGTATAATATCTAAGAGTGTAACGAAATCAAAATAAAATACAAGATTTTCTGGTGAATGAATTAAAACAAAAATGGTTTGCCCCAAGGTAGTTGCTTCAGTGCTATCTAATTTTGTACATAGTTTATTATCTTTCTTTCTTGTTTGTTAATTATTTATTAAGGAGTTGCTGGCACTGTAAGAAATTTTATATTTTTATTAGAGTAGCACAAAATCTACAAAAAATTAAGTTTATTCTTAAAACTACAAAATATTTAACTATATTCTTAAAATTAAGTTTAAGATTTTATGTTGTTCTTGTGGTAGTATATATTCCAAAAAAAAACTTGCCAGATTTATTTGAATTTAAACAAATTATATCTCTGAAGAAATCGGCAGTTTGTTGTGATAGAAGTAGTTTGGTTTAGCTTATTCCGGTTAAATAACATCCCAAGCAAATAAGATGCGTATTGTAAAATTCTGCTAAGTCGTTATACTCCATGAATATAGCGTATTGCACTGAGCAAATGTAACGGTGATATTTGCTTGATTTTTAAAGAAACGCTTACAGAACTATGCAAAAGTCGTTTTTTTCTTCGAGCTTCGGCAGCTGACCGAATGGATACCATAGGTAATAATCTCCTGAAACAATATAACTTCATTTTATTCAATGGGGATATCCAGGACATAGCATGGGAGAATATATCTTTCTGCGTTCTTCTGCTTGCACCACTCTTATAATTCTGATTTTCGTCGTAGGATTCTAGTTAAAAAAAGAGGTATTAAGACATTTTCAGGGCACATGCCACTGATGCCCCACCTTAAGTGACAGTCCACTTAAATCTTCTTCCAAAACTTAAGAAGATTGACCAATTGGGAACTCAGCTCTCTTAATTCCCTGACACTGACCCCAGTATTAAAAATTTTACTGGATGTTGTGAAAAGGTCAAATGCATGCCTTCCGAGTTCTAAAGAAACATTGTATTTTTCTTTATAAATGAAAAGTGGTTCGATAAGGAGTGTGGAGCAGTCAGAAAACTTGCTTTTCCATATCTTGGCACTAATTTAAAAACATTACAATCGCAAGACCCAACAAAGGTGTACAAAACTTAAGAAACTCTATATGACCTTGTATAAAGTACACAAAAAGAAGGACTATTGTATCTTTAGCATATGTAATATAATCTGACGATATTTGGATAGATAATGAGAAATGTCAGCGGATCTAATCTATCAATTTTGTATCTATGTCAACTCAAAAGTTAAACAATTATTTTATTTCTCTACTAAATACTGAGAGAGCAATATGGTATGTCATATGCTGAGTATAAATTTTTAGATTCCAACTTTTCTGTAGAAGAATTTCATTTCCTATTAGACAGAGCACAAGTTAAAAAAGCCCCTATAGGTTCTTTAAACGCTGTCCAGATTTTGCCGTTCGTGGGGAAACCCGCCACCATTCTTGTCTTTAATATTATGAATGAAATTCAAGCTGACTTTCGAGCTTGCGGTTTTAAGTTGCGATACCTTGGATTCAAGGTTTGGAATGTTAGTTTTAACAAATGGGATTATCTTCAGTACTTCTCTGTTTGTTACCGTTCATGCAGCAGCAGTGGCAAAAAAAATGTTGTTTAAAACTTTATCTGATCACCTTATATTGGAATTCATCAACATTACAAATATAAAACATCTGTCGCTGCAGCTGATTGCGTTAATTCAAACAATTTCGACAAGCGCAATAAATGAAAACAGTTAGAAAGCCATCAGCATAATTATGTCAGAAATATTATCCCGTTCAATGCTGTCAAAAAACATTTAGAAAGTAATTTTAGCAATTAAATAATTTAGAGCGAAAATAGTATTGGTCCCAATACGGAACCCTATGGAACTCCAAATAGTTTTACTAAAATTGATTCCTGCACCAAATATTTGGTTTGGGTTCTATCTTTAAGATGTAAGGTAAACTATCCAGAACTAATATATAAGCCACAGAAATCAGTACTTTCGACATTACCGCCAATACTTCCTAAGAAACTTTTTGCCGAATAAAGGGGTGAACCGATTTCGGTCAAACTTGGTGCAAATCAGTTTTATATAATTTTTAAGTATTTGGTTTGTTTAATTGGTTTTTTCTTTTAACGACTTTATCTGTAATGTCTAAAAGGGGATATTAGGTGGCCAGCATTTCACATTCCCAGAATAGGGTTTCTACGTTTTTATTTCTATTCGACAGAATATATACATACATATATCTGTTCGACAATAAAAAAAAAATCCTTGTTTTACTTATTTATAATTTGAAACGCAGAAGATTTTTTCGATATTTGTATAATAAAGTGTTTATATATTCTATTCTAATTAATTAATAATGAAAGGAGAAAACATCAAATTCATAAGATTTCCACAATTACCAGCAAAAAGGAAAAAACCTCATTACCACATTCTGAGAGATATTTTCCCTAATTAGATATCATTACTCGGGTTTATCCCTTGGAAGAATATAAAAGTATATATATTTTCTTTGTAATGGATTTATTATTAGCCTGCTGGAAAAAGAAGAATTCTACATAATTTACGTGTTAAATGCGAGCATTAAAAATATATATCCCACAAATTATACAGAAAGTTTTAAGAAAAACAAGAAATTAAAGTATAATACATCTATAAGAGAGAAATTACATAAATATTTTTTTTGTTTAACCTAAATGTATTTCAACTTAAGTTACAAAAAAAATTATTTCACTAAAACTATTAAAAATAGATTAGCCCCAGCTGACTGTAAATTGTGCGGTGTGAGTTTCTTCGAATTCATGATGGAAAACTTGTACCTTTAAATACTGTTGTCTTTCATCCAAACGTGGCTATCTATGTTATTGAAGGTAGAACATTTTTGTAAAGGTACTGATTGTTACAAACAAATTCTAGAATTTAAAAAAAGATATGCCAATTTATATGTATGTAGTTGTATTGATAATTTTCTGAAAAGCAAATGGAGAAGGTATTCATTAACTCAGTATTTTAAGTTCTTCCATCTTTTTCGACTGCGACGAAACTTTTAACATGTTTTCATGGTGATAGACAAGGAAATCCTTGCTCCGCAAAGACATTACATGTGAAGTTACACATATTCTTTAACATTGAAAATCCAACTTTTGGCGTTTCAGAAGTTTTTTATTTAATTTGCAAATTTAAATGAATAATCCGCCGGCAGCTTAGACATCAACCATATGGGCCAACATATACTTATAATGTATTTCTCCACATTCATATAATTCACATTATCTATTTAACTCTAATACGACAAGGACGAGTACCAATATTGAGTGTGCTATTTGTAAAATATAATTAAATGCACGACTGTATCGCACGTACTTGCTCTTTTGCGTATCCAAAAGATCCCTATTAAAAATATAAATATGAGCAAATGACAAAAATGATCGACTTATTGGAAGTAAGATCTTAGTCATATAATTTTGGATGACAGAATATAAAATTATATGTTTTTTTTTTTAGGAATACATGTGGCACCGCAAACATCGTTATATGAGACTTGATGGTTCGAGTAAAATATCGGCCCGTCGTGATATGGTAGCTGGTTTCCAAAATCGTGCGGATATATTTGTATTTCTTCTATCTACACGGGCAGGTGGATTGGGTATCAATCTAACAGCAGCTGACACTGTGAGTATTTTATTTATTAGTTTGCCATTATTTTTGCATGTTTATATATAAACATAATGGGGCATATTCATAGTCGCTGATAAACCCAGGCTTTACTAAATTACAGTTAAGACAATTTTGGCTCAATGAATACAGACCGATTTTACTTACAAATTGTTGGTTTTATATTTTTATAAGATTATTAACTTGTTTTACTACACAAATAGCTTCATATATTTTGGAATGATAAGCTTAAATAAATAGAATCAAAGTCCTAAAATTCAATTAAATCTAGGTTTAACTTAGACACAGTTTAAAAATGACTACGAATACGCCCCAATAACTTCTGATCAAATTTTGCTCTTGAAAGTCATCATGAACAAAAAAAAGATATAAAGCCTTAACAGAGAAATCGACAATTCCATTTGCTTGTTACTCTATTAAATGTCTTAAATATTTTAACACTCTCCATGATATTCTTTTAAAGTCGTTTTTACTTAATTTTTTATATTTTAAATGAGTTTTTATTAATAGTTTATATACAAAATTTATTTAATTGTTGTCTAAAAAAAATTGATGTAAGAGTTTTAAACACTTTATAATATAATATAATTTTTTTTTTGGAAAATTTTGGTAAGCAGTGTGGTTTATAATTCGGAAGACCTCCTACATAAAATTTTTGATCGATATCCGTCAAGGTAGTTAAATTTAAAAAAAATCTATGTGAGACAATCACCTAAAACGCTTAAGTACCAAGTTTGTAGAAAATCGATTTAGCCGCTTAGGCTGTAGATCGCTGTACAGACAGGCGGAATTGATGGACCCACATTTGGCATTCCAAAACTCCAATTCCTGTCGTTTTAACAAATTTTATCATTCTACAACCATCAATTCAAATACAAGTTCTTGCAAATCATGCCGCGCATACTGAATGAAAAATTATTTCAAATTGTCGAGGTTCTTCTTTCCCATACACCGTTATGTTTAAGCCCAATCCCAGTCACGGTTTTGATCGGAATCCTTTGTCTCAGAAATTACTAAAGCTAATAAGTTGAAATTTGTGTAAGCGTAACTTGGCTGGACAAGGTAGTGAAAAATTTAATGGATTATTTCTGAAACTAAAACAAAATTCCAGAAAATATTTTTGAAAAATATGCCAGAAGTTTTGTGAATAATGCCAGAAAATTAGCTTAGTTTTTTTCCTTAAAAAAAAACAATCAGAAATATGTACGTTGAAAAAATCTGGCATAATCTCTGGAAGCCGAATTTTTAAGAAAATATTACTATGCAATTAAGGCCAATTTTTCAGTAGTCAGAACATAATTCTCCAGATAGGGCAAACATCTGTTTTTCATTAGTCAGATACAACTTAATCTAGGAATAAAGTTATCTACTCATTTTAGAACGGAATAAGGAGTTACATATCTGAGGAATAAAATAAATAGCTTTCGATGTCAAAAACACTTTGAAAAATTATTGCTTTGAAATAAACAGTAAACAAAAATTAATTTCTATGAAAAGTTCGATACTCGAAAAAAGTGACGTTCAAATTAAATTATTCTATAGATTGTTTTTCCTTGATTGAAAAATTCGAAGTTCTTATCCGGTTGTTTAACAGTCAAGTAAATTTATTCCTCCGGCAACTAACTGGATGTTTATCCGGAGATTGAAAAATCGGCTCTAAGAAAAAAAAATTAAGTATTAAGTTAAAACTTTCAATATTGATCCACTATTTGCTATACTCTTATTTTACAACCAAATATGAAATATTTATAAGAATTTGCTCAAACAAAAGAAACATAATTATTTCGAAGCAAGTGATTGACGTGAAATTTCACAAAAAGCCTATTATTATTTTATTATAATTGAAAGACATCTACAACAAAATTTAACAAAAAATGCTAGCTTCCCCGAAAATTTAAATAAAATGTTCTTTTTCTATAGAATATGAATCTAAATAAATAAATTTCAACTTTATTTCAATATTTTTATGAAAAACGAATTAATGTTGTTGACACGCGTTTCTTCTTTTGTTTGTTCTTTGTTCCGATGGTCTCGTTGACAGTGTTTCAGTATCTCTGACTCGTAGATTCGACTATGGAGTATTTATGTAATGTAATGAATTGTCTGATATTCTGCGAAATGAAGAAGTAAATAAAGTACAAATTAAGTATGTTCAAGTAAATTGGATTTGGTATGGTATGCTCCAAGAATATGTGGATGAAGCGGGATATGACATTTTCAGATGAAAAAACACTTGCGATATTGAAAATGCTTGAATATTTAACTATGGTCGCGAGAAGTATAATCTACTCGTACCAACAAACGAGTGATATAGGTGTTTATTCAGCAATTTATTTGCAATTGCAATGTTTCTTCCATATTCAATAAAACTGGTCAAAATCGAATACTATCTACTTCTCTCTCGTTATCAAACAAATCTACTTCATCAATCGTAGACAGAAGATTTAAATTTCATTTGGAATTTGGTATGTTGACGTGATTTCAAACTGTTTTTTTCAACGACCAACTGCAATTTTAGTTTTCTTGTCAAATACAGAATTGATAGATCCTTGATTTTTTTTCTGAGCCACTGATCCAGGAAGAACTTATAGAGCATCAGGCATCACCTACATATGGAAAATCTGTAGATATGCTGGGATATGATACCAGGCGAGTTTTCAATGTATGACACGATGAATTTATTAAAGTCCCAAAATGCTCCATTGGCTGTTCCGATTAAGGTTTTCGGATATTTTTGTTTTTGATTTTATAAGTGAAGACTAATAAAGTTTTTTGTCTGAAATCCAACAATCTTTTGGGCGCAAACGCAATTATCAGAACATGTTTTTACTGTCCACAGGACAGAAATCAATAAATGTCTACTGTGTCTTTTACAAAACAACAATTTTTACATCATCAACATCAAGTTATCATTGACCTCTAAAAGTACTCTTACTCATATCTGATATTGTCGAAGAACAAAAACATCTAAAAGATAGTTCAGTGAATGGGCATCTTATTTTAGTAATTGGTCAGCTATAAATTTTTGTTGTGAGTTCTTAAAGTTTATTTTTCAAGGGCATAAATATTTTTAGGAAGCCATGTTGAATTTTCAAAAAAATCACTGCTAGTTTGAATAATTATAAATATTTATGAGACTTAATTTTCATTAATTATTGTTGATATCCAATTTAAAAAAAAAAATAAAAAAAATATAATTAGCTATTTCATGTTTTTTTTTTTTGAAAATCCAAAAAATGAGCACGTGTAAGAGTAACCTTGTTCTCCTGACAAACAAGAAGATCAAATATCTAAGGTACAACTTTTATAGATTTTTGTATCATTGGCATACAAAATTCTTAGATATATTAGGTATGATATTACCTATTTCACAAATGTAGAAGGAGAATAAAAGAGGAGCCCAAATCGAACCCTGTAGAATACCTTGTTTAATTGGTAGAAACTTGGAAAGTTGATTTTCAATACATACGGCTTGTTTTCGTTCAATTTGATCGATGATCCTGATAATAGATTAAGTTAAAAATGTAATTTTCTGAAGAGTGCAGAATGGTTAACTACTATATCGGAACCTTTTTGAGAATAGTCTCTAGAAGAACTAAAAATGTAACACAACTGTCGTTTCGTCCATCTTGTTCATCTTGTGTCTTCGATTACCTTAAAAATTGTTGTTGAACAGCTGGCCGAAACCTGAATTGCATGCTTACTAAGAAGTTGTTTCGTGTAATATCCTCATTAAGTTATTTTTGCATGATTCGTGCTCAGGTTTTAGATAAGAATGGTAAGATTGTAACGAAGCTACCACCACTGTTTATAACAGAAATACCCACAACCTACATTTGCTGACCAGATATTAGTTTTGTATGAAATATGACTACCAGTTTTTCTGTGAACTTAGAGTTCACACTCAGTTCCTACGAAAATTTTTATAAGTTAGAGTAGACGAACAGCATACAAACGAGTTCTACCCAGCGTTGTGCCATGTGGACTATAAATGTACAGACTACATGATTGTCTACATGTAGACAATTCGATGTAGACAATTCTCAATTGTCGACAATTCGTAAAACCATCATATAAAAACTTGTGCGTATGAACAAGATTGTCGTAAATGTATACCTAGTTCCATGTTTATAAAAGTTTATGTTTCAAATATTTAAATTAGAGACATCGAAAAACTTTAAGCTATGGGAGACATCTGTTATGAAAACACTTTTCACTAACATTTGATAGGTCCTCTGAATCACTTCACTGGCTGAGTAGTGGTCAAGTTTGAGGAATTTGGTAATAAAATTTAAAAAAAATCCATCAGTAAGCCTTTTTTTCGCCCGATTTAATTCTTTTTTTTGCAAAAATATTGGCGCAAAATTATAAATAGTCATCGTGTAGAGAATAAACCCAACTCTATTTAAAGCAGTCGTCTAGCTGCCAGCCCTTGGCTAACTTTGTCTTAATTTTAAACACATTAAGAAACACTTCTAATTAAAGGAGATCTTTAGAGCTAAATTCAAGGACCTTAAGTTTTTCAAGCGGATTTGCTCGAACTTTGCATTTCTAAAAAGCCATCTTCAAAAATAGTATAATCTTCTTCAGAAAACAATCTTCTTCAATTTCTTGTTATGAAATGTTAAAAACTATATAGCGTTTTGTTCTGCTTAAAATAAGACGACCCCTAAATTATCAAAAAGTCGAGCCTTATTTTTAGAGCCTCATTTTAAAACTCGTTTAGAGTAGGGTTTAAATGTTTAAAATTTTGCGCTATTGGTTTTATTCTAATAAAATCATGGTAAAATGAATGACAGGGCTTCAAATATTAAATATCATAAAAATACCCTCGAGTCCATCATCCGTTTCAAATGTCCTAGTTTGAGGTATGCACCCATTCCTACTACAAACTGTAAGGAAAGGCTTTCGTTTTGAAATCAACATTTAGATAATAGAATATCATTTTCCATTACCTGTGCTTACTTGAAGGGTTTCAGCATTATTTTGCAGGATTTTGTTGCACACTATGAAAAGAGCCGATTATCTAGCTCAAAGGCTTTGTTTTTATTTCGGCCATATATCTTAATACCATTCACGCTTTTAAAACTTTTATTTTTAAAGAAAAAGTTATTATTTAAAAAATTAAAGCCACGTGTATATCTTTGCAGAAAATAGTTTTTGGATTGATTTATTTGTGAGATTTAAGATGTCAAAGTCATTGTTTACATTGCCGACACATAGTCTGCATTGTCGACATTGTCGACCGATCGTTTACATAAAATGTAGACAATTAAAGTCCAGGCGTAGAGGAAGAACACCATAGTAGTAAAAAAAAAACAATCTGGAATACTTTGTAAGGCTTCACATTTTGAAAGACTTCGGTTCCAGAAAAGACAGTGGAATCTTAGGTTTAAAGTAGCTAGTTAGTGACATTTGTTATCTAAGATTGTGGTTTAGTGACATCTGCTGTCTCAGATTGTGGTTTAGTGACGTCTGCTATCTCAGTCAAGTTAGGGATAAGATTTTATGAATTTGGAATTTTATAAAGCTAGTTCCAAGATCAATAAAATGTATTAAAATTGTGTTTTGAAATAAACCAAGAGCTGATTTTTCAATCATATATGTCAAGAGACAGTTAGTTGCCCGAGGAATAAATTTACTTGACTGTAAAACAACCGGATAACAACATCGCATTTTTCAATCAAGAAAAAACAACCAATAGAATAATTTAATGTGAACGTCACTTTTATTTCGAGTATCGAACTTTTCATAGAAATTAATTTTTGATTAACGTTTATTTCAAAGCAATTATTTTTTAAAATGTTTTTGAGATCGAGAAAAGCTATTTTTTATTCCTCAGACAAATACTTATTTCGTTCTAAAATAAGCAGACAACTTTATTCCTAGATTAAGTTGTATCTGACTGTTGAAAAACTGATGTTTGCTCTATCTGGAGAATATGTACTAACTGACTTTTAAAAAATTGGCCCTCAATGTACTAAAGTATATACAGGGTGGCCCACTAATCGTGCTACAAAAATAAAACGTAATAACTTTTTTTCAGTGTAAGTAATCGGCTTATTTTTTTTTTATTTTATAGGCTACTATTAAGATTTATCAACATGAATGCTTGGGATACTGAAAAAAGGATTTGGATAGTGCGGAGATACCATTCTTTGCAGTCCGTTATTTCCGTCCAAAGGGAATTTAGGCTGGAGTTTGGCGGTACTCCCCCAAGTAGATGGACCATTATGAAGTTGGCGAACATGTTTGCCGAATCTGGAAGCATCGAACGAAGACCGTATCATCGAGATCCCAAAGATCGGGTTCAGGATACAATCGTGGCTGTTGCATCGGCAATAGCGGCAAATCCAAGTGTTTCGACTGGAAACTTATCGGGCCAAATTGGAGATAGCAGACGATCATTACAACGGATACTCCATGATGAGTTTAACTTGTTTCCGTACAAAGTCCAAATGATTGTAATAGCCGAAAAAGACAACACATTGATAAATTGTTCGTTCATGTCTGATGAGGCCAATTTTAACTTAAACGGCAATGTTAACAATCAAAATTACCGTATATGGAGTGAATATAATCCAGAAATGCTCCATGAGACGGAACTGCACCCATAACAAGTCTGGTGCGCAGTTTCATCAAGGTGTATTGTCGGGCCATACTTCTTTGAAGAAAACGTTGTTACACAAACTGTCAATGGGGACCGTTATTTAAAGATGTTGAAGGAGTTTTTTTTACCCAGAAGTACGCCGAAGACGTATCCCTTTCAGCTGGGTTTGATTTCAACAAGATGGAGCAAGTGCACACGCAGCCACACAAATTATGGCGGAGCTCCAACGAAAATTCCCAAACAAATTGATATCCAGAAACTGCCCTTTCCGCTGGCCCCCAAGATTACCTGACCCGACTGCACCAGACTTTTTTTTTATGGTTATGTCAAGCAGGAAGTGTACAAAACGAAATCCAGGAATTTGACTGAATTGAAGCAGTCCATTAAGACAATAATTGAGGCGATCCCAATTTCAACTCTTCACGCAACAATGAACAATTTTCTGATCAGGTGCCGCATATGCGTGGATGAGCGCGGTCTATCATCTTTAAAAACCATTAGTTATTTAAAATAAAATTTAAATCTTAATCCAATAAAACAAAATTAAATAATTTGAAATACACGATTAAAATAAAAGTTATTTAAATTTTTTATTGTAGCACGATTCGTGGGCCACCCTGTATTGTAAAATTGTATAAATAATCTGAATTGTGAAAAAAAGAACCTCAAATACACTAAAGTTAGTTGCTTATTTATTAAAATCCTAGATCCGTCGAGCTTACCTCAGAGGCCTACGACAAAAATGAAATTCTAAGTTTGTAGTGAGTTTTGAAAAAAAAATTCAATTGTAAAGTTATTGTTGAAAACATAAACAATAAACGGTAGCAACAATGAGAATATCCCTTTGATGAAAATGGTTGATTTTATCAACATTGGGCATCTAAACTATTGACAAATGAAAAACTGTCAGTAGAAGACCCTTAATCAATGGAAGGATCTCTGGGGGGAGATCAAAACTTACGATTCAGTTCATCACCATCGACGTTGTTAAATAGTAGAGAACGTTGCTTTCTGAATCCAAGCAAGATCGCGGAGATTTATTCACAGCTTACGACCTTCAGAGCACACATTCAGGAGGTTGGAGTAAAAAATAGTTGGTTTTTGCACTTCTAATTTCTTGCAGAACAACTAGGTAATTTTTATTTCAAAATTCTGTAAGCCTCGAATACAATCTTCACAATGTAAACATTGCTAATTAGGTGGCACTTCCAAGTAATTCAATGCATTCGAACAAGTGCAACGAAAACTTTCAATTCGGCGACACTTCTATGAAAACGAAAGCAACAATGCCCGCCTAACCTTAACTCAAATATTTATCATTTTTGTCCCAATAAAATGGAAAAACGTATTTGCCACTTTGTGGATGCTAAAATATTTGTTTAATTAAATTTTCCCTTGACACCCAATAATACCTAATTGCATGTTTTTTTTTTGCTTCGTCCAAGTCAAAAGCAATATTGGCAAATGAAATTTCAATCCTTTTTATGTCATCCCTTGCCAAATCAGTTTTGTGCATTAATTTAAATTAAATGAAAAAAAAAAAGAACTGGGCGACAGAAAATTGGTATAGAGAATTCCTCAGGTACCTACTTCTGAGCTCAGTCGGTGTATTGGTTTGCCTAGGCCTCCTTGGCTCATTCACACAAATAAAAGCAGGCTATTACTGGCTTTCGCTTGCAGGGTTCGTCGTTGGTTTTAGTTTCCTGTGACGACTTTTCCTGTGTTGCTTCCATGATGGTGTCAGTAAACCAGTAAACCTTGCTGCTTGTTTTTTTTTTGTATTTTTCCCAAAGGAATTGGTCGAGGGATTGGGGAGGAAGATAAAGAAATAATTCATTAAAACCTTAGCACAATCTGTCAGGTTGTTGCCAAGGCTACGGAATTTCTCTCGATGACAGAATGAACCAAGGGAAATGGTTAACTATAACTTTTTTTATGCCTTACAAAGTTTCTTACGAAACAGAAAGCAAACAAAATTTAAAAGTATACCTACCTAACATCGCTATGTATGTTACTAAGGAAGCTGTTGTAGGTATGTATATTTTAAGAGGATGAGAAAAATTTTCTTCAAAACGGGATGTAATTTTGTGGCGGGACAGGTTGGGGTTTTATATTGTATATAGTATACCTAAGAGCCATACCACATATTTTTGCCGCTAAGTTTGTAAGGGAATTCAAGAAAATTCATTTAGAAAACAAATAAGAGAGGCGGAAGATTAAAATAAAGTAGCAAAAACATATTATTGCCGCCAGGGTTTATGTTTTTTTTTTCTATTTGTATTCGCACGTGTTTTGTTGTTGTTGTTTTTTGTTTATGTATGTGCGGTGTGGGTAACATTGGTTGTTTTTAATTTAATGTCACTTTCGTTGATTAAGGAAGAAATAAAGCAAATAACCGGGGTGTTGGTTAAACATAAACAAATTAAAGCGAATCATCAGGTACGAACTTCGTTTAAATTAAAACACTTTGACTTGAGAATGTGTGCTGGAAATTTAAGGGAATGCCTTTTGTAGGGGAGATCCGGGCTTATTTGAACGCGGAGTATCTTGGAAAATTGCTGATATCTCATAATGGGGGTATTATAAGGACTTTATGTGTGAATTACATTTGTCTTAACTTTTTATTATTATATATATATTATCTAGTGCGGTTGAAGATAGGAGTGGTGCATCCTCTCCCTAAAAAGGGAAAGGACAACTCCAATCCGGCGAATCTGCGGTCGATAAGTCTTCTTCCGAGAATCAGCAAAGTATTTGAAAAGGTTATTAATAGAACCCTGTTCAAGTGGGCGGAGGACAACAATATCATACCGGATAATCAGTTCGTTTTTAAGGCGGGACATGCTTAATGATAGAAAGTTTGTTGTCAAGAGTGGCAATGTAACTTCTACCGCAATTTTTAATATTAATAATGGTCTTCAGCAGGGAGCGGTTAACTCGCCGATTCTATTCAGCATTTACACCAGCGATCTGATAGGTAGTCTAACTCAGGCAATTGCGTACGCCGACGATCTAATTGCGTACAGAACAGCTCATAACAGCTCATACAGTTTGGGTCATCAAAAATCTTTTGCACAGTGACTTCGACCAGATTCAGCGATATTGTGATGACTGGAAATTGATAATCAACTTCCAGAAATCAGAAACGATTCTGCTTAGGACTCCGTTGTCTAGCGCCTCAAGGGTTACGAGAAAGAACTGGCGCAAACTGGTGATCGTAGGGAAAAATGGACATCCACTGGCGAGTAAAATTGTAGTAAAGTACCTTGTCATCTGGTTAGGTCAGTATTTGTATTTCGACACACATATAAGTGCTGTTCTGGCCAGGGCTAGGGGAGCCTTTGCTCTGACAAAACGACTGTTTTATAGCAGCCGTCTTGACAGCAGGGTAAAGGTAATTTGCTACATGGCCCTCATCAGGCCGATGACTGCCGGTGTGGTTTAACGTTGCCCCATCTCAAATGTTTGAGAGGCAATATCTTAGACGTTGCCTTGGATTACAGAGAACACCAAAATCGGAGTACACACGATATTACTCCAACCAGGTTTTATACAACGAAGCCAACAGAAACAGAATAGATAATTTTTGTTTGAGCTGATTCGGGGTCACATTGCAAGAGCAATGTCCTCAACCAATAGCTTAATTTTTGGGGCTTATTACCCTATTAACGAATACTTCGACAGTGCGCGGTTATGTGGCTACATCCCTCCCGAGGCATTCCTCTATTTAGACAGTCAAGGGCTGATACACGATGGAATGGCGGTTCCGCTAATCTAACACGTCAGCCAAAAACTGTAGATAGGCGACTCCTGTATGGTCGAGACGTCATCGCCCAAGGTGGACAGGAGCCTCTTCGGTTTAGTAGGACCGTGTCCGATCGGGACCGAAAGGATATGGGTTAGCAGGAGAACCAGTTTTGGTGGCTTTCTAGCCAACATATAAATGATGTATAAAGTCGAATAAGATTTTTCCTTGGCGGACTTACATAGATTTAAGGTAATTAGTAAGAAGAACAGTTAGGGTGGCACCAAAAGAAATTAAAACATATGTCTGTGTGCGGATCTATGTAGTAGTACGTGCGTATATATATATATATATATTTATGTATTTATGTATGGGCATATAGCTGTATGTGTGTCTGTCTGCGGATACAAAACAAAACAAAAAAAAAATAAATAAAACAACAAAAATGCTGCTGTGGCTGTTCAAGTTTTTAAGTAGATTTAAGTAGTTCTAGGTATTTTTAGGTATCTTAAGTAGTTTAGGTTAATTTTAATTAGTATAAGTTAGTTATATCTAGTTTTAATTATTTTTAGTCTAGCTTAAGGTAATTTCTAAGTTAAAATTTAAAAAAAAAAACGATATGATACCAGGTTTTTTCAAAAAGCTTTCTAGGTGAAATAAAAAGTAAAATATTTAGAATTAAATTAAATAGTTTTTTAGGTCGAAAGACATTAGTTTTAAGACATATAGTTTAGCTTAGAGCGCCCGTAAAGGGCCAGTAAATTAGTTGTAAGTTATTGATAATTAGGCTAGTTTTATGAATTTTTGTCTAGCTTTAAAATATTTATAAGTTAATAATAAATAAAAATGAATACAAAAAAAAACTTTTTATTATTGTACACATGTAGACAGACTGCTGAAGACCTCTGGTAATTTCTTCTTGATTGTTCAGCTAGGTAAGAAAAGAAAGGCACATGCGATTTTCTATCGCCGCGAAAAATATTTCATTCGTATGTACATATGTATCGTTCAAGACAAATAAATTACAAACCTCGGCGACAAACAAAATTCCTCATGTGAATGAAATGTCAAAATTTGCTACTTGGTACTCATAATTCGAAACAGTAAGTCTTGCATTTAGAAATAAAATGCAGAGCTGAATCGCACGTACTTGCTTTTATGTTTGATCACATCTCAACATCTCAACATATCAATATATTCTTAAATTTCTTTATTTCTTTTTATAAACATTTTGATCGAAATCTGTCGAACCGTTTTGAAAAAGTCGAAAATCAAAAAAAAAATAATAAAACGGTTGTATGACAGGTACCTTTAATAGCAAAATATAAAAAAAAATGTTGGACCAAAATGCAGACTATACTTATGTTTATGTAGTAGTGCACATATTTTTTGTTTTTATCAAAATCCTTAGACCAGTTCTTAAAATAATTAAGATGATAAAAAAATGCTATTCGAAAATCCTAACCACCTAAAACACTTAAATACTAAGTTTTAAGAAACTCGCTTCAGCAGTCAACGCTAAGATCGTTGTGCAGACAGACAGTTAGAATTGCGGGTTAAACGTTAAAATTAAACTCTGTATTAAAACGTGTTTCTTCCTATTTTCGGTTTTATTATTAAATACTGTATCGATTTCGATGAAAATATTTATGTTGAAGGTCCATCAAATTCTAAATAATTCGGCATATCTACATTTGAAAAATTTCCTTATACATAATTTTAATTAGAAAAAAAAATATTTTTGTTTTTTCAAAAAATTTAATATTTCGAAAATAGATCTATAAAATTATTGTTTCAAATATGTTTGTTAAATACTTAAAATGTTAAACAACTTTTGACTTTTAATATATATAGTTACTTGTTTATTTATCTATACAAAAATTCTATTAGATGTGATCGAACATAAGACCAAGTACATAAATACGTGCGACTTATACGTATTTGATTTTAAATCATGATTTTTGAATTAACAGTCAACAATTAAAATGTTAATTGAATATCAGGAACACTAACCTAAGTTCCCCCAAATTCCCTATTATTGAATTTTTATGAGAAACAGTTGGAAAAGAAGTGAAACTATCAGCTTTTAGCTTTACTGTCTGAGACCATATGATATGATTTTAGCTTACTGCTTATGTCGACATGTGTGGGGTGCGTTTTGCATGTAACACATTGAAGACAACAAATACAGTAGACTTTTTAAAATATGGACTGACATTTTAATTTTATTAATTTAACTCTTTGTGCCAACAAATTTCTATTAAATATAACCCACCTGACATCTCTATTTCTGGTATATTATTTAGCGATAAGATTTTTTTGTTCGATCAAACACAAACTGTAAAAAAGATATCAAATCAAAGAATTGAGAAGAATTAAATAATTTCAGTGCATTCAAAATTTAAATATATTGAAAAGATTATAAAATACTCAACGGCAGAACGTATATACACTTCTTTGGCATGGATTATATGTTCCGTTGTCAGCTTTTGTGGTTAAATAAATATTTCCAAACATCATTTTCAAATTGAATGACATTACTAAAATACCATTTACGCAATAAGTTCAACACTGTACAAATTACAGTAAACATGTTTTTGCGAAAATTAGTCATTATTTTGTTAAGCAAATTAAAAGTGTCAAATATTTGTTTTAACCCAATAGTACCTAATATAGGGTAACTTTTATGAGATAACAGTAACCCAGTAGGAAATTTCAAAAAATTCATGCATTAATCACCAACTTTTTCATCAATGAGTGGAAGCTACACCCCATGAATTTGGTATAAAAACATCGATGAAATTAACATGGGACTGTCATAGCCGTTCACCAAGTGATTTACAAGGTGGTGAAATCACGAAGTAGGGGTAACTAATTTATTCATAAGCAAATTATATGTGATGAAAAATGGCATGAAAGTTAATCTGTGAAACCACCAGATAACTTAGAGTTGCTTATTCAGCAGGTGAAAAATGGCATGAATGCTCATCCATTAATTCACTCTGTTAATGTAACTCGTTAATTCGCATATGAATTTTATATGATGAAAAATGCCATGAATGTTCAATTATGAAATCACTAGGTAAAACCCGTATGATACCTACTTTTTTTGTTTCCTCATTTTGTATGCATTAAATATCATGAAAGTGTCAGTTTTCAGTGAAAGAGTAAATATGTTTTTTTACCGAAACAGAAACATTATTATATGTATGTTATATCCCCAATCATCATTTTATTAATTTAATTCGACGATTATTCATTAATATAAACATTCAATTAAGAAAAAAAAAATACGTTTAGCTAATAATAATTAAAATGTAGTCTTGATATAATCTTCATGCGAAAGTAACCCTTATCAATAATTGATTCTTTTAAATTTTATCTGATGTCGGTCTTAGCAAATCATTTTGTTAATTTTGCTGCGTAGGTTTTGCACTTTCAGTCGCCAGCATTACGTATTGAGTAGAATGCGCTAAAAGAAGTTTTGGCATTTTTAAATTTTGTTTTGAATAAAGTCGAAGCCAAATATCTTAAAAATCTTAATAATTGAAACCCTTCAGATTGCTCTATACAATTTCTGAAGAAAAACAAACATTTTTTATAAAAAAAAATAAATTTCTTTGGCTGTGTTAAATGATGATAATTATCGCGAACAAATCTGGAATTTCTGGTCTATATGTTCTTTTCATTTTCTCTAAAAAGAAACCAACGAACTCATGTCATGACCAGCGAAGACTGACTACTGAGCGCATTTCTCGGGTAAGGTAGAAAAAAAGGCAAATGTTCATCGCACTTCTCATGGCAGATAAAACCTCTTTTTTTAAGGCTTTTTTGTTTGCATTTTTTTTTGTTCTCGGGAAGAAAAACAAACAACCATGGCACCGCAGAGAACCAAACATCATTTGCGAACTCATGAACCTATACATTACTCTTCATCAGTGGAATCCTCGTTTATGGTTTTGTAACTGAAAATGTAGTGAATTGTAAGCATTCAATTCATTTGAATTTAGTTCAGTCCCCTTTCGCACAGGGAAACCAGTTGCTGGAGATTTTTTTGACGTTTTCCTTTAATTGCCTTGTAGCTTTCACACGAAGAAATTGATGAGAAACGAGTTGCTCGTTTTTTGAATTGCTTTTAATTTGACATTCGCTTTTTGTAAACAAACAATTTGCTTCGCGGCTGGAAAATTCTACACAATTTTGAGTTATAAATTAACCGCAGCTTATTTTTAGAAAAATAAATTCAAAATAAAGAAACCTGGTGCGAATATATAGGTAAATGTTGTTTTTTTTTTTGTTGTGGTTGTTAATAATGGTTTGCTAAATTAATATATTAAAAGGTCACGGAAAAACAATGAACCAGGAGAAAATTGATTTGTGTGCAGATTTGTTGTGCGTTTCTCTTGCCATCCAAATCTTGGACCCAATATAGTCATGATGGGAAAATTATATTGGGCTTATTGGAATGCACCGAAGCTTTATTGGTACAGTTGGACACATAAACCACTGACAGGATGATATGACTGATACCTATGGTGCTGCCTGCTGCTGCTCGCTAATATAGGAACGTCAGTATAAACCAAATGTGATGATGAAGCCACATGCTGAGAGCTTAGTTGGTCCGTGCGTTTTTGTTGTCGATTTTTCATATCTAGGCGCATAATTGTATGTATGAAATGTGTACCAACTCGTGATGGATTGAATTAAATGCCCTGCCTACAAGAATTAAAACTTGAAATTATCATTCACAATGAATTTATTTAAGTAGCTCACTTGGTTTGGTTAATGTAATAATATAATTGTAAGAAACAATTTCTCTTTAAAAAAATAAGTTTGACATCTATCAGATACAGAAGTCAAAATGGAAACCTAAGAAAATTTCAAAGCATAACGTCAAAAAAAACTCTTCAAATCGTTGACCGGGGAGATTTTTTTCATTCCCCTTACTTCTTGCCCTTCTCACAAACAAACTCCCAGTTGCCGGCAACTCAGTTTCCTTGTGTGAAAGGGGTCTAACTGATGAAAAAATGCGCAACCGTTTTCTTATGAAATCATAACATACTACTCATCGATGGAAATAGTCGATGAATCCATTGATGAATTCACCAAAAAAAAATCATTGATGTCGAAATTTCCTACTGGGAAGGTAACTTATGTAAATATATTTTTGTTTTCTTGTTTCCTATCTGAAAATTTTATTTTAATACACAATTAAAATTGGTTTTTATATCGCGCTTTGAATTGCATGATTCCCCTTAACATTTTAAGTTTTATTTTTCATTCAGCTTAGGAGCTAACGAAATGCATATACCTACATATATACTACTTGACCTTACTTCATTTCAAACTTGAGATATCTATCTATTTCACTGTGGCTGTGTATGTCCATTCCAAGAATACACTGTGTTCTGAGAGGGGTAGAATGCGCATAATTCTTGTGACTGCAAGGGAAGCACAATCAGACACAGTCAGTGGTGATCTGTTAAAGAGAGTGCGTCATAAGTTTGGAATTATTTAATAACAATAATTTAGTTTGATTATTTATTAAATGATTACATTATTATTCAAGGTGAGTTTTCACCGAATCTCTTTATTTGGTTTTGAGAACAGAAAGACAGGAAAAAGATGCATTTATAATTTGACGGTGAAGGGAGTACGTAGAACGTGGGCTTATATATTTTTTGTGCGAACGGATACCTACTTTCCGTTGCGTTTGTATTGTTTTATCTTGTTCGACCGCTGGTGTATTCTTTGTTTTGTCTTTCTGTATTGTGCGTATAAATGTATCGTATATGTATTTTGTTGGAAAGGGGTATTTTAACGGTTTGCCACAAATATACTGTCAAAGGTTTTTTTTTGCCCTTGCTTATTATATGTACATATATAATAATGAATTCTCCAACAAGTGGTTTTATTTAGACGGGTTTGTCGTGGTGTTACCGCTCCCCCACAAATATACTGAGAAGTGGGTTTTTCCTGCTCAGTCTAATAAGAGGAAGTATCGTCGGTACAAGTTGCTTCAAGATGGGTTAATCGCGGTGTTGCCGTTACCCATTCTTATTATTTTAAAAACAAAAACAAAAAGTAAAATTATTCTTCCTGTTCTTTTCTTATTCTCTTTATTGGAATGTAAATATCTAATTTACTATTAGTAAATAAATATATATAAAACACATTTATATTAAATATATTATATAAATACAAAAAAATATATATAAAGGCAAATTTAGAGAGCTCATAGGTGTTTATTTCTGATTACTCTTTTCAGGTCAGTTCCGGGACCAGAAGAATCCAAATTTAATGTTTTATTTTTAAATCATTTTTTTTTCTCTTTTTTTCAATAATCAATAAAAATTTTTTTTTAAAATATTAAAAATTTCATATTCTTTAAATTTAATGTTTTATTCCTTTTTAATTTTATTTATTTATTTTTTTGTTCGTTTTCATTTAACTATTATACTTTTGCATTTGAGAAAAAAAGACGAACTTGACATTTTGACCAGTCAAGATTATGGTGATAGGGAACTTGGTATTTAAATATGCTTTTTAGCCACAACAATAGAGGGTGGCAATGGCGTAGTGGATAAAGTGCTTGATTGCTGACTTAGACGTGTGGGTTCGATCCCCACGCTATGCGCATTCTTTTCTATGCCTCCAATTTTAATTGGATGCCGCCCGTGGGTTAAATATGAGACAGTCAATACCTGGTACTCAAATCCACTGTGCCAAACTAGTGCCGTGCAATTCAGGTTGCATTTAAAAGACCTTAGGTTTACAGGTATATAGTTCAAATTAAATTAAATAGTTCAAATTAAATTAAATTAAAATCAATAACAATAAGGATTGTACTATTATAGGCACTGGCGGATCCACGGGGGTCAGGACCCCCCCCTCAATAGAGCATTGAAAACGTTAACTTAGTTAACTATTAATCTGATAATATGACAGTTAGTTTCTTATCGATCAATGTTTCTTTTCAATGTTTGGTAAGAAATTAGTTTCACCTGACCATGTATACTTATGTTATGTGTTTTTTCCACATTATGTTGACATTCATTGAAATTAAAACAACATTTTCGCGCCTCTTGAATAGAATATGCATTTAGTTTGATTGTTATCTTTGACACGCGGACTCATATTTATCGTTCATCAAACTTTTGTTCTTACTTTCGACAATTTGGTAAAAAAAAAATCTAACATGGGTCGAGGAAAAGCATTAACTGAGGTAAAAAATGACAAATCAAATCTTATAAGGACGCTTCGCTGGCTTATCTATTGCCAAAAAAGCTACAAAGAAATCAACAGGATTCGAACACTTATATCCAGCTTTTTAAGCAATGAGTTTAAGTATGGACAAAATATGAAAGGCCAAACACACAGGGTGCTTACTTATGCGGAACTTATATTAAGAAAAGCGTCAAATAGTCACGACTCTTTAGCAAAAATTAAATAATGTGGTATAAAGCCACAACTATCCGTGCCGTTATTTCAAAAGCTAAGCATATAAAAAGACTTAAAATCAAGAAGAAACCACCACTTAATCTGTTCGAAAAGAGCAACGCCTCAATTTTTGTCGGGCACATTTTACCTGTACTTCGGAGTGGCATACAATGAATGCATTGACTGACAGTGGTATAGTTAAAATAGGCCTTTATAGAAACTTTCATACCCTTTTTGCCCGTGGACTTATCAACATGATAATGCGCCAATACATATAGACCGGGTAGTTAATAAATATACAGCGAGCCAAAATGTGGAACTATTACGTTGTCCGACCTACTCACCGGATTCAAACAACCTAGAAAATGCTTGGAGATGGTTGACACGTCAAATATATGGATCAGTACAAAAATATTCCAGAATATCCGAACTATCCAAAGCCATCGAATTAGTTTGAAGCTCTATTTCGCTATATTATTTGGCCACTTTGTATGCATCCATTCGAAACCGGATGTTTGATGCTCTGGAGCAGAAAGGTGGATCAATACGCTATTAAAAAAATTGTCATTTAATCAAAAATTTATTACGTTAAATTTAAGTAATTTTTGAAATAAAATGAATCAAAATTCTCTAAAACGATCCCGCATTATGACGGTTTTTAGTACATAATTTTCTGTTAATACTTAAATCAATAGCATTCAACTTTTCTTATAACTTTATAACAATTATGAACTTTGATTTAAAAAAAATTAAGTCTCAATACTCTATTCAATTTATATTTTTAGTATATGGATGATAGGATATTTGCCTTTCACTCTAACTAATAGAGATGCCAATAAGTTCGTACTGTTTTAAGCCTCTTACAGGGTAGCACATTAGCACAAACATAGCAGTGGTAACTCTGATTCAATAATATTATTTTAAAAGCACACAACGAGGGTTGAGTGCATGAAGAAAGCACACAAGCAGCAGTGTGTACTTGGATCTGCATTAGGTACTTCATGGAGGGATATACGCTGGTTTTAACAAGATTGCAAAAATAATTTGTAAATAACTCAGTAGTTATTTACAGTGGGAATTCAGCGACAGGCACCAGTGTGTTTGAAAAACCGCTCTCATAAGGCCTGTAATGAAAATATAAATTGAACAGAGTAGATATAGCATGCTTGGTTTAGAAGCAATGAATGACAGAAAACAGAACTAAGGGGTGTTCTATTAAAGTGTCGAGGGGTGTTTGTAATGGGTTATCCGTTTTGCGGTTTCGAAAGAAAACGTAAATAAAACACATATAAAATATTTTTTTTCACGATATTTCTTTTTAATTATAAAGCTTGAACGATGACATTATGTGTGAAACACTACATCATTTAAATAACCAGCACGCGAATTATTGCAAGCATCGATTCTTTTGAGGTAATTTTCGGCGAAATCTAAGTCATAACTTGACGATTGTTGGTTTAAAAGTGCTAAGATTTATCTGCATAAGCACGGTCTTTCGCGTAGCCCCACAAAAAAAGGTCCAGCGGTGTCAAATCACATGATCTTGGTGGCCAGTTGATATCGCCACGACGAGAAATTATGCGGCCAGGAAATGTTTCTTACAATAAAGCCATATTGGTTCAAGTTGTGTAGCATGTGGCACCGTCTTGTTGAACCCACATATTCTCCAAGTCGTATTCTTTAATAGCAGGCAAAAAAGTCGGTTATCATGTGACCATAACGCTCCGAATTGACGGTGACTGTCGTTCCATCGTTGTTTTCGAAGAAGTAAGGTCCAATCACACCTCCGGACCAAAGAGCGCCCCAAACAGTGACTTTTTGTGGATGTAATGGCCTCTCTTCAATTACTTGAGGATTCTCAAAACGCCAAATACGACAATTTTGTTTGTTAACATACCCACCGAGTGAGAAATGTGCTTCGTCGCTGAAGAAAATTTTGTTCGAAAAATCGCCGTCCACCGCCTGTTGTTCAAGCACGCGTTCGACGTAACTACGACGTTGTGAATGGTCAGCTGGCTTCAGTTGTTGTGTGAGCTGGACTTTTTTTTTATAATTTTGCACGCGCTCAAGGGATTATGAATACCTTTTATATGTTTTTAACACAGCGCGGGCATCCGAGACTAGAGCTGGTTGTTGTCTCAGATTTATCTGCAGGGATGGCGGCTGAACTAATGCGGAGAGAATTACCGTGTCTTATTTAATTATGTCCCTTATAATTCGCATTATTTTATTTACTTCCTTGTCATATTTATGGCTATTCAAATTTCTTCACAATTTTGCCAATTGCTTGCGTAGTTGGACGATTATGTAAACCATAATCTCCTCTTAAAGCACGATATATGGCTGTGGCAGAATCACCATTTTGTAGTAGGTTTTAACAATTTTTATGCGTTGTGCGATAGTTAAGCGATCAATTTTCGTAAATGTCAGACTTTCAACTGAAAAAAAAAATTGGTTTAACAACTTAGTTTGACAGATGTCGAATTCCAGCCCTATACTTTGAAACCGCAAAATGGATAACCCTTTATAAAACTCGATAGGCTTTTTTTTGAAATTATTGTTTAAATTAAATTAAAATACTAAGTCAAAAACTAATTTAAAAATCTATTTAGCTGATGGTAATAGGAATGTTGTATATACCATTGTGATCGATAACAGCAAGTACTCGTACATTGTATTTTTCTTTAGAAAATGCCTCTGCCACGCTGGCCGGCGACCGTTTAAAATAGATCCGACTACCAAACAATTTGTCATATTTTCTCGACCCAACCTACCGCTCTAGATTTTTGTCAGAACTTTTGCGAAAAACCCTTTATATCATCCAGCAAAGAAATAGCATTAACGAGCTTACATAGCTGAAGAAATAAATGGTTTTTCAGGACCAAAGGTAGCTCTCATCATTTTGGTTTTTAGTTCTTTCTTTTTTCCAAAGAGTTCAGAAAAGCACCTGACTATCCAGCTTTCAGGTTGTGAAAGCTCAATTTTGAATTTGAAAGAAATTTAAAAAAATTACCAATATAAACGGTCTCCTTATATAGATAGGATGTCCCTTAATTCGTTGGTTGATTATTAATAATTTTCAATGAATTATTAATTATAGAATTTTTCCTCAATATATCGATTCTAGGAATCATCCCCAAAATACAACTAAACTACATGAATTAGGAGACATCATGCATATCTAAAAAAGAATTTTTAAATAATTAAACAAAAAAAACTATATTTCTGGAAAAAAAATGCAAATATTCTATTAGAGAAATTCAAACACACTGCGTTAGTACTTTAGTAATTTAGTGATAAAAAAAATCCCATTCATTCCATCAACACTTGGCAAGCAGTAGAGAATTTTGATGCTCTCATTTTTATTATTCATTCCAATATTTACCTCTAACCTTAATACCGAAGACGACTAACAGACCAACACAAAAAAAAAAATCTTTATATAAAAATAATAAAAAGGTTAATTCGCAAAAAATGTTCAGAATCAGAATGTACGCCAAGTGCAATCATTTTTTAAGCCACATACTCGTCCCGCATAAATCCTTGTCGTAACTTTCTATTGAATGATTGCGACGGTTTTGGGTTGTGTTGTGTTGGGCTGGATTGGGTTGGATTGGATTGGTTTGAGCAAATGGGATCCTGGGGAATGACTATCTTCTACTTCACTTTTGAACACAAGTTAGGCAGGACGTGTGTGGCGTTGTGTCGGTGTGGTTTGTCGGAAAGCAAAGTGTGCTTTTAGAAAAATGAAAAATGCTTGCAACACACATAGGAAGAATCACATTGCTGCCTCTAGCTCACATCCCTAGTGTCCATAATACGTACCCTAACCGCCAGGGCTGCCTTGTATACTCGTACTACATGCACGTGGTTTCGGGGTGTAAAGTGGAGCATTTACGGTGGTTTTTTTTCTTGATCTACTTTCCGAAAATGGATGTGGTTTTATAATACTTATACAATTTCTACACATATATAATAATGTGGGATAGATGTTTGAGTGCGGAACCTTTTCGATTTTTTTATTATTATTTTTAAGTTTTATAGTTATAAGCTTGGATACATTTTTTGTTCGTTCCACTTATTTCGTTAAGGGAAAAAACTTAAAATGTGTTTGACTTGTTCAGAGTGTGTTTAGGTATTGAATTTGTCGGGTCGGGATTACTATAGAGGAATTTTAATAAAAAGTTTATGATTTTCTTACTTTTTCCCATTACATAATGGAATACATAGTAATCCAGATTAGGAAGTAGAAATGCCGGTGGTATACAGTAAACATAAAAAAAATTGATCTAGGACAAAAGCTGACCTTTGATACTATGAGATGATTTCTTGGATCAAAATTCAAACCAAATTGATGAATGGGTTGAAGAAAATATATTTCTCTCTGAGGATTTAACTTAGGAGAATACTTCCGCAATCATTTAACTTTAAAAAAAACCTTCTTTATAGCTTGCCTTGTAGGGATGATATAATATTTTTATTGTTTGAGGAAAATCAATGTCACTAGAGATTAGAGGACATCCAGTGAGATATAATTCAGAGGCATTAGGAACTTTGACATTAAAGGAAATCAACAGGGATAGAATGATTTTCATTCATTAAGCTTATAATTCATATTCTGTGGGTACCAAAGGTAAGCCACTAGAACTACTCAACATTACAACCACTCCTAAAGTACCAGTGTGATCTTATAATAGCCCTCTACATGCAATGTGTCACCATCAGATATTTTATGGATGTCGAGAAAGCATTCAAAAGCGTTTGGTTAGATGCCCTAAGTCTTAAGCTGGTATTAAGCTGGCTTACAACTACTCCTGCTACAAATACAAATTGTCTATTCTTTTCTTTTTTCCAGAAACTTCCTAGTTTTACAATTATAGGGGAGTACATATCAACTGTGAAGAAGATCAGAATTGACGAAAATAATATCAGGACTAAGCCAACAAATGCAGATACTGGCTTACCACTAAATCCTACAGCCAGTCTGGTGCTCAATCTCAAATACGGCCATGAAGTAGCTTCAAATATTCGTACATATTCAAATGAATACCCTAGCTCATACAATTTCGCCACTGCAACTGGGGACTTTTGAGACTGTAGGTTGAACGTTTCCAGGTTCATTTCATTCGTAATCAGACCGTTGCGTTGCCGAATTATTGTTCTTCAATAATCGTGTAACAAAAAAGAGGTATACAGAAAAAGTACAAATGAACAAATAAATAGATCGATTCTTAGGAGATTAAGCTATACTTTTATGAGAAACGTACAGATTTTTTAATAAATAAAATAAAAATATAATAAAAATGAAAACGGTGATGCTTTATTCCTGATAAATTTATGAGGATCTATTTATTTGTGTTAATTTGTATAAATTTTTAAGCAACATACATAGGCATAAAAGCTTAATATTTTGTCTTTAAACGCGAAATCAGATACATAAGGTCTAATTTTAAGCGTTCTTAGACATAATTTTGTTGAAAGTTGTTGAATTTCGCTATAAATTTGAACATAAAAAGTTTAAATACACACATTTTATGCTAATATTAAAAAAAAATACGCTCTCAATAGATGGAGATCACATAAATTTGTTATAATTATAAGCGTTTCCATATGTAATTTTGTTGGGAGTTTAATCATTTTTGGTCGAATTTCGCTACGAGTATAAATTTACAAATAAAACGATTAAATTAACACATTTAATGCTTTGAATTTTAAACATAAATAATGTATATATACATTAAGTTTAAACATCTTAGGTGTAGGAATACACACTTTTATATTAAATATTTATTTCAAATTACACATACAAGATTTAACATTTACACATTAAATACAGATTTCAAACTTGGTACATATAGACTTTTCGGTAATATGTCCACACGTTTTTTTCATTTTTACTTGCGATTATAGGTACTATAAGGCAATGGATATGTATTCGTAAAAAAAAAAATTTCTTACAATCAAACATGTCATTACGATCATAGAAAACACCAAAAAAGTGGGTCCCCCAATTCCGTCTGTCTGTCTGTCCTCGACTCTGAGGCCTAAACGGTTCGGTGGATTTGCTGCAAACTTGGTACATATTGTTTTTTCGGTAATATGCACACACGTTTTTTTTTAATTTTTTTTAAGACGACATATAACAGTAGGTCCCATACATGTTTTTTAGCCAAAAATACAAATCAAATTTTTCTCAAAAAATGGCTTTTTATAAAAAAAATCAGTTCATTAATGAAGGGAAAGGGTAATTTTTGATAATTTTTTTTTGGAAAAAAAATTGTTCGATTTTATGGGAAACGGTTAATTTGATTTTTTTGAATTTTTTTACGCAGAAGCTCCTAGAAAGCTTAAACACTATTGTGTACCAAAATTTTTCAAAACATTTTTTTTTTTTTTTAAATTCAAAATTTTGAAAACGGCTCAAAAGGTTTTTGCGAAACTTCGTATATGGTGGTATTTTGATATTATCTTGAATAGTTAAAAAAACAATTTTTATAAAATAAAAAACAAGAGTACCTCCGATACAAATATTAAAAAAACCGTTACAAAAATGTATTTCTCGAAAACGGCTCCAAGAATTTTTATAAAAAAATTTGTGTGTTCTTAAATTAGTTCACTTTTAAGTATAAAAACATTTTCTTTGTCTACTTATTAACGGTACTTCCCATAGAACCACTTTTCATATTTTCGACTTTCTCAACATTGGATGAACCGATTAAAATAAGTTTTTGCATACAAATGGTGCCTAAAATTGCTAGTAAAACTGAATACGAAAATTTTCAAAAAAAAAGTTTTTCAATTTTTAAAAAAATAAATATATTTTTTTTGGAAAATCGATTTTTCAAAAACCAGTCACAGAATTTTTTTTTAAATTTGAATTTTATATGATATTAATAATATCTCAAAATGGCGTTTCAAATTTTTTTCTAAAAATGTTTTCAAAATTTTATATATACAAACTTAATATATTAAAAAACCGCTGCAACGATTTTTGAATTTTTTGTTGATATATTCTTATTTATCCATGAATTTAAATGGCATCTTTGTTTTCAGTCAAACTATAACGACTAAGAAATATAAGAAAATTTAATTACGTGTTTTATCCCTTTATTTTTACCTTATTATTATTCCCTTTTTACTAATTTTTGCGTATGTCACTGAATACTAAATACATTGTAGGCCCTCAAAATCACATGAATCTTATGTATGCATATTGCACCTATATTATGAAGTTGTATGTTTATAGCTACCTATCCACCAACATCTTTCATTTTCATTAATATATGTACATGTTAACCATACTTAGGTTCCATCAATATGTATGTATATGCAGATACATTTTACCCTCCTAACTTACATAATAAAAATCCATAACTTAGATTTAAATATACATTTGCAGGTAGGTACCTATGTAACTATGCCTTGAATCATCCATTCGACAATTCATTATACTAAGAATCAAGGTAATCTTACTTATAGGTTTAAAACGTGCATAGGATAATTACACCTAACTAACTAAACCTCAATGGTTAGCTGTACATTGTTAGCTACAAGAGCGAGTTCGTACGATCCAGTCGTGCATTTTATTTATGTTGGCCCTTGGCCCGGGGCCAAAAAGAAATGGCCCGCATATCTCATTTTTTGTAGATTTTATAAAGTAATCTTTCTACTTTCATCACAAGAATTGTCAATGTGTTTCCTGCATTACCAAGTTCCCATATTAGGCGTTTTTATTTTTAACCTGGGGATGGCTGGCCGTGGTGCGATAGTTGTGTGTTCGCCTATCAACCTCATGGTCACAGGTTCGATCCCTGCCGTGTTAGTCCTCCTATTTTTCCATTAAAAAAACAACTCTAAAATAAAATGTCATACAATGAGTTGCTGGTTTACTCATTACATGCTGCTTAGTCAAAGCACTAACAACATGCGTGATTGAACAAAACTAGTATACCGATAAAATATAATAACGAATTAAGAAAAAATAATGTGAATTATAAGGCACAAAGATAAATAAGACACTAGTAGAGATAAAATCTGAGACAACAACCACTATCTCAATACATCGCACCACACATCTTTCCTTTCATTCTTTCTCTTCTTTAACCTCACACCCGCGCTGTCTTGAAAAATTTAAAGGGTAGTATAATCCCTTGAGCGCGTGTAGATTCTAAAAAAAAAAACCTCAGAGCAGGGAACTGAGCTATTAAAAAAGATCTATTTTTCATTTTTGCCTCAGACACATCAGAGCGCTTAAGTTGTGTTTCATTTTTTTCAATCAGAGCTAGCTGCGAGCTATGAGCTCAGAATAAAATGTACGATCAAATGGCGTAAAATAAAATAGTATTTAACTTCTTCTTTATTCATCATTTCCTAGAGTTTCCTAAAGAAATAGATTTCGTGTCTTTACTTTATTTAAACGTTATTTAAACAAAGAACCTTTTGTTATTAATAAGGAACTTAACATCAAACAAAAAACACACATGGAGTAAGCTTTTTTGTGTGATATGACAGAGACAGGCGGGCCAAAACCAAACACATAAAAATGGAGATTGACAAAAGTTGTTCTTCCTCTGTGGGTAATAAATATTAATTTTTTTTATTATTTTGCCAGTTAAATGCTCCAATGTGGTTCATAAATAAATCGAAGAACTCTGATCAAACTCTGCTCAGAGCGTTCTTGACATGTTCAAGCTCTGCTCAGATCTCAAAAAGAAAAACGCATATTGAAAGCCCACTGAATTCATTCATTCAGACTGACGCGACGGGACTATATATGAATAAATATTTATGTTGCCTAATAATAGTTAAAGTTAAAGAAGTTAAAAAATAATTCCGACTATTTTTTACCCTCTCTTTTTGGAAATGGCCCTCAGAAAGGCCCTTAAAATTCTTTTTGTTTTTTGTGCAACGCTGGTCACCTACCTTAGCACAATTTAAAGTTATCGACTTTTGAGAATCAGCTCGATGTAGGTTTATTCTAATGATTAAAATCGCTCCCAGGACTTCTTACTTCTTTAATTAAAACTTACATAAATCTATAACCTATGTGTCCTTGCCTTAGAATTCCAATAATTTCACCATCAATTGAAACTTTTAACCTGTTGCATAAGCAGTCACCACAATAAATTCAACCTCATGCTTTATACATAATAAATTGAAAGCTTCGTTTAAGGCACCACTCAGTTCAATCTTTCTATCTTTATACACTTAGAACCTAATTTCTCTAATTCTAACCACTCTTCAGGAAACCACATTTATAGGTACAACTCTGTTATATAATGTATTAGCTTCTGAGGATATCAAACATCAACATCAAACACGAACATTATATTTCCTTTTCCTATATATGGTTTCCAGTAAGAGAAACACTAACATACATAAATGATAAGGATAAACTTCCCAAGCAGATAAAATGTTCAACACTTCTTATACGAGTTGGTATATCTCACAAAATACTTCAACCTGTCATTCACCGAATAAGTAAAGTACATATAGGCACTACATTTATAAATCACTATACACATCCTTTAACTTTTCAAAGGAATTTAGATATTTAGTACCTACCTATTGGTATTTTCTTGTTTCAAAAGTCTTAAATGTGAATTAAAGTCGTGCTAGAGGATATTCATCACTTTAACATTATTTATATAAAGCTTGAGTTGATGTTCTTGAGCTGACTTATATTTTAAGGGTCATAATTCTTTATAATCTTAGGCTTTTCAATTTTCATCATCGTGCTAGAGATTACAAATAATCCTATTTAACATCCATTTAGCTCATTCTAACAGCTGAGTGAAGTCCTTTTTCGAAGCGCATCTTGTTGCCAAAGTCTTACACATACACATGAAAGTATATGCATGTATTAATAGTAGAGTATCATATGGTTGAAAAGTTGACATTGATATTTTCATTCTAACTTCTTACTGCATGTAATTTTAAATTGTGTATATAGGTATACGTACTATGGTATAGGCAGGAAGTCCTTAAGAATAAACATTACGAAAAAACATCCTTATAGAATGGAGTAATAGCCTACTTGCGACGACGACGATGATGCTTAAAGATACTATCTTAAAAAATGAGCCGGAAATTTAATTAAGATGCCTTGTCTTTGCCAGCACTATAGGGCTATAAAAAAAATATATATAAAAAAAGAAATCCTTAAAGTCTGAATGAGATAAATGTGGAATAGATTTACAAGCCACCTTGAAATAGAAATTTTTCTTTTTTCCATTTGGATTTTGTTATTCCTACAAAATACCAAGAACTCAAAAAAATAAAAAAGCACCCCTCCCCACTGCACGTATAAACACTTACCAATGACGTTGAAATTGTATGACAAGGACATTTTTGGCTCTGTGTTGATTTGGCACTCGTAAATTCCAGAATCCCTTGGCTGGGGATACTTTATCTGCAGTGTCCAATTGCCTGAATTTTCCGGTCGTATCACCTGCAACAAAACAGTACAATCAAATTACTATACACAGAGGAATCAACTACTACGAAAGAATAAATACACAAAAACAAAAAAACGCTTTTATCGAGCATTCCAGAGGACTTCACTCATATCCTAGCATCAAGCCAATAAAAAACAAAAAAACAAACAAAAAATAATAAGGAACCAACATTACAATGGCCCTGTGAATTGCTGCACGAACAGCACTACACTATCTTCGTGAGATATATTTAGTCACGCAGTAGACAGGCATACTTAAAGGATATACTTTTCTCTGTTGTTCTGATCATCCTGATTCTTCAATCTCGTTGATAGAAAAAAAAAATAAGAAAAAAAAAGGAAACAACATCACTTGCACACTTTATAAGATAGTTTTTCAAATAGAATATTATGTTATGCATGCAATGTTGTGGCATGAAGGACGAATATCCAATATATCCCAACATCTGTTTTGATCCTGACGTATGTAGGTACATTTAGCTTCTAAAGCTTTAAAAAAAATACACATACATATATACAAAAGTGAACATATGAAAGAACTCAAATATAAGAAACGAAATAGAAATGTGTTTTCAAGCATGCTGATTGATTTGGCTAAGTTTATTCATTCGTAACCTGATAAAGGCATCAAGCAGGACCCTGGTAATATTAGCTCTCTATATATGTACCCACTTACATATGGTAGGACTATTTGGATTCCATATAAAACATATATTATTTCTTACCTGAAATCTCTGGTCAGATGTGTATGTTGTGGAACCAGCGGTAAGGATGTGCAAATCACGTTTTCTGATCCATGAAACCTGAAATAATGATAAAATGGAATGTGAATAAGTGAAATAGAATTCGAAGAATCTACATACATTATGGGATTGCTATTGCAAACATATATTCTGTTTGTCTTAGATATATTATTATATTTTCATTTAGTTATGTTTTGTTATCAAAAGGATTTTACTTACGAATTAGGGCTTTAAAAGTACAAACTTAAAATAGAAATACATTCTGTCGGTAACCCGATAGGTCATTTTTTTAAAAACTCTATAGACAATTCATTTCGCATTATGATCTTTTCGTACATATACTAAGTGTTGTAAAAGAATATAATTTTTGCTAATGCAATCTTTTCTATTAATTCATTTGATTGAATTCTCTTTAAAAATGTATGAATTCGTTGGAATGTTTGCATTGTTTTACCTTCGATAAGCCTGACTGAAGGCCCCATTAAACTTTTTCTCCAGTTCCATATAAACCGAGATTTGTGAATTATTCTATACTAGCCGACCTAGCTCTCGAAATTCGAATTTGAGAAGTACCTACTAAGCACTCAATCATGGAGTCCAAAGGAAAACAGTTAATGGTAAACAAACTTTCAAACCTATACACATTTTTGACACATTAACAATTTTTGTACAACAACAAATGTTCCTGGATATTACTCTTGCACCTTTCATAAGGTGCGTTCCCGTACTCCCTAAAACTACGAAAATCTACGAATTTCTACGAAAAACAGTCAAATCCTGTTCCCGTACTCCAAATTTTCGTAGTTTTTCACAGAAGAGAGCGCTCATAAGAGAGTAAAATATTTCGCCATGTTGCGAATTTTAGTCCAAGAAATTTCTTTGTACAAAATTATGAAGACTTGTCAAATGAAGGAAAATGAAAAAAAAAACAATACATAAGCTGTCAGTTGGCATATGTGTATCGTTACAAAAGTTACAAATAATGACATTTATAGATTGGTCTGGCTTATTCGTGCAATAAATTAAAATTGTGATATCAAATTGCTTATTTTAAGAAATAATTTCATGTAAATCTTTAAAAAATATATTCAAAAATACATTTTTATTTTGACGTTTAAAAAATTGCTAAAATGGTTGATCAAAGCGTTCCCATACTTTTGTTAAAATTTGTTGCTCTCCGAGAGATTTATACCCCCACTCTTGGCAAAATGACAGTCTTCACATTTTTGTGCACAAAGTACGGGAACACAATTATTATTTCCATGCTAAACCAAAATACGTACATACAACAATCCTGACGTCTTAAAAAAAATCCAAGAAACATCAAAATAACCTAAAACAATGGATTTAGAGATGGACACGCTTCACACACCTCGTATTTTCACCACATTTAATTTCTTATGAAATGCCATTACATATGAAATAAATAATGATTGTGAAATGAAATTTAATTATTTTATAAATTTATTGTGACGGTATTTGTTCAAGTTATAAGTTTTCATTAGAAATTAAATATATATTTACACTTTTTCAAAACTTTCCTGTACTCAGCTATTACCATCCTAGTATTGCCCACCCATTGACATACTAGATATGGACTGCTAGTTGTGATTCATTTCCATACAGTATTTGCAAAACATATGGTTCCCTGCTTTCAGCGACTATTTCAGGCCAAGCGGCGAAAAGAAAAAACTAATTGAGCCCATCTGTTGTCGATATTACCTTTCTACGAATTTTACACAAAGAAACTAGAACTATCTATTGACACATAGTATAAGAAGCCCTGCCATCTAGTGTTTGTTAGAAGTGTTAACAATTGATGTAGTGCTGGGGACAATAAGAAAAATTTCTTTTTCTTTTAGCTAATATCTAAAAGATTGCTTTTAGAGTTATGCTACGTTTTCACCTAAAGATAATCTGGTTTAAATTGAGAAGATTAAAAATTAATCTTCAAGTGTTTTCACCAGTGATAAAAAGATTAGTTTGACGTTTTCACTATGAATTGTCATTCAAAAGTCAATACAACAAGACAAAAACAAAATAATTGGGAAGAAGAATAATAATTTCGGTGCAGTTAACAAATTTAATTTCAATAAATAAAAATGAGTAATAACCTTACAATATTGTTATTCCAACATTTTGCAGCATATAGATATATTTACATAAATACTGTAATCGCCTTTGCGCGGTTTTCGTTTTTATATATTTGGGAAAGAACAACTTCAAAGTATTACTGTAGGATAGCTAAAACATTTTCCATTAAAAATTCGAGGCACCGACCGCTTTGGTCTTTGTAGCTTTATTGCATTTTTTATTTTTATAATTATTTATAAACAAAAACAGAATTTGAAGGCAACGAAAAATTATACCAGACAAAAACAAATTAAATAATGTTGGACAGTTTTTTTTTTTATTGAATGTCAATGGAGAAAATATGACGTTAGAATAGGCTCGTTCTATGAAATAAGGTTTGTTTCTTTTGCGAATCTTCTACTTCGAAGAAGATTTCAATGAGATTAATTTCTAATCTTCATTTAAGGAGATTAAAATTTGTATGGGAAATCTTCAAGATTTAGAAGATTTCAAAGAGGATTTATGGTTAATCCACTTAAATCCGGATTAAGTGGTAGGTGAAAACGTAGTATTACATTCGAAATAAATGGAATACATTTTAACCCTGTAAAATAAGTTGTTCTTAGTCACGTGAAAAATATTCAAATGCAAGTTTTTTTAATTTAAACTTAAATTCGTTTCGTTTTTATAATATTTTTTTTTCATATTGTACAAAAAATAACCAAACTCTGGCAGACGGCTTTTAAATTCATAGTAATATATGATTTAAAAATTTTAATAATTGTAAAAAGAGATAAATGAAATTATTTACCTATCTTATTCTTTCGTCGAATAAATTAAATGTAATTTCAAGTTATATTACGCAGTGTGCGTTAAATTTTATTCGTTTAGTCGAAAAGTGACAAAAAAACTAAATTGATATTTGATCTAGCTTTAATCGTATTTCGTTCATCCGCAAAGAACAATAATATAGTTGTTTATTCTTTTATGTAGAAAATAGAGAAAGGGAAATTTTTGGATTCGTGTAGGGATTTCCTTGAAAAAAAATCCCTTGAGCACTGGTTTGACTTGATAATATTCTAAACTACCGCAAGGACTGAAATGGTCGCTGGTGATGCTTTTTTCAAAAGAAACCATCGTGAAGTTGGCTACTAGCAGTCCATATCTAGTATGTCAATCTGCCCAGCACTAACACAATTCAATAAATAAGTATGCAACGAACACTCAAGATTATGCAATTTCTAATTCCCTTTATATATTTCATTAAATTGTCCAATGCACAAACCATTTTCTTTTTTCTGCAACAGATGTTGCTAGTGTAGGTGTGTATTTTTTTGCATTTTTTTTAATTGTTTTAAACAATTTCTGTGTTGTATATTTAATAAATGTGCATTCTGCACATCTATGCCAAAAATGCTTTCGTTTGATATGTAATTTATCCCCTTCGGTTTTTGTGGGCCGCGAAAAGTGTACCACAAAAAACATGTTCGCCGTTTAATTATATGATTTTAATAAAATCTTATATATATCCTGTTAAATCGTATCAAACACACATTTACAGATTACTGTATTACAATCTCAGAGTAAATTCAATACTTGCAATCTTCATTCACATTTTTTTCATTGCATTCACATAAGATTGCATTCTTTTCCAACCCTGATATAGATAGTCTTTAAATTTTTTCATTGTCATCGGATGCGTTTCTGAGTGATAAAATGCGTGTCAAAGTGATAAAATGATTGAATAAATGATTTAGTTTAGAACATGAAGACTTTTGGCTTTTGGAACTCTGAGTGTAAATTTATGGAGGGATGTATTTTTATATTTAGTATTTGAATCATAGTTTTGGAAACCAAGTTGATTGAGGAGAACCAAGTCCAAAAATTGTGATTGTGATGATAGACCTACGCGCTCAAGTATCTGCAGCAAATAGTGCTCTTCGGCTAAGCCACGCAGATCACACTCAGATTCTTCAGAAATATACAACAATGATTGCACTAACTTAATATTTTTCTGTTTGAATAAATCATTCCAAAACAATTTACTCACCAGACATAATAATAGGTAAACAAGAAACCTCATAATGAGGAGTCGAATAGTTTAGCCATCTATACCAACAGACACATGGCGCTCTAAAGTAGATAATGGGGTTGGTGCAGGTTTCTTTTCAGAAAATAGCTAGATAGCTAGTTCGCTTAACCTCCACGATCACAGTAGTGTCTTCAAAAGAGAGATATTGGCAGTGATAAATACTGCAAAACAGGTACCAATAATAAAACCTTTTTAACTGTCAGCCAAGCCGTAATAAAATAGATCTCTGCCACCGTTACTGTATACATAAATGTATAAGGGTCTACATTGTATGTAGTATTCAGTGACGTACGCAAAAAATTGGTAAAAAGCGAATAATTATACGGTACACATAAATGATTACTACACATAAATAAATGTTTTTTTTATAACTTAGTTTTTATAGTTTGAGTGAAAAAAAAAGATGCCATTTGAATTCCTTGATATATAAGAATATATAGAATATATCAAAAAGAAAAGTAAAAAATCATTGGAGCGGTTTTTAAAACAAATATCTTTTTATGCATAAAATTTTGAAAACATTTTTAGAAAAAAAAATTGGAAACGCCATTTTGAAGATATAATTAATATTCATATAAAATTCAAATTTCAAAAAAATTCAGTGATTGGTTTTGAAAAATCGATTTGGATTTTTTATTTTTTTTTTTATCGAAAAACTTTTTTTTTTTGAAAGTTTGAATATGCATGCAGTTTTATTTACACTTTTAGAAGTCATTTGCATAACCAAAAAATAATTTTAATCAGTTCAATCCAATAGTGATAAAGGCGAAAATGTGGAAAGCCGTTCTATGGGAAGTACCGTTAATAAGTACACAAAATAGAATATTTTTATTATTAAAACTGGAGTGTACTTATATAAGAACACACTCAGTTTTTTCGAGAAATAATTTTTTTTTAATTTCGAAAAAAATTAATGTTTTGAAAAATTTTGGCTTACAATAGTGTTTAAGCTTTCTTGGAGCTTCTGCGCAAAAAATTTCAAAAGAATTTCCTATAAAATCGTATAGTACCAATAATAACAATTTCTTTCCAAGAAAAAATTACCGAAATGTACCTTTTCCCTTCATTAATGCACTGATTTTTCTTATATAAATTGTTGGAGGCGTTCTTGAGAAATATAAGATATAACTTGGCAAGAAACGTTTTAAAAAAGAAGTGAAAAAAAACGTGTGGGCATACAGACGGACAGAATGTTTAGACCATCTTTTTCGTCTTCGATATTATCGTAATGTCATGTTTGATTGTTATCTCAAAGCTTTTTTTTTGTCGACGAATGCATATTTTGCCTTATAGATTATAGTAGATACCTATAATCTCAAGTAAAAATGGAAGAGGATTTTGATCAATCCTTTAGTCATCGAAAACTACAATTTTATTGACAATATATTTATAGTGGGCTTTACCGATAATAACCAATAATTGCTGAAATCCAGTAGATTGCGTTGGTGGTTTTGGGTTTCATTGTAAGCAGTAAGCAGTAAGCCGGAAATGAAAGGTCAACATAACACACACCGAGACCTAAATTCAGCCTGATCCATGAGATAGAGCTATCGAATATTAGGCGTATCAGTCCTTCTCAAAAGGCTTTGATAAACAAACTCCACCCATCTGTAATCACGACTTTATAGATTCAATAATTCTTTTCGCATCTCGCTTCAAATAATAATTTTATTTTTAAATAATCAAGAAAAGTTTGAAAAAGCTGTTTGGTACTGGAGCTAACGAAAATATCCTTCTGTATTGTATTTTACCCCATTTATTCATTTTTAAATAGCTTTAGGATATTTTATTGCTAAAAATTATTTCGATATCAATTAAAGACTCATTCAGACGACCATTATAGCTACAATAAGCTTTCAAACCTCTTTCCAATATGGAAAATCATAATTTTACCAAGTTCAAAAATAATTACGTTTGACTTACATAAATATAGGTCACGAGTTAATAATGCTTTGATTGCGTTTATCCTGATTGGAAGTTCCCAATCTGTATATTACTCCTGCCAAAATACTATAAAGAACAATTACCATTTTTTGTTATTGGTTAAACTTTTCTGCTTCGAATAAAGTGCAATTACTTTTGATTGTCTCGGTAAACGAAGAACTTTACCCGGTTATTCACAAGACACACAAAACAAACAAACCCAACCCCAAAAAAAACATATTTCTGTTGATGAGAATGTTCTGCTTTCGCAAACATTTAATATGAATCTATATTATCTAATTACCAAGGGAAATACGGAATTGGTTGGTTTTGGAAAAACTTTTCTAATCGAATTAATTTCTTCCCTATGTCCATGCCCATGCCAATGCTGTTACCAATTTAAAAGCTGAGATTGTTTGTTCGCGACTTTGTTGCGCAACATTATTATAATTATTTATAATGTATACAAAAAGAAAAGTTTCCTACCAAATTTCTACCGCGATTCCCTAAAGTTCCAAAATAATGTTAAAAAATTAAAAACTCTTAATCTAAATTATGACTAAACAAAAATAAGAAACCAAAAAAAGGGAGCTGTATAGTAAATGGGGAATAATGCAATATAAAATGTGTCTTTCATTCGACTTTTTTAAGGCAACATGGCTTTACATAATTTAACTTAGGTATATTGAACGAAAGAAAAATATCCGGCTTTTGTTCGGATTAATTTTCAAGATATTTGATTTGTTTTTCTTTTTTTTTTTTTAATTTTGTTTATTCCTTTAACGTGCGTTAAAGTTGGATCGTAGTATAAAGTCTCGTTTGGTTTTGGGACAAAAAAGAATCCTTTCACAACACAATATTTTCCTCGGGGACTCACAGTTCCACTTTAATAGAATTTCATGCAATTGAAAGGCAAATAAAAGACGAAAAAGGCAGTTTATTGGGGAGTTTTTGGAAAAGTTTTTCACTTAACATAAATAACAATATAACAACCAAGGGGGGAAACAGAGTTGGCAACGGGTTACGAAATGGAGACCAGTAGTAAGCAGTGCCGGATTGTATTTGAGGAAACTCCTTATGCGCCCCTAAAATAGAATAAAAGAGTTTGCGCATTTTTTAGTATCGAATTCATTGAACGATTTTAAAGAAATTTTTCAAGAAATCGGGTGATAAATTATATTAGACAATACTATTGAATGAAAATGGAAACATTTATACACGAAAATATAAAACTTTGTCCATTTACTTATATTGAAAGAGATAAACTTATGCCCGTCTGTGGACTCATAACGCGAAAAAAATCGTTTGATTTTATTCACAATCTTGGACCGGATAAATTCGTATTGGTCCTAAGAAGGTTACTATCCAAATCTCGAGAAAGAATCGTTCTTAGAAAATTTTCGGATAATAGATGGCGCTGCTCATAGCATTTTCATTTATTGATGATTCGCAAATCTGACAGGTGGCGTAGTTGTTCCACAATAGTAAATAGTTGAGTATGCAATATGAAAGGTGTTCTTTTTGTTCGTTTTGCTCGTAATTCCTATTAAATTGGCCTTAAACTTTACATATTGACTTAAGATTATAGGTACTATAAGGCAAGTTATGTATTCGTAAAAATTTTGTTTTTCAACAATCAAACATGACATTACTATCATAGAGAACACCAAAAAAGTAGGCCCCTCAATTCCGTCTGTCTGTCTGTCTGTGTGCAGAACGGTCTACAGCGTAAACGACGTAACCGATTTGGTTCAAATTTGGTACTTAGGCGTTTTAGGTGATTGTCCAAAATAGATTTTTGAATCGTTGTTTTAGGCCAAAAAATAACGGTACTTGCCATACAAATTTTTCTACAATCTTAATTATATCAAATACGGCTTTAACGATTTTGATAAAAATTGGCGTGTGTACTACTTTCGGTATGGTCTACACTTTGACTGAAAATTTTTTAAAATATTTTGCTGTTAATGGTACCTGCCGTACAAACATTTTATTGATCTTCGACTTTCTCATAAAAAGCTTAACGGATTTCGATATAAAAATTTATACAGGAGCTCCTTCAAATTCTATTTGGTATTGCATTTCAAAATTTTCGAAAAAATATTTTTTTTGGATTTTTGAAAAAAAAAATATTTTTTTTTGAAAATTCAATATTTCGAAAACGGGTAGACAATTTTTCTGAAATTTTGTTTTTGAATTTTTTATTATTAAATATTTAAAATGTTCATACCAATTTTTTTTTTAGGAAAATTTAACAATTTTTATATATACAAAAATTAAGTGAAAAACTTTAAAAATATATTTAACCGATTTATTCAGAATATTTTGCATATATTGTGATCGAACATAGGAGCAAGTACGTGCGATCCAGTCGTGCATTTTATTTTAAACGCATTTGTGACTTTTAACACGTATTTGTGAACGATGTTTGTTAGATTTAGACCTAGCTATTCTCACAAGAATCACAATAAACAAGAGCGGAAAGCGCTAGAAATAAATTCAGAACACGATTGCATGGTGTAAAATCGATACTCGGAAGTACATAGTATTATTTTCCGACCCAAAAGAAAGTTTTACTTCGCCCGCTTACGAATGTATTAGCCAAAACACCTAATTCAGCCACTTGCTATCAAACAAGGGGTTTTTACTTCGAATCTCATTATTATTTATTACGTTATTTGCATTACGTGTATGTAGGTGGGGAAGGTAGACAAGGCGGAATCCTAGCCCGCTGACCCAATCACTACCGGACTGCGCCGTTTTGACACAATAACTGGTTGACTATATAGTTTTAAAAGATATTTTTAATGCTGGGTGGGAAGGAATATTCCAAACTAGGAATTCTGTTTTTAGTTGCCGGGACGCATGCGGTTCGATCTCCCAGAAGGATCATGCATTGACATATCTTAATGCGACAACCCGGCAATCCACAAGTTAACTCAATGTGATGTCGCGTGGAGTTGATTTTCGTCTTTATCCATTGACTTAGATATCTTTCTCTATTAAGGCGAGATGGAGCTGTGGTTTTGCTGTGGATGTTTTATATTACAATGAATTTAGAAAAATAGTTTTAGGAAGATTTTCGGATGCTTTAAGCGCACTTTACCCCCCAAATGAGCACAAACTATATGACCCAAACCATTCAATCACGGGTTTTTACCACGAAATTACCAAGAAAACCTATTAATTAACTTCTGAACATGTGGTTTCAGTATCCCGTGGGAAGGCATGATTTACAACTTTTTGATGTCCTAAAGCCACATTGTCTCGTTAAGTAAAGAGATTAAGTCTTTATAGTTATAAGAAGTTTTTTTTTAATAATACAAATTCTATATACTACTGAAATACATCAGCCAAGTAGAAGACTTAGCACTATGATATTTGGACTTGTTGAATTATTGATTCAAAATAGCTTTTAACGGCCTTTAGTCCAACAAAAATTGGCGTTTCGTCCCGGTGATCTCACATGGACTCATCAGTTGACTAGTGAGGACCTTTGTCAATACGCAATTTTTGCCAAATTCAGTTCATCTAATATAGATTTCGTGAAGAACATCTTGTGGGAACTATATCCAACAAGACTAGAATTCCTAATCATTAAATTGGAAATTTTTGTTTTTTGCCCATGGCCTGGCTGATGTATTTCAGTAGTATATAGAATTTGTATTATTAAAAAAAAACTTCTTATATAAATAATGCCAGGCCATGGGCAAAAAACAAAAATTTCCAATTTAATGATTAGGAATTCTAGTCTTGTTGGATATAGTTCACACTAGATGTTCTTCACGAAATCTTTGTTAGATGAACTAAATTTGGCAAAAATTGCGTATTCACAAGGGTCCTCACTAGTCAACTGATGAGTCCATGTGAGATCGCCGGGACGAAACGCCAATTTTTGTTGGACTAAAGGCCGTTAAAAGCTATTTTGAATCGATTAAGTCTTTAATCTTCAATTATAAGAGTTCACTAATATCATTCTATAAAGTCTTTTTAAGTGATTGCTGCGTTTTTCTGGCCAGAATTTTGTTTGCGGATCCTCACAATTGCGGTAGTGAGTAATGGAGAGATGCCCGTCTTCGCCGTCGCCGCATGCTTTCTTATAGGGAAGTGACCCGTGCATTTTACCACGTGTCTAGTTATGTCTTTCCTGGGTCTACATAGATCACGATTTGTTATAAGTGGGTCATATCATTCTAGATATATTGCAGTTTGACAAACTTCCTCACCTACCATTTGATTTTCTGTAGGAAATTGAATTACCCTTCATAGTTCCTGGGGAAATGTCAATTTTTTCCGCAGGCAGACTATGAATGGCCGATCCTTTCTTAGCCAGCTCCTGAGCGAGTTTATCACGACATTGCTGGACGAGTTTAGAGGATGTTGTTGCCGAGCATTGGCTTTCATAGTAGCTATGGACTGACTGTCAGAATACGAGTTTCTTGCTTAAGTATCATACACGCTAGCAGCAGCTCTGCTTGAAAGGTACTATAGTAATTAGGTAGTTGAAAAGACTTTGCGATGTTTGATGAATCGAAGAAGATTCCCGAATCAACTATACACACTCCATCCTTAATCCACCAGTAAATATAGCTGTATCGGATCCTCTTGTCACTGCGTCTTCCTCATAATCCTTCCTGGATGGAAATTTGACTTCAAAATACATACTGAATTCTTGAGTAAGATTGCAGTAATCATTGGAGTCCAAAAATATTTAATTGTAAATAAAGCTTGCTTGGTAGACATCGGGTTTGGCAAACCTCAAATCCGATTTTTTTATTCTTGTGGCATTGCAAGGTATAAGAAACTTGATGTTTAGATCGAGTGCTAAAATGTTCAAAAAAAACACTAAGGGCATCTCATTCGAAATCAGCTAAAAAGATTTTCCAAAATCCATATAATGTCATACTTTTGACTTGTGGTCTCATGATCCTGGGGCAATATTTAAGTATCGGATAACTTATCAATTTTTTTATCAGACATTGTCAATTGGGCATTTTCTATAATTGAAACGGTAGATAACTAAGTTCTTTGACATAAATAGGTTTTTCGTTAGGTTTTTTTTATGAGGATCATTGTTCTTGCCGAGTTGACTAGTCTATACACAATTTAAATTAAACAATTTTAAATAAAATTTGACTAAATCCGTCCCTGAGTTTGTAGGTTGGTTGTAATAGAATAGGAAATTAATTTGTTGAGTTTTGGTGCTGGTAAAAGAAACAGGGTGAAACATTATATGCGGCACGTTGTTGTTTGGTGTGGTCTGTGGGTGTTGGTAAGAGGAGAAGCATTGACAGAGGAGGGAAAGTGCAAAGAAAAATTTAAAGTAAAGTAATCCAAGTAGTAGCTAGATATAGGCATAACAAATTACATCTATTACTTTAAAATGAAATGCGCTACCAACGTAAGTTCGTTTTTTTTTTTACTTATTTAATAAATGAGATTTGCTGTTTTTGTTGTGATATTAATGCAAATTTATTATAACAATATTTTTTTTTAGTAAATGAAAAATTAGGTTCTGTAACCGTATACACTCACAGGCGCAGCAGAGTGTTTTTTTTTTAAGGGAAGGCACTTCACTTTAAATTAAATAAAAAAAAATAAAACTTGTTGAGGCATTTTTGCTGATTGAAATGTTGATTTTAGTTTTTAATCGTTCGTAAAAATATTTACAATCTGAGCTTAAAAATATTTACAGTACATAACATACATACATGTATTACATAATATATGGTATGTAGAAATTTTGTATTTGTGTAGTAATTATGGGCAAATATTTAAATTGGTTTGATTTATTTAATTTGCTCTTAAACATATTATTATTGGTTTTGGTTTGCTGAGGTGTCAAAAAGTTGTATGTTTAAGGTAGCCCAAAGTTAATGATATATATATATTGGTTTTAAATTTATTTTTTACTAAATAAAAAAATGATTCTGAATGATGGTAACCTTTAAATGGACCTTTGATTTATCGCATTTTGCATGACTTTCTGCAACATTTTCGTTGATAACTGTTCGGAACCCTATTGAAATATTCTCCTTAAGGGATGCGATTATCTGAGAGTTACTGGCATAAGCCCACCACTTCAAGTAGCGACAAAGAAAGTAGCCTCTGATGGCACTTCTTTGTTTTTCTTATTTTATTGACGTCATATGTGAAAAAAATCCATTACTCCACAAACAACAAACAACAACAATTTGCAGATTTTTTTTCACATATTACGTCAATAAAATAAGAAAAACAAAGAAGTGTCGTAATATTATTTTATTTGATTTCTGCTCTAATGGTAAGATCAAGTGATCTTGCTGGCCATGCCAAATGGCCAAAGCATTATCCATTGTGACTCTTAGGGGTGCTGTGTTTACGGTTGCATCGTCTTGTTGAAACTACATGTCCACAAAGCTCAGTAGCTTTGGATTGGATATAATGACTCTTCGTGCATTACTCGTTGATTTTGATTACAACACAAGGGAGTATTTTGCTTATTTACGTAAGCGCTTATGCTGTGGCCACGCATTGAGCGATGTGCGACTGAGCGATTGAGCAACGATTCGCTGAGTCCCGAATCTGAGCGATGGGTGGTCATTTAATGATCGCTTAGCGATAAGTTAAGAAAGCTTAAATAACGGTGAATTTCATCATATATTTAAAATGCCGCAATATCCAAACAGATGTTGTCAATATCTTTCGTATGTCAATTCTTTGATTTCTTGGTAGAAAAAGTTCGACAAAAATTAATAAAGTAAAGAAACCCATGTGAAAAAGATTGACTTGTTGTATTGACAAGGTAAAGTTATTAGCGCAAAGTTTTAAACGATTTAGTAAGATGTTAAATCGTGTTTAGTATGACACTAGGTTATTTTGAATATCACCTAGCATTTCTAATTTTTCCAAATCATTAAATATTGCCTTAAATGGCAAAAGACTTGAAAATATGCATATCTACTTTGTCTTCCTCTTTTCCTTCTGTCTCCTGTTTCAAGATATTAAGTCTTTCCTTTTTTAACTCCAAGAATTCAGACCCATCTTACATCTAAAGCTTAAGACTAATCTTTGATCTGAAGCTTAACAATTAGAGCAAAATTGAATCCTAAAATACGTCGTTCGATCGCTCAGCAAAATCGCTCATCAGTAGGCATTCACTGTAGGGTCTGTCTGGTGATGCACAATTGCGTTTACCGTGCATCGTCTGGTTGATGATTCTTCGTTCTCAGCGATAAAGGCGGCCATAGTCGCCTGAATATTCACGAAATTCACGTTGAGCTAAACACCAACGACAATTGACACAATTAATCCACGCTCTTGCGGTGTATAACGTCCCATTGGTGGTCTGTGTGTGTAGGTTTATCTTTTGCAGCTTCGTTCACAAATGTCAAATATGATTGACGTACGACGGTGCCATGAAATAAAGTCCAATGCAACAAAGTCCAAAACCAAATTTTACAGAATACTGATCGAAATTACTATTACCAATTCTGTAGGAAATAGAGTTGAATATAAATACAAATATTTCATTTATAAAAATACGTCTTTCAGGTTTTTTTTTTCAGAAATAGGCGAATGCAATAAAGTAAAATGGATTTATTGCACTTTAACTAGAGCAATAAAGTCCAAAACCGTTTTCGACATTATTAAACTATTGGACCTATAATGCAATAAAGTCCAAAATTTGGTTTTGGACTTTATTGTATTGGACTTTATTTCATGGCACCACGTACGAAACCATTTGCACAAATTATAACATCTTATGATAGGGTGATAATTTTGGACCACCTAGAACTATGTATGTAAATTTGACATAACTAATATAACATTAAGGATATAATAACTGCTCTGTTTTGTAAACTCCTTCGAATAGCTAATTAAGTTTTTTTTTTTTAAATTGAAATGTTGCTTTTGGGGATAATTATTGGTCGATTTCCGATTGGATAATTAGGGACTTAGGTCTACGGACGGCAACCAACAATTTCGTTCGTATTCTTGTCAGTGTTCTGAGGCCTACCACCAATCAAATCATTTTTAACAATTTAATTCTGTTTTGAGTTTCGATTTTTTTGTTTAAAGAAGATATAGTCTTTTATTTCTTCTTTCAGTGAATTGAGTAGTTGAAGGCGACATTGACAGACAATAAAAGAATCACCGTAAAAATGGTAAATGAACTTTTAAAAAATAGGGTTCAACATTTCTGGCATGCGTGTATCCGAAGAGGAATGAACAATATTAGGTGGGAAGGAATTGTGCCACGTAGGGATTGGACATCTTTTCACAAAGCCAAATGCTTAGTTAGCTTTAATTATTATACCTATCGTCGATATATTTCAGGAAATTGAATTGAGCTCTCGTTTACTCAACACGCTAAGGGGGCACGAATGGACTAGTGATGGATATTGCGTTATTAAGGAAGTTAAAATGTATTCCATACTCTATCGCGAGAAGGTAACTAATTGGGAATATTTAACCAAAAGCATTTTGAGACACCAGACTAGGTTTTTTTGAATTATAGTAGAGCCGTGTAACAAAAAAAAAAAATGTTAGATGAACTGAACTTGGCAAAAATTGCGTATTGACAAAGGTCCTCACTAGTCAACTGATGAGTCCATGTGAGATCACCGGGACGAAACGCCAATTTTTGTTGGACTAAAGGCCGTTAAAAGCTATTTTGAATCAATAATTCAACAAGTCCAAATATTATAGTGCTAAGTCTTCTACTTGGCTGATGTATTTCAGTAGTATATAGAATTTGTATTATTAAAAAAAACTTCTTATATAAATAATGCCAGGCCATGGGCAAAAACAAAAATTTCCAATTTAATGATTAGGAATTCTAGTCTTGTTGGATATAGTTCACACTAGATGTTCTTCACGAAATCTATGTTAGATGAACTGAACTTGGCAAAAATTGCGTATTGACAAAGGTCCTCACTAGTCAACTGATGAGTCCATGTGAGATCACCGGGACGAAACGCCAATTTTTGTTGGACTAAAGGCCGTTAAAAGCTATTTTGAATCAATAATTCAACAAGTCCAAATATTATAGTGCTAAGTCTTCTACTTGGCTGATGTATTTCAGTAGTATATAGAATTTGTATTATTAAAAAAAACTTCTTATAAAAAAAAAATGATTTTTACTTGGTACCGTTATTGTACAATGCGACATAATATAATTGAATATCTGATATCGATTTCACCCTGAAAGATATCTACCTCAAAATGTAAAGCTCGATGACGTGTCTTTGTGAAATTTTTACAAACGTATTATTAAAATCTGATAAGAACATATCAGGCATAATTACGCAATACAGATTACAGCGGTCTTATATCATTAATAGGTAATAAAAAAAATAAAAAGGGGACTAAATGGCTTCCTTAAAGAACTCCGGAATGTACAATTATCCTTTTTTATGTTTTACTTTTAAAGTAAACAAACTCTGATCTGCAATATAGATTATGACTCCAGCTAATCTAACATCTAATTAGGATCCCTTAATTTATTTCACTCAAAGAATGGAATGAATTATGCGAAAATAAAAAAAAAATTGTAAAATCACAAAGTATGACGTAATCAAAAACTTATGCTCTCAAGATAACAACATATTCGCTGTGAATTGTCAAAATCTAGTTTGGAAAACCCTTCATTTCAAGAAATTAATAGTTCTTTCTATGTACATGACATAACATCTTTACAGAATTTTGGAATATAGCTGTGTGGTATTTATAGTGCACACTAAACTTAATCCAATCCACACTAAATTTACTCCAGATTTTGTAATCATTTCCAAAAGAAGTTAAGTTACAAAAGTTCATTTCACTCAAAGCATGTGACTTAACACCTGACACCGAAAATGGCTTCATCTAAAAAACAAACTTTTAAAAAATTTCATTGCTATATTATTCAAATGCATTTGTACACACGTACACAATATGATTTGTTTTCCTTGTGTCCCTTTTCACAGGATTAATAGCTTAAGCTTTACTATTTCAACAGTCCCAACAGTGACCCATCATCAAACAAATACAAATACAAGATGCTAAAATAATATTCAACTGACACGCAATCAATTTAAACTTGTATATCCTTAATAAAAACCTTAATCCCCTAAAACAGATGAACAACAACAAACCTTTTATAGATAAGGAAATAGTTTAAAGTTGAAAAAGGAAAAAAAAGAAAAACGAATAAGTAAGAAACCCTTGAGAAAATCCCTTACTTCGTTATTTTCTATGTTGAAAAATTAAAAAAAAAAAAAAAAAAAAAACTTTGATAGTCCAAACTTCTGAGATTGCTTCCAAACAAACCCTTCGTTACATTATTAATGATGGAAAGCAACAGAAGTGGATTTTATAACAAGGATTACATACATATAGATATGTATGTGTGGTGTATATGTGTTTGCGTGAAGTGGAAAAAAAACATAAAAAATTCATTGAGATAAGCAAAACTCAAATCCTTTCAGCATCCTAAGCTACCACAAGATGGATGCCCCTTATGTTTTATGCACACACATGTGGCCTTCCCATCAAAACGAATGAACAAATGGAGAAAAATACTCCAAGGAGAGATTTTTTAATCTACAAAAAAATAATGCAAGAAATATGTCTTACGCCGGATACGAGAGATAGTAATTAATTCAAAATCTCCCTTAATGCTCATGTTAAACATTTTTGCACCCCTTTTTTTCTACAAAAACAAAAAAAAAACAATTAAAATCTCCACACTCACAACACTCTCTACACCTCTTAGCTATACCTTTACCGAAAACTTAAATCCAGCAACAACAACTTTATACACAAAGTTAGTTGTATCTTATTGCAATTAATTTCCTCAATTTATGTGCATACCTATCCTGAATTTGAAGATCCTTCCGTGCAGTACAGAATCTGATAAGAGCAGCTGTAGAGTTTATCAGAATCGCTTAGTGAAAAATAAAATGTTACTTTTGTATGTATAGCCGTTTCACACGGTAAAGGAGTAAGATAATCTTAAAATGATTTTTCTTCCTCGAATAAAAATCCCCGGAGTAAAAAGTCTTGTCCCCTTTCAACTCCAACTCTATTAAAAAAGTTTACCACAGGAACTGATACAAGACACAAAAAAAAGAGGAAAAAAAAGGACGAATCGGTTCGTGGATCACATTACACCACTTTGAGTAAAATAAAACTTTTAGAATCCTCTTTCAAGCTGTTATTGTTTTTTTGTTTGGTGTTTTGTTTTTGGAAAGAGATTAATATTTCATTCGGAGCTAAGCTATCAGCATTATGCAGGATATTCAATACCTCTCGACAAGCGGGGTCCTCATAATCTTCTTTTTACCTAAACAAGGGTTCACTTTTATAATAACAACGCACCATAGTCGTCGGGCCCGGGATAAAACATCATATCATGAGGTTTTATCCCGACGTAAATTTAGCATTATGGAGGACTAAGCACTTTCCGAGCAGACACACAACGGAACGAACCTCATTTTTTTTCGCCACTCTACTCAATGTGTAGATATACTTAAGGTTTCCTTTGAGTTATGTGAGAGCATGTTTACACAAAAATGACTAACGGTGTGTGCTGAGCATGAATTAACGTGCGGGTTGACCTAGAATAGTCAAATAAAAGTATAAGGCACATTATCCTCTCTCTTATGGTTACAAACGAGAAACTCTTTTAAAAAAATCAAAGTCAGACAAACAATTTATGTTGAAAGGAGCAAAATAACAATGGGCATCACATAAGGAGCTTAAAATTATTTGTTTTGAAATTATAGTTTTTTTTTAAGACACTCCTATTATTAGGCCAGCTTTGACGAACTGGACTAAACAGTGGAAAATTGCTTTTCTTTTATGTTTACCTTGTCGTCAATCCTATAAGTGACAATTGCAAAAGACATAATTGAGATTTAATTTGTTTTATAATAGCCTTTCCACACCAAACCCAAAACACGGTTTTCACGAAATTATCGGGTTTGGCTGAAAACCTAAAGCGTAAACACAAGTTTTCCCATACATTTTTGATAAAACACAAGTTTTGAAAAACTACAAGTTTTAAATAAAACCAGTCGAAAGCATGTTTGATTTTCAAACTAGGCAAACACACCTTGTGAAACTTTCACCGCTCAATTAACCTCCACACAAAAAGCTTACAGGTTGCTGCCAGGAAAAACGAAAAAATAAACAGCTGTCTGGGGTAATATCAATGGGGACGTTCACTCAGTTATTCTCAGCAATCTAGAATAATTTTCCGTTGTTGTAATATGTGCAAAAGCACATCTAATGAAAAAACAGCTGTTCTCCTGAAAGCTATCTTGTATTATCCCACAAAATTTGGAAAAACTAGCCATCTGAGAGAAACGAAAAGCACGTAAGAAATGGCAGCAAACTCGAGCTCCTCAACACAAGGTAAATTTAAATCGCTTGTGTAATTTACTAAAAAAGACGATAGCAGAATTCAAAAATTCTGAACTTGGAAATTATCTTGAAAGCTTGATAGCAGGAAAAGAATCCAACTACTCACTCTGAAAAGCTGTTAAAGTAACGAAGAAACCAAAGCTCTCAGCGCCTCCGATTAAGAATAATCAAAACGAATGAGAAAGCAAACGTTTTCGCGGATTACCTGGAAAACACATTTAAACCTTTTGATGGGCAAGTACTCAACGAAAATTTAAATATAAGTTCTAACTAAAGCGAAAATTACATAACAAGAAATGTTACCCTTGCCGAATTAAGTAGAGAAATAAGAAAGCTTAAGTATAAGAAAGTTCCGGGATATGACCTAATTACGGCCGAAGTTCTCAAAATGCTTCCTCGCAAACGGTTAATTGATCTTCTTTATATAATAAATGCAACTCTAAGGCTAAAGTACGTTCCGAGCCAATGGAAGGTTGCGGAAGTTATAATGGTTCTCAAACCAGGAAAACCATCACATGATAAGAAATCTTATAGACGTGGTTTCTCTTCTGCCCGTAATATCTAAGGTCTTTGAAAGAATATTACTTCTGCGCCTGCAGCCAATAATAGAAGAAAAGCGCCTAATACCTGAACATCAGTTCGGATTTAGAAGCAAGCATTCTACAATTGACCAAGTGCATAGTATCACTGACGTCATTGAGAAAACTCTTGAAGAAAAGAAAAATTGTTCGGCGGTCTTCCTAGACGTGTCGCAAGCTTTTGATAAGGTGTGGCACGAAGGCCTAAATTTTAAATTAAGACAAATTCTGCCTAAAGCACTTTATACGCTTCTAAAAGCATATCTGGAAAATAGACTTTTTAGAGTAAGACATGGAAACGATTACTCGGATCTCAAAGAAATAGTGGGTGGGTTACCACAAGGAAGTGTTTTAGGTCCAATATTGTACCTATTATTTATACGTGATATACCTCAAACAGAAGACCCTATCGTAGCTACGTTTGCTGACGACACTACAATACTAGCAGTGGGCCAAACGATAAATGATTCTACCACAAAGTTACAAAAAGCTCTTATTAATGTCAATGATTGGAAAAAAACATGTCGGATATCGCTCAACGAAGTAAAATCAGTCCATGTAGATTTTACGTATAAGAAAATTAATAGATTACCGGTATTTATTATTACGGTTCAAGTTCCGTTTGGTAACGAAGCAAAATATCTCGGAATGATTCTAGACGCGAAATTAAAATGGAAACCGCATGTTAAAAAGAAATGCAAAGAGATAAATAATAAACTCAGAGATATGTACTTGTTGCTCGGGAAACACTCTAAGCTCAGTATCGAAAACAAGCTAATTTTGTACAGGCAGGTGCGTAATCCTGTCTGGACTTACGGTATACAACTCTGGGGTTGTACGCGAGAATCTAATTTAAATACTTTACAAACATTTGAAAATAAACTCCTAAGATCATTTGTAAGCGCACCTTGGTACTAGAAAAGAATATCGCCACAGGGATCTCGGGATTCCCACGGTTCGCGATGAAATAAAAGATTTTTAGAACAGCTGACGGCAAAATTCATTTGGTATGCGTTTTGTTCTGATTTTTTGACAGCTTTCAGCTATCCTATCTGATTCGTCCACAGATATACTCCGCGATAGCTTGGTATCCGAGATAACATTCCTAATAAAGAAAGTCCGCAATTTCAATTCACAACATATTTGTTATTGTCTGTGGTGTCAAAATAATTGAAATGTCAAACGAAAACTTGTAAATGTTCAGTGTGAATGGTTTTCGAGTTTTCGTAAACTTTAACTGAAAACAATGTATTGGGTTTGGTGTGAAAAGCTTATAATACACGCCACTATGAACATAGGTACCGTTAAAATAAAAAAAAAACATGTGCGTCTCGGGACGAGGAGTGATAACTTAAACTAATCAAAGTTGAACTACTTAATACTGAAACTGTTTACTTAAGAAAAGCTTCAAAAGTTCTTCGTTAATTTGAATAAGGAAGGAAAGGGAATCCAGACAGACTGGTGCCATAACGCGTTACGTAACGAAGTTATCACTTCAAAAAATACTTTCTTTTCCAAAAATCCAAAAAAAAACTTTTTCTTTTCGAATATTTTAGATTTTTTTAGAACCTGAAGGACCTCCTATGTAAGACTTTTAATCTAAACCCGTGGAGCCGTTTATGAGAAAGTTGAAAATCAAAAAAAAAAAAAATTGTTGTATGGCATGTACCGTTTATAACAAAATACAGTCGAACTTCGATAACTCGAATATTTGATAACTTGAATGAAATTGGTTGGCAGCGCGAAGCCTGAAATTTACATGTAATTTTTGTTTGATAATTCGAACTTCTATAACTCGAATGTCTGAATAACTCGAAGATATTATTGTCACCTTAGATAAGTCGATTTTTTTAGGGAAATTATCAAATTCTGTGGATTTTTGCAAGTTCATTTTGTGTTTGTATGTGTTTGTGTTTGTATGTACTATGACCTTGTATGCATATGTGTGTGTTGAACATTGTGATTCCGTTAAGTGTGAGTAAAAGCTAGCAAGTTCCGGTGTTAGAACACACATTATCAGGTATTAAAAAAACACTAAATAAAAAGTTTAAAAAAAACTGACGTAGATATTAACAGTGTTGTGTGAAGTTTTTATTAAAAGTAAAGCTAACGTGGGTATGTCGTTAAAGGAAAATTAAAAAAATCGTTTGAAGATAAATTTAAATTAATAAAAGAGGTGGAGAAATCCATTCGTCAGTCAAGATTAATAGAATGTTTTAAATAATCACAACAACTGTACTTTTTTTTTATTCGCAAATAAATATTACGTAATTTATATTAATTTTCTGTATTACTTAATAACTTGAAGTCTTGATAACTCGAATTATTTGTTTGCCAAGTGATTGTTCAAGTTATCGCAGTTCGACTGTATATAAACAAATTTTCATACAAAAATGTCGAATATGCCTAGGTATAAGAAGCAATTGTATGGAAAGTACCGTTATTTTTGTGGCTAAACAAAAATGTATTTGAGACAATCACTTAAATCGCTTAAATAGGTACGAAATTTAAAGAAAATCTCTTCAGTGCTTTAGACTGTGGACGATCTACATAAATACAGACAGACAGACAGACGAACGGAATTGCTGGACCCATTTTGTTGGTGTTTTCCATCATCATAATGTCAATTTTGATTAAAGTCTGGAGTTCGATTTTTTCCAACTGCAAAACTTGCCTTCAAGTACAGTTGGATATAACGAGCAAAGATAAGAGAAGGTTACATGCCACCAAAAGAGTTAATCTCTCTGCTACATATTATTATGTACACATGTTTGCTAGAAAACCTACACATTATATTGGAGATGGGTACCAACTCCATTTGTAAAGATCTAAACATTTACATACTACATACATTTATGTGTGTATAAAATATACATAAGATACCTTCTTGACCTTCAACAACTTAAGTTTACTTTAATTTAATTGACACATTTGTAGATACATACATTACCTGAAAATCTTACACCTTTTCTGATGAATTTATCGATATACTTACGCTTGCACTTTTGTAGACGATGGATGGGGCAATAACTTTGTGGATACTGTTTTTAAAAATATTGAAATTTTTCAACAAAATCTATTAAGCTATATACAATGGTCGGAAAAAGTATTTTGACAAAACTATTTTCCTTGTTATATTGCTTGTTTTAAAGAGCTGAGAGTTATAACGGAACTCGTCTGATGCTCGAAACAAAATATCTACGTGATTGCAACTGTAAATTACAAAATATTATATTTCTCCTTACGCATTCGTTCTTAATCATGTTCAATGTATGGGGTGAGTTGAAATTAACTGGAAAAAAGTATTTTGACATCATATTCTTTTTAGTTCAATTCGTTTCGTGCGTGTGATCAGAGTTAATATTTGTTAAAATTAAGCACATTTAAATACAGAAATTTTACATTAAATTTTTTTTCAATTTAATTGATTATAATGGGGAAAACGGCGGAAATACGCAAAGTTTTAAGAAATGAAATGGTGATCAAGTATGATGCTGGTATTTCGGTTGAATACTTAAGCAAACTATACAAAGTGCCTCGTCAAACCGTGTATTTCCAAATAAATAAACAAAAAAATCACAAATCAACGCGAAACTTACCACGTTCAGGATACCCTCGCAAGACAACCAAAAGAGAAGACCGTTTAATCGTCGGAAAATTTAAAGAAAACGTGCTAAAAACGCCAAAATCTGCAACAATAGAAATGAAAAATCAATATGATATTGAAATTTGTGAAAAAACTATAAGAAATCGTTTCAAAGAGGCTGGCTTTGCCACTTACATAGCCAGAACAATACCACAAATATCACATAAAAACAAACTTAAACGTTTGGAATTCGCCAAAAAAAGCCTTCATCATTTTGGGAAAAAATATTGTGGACTGATGAAAGCTCATTTCAGTACCATGCCTCAAAAAAGAAAACTTTCTGCAGAATTCCTAAGAAAATGCGTACAAAAGTGGCACCTGTTTGTGAACGAGTGCCCCATGGTGGAGGCTCCGTAATGTTTTGGGGATGTGTTTGTTTTAACGTCACAGGAGACTTGGTACCAATCCTCTTTTCAACGATTTCTTATAGTTTTTTCACAAATTTCAATATCATACTGATTTTTCATTTACATATATATACACGGTTTGACGAGGCACTTTGTATAGTTTGCTTAAGTATTCAACCGAAATACCAGCATCATACTTGATCACCATTTCATTTCTTAAAACTTTGCGTATTTCCGCCGTTTTCCCCATTATAATCAATTAAATTGAAAAAAAAAATTTAATGTAATAAAATTTCTGTATTTAAATGTGCTTAATTTTAACAAATATTAACTTTGATCGCACGCACGAAATGAAATGAACTAAAAAGAATATTATGTCAAAATACTTTTTTCCAGTTAATTTCAACTCACCCCATACATTGAACATGATTAAGAACGAATGCGTAAGGAAAAATAAAATAATTTGTAATTTACAGTTACAATCACGTAGATATTTTGTTTCGAGCATTACACGAGTTCCGTTATATCTCTCAGCTCTTTAAAACAAGCAATATAACAAGGAAAATAGTTTTGTCAAAATACTTTTTCCGACCATTGTATATTGAAAAACGTATTCTTTTTATTTTTATACCGGCATATAGCCCAGCTCTTACCTCCATTTTAAGATCTTAACCTTGAAGATTGGACCACTAGAACTGACGAGATAAGCTCAAAACTGCCACCACATATTTTCTTTTTAATGAATTTTGAAACAGAACTGTGTTCTTCTACACTGAACATCCAATGATAGGAGTCGAACTCTGCAGGAATGTTTTTCTTCTGTTTTGAAATTAAGATTGCAAAGCTTATATAGCTCATAGAGTAATGTTTGATACATCAAAATAATCTACAAAATTGTCTACTTATTAATTGAAGAAAAACCCAAATCTATTCAGTACTTACTTCTCTGAAAACGACGACGATATTGACATAAATATATCAATAGAACGACGACATCGGTATCTCACGTTGATGAGATGTAATCGGGCGATTTGTCGTCGGCTTATGGGTAAAGCTGCAATTTGCTGCCAATAAGTCTCAAACGACAAGGACGGTTACCCTCAAAGTCAATGCTTTCGACCAAATGTAGTTCCATCTGGGAACCACAGTCAATGATCTCCTTTCACAGAAGCCTTGACAGCCATTTGAACAATGACATATTATTATACAGGACTGTTCTCAAAAACAATAGTGCCTGGGAGACCGAGCTCCAGAATTTTCGAATTTGACATGAAAATCTTGCGTTATCAATGATATGTTGAAGATCAAATGCGCCAAATCAGTACCGAAAAATCAATATTTCTTGCCAGCATCGGATACCTACTCAGATAGATTTGAAATATAAAATATAATTATACATACAAAACTACATATCCTATAAGAACATATCCAAGGATACTAAGAAATAATCAAATTAGGCATGACAGTTAGCTAGAGGATTTAAGAGCAAATTCAATTTCATTCGAAATTAATTTCCAAAAAAAACAATAAATAATTAAAAAACCGTCGTGGAAGTGGGCGGATTTAAAAAAGTAAAGTAATTTTTTTTTAAATTAAAATTAACTCTGAAAAATTCATTATAAGGGTTTGAGTCATTTCGGGAAACGTAGATAGGTATTAGATAAATGGATCTTATCTAAAAATGTATTTAAATTGTGTTCTTGCCCATAAAAATACCTTACATGTTCTTTCCAATTTTTAGAGCCGGCCCAAGAAACCAGAAATGATAAAAGTGGGTGTGGTATTTGGGGGACTTAACCAAAACCAAATTCCAAATTTTTGTCTTTCAAAGTCGTTTTTGAAAAGTAAGCAATAATAAAGGTGGGAGTGGCAGTGGGCGTACTCACTTAAATTCTGCTTTAAATATTTCTATACTCCTAAAAATAAGCTAAAAATAAACTGAAATTTTCATCCAACAACTTTAAAGTCGTTTCTGGGAAACGAATACATGATAAAAGTGGGCGGTAGTGGTGGGCTGATCTTACTGAAATATTTGTGTTTTAAATTTTTCTTAACAAAAGAACAAACTCTGAAAATGTCAATTATTTGAGTAATCTTCAAGAAATAATGGGCGAGGCAGTGGGTGGATTTAATTATATTTGAATATTTTATTTAATTTTATTTCATTTTCTCTCTCATAGAAGAAAACTGTACAAATATGAATCCAAATCGTTAAAGTCGTTTTCGAGAAACCAATCATTATACATATATATAAAAGTTTAACTCCGTTAAAGTCATAAGCCGACCTACTATTTTCTGTAAATTCTCTTCAAGCTGATTTGTACCTTCATCGCAAGAAGCATTACCTCGGATACTTTTTGTGACAGCTGTAATAAACCAAATTTGGGTCTCGCTTTCAGTAGTCGAGGAGGTATACGAGACTCCATAATATTCGACGAGACAACAATGCATATAATTTGACGCCCGTCGAGTAGAAGATGTTGGTGAGAGACCTAAAGCTGTTCACAAACCGATTCATATCTGTATTCGTGTTTAAGAGTTAAAGAAGGAATCTATATACAGGGTGGCACACTAATCGTGCTACAATAAAAAATTTAAATAACTTTTATTTTAATCGATGTATTTCATTAATTTTTTTTATTAGATTAAAAATTAAATTTTATTTTAAACAACTAATGGTTTTTAAAGATGATATACCACAAATAACCTCCACGCTCATCCAAGCATATTCGGCACCTGATCAGAAAATTGTTCATTGCGGTCTGAAGGATTGAAATTTGGATCGCCTCAATTATTGTCATAATGGACTGCTTCAATTCAGTCAAATTCCCTGGTTTCGTTTTGTACACTTCCTGCTTGACATAACCCTATAAAAAAAAGTCTGGTGCAGTCAGGTCAGGTGACCTTGGGGGACAGCGAAAAGTGCAGTTTCTGGATATCAATTTGTTTGGGAATTTTCGTTGGAGCTCCGCCATAATTTGGGTATCTACGTGTGCACTTGCTCCATCTTGTTGAAACCAAATCCTGCTGAAAGGGATACGTCTTCGCCGAAGTTCTGGGTAAGAAAACTCCTTCAACATCTTAAAATAACGGTCGCCATTGACAGTTTGTGTTACAGCATTTTCTTCAAAGAAATATGGCCCGACAATACACCTAGATCAAACTGCCCACGACACAGTGACTCGTTCTGGATGCAAATCCGTCTCATGGAGCATTTCTGGATTAGATTCACTCCATATACGGCAATTTTGCTTGTTAACATTGCCATTTTAGTCAAAATGGGCCTCATCAGACATGAACAAACAATTTATCAATGTGTTGTCTTCTTCGGCCATTGGAATAATTTTTTGTCAAAATTCCAGGCGAACAGGCAAATCCTGAGGGTTTAACTTGCTTGTAATTTGGACTTTGTACAGAAACAAGTTTAAGTCATCAGGAAGTATTCGTTGTAATAACCGTCTGTTAATTCAATTTGGCCCGATAAGTTGCGAGTCGAAACACTTGGATTTGCCTGTATTGCCGATGAAACAGCCACGATTGTATCCTGAACTCGAACATTGGGATCTCGATGATACGGTCTTCGTTCGATGCTTCCAGATTCGGCAAACATATTCACCAGCCTCATAATGTTCCATCTACTTGGGGGAGTACCGCCAAACTCCAGCCTAAATTCCCTTTGGACGGAAATGACGGACTGCAAAGAATGGTATCGCTGCACTATCGAATTACTTTTTTCAGTACCCCAAGCATTTAGTTTGATAAATCTAAATAGTAGCCTATAAGTGCAATTCAAGTTACATTTAAAAGAATAAAAAAAAATAATCCGATTACTCACACTGAAAAAAAGTTATTACGTTTTATATTTGTAGCACAATTCGTGTGCCACCCTGTACTTAGCAATACGTCCAAAGTTAAGCTCAATGGTAAGCTGATCAATATTTCTGGAAAGATACTCGATACTATAAAAAGAGGAATGCATCTGACATAATAGCGATGCAATATAGCGACGGTCTTCTGGGGAGAGAATTGTTTCCAATATTTTCATTCTTAAAGATATTGTCAGGGTTCTTGCCAAGAGTCTTAAGCATGTTTTAGGAGAGCTTACTCTGTAATGAAGGTGATCGATTTTGAGCCTAGAAAATCCACATTCAACTCCCAATTTCAAGCCCTCACTGCCGCGTACGTAAAAGTGTTGAATATATCTAGAAACCAGTTTTCTACACTGACACCTTTTAACTACCTTTGAGAACCCAGGTCACATTAAATCGACATATCTTAGGGCATGCCTAGCGTCGCACGTTCTAGCTTGTCGGAATTAAGGGATTGCGACGGTGTTACGTAAAGTTCATCCTACAAGAAAGATGTTGTTCCTAGAAATTATTAAAATGATATGACGTCCAAAGAATATGGTAGCTAGCTCGACTACACCGGGGTTAATAATGGGAAAGTGCAGTGGTATTCACCCTCCGAGTTTATCCCGCTATCGCATGACTTGATTATCACGAGACCTTGCTAGTGTGTAACTCCAACAATATGGCACTATAGCCCCTAAAGTTAGAAATTATTCAATAGTTCGCGTATTTTCGCCACCGATTTCATCGTCCATCCTTCCCTCGTAAAAAAATATCTACAATGAAAACATGTTTATTCAACCTTCCATTCGGTGAGAAAAAAAAATCCCCAAAGAAAATTAAGAGGATAATGTATCTTCTGCTTATTAAAATTTCATTTGCTTTTTCTTTATAAGCAAAATAATAATAATACCCTAATAATACCTTACAAGATAATTCTCCCGTAATATAAACAACACTTAACTCTACAAATGTTTAAATTTGTTTCATGAAGAAATAGTTAATAACTCTACTAGTATGCTATTTATTGAAAAAAATCGATACAATTACCAGTTAAAGTAAAAGAGATAAGTAAAGTTAAATAAATGTATAATAAAAAATAATAAGGTGTACTTCTTTTTCCACCAAAAAATGAATTAAATTTAATTATTTTTTTTATAATGCGTATCCGCTGTAGTGAACATTTTTTATATAGATGTATGTGATGTTAATTTTTGGGTTTAGTTAAAATTTACTCGAACTGACCACCCTGATGTAATTCCTTCATTAAAATTGTGTTTGTGATTTAACTTCGAACTAAAAGAATCAAGGTCATTCTCCCTTTTATCACAATCTATCTTACCTTTTTACTTGCGATTATAGGTACTCGTACTTTAAGTCAAGTTATGTATTCGTAAAAAATTTTTTTTTCTAACAATCAACCATGATATTACGATCATAGAGAACACCAAAAAAGTGGGTCCCGCAATGCCGTCTGTCTGCCTGTCTGTAGAACGGTCTACAGCCTAAACGGCTTCACTGATTTTGTTCAAACTTGGTGCTTATGCGGTTTTGGTGATTGTCCAAAATAGATTTTTGAATCCTTGTTTTAGCCCCAAAAATAAAGGTAGTTGCCATACAAAATTTTCTACCATCTTAATTATCTCAAAAACGGCTCTAACTATATTGATAAAATTGGTGTGTGTACTAACTTTAGTATGGACTATATTTGGGCCGAAAAAAAATTTAAAATATTTTGTTATTAACGGTACCTGCCATACAACAATTTTATTGATTTTCGACTTTTTATAAACCGGTCCACGGATTTCGATCAAAATTTGTACACAGGATCTCCTTCAAATTGCAAATAATACTGCATTTCAAAATTTTCGAAAAATAGTTTTTTTTTTATTTTTGAAAAAAAAAAATATTTTTTTTTTTGGAAAATTCAATATTTTGAAAATGGATGGGCGATTTTTTCTGAAATTTTGTTTTTAAATTTATATTATTAAATATTTAAAATGTTCATACCATTTTTTTTAAGTTTAAGAATTTTTTATATATACAAAATTTAGTGAAAAACGTCTTTAAAAATACTTCTAGCCGTTTCCATTAAGAATCTTTACATATAATTTGACAGAACATAGGATCCAGTCGTGCATTTTATTGCTATATCGACTCCAAGTAGCCATTTATTTGTGTGGCTTCTAAAATTAGACTTTATATTGGTGAGATACCATTGTAGTGTTGGAAACAATAGACTCCGTATCTATGAGACTGCTTTCTTTTTCCCACGACCCATAGATATGTGACTGCTTGGTAAAGGGGTTAAAGGGAATGTGGTTGAATGTACATTACCAGGACAGAAAGACATTACGTTTCCTCAATACAAGTACTTTTTAGTGGGGGTGATCCGGCTTAAGCGACAGAAGACTGCATTGAGTTTTTGAAGCATTAAATTCTACGCGTTATCTTGTTTGAAGATCACAATTTAATGAGCCTTTTATACGAAGCACTTGAATGTCCACATCCCAAAGATATGAGTGTGAATATAGAAACGAATTCAAAGAGCTGAAAGTACTGTCGTCAGCAAAACTTTTTAGTGGATTAGAAGCTCTGGAATGATATCATTAATGGATATGAGAAACAGAGCCTGATAAAAAACGGAACCCTGAGGCATACCAGCATTTATAGTATGAATATCAGACTTAAATCCGTCGAATATGAGTTGTATTGTGGGACGGAAATGTAATTTATAGATTTCAAACTCCATCAAATGCTTTTAGAATATCAAGCGGAATTATTTTAGTTTTTCCAAAACGATGTTCCACTGTTTGAAAAGATAAATCGTAAAATAAATGTGGTAAGTGTAGACATGTAGAGTAGGACAGATCAAAAAGCTACGCCGTCGTTTTGCCAGCGTAAAAGAACACCTCTTCAGAACAATAAGTGAGATACTATCTGGACAGGCGGATTTGTATATTTTGACATCTCTAATAACATGTTTAAGAACTCTAACAACTGTGCGAGTACGAAAGAAGATACATCAAATTCAACTGTTTACGTCGTAGTGATTTTAACTGACCGGATAAATCGTCATTATTACTTATGCCAATAGAACTTTTCCTTAGGACTTTTCAAAACTTAGCCTTTTTTTATCAAACTAAAAACCTGACAAATTTTTAAAGCTTCTTATTGGAAAGGAAATTAAAATATTGGACACAGATGTTTTCTGAGCTAAATGGCGTAAAAATCTGTGGTGTCACAGATAATTTTGGCACTAACTAAATTTGTTTGATATTTGCAACTACGCAGTAGAAATTCCAATGTAGCGTTCTACTGGGAGTATTTCCTTGATGTCAACTATTAGGTTTCGGAACGCCTTTTTAAAGATGATAATTCTAGTAAAATGAAAGACTGTGTTTATATTAATTGATTAACAAATCACCTCTACAAATTTAATGATAGAAAAAAAGTATTTATAAAAGTTAACAAGTATTTGAGAATGAAAGTTAATTAAATGCGTGTGCTGTATTGGACGCCAGAAGACAGACCTCGATCGGTTGAAACCCAGACGAGAATTATTGTACAGTTCACAATTAGGGATATTATTTGTTCCCCTTTTAGGTACAGTAGGAGTCAACCTACTGAATAACACTTAGAATCAGGTTTCTGGAACTTGGTGTTCACACCTAGATGTTGCGACTGGCGATGCAGTGTCGCACACAAATCGTACATCTCAGGAAGTTTTCATTTTACCATTACTTTGTCTAAAATTTTTAAGGTCACAATTTTACGCTTTGAACTGTCATTTCCATGGAAACAAAATTGCCCACGTTGTACTATTTTAGTACTAGTAGTAAATTTTTGGAAACTCGAATTAGGTTTTCTCTTATATAGCGTTGATTTATTTGTATACAATATTTTAAGAATTTTTTGTTCTGTTTCAAATTTGAGTTAGATTGTGTCATTAATACATTTGTAAATACAAACGTATTTTGAAAAGTCATAAAATATTTTCTTCTTTCTTGTTGTGGGAAAAACTAAAAATATTTGAGATTAGATATAAATGGCCAACAGTGGTGAGATTCGACATTTATTTTAATTTTTATATTTTATGATCTTGCAAACTTTTGTCTCATTACTCTTAAATGACCAATATTTCTTGAGGCTCCTAATGAGTTTCTTTAAAGTTGTGCAGATTATAAAGGAAAATTTAGCAAACAACAAAAAATATATTTTTTACATACATTTTTTAAATTTTAATTAGAATCCTTAAAAAGCAAATCAACGGAATTGCTTCAACATCCAACAAGAGTCTTCGGCAAAACTAACAGATACGGTTGGCGGTTAGTGGATAATACATTACATGCGGTTCGATTTACTTTTGATTCGATTCCAAGTAATGTCCTGAATAATAATAATAATAATGAAGAGGATAATAATACTCCATCAGATGAAGTCTTCTTGAAAATAAGAAAAACCACAGACATTAAGAGAGAAGAGGTTTGCGAAACAGCAGCAGACAACTTGATGATGCGACCATTGGAAGGGTCACAGGATCGACATCAGGATACTGGAAATCTTCTTTGTCATCATTGTGCAGAGGCAATCAATTTCCCTAGAGAGGAATCGAGTTTGAGTGAAATGCAGCAGAAAATGGATAAAAATGATGCCCCTGGCAGCAGCAGCAATGGAATTACTCTGAATAACAATACAGAGAGCATATCGTCGATGAGGTCGATTGGGTCCTTTGTCTGTCGGATTTGTCACAATGCAGAAAACCCTGAAAGGTAGGAAAACCTATATATAACTACATACATATTTCTATTTTCGATAATACAAAATAATAACGATTGTAAAGGATGTACATACATTTGTATAGATTTATGATGATATTTAACGAGAAAAACATTATACCATTTGTATAGGTGCATGTAAATCGTTCAGCAGCAAATTTTAAGCTTTGCTAATCCAGTTCCATAAATATTTACATTTCTAAAAATTACAAATTCTTATTATTTGTTCTGTTAGAAAATGTTCTGAACTTCTGAATGCTGCCGACAATAATCAAGCATTACTCAGAAATGATATTGATGAGAAACATTTTAAGTCAGTAGTGTGCTTAAACATTTTTCTGGAATCTCTGATTCAGATTCCAGATTCTGATCTCTGGTCAGAGATTCCCACACAATTCTGACTAAAAATGTTTCTCAAATAATCATTTCTGAGTACTGCTTGATTATTGTGGTTGTGGGCAGCATCCAGAGATTCCAGAAAATATATGTTTAAGTTTGACAGTTTTCTCACAAATATAAATACAATTTCTCAGTTTTGCTGTTGGGAATTATTCAAAAATGTAAATTACACCGCAGTTCCAGGAAGGAAAACAAAATAGAGAAATATTTTGACTTCAAGAAATTCTGTTTCCTAGGAAGTCTTGGTTTGGTCAATTCAATATATTCGAGACTTAAATTACATTTAGCAAAACTATGCTGGAAAGTAGAAAGAAACAATACTTGCCATACCGTTCGTCATGTCGCTCGGCCTGGCCATCTGTATATCGAGTCAGAGCCTACAAAATTGGGCCGAGTCAATTAAAAATTGGTACTCAACAATTTTATATAATTCTCTAAAAGAAGAATTTCAAAGATGTTTGTTTTGATCACATAACCCCAAAATTTAATGCAATTCCCTAATAGTCTGGGTTGTCCAAATCAGGTAGTTGTACAGGAGTAAGAAAATGTCCGAATATAGCTATCAGTTCGGGTGTGGAATTCTTAGGAAAATCTGATTAAACTGATCATCCGATCTTTTTTTTGAAATCATTTTTATCAGCGCTGAAAGCAAACGAAGAATTAGTCTTGCCAATCGTAGCTTATTTTTAGCTAAAGAATGTAATTGAGTAGAAAATCCCTCTCACCATCAACGAAATTGTTCTTTTACAAGACACTAATGATCCCACTCCTTCTTTGTGGTTGAGAGGCATAGACGTTATCAAAGGTGTATTAGGATGCTCTAGAATTGCTTTGAGATACAGATTTTTCGAGTGATTTTTGCTCCCGTGTGCATGCATGAGTGTATGAAGAAGAATATATAACAATGAGCTGCATAGGGCAGTATTTGTGAAAAAAAAAAATTAGCGAGCACAATATTCGAATGTTTTCTACCTTGTATGGATTTTTGAAAAGATTGTTTACTGATGAAGAACAAAACATAACATACTGGCACCTCACCAACCCATAACAACGACATTATACTCTCTCGAATTGTCCAAGACGACATGACATGGTTCGTAAGAAACTACTGGCCAGAGGTGCTAATTGGATATGATATATATATTCAACAAGGTAGAACCAATCACTGCTGACGTTTATTGCCAAACGTGTTTTTATCACACCAGCTATAGCCTATTTGCGGCTTCAAGCAGTATTTAAAGACTTGGAGCCCTATGCCAATAAGTTTTGCCGCCCGATATATAAGATAAATTAAACAAAAAATAATCATTCTAATCGTTCTTCGCTTAGACTCGTAGAGGCTGGAAACTACTTTTGAGTCCAGTGGCAACATGGGAGACGGACACAATCCAGAAATTCTGAATCAAAAAAACAGCATAACGAAAAATCCAAAATCCCGAGAACCCAGAATCCCGAAAATCCAAAATCCCGTAAAGCCAAAATCCAGAAAACCCAAAACTCCGAAATTAAAAATCCCGAAAAGCCAAATTCGGAAAAAAAAGAAACAGAGAAGTAAACTCTTCAAAATTGTCTGTTCACTGAGCGTTTGATGGAACAAAAAGTCATATAGGTATTACAATAATAGAATTTACAACAAAATTTAATAACAAAAGTATAAACGAAGTATAATAAATAGCAGTCAATTTAGAAGGTAAAATAACATGACATTATCATAGTTGACATAAATGTATACTGTATGAAATTCCTTTTAAAAAATTTATTTGCGAATGTTCAAAGAGATATTGATATTAACGGAACTAAATAGTAATATTGTTTTTACGCATTTAAATCTTAACTTTACACTTTTTTTCGGATTTCGGGGATTTTGGGGTTTCGGGATTTTTAGTTAGTTTTTGGTTCTTTGGATTTTAGGGATTTCGCTTTTCGGGATTTTGACCCCAACCTTGTCAACACCTTGCAAAATTTTGGAAACTGTTTAAGTAGATTTTTTTAGATTAGATTAGATAGATTTTTTTATTAGACTATCATAAATACATTTTTAAGTCATGGTTTTACATATTTATGTAATACAAAATACAAAAAATCATTATGACATGGCATTTGCCGTCTGCCAGATTGACAATAAACATAAATTATACAAGTATTGTAATAAGCTTTTATAATTATTGGATATGGATTTAAAAAAGAAGTTATTTTCACAATTTTTAAGTTTGAATTCATTTAAGTAGAATATTTTGTAATAAATCAGAAATTTTCGTTCATAATTCTGGATCTATATTTTAGCGCGATTTTGCAAAATTTGTACAAATTGCCGACATTCATCTCATTTAGAATGTCCACAACTTGCTCATCCGATAAGAAGTCACTTCCAAGAAAGCTCCTTCTTGTTTCCCTAAGAGTAGGGCATTTTCCAACGAAATGAAGAACGTCCTCTCTTTCTCTAAGATTGCACATACTGCACTCCAATGGTAGTTCGGGTCTGTGCGGTATGAAATTCAGGCTTATAAGTTCGCTTCGGAGTCTAACCATTGTTGAAATCTCGTTCACACTATTTGCATCACTGAAGTAATTTCTTTCTGCAAGATTGTGGTTCAGAATTCTATAAACTGTTCTGAATAAGGACTCTGAAGCTTCAGATATATAATCATCCCTACATTTGTAATCTACTTTCGCAATCACGTCATATAATATATCCTTACAACTTGATATGTTTCCAACGTTTAAATTGAACACCACGTTACATCCTTCGGCTAGGCAATTCCACTGCCTGTACCAGCTATTTTGATTTTGTACTGCTTTAAGAGCTACTTTCTTGACCAGTCGAGATTCATTCATCTTAAAGACTTTCAGTAAATAGTCTGCTTGCAATTTAAGGGTTTTGACGAATAGTGGTGAAAGTCCTGTCTCAAGCATAATGACGTAGTTTGGTGTGTTACTTGGTAGACGAAATACTCTTTTCACGTAGTGAGTTAGTAGTTTCTCCACTGTGAGATACTTTTTACATCCCCAAACTTGGGAGCCATATAATAGGATACTCTCCGCTGCAGCTTCAAATACTTTAAATTTGCTGCTATGTGCTATGTTGAAGTTCATAAAAACTCTTTTCCCATCTATATTTATGGCTGTTTTTGCTTTTTGTAGTTTTTCTACTAGATACTTTTCCATGCTTAAGTTGCTGGAAAAGATGACTCCTAGGTATTTGTACTCGTTGACACATTCGACGACTTCTCCGTTAAACTTTTCGTTCGATGCGTTTCGTCCACCTCCTCTTTTAAAAATCATCACCTTTGATTTTTGAATGTTAACAACTAAATTCCATAAACGACAGTAATTGTAAATCCTGTTAATCATAAGTTGAAGTGTTTCTGGGGAGTATGCAAACAAGACTATATCATCTGCGAACATCAATGCTTTAATACGCTCTCCCTCAAAGTCAACTCCTCCAGGAAGGAAATCAATTAAATCATTTATGAAGAGCGAGAAGAGGGTAGGACTCAGTGTACAGCCTTGCCTCACTCCTGATGAAGTTGCAAACCAATCTGAAAGATTCGTTCCGTTCCAAACTGCAGCCAGTGTTCCTCTGTACAACTCTTCAAGTATTAAACCGAACTTCAACGACAATCCCAAATTGTACAGTTTGTAAAACAAAGCCCCTCGGTTGATGGTGTCAAAAGCTGCTCTGAAGTCAATGGAAAATACATACAATTTTTTACCCTGCATGCAGAAGCTTTCGGCCAGCCTTCTCAGGACAAAGATATTATCGATTGTAGAGTAACCGAATCTAAAACCGGCTTGACACTCGTTCAACACCTTTTGCGTTGTAATCCACCTTGTAAGTCGCTTCTGTAACATTGTTGTGAAGATCTTATATGTTGAATTTAAAAAGGAGATTCCTCGATAGTTCGCTGCATCCAACAAGGATCCCTTTTTGTGAATTGGGAATATTATAGCATTCCTAAATTCATCTGCCGGAAGATTCCCCTCAAAAACTCTATTCAATAATGTTACCAGATGTTCTTTCAGTGTGACGCTACCGTATTTGTAGAACTCTACTGTAATACCATTTGAACCCGCCGCTTTCCCATCTTTAAAGTCCATAAAGTTTGTTCAAGTTCTTGCAAACTAAATTCTGGGTCCAAAATTTCGTTCTCAAATCGAGGAACTTCATAATTCCAGTTTGCTGATGCTGTTTCCGGATTTAGTAGAAGTGAATGAAAAGTGAATTTTCACACAGTTTTTTGTGTATTACTGGTTGTTTTCCATTTAACTCCCAAGCCAGTTTCCAAAACTCACTAGCGGTTTTACACGACACCAATCTGCATGATTGTTTTTCTTCATATTCCATCTTTTTGAATTTGTATAGCTCTTTATATTTCCTATTGGACCCTAAGTAGTTACTCCTAAATGAACTTTGGGAGGAGATCCGAAAAATTCTCAACCATGCAAAAGAAATCTTCCGAGCTTTTCGGCATTCTTGATCAAACCAAGGCTCATTTCCTGAATTCCATCCTTTTCCGCTATCCTGCTGTTGGGGGCAAGCTGCCTTTATGGTTTGCTCTAAAATTCGAAAGTCTGGTCTTTGATGTGCTTGGAGTCTAGCATCCAGCTGTTGTCTGTATGCTGCGGCTTGCGATATCTTCCAGTTAAGTCTGGGCAGTGATTGTGGTCTGATAGTTTCATCAACATTTTATTGCAAGCGCCGCGCCGCCGTTGGAATATTATAACAATCGGAAGGTGATCCGAATACGGAAATTCCTTAACCTCTAGATCCGTCACCAGTGGCTCCCAGTCTTCTCCTAGGATTGCATAATCAATCACTGATGATCCTTGGCATCCTTAGAATAATTTACTAAAATAAAATCTAAGTAAAAGTTCGCTTGTGAAATTTTTTCAGAAACCCTGTAATGTGAATATTCCACAATACACAATCCACAATCATCAAAAGTATGACTTTTTTGCTAAGAATCAAATAAGCGTTCTTAAACATACAGGTTTGAGTGGTTATTTTCATTGCCGCCGTCATCTTGGATCTACTGGAAATAACATCTATATCTTATGTTTTGATGTTTCGTTTTTTTTTTTTGAAAATGGAATCTAAAATAAATTGCACGACTGGAACACACGTACTTGCTCTTATGTTCGGTCACATCGTATTCATAATATTCCTATTAAGAGTCTTAATATATTTTTTTAAAATTTTTCGAAAATTTTGGAATGCAGTATTATTTATATTCCAGGGAGCTCCCATTTTAAATTTTTTATCGCAATCCGTCTAGCGGTTTATAAGAAAGTTGAAAATAAAAAAAAAATTGTATGGGAGGCACCGTTATAATAACAAAATATTTAAAAAATGTTTGAACACAATTTAGACTCTACACTTTTTTTTATCAAAATCGTTAGAGCCGTTTTCGAAAAAATCAAGATGGTATACAAAATTGTTTGGCAAGTACCGTTATGTTTAAGTATTAAGTATACAAAACTATCCTATCTTAGACACGCCGGCAAAATAAACATTTAAAAAAAACATGAAAATCGGTTTGATAGTTTCGAAATTCATCGTGCACAACAACCTGACACGGGAATTATATATAATAGATTATATCTAAAGGCCGTTAAAAGCTATTTTGAATCAATAGTTCGTAAAGTCCAGTTAAATATAATGCTAAGTCTTCTAAACTGTGATTTTTTAAGAGCTTGGTTTTTGAAAATTCAAAAAAACACAGAAACTTGTAAAAAGTGAATGAAATTTTTATTTGGATCGATAAATCAATTTCTGCCATTTACTTTTTAAAAATAATTTCACTTAAATGTTGCCCGCGGCTACGCTTCAGGTGGTCCATTCTGTAGGTCCAATTTTGGCAAACTTTTTCACACATTTCGGCCGGAATCTTACCAATGACGCGTTCAATGTTGGCTTCCAAGGCAGCAATCGTGTTTGGCTTGTCCCCATAGACAATAGACTTAACATAGCCCCACAAAAAATAGTCTAACGGGGTCAAATCACATGATCTTGGTGGCCAATTGACTGCGCCGAAACGTGAGATCAACTGCTCACCAAATTCCTCTCAATTGATGCATGGTTTCGCGTGCAGTGTGGCATGTGGCGCCGTCCAATTCTTGCATTTTCGGCAAAAAAAATCTGTTATCATCGAAGGGTACCTTTCTCCATTGAACGTAACCCTGCGGCCTTCATCGTCCTTGAAGAAGTACGGCCCAATGATGCCGCCTGCCCATAAACCGCACCAAACAGTGCATTTTTCGGGATGCATTGGTAGCTGCTGAATTGCCTCTGGCCACTCTTCACTCCAAATACGGCAATTCTGCTTATTCACGTATCCATTTAGCCAAAAATGAGCCTCGTCGCTGAAGACAATTTTGCGATAAAAAAACGGATCCTCATTCAACTTTTCTAAGGCCCTTTCACCGAAAATCTACGTTGTGGTAGGTCGCCTGGCTTCAATTCTTGCACCAGCTGTATTTTGTATGGCTTTAAACCAAGATCTTTTCGTAAAATCTTCCAGGTGGTCGAATAACACAAACCCAATTGCTGCGATCGGCGCCGAATGGACATATCGCGATCTTCAGCAACACTGGCGGATGCAGCAGCAATATTCTCTTCGGTACGCACTCTACGGATACGATTTGGTGGATTAATGTCCAATAAAGTGAAACTGGTGCGAAATTTGGTCACAATGAGCTAAATAGCCTGCTCGGTGGGTCGATTATGACGACCATAAAACGGACTTAGCTTGCGAAACACATTTTTCACAGAGCACGAATTTTGATAATAAATTTCAATAATTTGCAAATGTTGTTCAGGCGTAAGTCTATTCATGATGAAATGGCAAACAATACTGAATCGAAATGTCAAATGTTCGTGGAATTTGTCATGTGTGATCTGTCAAAAATATAAACGTCAAAAACCAAGTAGCAAAAAAAATCACCCGTTACTTGTCTGAGTAATTTCAGTAGTATATAGAATTGTATTATTAAAAAAAAAAACACCTTCTGATTATATCTATATATACAATTCAACGAAATCTACTGAAAGGATATAGAATCATCCTTGCTGTAATTATTTTCTATACACTAATTATGTCCTGTCCAGTTCTACACTCAACAACGGATATAATGTATATTATAGGTATAGTATTTTATCATAATGAATAGTAAATTGGTCCAATAACACTTATTTTGTATAGTAATCAAACAATCACCGACAGTAGGTTGTATCCCAAAAGCATAAAATGGTAATAGGATTTATTTAACGAATTTCCGAAAAATATTTTAATTAAATCGAACAGCGCTATTTTATTTCAACCATGTACCTTTTGTGTATGTGTTTATTTAAACAATGCTAATAGGTTTCTACTGTTGGCGTTGGCTTATATTATTTTTCATTAAATAAAATATATTAAAAGGGTGTTGATGGTGGAGCTAAACTTATTGGAAATATATTGCTCCAGTATATTTGTTGGTAGTATCAGCCATTTACAAACTCCATAGAAAGGTGGAATTTTGATGTTGCACTTAAAGACTCAACAATTATTTTGCTTGTCGCACATACTCGTAATATCTGATAGAATCTTACCTTATCTTACCTACCTATTCTTAAAATTTTTACGGCATTTTTTTTTTTTTTAAATAATTTAATTGTTAAATGAGAATTTAATTTCTTTATTTAGGTTAGATACATTACAAAATTAATAATTTTTTGCCACCTGATTTTGTGAAACTTCTTAGCCACATATTTTAATTTTTAAGTAAGATAAGTGCCATTCAAGATTAAAACAAAGGATCACAGTAGAATGTGATATTTCTTTTTATAAAATCTTTCCAAGATAAGGAAAAATATGAACCAAAGATTTCTGGAACATCCATAACTTCCAATGACAATACATCTAGTCACCTAGTTCTTGAGTTAATGGCCTTTGAACGGATTGTTCCTCCGAATACATTTTTCTTCCATTTTAAATATCTCGAAAACGGCTCTAACGATTTTGATTTTTAAAATATCTGAGCACTACTATTTATGTTAAAAAATTAACGGTACCTGGCATACAACCATATTTCCATTTTCAATTTTCTCATAAACGGCTCTACTGTAAATATTACTGCATTTTTGAAAAAAAAAATTTGTTGAAATTCAATATTTCGAAAACATTTGTACGATTTAGGTTTGGAATATTGTTTTTAAGTTTATTTTATTAAATATTTAAAATTGTCATACCAATTTTGTTTTTATAAAAAAAATTTAAGAATTTTTGTATATAAAAAAATTAAGTAAAAACGACTATAAAAATATATTTAGCCCTTTCTATTAAGAATATTTTCAATACAATGTGACCAAGCAAAATAACACTGAAGGGGTTTTGTATAAGTACAATCGAGTAGTAGGGGATTTGAAAGGAGATACCGGCTTCTCTTGTAATTATATCGCCTATCATTTTTAGAACTGTATATTGAATTCCATATAATTGAAGAGATTCAAATGAGTTTTAGAATCTCTGCCCATATATGAGAGTTATACTTAAGATTTGGATGAATATAGGCTTTATAGGAAGACTACAACATTTAAGGTCATATCAGAAGGCGAGAAATATTTCTGTTATCTTCGAAAACAGCGCAAGAATTTAGCTGCATTTTTGAATATATAAACTATAATCTTTCCATAAACAGTAATCGGTTTGCTCAATATAAGAAGGTACCTCTCATAGAAAACGGTAAAAGGGGTAACTTTAGCTTTAACGACAGAAGCCATCATTTCAGAAAAAGAGTAGGAAACATTACGGAACCCTGAGTGACACCAGCATTTATTTTATGAATAAAAGGCGAATACGAGTTGTATTGAGAGTTCGAAGAGGTAATTTTGTAATCCAACGAAGAAGAGATTCATCGATACCAAATTCACGCATTTTTGATAAGAGAGCTTAATACCAAACTCGTTCAAATTCCTTTGAAATATAAAGCGCAGTCATTTTACTTTCTCTAAAACCATGTAGAAATTTGTGACACTTTTTGGCGATATATAGCATCTGATCACAAGTGGACTTGGTACGAAAGCCGTGTTGTCGGTCATTAAAGAGCTTTTGCTTTTCAAGTTATTTCTTAAGCTCTAAGGGAGTTATTAGGGTTAGAGCTGTAGAGTTATTTTTGATTGTAAAAAAGTAAAGAATAAATATTTGGTAATTTTAAATTATATAGTAAACATACAATGTTAGTATATATAGTAGGTATTGTTCTTCCGAGGGATTCCTTGGCTAAATACTTATAAGTCGGTGTTATGCAGTCATGGATTTTATCATTGGGCGAAAGCAATTATATTAATTGTATTAGAGAGCAAGTCAAAAGTAACACAATGGTAAGTACACATGGATAATATTTTTCCCTAAGCCAATATTGACCCCTAAGGATGATCAAAAGTAAAACAACACCAACACAAAACAAATACAGGTACGATATCTACAAAATTTAAATTTTAATAAATTGTCTGCTCATTAGTTCTCTTTTTAAATAAATAAACAAATGCGAAAATATCCTGTACATGATAGTGTATTTGTTTTTCACACGACTGAGTCAAACTGAATAGATAGCAATGTACGTTGCACGAGTATCGTTGATATTATCAAATGATTCACTTATACTAATTACACACAAAATGTGGTTGAAGGATTTTGAAATACAGTTTCAATTTATCGAGTACCTACCATTGAAAAAAGCACTCGTTTCCATTCACGTATCTATTCGAGCAAATGATGAGAGTATGCAGTTAATATGTTTCTGTGTAGAATTCTGTAGCTAAAATGCATACATACACATTAACACTTATACATAATTTTCGACCTAATTCTAGGATTATTGAAAATTGCATAGTATAGCATAGAGAAGGTACAATTTACAGTGATCAATGTTTGGTTTAATTATTTTTAATTTAAAATTCAATAGGATTTTCAAATGGATTTTATTAGGTACCTACCTATACTTACCCTACACACGTAATGTACATTATGTATCTAATATAAAGTATATACATATCTATTAGTATAGGTAGGTATATTGAATATATACAATGTATACAAAGTAAATTGCAATCTATAGCAAATACTCTACTAATTAATCAGTGTAATTATGAATATATGCATAACAGAGGAAATTGCCTTTCAAAATAAACAAATACAAACAAACAAGAGCGGATCCAGCCTTTATTTGGAAGGGGGGCGGGGTTCTTGAACACACTTAGAATTCTTATCGAAGTATCATACTGGAAAATTAATTAAGCACCTACCTACCAACTCTTATGTGGATGTATTGGCTTTTGAAAACTATAGATTTTTATTAGTGATGACATAATTAGGTACAGTAGATAATGCTTATAAGGAACATTGAAAGCCCAGAATTGTTGAATTATTCTTAAAACTATTCATTTAGTACATTAATTAAAATAAAATAAATGGATAGATAATAGGCATTTCTTTTTCTGCAATTTTGCTTGCCTTATCAGAAGCTTTCTATGAAAGTAGTTGCCTAAGCGACATTTACTGTAAATACTTTATCTTCCTTACTTGATATATTTTTGAAAATCAAGAGTGCAAGAATTATGATTTGGCATTCTGCTATGATATTTATAAGAGCCATTATATCAATGACTAATGGTGGAAATTAGGGCCACTGCACTTCATACCCCCACATTGGGCGCCAATTACACCACCATTTCTCTTTCTTTATTATTATTAATTAAAACAATAAAACCCAATTCAATACCACGATTAATTAATTTGAATAAGATGAGTACTTGGGCGATGGATGCTTTTACTTTTAAAAACCGTTAAGGCCAATAGAGTGAAAAGAGACTGAAATGAAAAATATAAAACAAATTGCTGTCACAATGGATTCTGCTGTGAAAATAAAATAAATTTCATCAACTTGATCAAGCAAAGAAAAAATGGACGATAGTGGATAATAATACAACTAAGGAAAAAATAGCATATTTTTGTGAACTAGTGTTGATTCACTTAAGTCGAGATTTGCCCAAAAGAGGTAAACCTCCAGGATTAAAATGTAAGAACAAATTTAAAAAAGATAAGTTAAAAAGTTAATCCTGATTAATCAATGTCAATGTAAAGTGAAAGTCAAATGGATTTCATACGAAAAAAAAATGACTTGATCGCATGTACTTACTCTAATGTTTGATTGCATCGTAAGCACAAGGTTCTTAGTTGAACCTGCGAAATATATTTAAAGTAGGTTTTTACTTAATATATTATTTACAAAATTTGGTAAATTTTTTTCTAAGAAAATGACAATAAATTTAACAACATAATATTCATCAAAAATCGTTCAGCCGTTTTGGAAATATTAGATCTTAAAAAAAAAATAATTTTCATAAATTTGTATAAGCATTATTATATAGTAAAAATAAAATGCACGACCGGATCGTACGAACTTGCTCTTGTAGCTAACAACTTTAGTGTAAAGTAGTAGCTTACAACTTTAGTGTACCTTAGCTAACCAACGTCGCTGTTAGTAGGTATAGGCAGTCTACTTTAGCTATCCTGTGCTGCCAAAACCATAACTTCAATCAGTTTATCGAAAAAACGATGAAATCCTGTTTTTATATTTTTAGTTTTTTGAAAACAAATTTTTTTTTAAATTTTGGTATGCAGTTTTTTAGAGTTAATTAATATACATGTCATTGTCAAATTTAAAATAAATTTTTTGTTTAGTTTTAAAAATATTGATTTTTCAAAAATTAATTTTAATTAGAAAAAAAAAAATTTCAAAATTTTGATATGCAGAATTAGTTTGGCTACCTAGATCTTCTCAGATATTAAATTTAACAGGACTAATGTACCGTTACTGAGAAAGCCAAAAATAAAAAAAAAACGTTATATGAAAGGTACCATTAATAGACTTTTCCCCTAAATTTGGTTCTGATCAAACAAAAAATTCTCCAAATTTCTTATCAAAATCGTTGCAGCCATTTTCGAGAAAAATAAGAAATAGTTACAAAATAAGCAGGTACCGTTATTTTTAGGCCTAAAAATAAAATTTCAATTTGCCCTCTGAGGAATGCCAAAAGAATCCAAATACCAAATTTGAAGGTAATCGCTTTAGCCGTTAAGGCTGCAGCTCGAACAGACTGACAGACAGACATTTTTGTCAATGACTTTTTTAGGCTTCTCTATGATCGTAATGTCATGTTTGATCGTTAGATTTTTTTAACGAATGCATAACTTGCCTTATAGTACCAATAATCGCAAGTAAAATAAAATGCACGACTGGATCGCACGAACTTGCTCTTATGTTCGATCTAAATATATTTTGTAAGTCGTTTTTTTACTTAATTTTTTATATATATAAAATGTATTTAATCTTTTTCTAAAGAAAAGTGGTATGGCAATATTAAATATTATAATATAAAATTAAAAACAAAATATTAAATCGGCTTAATCAAAGAAAAGCTAATTCAAAATTCTGAAATAAATACTTAAACTAATTTCAGCTCAATAAACCTAAGCCATTTTATTTCTTGGATAAATTTAATTTTATGAGAAAAAAATTTTAAAAATCTGTGTAGCGGTTTTTGAGAAAAAAAGTTTTTTTTTTTTTTTTTAATGCATAACTTGCCTTATAGTACCTATAATCACAAGTAAAAAAACTTAATTGGCGGTTGTAATGAGCTCGCCATATCATATGTACTCAACATTGTTGTTGTTGATTTGCATTAAACAGGGTATCCTTTATGAGAATGTAGCTATACAACACAACCAAAGTTAATGCGATCTTATTTCTGCAGACACCGTTGTCGTTGCTTGTGCCTCAAAACCTCCTCCACTGTGTCCGCCCTGGCAAACAAATTACTGCCTCTCAAACTCTGAGATGTAGGTATTATACATATATTTATTTATAAATGTCGGTTATGGAAATAATAACATTCAATTCGTTTAGCCAGTCAGAGTGTTAGTTATGGTAATGTAGGCTTATAAATATTATTTTAAGGTAAATGAAGTGGCAGTTAACCTTTAAGCAATTTGATACTGAAATATGAAAAAAATTCATAAGTGCACTTTATAGTAATAATGATGAGGAATATAAATTTAAGTTGTAATTTGCTATAAGTGTTTACTTCATTAAACATTTGAATTAACTAAGTGAAAGTAAGTGAGGGTCCTTTCAAAAGTAAAACACGATGCTTTATTTCGCCCTTATATATTTTTTGCAATTATGAGTATTTAATGATGTTTTATATTCATTAAAACAAAATAAACATTCAAAGGACGAAATTACTTGGTCGTAATTAATTTTAGTTGAAATAAAATAACAATCATTTCAAAACTAAGGGTATGCAAGTATAAACAGGGTAATCAAACTACAGTTTCTTAGTTTAAAAAAAAAACCTACATCAGAACAACACAGAGCTATATCAAGCTTAAGGTTATTTTACTTTAATTGTTCCTACAAAAGTCATGCCTGCTATTTTAAGCCACTTTTCAGGACTTCGCTGCAACAGTCTTATCGTTTGACCTTACTTTACATATTTTTACTCACTGTATAGGTACTACTACTATAGTACTATAGTACTAATTATCTCAGAAACGGCGGATTAAGGATTTTGATGTTCACTATTATCTATAGGTTAGGTATATTGTAAATTTTGGTCCAAAAATGATTTTACATATGTATGTATTTTGTTACAAACGGCATATACGTCCCATTTTTTTGATTTTCGACTTTCTCATATACGGGTAGACGGATTTTGATCAAAATTTTAATATATATAAGGTCTTTTAAATTCTTAATTTTATTGCGTGCTTTTCTTATTATTGCATATCAAATTCTATGAAAAATATGCATTGGATATTGGAAAATTCAATATTTTGAAAACAGATGACGATTTTTTCGAAATTATATTTTTAAGCTTATATTATTAAATAGATAAAATTGCCATAAGAAATTTTATCAACTAAAGAAATTTTGTACACAAATTTTGTAAAGGAGGATTAAAAGTTTTTTTTAGCAGTTTCTAGTAAAGAATCTTGTTCATAAGATGTGATCGAACATAAGAGCAAATAGGTGCATTCATGCATTTTATTTTTGTATATTTCGTGATTTATTTTATATAATTTTCTTGGCATGCTAACAGGTAAGTCATGCGCTCGGTATTTACGGTAATCAGAGGCGGACTAAGCTCGTCAGAGGCCCGGTCGGGAATGCGTCTAGTCTTAATAATGTCAGCATTTTTGACAATCATATAGTAATTATAATACACCTTCGGGTTCAGAAAGAATATACACATGAGCATTAGGAAGGGAAAAGAATAATGAATAAGACAAATATAAGCGCTTCTGTTTAATACAAGCGACCAGCCCCGGCTCTGAAAATGAGGCACTTTGCTTTAACCAAAAAAATAAAAACATTCGCTATATTGCATGATTTCAAGTTGTGCTCATCTGAAAATTGATTGAAAATTTCATTAAAATCAGTCATGTCGTTTTAGGGTCTATAAGGAACGCATAATGACGACGTTTAAATTGTCTTATTTCTTGGTTTCTGAATAAATGTTTCTGATGGTTTTCTTTACATATAGAAAAAGTTCCATGCTACACATCGCATGAAGATAACGAAAAAATATGTGTAATGTTTTGTGATGAAATGCTACATGCTCCTCCCTCTATTAATCAATAAAAAAAACTACTATTATTTATTATTTATATTCTTAAATTTTATTTCTATGTGTGAAATATATTTTTAATTTAAATTTACAATAAAAGTGTTAGTAAATATCTACCAACATCTATTATTGGAATACAATAAACTTTTCCTATGGGAAACTATAATAACATATATAAAGTTGTATTAACTTCAATGTTAAATTTGAAGTTAGAAATGTACCAAGCTTACCTTGGTCTCCCTGATAATCAGAGCCAAAATGGCAAACAAGCGAAATCCATAACGAAAATTAAAAAAAAACCTTTTTGTTCGAATTTCGAATTCTTACGGCGACTGAAATCACTAAAAAGCTTGCCGAATGGCATTTAAACGAAATAAGTAATGAAATAATGACAATTTTTACTTAATGACTGAGATCAATAATATAACCAGAATTTGAGTTATAACTAATAACATTTGTTAATGTAAAAAAATTAACACAATCAAAATAAAAATTTCGAAATTCTAAGTAGTATTTCAATGACAGGTTTTTTCAATAACAAGTTGTTATAGCTATTCGTTAATACTCCTTACTGAATACCTGTTACTAAAATAATTACCACGAATACTAAACAATGTACATTTTTGAGAAAATGTTTAAACAAAATATTTCTTTTCTTTTATAAATTTTAAGCTCGAGAATAAATTTGTAAAAAGCTGTTTACTATAAAATTTGGTTTAAAGAGAAAATTAAATAATGGGTTTCTAAGTTCCGGACTAAATATTTTTTTTAATCTAAAATCTTTAGAAATCCAAATATGAATGCTGCCGTTGTTTTTGAAATACATGTTATGTACCTATACCTAGATATATTTTCACCAAATATTTATTTTAAGAAAATGACGGATTTGGGATCCCCATACAAATTTGCTTCGTGCGAGTTATGCAAATTACTGAGAACTCGGACTTCTTAATGTCGTTTATCGCAGACTAAGATTGCATAACATCATCTGACCAAAAGCTCTACACCAGTCTTTCCACTTTCTGGAGTATGTGAAGAAAGCTCCTTAATCAGAGAAATCAGATAACTACATTCATCTACTATTAGGTTTACTCTGTGTTTTCAATATAAAAAGTTTGCATGAAATGAATCATTTAGACCCAATTTAGTTGACAAGAAATATGTGGGTGACAATGGCGCAGTGGATAAAGTGCTTGATGGCTAATAAGGACGTGTGGGTTCGATCCCCACGCTAGGCGCATTCTTTTCTATACCTCCAATTTTAATTGGATGCCGCCCATGGGTTAAAATGAGACAGTCAATAACTGGTTCTCAAATCCACTGTGACAAACTAGTGCCGTGCAATTCAGGTTGCATTTAATAGACCTCAGGTCTTACAGGCATATAGTTCAATTAAAAAAAAAAAGGAATACACCCTAGAGAAGGATAAAGATATAGGTAATTATGCCCATTTTAGGTGCGAATTTTACTCACATGTAATTTGGTATTATTGCTTATAGGAATAGACACTCGATTTAGAACAAAATATTTGCTTGTATTTCCAAAAAGTGTGCTTTGAATAGGTTTTATAATGTAGTTATCGTTGTGCGGAGAACAATATTTCCTTCCATAAGCCTTTTTAAGTACTAAAAAATCCAAGAACTGTCAAATTGGCTGTCGTAGAAAACAGTGTTGCCAATTTAAAGTTAGCTGGCCTAAATATACAGCCTACAGATATGAATAGAAACATATTTTAGATTAGAAAAAAACTAAATAATTTTGAAAATATAGAATAGGTACACTTTTTCTCTATTCCATATACATTGCTTTGCGTATGTACATAATATCAATATTATTTTATATAAATTCTTTTAATTTTAGACTAGTATCACCATGTTTATGCAAAGGAACTCTAACCTATGTGCACACGTTCTGTTTGGAACATTGGATAAGCACATCAGGAAAAACCAATTGTGAACTTTGTCAATTTCAATACAAAACTATACAAACTTTAAGGTAAGATAATAAAGCCATTATACAGGGTGCTTCCATAAAAATTTCAAAAACATTGTGTTCATTAAAATATATTAGCTTATGTATATACTATACAATTTTCGACAAACATTATTAATCCAATGTTATCAATAATTCTTACCACAATAAACAAATACAAACCCTGACGTAAAACAATACAAACCCCTGACGTAATGCTAAGAAAAAAGGACTCCATAAAAAATCAGCGTTTCCAATAAATTAATATAACCTACAACATGTTCTATAAAATCTCTATTTTTTGTTCATCATTTGTTCTAATCGACCATATAGAAATGGTATACTTAGGAGGTTTTGAAAATTACATCCAAAGCGTTAGTAAAATAATGAAAGCAGTAAAACCTGCGTACCAAAAAAACTTCGTGCCAAAAAAAAAAACAAGCAAATAATACTGCCCCATCGGCAACACTGGAGTGTAATGACAAAATGGATGTTATAACACAGTTATAATTTCCAATGGAATAAATCAAATAATAATCAGTATTTTTTTTTAAATAGCTTTATAATGTCGGTGCTCATTTTTTAAGCTTTTGATCCCAAATTTCGAAAACCTTTAAAAATGGACCAGACTGAAAAGAAAAAAGGGCCTGCAGCAAACATTGTGATAGGTAACATGAAAAAGTAGCCGAAGTCATTCGAGTTTCTGCAAAAAATTAGTGGCCGATAATTTCTAATAATTATATTCCAGATCAACCTGGAACGCTCCCCCTGTGGAGCTTCCTGATATTTGTATCAATCCAAAAGCACATATTCTAATTTGTAAATAAATACTCACCGGAGAAGAAAATGTGTACCGCTTTACAGCAAGCTGGCTTCAAAATCTCATTAACAATTCGCTGATTGAAAGAATTCGATTTGGATCTGCGACATGGAACCTTGCATTTACCAATATTTGCCCCCTCTACTAAGATAATTTATATGAAGTTCGTCAGTTTCACAATTTCTTGGCAATTATGTCAGGACCTAACCCCAAATAATTAAAGTGAAACTTCCCTAATTTGAAACAATTTTTTCTTTCGTAATTCTAAGTCAGCTACAAGATATGTATATATACTCGTATTTGAATTTTATGAAAACCATTCAAAGAATAACGAAGTTGACATTTTTTGATATCAGAACCATACTTGCATAAATACATACATCGCCCATAATGACCCTATCTTCCACATTATATACATTATACTACTCCATATATAAAAATCTACGACGTAGGTACACTGAAGCATTGGCCATGAGACCATCGACCTAAATATTACGCAAATCAATACAACACAATATACAAAATTGCCGTCATATACACACAATCTAATCTAATCTTATCAATAAAATGAACCAACAAAAAAATTTCTCGTCCAATACACAAAATGCCTATACCTACTACATTAATTTATGCGAATCCATAACGAACCCACAAAAAAAAGTAATAAAAAAAAACAAAGCAAACAAAAAGAATTTCTGGTTGAATACACACAATTCATGTAGGTACCTACAAAATGAGAATCCACAAAACCTACGAACAACAAAAAAAAAAAAAAAAAAAAACCTCAGGGAATACCTAATGCAGATACCTACATTTCTTATAAAAAGTGCAAATATCAGGAAGTTGTTGTTTGAACGTTTTGTTTAAGCTTTTTGATTTGTAAACATTAGAAAGCGAAAGGGGAGGGCTAAATTTTGTCTATTTTAAGTACAAGCCAACCATTGGGTTTTGATCCATCAGTGTAGAAATGGATCGCTGCATTTACCAAAAATGTCATTCTCTAAGGTGTATGGGATGGCAACCTGAAAGTTGTTTTTAAAATGTAATTCAGAGATGGTGTGGTCACCGTCAGTGACAATCTCTTTATTGGTCCATAGTGAAAATATATTGAGACGGGCGGAACCACAGCCAAATGTTGATACGCTAATAAGGTGGTGCTTGCTTCAGTTTTGTCGCTTTATTCAGAGCAGTCCACAATAGCACCATTAAGCGACTGAACGACCTATGATGATTTTGGGGATACAGGTCGACTTATTGTCAGAGAACTACCACTTCAATAAACCTCGCACCTGTAACGTCGGCGTCGTCTATTTGAGAGATTACCACTTTGGTAATAGCCTGTGTGATAGGTACCTTCTGCCATTTGGTTTGCAACACATATCCTTCACACAATCTTTATCATCCAATTAGAGCAAGAACAAATTCGTAATCATCGATCGCAAGTGCTTTTAGTGAATGCCTTGTCCATTATCGTTTTTGAAGAAAAAGTCATTTTTCCAAAGGCTGACATAAGCTCGTGTCGGTATCAAAGGTATCCTGTTAAAAGCTAATCAAATTAAACCTTACACTTTCATTATAGTCTTAAAATTAATAACACCTAAAATTATATAAGCACAAAGCACGATTTATTCCATTTGATGAACCTAGGTCATAAGAGGGTCAAAATTTAATTCCAGTCCAGTGCAATGCAGTTTAAGAAAAACAACATTTTAAGAACTAAAAGGGTTCACATTATATAGAAAACGGATCAAGAAGTAATGATGTAGTCACTTATTGAATGATAAAAATAATCGATGCTTACATTATCTCGAGACATTTCGATAATTCTTTTGAAATGATTCGAATGATTTCCATTCTTCATTCTTCGCAATTTCTCCTTCACCATAATTTTAAGCGAAAGCGAAATACAAATGCAATACCAAGATTCAAAAGCAAGAAGCAAGAGGTATTGTGATGAGTGTGAGTCTCTAGTCTGGTGTTGATGGTAATGCACTGCGAATTGGAATTATAGACTTTTAATATATCCGTTTCTGTAGCATTTTTCATTCAAATGGATTAGTAATAGTAATCACTCGGTTCTCGAATTCAGTTCATGTTGGTTGATGAATCGGGATACAGTATATGAGTTCTGAGATTTTTGTTTTATGGAATTAGTGAATGAAAATAGAATAATCGAATTATTTCATTTTCTTCTTAGAGTTAAATGTTGTCATGATGATTTGAACATTTATTTTGTATTAAGGCTTAAATGACTTAAACTATTTTTTTCAATATTTTAAACAAATTATTTTGTTTCCTTATTTAGAAACCAAAAGATTATGTACTTAAAATTAAAAATGTTTAAGTACTATTGGCATGCGAGTAGTTAACATTATTCATTTTCGTGACTTTTCTTAACTCAAAGGAAATATGAAACATGTTCCTAGTATAAAACCATAGAGTAAGTTATTCCAAATTTCTTACACTTTCATTATTCGAATGATCATTCGAATATTTCCATCATTTGAATACGAATATCTCATTTAATTTATATCCATCGCCAGCAAGATACAATCTGTTTGATCGCTAGCTGCTTACCGAGCCACCCAACGGTCAATTGGAATTGTATTTCTCCTCAACCCAAAATCGAGGTCAAGAATCACTGTGAGTCTAAATGTTAAGACTCTCATGGCAATTTTGTTCATTCTCTTCTAATGCTTCGTCCATTAACACACTGTGAACTATAAGCATGATAAATGTAAATCACGTATTTGTCATGCTGGCACTACATCTTCTATATTTTTCGGTTGGTAGTGGCTCGGTGGACAGTGCTTTGCTAGTACGATCTTGATGAAGAAGTGTACGGGCATCATAGTGATAAGTACATGTTGTTGGATTAATGTGTATGGGTAAATTATTATAAAATTGGTTGTGCGGAGTTAATGGTTTATATGGACGCGGGTGACTTTTGCAGCGTCCGTTAATATATGTTTGATACTAGGTAATATAACGCTTCATTACAGTGTGATTGGACTCATCAACTGGCTCTCTGGACAATGTTGAATTAGCAGTCTCCCACACATGGGTTATTTAAATTGTTAAAAGTTTACACAAAATTCAAAATCAATTTATTTGTTTTTCGTTTTGATGAATTCGAAATGATTCGACAGTCTGAAGTCAATTTAAATTCCAGTATTCAATACTCTGGGTGAGCTCATTCGCAAATGATTTGTAATTCTCTAACTGATGTAGGTATACTTTTGGCATACCTACTCTTCGATTCATCATCGTCAAAGTTGACATTTTGTCTGCGTCTAGTGCATGGAATTCTTGAAATTCTATTCAAACGAATTTGGCTCATTATTTTGATTAACTTCTTTTAAACAAATTATGTTATTTTAATTCTAAGACAAAACACTTCTTTATCTAAATATTGTGTTTAGAAAACAAATAAATTTTCAAAACTTCATTCCCTCGTCACTTCACTTCAAACTTTTTCCTCGCACTTGTTTATCATTTCCCTCATACAACACTCCCACTTCTGACGAAACTTTAACACTAGTGTTTAGTTTATGTTTAAAATTAAACTTTAATAAATTAAACTTTAAGGATTCTTCTGCAAAGTAATTTACCCGCAAAGTTATCCTCTGCTTTCATCAAAGATGACGACCGACGACCAACTTTGGCCAACCACCACTTGCTTTATGGTCCAACAAATGGGAAGTTGTGGATTGTTATGTAAACAATTACTCCAAGTGCTCTACCTTAAACACATAAATATACCTACATAGGTACAAAAAGTTCTGTTGTTAAAATTCCTAAAAGCTTATTATTTACTTCAAATTTTATTCAAAAACAATAAAAACAATTAAAAGACTGAAACTGAAACAAAAATAATTGTAATTCGCCACAAAATAAAGGCTGTGCATCAGGTTACTGCTTTTGCTTTGGACAGGGGACTAGTGTAAGGAGTAAGCTTAAGACAATGACCCGGAATTTAGTTGTAGGTATTGTTAATATTAAGTATGTACCCTCTTCTGCCCCATTTCTTTTATTTCTTCAAACAAGAAACAAAAAAAAAACAAAAAAAATATGTACATGCCATTTGAGTACCTATACTTGTCAAAACAACAACAAAACAAAAACAAAAAAAAAACACTTTATGATATAGTTTTTCGGTCTCTTCAAAAGTTTAGACCCAGTAAATTTTCCCGTCAAGGCAACGAGTGTTGTGTGTGGTTTTTAAGTAGAGTGTGCTGCGGGCGCTTAGGAGAAAAACGAGGCAGTTGCTAAAATAGTATACCTACCTACCTAACCTACCATAGGTTTTAGCATTTTAGCAGCAACCCTTTCGGTATCCTAGTTTTGTGTCGGAACACATTCCGTTAATTGCCTTGTTGAAAATAATTTTTCAGCTCATTTGGTGCGCTGTAACTGTAACCTCGAGCGCTTTTACACTTAATGAAAAAATCATAACTAGTTTCGTTTTGTGTTTTTATTGTTTTGTGCTGCATACTCTTAGGACTAGTCTTGAAATCCAACTCTTCCATAAATGTATTGCACATGTACATTACAAATTCCTCCCGCGCAACAATATATGTATTATTATTTCGTTTGAATGCGAGGATATCTTTTGCCTCTTCAGCCCTAGGAGCTTATGTGTACCTATGTACGTACCCTCTCGCATTGTTTCATAATGTATGCAGCTGGCTGTTCTGTAAAGTTGTTCCGTTCGCGTTTTGTGGTCCAAGTTTTAGTCATTTTGTTTATTGTCGTGTGAGGCATTACAGGTGTTCGTGTGGGCTTGATTGCCAGTGGCGGGTTGACTGATTCTTTATTCCTTGCTTAGTGTTGAGTTGGAACATCGTCGGGGTATTAATTAATTATTATTATTTCATTTATTTTTGGGTGGAGATATTATACCCCGTGGATGTGGATGTAAGGCTTAAATGCTTACACACTAATTACAGGTATTCCCGAATATACTCGTATGGTGGAAATTAAAATCAAGAGTATTTAGTCTCTGCCCTACCCCATAATAAATTATAGAGAATACCCAAAACTGATAGAAGTGAGAGTCTTTCGATTGGATGCTCGGAGAACGGTTTCGGAGTCATTGATTTCAGCAGGAAGTAAACAAAGAACACCCATGTATTTAAAGTTCTTCGTCGAATTTCTTTGCAAAAACAATAAATGTTTGACGAAACCGTCGCTACTCGACTGCAGTCGAAATTGAGAGAAACAGTCCGAAAATCCAATAGAAATCAATATTAGTTGAGCACGGAAAGGTGTTTGTAGGAATTTTCTCAACAATAACAACAACCGACATTCGGTAGGTAATTTTTTTTAATTACGATATTTGTAGGTACTTATGTATGTATGTTGGAAAAAAAAATGTTGAGACTTGAGATTTTAATCAAACTAAACGAACATTACGATGACAGAGAACTCCGAAAAGTGGGTTACGCAATTCCGTCTGTATGCGTCTACAGCCAAACAGCTGAAGCTTTTTTCTTCAAACTTGGTTTTTAAGTGTTTTAGGTGATTGTTTCAAATAGATTTTTGAGTTGATTTTTTAGCCATATAACTATCGGTACCAGATATACAATTTTGCTTACCAGCTTAGTTATCTCGAAAACGATTTTAACAATTTTGATATGAAAATATCTGTGCACTACTATTATAGGTATAGTAAGTCTACATTTTTTTTTGTTAAATATTATGTACCTACATATTTTGTTATTGACATAGCTACCTATAATATTTTTTGTGCTTTTTTTATCTTCATAAACGATTAGACGGATTTCTATTAAATTTCCATGTAGGAGGTTTTTCGAATTATAAAAAATACTGGATAAAAAATTAGGGAAAATATTTACTTTGGATTTTTGAGAGAAAAAATATTTTATTCTTTTTTTTTTTGAAAATTAAAATTTCCAAAACGGACGATGAATTTTTTTGCTGAAATTATCTTTAATCTTCTATTTTTAAATACATAAAATTGCTACACGATTTTTTTAGAAAAAAAATATAATAAAATTAGTAAAAAAACGACTTTAAGCATTTATTTAGCGGTTTCTACTAAATCATTTTTTTTTATTTAATATAATTGTTATCCTATTCTAAGTATTCAACAACTTTTTAAGCATAAAATAAAGAAAACTTCGTCTAACCGTTCGCGAAAAATTTTATTCAAAAAAAAAAAAAAAAAAAAACTAGATTATAGATATATTTTTTCGAAAACTTTAATACCTATGCAGTTTTATTTAGAATTTGGAGAAGTTTCATTATTGATAAGGATGTATGTCGAACAAAAACATGGGGTTAGCTGATAATTAGGTGATGGCGAGTGACATCACATCAGTTAGTTTTCAATGCAAAATTTTGATAGAACGTCTAAATTAAGACCACTGAATAATATATTTCTGTTAAATTTTTCCGAACTTGGGTTCCAAAATTATTTAATTTTTAATTTTAATTTAAATTTAACTATATGCCTGTAAGACCTAAGGTCTTAATTTAATTTAAATAATTTAAATTTAATTAAATATAATGATTTATTTATTTGGTTTATAATACTGTATTGTTGAAATATACAAATAACATTAGAAATTGTCACGGATATTCTCTGCTAAGGCTGCTTCAATTTTTCTATGTCCAAATAGGTGAATTGGAAATTTAAGAAGTAAATTCAGTTAAATTTAGCTTATTTTCCAAAAATGGTCAAAACAGTCGTATTTCTGTAATTGCAAAAATTTTAAGTAATCAAAAAAACTTCTGATTAAAAATCATTCTTAATATCGTTTTTTTTTTTTAAATAAAAAAAAGGAAGTGGATAAAGCGCTAAATAGTACAATTTTCATTCTGCTTGAATTTTCCAAAGCGTTTGGTACACAGCTATGGCCAAAGTTAAAGTTTAAGGACATAATGCCAGAGGATTAATATTCAAGTTTGTTATTAGTAAGACACCGAATACCACAAGGCTCCATCCTTGAACCATTACTTTTTTCTTTATATTTTAATGAAAAACTGATACAACATTGGTCGATGCCCATGTTCGCGTATGGCACTCAAATTGATTAAGGTCTTCTCCTGCATTTAATAAATAAAGCAACAATTTAAACAATTACAAAACTACAGCTTGTGCTTGAATGGGAATTGGCAACTCAAAATTACGTATTTTGTTTTAGTTTTTAAAAAGATAGCCTTCCATACTCCTCGATCTGGCCAGACATATAAACCAAGTACGTTTGTATCCGCAATTGTTTGATCTTAAAACCAATGGTGATGTATTCCTTGTGAAATCTCAAACGTGGGGGCTGGTATACATTGCAGTCGATGTATTCTAACTTTTTGGACTACATCCGCATCTTGGTAAAGATCATAGTGTTCTATCTTTCATTAGTTCTTCAAGCAATCACGATAAAATAACAATCGAAAATTTGATTTTAAGGTTAAGTCCATTATCAACTCTCAATTTTGGCTGATCATCTAGTAGAAATGCGTCTGTAAGTCAGGACAATTCCACGAGAAAAGTTTCCAACCCATTCAAAAATCTGAGTCTTGGCAGGGTAACTCCTTAAATACCTCGAAGTTTTTGAGAATTAGACAGGCTGTCAGCTGATCGCATTGCTGGCATACTTAGATCCAAATAGATGACTTGTGATACTAATAAATTATGTATGCCCTTGGTGTTGGTTCTTTAATACCCAACAATTTTCGACAGTTAACCGTCGTAAATGCTTTAACAACACTTAACTGATATATATCGACTTTTTTTTTCTTTTTAACATGTGGAATACAAAAACAAATCTAAAAATACAAACTCAACTAATATTTAAATTTTTCATACTCTTTTAAATAGTACAACTACTTTTTTTAAAGCAATGTAGTCGCGTTCACCCTAAAAATCCATTTGTATATGAATTCATCATAAAATAGAATCTGTTCCAGCAAGGATTTACTTGCATAAGTATGCATGCAGAAAAACAAACAATCGAAACGGTAACAATTATTAGTAGTTATTTTATATTCCTTGCAAGTGTGCCCAATTAAGAGGTAAATCGCGGTATGTGTCCTCAATTTTTTAAATTTTTTTGTTTTTGGGCAGGTGATTTACACGAAATGCACACATGAGGTTTTACAGCAGACATTTTACCCACCTACACTCATATTCTTTACATGTAGGTAATATTTATATAACAGGATGTCACGGACGACAATGGTATACTGTTGTTTCGCAGTTAATCTCTTAAATCTGTTTACTTTCAGATACACATGTTTACAATCGCTGCGAATGTGGTATTCGCATTCGATGAGCCGACGTGCATTGCAGGTAAGTGCATTTTGCACAAAGATTTTTCAGAGCTTACGAATTTTTGCTCATTTTTATTTTCCATCGCAATCGTTGCCACACAACCACTGCCCAGCAATATTGTTAACAAAAAAAAAAAAACAACAAGGATTGCTTGTTACGCGCTGTGTAGAGTAGAGCTTTTTATGCTAATTATCATCGAAATTGGCAATAATGTATTTGAGTGCACAAAAATGTGGTCCTTTATTTTATGTTGGAGTTTTTTTTTTCGTGCGGCGAGTAAAGGAGGACCACCTGCAGGGATATTTCTGGGTGAATGATATGAGTCACGTGACTTTACACTCAGAAAAAAATAATTCAAGAAAAGGGCAAAATAAATTTTTTAACAGGATTAACAAGCCAATAAGTGATTTCAAAAGAGAAATAAATATTACTTCTGGCTGAATCATTTGCACTATATGTCTACTGTCTGCCACATTTTATTTCGTTTCTCTGGCAGCCCTTAAAAAAAAAATTTTTTTGTTGCCAATATACACACTGGAATGTTGCATCTATACATGTAATTTGACGATGTCCCTGAGGGATTAGCTAGTAGGGTTGATTAACTCCAAACAACGTCAAAGTCCGTTATTATCCAATTTTTACTTGCCATATATAGTGCCAGGTATGGGATTCGTAAAAAAAAAAACAAATTAACTCAATATTTTGAACAAACAGCTGAATGGATTTTCTTTAACATATTGCTTTTTTCGGTAATATGCGCACAGTTTTTTTGATTTTTTTCCAAACCTAACATTGCCAGCCATATAATTTGTTAGCTAAAATGTTACATCATAATTTTCTCGAAAAAGGATTTAACAATTTTGATAAGAAATAAATACACGACTGGATAGCACGCCTCGGCACACATGTTCAATCACATTGTATGCAAGAGATCGAGATGTTGGAAACGGCTTAATATATTTTGGAAGTGATAACTTTTCTCAGGAGGGTAAGCTGCTTCGTTACGTAACGCGTTACGTAGTTTGTACATATTCTATAAGGTTTGGTGGATACCTACTTGGTATGTGGGGATATAACTCAGTGGTAGATCATTCAATTGCAGATCGAGAGGTCCCTGGTTCAAACCAGAGTGTTGCCTTTGTATGTGTCTTTTCGAATACCTTGATTCGTTCTTTATGGTATTTTTGTGTTAGCCATTATTTTTGGGTTATAACTTAAATCTATGTTTACAGCAGTGAACATTTTTGGCACTGAAGGAATTTTTCGAAAACTAAATATGTAAGTACATATTTCTTGAAGTACAGTAGACGTTCGATATAGTGAATCTCGTTCGAGTGAATTATCCAATATAGTGATCACACAAAATTTTATACAGAATACCCACTCTAAATAGTAAAGAAAAATTTCGATATAATGAACACTGATTTTTTTCTCAGAATTTTCCATATACAATGCGTTCATAGCTTTTCGATAGGGTTTTACCGTCTAGTTTCATGTCGTTTTAACCAAAAACTCTTTAAATGCGTTTGTGTCTGTGTGTCTCTTTCTTCAAAGAATGCTCTTATTTATATTGTTAATGTCATTGAAAGGGCGGTACATAATAATGCATGTTTGTAAAATAGCTTATTTATACATAAGAATTATAAACATGTGTGAACTTCTCGCTACTCAATGTTGTAGTTTTTATTAAATTTTGCTTTCAAAAACTAATAAAAATTCTCTCTCGAAATACATGCTCGGTTTTTATTACTTCACTATATAGAGCGTCTTCTGTATTAACTTTTTATGGGAGGGTTAGCCGCTTCGTTACGTAACAGTCTGTCTAATGGTTTCCATTCTCTCAAATTCAAATTAACGATGAACTTTTCAAGCTTTTCTCAAGTTAAACAAGTTCAATTTCAGATAGTTCAACTTATATTAGTTTAACATATCATTTCTGTCGGGCGTCCGGAGACGCACATGTTTTTTTAAAAGTAGTTTAATTAATTTTTAAAATACAAAATTTATTTATTTTTTTTTTTTCAAAAAAATGGTGAGACAATTTTAAGGGTTTAATAATAAAAACTTAGAAACATAATTTAAAAAAAAAAATTTTACACCAGTTTTCAAAATATTGAATTACAAAAAAACATTTTACAAATAAAATCGAATAAAAAGTATACGAAAACTTTGGTATGCAATATTTTTTTTACATTTAAGGTGTCTATCCTGTATAAAAATTTGAATCGAAATCCATTAACTCGTTCATGAGATAGCCGAAACTCAAACAAAAACGGTTATATTGTTGGTAACGTTAAAACATTTTAATTTTTTTTTTTTTTTTTTGATTAAAATGTAGACTATACCTTAAAAGGTGCACTGAATTTTTGTTATCAAAACTGTTTGTTGTTTTTCGAAATAATTGAGATTTATTATTTTTGCCACAAAAATTTCAATGGCAGGTACCGTTATTTTTGGAGCTAACGAAAATATTTAAAACGGAATCAATCCAATCACCTAAAACGCTTAAGTACCTAGTTTTAAGAAAATCTCTTCAGCGGGCTTAAGCTGTAGTCCAACTTTCATACAGACACACAGACAGACTCGCTGTCGTTCATTATAATTGGCCCGCATCGGTGCTGGAATTTCATTGTAATTTAAACAAAATCTCGGATCTCGAAATCCCAAAATTAAATACTGAAATTTGAAGATTTGGACTGAAATCAACGAAATTGGAAATTTCGCTACGGTGGGAACGTAGAATAAGTTTAGTAGAACCATTTAGTTCTTTTTCGATATTCTGCAGAATTATTCAATTGATTATATAGAAAAAAAACTAAATAGTATTGTAATAAGTATTGAAATGAAAAATACTCCATTATTCTAAAACGACTTAATTCATTTTTATATATTAAGTAGTTTCTTAAGCACTCAGAAAAACCTTTTTCAAAAACAAAATCAAACAGTACCTAGAAATGTTGAATATTGAAACCCAAATAAGAAAAACAGTATCAACGTTTTTGGTTAAAAAAATATGTGTGTTTTTAGAAATTATCGCAAAAAAAAAATATTTTATCTAGCATTTTTTATTATGATAATCCGCTCACTGTAGGGGTTTTGAATATAAGAAAATTGGATTTTTTTAGATATGTTTAGTGAGTTTTTTTTTCACTAAAGTGTTAATATGCATTATCCAAAATGTGTTACTAAATTTTATTCCAAATTTTAAACATAAAACAAAATTTTGTTGTTTTTTTTTTTTTAATTGAAAATGTTCAAACGATCAATAATGAAGCTTTTCTGAGTGTAAAAGCGAAAGAGAGAAGAGAAGTATTTTTTTTATTTGTTTATTTGTAGTCTGTTGTCTGTACGTTCAACCAAATAATTACGAGAATGATGATGCAGTTGATAATTTAACAAACGATTATAATTACATATATTTCATTCTGGCCACACGGAGAATAATTAATTGATGCAGCTGCTTTATTTCTGTTGGATCAAGAGATTAAGGTCATTTGCATCCTCGCACTACAGTTTAATGCACTATAAGTGCAATGCATGCAACCCAGACAGAATATTGCAAAGGCATCTGAGTCAGATGTTTGAGGAATAGTGGCTTATTGGCATAGTACATACTGGTGAATGTTAATTTTTGCATACAAATTTTAAGGAGCAAAAAAATAAATACAATTTTGTGTTTGGTTTTCTTCTGCATTAATAAATTTATCCTATAAGTATTTTAATTAAACTTGTTTGCGTGCATTCATAATGAATCCAACTAAAGAGAAAATGCAACTCATAAAGGTTTTCTTAAATCAATTTTAATATTGTCAACTATATATGCGTGCCATGAAAAAGTTGAATTTAATTAATTAAGGACAATTATAAAACAAGAATATTTTTTTGTGGTAAAATATATTTAATTTTTTTTTGAAAGTACGTAAGGTGAATTTACCTTTATTTTAAAATACTTATCGATTATTTTTAACAAGCTAAACAGGGTTAACTTACATATATGTATATATCAGAAGAGACTAGTTAAATTTGACTGTGAAAATTGTAACTGATTTTTACCTGCGATAAATGTATTACAGGAAAAGTTTTGCATTAGGAAAAAAAATCGAACTACAGACTTTAATCGAGCTTGACATTACGATGATAGGGAACACCTGTAGAGCGATCTACACCCTAAGCCTCCGAAGCGGTTTTCTTCAAACTTGCCACTTAAGCGTTTTATTTGATTGTCTCAAACAGATTTTTGAATCGTGTCTTTAGCCTTAAAAATAACCTTACTTGCCATACAAATATTTCTACCATCTTAATTATCTATCTCGAAAACTGGTCTAACGATTTTCATAAAAAAGTTTGCACTAACTTAGGTACATTTTGGCCAAAAATTTGTTTAAAATGTTTTGTTATTAACAGTATCTGCCATATTTTCGAAAAATATTTTTTGAATTACTGAAAAAAATAAACATTTCTTACCTGCGATTATGGTACTATAAGCAAAAAAAAATTTTGAGATAACAACCAAGCATGACATTACGATGATAGCGAAGACGAAAAAATATGGTTCAAGAATCCTGTCCGTCTGTATGTCTGTCTGTCAGTCTGTCAGTATGTCAATCTGTCTGTATGTATGTATAGAAACCTACAGCCCAAACGGGTGGGCCGAATTGCTTCAAACTTGCTATATTGAGTTTTTTAGGTATTGTACAGAGGGGAAATTGAAATTTTTGTTTAACTCAAAAAATTACTGTACCTGTCATATAACCGTTACATTCAAACCTATTTTTCTCGGAAATGGCTCTAACGATTTTGATAAACAAAAACCAGTGCGATTTTTAGCTATGGTTGAAAATAATTTAGAAAAATTTCTAAAAACGGTACTTTCCATAGGACCGTTTTTTTTTGCTTTCGACTATCGCATAACCGCCTCAACAGGATCCTTTCGAAATTTCACACATATATAGGTTTAGGTTGCCCAAATTATACCGCGTCCCAATATTTTTAATTAATATTTTTTTGTATTTAAAAAATTATATTAAAAAAAATATTTTTCGAAAACTGCTCATTAAATTTTTTTCAAAAATTATATTTAATTGTATTTTCTGAATACCTATGAATTGGCGTTTTTGAGTTTTTTTTAATATTTAAAAAAAAAAAAATTTTTCTCAAAAACCGCTTCACAGAATTTAATTTTTTTGTTTTCATAATTTCAAATTTATCCAAGAAATAAAATGGCGTACTTTTTTTGAGCTCAAATTAATTTAAGTATTTATTTCAGAATTTTTAATTATTTTTTCTTTAACTAAACAGATTTAATCTTTTGTTTTTAAGTTTATATTATTAAATATTTAATATTGTCATACCAATTTATTTTAGAACAAAATAAAAGAAATTTTGTATGTGCATATACTGATGACTTTAAATGTATATTTAGATTTTTAATAGAAATATTTGCATACGATGTGATCGAAAATAAGAGCAAGTTCGTGCGATCCAGTCGTGTATTTTATTTTATGAAAATTCAATATTTTGAAAACGGGTGGATGATTTTTTAATTTTGATTTAAAATTTTTTTGTTTAAGTTTATATTATTTTTTATATTTTTATATTTAAAATTGCCATACCCTTTTTTTTGAATAAAAATAAAAATTAAAGTAATTTTATATGTAAGAAATTAAGTAAAAAACTACTTTGAAATTATATTTACATTTTTAGAAATCTTTTGCATATGATGTGAAGGATCATAAGAGCAAGTACGTGCGATCCAGTCGTGCATTTTATTTTAAATAACGTTGCTTATTACGACAAAAAGTACCCACGACAAAATGTACCCACTCTGTTGTGTTGCCTTTATAGATCCGGAAGCTTTGTTAAGACAAAAAAAATAATAATATAATACTCTTTCATTTGTGGAATTTAGAACAACCAAGTAAACTATTTATGAAAATTCAGGAAGGGTTATCTAAAAAAATAATAATAAGGAAAATAATATATTTTATTAAGTGCCAGCATCGTGAGTATTCAATACTTGAAACAAAATAAACCGCAAGCCCAGCCACATTGTGACCCCGTTGACAAGTCCGGGCCTGACATCGACTGATCAGGAGACAATAACTAGCAATGACCACGTGGGCATAGGGCATGTCTTACACTATGAATAAATACACAATACAATACAAAACATCAATGTTTTACTTTGAACAACAGAAACTTTCAGACTAGGCCTTGTATATTATATGAGAAACCAGTGGGGCCAACCGATTTCTCATGGCACTGCAATAAAAAAATTCAAAATAAAAAAAAAAACAAATTTTTACAAACAAACTCTTCAAACTCTTAGGAAAAAATTACACACACACAAGTGAAAGTTGTTGGCAATAATGGAAACTTTGCAAAAGGTTCCGTATTAAAAAAAAAATATTTTATTTTATCTCAATTAAATGTACCTTTGTGCTTTATATTCACAGGAAGATTGCCAGATGTTTTCTTTGCTAACATTGGTTGCATTTGGTATTATTGGCACAATACTTATTGGGATACAACACTATATTGTTGAAGAGAAGAGCAGTCACATGCCAGCAGTTGCTAGAGTCTGGACAAAGGGATGGTTACTTTTCTTCTTGATTATAACAGTAAGTGGTACTTAAATAAGCACTTTTTTTCAAAATAGAAATTCTTAAAAAAAAAACAGATGGTTTGTCTTAAGACATATATCTGTCTTATAAACTCCATTTAATAAAGAAAAATTTTTTAATGTTAAGCCCCATGCAAGTTTACAGCTTCTAAGATTCCACCTTAAAACTATATGGATATAAAATACTAGCAGACCCGTGCTCGCGTTGCTTCGTAAATGCTAAGAATAATTAGTTTAACTGTAAATCGTATATCAACCAAGACCTATTCTGTGATTTGTGTCATATTTTTAGTAAAAAGTTAATAATATAGTTAATTACCATAGCCTATAATAAAGGAGTTGATGTTGTCCCATAAATTCTTTAAAAAAAAACAGATATTAGCACATATTAAATTTGTTTTATTTCAAGGCTTCTGGGTATACAATGTTAGCCGTTTTAGCATTTTCATGAAGAAGTAAAAACTGTTTATTTTTTGGGCCTACTCTCGAAAGTGCATCATATAGTTGACCATGGGAAAAATCATTTTCTGTGAGATCTGATTTCTGAGATAGGAGTACATGATTACTTATTTCATCCACTGAACTATTGTTTGGTGACATAATAGCTCTTTCGCAAAACCAAGAAAACGGTATCGATTGCAAAGAGTTCAAGTCTCCATAGACGCACTGAATAAGTTGTTATGTGTTGTGAACGATTTTTCCGAAACGTTCGTTTAATTGAATTATATTATCTGAGTCTGAGATAGTATATTTTACATCACCAATTTTTAGCATGAGGAGATGCGAACTCAGCACTGGCAGTGTCTTTAGTAAGCTCTTCTCTCATATTGGTTTGAAGTTGAAGTTTTGGACACTCTTCCAAATAAAAGATGATTTAGGGCAAGCTTTATGATATCAGACGGAGTCCCCTTGGGAATAATTGGCATCGTTTGACGAAAATCTCCAAAAAAAAACCATTGGCGCAAAATTTTAAACGATTTAGTAAAATGTTAAAGCCACTTTTAGCATTTTACTAAGCTAAAAAGATGATTGAGCTAATTTTGAACGATTTTAACATTTTACTAAAGTTAAAAACACGGAATGGCTACTTTAACTTTTAGCAATTTGCTAAATCCATTTATAAATCTGATAGTATATCAGCCTGGCAGGCGGGGTGCCCAGGTTCGAGTCCTGCTGGTGCACAATTTTTTTTGTTTTTTTTTTTTGTAATAATGAAGTTAAAATGATTAAAATAGAAATAACTAATACCTTTTAGAGCACATGTTGGGTTTTCATCAACATATAATTAATTTACAACGCATAACAACAATAATTGTGTTCATCAAAATTCAAACCCTACAAATGCTCAGTTTTCTGCATAATTAGCAATTTGCTAGTTTAGAAAAGGTTTAAAATTTTTGAAATAGTTATTCAATCAATAAGCACTTAGGAAATTGCTAATTAGCAAAATGTTAAGCCCTTAACAATGGGTTGTTTAAAATTTTGCGCCATTGTTACTAAAGAAGAACTTAAATCTTTTAAAACTCTATTTACGGCTCTATATGTGCTTTATTACTCAAGACGAAGAGAGAGAAAAGAAAGAATAAACCCAAATAATTATGTCCTTTGCTACACACATATTCAAAATTAAAACATATATGTTTAATTTTGAATATGCAGCTACACAGTCATATCGGTTTAATCGAATTCATAGAAGCAAAAATACAAAAAATTTATAAATGTATAATTTGTTCTCAGCTTATATAAGTGCAGTTAGGAAATGATTTAGAACTTAACATTTGCATAAAACTATTTACTTCTTACAAAAAATCTCAGTTTTGTAAAATATCAAGCAGGTTGAGGAGCGTAAGTGAATATGTTGATCAAATTCGACAAAAAAGTGTACGATTTTTTTAAAAGTTAATAATCTTATTCAGTACATATATTTCTCAAATAAAAAAGACATGCTTAAGAGAATAAAGAAAAATTATAAAATTTGTTTCACGTAAATCGGTTGAATACTTTCTGAGATTACCCGTGACATAAGAAATAATTGTTTCGTCTTTGTATAATAGCAAAAATAGTAAAGATAAGGTGAAGAATAAGTTATGTGAATTTGAGCCATTTTGGTACCCGACTGTTTCCATGAAAAAGCTATTAAATTGATTGTTATATTATATTATACATATTTAAGCCAATGATGTCTTCCTGAAATATATTTGTGATCGTTTTACGGTATTTCGGTTCTCGCTCCAAAATTGTATATATGTGATATAATTTGACTACCGGTACTATAAGGCGCATAACTTGCCTTCGTAAAAAAAAATAAAACAATCAAACTCACGACATAACGATCAAAGAGGAGCCTAAGGAAGTGATTGAAAAAAATTGTCTGTCTATCTGTCTGTCAGACTGTCTGTCATTCCGCCTGTATGTATAAGAACTTCAGCCTAAACTTCTTTAGCGATTACCTTCAAATTTTGTATGTCTTATTCTCTGGCATTCCCCAGAGGGGAAATTGAAATTATATTTTAAGTTCTAAAAATAACGGTACATGCCATATTCTAACCGTTAAGGAAAATCTTATTTTTCTCCAACGATTTTGATAAAATTTTTGGAGAATTTTTTTTTGTTCGCCATAGCTATCATGTAATCTGAACAAAGTTTACGGGAAATGAGTCTAATAACGATACCTTTCATATAACGTTTTTTTTTTAATTTTTGGCTTTCTCGGTAACGGTACATAGGATTTCTTTCAAATTTTATATCTAACAAGATCTAAGTAGCCAAACTAATTTTGCATATCAAAACTTTGAACAACTTTTTTTTTCTAATAAAAATTAATTTTTAAAACTTTTTTTTTTAAATCAATATTTTCCAAACTAATCAAAAAAAAAATAATTTTAAAATTTATAATCACATGTATATTAATAAACTCTAAAAAAATGCACACCAAACTTTCAAAACACCATTGTTTTCAAAAAACTGAAAATAACAAACAGGATTTCATCAAAATCCGCCCTACAATTTTTGAAATACGGTTTTATGAAATTGTCATTGATCCGTCGCATCTAATGGTGTTGTTGTATTTTTCGGCAGTTTTTACAAGTTAAAAAAACGAAATACACTATTCACTTTCAATATATACATATATATGTACATATTACATATCTAGTTACAATTTATATAGGTACGTTACAAAATTTAAATCCATTTAAATATACACTTAAAGGTAGGTATCTATATAACTATTCTTTGAATCATCCATTTGATAATTTATTATACTAAGAATAATCTTACCTACATCGGACTTAAACCTGCATATGATAATTAGACTTTTTTTACTACAAACATCATCACTGTTAAGCTACATTTAAGTTATTAGCTATAAGAGAAAGTTCGTACGATTCAGTCTTGCATTTTATTTTTACCTACAGTAGATAGTATGTCAATATATTACGTGAACGCAACAGTGAACTCAAGTACACTAGGGCGTACACATAATATATTCTTAAGAAAAATACATCAGCCAAGTAGAAGACATAGCACTATAATATTTGGACTTGTTGAATTATTGATTCAAAATAGCTAAATCTATGTAAGATGAACTGAACTTGGCAAAAATTGCGTATTGACAAAGGTCCTCACTAGTCAACTGATGAGTCCATGCGAGATCGCCGGGACGAAACGCCAAATTTTTGTTGGACTAAAGGTCGTTAAAAGCTACTTTGAATCAATAATATATTCTTGTCAAATTCTTTTTAAACAAATTATATTAGATCACATTGTATTATTTGTTTGGTTCATACAGTCATATTTTCACACTTTTGGAGTATGATTGGCGATTATGTCGAACGACTCATAGCTTTTCTATCCAATTAAACCAAAAACTAAATTTTGATAGTATGAAAAAAAAAACTAATTGAACACTTAGAAATGATCGTGTTAAATCGCTACAAATATATTTTGTTGGTGCTTAACAATTCGCCATATTTATAGTCTAAGACAATTATTGTCGGCGGGTTATTTTATTATTTAAATCGTGGAGGATGTAAATTAGAAGTTTTGTAAGAATGTGCAAATAAACGGCATTTCCCATGTGGCCCAAATTCTATCTGTTTAGTTTTCAAGAAGAAAATAAGTAATTGATTTGACATTTGCTACGTATACATAGATATGTAAGTATTATGTATATCAAATCTTCTTGTCATTTTCTTTAAATATTTCTTATATGCATGTATTTGTTCAAAAATATAAAAGATTGAAAAAAAAGATATAAAATTATTTATTATATACGAAAATTATTAAGATATCACTGAAAGTGGTTAATTGGGCTTGACTGTATATCCAACAACTATTAAATCAAAAAAAAAATCACAATGCATTTACATAGCTTATTTAATATTCATAACATTATCAGTTGAAACTAATTTTTCATTTTTTTTATTCCAGTTTTCGGTGTACTTCGTAAATGTGTATTTGCTCATTCGTGGACAACTCGCACCTTGGTATAGGTAAGTATAGTCTTGAAAACCTAAAAATAAAACCTTAAAACTAGTGTTTCGTAATATCTATATTTATGTTTATATTATTTCATAAATGATACTAAACAAACATTTTATCTTCAAAAAAGTTTTATTAAGTTCTTATCGAAGCTAAAATGACTTACGGATACCTTATCGTAACTGAAAGGTTAATTGGGATAATACCCGTCTATACACAAGGTCCTACCTTTTGTGATAAAGTGAGATACCCTCTTATCCATTTCTGTTTGAAAACAAAAATATAGTTCAACTTCATTTCTCCCACAATATCAACAAATACACAGATGTAATTTAGAATTAGATCCCTATGGACTGTTAAGCCATCCAATCTATATATTTATTAAGCATATAATCCATCATGATTCATAAGTTCATTTCACACATCACGTGTAATATCATCAATTCTCATTTGATTTATGAAATTTACTTAATCAATATAAATACCAAACAATATGCAAACAGGCACAATTAGGACAACGTAACTTCCCTCTCTTCGTCAATGTACATATATGTGAGTATATATCTTCATCAATTCGAACACTACAATACATTAATCCTAAAGCCAAAACCTATGTGCTATACTTGTGTTCCTGTCGTCCAATATAGCACGCTTATCGACAAGATAATAGCTAACAATAATTCCATAGCCAACCAAGTCAAATTTGACAATTAAATCGAACAAAACCTCAAGCCTTTCAAATTCAGTATAGAGATATATACGCGTAGTAGAAGTCATAGCCAGCGTAAGTCAGCCATAATTGCTGTTGATTGCAGGTTTTGCATGTCAGGCGTGATATCCCTTATACACAGGCATAATGCAATTAGACTGACACAGATGATATCCTACTGGATCAGGATCTATCTTTCTTTGCAGAAGACGCACCTGCACCTGAAATAGTATTTCAAGACAGTTCTCCGTTATTTATGGAAGACAAGATGATTTTAATCAAAACTTATTCCATTTTATAAAAGGATGAGCAAACTTCAATATTCCATTCTAGGATGGGAGATGCTATTTGTGGTAAGACTTATGATTCTTACGCAAACAATATATTTAAGAGGTTTCTGCATAAATCAATAGATATAATTAAGAGTCAATTAAAAGTTTCGATGTGTATTTATTGGAAATGGGAGGTACAAAGTAATGCCATTTTCTCGTCCTACCGTTTGATAGGCACTGATTTTTTTTCCATGCAAGCTCCTGTTCGAGCAATCATGCTAAACAAACTTATACTCGTAATAATGGTTGACATTTCAAAGGAAAATAAAATTAAAGTTTTCTCGAAAACTTTCGCCACAAAATTTGAGCTTCTATAGACTATAGGCATCCAGTTGTTCCTTTTGATTTCTTAGTTGTAAGCAGCACGACTGCATTGCAAAGAACTATTTATTTTTGTGTATAAGTGGCTTGGGACTTTTGGGATTATTATATTTTAAAATGTTGAAGATATAAATAATTTTAGGGTTTTAAATAGTTTGAGCAAGAACGGAAGTTCCCAAGTAACTGATTTATTAAATAAAAATGGAAAAGTTTAGTCGATGGTATGGTCTTGAAAAGGACATAAATAATAGGAATGAAGATAAACCTGAAATGAGTTAGATTACATCGATTTTGCGTTGTCATACTATTGATACATTTTGGCAATGCTATAAGTTGAAACTCCTTTCGATTTTAAAAATTACAAATTATCAAGTACACAATTGCACTTAAATAAGCATTTACGGCATGAGGACATGATACGTTTTAGAATACAATTTCATACACCACAACTATGATTGTCAATTAATAATTGATAAATATCAATCTGAACCCAATTATTGATAAGAGTTTTGATAGCTGAAAATGTTGCAGAAGGGTGGCATTGGCGCAGTGGGTAAAGTGCTTGATTGCTAACTTAGACGTGTGGGTTCGATCCCCACGATAGGCGCATTCTTTTCTATACATCCAAGATGCCGCCCATGGGTTAAAAATGAGACAGTCAATACCTGGTTCTCAAATCCACTGTGCCAAGCTAGTGCCGTGCAATTCAGGTTGCATTTAAAAAAATTAAAAAAAAAAACAAAAAAAAAAAAACATTTGGGTTTAAAACAAAATCTATCCATAGACATCTAGCTATTCGGATTTTTGTTTAAATAAATTTAAAAACACTATATTTTTAGTATTATTTATCAATTATTTGTTGATAAACAAAAATTATCAAAAAAACATCATTTTAAGATAATACTTCGAAATGAAATACATGTGTAGTTACTTAAATTTTAAAAAAATTGTTTCGTCGTTTTAGGAGTTCGAATTACAGTAGACTACCGGGTTTGTCGAAAACTGAGTTTCGAATTAAAAAACACATTTAAATGGGTCAATATTCAATAAGAAATGTCAAAGCTTATAAAAGACTTATTGGAGGTAATGTACTAATAATGTTTTGCTTCGTAACTTTGTTTGTGAAGTACATAATGTACCAATTCAAATTTTGTTATTACAATCGTTCCAACTGTTTTCTACTTGCGATATGTAGGTACTATTAGGCAAGTTTTGCATTTGGAAAAAATCGAACTCCAGATCTTAATCAAACTTGACATTAGGATGAAAGAGAACACCTACAAAATGAGTCCAGAAATTCCGTATATCTGTCTGTCTGTTTGTCTGCCAATAAATACTCTGCTACAATAAGAAATTTAAATAACTTTTATTTTAATCGATGTATTTCGTTACTTTTTTTTAATTGGATTAAAAATTAAATTTTATTTTAAATAACTAATGGTTTTTAAAGATGATAGACCGCAAATGACCTCCACGCTCATCCACGCATATGCGGCACCTGATCAGAAAATTGTTGATTGCGGCCTGAAGGGTTGAAATTGGGATCACCTCAATTATTGTCTTAATGGACTGCTTCAATTCAGTCAAATTCCTGGGCTTCGCTTTATACAATTCCTGTTTGACATAACCCCATAAAAAAGTCTGGTGCTGTCAGGTCAGGTGACCTTGGGTATCAGCGGAAACTGCAGTTCCTCGATATCAATTTGTTTAGGAATTTTCGTTGGAGCTTCGCCATAACTTGTGTGGCTACGTGTGCAATTGCTCCATTTTGTTGAAACCAAATCCTGCTGAAAGCGATACGGCTTCGGTGAAGTTCTGGGTAAAAAACTCCTTCAACATCTTTGAATAACGGTCCCCATTGACAGTTTGTGTTACACCGTTTTCTTCAAAGAAATATGGCCCGACAATACACATTGATAAAACTGCGCCCCACACAGTGACTCATTGTGGGTGCATTTCTGGATTAGATTCACTCAATTTGCGGCAATTTTGCTTGTTAACATTGCCGTTTAATTCAAAATGGGCCTCATCACACATTAACCAACAATTTATCAATGTGTTGTCTTCTTCGGCCATTGCAATCATTTTTCGGCAAAATTCCAGGCGAACAGGCATATCCTTAGGGTTTAACTTGCTTGTAATTTAGACTTTGTACAGAAACAAGTTTAAGTCATCATGAAGTATCCGTTGTAATGACCATCTACTAACTCCAAATTGGCCCGATAAGTTTCGAGACGAAACACTTGGATTTGCCTGTTTTGCCGATGCAACAGCCACGATTGTATCCTGAACCCGAACATTGGGATCTCGTTGATACGGTCTTCGTTCGATGCTTCCACATTCGGCAAACATGTTCACCAGCCTCATAATGGTCCATCTACTCGTGGGAGTACTGCCAACCTCCAGCCTAAATTCCCTGTGGACGGAAATGACGGACTGCAAAGAATGGTATCGCTGCACTATCCAAATCCTTTTTTCAGTATCCCAAGCATTCATTTTAAAATAAAATTTAAAAAAATAAGCCGATTACTCACACTGAAAAAAAGTTATTACGTTTTATTTTTGTAGCACGATTCGTGCCCCATACTGTATCGAAATTGGCTCTAAGAACTTTAATTTAAAAAATATAATGCACTATCTACTATAGGCAAATTCAATATTTTGGCTTTCATTTTTTCAAATATTTTGTTATTAATTTCAATGTGATGTCTTGCTTCTGTCTTTGGAATTAAGACTAAGTCACCAAGATGGCGTCCGTTAACAGGTATACACTAATATTGTCGATTTCAAAATTTTTCGGATAAATTTTGACATTTGTCAATCGACATAGCATAATGTCCAAAGCTATGGCAGTATCTTTGGCCAAATATTGATGCCAACAGCAATGCAGTTCAGTTTCTGCTCCTACGTACTTTAACAAACAAATAATTAAAAACAAATTAACTATTATTGTTATTTTCATAAAACAAATGAAATCCTTGATTAGGAATTTATTCACGAATTAAAATATCTTACCTATAAAAAATAAAACTCTAACCCACAGTTTCACAGTGGGAGCTTAAACTTAAGATAAACTGAACCTTAAATTGAATTTAAATTTTTGGTTTAACTCGTCCGGTTTCGCACTGAAATCTGAGCTTCAGATTAGTTGAAAACTTCTTTTAACTAGATTTTATGAAAATAGTTGGCAGCATTTTTCTTGCCTTGTCTTCTTTTTCTCTAACTGACACAAGAAACACGCGAAACAACAAATGCTTTGTGCTAAATTGACAAGCGAGGGAAAAACTAATTTTATTTTAAAGCACCGTTATTATTCATTTTGATCGGGGATATCGAAACGAGAAGAATAAATAAAATGATATTCAAAATCACTATCAAAACTAAAATTTTTTTGTTTTTGTTAAAAATATTTTCTGAAAAAAAAACAAAACAAACGCTGAACTGAAGCTTAAACGGCAGAATAATCTCTGTTAACTTAAACTAGAAACTGAACGGAGTTCAAGACTTAAACGACACTTTGAAACTGAATTGTTGATCTAAAGCTTAAACCAAAAGTGGAGTTTAAGCTTGCACGCCATTACGAAATTCTACTACGGCCAGTTGGGGGGTGGTCGTGGCGCGATAGTTATGTACTCGACTTTCAACCTCGTGGTCGCAGGTTCGATTCCTACCGTTGTCTATGTCTTCTTATATTCCATTAAAAACCAATTCTAAAAATTGTCATAAAATGAGTTGCTGGTTCACTCATTACATGCTGTTCAGGCATAACACTAACAACATGTGATTGAGTAAACTACTCATAAATATGACAACGAAATAAAATAAAATAATGCGAATTATTAGACAAAAATAAATAAGACACGGTAATTTTTTCCGCATTATTTCAGCTGCCATCCTTGGAGATAAGATCTGAGACAACAACCACCGCCTCAATACATCGCGCCACACATTGTTCTATCCTTCTTTCTCTTCATTGAACGGATGCCCGCGCTGTGTTAAAAACATATAAAGGGTATTCATAATCCTTTGAGCGCGTGCAAAATTGTTAAAAAAACAATCACTAAACCCTCGTCTTTAAAGTATTAATTTATTTATCAGTATACATCATTTTATACAAAAGAACAAAAATATTATAAACCATTAATTCGCCGACTTCGTCAAATAAAATAAGTTAATTGTTGTTTCATTAACAATATTTTTCCAGGTTAAATTCACTAATTAATAAGGGAGTATATTTACTTAAATCCATTTAACCTGTATCTACATAAAAGAATAAACAAATTTTAAGTTCAATTTGAAGACCAATGGAAAGCTTATTTGCTTTTAACGAACTTCAAACACCATCTAAAAGCAAACGGAAAAAATTGAAAATTCAAACAAATATTAATTAATTTTCTGAACTTAATTTTTACTCGAAACCCAAGCACACCAGAATTACAATATTCAGATTCACCTCGCTCTACTCTATGTTAAGGACAATAATAAATAAAAACTTAATTTCCACTGCAACATCCTTTTCACCTGCGAATTTGCTTATACTTTATACATACAAACCATAATTTTCATCCTCAGATGGTGGCAGTCTGCGAGGGAAATAAAATTAATTCTGGAAAATCGAAAAACATATCACACGATGCGGAGATTGGAAAAGTCAGATTATTCAACTGCAGGAGCAACAGCAGTAGAAATGTCAACAAACTTACAGGATACACAGAGGAACACGCCAATTGCAGAACAAGAACAGGAGATAGCAATAGGTACTATATGCTTGACTACTACTTATGCTATTGGAAATAATGTAGATGTGAATGTGGGGGGTGTGGATGGGGGTGTGAGTATGCCTGGCCGACGACATGCATTGGTACCAAGTTCAAGTGGGAGTGACGATACTTCGACAATTGGAATAAACAATCAGCAAGAACAGCAGGAACAACACCAGCAACAGCCACAAAATGAACAGCCAGAAGGACAGCAACAGGATAATACTGATCAAGTTGCGGCTTCCTTGCCATGATGTTTCAGCAAGAAGTGTGCAATTGGGGTACTGCCAGTTTGACTTTAGATGTAGGCAGTTTCTCGTTCTGCATTAAATTGGATTTTTGTAAATTAATTTTTGTCTTATTTGTTTTATATAATTTTTATTTTTTTTTTGTTTATTTACTTTATTTCTAGGATTTATTGCTGGGATATTTTTTTTTTTCAAAATAAATTGGGAGTATTCTTAATGGAGGTACTTCGATGTGATGTGTTTTCAGAATTAATGCTTTAGTTTATTTTTATTTAATTTTTTTTTAATAAAACCAAAAATAAAAATGAAAAATTCATTTTTCAATGGATTTTCCTAAAATGGTTTGCAAATTATAAGCTTTTTAGAAAATTCAGATTGTGTAAAAAAATTATTAATGAAAAGTATAACTCATCCTTAATGACATAAGGCAAGATAAAATTATGGCGTTGTTTCTTGTATTTATACATAATGTTGGCGTGTGATTTATACACGATGTGAATATAATGAAAAGATTAATCTGTCACGTATTAAAACATATAAACAATGAAGTATTAACTGTTAAGAAAATGGCAGGCATTGTGACAACTTGTCGGTTGCATATTTGTCCGGTATTGTCCGGTATGAATTCTTAGCCGCCATAAATTATTTCTTATCCAAGTTTTCTTTTATTTACATTTGAATTTTCGTTTTTGAAAATGCCTGCAATTAGACGTGCAAACCTAAGTCGCAGATCTCGTAATGCTGCGAGTCAAAGATATATAAGAACAAGTCAAAACGAAATCAACAACATTGAAATGTTGCATTTAACCCTATCGTGCTGCATTCAATTATAACATGGAAATCTATTACACTTCACTATTGGCCCAATGAACATTGTGTGCCAATATTGCAGGGTATTTATGCTTAAAAATGAAGCTCCTGGATTGTGTTTTGCGGGAGGTCAAGTCAAATGTACGCCAAAAATACCGCCACCCTACCACCACTACATTCATTGGTTTCCGATTCTAAACATTTTTTGACTCATGTCCAGCAATACAAAAATTGTTTTCAAATGACGTCATTTGGTGTAACAAAAGTTATTCAAGAAAATTTTATGACAAGTTTCAAGATTCAGGGTCAAATATATCATCTAACAGGTTCCTTATTGCCAACACCGAATAGTGACTACAAATTTTTGACGAATTTTTTATAGGTGATTCGCCGTTGTGTACACAACAATTCGGTGAAAAGACCAATAATTGTGGGAAAACTCTAAACGTTTTTTCATCAACATAACGAATTGGTTGCCTTATTCACGACCGGTTTGGACCGCATGTCGTCTGATAATCACAAAATTGTCATCAAAGCTGATAGAGGCATGCAGAACAACACGCGAGACGTTCAAATGCGCCAACAAGTGGCGAAGTCGCTATTGTCGTCGTGGGTGAAAATTTAGAAAATCGAGATATTGTTTTACATCGGCGTAACAATCAACAATATGGAGTTTTTAAATTCGCAGGAATTGCCTGGATTACCACCTCACAATCGGAATGGCACCCAAATTGTAGTGAAGAAATTAATGAACAACGTAAGTACAAAAGCGAAGACTTTTTGATTCCACGGATTCCTATGATTCCGAACGACATGCCATTCGACTTTAAACGGTTCCAATTTCCAATGCGGCTAGCATTTGCAATGTCGATTAATATATCTCAACGCCAGTAGTTAAGTGTTAGTGGCATCAATCTTGAAAATCCATGTTTTTCACATGGCCAGTTATATGTCGCCTACTCACGTGTTGGAATACCAACAAAACTATTTATATACGCCCAAGAAAAAAGAACTATTAATAATGTTGTATATTAGAATAATAAACATTTATTTTTTAAATATTATTTTTATACGTTAGGTATACCAATTCGAATTCAATATTCAAAATTAAGACAGGATAACCCCTGTCGGGTCAGCTAGTGGGATATAACCTATACTTACACTTTTGTTCGATCACATCGTACAAAATATTTCTATTAAGAATCTAAATGTATTTCTAAAGTCTTTTTTACTTAATTTTTTACATACAAAATTCTTTTAATTTTTTACTAAAAAAAATTGGCCGACAGGTTTAAGCATTTAATAATATAAACTAAAAAACGAGATTTCAAAAATCAGATCATTAACTAGTTTTCGTAATATTGAATTTTCAATTATTTTTTTTTTTCAAAAATCAAAAAAAAATATTTTTTGAAAATTTTGGTATGCAGTATTATTTATAATATGAAGGAAATCATATGTAAAAATGTTAATCAAAATCCGTCGATCCGTTAATTAGAAAGTTGAAAATCAAAAAAAAATTGTATGGGAGCTGGCTACCCTTAAAAACAAACTATGTAAAAAAAAAGTTCACCAAAATATAGACTATACCTGAAGTAGTGCACACACTTGTTTTCAGCAAAATAGGGAAAGCCGTTTTCGAAATAATCAATTGGTAGAAACATTTGTATGGCAAGTACCGTTGTTTTTAAGTATTAGATATTACAAACTATCCGATCTTAGGAACGCCAGCAAATTAAATATTTCAAAAAAAAAACATGAAAATCGGTCTGTAGTTTCGGAGTTCCGTCAACACATCAACCTGACACGAGATTTATATAAAGGGTTATCCATTTTGCGGTATCAAAAGTATAACGCTGGAATTCGACATCTGTCAAACTAAGTTGCTAAACCAATTTTTTTTTCAGTTGAAAGTCTGGCATTTACGAAAATGGATCGCTTAACTACCGTACAACGCATAAAAATTGTTAAAACCTACTGCAAACATGGTGATTCTGCCGCAGCCACATATCGTGCTTTAAGAGGAGATTATGGTTTACATAATCTTCCAACTTCGCAAGCAATTAGCAAAATTGTGAAGAAATTTGAAGAGACTGGATTGGTTACAGATATTGTAAGGCCTGTGCATCATCATTTCGCTCGTACCACTGAAAATATCGCTGCTGTAAGTGAAAGTGTTGCCGAAGACCCGAATGTGTCGATTCGTCCTCGTTCTCAGGAATTAGGACTGTCTTACGGCACATTATGGCGTATTTTGCATTTGGATCTACACCTACATGCATATAAAGTCCAGCTTACACAACAAGTGAAGCCAGCTGACCATTCACAACGTTGTAGATACGTCGAACGGGTGCTTGAACAACAGGCGGTGGACGGCGATTTTTCGAACAATAATTTCTTCAGCGACGAAGCACATTTCTCACTCGGTGGGTATGTTAATATGCAAATTTTTCGTATTTGGGGTTCTAAGAATCATCAAGTAATTAAAGAGAGGCCATTATGTCCACAAAAAGTCACTGTTCGGGGCGCTCCTTGGTCTGGATGTGTGATTGGACCTTACTTCTTCGAAAACGACGATGAAACGACTGTCACATTCAGAGCGTTATGGTCATATGATAACCGACTTTTTTTTGCCTGCTATTGAAGAATACGACTTGGAGAATATGTGGTTTCAACAAGGCGGTGCAACGTGCCACACAGCTCGAGCAAATATGGCTTTATTGCAACAGACATTTCCTGGCCGCGTAATTTCTCGTCACCAAGATCATGCGATTTGACACCGCTGAACTTTTTTTGTGGGGCTACGCGAACGACCGTGTTTATGCAGATAAACCTTTAGTTCTTGAGCACTTGAAAACCAACCTTCGAGATACCGCCCAATATGTGTCAAAAAGTGGTCGAAAATTACCTCAAAAGAATCGATGCTTCCAACAATTCGCGTGGTGGTCATTTAAATGATGTAGTATTTCACATATAATGTCAACGTTCAAGCCTTATAATAAAAAAGAAATATCATGAAAAAAAATAATTTATATGTGTTTTATTTACGTTTACTTTTGAAACCGCAAAATGGATAACCCTTTGTAATAGATATACTAGATTGCACAAGTAAAAAAAATGCATCCAGCGATTACTTTCATTTTAAAAAATTATTATTTTAACACTCCATCTTAAGTTCATTTCATCGATCCATTTTTAAAAAGGAAATTTAGTCTGCATTTGACAGTTTAATTCCCCACGAAAGTTGTCCCCCTGATTTGAGTTATATACTCATATCTATTGGCATATTACCACTAAAATGTGTCGCTTAAATTTTCCAAAAAAAAACTTTTATTATTATTAGAAGGTATTTAAGTCTGCATGTCTATATTCCCTCTATCTGAAAACAACAACAACTGTCACGCTATTAAGTCAACTTTCAGGGCTTACAACTTTCAAAAAAAAAACAAAAAACAAAATTATTTAAATAGCCCAGGGCCTTATTGTCCCATAACAAAGATATCTTGCGAAATCTACCTTAAATGATTATAGCTTTGGCCACCAGACATCACACCCGCCTCTGTGGGAAGTTTGGGCTTATGAATTCCAGCATTTTACAAAGTCATCAATCATGACGTTTTTGGGTAAATTATTTAATATTCAAGTTAAAAGTTCATAGGCAACATATTTGAGCATAGGAAAAGTTTTGTTATAGGTGAATCTAGGCCGTCCCTAGATTTCTTATTGAATTAGATCCCTCTTATGACTCCGGAACTTACACACAATGAACAACCTCACATGTTGCGCTCAAGTCAGCCTTGTATTTTTCCAAGTCACGAAGTACAGTCAATAAATTTACAAAAAAAAAGAAGAAACAAACATGATTGATGGCTTTGTGGCAAAGTGGCCTTGCCTTTACTAAATATGTGGAAGACCGACGTGTCTATCGCAACCCATCGCCTAAAGTCTTCTTTGGTCCTTAGTAAGTTGCCGGTTTTATTGTTGGGAGTTTAGTTTTATAGCTTGTGTGTCAATCGCATGTATGAGATAAAATGTTATAAGAGGAAATTCTAATAACATCCAAACGTGAACGTAGCAAAAAATTGGTTAGATTGTCGGAAATAGCCTAAGTCATTTTTAGTTAAGTACGTGGTGCCCCCTGGTTAATCAATATGTGAATTAGAATAGGACAATCGGTTAGGTCATGTAAGAAGTTGCCAAAAAGCTACCGGAATTATATTCTTAAGGAAACAGGGTTAAAGGGATCCAAATAGGGTAAAGGTACCGTGAAGATACAGCCACTATAAACAAGCTAGGCGAGGCGATTGTAGGGTATAAAATTCTCAATGTTGAATATGAAGTGGTTGATGTTGAATGATGTTGCATAACTCCCTAATTGACTTAAAAAAAAAAAAAACAGAATGATTTGCAAAATGAATAAACTCTTAATCGATTGCGAATTGAAAAAAAAATCCCTTTCATAGTTGACCTTCCTCAATAGATAGTATGAGGCCTGTTGCCATATGCATGAACGAAAAAGGAGATTAATTTAATGAGTATTGAGCCTTGCAGGAGAAGAAAGGTCAAAAGGTGGTTTGAATTTAAGTAAGTACCTACTCTTATGATAATTTAAGAAGCTCTCCGCTTAATGAATTACATATAGCACCCTTACTGACTTCATTTAAAGAAGAGGTTAATCAAACCTCTATAACATCTGTGCCTGTCTATCTGGGTAAAATCCTTGAACTTGGCAGAATGGGGGACTTAATCACGTTAAGTAAAAACTCGGGATATGTGCGTGAGTAAAAACTAAAATTCATAGAGCATGATAACTCAAGATCGGGTACTGATTTCGTAGCCCATATGTACATATGTATATATAGACACGATGTATACAGGTGCTCATGTCTCATTCTCACAAGCATCTTATGAGTTTGTATTTCCGTATTTCATGGGTATTGGGTTATTGAGAATTTCTATATGTGTTTCGTACATATAGATGTTCTCAATTTAGCAATATAGAATGGTGATATCTCATTTACCTATTTAGGTTAGGTAAGGTTGAAGTGGCTGTTGGCTTTGCTGCTGACACACTTTAGACCAGAGTTGGTCCCTTATGATACCACATGAATCCTGAGATAACTTCCCTATTCTTTGAACCATTTGTTTTCTCCTAATGAAGCGTAAAAAACTGTAGATGCATTATATTTTATAGATCGCTGAGATCATCGAGGAAAAGTCTACAAGATGGAGCTTACGTCTCTGTGATAGAGCAGGACATATACATGTACGTCCATACAACCCCCGGAAATTACGCAAAAAAATTTTTCATACTAAATTCTGGCCTTTTTTACTAGGAAAAAAGCCAAGGTTTTCTGATAATCTTTCCTAAATTGATGGTCTTTTTCCATTAAACATTTTAGGAAATCGAAAAAACGCCAGAAAAAAAATGGAAAAAAAGCCAGAAAAAAATGTTGGCTTGTGTGAATTGTTTTATGCAATTATGTTATTGGCGTACAAAAAGCTCGGGGCGTAAGGAGGGGCATGTTGCTGCACTGCAGTCCCCTGCTTGGTCCAATTGAGGATTCACGATGGGTACAAGTTTGGGTCTCTATATGCAATTTTTTCTTTTTTAAGTTCGTTTTAAAAAGTTCCAAAAAAATGTGCATATACACAAACTTGTACCCACCCCAACTCCTATATTAAGCCAAGCAGTGGGGTCTTAGGGGACAGGGACATGGCCCCCCTGCGCGCCGAGCTTTTTAAAATTTATTGTTTACATTTTAAAATTTTCTGGCTTAATTTCCATTTTGCTTTCCGGCTCTTTTTCCACACCTATCTGACATAATTTCCAATAGGTATTTCTGGCTTATTTTCCAAATAAAATTCTGCTCTTTTTCCAATTTTAAGTCAGAAAAACATTCTGGCGTTTTTTTCCAAACATATTTCTGGCGCAATTTCCGGAGCCTATTCATGCAACTTCTGCTAAAATCGTTTGAATAAAGGCAGTAGCCGGTTATGAGACAAATGAAGGAGCTGATTTGCAATCTGCTTAAGGATATCAAACACTTGGAACTTGGAGCGTTTCAGATCAAGTTTTTCCCAGAACTGTTTTGTCGTCAGACATTTTGTTGTATTTCTCCATCTTCGGTTTGTCCTTTCTATAGCATCTTGTTTCAGCACTAACTTGCATGTAGCAATAGGTATACCTTTATTTGCATCTTCAGGTAATAAAGGTAGTGCCGTTCCGATTTTGGCAGGCTCATCAGCCTTGAAATTCATTGGACTGTCCCTTTGTAGGTGAATATTGGACTGCTGCGCCATCTACATGAGAGATGAACGACAATTGAGAGCAATTATGGAGTTTGTAGAGGTCGATTCCAGAGATCTAACAGTAGTCTTACTCTCTGTCAAAATACGGATATCAGTAGTTGATGCCACGTTTTTTTGAGACAGTATATGATTTTAATTGTTCTAATAGGAATAGAAATTGGGAAGACGGAAACAGAGACTTAATTTTAATCTGCTTGAGTATACACCTCCACCAATCCCGTCATTAGTTTTTAATCCATCCATGTTTGCTCCTAAAACATAATCTCCAAAAAAAATCCGCAAAGCCAAAATCCCCAAGTTAAAATGAAGCAAAGACAAAACCTCCAAGAGAAACTCTCACAAAAAAAAATCCCCAAGAAAAAATCCCCAAATAAGCAGTGCAAGTATGGAATCAAGCAATAAAATCGCTCGATTGTATACCCGTTTTACTTTTATTAAACAAACAAAAAACCTGATCTCGAAATTAAAAAAAAAAACTGTTTATCTTAAAATAAAGCAAATATAAAAAAACTGTCAATTCTAGAACAAAAAAAAAACATTTTTTTTAAATTATCGGGTAATAAGGACAGGGTGTACGATATCCAAACTTAACTAAATTATTAACTAAATCGCTCTTAGCCAAAAAAAATACATTGGGGATTTTGGAGATTTTGGCAAAAAAGGAAGTATGTACATATATTGGTTATTTTGTCCATAGGGCTTCTTTCACCATGGGGATTTTTTGGGGGATTTCATGCGATGGAGATTTTGTTTTTTTTTTGGGGGGTTTTTCAGGTGGCTCACAAATGGACAGCATCTTCTTCCGAGAAGTTTAAGTCGTCCAGACAGATCTTGGAGGGATGGTGATTAACCTAACTACTAATTTTTTTTATTTTTTTTTTGTCGATTGGTATTTTTTCGTGATTTTACTAACATGTTTTTAAACAGCTCACACCCCTCATATAAATATGTCTTAGCTTCCCATAAATTGTGGACATAGAGGTTTCAAATAAATATGTAGAGAAGGAAACATCTATTCTGACTATTTCAAATGTCGACTCTCAAATAAAAAGGAATTGTATTCAGGCGAGAAGAAGAAAATTGACGTTGAACGTTACAGTTCACAGATCAGAAGAGTAAGATATCGTGAATTCTCGAAGAAATCATCTCGACAAGATCGAATATGTTATCATTCTACAAAATGGGATCTATGATGTATATGCACATACCATACATCCTCAATGGAAGTGCCGTTTATTAGAGGTTTCCAGCTTTACCGACCGATCATTGAGCATTGAGTTGTTGAAATGATTAGGTTCTACTCCTTTTCGTATTTCTCATTGGAATTAAATCGGAATTTAATGAGCTTTTAATAATTTGCTTTGCAGAGTATTAAAAGAAAGGACATGGGTGTAAATCAAGTAACGAATATGAAATACTGAGACTACTGTAGTCAGCAAAATAATTTTTTTAATCAGAAATTACAGACAGGAGATCTTTGCTGAATAGAAAGCGATTCGGAAACAAACCTGAGCCCTGGCGCATACCAACATTTAAATTACAAATTCCAGACCGTCTAAAATAATCTGTATTAAATGATTTTCTAATCCTAAGCGATGTGCAAATTGCTGCCACATTGGGTGCGACAAACCATCAGATCTACAGTGGACCTATTTTTATGAAAGCCATACTGTTAATCAATAAGTGTTGTCTTTCATCAAGATGATACAATTGATCAACATTTCCATGATATTGGAAAAAGAGATGTAAGTGCAATTCGATGGGTGGAACAAATTTGACTTTTTTAGGAACTGGCTGCACAAAAGCTGTTTTTCCATCCACTCGGAAAGAAATCTTTATGGTAGGTACGACAGAAGGGAAAGTATACGCAGTGGCTTCAACAGCTATAGAGAACACTTGTCTGCTAGTGAGGAAATTTGTGTACATCGAGGTCCTTAAAAAATCTCGCAACTACAAAGATCACAAAAAAGATTCGTCCTTTTAAATTAAAGATTAAATATTTCTGCCAGCATGGAATTAACAGCGAATTGCACTGATATAAGGAACTGTTCGACTTACATATACAATTAATTAAGAAGTTCAACTCCATCCGACAATGTATTGAGTCAAAGGATAACACCTTATTTAACAAATCGTTTTAAGGTAAATAGATTAAACGCAAAAATGGGAACAACGCTCCTGACGCCTAATACAAAATGCATATTCTGACATAAGTCTTGCCCAGTCAGCACAGGATGATAAACAGATAATTTCCTTATGACATCGTTCGAGATATGAATTTTCGACGATTTTTTTCCGCTGTATCAAACTGTTGGCGAAAACCAAAAGTACGACCAAAAAATATTGCGTCTTTGAAGGGTACGATACCATCTAACTGATGAGCCCAAATATTGTGGCCGAGCCAAACGTATTTTGGATAAAAGGTCATAAAATTCATTCAATTTAGCTCTAATCCACAAAGTCCACAAAAACAAAACAAAAATAATATTTTACATATTGTTTGCGTTTTCTTCTTCATTCACAAAAAGTACAATCTCAAGTAGATTCAATATTATCTCTACAAATGACTGACTAGTGTAGATCCCACTAACAATTACTGTAGCAAACCGGTGCTATTTAGTTTGAAAAAAAAAACACATATGGAAAAATCTCGAAATACGTTGACCATTTCATTTTGGCTAGGCCTCATCCCATAGGTAAGAAGCCCTTTCAGAATACACAAGGTACGTACCTCTATTTACGTTAAGTATTTTTTATTCCCTTTTGCCAAAAGGAAATTTTCAATTTTAATTTTCGTAATAAAAACGAAACCCATACAATTCCATTATTCTTTTTTCTGCTGAACAAATTTTTAATTAACATATTGATTGCTTACATTGATTGCAGCCTTTGAAGTTTTATGAACTGAAAAGCACAGCTTCTTGATACAAAGCCCGAACTCCATATTCAGAGTGTTTTGTTGCCAACAAAGCACCCGAACAATGAATCCACTCAGTATGCTCAATAAACAAACAATCCGCAAAATATTGTTTTAAATCTGTATTCCAGAAAAATATCAATTGATATGCCTTATTTATGAAATTGTTATCTAAATTATTACTGTGAATATGCAGAAGATTTTTAGCGCGAATTAAACAATATTCGAATATGAATTGAATTTTTCTTTCCGAAAAAAATTGCTTTCAGAGCGAAAGTTGTAAATATCTAAGCGGGCAACATTGTTTCTAATTTTGTTTTAATTGCTTCAATATCTTTGTTCACTTAATAATTATATCTACATACAGTCACTCAATTCATTGATCACGTAATGGGCAGAACGCTCGACTTTTGTTTATAACTTTTTTATTTATCCAGATTTTTCAATGATTTTTTTTACAAAATAAAAAAATTGCATAATAATTCAATTAAAAAATTAAGAACATCAGAATTCATCTATTTACTTACATTAATTAAAAAATGAAAAAAGAGCACTTGATCAATTTGTTGACTCAAATAAAATCAAAATAAATGCTTAATATTTTGTATGGCTTCCTTTTGCTTTGAATACTGCTTTTATTCTTTAGGGCATGGATTCAACTAACGTTTTGCATTGATTCTAACTGATACTTTGCCAAGAAGTTTGGGTTCTTTGCCGTAATGCTTATAAATCTCCGGGAATATCCGATATTGCACGTTTAACCTCAACCCAAAGATGTTCGATAGGGTTGAGGTCAGGAGAATTTGGTGGCCAATCAAATGCCTCAAACTGACTGCTTTCCAGCCAAGCTTTAGTAATTCTGGCTATGTTTCGGATCATTATCTTGCTGGAAGATGATGTCCGACACACTTTTGTTCCATTTTTGCAGGCTTCTTGGTAGTCCGTCTCCCAAAACGGTGATGTATTGTTCCGCATTCATGCGCCCTATCACTCTAATGCATTCACCGACCCCTTCCGTACACATGTACCCCCAAATCATAAGATTTCCTTCTCCAAATTTGTGGTTTGACGTTCACCAGGTTTCCTCCAAGACCATTGACGGCCATCAGATCCAAAACGGTATATTTTTGTTTCATCCGACCAAAATACCCTTGCCCAATCACTTACACTATAATTGTTTTGTGTTTTTTTGCAAAACTCAAACTTAATTTCTTTTGACGGTTTGTCAACAGCGGCTTCTTTATTTTAACTCGTCCATGAAAACCGATCCTGCGCAAGACTTTTCTCACAGCTTCAGTTGATATATTAATCCCATCATTGAGGTTAAGTGCTTTATTGATCAGAACCGCATTATCATGTACGCCATACAATACGCCTTTGAAAGGTGGAGTTAATAATTGATTTTCTTCTAGATCGATTTTTGTCAACTACCTCCATATTCTTCGTATTTTTTATATCATTCCCAATGAAACTTTTAGTTTTCGAGAAATTTCTCGATGAGTTTCCCTAGAAACAATAAGCCTTTGCACTTCTTTAATTGTGAAGTTACTGAATTCTTTTATCTACCATTAAAATAAAGAAAATATTGAATGCCTTCAGAAACCGAAATGTTATAATACCGTTTGCAGAATTTTTATTTCAATATACTCAAAATAAATTAAATTTTTTAATTTTAATTAAAAGCAATAAGAAAATTTCGATTTTCACTACACTTGAGTCACATTTATAGTCAACTGAGGGTCAATTCCCAATCTGTGAAGATGTGAAGTGATAAATTTTATCACGCTTTCACGTCTAATTCGATTCTCGATTCGTGAAAAAGTGAAGTTAAATGCCAAACATTTTTCATATGATAATTTTTTTATCACAGTCAATTGTTTTGTGAAGAAAATGTTTCTAATCGAATATTAAGAAGAAAAACAGGATTTGGCACATGACAAGTAAGCAAGCATTATATTTATACACAAATATATTTTGGTTATAAGTTATATTTGTGTGTATTCGAGTAAATAACGAAATTGTTAAATCAACAGATTCACAACAGCCAACGCGACGATGGTCCTCATTCCCGCGACAGATCGTTGGAAACTACCCATTGCAAAAAAATGCAGAGAACTTAACCATATTTAAATGGCACTTATAAGTTGAGTGTTTTTCAAGAATGCTCTCAATTCGCGTATTAAATCTATGCATAAATGTTTTGGGAATCTATAAAGTTCAATAAAGTGCTCCTATTTGTAACTTCGAATAGATTCTGGCCATCTCGAAGGGAAAGCCTCAATATCCTCACATAAAAAAAATAATAAATCTTACTCAAAACAGAGATATTATTGAATATTATATAAAACCCACAATTGTTCAGTACGACGCCTTTTATTAATTTATTAAACGAATTATTATTCCGGACATTATTCTTAAGCAAATTTAGAAACTGAAATGAAATATTTACCTTTCCCAACAAAAAATCTAATCAGAAATGACAGAATTTATCATTTAGTACTTTTTAGTACAAATTTTATCACAATGAGTTCTAGAATCGCATTAGGCGTGTGCGTGAAGTTGGAAAATGATAAACCTCTGTGAAAACTGAAATGATATTTTTTTTATCACTTCATAATTTCACAGATCGGGAATTGACCCCCTGCACTATGGTCAACAAATTGATCACATGCATTCCTTGAAAACTTTTCACTACACTCTAAAAACTGCGTGTAAATTTAACATGAAATAGTATGTCTTTTTTAGTGTAAAAGGGGGCAAGTTGCAGATTTATACACATGACAATAGGTACAAAAAATTTAACACATTATGTTGGATATTACAATAATTTGTTGCAAATTTTAAACCTCTGTGTGCCTTTCAATCACCATTGTAGTAGTATAGATTGGTAGGTTCTGGCGTTCGTAAAGTGGTGCAAACACCACCCTATGGATTGGTAGGTTCTGGCGTTCGTAAAGTGGTGCAAAACACCAACCTTCTTGTGGTTTTGATTTGATTGACAGTTGGATGTTCCAATTGTGGTTAGGGTGTTCTAATTGTGGTTACGATGTTCGGATTGTGATTATGATGTTCCAATTGTGGTTTAGTTGTTTATAGTTTTATTTTTATATTATGTTTGATGAATGATCTATTTTTAGGATTTATTTTGCTGTGATGTGCACACTTATAATTATATAAATAGAGTTGGTATCATGAATTAATCATTATTTGTCGGAAATGTATTGGATACATCTGATCAAGACGTGTAATAAAAATTGCAATTGTCACTCTTCGTCTTCTAAGAGGTGTACTTGCTGCATACATGTTTATAGAAGAATTTGTGTGTAAGGGATGTTTTGGATTCAAACTATAAAATCGGGTGATCGATATTGCACTTGCCTCTCATCGTGGAAATATTTTAAAATTGTAAGAGTAGATATAATTTATAGTAATTTATCAGTTTATCTAACACCGGAGGATGGGAATAAATGTTTATTGTTGAATATGTGTAGAGGAGATTCACTATCTGGAAGTTTATCATCAATATTATATCAATTTAATATTAATGAGCATCTTAAAATTGAAGTAGTCGGTGGTACAATAACATTAATAGGAGTCACAACTGATGGTTTTCATCCCCTGAGAACAACAAATCGTTTTAATGAACATTGTGTATTTAATGATTTTGATACTAAGCTAAGTGATATTGATGAAGAAGACATAAAATTGTTGGATCAACTTATTATTGCTGAAACTGATAATAGAAAGGATGGTGGACATAAATTTCGATCAGCTTAGGAAGCAAATTTCTAACTTTTTAATAGGCAACAAGGACATTTTGTTGGATGAGCATTATGAGGATATTAAACATTGCTATATAAAATTATGTGAATACACTCATGCTTCTCTTATTACTTCTAAATATGGATACCATTATTCAACATGCAGCTGGTCATCAGATACATGTCAAGACGGACCCGATACTTGTGGTTGTTATATGATGGAGAGTATAGTAATACGTGCAAAGAAAATAATGTCATTATATAATAACAGAATAAATAAAAAGATTTAATTTAAAGAATTTTAATTTAGTATTAATTTGACTTTTCTCTGGTAAGGTGTGTTCATCTCTTCCGAATAATCAAACAAAATGTATAAATATTCCTTGCTGATAGTTTGCTTTTCATTGGGTTTATTACAAGCTATCCCAATACCACTAAATATTACAGCTAATGCTGAGAATAAAGGAAATTTGGAATTCTCTTTGCTGCTACCTAGCAATGATACTTTAAAAATTGATTTGTCCTTTCAATTAATGAAGATCAATGAGATCATTCATCAACAAAATGATAATAATAAAACAACAACAACTACAACAACAACAGAAAAGTCCCAAGTAAAATATTTTACTGTCAAAGAGGCTATAGAGGCATTCAGGCAAGATTTGTTGAGAAAAGAGAAGGATATACAAGGAATAATTGAAAGTGAAAATATTTTTTACAGACATTTTAAGTTAGAATATGATCAATTAGATCTGACAATTCGTTGTTCATACGATAGTAATTATAAGAAACGTACTTTGGTAATAGCTTGTTATGAATATCGTGAATATTCCACCGAAAGAATTATGAGTAATGGTGAAATTGAATTATTTACAACACAAGACACAGAGTTCCGATCTGATGTTGAACTGATCGATGTTAAAAAGTATAAACAGATATATGATATGACAATTTCGTAGATTGTGAAATCATTTATAAGAAAGTTGAGATAAAAATGCGAACGAAAAACTGAACTTGCTGGGATCACTTTTAGTTTGATCACAGCATCCAATCGAGAAGGATGGATAAAGATAAGGTTGGAATGAAAGATACAACACTTAAGAAGCTGCAGTATCTTGTAATAAGGAACCCTTTTAAAACATACATGGACAATAAAAAAGAATCATCATCATCATCATCATCATCATCATCTAATTGTACATCAAAATATACTTATAAAAAAATGTAATAAAGAAAACGGGTTTATTTTTGAAAAAAAAAAAAAAAAAAATTAAATTTTGTTTTTTGTTTTATTTATAAAGAAATTTCAGACACAAGTGACCGCAGTTAAAAGAATTATAATTTTGCTGTTGGTTATAGTTGTATTTTATGTTGTTTCCTAGATATTTCACAATTTCTTGGGGTGGTTGAAGGTTTCCAAAGCTATCAAAATACTCTTTATCGTTTTTGTTTTTTTTGTATGCTACCCAGTGTGTTCCAGAACCGAAAGAAGAATCCAGATTAACGATGCCACATTCAATTGGATAAGGTTGCCTTGGTAAAGTATCGCGCATAAAAACACCTCTAAAATGTGGTAGATATTTTGTATATCTGAGCAAATCGATGTCTGTAAGCGCTCGCCTGGGTAGGTTCTTCAATAGTTTTTTGGTTGTGAATGATAAAATAATCCGTATCCCTTCCTGTACGGTTTCAGATATAGACCTTTTCCCATTGCTATGGCTTCCATAGTTTTATTATGACGATTTGCTTCTTCGAATTGCTTTCGAGCAGATTTTGCTTCATTTATAGCTTTAACGATAGCTGATCCACCAGATGCTAGACCTCCAATTGCTCCGAGGGCTGTTAGTATAGGAACTAGAGGTAAAAATCCACCAACTTTAGGAAGCGGTATTATGCGTGGAATTTGAATCGTTGATTTTTTTCTTTTAAATGAATTATCTATAACTTTCCTAGCAATCTGTATTGCGCTCTCAATATCGTTCGGTTTTTCTTGTATCAAAATTTTTTTTGCATTTTTTACAGCCATCTTGAAAAGTTTATTTCCAGTATTGCATTTTTTCTTTCTTATCGATTTCATGTTCGTTTTGTTTAACTTGTTACCCATACCGAATTTTACTTTAGTATTCATAGCGTTTGTCACTAACCAAGCGTTTGCACGTTCAGCAAAATTATTGTCTTTGGATTTTACTATTGTCCACGCCTTGTTGCTTAATATTTGGTCTGCTGCGTGTCGTTTATTTATGTCTTTTGATTGAGAATAAGCAATATCATGTTCTCTGCAGGCAGCGTCCAAGAAATTTATTCCTTTTTCCCCTCTAGCTAAACGTTCTTTAAGTTTAGTGCCGGGTCCACAAAACTGATAGCCTGGTAGGTGAAGTTCAACAGGTAAGGAGTTAATAACTTTATCTATTAGTCCTCTTCCAACTGTGTTTCGATTGATACTGGAGGGCTTTTTATAAAAAACTACCATTTTTATTATCTTATTGATTTTTATTGAATGTGGTGATCAAGTTTGATGAACGTAGTACTGAAGACTAAAACATTTAAATTAAAAACTTAGGTTTTAATGTATATGTGTGCACTCATTATTAAGATGCGTTTCATTAAACAACAAAACGATCTTGTTGTCCGCAACAGAGATTTTTCAAATACTAATAGTTTATCGAAACCGAGGCATAGTTTACTTTTACCAAACACAATAAGAGCTTTGATAGTGGGACCATCAAATTGTGGAAAAACAAATGTTATGATAGGTTTAATAGAAAGTCCAAATGGAGTAAAGTTCAAAAATATTTATTTATATTCAAAATCATTATATCAATCAAAATATCAATATCTACAACAATTAATACAACCTATAAAAGGTATAGGATTTTATACATTCTCTGCAAATGAAGATGTTCTACCACCGGATGAAGCAAAAAATAATTCTATTATTATTTTCGATGATGTTGCATGTGAGAAACAAAACAATATTAGATCATACTTTTGTATGGGGCGTCATAAAAACATTGATTGTTTTTATTTATGTCAAACATACACACGAATTCCTAAACACTTAATACGAGATAATGCCAATATGATTATCATGTTCAAACAAGATGAAATGAATATGAAGCATATATACAACGATCATGTGGGTGCAGATATGAAATTTGAAAAATTTTCAAATATGTGCACCGAGTGTTGGAAGGATAAATATGGATTTCTTGTTATAAACAAAGACGATCCTATCGATGCGGGTCGTTATAGAAAAGGGTTTGATATATTCATTCAACAATAAGTATTCAAAATTAATCAATTTCTGATTAGTATACAATAGTATGAGACTAGGTCAATCTGTTAATCTGATCTGATAATTACAAGCTGATCTATTAACAACCTGATCTGATATTTAAACAGCTGATCTGATAAAGCTGATCTGATAAAGCTCATCTGTAAATAACCTGATCTGATATCTACAAGCCGATCTGTTAAGAACCTGATCTGATCTGTTAAGAACCTGATCTGATATCTAAAAAACAATAAATATTCAATATTAAACCGTTTCTGATCAGTATACAATGTGCTGTTGCAATAGCATGAGAGTAGGTAAATCTATTAACTGATCCGATAATTGCATGCTGATCTGTTAACAACCTGATCCGATATCTTAAAGCTGATCTATTAACAACCTGATCTGATATTTAAAAAGCTGATCTGATCAATGAAAAAAATGAATAAGAAAATAATAAGAGATGTTATAAACACGAGAAATGTATTGCGGAAAAAGTTCAATAGTATTAAATTACAAGAATTAGATGCAGCAGACTTTTTGGAAGACACTTTTAAGCCAATCACTAAACCTCTCAAAGACCTCGTTAAAAATTCAAAGCCTAGTTATGATTATGGTGAAAATGAAGAAACCAACCTTGAACCTTTACAATTCCATCTAAAAGGTAATACAAGTACACCCCTTAAAAAGAGCAACTCACCGGTTGATCATACTTATAAAAAAGATGATGATAATGATGATACGATTTTAATCAATTCAAATGGTTTAAGTAATGAAGATACCTTCTATTCACAAAATGATGACACTGACAAAAGTGGTGTATATACAAATTTGAATTTGACAACATTGGAACAGAAAAACAAATTGGATAAATTATATGGTCCACATAGAGATTCAAATGCTAAATGGAAATTTGGTAATAAAGAATTCGTACTAAAATCAAATCAAATTTCTATAGACGATCATATGTGGTCTTTAACACCCGGACTCTTTGAGCTTTTGTTTTACAAAACACCATCTAAAAACTATAATAAATCCGATTTGCAAATTTACAAAAAAATTCTTATTATAACAAGTGCACATAAACGTCAATATGATGAAAACGAACAAATTAAAGGAACAAAAGCATACAAGTACAGAAGTATTATAAAAAAGTTATTCAATGATAAACACAATGATAAAACACTCCATAAAGGAAATGGTATCATGACTGTAAATCCACAAAAACCTAACTATATTTTTTGGGATGATCCCAATGAAATCGTCGATAGATTACGACTTTTAATTTCATCACAGTCGGCAGGTCATACAGGTCACAGTAATGAAATTGTTTCCATTATTGAAGAACTTAAAGAAAGCAATATAATTGTATAAATATAAATGTATAGAATCATTAGCAAAATGAGCGTCGACAAGTTTGGTCACTTTTCTAATAATAATATAATACGACAGGATAGACTAAAGAAAACCATTGGATTTAATTTGGACCGTGATCGAAATATAAACCTTCATTTTAAACGATTGAAGAATATAGCTTTCCCTATTGAAGACAATGATGCAGTGTCAAAGCAATTTGTCTCGGAAAGTCTGAGTCAGTTGTCTTTAAAATCAAAACAAGAAATCACACTTTTGAGAAACAATATTAAAGATATTGAAAAAGTTATAAAAGATTTAGAATCCAAAATAAAATCAAACAAATTGCTGAATGAAAACCTAAACAATGAAATAAAAACACTTAACAATTATATTGAAGATAGGTTCAGAGGGTTTGAAAATTATATGTTTAAACAATTGATGGAACCAAGAATCTTGAAAAAATTTGAGCAAAGCCATTTACCAAAAAAAAAAAAAATGGTTGCGAAAAATTTTATTACAATAGACGCACAAGGTTTCAAAAATGAAACTAATAGTTTTATATCTAAAGAACTCGCGATTACTTTTAACTATAATGAATATCAAAATTTTCTGATCGAACCACCATTCCCCTTTGAGAGACTACCAGTTAATAAACAAAAAGAAGCAAATTGGTTAAGAAACCATTATCATCATCTGGCTTGGAGTGATGGTTCGGTCAGCTTTAACAGTGTGCAAAAGTTTTTAAAAGAAAACATTTGCATAACCACAGTCATCTATGTGAAAGGATTAGAGAAAACAAAGTGGATCGAAGATATCCTTGGTGACAACTGGTACCAGGTTGTTAACATTGAAGACTTGGGATGTGAAAATCTAAAGTCTCTTCAAAAAAACAACTGTTTATCAATACAATGCCCACATCATTACGCTGCTGGTTGTTGTGCCTTGGAAAATAGTTTTTTAATCCGCAGTTTTGTTGATTCAAAAAAAAAAATTATTAAATAAAAAGTCATTTAATTATGTTACATTATATGTAAAAGAAAAATTTGTTTTATTTATTTTTTTGGTACAATTTTTATTTTCGAGGATCTTCCTATAGGACCTAAATAGGTAAGGGTGTATGGTGAACTATTTATCGTCTTAATAGCATCATCCGATAAGCTTCTATAGCGATCCGGAAGAAAAATCTATTAAAAACAAAAAAAAAAAGTTATTATATTATTTTTTTTATTTTTTTTACTTACTTGAAAATCTTTGAAGATGCATAGCATCTTTTTCCCGTACTTGGTGTTCACCACTTTGATATGTTCAATATCGTATAAGTAGTCCTTTACCAAGCTATTTACCTTTATAGTTGTTTTAAATTTATGCTCCTCTATAGTTTCAAGTTCCTTTTCAATATCCATGATGGTACTTGTAGAAAACAAATTATTAATTGTACTGTCCACTAGGAACATGAATTCACCCTATTTATATTATTTCAAAACTGTAGTTAGTTAGTAATGTTGTCATTACATAAACCACAACCCACATATCAGCTTTGTTTTTTTTTATTATGCGTATGCTATTCATGCAATTAGTTATTGACTTAAAAAAGTGTCTTCTGAAAGTTCTGCTGAGTTTTTTTTTTTTAAATATCATATCAGTCTAAACAGATTTATCTAGTCTTAGGTTATTAATTTTTTTTTTTTTCATTGAACATTTATTATGTGTGTATGATCTTCATACAATTTCACAAAACCATACCTTACAGAATTATTATTATCCGATGATAATGAAAAGTTGCCTACTTTTGGCCAATCTCTGTTCCTTTGATTGACCCACTTTATGTTTGGAAACACAAGTTTCAATGCTCTTTTTATCTTACGTATCCATGCAGAGAGGAGACGTTCTTTTTTTGTATTTTTTTCCGTTTTAACGAACGTTGGTGTTGCAGCGATAATGTTCTCATTACATTGGTATAGGGAACTGTCAGGCGTCTTAATTGGCATTATTTCATCACAATATAGTGAGTGGAATATTTCCACATCATTTTGTGTAGAAGAACTGCATTCATTTAAAGCTGTCAAGTTTTCCTCCACCATCCCAAAGAAATCTCCATTTAATAATTCTTTTTCATCAAAGAATTCTCCGCAATAGAATGAGTCGTAGCACTCTTTAAAACTTAACATCTCCTCAATTTGAGAGGGATCCAAACTGGTTGAATTGAATAATGTAGTATTTATTTTATCTAGTGTGTCCATTTTATTTGATAGTTTCTTAATGGTTTACTATCATGCATGGAATTTTTTATTTAAACAATTTCATACCTATACAATTTGTATATTGTTATCATAGTGATAATTTTCTTGTGGTAATTTGAATGATGGCTTGCTTTTATAGGGCACATTTTAATAATAAAAATGATAAAAAGTCATTGGTTAGCGTGGTGACACCTATTGTTAGTGTAGATTCCCGTAGTTATATAAAAAAAAAAAATTATCATTGACCTCCTCACAAGGATTTTATATGTAGATATTTTTTAAAAATAAAAAGAAACAGTCACACTTTTTTTATACATTTATTGATTTTCATATTCAATTTTATAATGTCCCCAAGCTAAAGTACTTATATTATTTTTACATATATATCTTTTTGTATCCTCAAAGTTCAATGTCATCTTATTTAAATTTTGTGTATAAATTATATGAAGCTTATTCCTAAAAGTAGTCATATTCTTATAAATAGAGATTTTATCAAATAAACAGGTCTTATAGTTTTCTATAGTTAGTCTTTTTGTAACATACGTCTTGATCCCTTTACATTTCTGAATTGAAGTACCATCATCAATTGTAAAGGAGTACATTTTTGCACGTAAGCCAACAAATTGTACCATTTTCTTTCCACTATTCTCATCTTTAAACATACCTATTTTTTTTGCATTAACAATCGGAAAGTTGTGCACATTCAAGGGATTGTAGTCAGAAGTATCAAAATATGTGACTAAATCAGTCAAGATATCAGAGTAAAAATCTTCTGTATTTATAGTATATATGAAAGAATCTGTATCCATATAATTAAGAAGCAACCTGTTATCAAATTTTACTTTCATATATTCATAATGAAACTCATACATAAGTAATTTTGAAAGTTCTAAGACAACGAAGCCCAAATAAAGAGGTTTATCATAGACAACTTTTACCCTTTTCATTTGTATAGCAATCATATTTTCAGAAAAAATAGATACACTGTGAAAATTTGGTTTTGCTATTAGATCCCGTGCACCTTTTCTTTTACCAATATTCTCCCAATATGTAAGAATTTTAACATCAGTTCTTTTATCAACGTTTTCCATTGTCTTACCATAGACACTATTATTCATTAATTTGAAAAATTTTTTTTCGAAGGTATTTCTGGCTTTCTTACGATGGTTAGTATTCAATTCAATATACTTTTGAAGCCAATTTGATTGTTTAAATTGAATGACTCTGTGAACTTTTTTTAATATCAAACCGTGTTTTAAGGTTTGCTTCAAGTTTTCTATATGAATAACATATTTACGTTTATCATAAAAGCTGCTTACCAACTTTTTAGATTTGGTTCCCGGAGTGCAAATATTTTCTGGGCAGAATGGTAAGTCATTGTGAACATCATGTAAGGAACTGGGATAATCCAAGTCTACTTCCAAAACGTAACCAATGTCTTTATTTTTGTAAGATGTTATATAATTTTTGGTAAACTGCTCAACATCAGTCACCCACTGAAAACCACCATAGGGAAGAGTTTGATTCATAGCCCAACCATAGAGATTATTAACATCCAGGTACATCAAATATGATGAAGGTAAGTTTGGCATATATGAACTCATAAATTTGTTGTTTGCTTTCGAATATCTATGACAACATTGAGTTAAACCACCTCTAACACCCTTTTGGAAAAATTTATACATTTCTAATTCGGTTAATAATTCCAAGTCAATGTCTGTAATTTTGAGCATTGCATCCCAAGATAAACCTGGTGCTGTATAATAGTAGCAGGGATCTAATTTATAAATTTCTTGACATATTTTTCGAAAATTTTCAAAGATATCGGCAAGCAAAACAACATCACTTTGTAAATAAATTTGCATGTATTCCTTCATATTCTTACAATTGAAATATGACCACATTTTATTAGCAACTTCATATGACTCATCGGAACATTCCTCATCAGTTAGTTTGTTAAAAAAATGATATTTTTCCGGTAAAGACTTCATTTCTAAGCGATCCCATGAATTAATATAATCATAGGGAAACACACCCTTTCGTTTAATTAAATCGAATTGATTATCACAATTAAAATATGATGTTGTTAATTTAAAATCATCTTTACCTAAATTTTGTGAAAGGGAGTCAAGACTTTCGTTCAGAAAGCGATATGAATCAAGAAATCTCATTTCAAAGTAGGTCTGTGATTTTTCATCTACAAGTATCTTTTTAGATATTGATACATATTTTTCTTTATTCAAGGCAATGACATTTATTTCTCCCTCCACTGCATTCAATGAAGAGAAAAACAAATGACTGTCATAGCCTGTTAGATTGTGTAAGAATATTGGAATAAATTTGGGAAGACCTGATCTTAAATTACAACTATTATGACTAGGTCCTCTATATTCACCTGTAATATGACAGTGATCTCTTACTCTATATTCAAATTCTACAAACTTTTTCTCACATAATATGCAGCATTCTTTGTTCTCCTGACACCATTCTTGTTGCGATGTGAGATCTTTCATCGGTACAGCATATTTGTAATAATCAGCATAAAGACGTTGAATATCTTCACATAAACTAAGAATAAATTCCTTCGTACAATCTGACCCTATAAAAAACAAGAATATTTAAAAAATAAAAAAAATAAAAAAATAAAAATATAACATACCAGTAAATGTCCTCATTAAATTATTTCTTTTATCAAAGAAGCAATTAATGTAGTACGCAAATGCACAAGGAACATGCTGTTGAGTTGTTGTTGTTGATGATATGGTTGGATCAGGAAGACAAGTACTGACAGGTAATAAAATGCTCTCAAAGTCTGCATATATCACGAAAGGCACATTGATAGAATTTTCAACTTTTGAAAACTTTACACAGTTTTCTCCTTCCTTTGGCATATGTGTAACAACACCCCCGCATTCTTTCTTATGGTTCTGCAAACTTTCCTCGCTGTAATTATGATGTAAGCAACTATTGCAAAAGTATAGTTTTTTCTCTTTCGCATTAAGTATCCTATCGCGTAGAAGCCGACTTAAACTTTTTATCCAAACGTAATGTGACATTGCGTTAGCCTTGCAAAATAATAAGTTAATATGAATCGGTTTTTCAGTTTTAGTCAAATAGTATGGACCCTCAATACTATTTTCTTCATTTGAGTATCCAAAAACATTTACGCTTATATCATTTTGTGCTTCAAATTTGTATATCTGATCAATTCCCAAAGGAAAAACAAGATCTTTAAAATTTAAAACCATATTAGCAATGGGAATACAATCACTAGTTATATCTGATATGTTATAAGCATATGGGGAATTAGCATTCGACACGTTTGGATTCACAGCTGATATTATAGCCCATTTGAAACAGTATATATCATTGTTTTGAATATTAATAACAGCCTTTTTGTTATTAATGAAAGCTGGTAATTTGAAGTGCTTTGACCCCCTCAAACACTGAAATCTATTTATATTCAATTCCAATGCTTTTATCTTAATAAGAGTCCATCCACTGTCTCGCTCCTGAAATTCTTCCAGCTTCTCCATTATATTTGTCTCCATTTCTGATATTAATTGATCAATATTATCAAATGGAAGAAGAGTTCGCATACGTGTCATCATTGACTTTACATCAAAATTCATATCATCCACATTAACAATCTTCACAAATTCGGCGAATAATTCCAAATTGAATTTAATTGATCCATTCTCTACGACTTTTTCTTGCAAAAGATTTTTAATATTTGCTCTCTTCCTTGCAAAAAATGAATTCACGTCCAAATCGTCTTCTTTTTCATTTTGGATGGAATATGACACAATTCGATCTTTAAATGATGTCAATATTTTATACACGTTATCACTGCAGAACACTTGCTCTTTTATTTTATGTACACTGCTTCGCTGATGTTGTTTCCATCGTTTCTTATCAATTTCAATATTACACACTTTGCATATCATTTTTGATGATGATGATGATGATGACTCCGACGGTGATATTACTCGTAATGTTGATGTAGCTAGTGATGTCACAAGTAATTTTTCATTACTTTTTCTCCTCTGCTCAACCAAAACTATACATTTCAACATACGCTCCTTCAATTTGTATTTCCTAGTAAATCTCTTGCCACAACCCGCGCAATGATTTAAGATCTCCTCATGCATAGTTTGTATGTGACGCTTCAATGTATAATCTCGCGAAAACACTTTACTACAGATATTACACTTCATTTTTTTCTTTTTGTTTTTTATTACACGCTTCTTTTTTGAAAAAAAAATCAACTGTCCCTTTGAATTGAAAATCAATTCAACTTATACCGTTTGTAACCATCATCAATCAAAATAAATTCTAAAAATAGATCATTCATCAAACATAATATAAAAATAAAAGTATAAACAACTAAACCACAATTGGAACATCCAACTGACAATCAAACCAAAACCGTGTTTTGAACCAATTTATGAACTATACCGTTTGTAATCATTATCAGTCAAAAATAAATTCTAAAAATATATCATTCATCAAACATAATATATAAATAAAACTATAAACAACTAAATCACAATTGGAACATCATAATCACAATCCGAACATCGTAACCACAATTGGAACACCCTAACCACAATTGGAACACCCTAACCACAATTGGAACATCCAACTGTCAATCAAATCAAAACCACAAGAAGGTTGGTGTTTTGCACCACTTTACGAACGCCAGAACCTACCAATCCATAGGGTGGTGTTTGCACCACTTTACGAACGCCAGAACCTACCAATCTATACTACTCATTGTTCAGTATTAAACTAATAATGCTTAAACATTACACAAATATTGTTTAAATTCAAACCCCTTATGAAAACTACACACAATGTGTTTGTATTTAAACAAGGAATGCTTATAACGGGTGATTTTTTTGCTACTTGGTTTTTGACGTTTATATTTTTGACAGATCACACATGACAAATTCCACGAACATTTGACATTTCGATTCAGTATTGTTTGCCATTTCATCATGAATAGACTTACGCCTGAACAACGTTTGCAAATTATTGAAATTTATTATCAAAATTGGGCCTTAGAAAAGTTGGATGAGTATCCGATTTTTTATCGCTAAATTGTCTTCAGCGACGAGGCTCATTTTTGGCTAAATGGATACGTGAATAAGCAGAATTGCCGTATTTGGAGTGAAGAGCAGCCAGAGGCAATTCAGCAGCTACCAATGCTTCCCGAAAAATGCACTGTTTGGTGCCGTTTATGGGCAGGCGGCATCATTGGGCCGTACTTCTTCAAGGACGATGAAGGCCGCAGGGTTACGGTCAATGGAGAAAGGTACCGTTCGATGATAACAGATTTTTTTTGCCGAAAATGCAAGAATTGAACTCGGTCGACATGTGGTTCCAACAGGACGGTACCACATGCCACACTGCACGCGAAACCATGCATCAATTGAGAGGCGAATTTGGTGAGCAGTTGATCTCACGTTTTGGCGCAGTCAATTGGCCACCAAGATCATGTGATTTGACCCCGTTAGACTATTTTTTGTGGGGCTATGTTAAGTCTATTGTCTTTGGGGACCAGCCAAACACGATTGCTGCCTTGGAAGCCAACATTGAACGCGTCATTGGTGAGATTCCGGCCGAAATGTGTGAAAAAATTTGCCAAAATTGGACCTTCAGAATGGACCACCTGAAGCGTAGCCGCGGGCAACATTTAAGTGAAATTATTTTTAAAAAGTAAATGGCAGAAATTGATTTATCGATCCAAATAAAAATTTCATTCACTTTTTACAAGTTTCTGTGTTTTTTTGAATTTTCAAAAACCAAGCTCTTAAAAAATAACCGTTTATTAACTACCATTTAATCTAAGTTACACATTTTATATGAACATTTGCTATTCGTTTGTGTCGATTATTTTTACTTTATTTGAAATTACACACAAAATGTTTAATATTTACACATTCAATACTTAGAATTAATACGTGCGTAAAAATACTGCAATTATGCTAGGCAACAAGTTTCCTCGCTTTATGATACTAAAATTACACCATTTTTTTGTAGAGTGTATACTCAAGAAATAACCGTGCATTTTGACTTCCCTTTGTTACATTTATTCCTAATCACTCAATTTGTTTTGAGAACAAATTAAGATCTATTTTATATCATGTCATCAATAAATTGAGTGTGTATATAATTATGATAAATTAATATTAGTTGTGCAGCAAGAAATTACTAACACTTAGATATAAGCAAGAAGGAATTTCGAATGGCTCTGAATTCACAACGCGCGGAATTGGAATTCTTAACCAATAAAAAAAAACAAAAATTCTGTCTACAAAGCTGTAAAGCGATTTTTTTTAAAGACATACTCGAGTAAACTTTAACCAATATTATATAATTTTTTCCTTAAATTGTCTTGATGCAACTGCATCAAAATTTATGTCAAAAACTTATTCACCCGGATAACAGATATAAAGGATAAGAACATATCCCTATTGCAGTTATTCCATTTACTTGATTTGATTTGTAATAAATGAATGCATCAAAAATATCGAATAAAAACTTACATCTTTATCTCCAAGTCTCTCCACTCGACAGTATAGAAATCCTGTCTGGCCCACTGTCACTGTGACGTTACGAGGTACATCAAAGTCAAAATATGGCAGGATACTTGATGGAGACAATGTTGTTGATGTCGTTGTCATCGTTGTTGAATATGAACTTAACGATTCTGTAAAAAAGAAAAGAAAAAAATATCATCACATATGTGTATGAACTATGAACCTATGCATATGAATTAGGGTGTAGCTTCAATTTTGTATCAGTTTTGAATAATTCAAGTTTGTTTCAATTTTGAGTTGATAATAAAAACAAATTGGATAAGGTTATTTAGCATTAATATCACCTTATCTCACAATTTAAACAATTCGCAGAAATGTGTATTTTTCCACATTGTTATTAATGTTTTCGTTTTATTCATGACAAAAACGCTAATTATTGAATTTATCCACTAAAATAATTGTACCGAAACACCCAACAAACATTTTACCTTATATACGGGGTCGATAAGTGATTTTATTATCGACTAGCAGACCCGTGTTCGCGTTGCTTCGCAAATGCTAAGAATAATTAGTTTTACTATAAATTTTATATCGTATCAAAACTTAACCAAGGCCTTTTCTGTGATTTTTGTCATATTTTTAGTAAAAAGTTTATAATATGGTTAATCTTATCGTAGCATAATAAAATAGTTGACGTTGTCCCATAAATTCTTTAAAAAAAAAACAGATATTAGCACATATTCAATTAGTTTTATTTCAAGGCTTCTGGGTATACAATGTTAGCCATTTTAGCATTTTCATGAAGAAGTAAAAAACTGTTTATTTTTTGAGCCTACTCTTGAAAGTGCAACATATAGCTGACCATGGGAAAAACATTTTCTCCGAGATCTACCCCAATGAATTGAAATGATTTTTTTTTCCTTTCATTTCATTTATTCACAATAGTATAATTACATTGATACATTAAGATTTAAGTCTTTTAGAGCATCAAATAAAGTTTAAACGAGTTAATCTTTTGAAAATAGGAAAGTTAAAAGCAGAACAAAAAAAATATAATAAAAATAATAACGAAAAAGGAAAACTGATAAGTAATTAAATCAACAAAAAAATATTATTATTATTATAATAGATTACTGTTAAGTGGTGGAATATTCTTAATTAGTATTAGATAGGTGCAAAAATAGTTTTCTCTTAAATGCAGCAGGCGCGGTAGTGCTTTGCAATTCGTTTGGAAGCAAATTCCATAAACGAATAGCTGATACATAAAATGAGCGTTCTGCAATGCAGTGCCTAAAACGCGGTGTAATTAATTTTAAGCCACGTTGTGAATTAGCAAAGTTGAGCGTTTGAGTGAGGTATATAGGACCTCTATTATGGATGACACTATGGAGCTTCAAGAGCAGTCTAAATTTGAGATAGTCAACAAGGTTGAAACCAAAGATAACATGTCGTAGATGTGAAATACTTGTACGTCTTGGGATAGAGTATACAAAACGAATACAATCATTTAGAGCGACACTCAGTTTTCTTCTACAAATATAGTCCAAAGACGGATAAACAGACAAGTTGAAAGTGAAATAAGGCATTATTAGGGATTTGATGAGTCGAATAGATCTGAGGATGATCTCAAACAGCGCAAACCAGAGTATATTTTACTAATAGTATGAGAGATAGCCTTACAACAGCTCAAATTGCTGTTTATTTTGAAACCAAAATAAGTAACGCTTTTAACATAGGTTATGACTTCATTATTAAGAGTGACGGATGGAAAATCGTCAGAGTTGAGCTCATCTCTAGCACATAACATTGCGACAGACTTGGATGAAAAGGGCATTTGCATTTATTTTTGTCTTCCTTAATACCGAAACGTTTAAGATTGCTCCATAATTCACGAGAACTAAGTGATAAACCTAGTTTCTCCAAAAAATATGCTCTCTTAGAATTACGAAAGATAGTATTGAACTGATTTCTTGCATATTGATACTGTCGTTTATTGAACTCCGTTCTAGAAGAGAAGGATTCATGCATGTCTTGAAACACGTTGGCCATTGATTATTTACCACCGATATGGACACACTTCCAAATAAAAGATGATATCAGCCCAAGTCTCCTTGGGAATAATTGTCATCGTTTGACGAAAATCTCCAAAAAAAAAGAAAAGAAAGAATAAACGCAAATAATTATGTCCTTTACTACACATACACAATTCAAACATATATGTTTGAATTTTGAATATGTGTATAAATTCCTTTCTCTTCCTACGTTAATCGATGAGCGAACAATTTAGTATACAGAAAGCAAATAAACAAAAGAAAATGCAAGCAAAAAACGAAACGACAATGAACAAAGCAGTTACCCAGTCAGCGATTGAATCGAATTCATAGATGCAAAAATACAAAAATTTAATAAATATATAATTTGTAAATACATTTATTTCTCAGCTTATAAGTACAGTTAGGAAATTATTTAGACCTTAACATTTGCATTAAACTATTGACTTCTTACAAAAAATCTCAGTTTTGTAAAATAGAAAGCAGGTTTAAGAGCGTAAGTGAATATGTTGATCAACTTCCACAAAAAAGTGTAGGATTTTTAACAAATAAGAAATATCTTAAGACATGCTTAAGAGAATAAGGAAAATTATAAAATTTGTTTCAAGTAAATCGGTTGAATACTTCTGAGATTATTCGTGACATAAGAAATAATTGTTTCGTCTTTATAAAATAGTTAAGATAAGACTTTATCGAAGCTTTAAAGAAGTTAATATACTGGGTTATCTATTTGCGGTTTCAAAAGTAAACATAAATAAAACACATATAAAATATTTTTTTTCATGATATTTCATTTTTATTATAAAGTTTGAACGTTGACATTATGTGTGAAACACTACATCATTTAAATGACCACCACGCAAATTGTTGCAAGCATCGATTCTTTTGAGGTAATTTTCGACCACTTTTTGACACATATTGGGCGGTATCTCAGTCATAACTGGACGAATGGTGGCTTTCAAGTGCTCAAGAGTTAAAGGTTTATCTGCAAAAAGACGGTCTTTTGCGTAGCCCCACAAAAAAAAGTCCAGCGGTGTCAAATCGCATAATCTTGGTAGCCAGTTGATATCGCCACGATAAAGCCATATTCGCTCGAGTTGTGTGGCATGTGGTACCGGTTTGTTGAAACCACATATTCTCCAAGTTGTATTCTTCAATAGGAGGCAAAAAAAAGCCGGTTATCATATGACCATAACACTCCGAATTGACGGTGACAGTAGTTGCATCGTCGTTTTCGAAGAAGTAAGGTCCAATCACACCTCCGGACCAAAAAGCGCACCAAACAGTGACTTTATGTGGATGTAATGTCCTCTCTTTAATTACTTTATGATTCTCAGAACCCCAAATACGACAATTTTATTTATTAACATACCCACCGAGTGAAAAATGTGCTTCGTCACTGAAGAAAATTTTGTTCGAAAAATCGACGTCCACCGCCTGTTGTAATCTTTTTTAAAGGTAATTGAATTGTCCTTCTTTTTTGAGTATAATACATTTCTCTACGATAATTTCAGAGCTACATAGTCAAACACAAAATTACTTTTTAAATTTGGTAGAGGGCAAAACAGAGAAGAGAAAATTTTGAATACATTTTACGCCTAGTTTACGTAAATATGCAACATATCAATATTCGAAGAAGGAAATCGGTAAAACAAAATTTACGCTCCACCCTAATTTAAATAATATGTAAACAAGTCAGAGTAATATATTTTTTTTTTCATAATCAAAAATAAAGATATCAAATAAGAGATTTTTCTCGTTCTCAATTTAAACTTCATCGAACTTATTTTATAACAAATAATATACAACATCAGTATAAGTAGATTTGCATTTTTAAATCCGCATACACAAACAAAGTGAATTTATTGTTCCAAATCAACATAGATCACTTTTTTAAACCTCTAGCTATTCTCAAAGGAAGAAATTCATATTATGTACGAGTATGTTTTAACTTAACAAGAAATGAAAACTTTTGCCAAAGAAACAAAAAGTTTCACTTAAATTCCACAGTCGAGAAGGAAGAATAATTTGGTTTTTTTTTCTAAACAAACAATAATAAGTTAAACACAAAGACAGGCCACGGAAGGTAGGGATGTATGTGCGTCGTGTGTGCCGTCATCCAGGATCAAGTTTGGGATTTTGTTTTCTTGCTGATTTTAGTACCATTTTTGTTTTACTAAATAAAATTTTGTATTACTTGAAACATCAACCAAATAAAATCGAAATGGAAATCATAAGTTACGTGAAAATAGGGGTGCGGGTCGTTAGAGCTTATATGGCAATATGGTGTACCGTACCTTTAGTGTATTCATCATGAGTGTTATCTCTGTTGAGCATTCAATGGAACTTCATACGATTATTGTTATTTTTTTTGACGATAATCCTTTTTTGCCTTCAGTACTTTTGTTTTATGCTTGCATATGTATATAGAAAGTACTCAATATTTGTAGGTATTCTATATACGGCACGGGAAAAAAATAAAAACACGTCTGTACAATATTGTGCCGAACAAAATTTCAAAAAGTTAACAATTTGATTTTATCTACGAACGAATTTTATATTTTACACAAAACAGCAGAGGGTGCATTTGAGATTTTATTATTTAAGGGATGTTCATAAAATGTGTGCGATATAGGCAGTAAAATAAAGTGCACGACTGGAACCAAATTATTCCTGTGTGGTTAAATATTTAAGGAGTGGAAAAAAAGTGTACTATATAATATAAGATATAATATACTAGTAGACCCGGCCGCGCGTTGCTGCGACTTTATTGTATTGCGTTCAATTATATAAGATATTAAAAAAGGTTTTGTTAAGGAAGTGATATGTAAAGATTTTAATTACAGTCGACTCCGCTTAACTGCACTCCGCCTAAATGAAAAACTCGGTTAACAGGATCAAGAAATTTATTACGGTTCTTTTTCAATAGTTTCAATGCAATCCACTTCGAATAATTGAGTTTCGGGGGAGAGCACGATAACTTTGGCGCCAAGATATAATAACGGTTTTTGGTAGAGGGGCTTAATACAAGCATTTTTTACTTTGGTAGGGGGTCTATCTCCCCTCGTTTAGGCGGGAGGGGCAATTTTATAAAAATTTACTTAAAATCTTTAAAAAAATATTAAAAAAGAACGGCAACACTTACAGTTATAAATTATACCTTTTTCAAAAGTCAGAACTCTACAATTTATAACTAATTTTAAATAAAGTTGTTTTAGTCAATAGTTTTTTAAATAATTGACTTCAAAGTCAAAATTTATGAAAAAAAAAGTTACAAAAATCACTTTGAATATTATTTTTCTCATGATTATGGATATCGATAAAAAAATAATTGATGTAGTTAACTGCTCCAATTATTTTTTTATTAAACACAGAAAACTACTTCTTTTTATGTCTTCTAGTTTTTAAGATATGTAATTGAAAAATAGTAAAACTATACTTATTCTTTAAACCCAAAAGATTCTTTAATTTTAAAGAAACTTTGCATATAATAAAATTTTCACCCACCCCAAAGCCTATAGTGAGCCCAAGCAGGGGGGTTGCAGGGGGCAGCATGCCCCCCCTTAGGCATCTCACTGTTTGCATCGTAAATTTCATATATACCTTTGTGATTTTATTACAGTTAATGCGGTTATTAAGTGTTTCTTTTTTCTATACGCACAAAGCTCCTATTTCTAACAAGATTTCTGATTTTTGATTTTTTAAACTTTTTTTTCATAAATTTTGAGTTTGAAGTCAATTATTTCAAAAACTATTGACTGAAACAATTTTACTTAAAATTTATTATAAATTGTAGAGTTCTGACTTTTTAAAAAAGTATAATTTATAACTGTAAGTGTTGCCGTTGTTTTTAAATATTTTTTTTTCTAGATTTTAAGTAAATTTTATAAAACTACCCCTCTCGACTAAACGAGGTGAGATAGACCCCCCCCCTCCCATAGTAAGAAATGCCTGTATTAAGCCCTTCTACCAAAAACCGTTATTATATCTTGGCGCCAAAGTTATCGTACTCGTGCCGAGTTTCGTTTTAGTGAAAACTCCTTTTAACTGAAACAAACAATCTTGACTCAAATAAATATTTTCACTTATTCAGCTCCGCATAAATTAAACTATCACTGAACTTTGCCACCAAATTTTCAATTTGAAATGTCAAAATGTTTTTTGATTCTCGTAATTTTATGTAATTCCCTATTTTATATTTTTGTTTAGTTTTTGGCTTAGACGTTCTCAAAAAAATGTCACCAGAAATTGTATGGCTGATGCTCATGTTGTGGATGATAAATTAATTTTATAATTGCAGGCAAATAAATCAAGCAAGAAATGCACAAATCTATCCTTCAAAAACAAGCAGAAAATTTAGGATAGAGTTGAGGGGGGTGAATCCAGAAATAAATTATGTGACGAGTTCAAAAAATGCAGTCGGTCAACGTTGTCAAGAATTATCAAGAAGTCATCCGAAACGTAGTTGCACAAAGCTAAATATGGCCAAAAAAATATTGCGAACTGGAGCTCAAAAAAATGTGGAAGATGCCCTTCTGTTGTGGTGATATGATAGCCAATGATGCTGCACTTACCGGCCCACTTCTAATTGAGAAAGCTAAAGCTCTCTCAATAATGCTTGGAGTAGAATTTGAACCATCAAGCGGTTGGCTGGAGCGATGGAAGAAAAAGGAGTGCATTCATTTCAAAACGGAGAAAAAATTTCAGCCAACACTCACGGCGCAGATGAGTGGATAGCCAATGTTTTGCCGAAATATCTTCTGGAATATGTGGCAGATGATATTTACAATGCGGATGAATCTGCATTAATGTTTAAGGCACTGCCAACAGGAACTTTTGGCAAACAGATGTGAAACACCATCTTCTGTAAGAATGCCCAAAGACATACTCACAATACTTTTTGTTGCAAACTCGACCGGCAGTGACAAAATGGTTTTTTTTTTGTATAATTAAATCAAAGAATACTAGATGATTTCGAGATTGTAAGGTTGCGGTGAAGTGTTACGCTCATAGATAGGCTTAGATGACAATTACAATCTGGACTCAAATTTTGAAGGAAATGGATATATATTGAGACGACAGATTCTTCATTTAAGCAATGGGCAAACTTTGAAAGATTTTTCTAAAAAACCTAAATTTTCTGGAAGCATTCAAAATGATCAAGATAGCATGGTGGATGGTGACACCAACAACCAAACAAAATTGCTTCAAAAAGGCCGGTTTTTAATGCCACCATAGTTTCCGAAAATTATGATATTGTTTCCGAAGTTGCTGAAGATACGAATTTATTTACAAATAAGTTAGGCAAGAGATTGATTCCCTTGCTTTGGAGACTTGAATGACGAAGACATAGTGGCTGAAGTCCTAAGGGCATCTACCATTGAGCCCGATGAAAACAGCTCTGATGACGAAATAGTGGCTGTATATGTCCTCAGAAGCCAAAACTAAGAGAAGCATATGATGCTCTTCGCATCGTTGATCTATTTATTGCTAGAAATTTGGAAGCTTCCGATAAAATAGATGATCTTGAAGATAAGATGTCAATTCATAATTTGCAGAAACGCAAACAGAGGACAATTGTCGTTTTTTTTTCTTAAATAACTTTAATATTTTAATATTGTTTTATACTTTTAATTTTTTTGTATATTTATTTGTTTTTGAATGAAATGAATTAAATGAATTATTATAAATACACACATGTTGAACACAAATATTTTTTTTTATAAAACTCCGCTTATGTAAAACTAGTTTCAATTTTCCGAAAAATGAGAACTCCGATTAACTGAGACAATTTTTCTGCAATTTTAATGTTCCAGTTATGCGGAGTCGACTGTAGTACCAATCAGTACTTTCCATTAATTAACAACTAAATGATGAACAATATTACTCGTCAATCTGCCTTTCGTTAAAACAAATAAGTTCGATGGTTTTCCAACGCGTGTGCATGCAATATACAGCTGCCCATGGAAGAAACACAGATTCTCCAAGTCCAAGCCACCATCTCATTTTCATCAACAATAGTGTCAATTAACTTAAAAGTCATCAAATCACCTGGCAATAAAAAAATAAAAAGAATAAATTTAAGTCTCAAATTTACGTTTTGACACTGGATGAGGACGATGTTGGTAAGAACCCACAACCAGCGTTATGTATATTAAATTGCTAATATATTTTTTTTTATTTCAGTGTGCCCCAAAAGAAAAAAAATCTCATTACTGAGGAAAAAGGCGGGAAGCTTCTTAAATCTTCAGCGAAGAATTGAAGGAATTTGAAGCTACCGGACCTTAAATAGCAAAAACGACACCAACAACTACAACAGACAATAAGCGAACATAACTTTTTGACGTTTGTAAATGCCAAAGTGGCATATGGATTTAGTAAGATACTAAAAAATAAAGTAGCCATTTTAACTTTAGTATAAAATGTTAGGAAAAGAGTACGATACTAAAATGGTTTAAAATTATAAAAATCCTCTTTTTAGCCGAGTATCATACTAAAAATGATTTAGTATATTACCAAATCGTTTAAAATTTTGCGCCAATATGTTTTATGTTTTAGTTGCCTCAAATCGCAATTTTCAAAGTTTCATGAAATTCGGCCCACAATCACGAAAAGTATACAATCAAATAAGAGTCCTTACACATTCAAATTTGAGTGGTTATTTTCATTGGCGCAGCCATCTTGGATTTACTGGAAATAACATAATCAACCCTGATAGCAATCATTTATTTTTCTTCTGGGAATTATACGATGTGAAAAGTGTATACGAATTTCCCAGAAAAGTACCAATAATTGTCGGTTCTATGAAAGTCTATACTCAAAAAGGTAGTCTAATTCTATTTACAATAACGACGCAGAGATATTTTGTTTTGACATTTTCTTTTTTTGTAAAGGTAATTGCTCTTATGTGCGACCACATCTTATGCAAAATATTTCTATTAAGAATCTAAATATATTTTTAAAGTCGTTTTAACTTAATTCTTTAGATCATCAGTTAAATGCTATCGTACCCTTCTAAGACGCAATGTTTTTCGGTCAATGGTTACCAACTATGATAAAATTTCCAGCATTTACACACTGCAAATTATATTATTTAGGGGAATTTGGTTAAATACGTGCACCTAAATGTATGTTATTCCTGCGGTCTGGCCAGTAATAGATTAGATGAAAACGCAAATAATAATATATTTTTTTTTTTTTGGACACAGTCCACAAAAACAAAAATATATTATTATTTGCGTTATCTTCTATTAATTCCTTATATACAAAATTTCTTCAATTTGAAACAAAATTAGTGTGGCAATTTCAAGAATTTAATAATATAAACTTAATAACGAAATTTAAAAAAAATCATTAACACGTTTTCGAAATATTGAATTTTGAATCCAAAAAAAGTATTCCTCAAAAATTTTGGTATGCAGCATTATTTATAATTCGAAGTACCTACCGCCTATGTAAATTTTTTTATTGAAATCCTTTGAGCCGTGTATGAGAAAGTCGAAAATCAAATAGTTGTTGTATGGGAGATACCGTTAATAACAAAATATGTAAAAAAAAATAGTTGACCAAAATGTAGACTACTTAAAATAGGTAGGTACACACATTTTTTTTTATCAAAATCGTTTGAGCCGTTTTATTTATTAAGTATTAAAAAATATCTCTCTTAGGCACGCCAGCAAAAAAAACATAAGAAAGGAACGCGAAAATCGGTTAGATATTTTCCGATCTTATCGCGCTTAACAACGTGACACGAGAATTATATATAAACGGTGATATTTTAAGAGCTTGGTTTTTGAAAATTCAAAAAAACACAGAAACTTGTAAAAAGTGAATGAAATTTTTATTTGGATTGATAAACCAATTTCTGCCATTTACTTAATTTCACTTAAATGTTGCCCGCGGCTACGCTTCAGGTGGTCCATTCTGAAGGTCCAATTTTGGCAAACTTTTTCACACATTTCGGCCGGAATCTCACCAATGACGCGTTCAATGTTGGCTCCCAAGGCAGCAATCGTGTTTGGCTTGTCCCCATAGACAATAGACTTAACATAGCCCCACAAAAAATAGTCTAACGGGGTCAAATCACATGATCTTGGTGGCCAATTGACTGCGCCAAAACGTGAGATCAACTGCTCACCAAATTCACCTCTCAATTGATGCATGGTTTCGCGTGCACTGTGGCATGTGGCACCGTCCTGTTGGAACCACATGTCGACCGAGTTCAATTCTTGCATTTTCGGCAAAAAAAAATCTGTTATCATCGAACGGTACCTTTCTCCATTGACCGTAACCCTGCGGCCTTCATCGTCCTTGAAGAAGTACGGCCCAATGATGCCGCCTGCCCATAAACCGCACCAAACAGTGCATTTTTCGGGATGCATTGGTAGCTGCTGAATTGCCTCTGGCTGCTCTTCACTCCAAATATGGCAATTCTGCTTATTCACGTATCCATTTAGCCAAAAATGAGCGGAAAAAAAACGGACGTAGCTTGCGAAACACATTTTTCACAGAGCACGAATTTTGATAATAAATTTCAATAATTTGCAAACGTTGTTCAGGCGTAAGTCTATTCATGATGAAATGGCAAACAATACTGAATCGAAATGTCAAATGTTCGTGGAATTTGTCATGTGTGATCTGTCAAAAATATAAACGTCAAAAACCAAGTAGCAAAAAAATCACCCGTTATATTTAAGGAATCATCAATTTTTAAATAATATATAATTCTAAATGTTCGAAATCTTATAAAAATCGTTGAAACAGTTTTTAAGAAAATTAAAAAAAAGTAGTAGTTGTTGTAGCTAAAAGTAAATTTATAATGTAAACTAACTACCATTATGCAATAATATAAAAATTTTGACTCTATTTTCACGAAAAATTTATTTCAAGATGTAAAGTTTATGGAATAATATAAAAAAAAATATCGGTGCAAGAACCGACCCCTGCGGTGATGCTTATTTTTTGTTTTAATTGTACATAGTATTTTGAATTGTTAAAATCAATTCATCTGACACACATTGGATTACAAAACTTGCAAGGAAGTCTGTGTAAAGTAAAGATAGATTTCAAAAAGCCTCACAAGCAAGAATTTACAACAGGAGGAAAGAAATTGAAATGAGAGACGAAAATTGTAGACCAATTGTGATTTTTGAAACTGGCATTGAGTCGCGTAGGAATTAGATTGACATTGACGGTAAGTTTTAACGCAGGTTGTTTTAGTTTAAAACGCCTATACATAGGTATAATCTAAGGGTGACAATTTTGGTTTCTATAAAGATTTTTGTCTCCTTTTGAGTGAGAACGTGAGATAAAGTAATTTTTCCTTGGAAAGAGTTAGAGTATAAGTAGAAATATATTCCTACCGTTTTGCCTTGGTTCACTACTTCTAAGTGTATATCGTGGGCTGAGTGAGTCTACTCCCGAGTCTAATTTACGTATACCTTAACGTTTGTATGAATTACAGTGATACTTATTTTTAAGACATAATATAATTGTAAAATTATAAAACCTTAAGCATTCAGTAAAAAAAATGGTTCTAGCCTACAGATTTTGATCAAACTTGACATAACAATAAGGGTTATGATGAATAAAGTGGCTCTTACAATTCTGACTGTCAGTCTGGTTGACAGGCTGTGTGTGAGCGAGCCTACAACCTAAACAGGTGTATGGATTTTCTTCAAACTTGTTACGTATTGGTATTTTGGGTAATAATGGTTCTTAAAATTTTTCTACGATCACAAATAACAATACCTGCCATACATATTGTTTCGAAATACTGTAAAAAATAGAAAAACATGTACCATAAACAATTATTTTATAAAAAAGCTTTAAGAGTTAACTCACTCGACATGTTAATTGCTGCTAGATGGGACGCGAAATGACACCCAATGTCATAACGATCAGTCTGCTGAAAACATGATTACAATTATGTAGGTTCTATATTCCACATTTTTCAATACAAGAATTGAATTGAGAATAATTGACTGAACGGTATGAAAGAACCCTTCCTTAATCAGCTAGGCTTATTGTCCAGAATTTCAATAAGAGCAGTGGAATTAATTACAGGTGTAATTTGAAAATAAAAATCATTGTGTACTCGTACCTAGAGGTATTGCATATCAATTGAACGGAAATTTCAAGAAGAGCTTACAAATATATTATACTTTCTGGCTGATTAAATAAGTTTCAGATGACATTAATTGTATGATTAAAGGTGGTAAATGGGGCGAAATGTCAACTCGCAGAAATGATAGGAAATGATTCTAGAATTGCGATAGTGGAGACTAGAACACACTGGAAACCATGAAATGCCATATAAAACGCAGATTTCCAGTTGATGTGGGCGATCACTTTTGATTTTGAAGAAGTGCAGACAAATTAATCGTTTTAAAATAAAAAATTGACTTGAAACGAAAACAAATAATAATGAAGAAATATTTCTTCGGGATCCATGGTTTATTCTAGATTGGCTTTCGTAAAAATATTTTGAACCAAAATCTTATTTGCCATAAAAAACGGCTCCAACGATTTTAATTTAAACAATAATATTTCGTTAATGAAGGGTAAATGTAGTTTTCCATTTTTTTTAAAAAACTTACATTACATTTCTTTACATTACATATTATACTACTCCGTAGATAAATCTAGGAAGTAGAGACACTGAAGCACTGGCAACGAGAACATTGGCTTTAAACATCGCATATATTAATACAACAGAAAGAGACAGAGAAAGAAAAAAACACACAACAGAAGAAATACATGTCGACAGCACGTGGTTGGTTTCCGACGGTCCACCATCGAAGTACTAACCACGCGCAACGATGCTTGATTTCGCTGATCAATGGGAAGCGATGCTTTCATCGGAGCCAAGGCCGTTGACTTTAAAAACTTTTTTTTTTAATTTCAACAACAAAATATAATTTTTTTTTTTCAAAAATCAATACTTCAAAAACGACTCAATCGATTTCTTCTAAGATTTTATTTATAGTTTCTTGGCTTATATTGAATACTTGAAAAATGTCTTTCGAACACATTAAACAATGTACAGCTATTTAAAAACCTCTTGTAAATGTCTTTTTTATTAAAACGGATCCAAGAATTTTGATAAGAAAATGTGTTCTTAATTAGCGCAATTAATTCTTAAACAAACAATTATTATATTTTGCGTTCTTATTAAGTCAGACTTTAAATTGGATGAACCAATTCAAATTATCTAATTATTATACAGATGCTAATTAAAAGTACAAATAATATTACTTATTGCATGTTCAATTTTTTTAAATATGTACATAAATGTTTTTTTCGATTTAAAAATATTATGAATATTTTTTTCTAATTAAAATTTTATATGCATTATCATAATTATATACCTTAAATGGGTGTATTTTTATTTAAAAATGTTTTTAAAATTTTACATATAAAATATTATATTATCTTATAAAAAAAACATTCGGACTCGACAAATGGCCCATATTATTTGCCCTATTCCTGGCGCCATCATATTTGTTAATAAAAACAGTATTTCGATAAAATGAAACAATAATTATTTGCTTGATTTGTGTGTTTCTTAAAATTTTGATTAGGATCACTCAACCCCTTACTACATCCCCTCCAAAAAATCCTGCATACGATACTGAAAACAGTGTTGTGCCATGAAGACTATAAGTGTAGGCTATATGATAAAGACTATCTATCATGTAGACAATTCGATGTAGACAATTCAAAATTGTCGACAATATAGACATTGTAGACAATTAGTAAAACCATTATAATTCATAAATTTTTCCACTAAAATTTATCAAACCACTAAACATAAATATTAAAAAAAGAATAAGATTTTTCTATAATACAAAAACATTTGTGTAAGGACAAAATAGTCTTGAAAAAATAATTTGATCTAAATCTAAACGTAAGTTAACCTAGTTCTATGCTTATAAAAGTCTTAGTTTCAAATATTTAAAATAGAGAAGATATCGAAACACTTTAAATTGTGGGAGAAATCTGTTATGATAAACATACTGAAAGGTACTGAATCACTTCACTGGTTTACTACTAGTCAAGTTTTTAAAACCTTTTAAATCGGAGGACTTAGTAATCAAATTAAAAAATGCCAGAAAAAGTTCCAAATTTGGTTCAGTTATCAAATCATATACTGATAAATTTCTCTCATAATTTAAAGATGTTTATTTTTGTTGGTTCGATTTCAATTCTTTTAGTAGAGATATTGGTGCAAAATTTTAGTCGATTTAGTAATATGTTAAATCATTTTTAGTATGATACTAGGCTAAGAAGAGGATCTTATATTAGTAAAGGGCTTTAGTATTAGCAAACTGTTCAGTAGTATCATGCTAGGCCCTTAACATCAGACTGTTTAAAATTTTGCGCCATTATTATTAATCTGATAAAATGGCAGAATGACATGGCCTTTAAATATTAAATATCAAATTTTCAATATTTCGAATCCCTATTAACAGGAACAAGTCTTAAAGTCTAAATATCATCATTTTACGTGAAAGTACATTGATACAAAAAATCTGAGAAAAATCTGAGAATCGAAAATCTCCAGAGTTCATTTTTTACCTTTATACTAAATATGAACTTTAATCATATCACCTTACCACATTTCATTATTCTACAGGAATCCGAAATGCTTCGTAATTGATATCGATTCTAAGAGAGTGAGTGCATACCAAGCCCCGGAACGGAAGTTCTAAGCTTATCGTTTTTTCTTTTGTAGGCATTATAATCTTAACTTCAAGTCAAGACCTGCCGATCTACCGTATATTATAACGCCCAAATCGATTTGGAAATCTCACCAACAAAAAAAATTAGCATATTGTTGTTGTATTTTTTCTCCTTTTGGGCGTTATGTCTCATTTTTCTATTTTTTTTAAGTAAAGAACGCCCAAAATTCAAATATGAAAATTCAAATGGAAAGAACGTCCAAATATTGGCAATGTCATCCAAATAGGGGAATAACGTCTAAATATTAGAAAAAAACGCCGAAATCAAAATTTTGTCATTAGTTGTACTCCTTTGTGAAAGTTATTATTTACATTGTCGACATTATCGACCGATTGTCTACGTTGAAATGTAGACAATTAAAGTCGACACATAGAAGAACAACATTCCTGAAAACTGAACAATATTGAAATCTGTCCATTTGACTCTCAATTATTTTAATTTGATAAACTACGCTGTGTCATAACATTGCACCAATCGGAGAGAGATTTCAATGTGCTACTGTATGACAAACCGACAGATAATAAATAATATATTAGACCGGAAAATTGTCAAGCTTCTAGCCTTGTTAACTAATTTGATACCAATTACTGTCGTACTCTGAAAACCTACTCCACTAGCAGTATTGTCGCTAGAATTCTTAAAAAAAAAAACAACTAAAATTTATTGATAATAAAACTGACAAGTGGATAACACAGTTAAAATAAACCTACGTCCTTATAAAGTCACAACCCATGAACCTCCTGCTGCCCCTATATTGTGTTAAGCATCCATGCGTTCATAATAACATTTTTTTATTTTTTTGGTTTCTACATTCTGTTTGCAATACCTACCTGTATATATGTGTATGTAGATTACCCTTAATAGAGAGATTATGTATATATAAAGGAACAATAAATAAATCATCAACAAGGAAACATGGAAGACGAGTAGGTACTTTAAGCCTTGAGCCTTGCCGGTTCATTGAAATTCCACAAATCTGAAATTCCTTTGAAAATTCAATTGTCCTGCTTCGCCAACTTCGATCAATTATGCCGGGTCCTTGTGATATGGGGTAGCATAGCTAAGCAAGCAATCAAAAAAAAAAAATTGAAGAACATGATATTTTTTATCCTAAAGCTTATGTTTGCCCTCTATAATTCTAGAAGACTGTGTGAACAACAAAATCCTTAAGTATTCTAGTAACGTAAAGTGTGTGTGTATTATTCGCATGAAATAAATTTAAGTGGATATCCTTACGTCAAGGGATGAGACAAATTATAACACTACAGTGCCAGGTTAAGAGCGTGTAATATTCTTATAGGTTACGGTGCTTGATTTCCTGAGAGTCCATAATTTATTTATATATTTATGTTCAGGGGTTAGCTATGTGAAATTTATTTGACTTTGAAAAAAATGTAGGTAATTGGAACTAGACCAGTTTGAACATAGATCATAATTTTTTTTTTCGAATTCTTCAATATTATTGCTTTAACTGCTCGGCGTAAAACCAACCAACAGTTCCGGTTTCGATCTCAATCGAAGGTGGCTTAAATCTTGAAAGCTAAGGTTTCTTTTTCGCCTGCCATATGAATCGCTTTCGAAAACGGGAGGACAAACTTTTTACGGTTATGATAATCGAGATACCTATAAGGCGAACTTGGCATGTTAGCATTCGCACGGCTAGGTGATGTCGGATTGGAAAGTACTTATTGCCCCTAGGCAACTAGTCGCACCAAAGAAAAATATTAATTCATGCCCAGATTTCACTGCGGACGGATATCTTCCTCTACCTATTCAGCTTCATAGACGACATGTTTTGTAGTAGCGTAATTTTATTTCAATTAGCTAGTTATCAAAATTGTATAGTTTTAAGGAGTTCAAGTATTTGTTTTATCTTGTAATCAGATGTATCAATTTTTTTTATCGTTTTTAAGTAATTCAAATTTTTAATAGGTAAGTTAGTTAAAGTTTTGTTCAAGAAAATAAAAATCAAATAAAAATAAATTTACAAATTCTATTATGAAAAACAGTTTTGTTAGTCTTGGCCCACAAAAAAGAGAAAAAATAGCAGTCGTTAGAACTGCCGATAGAAGTGAAAACTTCAAACTATGGAATAACAGAATTTTTTTATTAAAATTACCTGTAATATTAAAAATTTAAATGTTCTCATCTCTATTATCGCTAACACCTTATCTGGTTTTGTATATTTCTTTTTCTCTTTTATTTGCGATTATAGGTACTATAAGGCAAGTTTTGCATACGCAAAATAAAGTTTTGAGATAACAATCAACCATGACATTACGATGATAGCGAAGACGAAAAAAAGTGGTCTAAAAATTATGTCCGTATGTATTACTGTCTGTATGTATGTATAGACAGCCCAAACGGTAGGGCCGAATCGCTTCTAACTTGGTATATACGGTTTTGTTGAAATTTTTAGTTAGCTCAAAAAATAACGGTACCTGCCATATAAATGTTACGTTAAGGCCTATTTTTCTCGAAAACGGTTCTAACGATTTTGATTAAAATAAAATGCACGATCGTACAAATTTGCACGCTGTTGATAGGTAGCTAGGGTATAGTTATCATATGGTCATTTAAAGCCGATTTAGGCAAGATTACCTTGATTCTTAGCATAATGAATTGTCGAATGCATGATTCAAGGAATAGTAACATAGGTACATACCTACAAATGAATATTTCAATGGATTTTAATTATGTAAATTAGGGGGGTAATAATATAAATATTTACATACATATGTATATACTCGTATATAATAAAAGTGAATAGTGTATAGGTGGGAAAAAATCGTTTTTTAAACTTATTAAAACTGCCAAAACCATCACTTCAATCGGTTTTTTGAAAAAACGTGGAACATCAAACGGATTAATGAAAATTTTATAAAAAAAAAGTCTGTCGAAAATTGTAGGACGGATTTTGATGAAATCCTGTTTTTTTTATTTTTAGTTTTTTTAAAACAAAATTTTTTTTAGAGTTTATTAATATACATGAGATTATAAAATTTAAAATTATTTTTGTGATTAGTTTTAAAATTATTGATTTTTGAAAAACAAAGTTTTAAAAATTAATTTCAATTAGAAAAAAAAGATATATAAATTTTGATACCCAGAATTAGTTTGGCTACTTAGATCTTCCCAGATATAAAATTTGAAGGAAATCCAATGTACCGTAACCGAGAAAGCCAAAAATTATAAAAACCGTTATATGAAAGGTAACGTTAGTAGACTTTTCCCATAAACTTGGTTCAGATTAGATGATAGCTATTGCCAAAAAAAAAATTCTCAAAAATTTGTATCAAAATCGTTGCAGCCGTTTTCCAGAAAACTGAAATTTTCCTAAATGGTTATATGACAGGTACCGTTATTTTTAGGCCTAAAAATAAAATTTTAATTTCCCCTCTGAGGAATGCCAAAAGAATCACACATACCAAATTTGTCGGTTTGGTAATCGCTAAAGCCGTTTAGGCTGTAGCTCGTTATACATACAGACGGACAGACTGACAGACTTACAGACTGACAGACATTTTTTGCCATTCCCTTTCTTAGGCTATGATCGTAATGCCATGTTTGATTGTTAGAATTTTTTTTTCGAATGCATAACTTGCCTTATAACGGGTGATTTTTTTGCTACTTGGTTTTTGACGTTTATATTTTTGACAGATCACACATGACAAATTTCACGAACATTTGACATTTCGATTCAGTATTGTTTGCCATTTCATCATGAATAGACTTACGCCTGAACAACGTTTGCAAATTATTGAAATTTATTATCAAAATTCGTGCTCTGTGAAAAATGTGTTTCGCAAGCTACGTCCGTTTTTTTTCCGCTCATTTTTGGCTAAATGGTTACGTGAATAAGCAGAATTGCCGTATTTGGAGTGAAGAGCAGCCAGAGGCAATTCAGCAGCTACCAATGCATCCCGAAAAATGCACTGTTTGGTGCGGTTTATGGGCAGGCGGCATCATTGGGCCGTACTTCTTCAAGGACGAATGCAAGAATTGAACTCGGTCGATATGTGGTTCCAACAGGACGGTGCCACATGCCACACTGCACGCGAAACCATTCATCAATTGAGAGGCGAATTTGGTGAGCAGTTGATCTCACGTTTTGGCGCAGTCAATTGGCCACCAAGATCATGTGATTTGACCCCGTTAGACTATTTTTTGTCGGGCTATGTTAAGTCTATTGTCTATGGGGACAAGCCAAACACGATTGCTGCCTTGGAAGACAACATTGAACGCGTCATTGGTGAGATTCCGGCCGAAATGTGTGAAAAAGTTTGCCAAATTTGGACCTTCAGAATGGACCACCTGAAGCGTAGCCGCGGGCAACATTTAAGTGAAATTATTCTTAAAAAGTAAATGGCAGAAATTGATTTATCGATCCAAATAAAAATTTCATTCACTTTTTACAAGTTTCTGTGTTTTTTTGAATTTTCAAAAACCAAGCTCTTAAAAAATCACCGTTTATAATAGCGAGTAAAAAATCGGTGCAGATTTTTAGGTACGACCGATCAAATGGTTGAAACAAAAATTTAAAAAAAAAGTCTAAATATGGTACCTACTTTCCATAGGACAGTTTTTTTTGTTGCTTTCGACTATCTCATAAATGGCTTAACTGATTCCTTCTAAATTTCACGCATAGATTGGTATAGGTAGCCCAATTTGTATTGCATGCCAATATTTTTAATTAATATTTTTTTGTATTTTTAAAAGTATTTAAAAAAAATTTTATTTTGAAAACTGATCTTTGAATTTATTTTTTAAAATTATACTTACTTATTTTTGTTGAACACCTTTGAATTGGCGTTTTTGAATTGAAGAATGTTTACAAAAAGGCTTTAAGAAAAAAACTTATTTTTATCAAGAACCGCTTGACCGATTTTTATAATTTTTTTTTATCATAAATTCAAATTTAATCAGGAAATAAAATTACGTACTTTTTTTAACTCAAATTAGCTCAAGTATTTATTTCAGAATTTTCAATAATTTTTCGTTGATTAAGCTTATATAATATTTTGTGCTAAAGTTTATATTATTAAATATTTAAAATTGTCATACCAATTTTTATTAGAAAAAAATTAAAAAAAATTCGTATGTATAAAAAAAAATTGTAAAAAACGACTTTAAATGTATAAATATATTTAGATTCTTAATAGAAACCTTTGGCATACGATGTGATCGAGCATAAGAGCAAGTTCGTGTGATCTAGTCATGCATTTTATTAATTAATAGGGCTGTTAGAAATTTTAATATAAGAATTTAAATTTTAAAATATTAAATGGATTTAGTACAAATCGCCCAAATTATCACTTCTTGGTTTCTCGAAAATAAATGAAAAGAAATTTTAGGAGATTTCGCTTATAGAACAACAAAATTTTAGTAAAATTTTGCCCTTGGTCAAGGACACTTTCTTATTAACTTGGTATATATGTACTTTAGGGCAAGTTATGCATTTGGAAAAAATCTGGAGATTTAAATCATACATGACCATACGATGAAAAAGAAAAATTAAATTATGACCTTACATTAAAAAAAAAATTAATTTAAATTTTGGTGGGGGCAATACCCCCATTTATTTGGCTTAAATCAAGCTTCATAATTTAACCTAACTGAAAACTATTAAACTAAGGGCTATGATAGGATTGAATTTGGTGGACGGTTTAACAGGAGGAGTTTTAGGATGGGAGTGCTGAGGTGTTGAAGTCGAAACAGTTTTTGTTTAAATCAACCCTTCGCAGCAGGTAATAGGTTCATTGAAACCATAAGAGGTACGATGAGTAGGCAGGTTGAAGAGGCGAGGGTTTCTTAGGTTACGGGGGTTAGTGTTGAGAAAGATAGAGTTGTAGAGGGTTTCAGAGTCAACGGAACCTGAGAGAAGTCGATGAATGAAGAGGATTGCGGTTATTTCTCTTCGCTCTTGCAGGGTATTGAGGTTAATTATTTGGAGGCGGTTTTGGTAGGGGCGCAGAATCAAAGGATTATTCCAAGACATGCGAATCCAAAGAAACGGTGTTGAATGCTCTCGATTCTAGATATATGAATTTTTTGATATGGGGACCATTATTTGCCATCGTATTCAAGTAACGGGCGGACAAAGGTTATGTAGAGTGATCTTGTGATGTAGGGGTAAGAGAATTCCTTGGACCATCGTTTCACAAAACCAAGCGTTGAATTGGCTTTTGAAATAATATTATCGATGTGTGTTATGAAATTGAGCTCTCGGTCACATAATATGCCGAGGTTTCGAATCGATTCAACTATGGCTAAGGGTTGATTGTAAAGAAAGTAGTAAAAAACAACTTTAAAAATACATATATGTATTTAGATTTTTAATAGTAATCTTTTGCGTACGATGTGATCGAACATTAGAGCAAGTTGGTGCGATCCAGTCGTGCATTTTATTTTCATATGGTATTTTGAGTAACTTGCGTATTTTGGATTCTAAAAGAAATTGTAGCAAATTTAATTTCCTACAAAATATTTTGAGTGACTAGAAAATTATAGAACAGATTTCACAGTTTTCTACTAAGTTGGTAGTGGTACCATATCTTGTCATACCATGGCGTGAATCTTGAGACTTCCTCCAGTTGAAGCTTATTATGGAGAGCGCGATATTGGTCTGTTTTTGTTAGATCACTTGGATCTTTGTAGAGGAATTTCCCAGATGAAGCCTGCATATCTTTGGGATAGGGCAGGGCATGTGGAGAGTAGATTAGGGGCCGATTATTCCTGTTCTTCATACATAAATACATAATAAATTATTGCTCAGTTATGACACCAATTACGGAACTAATGTGCGCGATATGTTTAGAGATATCAAATCATTTCTTCTCCTTACTTCAGAATAAGTTTGATTTTAGCCACAGATATACCTATAGTATAAAAAAAATCATTAACAACCCACCAAGCACTACAACACGACACAGCTAATCCAGCAATGGCTTCTGAATAACTTTATTTAATTTTCTATTTAATTACTTTTTGTCTGTCAGTTTTATCTATACCTACCTATAACCATTCTAACATGTGTTCATATAAGTTGTTGTGAAAATTTATGATCCTAAACTTTAGCTGATGGTCATTCCCTCCAATCCTCGGTATACCTAACACCACCATCATAAAAATAGAAAAAAAAAAACTTTTCAAAACATTCTGGTAGATAAGTTTATAATGTTATCCCATCATATGCACAAAATACATATATACACACTTCATATCTACAATCTAAACTAAGGATAATATAATGTCTGTAGGTGGTTTTAATCACAAAAACGAGGTTACAGAACTTTAAAACAACTTTGAGAACCTTTTCTGTAATAATTTTTGTTCCTTATTTTTCTTATTTTAATTGGTTATCGTCATACCGTCTGTCGGTGTCGTCGGTCGTTCTGTGTGGCTGAGACTACATAGAAAATGTACAGTGAGTCCATCTGTATATATATATGCACTCTGAGCTACGGATAAATGGATTTGCTTAAAATTTTAGGTAAGAGTCAAAAAGATTTAGATCAATCTTGACATTACGATGATAGAGAACACTAAACAATTGGGTTCCGCAATTTCGCCTGCATGTCAGTCTGTAGGCCGTTCTACAGCAAAAACCGCTTAAGGGATTTTCTTCAAACAGCGTTTTTGAGCGTGATTCCCTAGATTGTGTGTGTTTTTTTTAATTAAAAATAAAATACACGACTAGTGCGCACGTACTTGCTATTATGTTCGATCACATCGAAAGCAAAATATTGTTAATAGAAATTTATTTATTATCATTTTTTACTTATCTATTATGTATAAATCTCGTGTCAGGTTGATGTGTTGAATGGACTCCGAAACTATCTAACCGATTTTCATGTTTTTGTTTTTGAATTATTTATTTTGCTGGCGTTCCTAAGATAGGATAGTTTTTAATACTAAATACTTAATAATAATGGTACTTGCCATACGAATTTTTCTACCATCTTGATTATTTCGAAAATTGTTTTAACGATTTTGATAAAAAAATTGGTGTGCACTATTTTAGGTTTAGTCTACATTTTGGTCAAAATTTTTTTTACATATCATGTTATTAACGATACATCCCATTCAATTTTTTTTTGATTTTCGACTTTATCATAAACGAATATTTATGACAAAAAAATTAATTAAAAACGACTTCAAAAATATATTTAAATTCTCAATAGAAATTTTAAAATATGATGTGATCGAACATACGAGCAAGTACGTGGGATCCAGTCGTGCACTTTATTTTATATTCCATTAACACAAAAAAGCGGAGACGTCAAAACAAAAGATATGTACGATTTATATCTTTTTAATATTCATATATTTTTAATAAAAATAGAATGAAACCATCTTTTTGAGTAATGGTTTTGGTCTCAGAAGAAGAATATAACCAGAAATGTATTTTAGATAGGAAATTTAGTTTTTATAGAACCAAACAATTATTGGTATATTTATGGTTAATTCGTGTACAGATTTCGTTCGTATAATTCACAGGAGAAAATTGAATGAGTGACAACACTGATCAGCAGCAAAGTTGATGGTGTTATTTCCAGTAAATGAAAGATGACTGCGCCAATGAAATAACCACTCAAACTTGAATGTGTACGTACTCATATTTTTAGTAATTATTCTTTTAAAATTTGTATTGCCAGGTGATTTGATGACTTTTAAGTAAATTAAAAATTTTATTGATGAAAATGAGATCATCAACTTTCCGACTGATTTTTTAAATTATCTGGATATGCCAGGAATGGCGTCACATAAGTTCTGTCTGAAAATTGGTTAAAAGGTCTTTCTTTTGCGTAACATAAATCCACCAAAATTATAATTAGTCATCATTAGATACTAGAAACATACTTGAAGCAACAATATTGAGTGAAAAGTTTAAGGGAAAAGTCCTCCTATTACCTCGAATACCTATGATTCCATCAGAATCAACAATACCTTTCAAAAGACTAGGTTTACCCGATTACGTCTTACCCGATACGATTGGCTTTCACGATGACGATAAATAAGCCGCAAGGGCTGACAATAATAATTTGTGTCTTGGACTTGGAGGAACCATGTTTCTCCCATTGATAGGCAGCTGTATGTTGCATGCCCACGCTTTGGAAAACCATAAATTTATGTACCTACATGTTTTAACGAAAGACAGTTTAACGAGTAATATCGTTCATTATTTAGTTCTTAATAAATACAAATCACTGATTGCTACTAATTAGGATCTTTACCAATCACTTCCTTAACAATACCAATTTTAATATCTAATAATTGAACGCAATACAATAAAGTCGCAGCAACGCGCGGCCGGGTCTGCTAGTTTTTTATAAAAAAATCTCTTTGATTTTTTTCTAAAAAAAAATGACAATTTGAAATATTTAATAATGTAAATTTAAAATCAAAATTTCAAAACAAAAAAAACAAGACACCGTTTTCAAAATATTGAATTTTCAAAAAAAAATTCGAATAGGTGGGTAGGTAGCATAGACTGACAGACAATTAGACAGACAGACATACAGACGGACAGAATTCTTAGATCATCTTTTTTCGTCTTGGCTATCATCGTAATGTCAAGTTTGATTGTTATCTGAAAACTTTTTTTTTTTTTTCGACGAATGCATAACTTGCCTTATACTATAATCGCAAGTAAAAATTTTATTATGTGTATGATCTTATTATTTCTGCCTAATTATATTATATTTTACGCATTGTGGAGTCGTCAGTGTATATCTGCATTATATGCAATATAGACCCTCATATATTTCTACCACGTAATCGATGTGACGTTATCTTCTCTCGATGAGCGTTTTGGACAGTATCAATATCTGAACAAAACTGCGGGGTTCTTTTCGATACTTCAATTAATTTGGGTGGATTAAGGTGGGTCTACACAAAAGTGTGGCAATGACGCAGTGGATAAGGTGCTTGATTGCTAACTAGGACGTGTGGGTTCGATCCCCATGCTAGGCGCATTCTTTTCTATACCTCTAATTTTAATTGTATGCCGCCCATGGGTTAAAAATGAGACAGTCAATACCTGGTTCTCAAATCCACTGTGCCAAGCTAGTACCGTGCAATTCAGGTTGCATTAAAAAGACCTTAGGTCTTACAGGCATATAGTTAAATTAAAAAAAAATAATGTGAAGTTTAAGGATTTCGAGAAATTTGAAGCAATCTTAACACAATGAACTGACAAAGAGTTCAATAGGATGTTATAGCTAAGGTTCCCTTGAGTGAAATTAATATATCAACTCTTACTGGTCTCAAACCGCTATCAATTTTAAATTATTTAGCTTCAAGCCATTTGATTGAATTGTATCCAAATTAAACAACTTAAAAGGGTTAAGAATACTCTTAACTTTTCATCTAAGTGTTGCTACAGGGGAAGCTAGTTTTTTAAATCTTAAAACACTGAAATCATATAAACGCTCAACTATGACTAAAGAGGGATTAATAGCCCTGGCAGCAATTTGAGAACGCCTTGAAACGATTGAAAAAGACATGCTGAATCCTATTGAAGAAGAACAAATCGCTAAAATATTCCCAAAAATGAAGTCGCGAAGACCAGCTTTTTAATCTCAATTTTCGTTTTTTTTTTTTTAGGTAAAATTATAATTGGCTTAGGGATGCAAAAGCCCCAGGCTCGGGACTGATTCTTGAGTTCATCTCCTGCTGTTAAATGAAAAATCGTATAATTAGACATCGGCACCAGCATCCATCAGCAGCCTTGAATTGCTTAAGTTTGAAAATCTCTAACCTCACTTAATGTTGTTGAAATAGCCGCAAATTTCGGTTATCATCGTCCAATTTAAATAAAGTGTTCTGTCTAGCAGCACAATGTTGCCCATTTTCACCGTTTTTTTTTTTCATTCTAGAAAGTGTTCTTTCCTCATCCTCAACATTAGTACCCACTAGATAAACAGACCGGATGATACGCCCCCACCTCTTCAATTATCCACTTCTTTCGGTATTTTATATTAATCCAAATTTAATGACACACATTTTTTTTGATTAAAGCACAAATTAAACTGATAACACCATATTAGTTAAAATTGCATTATATCAAACGAGAACCTCGCAAAATAAACAAAATCTCACTTCCCGTTGACTGGTTTCGGCTCCGCAGCCCACACAGTAAAAAGCATAAACTGAACGCCACACCGACCGCACCCACAACCAGAAAAATAATGATAATCCAATGGGCGTCACCTCTTCATTTATGTCAATTATTATCCTTGATGTTAACGCTAAGACGTTCAAATCGGAACGTCGAAGCTGGTGCTGCTGTGGGAGGTGTAGCATATCGTGTTTATACGAAATGTCATTCAACATTTTTTTTCCATTGAATAAAATTGTATTTTAAAGGCCTCATTAGTTAGCGTGCTTTCAATTTCCCTGCCCACTTCTTTTGCTATGCTAATTCCCACACCTCACCATTCCAAGTGCCCCTGCCACCATATTATAATAAAATGTCCTTGTGCAATGTAAGCACACCTTACACACAACACACATCCATAGACAGTGCGTAATTTAAAAAAATGCTCTTAGCCTGCTTTCCTTATCTTGTTTCTCATTCTGCCATCTCTGCATTAATAGCTATATATATGTATTTGACTTATGGAATAAATTAAATGAAGCATTCATTTGAATCTGTTCTGCTTGTTCACACTTCTTCGTGAAGGCGTTTCGTCCTTACAAAAAATTCCAACGTCTGAAATTTTGCACCTATCTGTCATTTATTTTATTTTTTTTTTATTTTGCATTTTTCAGGACGCTGAAACATCAGCCGAATTTCGCCCTCAAGAAGAGCACTCTTGTTTCTGAATAATAATATTGTTATCAAACATTTATTTGGATTAGTCCTTCTAATATGTGGGTGATTTATGACAAGCAGCCTAAATTAAATTGGTCTTCCCGTTGTCACCGAACCGGCTAAAGATGGGTAAAGCGGATATTATTACTTGGTCTTCTTCTTAAAAAAGAAACCACGCACACTCACGGAATTATATTTTTACTTGGAACGTTTTTGTTAGTCCAAGTTAAGGATTTATAAAAAATTTAAGACTAGAATTGCATCAAACCTTAAATAACCATGATTGAGACATGCGTTGCCTTACGGGATGCATATTATAATTTACAGCAAAGTTTCGCGAAAAAAAAGGAACATATTTGCCGTTCTATGTGAATTTCCAAATTGAACTTACCTCAAATTAACGGATAACTGTTAAATCGGTTGTCACAGTTATAACTTTTGAACACCGTTCGGTAGGCAGGTTGCATTTTTACACAAAAATTGTTTCGTGAATAGATGGACGCATTTTAATGAAAACATTTACCCCAGAACTACGCCAATTATCTCGTAAAAAAACAGGACCATAAAAGCAAAATACACTTTCTCACAGGAGTCCCTAAGTTCGTGATATGACATTTTAATTAGGACTGGTAACTGGACCGAGACTGAGATGAGACTACTTTTCCACCGATGCGACGGGACCGTATTTATGGTACCGCAACTAGCCAAGATTCTCGCTTGTCTCTGTGGTTTGGTTTCGGTTTTCGTTAGAGGAAATATTTTGAATCTAGAGTGGATTGGTGTCTTCCTAAATCCGGCAATTTTGCTTATTCACGTACCCATACATCCAAAAATTCGTCTACTCGCTAATCATTGCTACCAGATAACACCAATTTTGATAACAATGTTTTATCATTTGCACGTGCTGCTCGATGCTGTTACTTGCCATGATGATTTGTCTTTAGTGACTAATTAAAAGACGATATTTTTACAGAAAGTAACAGGCACAATATAGCCGCCACGAAATGTCAAAATCAGCCAGTCCATATTGAAAAACTCTATAGTTATACTAAGGTAGGCACACTGCGAACATCCAGAGAAGAATTCGTACGATTTATGGTTGGAATAGAAATCGCTCATTTTTATTGACTTTGTTTACCCATCCCGAAGAAGATGATTTTAAGACTTTTAGGTGACCACTTGGAAAAATATATTATCGAAACGTTAAAATATAGTTTTTTGCCTACCTATCCAGCCATGAACAGTCAAAATCCATCGAAAGATGGCTCCGATATAAATGAGTTAAACAAACCTCAAACAAATCTTCAAATTTTACCTCAGAAAATTCTAAATTACCAGCAAATTGTTGAAAAAACTTCATCTGTCTTCTCTTACATCTTTTTACTAAAGAAAAAACAAGACTACGGATGAGACCAAGACCGAGACAAGACTGCACATTAATATTTTCACGAGGCGAGACCAATATCGAGAAGAGACTTGGTTGGGCGAGACCGAGACTTGACTGAAATTTTTCTTTTCTGACGAGACGAGACTAACAAAAGTCTTGCCTGATCTCGTCTCGTTATCAGCACTAATTCTAATGCAATACTTAAATACTAAACAATGCAAGTTAGCTAAATGCAATAGCGAATACGTGCGACACAGTTGTGCATTTAGATTTACAAGCGATTAAATGGTAGTTGCTTTTAAGCAATTTACTTTGAACGTGCAATTTAAAGAACAGAAAAAACAGTGTCTTTAGCTTTCATTTCCGACTGACGTCAGCAATGGCGGACATTTACTGCCATCCGCCTCCACAACTTAATTTTATTCCAATGAAACCATGAAAGTTATTTCAAACGAGAGAGTTCACAAAACTTCTAAGTAAACAACAAGGCTGGCCAGAAATATGGCTGGAAGTAACAGTTGTTGTTGTTATAAGAGCATAAGATTGTGAAGTTCACTTAAAAAAGTAACCAAGACATAATTGAATTCATCTGAAAGAGATTGCCTTATTAACTAGAACGAACTTCACACTAACTAAAAGTGAATTATGAAATTAATGCAATAAATTGAGAAGATTTTCTTTTTCTTTTTATTATTAAAAAAAAAGAGCTACGCCGGATAAGGCTTATGTCGTTCATTAAGGCTGCCGCCGGCCGACGTACAATTTTACCACCGTCCTATATGCTCAAGGAAATATTTTCAGCAACATTTTTTTTTTTTTAGATTTTTTTACATTACATACTTATACGTATTTTAAATAATTGTAATTTGCATCGGTCGGTAACATTATAATATCATTGCTTTCCAGTTCCAGTTTGATTCTGCAGTCTTGTCATTAATATTAATATTAAAATTTAAAAAAATTAAAAATAATTTCGTTAATTTCTCTTTAAAAAAAATTGTATGTCAATTTAAGGTGTTTAATAATATAAATTTAAATAAATATTTTTTTAAAAATCGTCCATCCGTTCCAGAAATACTGAATTTTAATCTGTTTTTAGTTCTAAAAAAGAAAATTTTTCAAAAAATTTGGCACGTATTATTGCTTACAATGCGAAAGACTTACTGTATAAATATTTTGTTTGAAATAAAAAAAAAAACGTTCTATAGAATTTTATATAATTTATCACTGATTTCTTTTTTTATAAAAAATGTTTCAATGTACATAATTGCGACTTACCATTTTTAACAGGTATAATTATTTTTGGGGCTAAAAACAAAGATTAGAAAAAAATTATCGAGCCAATCACCTAAAACGCTTAAGTACCAAGTTTGAAGAAAATCGCATCAGCCGTTTAGGCTATTAGAGCGAAGAACAGACATGCAGATAGATGGAAGGGGTATTCACGATCTGGTGTAACAAGTCTTGTAAAATTGTAAAATTTTATTTTTTACAACAGACTGTGAACACACCTTTTCTAATCTATAGCAACACTGAAGTAAATGTCAAAATCTGTATCACAATTGTTCTAAAACATCTTAAGTTTGTTTTAAAAAAATTTTACAACTTTTGTATTTTTCTGTTACAATAGGGTTCGGGTATATTAAAATTGTAAGACTTTGACATTGAGAATATTTTGTTGTTGTAGTGCACAAAAATGCTACACTTTTACACTTTTGCAATGATATGAGACCAGTTACATCGGATCGAGAATACTCGTAGTGTGTTTTGAAGTATGATCAAAATCTTGAGTTCGATTTTATTACGATTGAAAAACTTGAAAGTAAAAATCATTCTGTTTAATGTATCAATGTATTAATTCAAAGAATTGCTCCTAAAATATTAAAATAGACCCATTTTTTTTAGGTTTAAGTTGAAAGGAAATCGTATACTTATACAAACATCTGTTTTGTACACTTTCTCCGTAAAAATGTAAAATCACAAGGTTTCTATAAAATTGCAAGACCGTGATTTCTTGCTGAGTAGCTATGTTATATTGAAGTTTTGAAAGAAAAAATCAAAGAGTTGTTTTGTCAATTTGGTATTTTGAGTATAACTCAAGTTCCTCAAATTTTTTAAACATATCTGATCAAACTTTACATATTTTTAGTTTTCTAAACAGCTCAAAGCCTTCAAAATGATTCAAATCGTTGAATGTTTTATTCGCATTCAAAAACCGAATAGACCAAAAGAGCATAATCTAATTATACACAAATATTAAAATCTTCTTCTTCAAAAATGCTTTTTCTTAATTTTTTTTTTGTTATTAAATAACAAACGTCAACTAGATAAAGTATTCTTAAATAAAGTATTCCCCACGCTAGGTGCATTCTTGTCTATACCTCCAATTTTAATTGGATGTCGCATATGTGTTAAAAATTAGGCAGTCAATACCTGGTTCTCAAATCGACTATGCCAAACTAGTGCCGTGCAATTCAGGTTGCATTTAAAAGACCTTAGGTATTACAGGCATATAGTTAAATTAAAAAAAAAAAAAAAAAAAAAAATGGACGACCAGGACATCGTGGAAAAGTTTTATATTAAGAATCTAAATAAAATTTTCAAAATCGTTTTTTTTTTTTAGTTTTTTTTTATAAAAAAAAACTGGGTATGACAATTTTAAATATTTAATAATAGAAACTTCAAACCAAAATTTCAAAAAAAAATGATCCATCCGTTTTTTTTCTTTGTGTTTTAGCCTCCATGTTGTGTGATATTTTCACGTAAAAATAAAAGATAAATAAACTAAAAATATTTAAAATATAAACTTTTAATTTTTTAATATTTGTTTTATTTTATTGTTCGATTGAATTGTTTCACAACATTAATATTATTTATACTACTGAGACGCGTTTAGGAATCAATGTTCCATCTTCGGCCATGAAAGTCAACAAATTAAGCTCGAAGATGGAACATTGATTCCGAAACGCGTCGCAGTAGTATAAATAATATTAATGTTGTGAAACAATTCAATCGAACAATAAAATAAAACAAATTTAAAAAAAATTAAAAGTTTATATTTTAAACATTTTTAGTTTATTTATCTTACATTTTTACGTCAAAAGATCCATCCGTGTTCAAAATATTGAATTTTCAAAAAAAAAAAAACATATTCAAAAATCCAAACAAATATTTTTCAAAAATTTTCGTATGCATTATCAATTAAAATTTGAAGGACCACCTATATAAAACAAAATTGTCAAAATCCGTCGAGCCATTTTTGAGAAAGTTCAACATTAATAAAAAATGGTTGTATGGCAGGTACCGTTAAGAATAAAATATATAACAAAATGTTCTTACCAAAATGTAGAGTATACCTAAAATAGTGCACACTCTCATTTTTATCAGAAACATTAGAGCCGTTTTCGAAATAATTGAGATGGTAGAAATCATTGTATGGGAGGAACCGTTAGTCATGGACCTTAAAAACGATTAGAAAATCGATTTTAGACAATCAAAAGACATTTAGGCTGTGGAGCGTTGTACAGACAGACAGACATACGGACAGACAGAAAGACGGAATTGCGCGACCCACTTTTTAAGTGTTATTTATCATCGTAATGTCAACTTTGATTAAAATCTCGAGTTCGATATTTTTCCAAATGCAAAACTTGCAAGATAACTTTAAGTTTTGTTGTCCTGTAATCAGTTTAAGAGTAGGTTTCGTTGAAGTCTAAATGTATCGATTTTACGATGAGTACCTAAATTAATGTCTACAACACAGTACATGAACATTGGAAACGAATATTTACATTGAACACGATTAAAAGCTTGAAAGCTGCTGATTGATAAAACACAGAATATTACGTTTAAAAAAGAAGACATTAAACTACGACACTAGTTCGCTGTAGATTGTATTTGAAAAAAAATCATTTTTCAGAATGACCCACCCAATTGTTGGGTGTTTTATTTAATTGATTCTTTTATTACAACATGTATTACGTAGTCAGTTTGTGTTTTCATAGAAATTGGAGAAACTCTGCAATAATATCCATCCTCTGTATTTTTTTAAGCCTAAGTTTTGGTAACTTCATTCAAATCAGCAATTGTTAAAGACTAAAAAAATTGATCCAAAACAATTACAGAAAATAATCAGATGCAACACTGTTCCAACTCCAATATCACCATTCTGTCTCACACAGCAGAAATCCGCTGAAATACAGGTAGATCTAGTAGAGATAATAACCAGAATGTCAGGGTTAACATGTCAAGATTATCGAAAATCAGTGTAACTTTTCTTGACAAGAATTTGAATAAAATCGATCAATTTCAATTCATAATTATATCGTCACCGTTTTTTTTTTTTTATTATTTTGAAAAACTTAATTCTTACTTGCAACTATGCCCAGTAGATATCACCCGGTTGATTAGAAACTATTTTCCTATACCAGCTTTCAGAATTCTTGCTAAGATAGGGTAAACATTGTGATCCCAATCAAGATTTATAGCATTATTCCTAGGCTTAAAGTAGTTTATTTCTGGCCAGTTGCTGACCATCTGTGCTTTGCTGAATGGTATAGGTAAGTACTGTGCAGCTGTTCAAAAAACCTGTTCATATAAAATATTACTCTTATTTAAAACAAAGTGACATTTTTTTGGATGGTTTTCAGAATTTTGGTTTTTCTAATACTGAACCCAAACTACTAAAGATTCAGCTCAGATCCAGTCAAGTCATGGACCACCCAAGTTGATAGAAAGTATAATACTCGTATCACTATTTGCAGATTATAAACAAGCTGTCTCGCTACAAAATTGTATTTATTCAGTATTTTCTTAAAACTCTAATAAGTAACTCCCCCATGAAGGAAAATTCTCATTTACGTAATGAGCCTACCGTACATAAATTTAGTATTTTGTTGACATCAGTTGGGCACTTTCAATGATTTCGGTAGATATTATACAATTGCACACAAAACCACTTAATCAGAACCCAGATCCCAGATGTAGACAAATTTGATGAGAAACTTATTACCATTCAAGAGTCAACACCAATTTCTTGAAAGCAATTAAGTTAGCACGCATTAAGACCAATTGCCACAAATTTCAAATGCAAAGGATGATTGCTATATATACAACTAAGTATATATATATATAAGAATGTAGAGTTACCTTCCACCTACATAAGATATAACTACCATCGTGGGATTACAAGAAGCCAAAAGGACTAAAGAATAAGAAAACAACAACAAAAAAAGCTTCCGAAATTCAAATGAGTAGTTTATATTGGGAACTAAATATAATATGTATAGCTTAGATAGGTATACCTTTACTGCCAACAGGCATCCTTCTACGTGACTGTAATACATCAGGTACATAGAACAACGTTGCCAAGGATGTCAAAGTCAGAAAATGAAAAAAATAAAAATAGAAAAAAATAAAGCAACGACAGATTGTTTCTAGCGGTATCGCACGTAGCAATAGTGGCCGACTAGGATTCGATTCTCTCATCATTTAGTCCTTTTGCAGAGTTTTGTTCCCCCAAACTTTTAATAATAATAATAAATAAATTAAATAGATACTCAATGAAACTCGGGGACAAAAAAAAAATATTTCAGGGTTATAATTTCGTAAGGCGAAGAACTCAACTTTGTTTTATCATGTCAGATTAAAAAGAAGAAAACAAAAACAATTTCAAGGATTTTGTTTCGACATTTCAATTTTACATTAATATTTTTTTTATAAAAACATAATGTAGCTACATACTCGTACATATATGTATATTCAAGTATATCCAGTTTTGTAAATGGTACAATGTACATTCTACAAATAAGGGTATAAGATAAAAGCTTTTTCAATGTTATTATAAAGAGCGTATCTGTACATACTCGTACATATGTACATATGTATGTCGTTTTGGGTGGGTGGGTAGACTAGTTTTTGTCGGTCAAATATTGACAAGGTTACATCTCAAATTAATATAAAATATCACTTTCTATCTATGACTTGGGGGAAGGAAATTGGAGATAAGCTAATTACATACCTATTAACTTAATATTTATATACACAGAAATGTGGCAACAAAAATATTGAGGGTATAGGTAAAAGGATATCAAATAGGATGAACTACCATTTTAACATATGCATGCGGGTGGACTTCCATAGAAAAGGATTAAATAATTTTAAATTTAAGTACTCCTAAAGATGACTCTCAAAATTAGTTAGCTATATTGTATTCAGACAAAGAAGAAAGTCAACTCTTATGGTTGACTTAACAGAAGGCTCTTTCTCATAATTAAGGATTACCTAATAAAGGGTGATTTTTTTGCTACTTGGTTTTTGACGTTTATATTTTTGACAGATCACACATGACAAATTCCACGAACATTTGACATTTCGATTCAGTATTGTTTGCAATTTCATCATGAATTGACTTACGCCTGAACAACGTTTGCAAATTATTGAAATTTATTATCAAAATTCGTGCTCTGTGAAAAATGTGTTTCGCAAGCTACGTCCGTTTTTTTTCCGCTCATTTTTGGCTAAATGGATACGTGAATAAGCAGAATTGCCATATTTGGAGTGAAGAGCAGCCAGAGGCAATTCAGCAGCTACCAATGCATTCCGAAAAATGCACTGTTTGGTGCGGTTTATGGGCAGGCGGCATCATTGGGCCGTACTTCTTCAAGGACGATGAAGGCCGTAGGGTTACGGTCGATGGAGAAAGGTACCGTTCGATGATAACAGATTTTATTTTGCCGAAAATGCAAGAATTGAACTCGGTCGACATGTGGTTCCAACAGGACGGTGCCACATGCCACACTGCACGCGAAACCATGCATCAATTGAGAGGCGAATTTGGTTAGCAGTTGATCTCACGTTTTGGCGCAGTCAATTGGCCACCAAGATCATGTGATTTGACCCCGTTAGACTATTTTTTGTGGGGCTATGTTAAGTCTATTGTCTATGGGGACAAGCCAATCACGATTGCTGCCTTGGAAGCCAACATTGAACGCGTCATTGGTGAGATTCCGGCCGAAATGTGTGAAAAAGTTTTCCAAAATTGGACCTTCAGAATGGACCACCTGAAGCGTAGCCGCAGGCAACATTTAAGTGAAATTATTTTTAAAAAGTAAATGGCAGAAATTAATTTATCGATCCAAATAAAAATTTCATTCACTTTTTACAAGTTTCTGTGTTTTTTTGAATTTTCAAAAACCAAGCTCTTAAAATATCACCGTTTATATACACATGACTTACATTGTTAATAATTCTATTATAGGTAAATGACAAAAAGGCAAACCTATACATTAGGCGAAATTGAGTTGCATTCAATAAGGAATTCAAAGCATAATGTAATTAGATTCAATTTGATAAGACATTCACACTAGTCGCTTGGTTCCTTGCACATTAGTGTTGCCATACATCCCGTTTTACTAGAAATAAAGACAAACCGAATTTCAGACACAAAATTTGAAATTTTTATTATAAAATATGTTGATTACATTTGATAGATATAGTGACATTGTTACTTGCGATTATAGGTACTATAAGGCAAGTTATGCATTCGTTGAAAAAAAGGCGAAAAAAGATGCTCTAAAAATTCTGTCCGTCTGCATGTCTGTCTGTCAGTCTGTTTGTCAGTCTGTCTGTCAGTCTGTCTGTCAGTTTGTCTGTTAGTCTGTCTGTCAGTCTGTCTGTCAGTCTGTCTGTATGTATGTGTATGTATAGAAACCTACAGCCGAAACGGGTGGGCCGAATTGCTTCAAACTTGGTATATATTTTAGGGATTGTACAGAGGGCAAATTGAATTTTTTTTTAGCTCAAAAAATAACGGTACCTGTCATATAACCAATACGTTAAAGCCTATTTTACTCGGAAACGTCTCTAGCGATTTTGATTTAAAAAAAATCAGTGCAGCTTTTTAGGTACTACCGATGTGGCCGTGGCGCGATAGTTGTGTGCTCGCCTGTCAACCTAGTGGTTGCAGGTTCGATTCCTGCCGTTGTCTATGCCTTCTTATATTCCATTAAAAACCAGTTCTAAAAATTGTCATAAAATAAGTTGCTGCTTTGAAAAAAAAAATTTTTTTTTTCAAAAACCGTTCCACAGATTTTTAAAATTTTTTCTTATGAATTCAAAATGGCGTACTTTTTTTTGAGCTCAAACTAGTTTAAGTATTTATTTCAGAATTTTGAATTATTTTTTCTTTGATTAAGCCAATTTAATCCTTTGTTTTTGAGTTTATATTATTAAATATTTAAGATTGTCATACCAATTTTTTTGAGCAAAAAATTTAACAAAATTTGTGTATATGAAAAATTAAGTAAAAAGCAGCGAATAGATTATGTTTAGATTGTTAATAGGAATCTATTGCATATGATGTGATCGAACATAAGAGCAAGTTCGTGCGATCCAGTTGTGCATTTTATTTCATTTGCGTAAATTGGCGAAATTAACATTATTAAAACTTTCCATCGAATACAAACTAATTGTTCGTTGCTTAGGTTGGGTTGGTCCACTTTCTCCTACATTATAACCTCTTCTTCGGACCTCGTAAAATCTTTATGAAGCTTTATTTTTGTAATGGTACCAAGTAAAATTAAGTATTGTTGGGGTGTCAGCATTGCCAGATATGTCCACACTCTCCTTTAAAATTTTTAAGAAAAAAAAAACAAGAAATATTAATTATTTGACCCACCCTCATGTACTTTCAAAAACTTACTCTTGACTTAATACAATTAATAAATACGTAAAAATACTACAATTATGGTAGGCAACAAGTTTCATCGCTTTATGATAATAACATTACACGATTTACTCTTAGAGTGAAACTATTGTATGCACGGATTAAAATAATTTTTGCATGCAGTTGCTAGATAAATAAAGTATAAATAGTGAAAAACTTGATTTTTTTAAAGGTGTGGATACATATATGTATTATTATAATAATTTCTTTAAATTAGAGATCCAATTTTATTCCTAAAAATGGTTTAAACATTTCAAACAAAAACATTTTTTTTAACCGCTAAAAAGATTTTAATTTTTTTTTTTTTGCAATTACTCATAATTATCCAGGTTTTCAAATGGTATGTTTTTGTTCTTTTACTAAGCTAAGCTAAAATGGGAAACAGTTTAACATTCACCTATGCTGGGTACCAGGGCACAGAGATATTCCAGGACTAGCTTTGACCTCTCAATGCAGACGGCACATTAGCTCCAATATTGGTGTCACCACAGGACATTGTCTCATAGGTAGACATGCTGCAAGACTCGGCGTGCTCGCAAACGACTTCTACAGAAGCTGTTAAGATGAAAAGGAGAGGAAAAACTTCATCTCCTCTGGACATACCCTGCACTATCCAACAGACGAAGACTTTTTCTAGGAGACTTCTTCTTCAGTGATATTAACGAACTAGCACACTTAGACACAGTAATGTAAAAGGCACTACAGCATCTAACTGATGAGACCAACTGTAGTACCTGGGCGAAACACATTTTGGACGACAGGTTATAAAAACATTCAATTGGCTTTAAATCCACATAGTCCACAAAAACAAAAACAATTTTAAATATTAATTCTCTCGTTTGCTTCATAAGAAGCTCAAAATGGTTTTAAATTCTTTTTGGGGCAAAAAACCCAACTCCTGGGGTATCGCAATGGTCCTTTCTTTTTTAACTAAGTATGTTAGTTAGTTATTTTTAACAGCTTACGGCCACTGTAACCTAACCTAAGGTAAGCAATCTAAGCAATTGTATTATGTCTTTTTTCTATTTGCTATCTACTTGGGTTTAATGTTTACGAAAGATATGTAAGCTTGATTAAACAAAACAAGTGTTCACACATTTTTGGTTCATTAAATATTATAAGATTTCATCTATGTATGTAGCTATATAATACTTTCATAATTAATATTTTTTAAAGAATAAAATCCATAAGATTGCTTAAGATTCATTATGCTAAGGACCTAGGTAAACTTACCTCAATTGGCTTTAAGCCTGTCTTTTGATATCTGCATTAAATTCTTACAAACAGCGTCGACTTTAAGCTCATTAAGGTTGTTAGCTACAAGAGAAAGTTCATGCATTCCAGTCGTGCATTTAACTTAAACTCGCATTTAAACCTTTTCTAAGAAACTAAGTTATTAACAAGGATTACTCAAAAAGTGAATTTGCGTAGAATGTTTCTGGAAGTCCCATATTGTATCAATATAAATTGAACCTTGCCTCAAGCTCACTGGTGAACCTTAATAAAGAAATTCACTTAAATTTCCATCACAGGAACCTTAAAAAAAAATTACTTGCATATAAGAAGTATGCCACTGGCAGGTTCAACTTAATTGGGCCAAAATCAAAATATCCTGTCAAAGTAATATGATATTGAATATAGTTTGATATTCAAATTAAAAATAGCTTCTTGTAAGACACCTTCTCTTACTTTGAAGAAGATAGCTATTTCTTCATTTATCTAATTTATTAGATTTTAACTTAACGGTGTATGTGCCCTAAATGTAAGGATAATGAGGTATGACTTGTGATGTTTAAACAAATTTCCTTTAAATCGATAGTATTGCCATAAGTTGCTTTAAATATAAGTAAATATCCTTGAAAACCTTATAATCAGAGCAAAAATATAAGTCGTGATAAAGAATACAGCAGCAAATCCTGTTATCGTTTACGTCTTTCAATACCACCAGACGTCCATGATACAGTTCTCATCACACATAAATGTTGTTCAAAAAATTATTCCTCACCTTGTATGTTTGCATATGGACATATATAATCAACAACATTGAACAATACATATATCCTAGCTCAATTTAAGTATCCTTCTCACACATCCTGGGGCGCTATGGACAAGAAATACAAAAAAAAAAGAAATCTTGATTAAAATAATTTTGCAATTTGTTGCTTGTGGCACGCTCCTATACCCCGGGGTGAATGAATTCACTGAATTCACATTCTCCCACACGCAAAACAATTTTTCGAATTGCATTGATGTTCAATAAATCACGTTCTAAAACAAGAAGTTGTAAACCCCATAACATGCTCCTTATAATAAGTTCGAAAATGAACTTGTTCCTTGATGGGCTTCGTTGACTAGAAAATTAGAGAATATCAGCGAAACGGTATACACGCACGAAAACTGTATTTTTGAGATACCTATACTAATAAAGAGAAAAAGGAGTCTTAACAACAACTCACAGAAGTGGATGGAGAGAAAAAAAGATCTGTGGAGGCCGAATCAAGGTTTCCCCAAACGATAGCACGCATAGATAGGTACTTAGGTGGAATTCAAATTTTCATGACATCACGTTTTTTCATAAACATAAAAATTGACTCTAGCATCTGAATAAAATATGGCGTGGCATCGTCGGCAAACGCAAACTAAGGAAAATCAAAAAATCTAAAGTGTCCGAATCGGTCGTATGTATCTACCTCCTTTATAAATAACTGCATTGCTTAAATTACTCGTATATGATAAATGGAAAATTTCAGAATTTTTAACCTGAATTGTATAACATCGAAGAACATGCAGAACCATAATGTGCAAGATATGCAAATGCAAAGGACACACAGTTTTGGGGCGCATTAGCAGTTTAACCACATAACTTGTTCAATAAAATGTTATTTATTTTTTATCTTTTCAAAGATGAAATTAACGCAAAAGCAAACATAATAAAATGCACGACTGGATAGAACGTACTTGCTCCTATGTTTCGATTACATTATATGTAAAATATTCTTAATAGAAACGGCTAAATGTAAGTCGTTTTTCACTTAATTTTTTATATATAAAAATTCCTAATATTTTTCTAAAAACAACGATATGAACATTTTAAATATTTAATTATATAAACTCAAAGCAAAATTTCAGAAAAAATCGGTCACCCGTTTTCGAAATATTGAATTCAAAATCCAAAAAAAAATATTTCGAAAATTTTGAAATGCAGTATTATTTAGAATTTGAAGGAGCTCCGGCATAAAAATTTTGATCGAAATCTGTTGAGCCGTTTATGAGAAAGTCGAAAATCAAAAAAGGTACCGTTAATAACAAAATATTGTAAAAAAAATGTTGGCCGAAATGTACACCATGCTTAAAGTAGTACGCACACCAATTTTTATCAAAATCGTTATAGCCATTTTCGAGATAATTAAGATGGTAGAAAAATTTGTATGGCAAGTACCGTTATTTTTGGGGATAAAACAATGATTCAAAAATCTATTTTGAAAAATCACCTAAAACTCTGAAATACCAAGTTTGAAGAAAATCTCCGTTTAGACTGTAGAAAGTTGTACAGAGAGATAGACATACAGACGGAATTGCGGGTCCCACTTTTTTGGTGTTCTCTATCATCGTAATGTCAACTTTGATTAAAATCTCGAGTTCGATTTTATTTCCAAATTCAAAACCTATAATACATATATCGCAAGTAAGAATAGGGTGAAATTTGAAAACAATGGGACAGAATAGAGACAGGAAATTATGCATTAGTAGCAGTGTGTTTATGTATATAATAAAGGGCGCTTTCTAAAAATCTGGCACAGGGCTCAGCGTTGGCTGGGGTTGGCCATTAGCACTTTATAACTTTACGGTTTTTAAACGTTTTCAGGAACAGGCGATCTCACTGGGACGCACCAGCTGACTATAGGGAGGAATTTATTGTCAAACCGCAATTTTGGATTTATTTGACAAAAATTCAATGTGAATTGGAATATTTTGTCCAGGGACAGATATAGTTATTAAGTTAATTCACTTGCTTAACTTAAACGTTCACACAATTTATACACATATGTGACATTTTTGCCGATTATAAACTTCATTTTGAATATTAAAAAAAGTTGCATATAAGCAGAAAATTGGGTATGGGGTGGAATGTAACTCCCACGCATGGCCACGCTATATGATTTGGGGTAAGGCAATCGTTAAGTGTATGCAAAGTTTCCTTATATATAAAATTTCGTACGATTTTATTTCTTTTTTAAGCTTGTAATAAATCAATTAACATTTTGATTTTCGTCTTAAATTAAAAGATAAAAGGAAAACATTACAGGTTCTTCTGAAAATTATTAATGTTTTATATTTTTAACTAGAAACAAATTTCGCGTAATGCGTAAAAAGTTTATAACTCCTATCGTATAAAAATAGATAGATACGGTTTTTTTTAAATTAAAATACAGTTAAATTTACATTAAACCGGATCGCATTTACTTGCTCAAATGTTCGATCGCATCGTATGCGAAAGATTCTTAAAGGAAACGGTTAAATATATTTTAAAGCAGATTTTCACTTAATTGTTTATACGCCAAATTTCGTAAATTCTAAAAAAAAATTACCCATCCGTTTTTGAAATATTAAATTTTCAAAAAAAAACACATATTCTTTTTCCAAAAATCCAAAAATCCAAAGTATGCAGTATTATTTATAAATCAAAGGACCTCCTATATAAAAAATTTTATTGAAAGTCGAAAATCAAAAAAAAAATGCTTGTATGGCAGGTACCTTCGTTAATAAAAAATATTTTAAAAACAATTTGACGAAAATGTATTTCTACTAAATGGATTGCAAACACTAGTTTTTATCAAAATCGTTAAATCGGTTTTTGATATAAGTAAGATGGTAGAAAAAGTTGTATGGCAAGTATCGTTAATTTTGGATTCAAAAATATATTTGAGACAATCACCTAAAAGGCTTAATTACCTAGTTTGAAGAAAATCGTTTTGGCCGTTTAGGCTGCAGATCGTTCTACAGACAGTCAGACGGAATTGCGGGACCCACTTTTTTGGTGTACTCCATCATCGTCATGCCAAGTTTGATCAAAATCTCGAGTTCTATTTTTATTACAAATGCTAAGCTCTCCCTATACCTAATATAGTACCTGTGTCGCAAGTAAAAATCGTTAAGGCATCGTTTAGACATGGCCAAATTGATAATCAATAATCATTTTTCATCTCAAAATTTAAAAAAGAGATAAACCATTTTTAACAATATAAATTATAATTAAATCAGAAGGCTTCATTCCTCCTGTCGTTTATTTGCCGAATTTGGGTTTATTGCCATGTGGAAAGCGAATTAAGGCCGAAAACAAAAATGTTTGGCTTTATTTTCATTTGCGAATTGAAATAAGGCCGAGAACCTGAGTTAAAAGAACATGGTTTTATTTCTGATTTCTTGTTGTAGTTAATTAATTCATTCCTGCAAAAAAAAAGCCAAATAACGAGGGAATTTCGTTACTTAAAACGATATATTACCAAATTTGGGTAATATTTTAAGTCACTGATATGTTTACATATATGTTTACTAAAAGCACAATTTAAAAAAAAAAAAACGATAGCGCTGGATTTGGAAAACTGTGGCTTGAAGAATTTTAGAAGACACTTGGAAAAAAATATTCTCGTAATGTCAAAATATAGTTTATTGCCTACCTTTCATACCATGAATTGTCAAAATATCAGCTCCGATTTAAAGGGATTAAAAACCATTTTCAAAATTGTTTGATATTTTCTTGTTTGTACATGCAAGTGTATGTGGTGTGTGTGGTACATATTTAAGTCAGGCGATTGATTTTGATAAGCGTAGAAATGTCGGCGACAAATAAAAGGTTTTGGTCTGAACTTTTAGAATTATACCAAAGCCTTACGGTTTTTTTTATTGCCAATAATGCAATAAAAATTGCTGCTGTAGCGAACTCGGAGCTTGGCTTTTAAGAAGTTGCATATTCAGCGATGAATATATGAATGATTACTGCGTAGCTTGTATTAATAGGGTATGGTGTAAGACAAAATGTGCATGCTTGTGATTGTGCATGCAGGCATGAGTATTGTATGGTCCCAACAGATTTCTTGAAATTTGTGTACATTACAAATAATATTTTCGTGTCATTTTAAAATAAAACAATTCGGAGGGAGGATAGCCAACAACACAAAATATTTATTATAGTCGCCCACGCTATTTAAATTAAATAGAGATTTAAGAAAAACCGTATGTTGTACTGTTGCGGATTCTAATGGCGCAGTGGATATAGTGCTTTGCTACAAACTTAGACATGAAGGTTGGAGCGCTACACTAGGGACATTCTTTTCTATCTCCCAGTTATAATGAGATAATAAATTCACAACCCTGGACTGGGCACTATACGGATATGTAACCACAAATGTTAAAAAAAAGCAAGCTAAATGTTATGTGAAAGGTTCTCCAATAAAGACAGATTGATGTTGAATTGGAAGAAAACAATCTATAGACCAAGATCCCATGGCCGGCAGACATAAGTCATTTTATCATAGCTTAAAGCATCAGCCGATTGTGGCTTATTTGCATTGATTCTTCTACTTTAGGAAGGCCCAAAATTCACTTCACCTCGTCGAGATCGAGAGATATGATTGCTAAAATAGCTACTCATACTTTAATGTGTTTAGTCGCTAAAGATCAATTTCCAACTGAAAAAAAGCTGCACAATAATAAACTATTGTTTTTTTTTTGATAATAAAGTTTTTATCATTTAACCTTAGTTGTGCCAACGTGTTACATGGCATAGGCCAAATCACTAGTGACTAAATAATAAAAGAACCAATTTGACAAATGCCACAAAAACATTACCGCCACAACAGAATGTCAATATCGACCTTTCACTATTTCAAAACCGTCTGTAATATTACATTGTCAATAAATGAGAATAAGAACACGATCGAAAATACAAAACAAATTTTTTTTTCTTTAATTTTGTGTGGATTTTTAAAGAAAAGCACAAACATTTTTTTAGTCTGAATTCCATATAGGAAAATTTGAACAAATAACCCAAAAAAAAACAAGACTATTGTCTTAAAATCTTTTAAAACAATTATTTGTATTACTTGAAAATTTTTCACTAAATAATTTGTAATGTAGATTCCTTACCGCAACATTGAAGTTTGAATCAAAATTGTTAAAGTAGTTTTTGAGATACTATTTTGAAGAATTAAGGTATACAGTTGCACATACATATATGAAGAAAAAAGCTGGTAAAACAGACAACATCAAAATAAGATTTCTTTACTCAAAGCCAGCATTACCCGCCATATTCTTTTCTAAAGGAATATAAGAAATAAGTCTTCTTCTTTTCTTTTTAAAATTTTGAAAATTAGACGAGTTTCTGGCAAATCATTTGGTGTTTATACTAGGTCACTCAATCCAACTTGAACGACTAGATGTATTATAACGAAATTTGTCGATTGTGTATCGGAAATAAGTTTAGATGCTCTTAAAAACTAAAATACAACAAATTGAATTTTTGGAAATAGTACATATTTCAAAAACGACGTCGAACTACCAATAATCCGTTTTCTCTATCACTTTTTTAGCGTAGAGAAAACTATTAATTTAAAAAAAAATAACAAAAATAAGTGATGTCCCTTCTTAAAAATCCAACAACATCATCAGGAGATAAAATTTTTATTTTCAAAACCATGACTTGTACCCTTACTATCGTAGTCGAGCGAGAGCAACAACAGCATTTTACCTTCCAGATTCTGGATGATAAAAAAGAAACGGGATGCTGCCTACACCGTTTCCTTCTTGCGCACCCATCATAGCCATCCTTTATTTTTTCAACTTATAAATTAAGGAAATTCTTCTTCATTAGGTTGTTGCTGGAAAAATGTTTTATTGATATTACATCTCCGAAACGTGGAAAAAGTATCTTATTTTTCATCCATCGTAATGTTAGCCTTGATATAGTGTTAGGTAGGTATTTTGTAATTTTTTTTTATTAATACAGAAATAGAAAAAAAATATTTATTTCAACAAAGATTGAGCTGGAAAGTTGTTGGAATTGAATTTTTTTAGCTAAAACCATTAAGTGGTATACCTACTCTACCTTAAATGAATTTAAGTAATTTACAACCTGGGGAAAATATCGTTGAAAAATTGTGTACCTGTCTGGTTTTGAATATATTTAACTTCAAAAAGTTGGTAGTGCCTTAATGATTATACAAAAATTATTCAAAATTATTTAAACGTTTTAGCACACCATAATTTATATGTAGTATAATAGAGATGCCGCGAATAGCGATAGCGACTCGGCCGAATACCGAATATTCGGAGACCGAACCTTCGCCCAACGATGTGAAACTATAACCTACGTGACTTTCGACATGTTATAACATGTCTTATTGGATTGCATTTCATTCGGCCAGCGATGTGTTTGGGTTTGTGTTTCTATCTTCCTACTTGGTGAATTTTGATGTGTTATGCCCACGGTTGACACGTTGGTCATTTGTGAGCAAATTTAGTAATTTTATTCTGGATTAAGTTTAGACTAGATGTTCTTCATGAAATCTATGTAAGATCAACTGAACTTCGCAAAAATTGCGTATTGACAAGGGTCCTCACTATAGTCAACTGATGAGGCCATGTGATATCGCCTGGAGGAAACGCCAATTTTTGTTCGACTAAAGGCCGTTAAAAGCTATTTTGAATTTTAATTTGAATGTTCTCAAATTAAATGTTTTTATCTTCTAATGTAAGCCATGCAAATGTAGAATTGAACGCACTGCATTCTCCATCCACAACCACTGAATACACGAAGGCTCACTGTATTCATTTTATGCATTTAACAATTTATTGAAAAACTTTCTTTTGATATGTAGGTATATCGATGGGTTTGTGGAACAGTGTTGAAAATGTAATTTTTTTTTGCAAGGGGTTGGCCATGATTTTTTTTCTAAAATGTCGAAAAAGGTGAAGTCAAGAATTGTACAACAAGGTGTACCCCAATGAAAAGTTCTGTGAAATCATTTTCGAGCACTGCCCGCTGCAGAATTTTGTGGGGCCTGGTTGCGGAGATATCACCATCCAAAGCAAGTCAAATGCAGTTGGGTGGAAAGTCATGCGAATAACTTCGACTTGAAATATCACAAGAACCAGATGACGCAGATAATTTTTGGTCTCAGCCGTGGATAGGTGCTGAACAGACCTTTCTTGTGATGTGTATATCGATGGATTTGGGGAACATTGTTGAAAATGTAATTTTTTTTTGCAAGGGCCTTGATTTTTTCTAAAATGTCGAGAAAAGTGAAGTCGAGAATTGTACAACAAGGTGTATACCAATGGAAAGTTCTGTGAAATCCCGTTCGAGCACTGCCCTTCGCAGATCTTTGCGGGGTTTTGTTGCGGAGATATCACCATCCAAGGAAAGTCAAATGCAGTTGGGTGGAAAATCATGCGAATAACTTCGAATTGAAATATCACAAGAACCAGATGACGCAGATAATTTTTGGTCTCAGCCGTGGATAGGTGCTGAACAGACCTTTCTTGTGATGTGTATATCGATGGGTTTGGGGAACATTGTTGAAAATGTAATTTTTTTTGCAAGGGGTTAGCCTGGATATTTTTCTAAAATGTCGAAAAAAGTGAAGTCGAGAATTGTACAACAAGGTGTATACCAATGGAAATGTATGTGAAATCCCGTTCGAGCACTGCCCTCCGCAGATTTTTGCGGGGTTTTGTTGCGGAGATATCACCATCCAAAGCAAGTTGGGTGGAAAATCGTACGAATAACTTCGAATTGAAATATCACAAGAACCAAATGACGCAGATACTTTTTGTTCAACACCTATCCACGGCTGAGACCTTTCTTGTGATGTGTATATCGATGGGTTTGGGGAACATTGTTGAAAATGTATTTTTTTTTGCAAGGGGTTAGCCTTGATTTTTTTCAAAAATGTCGAAAAAAGTGAAGTCGAGAATTGTACAACAAGGTATATACCAATGGAAATGTCTGTCAAATCCCTTTCGAGCACTGCCCTTCGCAGATTTTTGCGGGGTTTGGTTGCGGTGATTTCACCATCCAAAGAAAGTCAAATGCAGATGGGTGGAAAATCATGCGAATAATTTCGAATTGAAATATCTCAAGAACCAGATGCCGCAGATACTTTTTGTTCTCAGCCGTGGATAGGTGCTGAACAGACTTTTCATGTGATGTGTATATTGATGGGCTTGGGGAACATAGTTGAAAATGTAATTTTTTTGCAAGGGGTTAGCCTTGATTTTTTTTTAAAATGTCGAAAAAAGTGAAGTCAAGAATTGTACAACAAGTTGCACACCAATGGAAAGGTCTGTGAAATCCCGTTCGAGCACTGCCCTTCGCAGATTTTTGCGGGGTTTGGTTGCGGAGATATCACCATCCAAGGAAAGTCAAATGCAGTTGGGTGGAAAATCATGCGAATAACTTCGAATTGAAATATCACAAGAACCAAATGACGCAGATACTTTTTGTTCAACACCTATCCACGGCTGAGACCTTTCTTGTGATGTGTATATCGATGGGTTTGGGGAACATTGTTGAAAATGTATTTTTTTTTTGCAAGGGGTTAGACTTGATTTTTTTCTAAAATGTCGAAAAAAGTGAAGTCGAGAATTGTACAACAAGGTGTATACCAATGGAAATGTCTGTGAAATCCCGTTCGAGCACTGCCCTCCGCAGATTTTTGCGGGGTTTTGTTGCGGAGATATCACCATCCAAAGCAAGTTGGGTGGAAAATCGTACGAATAACTTCGAATTGAAATATCACAAGAACCAGATGACGCAGATACTTTTTGTTCTCAGCCGTGGATAGGTGCTGAACAGACCTTTCTTGTGATGTGTATATTGATGGGCTTGGGGAACATTGTTGAAAATGTAATTTTTTTGCAAGGGGTTAGCCTTGATTTTTTTCTAAAATGTCGAAAAAAGTGAAGTCGAGAATTGTACGACAAGGTATATACCAATGGAAATGTCTGTCAAATCCCTTTCGAGCACTGCCCTTCGCAGATTTTTGCGGGGTTTGGTTGCGGTGATTTCACCATCCAAAGAAAGTCAAATGCAGATGGGTGGAAAATCATGCGAATAATTTCGAATTGAAATATCTCAAGAACCAGATGCCGCAGATACTTTTTGTTCTCAGCCGTGGATAGGTGCTGAACAGACTTTTCATGTGATGTGTATACTGATGGGCTTGGGGAACATTGTTGAAAATGAAATTTTTTTTTGCAAGGGGTTAGCCTTGATTTTTTTTTAAATGTCGAAAAAAGTGAAGTCAAGAATTGTACAACAAGTTGCACACCAATGGAAAGGTCTGTGAAATCCCGTTCGAGCACTGCCCTTCGCAGATTTTTGCGGGGTTTGGTTGCGGAGATATCACCATCCAAATCAAATCAAATGCAGTTGGGTGGAAGATCATGCGAATAACTTCGAATTGAAATATCTCAAGAACCAGATGCCGCAGATACTTTTTGTTCACAGCAGTGGATAGGTGTTCAACAGACCTTTCTTGTGATGAGTATATCGATAGGTTTGGGGAACATTGTTGAAAATGTAATTTTTTTTGCAAGGGGTTAGCCTTGATTTTTTTCAAAAATGTCGAAAAAAGTGAAGTCAAGAATTGTACGACAAGGCGTACACCAATAGAAAGGTCTGTGAAATCCTTTTTGAGCACTGCCCGCCGCAGATTTTTGCGGGGTTTGTTGCCGGAGATATCACAATCCAAATCAAATGCAGTTGGGTGGAAAGTCATGCGCAGAACTTCGACTTGAAATGTCTCAAGAACCAGATGACGCAGATACTTTTTGTTCTCAGCCGTGGATAGGTGCTGAACAGACCTTTCTTGTGATGTGTATATCGATGGGCTTGGGGAACATTGTTGAAAATGTACTTTTTTTGCAAGGGGTTAGCCTTGATTTTTTTTTTAAATGTCGAAAAAAGTGAAGTCAAGAATTGTGCAGCAAGGTGTACACCAATGGAAAGGTCTGTGAAATCCTTTTTGAGCACTGCCCGGCGCAGATTTTTGCGGGGTTTGTTTGCGGAGATATCACCATCCAAATCAAATCAAATGCAGTTGGGTGGAAAATCATGCGAATAACATCGAATTGAAATATCTCAAGAACCAGATGCCGCAGATATTTTTGTTCACAGCAGTGGATAGGTGTTCAACAGACCTTTCTTGTGATGTGTATATCGATAGGTTTGGGGAACATTGTTGAAAATGTAATTTTTTTTTGCAAGGGGTTAGCCTTGATTTTTTTTTAAAATGTCGAAAAAAGTGAAGTCAAGAATTGTACAACAAGTTGCACACCAATGGAAAGGTCTGTGAAATCCCGTTCGAGCCCTTCCCTTCGCAGATTTTTGCGGGGTTTGGTTGCGGAGATATCACCATCCAAAGCAAGTCAAATGCAGTTGGGTGGAATATCATGAGAATAGTTTCGAATTAAAATATCTCAAGAACCAGATCCCGTAGATACTTTTTGCTCAGACAGATGGAAAACTTAAAATATTTTTTGTGTTTTAACGTTTAATAGCGAGTTTCATTCAAATTTCAAAGATCTCCTCTCAAAATCGAGATTTGATCTTTTCAATGGATCTTTTTTCCAGATTGTATTGTAGTTTTGGTGAATGCATGACACATACATTTCTGAAAAAAATATCTTCATCATCAGATGAAGAAGAATACGAAGCAATCAAAAACTCCACTTAATGTATAAAATCTAAATTCTTAACATCTGATCTTTTTGTTGGAATGATACTCAGAAAATTCAAAAAGGTCCATTCTTTCTACAGAAAGAGCCAAGCTTTTCTTGAATGTAGATGTTTTCATTCTACGTAAAAAAGTCACTTTGGTCCTACTAAATCAAATATAAATGTCAGTAAATTTCCAACAGCTGACTTTCAAAATAAGATTCATTCAAGTTCATTTGTGCAATTGGCTGAAAATGAATATTATTCGATAGGATTTCAAAATACACAAATTTGATTAGAATGAATAGATACGAGTATATTCTATCGAAATAACGCAAATTGTGAATTGATTATAAATTGCTGTGAAAAAATGTGATTTAGTATTTTGGTCACTTTTTAATGATTTTGGTCTTTTTTATTTTCAATTTTGGTCACAAGTTTTATTTTCAGATGGCAACCATGGTTATGACCTGTCTCATTGTATTGCATTGCATATGGGCCGAAAGTTTGGAAGTATTTGTTTTCATTTGCGAGTAGATCGTGTAGTAATCGTGTGCTACCAACGAATGCCGAAAAAGTAGTTTTTATTCACCAAAACTTGCCATTAGTATATTTTAAATACTAAATTACAAATTTTTGAATAAAAGAAAACATTTATTGTAAGATAATTAGCCTGTTTTATTCTCCATTTGTTATGTTGTGAACTATTCGGCCGAATACCGAATAGTTGTCGAATATTCGCGGCATCTATAGTATAAACAATGTTAATTTATAATATATTATATTGTAAGTGGGATATTCGAATAAGTGTTGCAGCATAGCGATTTTATTTAAAAATTATTTTCCGTGTTAAGAATGTGAAAAGTAAAAAAAAATAAATGAGAAATAAATTAATTTATTAAATTTACGTTTGAAAAAGAGAATATTGGCCTGTAAAAATTTTTAGACGGGAATTTTTCGTAATTAATTTTTCAATCGCTTAAAACTAATCATACCGGAAAGTCACAGTTAGCATAAAAAGTGCTTGCTTTCGTTCACAAGTTTTTCTTTTCCTTTTTTTCCATTAATGATTTTTAAATAAAATAAAATGCACGACTGGATCGCATGTACTTGCTCTTATGTTCGATCACATCATATGCAAAAGATTCTTAATAGAATCAGCTAAATGTATTTTTAAATTCGTTTTTATTTAATTTTTATATATAAAAATTCTCCATTTTTTTCGCAAAACAATTGGTATGAACAATATTTAATAATATGAAATTATAACCAAATTTCAGAAAATAGTCCACCTGTTTCCGAAATATTGAATTTTCAAAAAAAAAAATTTATTTTTTACAAAAATCCAAAAATCCGAAAATTTTGAAATGCAGTATTTTATAGAATTTGAAGAAGCTCTTGTAAAAAAATGTTGGTAGCAAAAATTTAACAAAATTCTTGGCCACAATGTAGATCTGCCTAAGGTAGGACACGTACTTTTTTTTATCAAAATCGTTAGAGCCGTTTTCGAGATAATTAATATAGTAGAAAAATTTGTATGGCAAGGAGATACCGTTAGTTTTGTAACTAAAACAACGATTCAAAAATCTATTTTGGACAATCCCCTGAGACAACTAAGCACCAAGCTTAAGCAAATTCGGTTCGGCCGGTTAGGCTGTCGACACACAGACAGACAGACGGAATTGCGGGACCCACTTTGTTTGGTGTTCTCTATCATCGTAATATCAACTTTGATTAAAATCTCAAGTTCGATTTTATTTCCAAATGCAAAACTTGCGCTATAGTATAGTACATATATCGCAAGTAAAAGCACTTACAAATAAAGGCATATTATGTCGGAATCTAGAAACTAATATGGAATCCTGAAGGTCAGCAAGGCCTACCTTTTAACAACAAGAGGTACTAGGGGTCACTCTTGTTACAGACCCGTGAGGTGGATGAGTTGCTAGAAAATCTTACTTCCGACGCATAAAAGTCTAAGCTTTGCAGAAATATAGTAATAATGGCTCTGATAGGTAGATTCGAAGAAATTGGTATGATATTGTATTAGAATCCAAAAGAGACTAAATAGCATACGAAAGTTCTGTCAATCGATTGGGCTAAACATCAATAAGTATTACAAACACAACGATAATAGCATTAACAACGGAAAGATTTCAGCCAATCTTGAAACCGATTAGCTGGCGAAGTAATCGAATCGAATATGGAGGTAAGCTTTCAAGGAGGTACACTAGCAAGTGAACTCCGCTGGAATAAAAATATCAAAATATCACTCGGAAAATCTGCAAATGCCCTTATTATAGCAAAATACTTGAAGATATGCCATAGGCATGGGAAAAACTATTAGCAATAAACCAGATAAAGTATAAAGGCTCAGCAGCAATATAGGTCAGCTTTGACTTAACTCCGGTGGACTGCTGCCAAGGGAACCACTTAAAACTAGTAAGTACCAATGTCCAAGAACATTTCTTTCGATATCTTTGGTACCCTTTATATTCCAAGTGATGGCATGATCAACAAATAATATAAGTAAGGCAACAATTACTAGGCGGAGTTAAGCTGCAAGAAATAATGGATAGGCGAAACGACTAACTATGCACTCATAGCAAGTGGTACACTAATGGCTCGAAAATATCTGACTTCCGACCGCTGCATGGTACAGTCAACCAGCATCCATCTTCCAGGCGAATGCAATCAACCGCGCCGTAGGAAAATGAGAAGAGAGAATTACCCTTATAGAAATTACTGCAATCAAAATGTTGCATTCCTGTCAGACAGTTAATCAGATCTAAAAGCACTGAACTCATTAGCTGACAACTTTTCTTGGCGGTGCATTAGCAGAATAAATGAAATTGGCAGGAATATCAATATCACACTCCATTGGATACCTAGCCATGCATGTAAGAGCGTGAATTACTCTATTTTACTATAGTTTAAGTACTCAATTTACTAAAATCAATCAATCTGGAGGAATAGCTGCAGCCATACAACTTTTGAAGGTCACTAATTATTATTCATTCATCCAAGGTTTCAAACCAGAGATGATTGAATACCAGTCATGTAAATATGACTTCTGTTTGGAGAGAATTTCTAATCCATCGAGTAAGAAATTAAGAGATTAGCATACTTACGCAGTGTTTATACCGGGATAAAAGAATACGGCTCTTCAGAGAGATATTGCACTAACAAACTTGTGTATTTCGAGATCTTTAATAACTCTAGCAACTGTGAAAGAGATAAAGTAAAGAAGCTCTATACAACTGTTAACGCCGTTAACGGTATCAAGACAGAGGAGACAGAACACTCTGCGGACTGTGCTAAACGTAAGATTAGATTTTATAGTAAGCTTACCACAAGAGTTCTGTCGGCAATGAGCGTTAAACTTAAAGATTCGTTATGTAACGCGTTACATTTGATAAGTATTCTCACAACTATCAGCTAAAAGAATTTTATCTTTTTAACGAGTGGACCTAGAAACCTGAAATTTTGAAGAATGATTGACTACATTGACTTGAATGTTTGGTAAGCAAATTGGATTCCTAGAAAAGAAACCGTTAGAACACTGTTAAATTGAGAAAATTACACGACATATCACTCAATTACTTTTGACTGGTTCCATAAATAGATTTGACGTTTCTTTAATTAATAAGTAGACAATATGGCAATTATTTTGATGTATCAAACATTACACTATGAGCTAGCCTTCTCGAATGCATGTTATATCCAACTGTACATTTAAGATTAACTTGAGGGCAAGTTTTACATTGGAAAAAAATCGAACTCGAGATTTTAATTAAACTTCACATTACGATGATGGAGAACACCAACGAATTGATTTGGGTCCCGCAATTCCATCTGCGTGCATGTAGATCATCTACAGTCTAAAGCACTTTTAAGATTTTTCTTCAAACTTGGTACTTAAGCGTTTTAGGTAATTGTCTCAAATAGATTTTTGAATCGTTTTTGTAACTCCACAAAATTATGGTACGTGTCATTAAAGTGTTTCTACCATCTTAATTATCTCAAAAATATCTGTAATCATTTTGTGAACAGAAAATGTGTACTATTATTATATTCTACATTTTGTTATAAACTGGTACTGCTTGTTATTAACGGTACCTACCATACAACCATTTTTTTGATTTTCCACTTTCTCATAAACGGCTTAATGGACTTCGATCAAAAGTTTTACGTAGGAGGTCTTTGACATTTAAATCATTCGGCATACCAAAATATTCGAAAAAAAAGTTTTTTTTTTTGGATTTTTGGAAACAAAATATTTATTCAATTGATAATGCCTTATGAGAGGGTAAACCGCTTCGTTATTTTTTTTTTTATAATCTTACACGCGCTCAAGGGATTATGATAACCCTTTATATGTTTTTTAGCATAGCGCGGGCATTATGTGAAAGAAGAGAAAGAAGGATAGAAAAGATTTTAACTTGTTACGGCGCCTGTATCTCTGGCTTCCCTTTCTCTCACGCATACGGAGAACTTTTGAACTTAATCAAATTAACAAAGAACTTTTAGATCTTTTCTTAAGTTAAACAATTTCAATATTAAATAGTTCAACTTAGATTAGGTTATGTTATCACTTTCTGTCGGGTGTCCCGAGACTCTGGTGTTTTTTTGCACAATGACCAAAAATGTTTATTACCTTTGGGTATAAAATTTGGTAACTTAGGTTTTGCTCATGTTAGAATTGTGTTGGATGAATATGAGTTTAGCACACTCTTAATATTTTCGATACTATAAAGATTCGGTAAGGTCTTATCGAAGCTAAGATGGCTGACCGAATAACTTAAATGTTAATTGTTCAGGACGAAAATCAGTTAGAACGTCCCAATTGGCTTTCTCGAATTATCCTACGCTCTTCTTAAGAATATTTGCTTTAAGAAAGAAGTTTGAGCACCATTAACTTGCTGATATGGTATAGTAGATTTCGACGTGCCTTAAGTCTAATAAAGTATTTACCAGGTTGAAATAGGTGTAACACAAAGTCTATATAGATTGTGCCAACGGCAGGTAATTGTATTGGCTCATTAACTGTGGTTTTCCAGATTGTTCACTTTACAAAAGTGAAATCTCACCGATGGTGCGGGGAAAAATAAGGGTAACAAGCTGCAGACTTTTAGGTTGAATTCGGATTCATCAGATCATTCACCTATTGCTGGCCTCTTTATCGTTAAGAAATACTGACGTCACAGAAAAATTTAATCCTCTTTCCCTTTAAAATTAAAAATTACAATTGAAACGCACATCTATAAATTAACTGTACAATTGTTCTATTGGCAACCCTACATATAGTTATTGTATGCATGACTAGAGTCGAAAATTTTAGCTCCGAAGTGCTCGATTGGAAATCAGTTTTTTTGACAGTGTGCTCGATTGTTTAACAAGTCAGCAAGTCTTAAAAGCCGCATTTATTATGGTTGTTAATAAATTATAATGGCTGTCAGACTATCTTGTCGATCACACCCCTTAGGGATCATGCGTTCGTGTCTATCTCCTTTATATCTTTGTGACTCGCATTTCTCATTACTACCTATTTTATCTTACTTGAGGTGAGCTAGGTATAACTAATCTAAACCTACGAGCTTCAACAAACATTATGAGTATTTGACCGGAAAACAAGGTATCATTATTAAAATTGGACAAGACCTAAAATGAAAGCAAATGCTATGCAACGTGGGCTACAAAGATCCAACCGTGCGGGTATATATTATTAGCTTCGTGGCAAAGGCGTACCAGATTTTTTGTGCCGCACATCGTAAACCTAACTAACTAATTGATGTCTTATGTTAACCCTTATTTTAATCAAATGCACCGTAAACAGTCCATAGCTTTACCTAGAATAATAATCCCCCTTTTATTACATTTATTGTTGATAAAATTTATATGGCCCTAATGTCAATTACACAAAAGATTAACTTTATGGTCTACACATAATGATATTCATTTGCACACCTTTCCGTCCTAAATGGACCAAATGGCAGCAGAGGTTCAAAGGCTTTTATACTAACCTCATTTAATATACTATACTCGAATGTATGTAGGTACTCGTACATAAGCAAGTCTAAGTGAACTTTCAACACTATATAACATTCACATTTTGATGTTTATCCTTTATAATCTTTCCAAACGCCAAATTATGTACTTCCATGGACTTTTATTGTGCGAAAGAAGACCCCATTTTAAGTACATATCCATAAGTAAGGTATCAGGTGAAGCGATTTAGCATTTGATCCAAAATCGATTCCGTCATTTGCACCAGCGCCTTTTACCACCATATTTCTCAAAGATACGACGATATACTATAGGGTAGGTTTAGGTACATTTATATGTTTCTTAAATCTTTCTTTTTGTAAATATAATACAATTTTCTTGAGTTAACGTTGTAATCCTTTGTGGGAAATACCACCCATTTTTCTCCAACGAACGCAGACAAAAGGATTTCTAAGTCGGAAATGTATCCAAGTCTTTCGAAAGATATTTCTTTATTAGTGCTAATTTTACCCTGGGGTTTTGGATATTTGGTTTTCGAAAAAAAAAAATACTCAGAAGTATTTTATAGGTGGAATTCATATCTACATCAGTTTTTCAGTATCCGAATTAACTATTAAGGATGGTTCTGGACCCTATAGAGGTAATATTGATATTATTAGAGAGACAGCTTAAGACGTATCACATAATTATATATTTGAACATAGCTGGTCGGTTTTTATGGGATGAAGAGTGGCGGTTAGATAGATAATTCACAGGGCACAAGTAGTAATTACCAATTTTCCAATAAGGCTGGGTCGATGTTGAAATGGAATAAAACCAGCTGAATGTGGTAATAACGAATTTTTACTTGTGATTATGGGCAAGTTATGGATTCGTGTAAAAAAAATTCTAACAATAAAACATGACATTACGATCATAGAGAACACCAAAAACAGTGGGTCCCTTAATTCCGTCTGTCTCTCTGTCTCTCCTCGAGTTTATAGCCTAAATTTTTGTACATTTTTACATTCTTACTTGCTATTATGTACTATAAGCAAGTTATGCATTCGTAAAAAAAAAAATCATAATCAAACATGACATTACGATCATAGAAGAGCCTAAAAAAGTGATTGACAAAAAATGTCCGCCAGTATGTCAGTCTGTCAGAGTCTATTCGTCTGTATGTATAACGAGCTGCAGCCTAAACGGCTTAAGCGATTATGTACCTTCAAATTTGGTACGTGTGATTATTTTGGCATTCCTCAGAGGGGAAATTGAAATTTTATTTGTAGGCCTAAAAATAACGGTACCTGCCATATACCCGTAAGGAAAATCTTATTTTCCTCGAGAATTTTTTTGTTGGCACTAGATATCATATAATCTAAACTAAATTTAAGAGAAAAGTCTATTAACGGTACCTTGCAAATAATGGTTTTTTAATTTTTGGATAAAAACTGTAAAAAACTCTCAAAATGTCAAAAAAAAAATTGTTTTCAAAAAGCTAAAAATAAAAAACAGGATTTCATCAAAATCCTTCCTTCAATTATCGACATACTTTTTATATCATCATCTTTGACATATTTTTTTTCAAAGAACTGATTGTTTAATGATAGTTTTGGCAGGTTTTATAAGTTTAAAAAACGATTTAGTTATAAACCTTTCACTTTTATGATATAACGGGTGTTTTTTTGCTACTTGCTTTTTGACGTTTATATTTTTGACAGATCACACATGACAAATTCCACGAACATTTGACATTTCGATTCAGTATTGTTTGCCATTTCATCGTGAATAGACTTACGCCTGAACAACGTTTGCAAATTATTGAAATTTATTATCAAAATTCGTTATCATTGGGCCGTACGTCTTCAAGGACGATGAAGGCCGCAGGGTTACGGTCAATGGAGAAAGGTACCGTTCGATGATAACAGATTTTTTTGCCGAAAATGCAAGAATTGAACTCGGTCGACATGTGGTTCCAACAGGACGGTGCCACATGCCACACTGCACGCGAAACCATGCATCAATTGAGAGGCGAATTTGGTGAGCAGTTGATCTCACGTTTTGGCGCAGTCAATTGGCCACCAAGATCATGTGATTTGACCCCGTTAGACTATTTTTTGTGGGGCTATGTTAAGTCTATTGTCTATGGGGACAAGCCAAACACGATTGCTGCCTTGGAAGCCAACATTGAACGCGTCATTGGTGAGATTCCGGCCGAAATGTGTGAAAAAGTTTGCCAAAATTGGACCTTCAGAATGGACCACCTGAAGCGTAGCCGCCGGCAACATTTAAGTGAAATTATTTTTAAAAAGTAAATGGCAGAAATTGATTTATCGATAAAAATAAAAATTTCATTCACTTTTTACAAGTTTCTGTCATTTTCAAAAACCAAGCTCTTAAAAAATCACCGTTTACATTATATACATATCCAAGTTCCATCTATATAGGTAGGTACATATTACCCTACTAATTTACATAATTAAATCCATTTACATTTATATAAATTTATAGGTAGGTACATTCGACAACTCATTATACTAAGAATCAAGGTAACTTTTCCTACATCGACCTTAAACTTTCTTAGGATAACTATAGACTACCTACCTACTAACAATGTCAATGTTTTCTTTTATTAAAGTTGTTAGCTATAAGAGCAGTTGTGCATTTAATTTTGGATCCCGGCAATTACGCCAGAGGACATTGCGCCAGATTTTTTTTTTATAAAAAGCGCCAGAATTTTTTTCTGGCTCAAACTTGGAAAAAAGAGCAGAATTTTATTTGTGAAAATAGCGCAGAAATATTGGAAATTATGCAGATAGGTGTGTAAAAGAACCTGAAAGTAAAACGGAAATTAAGCCAGAAAATTTTCAAATGTAAGCAATAAATTTCAAAAAAGTTTGGCGCATAAGGGTGGGATTGCTGCTCCCTGTATCCCCCCTGCTTGGCCAATATACGACTTGTGGTGGGTACAAGTTTGGGTATATGCAATTTTTTTTGGAACTTTTTAAAAATAAATCTTCAAATATAAAAAGAAAATTGCATATACCCAAACTTATACACACCCCAAATCCTATATTGGATCTTTTTGTACTCCGTGAAACTAATTGTAAAAGCACTTCACACAAGCCCGACATTTTGTCCTGGATTTTTATTCCAATGTTGTTTTTTGGCGTTTTTTTCATTTTAGGAAATGGAAAAACGCCAGAATTGTTTATTTGGAAAAAAGGTCAGATATTTAGGAAATATTATCAGAAAACGTTGGCTCTTTTTCATAGGAAAAAGGCCTGAATTTTGTATGAAGAATTTTTTGGGTTTTTTTTTTCTAAAAAAAATTCTGGCGTAATTTCTAGAAGTCTTATTTTTTATAAGTTGAGAGTTTGTATTTGTATTGTTTCTTATACATACATTATGAGCATTGATGACTGAGATAAGAGGATTGATCGAAACAGCGAGTTTAGTAAGAAAATTACTGAGTCTGACGAGCATGCAATTTTGATTTAGGGCTCAGATTTATGACATGTATGCTGAATGGTACTTATGTGAAGCTACAATCCAATCGGCAATTGTCTTCCTAGATCAAACAATCAGTTTACATGGAAAGAGTTACTACTCATTTGATCTCAGAGGTGGTATTTGGTTATCTGAGTTTATAGTAGAGTATACAAAATTTGCGACAACCTTAAGGCTATTGTTGTCTATGGTAAAATTTTGCCCAAGATGTATATGCTGGATCAATTTTGGATTCCAGCATATATGTACTAAGTTTTGCCATCATTGACTATGACTATGTTAATCTCATCTTCACCGCTTTCGTCTTAATATACTCTTAAAATGTTGGGCTCGTCCGAGTATGTCAATTTCTTTCTGGTATGAAGTAGTAGGACTGAATGATATGCTGAAGAAGTAACGTATTGTCTCTTTTGAAAGGTATATTCGTGAAGCAGCATAAATTCTCCATATTTATCCTGAACCAATGAACATGTAGCACACTCAAAAGTGCTCAATTTAACCGTAGTCCGTTTTAATAGATGCTGTCATTCGTGTTCTTAGACCAAAGTCTGAAGTCGCATTGATAAACTATGTCAGATTGTTGACAAAGGGCTTCTCTCAGAAAAAATCTGGCAGACAATATTAAGCCTGGATGCCTCTTTAGTTGGTGTATTTGCGATGCTATATCCTTTCTTGGGAATTTCATAAACGATGCTGAGTTTTCCAAGAATCAGACATACCTTCCTCCGACCTAATTTTAAAGATGAGCTGTACATACTCTTTATCGCCTGCTGCTTTCAACAGATTAGCACCAAAAGCGTCAAATCAATCAGCTTTTCTTTGACATATGTTAAGATGTACTTTTCTTCAATTCCTCTGGGTCAGGTGGACGTAATTGTTGGTCAGCGTGTCGTCCAGGTTGAATAATTTCATGCTATTTGGCAGTGGAATTATATTTCTGATCGGCCGTCGAGCGATAAAAAAATCGAAAAAATCAGTTCTGCAAATCCTCATGGATTCCCTCACCTATACAACTTTTCAAACTGCTAACTTAATTAATTTGTGATTTTCATTAATCACAAAAAAAATGTAAATGTAAATGTGTAAATAAAAATATTATACTGTCAAAAACTGGACAACGATTATATAAATTGAAAGCTAAACATTAACTTTTTCCACCTCCTTGAAGAAACCCTCATCAACAATCTGTCTGCAGCTCATCACAATTTTACAAAAAAAGTATACCCTCCTCAAGTGAACGTCAATAAAAATTATCTAAACACCGCTAAATATCATAAAAAACCACACTAAATGAATAATTACCTAACCAAATCCCTTTCCCCTGTAGGCTTTTTTTTTGTTAATTTTTTTTTTGATTGTAAACGTGCCCTTAGCCCGAAAATCAATCTGGTTTATGTGGGGCTGATTTTCCTTTTAGCTTTGAAGTTGCCCCAAGGTTAAGTATAAAAAAAAATCTTGGGTCGAAAAAAAAAACTTAAAGTTAATTTAAACTCACGTCCTGCAGTTAAGGCCCCGTCCCGGTAAGGCACTCCAAAACGAGATATTACCATTAAAATTATGCGCAAAAACAGGCTACAAATGAGAAACCTAAAAACGAGTAACGTTTTTCCGGGAACTTTTACTTTTTAATTGTTCACGATTTCACACCAAAACACAGCACAAAGTAACCAGGCAAAGGCTTTTTTGTTAATTTTCTCACGTTTGGGTTCGTTTAACTGGGCCAACAAAAGTATAAAAAAGGAAAGGACCTCGGTACCTTATCGTTCTGCCTGTGCCCCATCCCATTTCATACACAACAAAAAGAACACAAAGTACGGCTGTTTAATGTTGTCACCTCTTCTTCGGTATTCGGAGTTCAGTGTTTGGTGGTGGGCGAAGTTCAGGACCTTTATTATATTTTTTTTTCTTGTTTGTTTGCTCTTGTCGTAGATTTGCACTGTGAATGTCTTGTTGCTGCCTTTGCTAGGCATTTTATCGGCCTTTTTTCTGGCCTTAATGCGAAAATTCCAAATTTATTGTTTTGATTGTGTACCGAGGCAATTCAGCGGAGGAATCTGTACTGTAAACAATAAAAGCTGACGACAACAGAAGAATGGGAAAAATATACTGTAGCAAGATTATCGTTAACCGGTTGTGTTTTTTTTTTTTACTTTTCACACATTTCAACGAAGCCAAACCGTCGTGGGTACTTTGCTGTGTTAGCCTCTTGCTGTGATGCAAAGCTTTAGACCTTCACGTTCACATGTAGCTATATGTGCCTACCTATACCTATTGTAGTTGCCATTGTTGGGGAAATCAGCAGCTTAATTAATCGTTTTGAACTGGTTGAAATTTGTAGCCCATTTAGAGTTGCAATTAAAACAAAAGCGCGTATTGTAATTCACTCGGCATCTGTACTTAACTAGGTACGTAGGTATGTAGGTATTAACTAAAACGAGCGTATAGGGTGTTCATGTTCATATTCGGGACATGGTGACTTCTAGCTATTTCTGGTAAACTGTTTTTATCGGGACTGCATGATAGAATTTTCACAAGTTCTAAGTCCTCTTTTTGTGGGATTATCAATTTTAAAGAATACTAAATCAAATGACTGGCTCAAAATTGGCAAAAAAGAGCAGAATTTTATTTGAAAAATAAGCCAGAAATATTTGAGATTATGTCAGGTAGGTGTGGAAAAGAGCCTACAAGCAAAATGGTAATTAAGCCGGAAATTAGTATATTCTGGCCAAATTTCCAAATAAAGTTTTGGAAAAAAGACCATAAAATATTTTAAGGTATTTTCAAACAAGACGAAGGGGGTGGGTTTCGCGTCTTCAAATCCAAAATAAAATTGCATATACCCAAACTTGTACCCACCCCAAATCCTATATTGGGTCAAGCAGGGGAGTTTCATTTTGTACGTCGTGAACATAAAGGTGCATAAGACACTTCACACAAGTACAAAAAAAAACCTAATAGTGGGACAAAATTCCCAACCACCGAGGAGGGACCAAATTTTAATTTTGCAAATACTCTAATCGACATGATATTTTGAAGAACAGAATTTTAGAGAAAACTGTTCTGCATAATTAATATCGGTTATTTGATAGTTCCCAACATAATCGTTTCTTTCGTTCAATTTGTCTGCCGCTTACTAACACAACGCACCTATTCTTATTGTTATTATAGATGTTTCCTTAAAGGAATAAAATGCAAATATTACGTTTGATTTTATTTCAGGTAGGTGGGTAATATAAGGAAAGTTTTGCATTTGAAAAAAAAATCGATCTCGAGATTTCAAACAATCTTGACATTACGATGATAGAGAACGCCAAAAAACAGGGTCCGGCAATTTCGTCTGTCTGCATGTCAGTAGATCGATCTACAGCCTAAACGGCTTTTTAAGTGATTGTCTAAAATAGATTTATTATTCGTTGGTTTAGCCATAAAAATAACAGCACTTGCCATACAAAGTTTTCTACAATCTTAATTATCCCGAAAACGGCTCTAACGATTTTAATAAAAATTGGTGTGTGTACTACTTTGGATATCGCCTACATTTAGGCCAACATTTTATTTCAATATTTTGTTATTAACGGTACCTGCCATACACCAATTTTATTGATTTTCAACTTTCTCATAAACGGCTCAACGGATTTCGATCAAAATTTTAATACAGGAGCTACTTCAAATTCTAAATAATACTGCATTTTAAATTTTTCAAAAAATATTTTTGTTGGATTTTTGAAAAAAAAAATATTTTTTTTTGAAAATTCAAAATTTAGAAAACGGGTGGACGATTTTTTCTGAAATTTTGTTTTTGAATTTATATTACTTAATATTTAAAATGTTCATACCAATTTTTTTTAGACAAAATTTAAGAATTTTTATATATACAACATTAAGTGAAAAACGACATTCAAAATACATTGAATTGATAAAGTCAATAAGCAACCTTATAGTCTTTTTTATTTATTTAGTTTATTGACGCGTTTCGGCTATATAGCCATCATCAGAAAATTCGACCTTTATGTACATTTTAAATATAATTAGAAATAAAATAAATAAATAAAAAAGACTATAAGGTCGCTTATTGACTTTATCAATTTATTTTAAGTCTTTTTGGCTGAACTTCTTTCAAAGAATTTAACAATTTAAAAAAAAATTGTGGCCGTGGCGCGATAGTTGTGTGTTGGCCTGTCAACCTCATGGCCACAGGTTCTATCCCTGCCGTAGTCTATGTCCTCTTATTTTTCCATTAAAAACCAATTGTAAAAATAAATGTCATACAATGAGTTGCTCGTTTACGTATTACATGCTGTTAGGCATAAAACTAACAACATGTGATTGAGTAAAACTAGTATACCGACAAAATATGACAAAGACTAAAAAAAAATTAATGCGAATTATGAGGGACATAGATAAATAAGACACGGAAATTTCTCCGCATTAGTTCAGCCGCCATCCCTGGAGCTGGAGATAAAATCAGAGACAACAACCATCTACAGTCTCAGAACATTCCGCTACACATCTTTCCTATCATTCTTTCTCCCCCTTAACCTCACGCGTTGTGCTGAAAAATTTAAAGGGCAGTATAATCCCTTGAAAAAAAAAACCATTTCTATTAGGAATATCTTGCATATAATAATGTAATCGAACATAGAAGCAAGTATGTGCGATCCAGTCGTGCATTTTATATGATTTGATTTATTTATTTAATACCTTTAATATTAAGATTTACATCTTCTTTATTAAAAATTTAAAGTGGAACATCTTTCGGGTTCGTCAATATAGGTTCTTAAATATTTAAATAGGATACAAAATAATTCCTTTTAATTATTTAAAACCGAAAACATCCTGTATTAATTTTATTTGATATCTACAATAAGGTAATTCCAGAGGCTCCAAAAAAATCGAACATATAGCTATATCCTACTAAAGGATTTATTTTCTGAATTTTTTTCTGTGAATTTGTAAATTTATTAAAACTGCCTTGTAAAATTGACCGGATACTCACTGTAGCCATGTTCCTGATCAGTACCACTATTTAAATAATCAGTGGTGGCAATTCAAGCAATGGTTATAAATATATACGCTTGTGCTTTAAATATTTATGTATAATATGGAAATTAAATTTAAGTACATATTTCATAAATACTGTTTTTACCTATGATGGCGGAGAATTTTGTGTTTTAAAATCAGAAATATTGTCCGATCTAATTTAGCTGGCGTGGAGTCGTGCAGTCGAACGAAGTAGGTACTTATGGACAGGATGAATGGCTTGTGACTTGACTAGTAGTTTCTTAAAACGAAGACCAAGGCGAAGTACAGACTGAATCAAAACAATATATGTATCTGGAATTATTCAAATAACAAGTAACAACAATTCCCCATTTATCAGATGTGTATCGCTCCATTTCTTATTGTTTCCATTTATGTCTACAACATACAACATAAATGTCAAATCACGCAATGACACGTGTGTGAAACAGATTTAAGAAATATTGTATCCCTTTTTAGAGATTTAAACTAGACAGACAAATTTGTGGCTCCGAAATTTTTTCGAAATTATTTTTCCAACGTTTTTATTTATTTAGTTAAGCAGTCAGTTAGTACAAATATTCTCCAGATAGAGCAAAAATCAGTTTTTCAACATTCAGATACAACTTAATCCAGGAATTAAGTTATCTGCTCATTTTAGAACGGAATAAGGAGTTATCTGAGGAACAAAATTAATAGCTATTTTCGATGTCAAAAAGACTTTGAAAAATGATTGCTTTGAAATAAACGTTAAACAAAAATTAATTTCTATGAAAAGTTCGATACTCGAAATAAAAGTGACGTTCATATTAAATTATTCTATAGTTTTTTTTTCTTGATTGAAAAATTCGACATTGTTATCCGGTTGTTTAACGGTCAAGTAAGTTTATTCATCTGGCAACTACGAGTAAGCTGGATATTTATCTGCATTCTGGAGATTGAAAAATCGGCCCTAATTGTATAAGAATTCGTCATAGTTTAAATGTATACAAATCTGGATTGTCATTTTTTTTTTAAATAAAAACATGTTATGGGTTTTAAAAATTACCTCTGGATTTTCAACGGAAATAAAAGAGTATAAATTTTCAAAGCTAGAAAAACTTTATTTTAAGAGGTTAAAACTTCAAGGCAAGTATTGCATTTGGAAAAATAAATGGAAAGATTTTAATCAACATTGACATTACCATAACAGAGAATACAAAAAAGTGGTCCCGCAATTACCCCTGTCTGTCTATCTGTCTGTCATTCTACAGCCTAAACGGCTGAAGAAATGTTCTCAAAAACCTGATACTTTGGAGGCTTAGGTGATTGTCTAAAATAGATTTCTGAAACGTTGTTTTAGCCCCAAAAATAACGTTACTAACGATTTTGTTAAAAAAAAGTATGTGCAGTTCTATAGATATGGTCTACATCTTGGGCGAAAAAATTGTTTACATATTTTTTATTACCAGTACCGGTACCATTTTTTCCTTCCGACTTTCTCATAAGCAGTTTAACGGATTTCAATGAAAATTTTTGTACAGGAGGTTCTTCAAATTATAAATACCCGGTATCTATCTTAAAATTTTCGAAAAAATTGTTTTTTTGGATATTTGAAAAAACAATATTTTTTTATTATTAAATATTTAAAATTGCCATACCATTTCTTTTGTTGAAAAAAAAAAAGAAATTTTCTATATAAAAAATTAAGTTTCTTATAAGAATCTTTTACATAAAATGTGATCGAACATAAGTAAGGCAATGCAGTCGTGTATTTTATTTTGAAAATGATGTGGACCACATGTATTTCAAGAAAGACGCGATTTGCCACACAGCACGTGAAACAGTAGTCTTATTACAGACTTTTTAGGCCGTTTCATTTCTTAATTTGGCTATCAACATTCGCCACCGAAATCGTGCGGTCTAACACCGGTGGACTTATTCCATTGTGACTATGTGAAGATAAAGGTGTAAGCGAATAAGCCTGAAATAGTTGAACATATTAAAGATGAAATACGGCGCGTTCTTGGTGAAATACAGCCATATTTTTAGGAAAATGTTATTCAAAATTTCAATGAAAGAATAACCCTGTGCCAAAAGTTTCGTAGTGACCATTTGTCTGGTGAAATGAAAATATTTGCTTAATTCAAAATTAAATATATTTTTCTTTAAATTTAAATCCGGCGCTCTTGTTAGCACATATTCTTATATATGTACTTAAAATACATTTGAAATTGATATAATGGATTTTAAAAGGATACATTTTGGATATACAATGGATTTCGAACGAAACAAAAACTTGAATGCATAAAATTGGTTTTCAAACTAAATACTGATCTAATCTCTCTAGTATAAAAAAAATATGATAAATTCTAATTTGGACCAAACGTTTGTGTTTGCATGCTACCAACAAAAACTCAAATATACGACATTTTTTTAAAAGTAAATGTATATACATTGGGTTCTTGAAGATTTTTGAAAAAATCAAGACTAACCCCTGCGGAAAAAAATTGTCTTTTCAAAAATGTTTTCCAAGCCGTTCGACATATACATGAAAAAAAAGGTCTATTAAATATCTATCCACACCTAAAAACCAAACGCTTCTGCAGCCTCTGGTTCCCGAGATATTGCAATCCAAAATTGTTCCCGTGATTGTCAACCAATCTGCATTTGATCTGATTTGGAAGCTGATATCTTGGCAACCAAGTCACAGAAAATGCTGCGGTTTTCAGCGCTTGAAAGGGATTGACATTTGCATTAGTGCAAAATATTTCGATTTAATTTTGTTGTAAACGGTGATTTTTTAAGAGCTTGGTTTTTGAAAATACAAAAAAACACAGAAACGTGTAAAAAGTGAATGAAATTTTTATTTGGATCGATAAATCAATTTCTGCCATTTACTTTTTAAAAATAATTTCACTTAAATGTTGCCCGCGGCTACGCTTCAGGTGGTCCATTCTGAAGGTCCAATTTTGGCAAACTTTTTCACACATTTCGGCCGGAATCTCACCAATGACGCGTTCAATGTTGGCTTCCAAGGCAGCAATCGTGTTTGGCTTGTCCCAATAGACAATAGACTTAACGTAGCCCCACAAAAAATAGTCTAACGGGGTCAAATCACATGATCTTGGTGGCCAATTGACTGCGCCAAAACGTGAGATCAACTGCTCACTAAATTCGCCTCTCAATTGATGCATGGTTTCGCGTGCAGTGTGGCATGTGGCACCGTCCTGTTGGAACCACATGTCGACCGAGTTCAATTCTTGCATTTTCGGCAAAAAAATCTGTTATCATCGAACGGTACCTTTCTCCATTGACCGTAACCCTGCGGCCTTCATCGTCCTTGAAGACGTACGGCCCAATGATAACGAATTTTGATAATAAATTTCAATAATTTGCAAACGTTGTTCAGGCGTAAGTCTATTCACGATGAAATGGCAAACAATACTGAATCGAAATGTCAAATGTTCGTGGAATTTGTCATGTGTGACCTGTCAAAAATATAAACGTCAAAAACCAAGTAGCAAAAAAATCGTTATAATGGGTTTATTCTGATTCGCACATATGACGTCATTTGCAAACTAATGGCACATTAACATTATTACATTACGGCATTTGCCAAAATAACTAACTATTTGATAATAAATTAATTTATTTCATAATATTCAATATTACCATTATCATCAAGCTGCAAAATGAAAAATATCCTTTAGTAATGCAATTAAAAAAGAAAAAAATATCAAGGTTAAAAAATAAATAAAATCGTATTTTTCTCTTTAACTTTCTAAGACTTTGTTAATACTTGAATAATTTTATTAAAATGTATAAGTCATAGTGTTTAAGAAAACAGTTACCTTAATTTAAAAGTTTGCTCATTATTTACAATAAATTATGCCCCTATTACTTCGTCTTGCTTCATCTTAATAACTTAACTAATTCCCCCCATTAATTATGAATATTACTTTAAACTTTTTTCCTCGTGTGTATATAATTTCTCAGTAACATATATATGTATACCTACACACATGTAGTTTTTAAATTATACATATTTATAACTCAGTCTTTTAGCTGCCATGTTTTATTTCTCAGCAACAACATTCTCATATATGTATGTAGTTTCTTAAAGTTTCAACTTGTTCGTCCTACTTTTAGGAGATGAGTTCCTTGGGCGTATATAAATGCGGCAAAAAGGAGCAGTAGGATTCTTCACCTAATTTGTTTCAAAAGAATTTACAATATGGACTAATATAATGCAAAGACGGCAACACAAAAACAACACACTTAGTTTCTTCGTCATACATTATGTATAGTTAAGTAAAAAGTGAGTTGTCCTTTGATTTCGATATCGAAAAGAAAACTATAATGATACATACTATATTTGGTTCACAAATCGAATTGTTTTTTTTGTTCTTCATTTCTTCAGCTCCAAACGACATCATCATCATCCAAGTTGAAAACTATAGCAACTATAGGTAACATTGATGTCGGAAAAAAGGACATTATAGAAGGGATTTAGCTCAGAGTCGAAAGACATCATACATATATGTATTTATATACTATAAGGACCAGACCCAGACGCGAGCTCAACAAACTATAGGAAGGTCCTTTAACTATATTTTTGTCCTTTCGGCGACCAATTTCTTTTACTTTCTCAAACTTCTATCTCTCTTTCTCTGTCTATGTCTCTGGTTTTAAATATCTCTTTTTCTCTTTACCATTGAAAAAGATTTTCGCAAAAGTTTTTCTTGTCCTTTCCTCCTTTCTCTATGCCTTTGATGAGAAAAGAAATAAAATTAACAAAAACAAAAACAAAACTTAGAAAAAGGACCTGGAGGAAGAAACAAGAAAAAACATAGATATCATTTTGCCAGTCGTTTTGTCTATATCCAGACATTGTGTCTCCAATTTTAATGTCCTTTCCCTTTCCTGCTATGACACTGTAAAGTGTATCAGTCTTATGTCCTATTGTACATCTTCATGTTCGGATTAGAAATTGAATGCTATGTCTTGATGGACACGACCGTACTAGGGTGAGAAGTATGAATTCTAATCGTATAAGTGAGGCCAATTCGGGGGGCTCTTATTTTTATTGAATGATATTTCCAAACTGTTTTAAATTAAATAACTGTTAAGGCATTCTCTAATATTTATTATTTTTTATCTTTCTTACATAAATAAAAAAAACTAATTTCAGTCTAATCTCATTCCAACAAAATCGCTCCAGCTGTTGACGATAGCTGACACAGTAAAACAAAATGGCAGATCTTCAACGCTCATCTGACCAACCATATGCACATCAACATCAGTAGCAATACAAATAGACACGAAACGTCATCAGCCATAATAAATTACTTTATTTAATGCCCTCTCAGTTCACATGGTGTTTTGGCAGGAAATAAAATAAGGCAATTTAAGCTGTAAGCAAGGTAGGCATGTTCATAGAAAAAATACATCGATGTTTTTTTCGATATAATACATCAGAACGTTACATCGATGTTTAACGATTCATCGGATAAAAACATCGATGTTTCCGATACATCGAAAAAAAGGCTATCATGCTACAAAAACAGCATAAGTCAGCTAATATAATATGATAAGAAAAAGAAAAATGATAATATTCAAAGTTCTTTTTTTTTATGAAATAAAGTGTTGTTCGAATTCGTTGAAATTACAAATTTAGTACTTGTTCTCTAAACTCTGCATGAATAGGATTTTGTTGGCACGCTTAGCCTGAATCCTTTTTCGCTGCTGGTTCAGCACTTGAGACGCTTGGGAAAACAGTTTTATGATGGAACCGAACTTGCTACCATAGTTAAATACTTAAAAGCAACTTTGTAGAGTTTTGGAAACTGTACTTTGTAGTCGCACCACACATCCTAAGGATTTCTTTAAGTCGGCCAACAGGTGTCCTCAAATAGACCGAAAGCTCGTCACTAACACTTTCTTCATTTTTGTCGGACTTCCAATTGTGATGAACTAACTTGTGATGGTCATGTGAATGGGCCGCTATAGTCTAGTGTGACCTGTGTCTTGCATCTGGGCACTATTTGTGTATGTGTGCCTGCCTCGCTTTACTTTACGGGTGAGGTATTCCAGATGTGCGAATACAACGTCGCGTCGCCGAACTCTTGTCGCATTCATGTTATTTCTTTTGATTTGTAACCTATGTGTTAGTACTCAGTTTAATAAAGTGAAAAGTGCTAAAGAGTGCAAATGATGAAATATTTTCATTCGATACATCGGAACAAAAAAATCGATGCATCGTTAAACATCGAAAGCATTCGATACATCGGATTTATTGGATGCATCGAATGATAAACATCAAATTCCTTTTCCTACCGATGTGTCCCTGCCTTATTTCTTCTACGTAATATTGGTGGTTAAGTCTGCCAGTATTTTGCCAAAACATTTCCTTTAAGAAGATTATAGAAGATTATTAACAAAAATAGACAATAGCCCAACTTGAACTTGCTCTTGTAGTTAACAACTTTAATGTAGCTAAACGTTGGTGCTGCTTAGTAGGTAGGTATAGTCTTAGTATGATATGCAGGCTTAAAGCCGATGTGGGTAAGATTACCTTGTTTCTTAGTATAATGAATTGTCGAATGGATGATTCAAAAAAAATTTACATAGTTACCTACCTACAAACCTATATGTTATGGATTTTAATTAAGTAAGCTGAGAAGTATGTACCTACATATGACTGGCCAAAGACAAAATCTTACAATTTTAATGATTAAAATTTTAATCTTGTTGGATATAGTTCACATTGTTTATTTTTTAAAATATGAATGTAAGTTGAACTGAACTGAACAAAAATTGCGTATTGGTAAGGCGCTCACTAACCAACTGATGAGTCCAAGTGAGATTGCCGCGACGAAACGCAAATTTTGTGGACTAAAGGCCGTTAAAAGTTATTTTGAATCTGTATATGTAATAACGAAAATGAAGGATGTAGGTAGCTATATGCATATAAATTTATAATTTAGGTTCAATCTGCATACATAAGGTTTTTAAATAAAAATTAAATTAAATTTAAATTAAGTTAGATATAAATGTATGAGCGCCTAAATTGTATGTAGTTTGTGGTATTCAGTATGACGTACACGAAAACTCATCAGAAGGAAATAAATGGATAATACACATAATAGAATGTTTTTATATTGCTTAGTTGTTATAGTTTGAGAGAAAACAAAGATGCGAATTTTAATTCCGTGATAAATACGAATTTTTTTTTTAAATTAATTTTACATGTATAAAATTTTTGAAACATTTTTTGAAAAAAAATTTGAAACGGCATTTTGAAGATATTATAAACATACATATAAAATTTAAATTTCAGAAATATTCAGGAACTGGACTTTTCAAAAAAAAGTTTTACATGTATTTATTTTTTAAAAATCGACAAACTTTTTTTTTGAAAACTTGAGTATGTTTCAATCGCTTCATCCAATTGTGAGAAAGGCGAAAATATGAAAATTGGGTCTATGAGAAGTACCGCTTATAAGTATGCAAAATAAAATATTCTTATACTTTAAAGTGAACTGTACTAATTTAATAGCACACACATTTTTTTAATTAGAATTCTTGCAGCCGTTTTCGAGAAATACATTTATTTCTTAACGGTTTTTGTTTAACATTTGTATGGGAGGTACCGTTGCTTTTCTATTTTAGAAATGCACTTTTTGAACTGTTCAATATAATGTCAAAAATCTCCCAAGTACCAAGTTTCGAAAAAATCCATTAAGAACTTTTTAGAAATTTTGAGTTTTTAAAATCAAAGGCTTTTTTTTTAGATTCCAAAATAATTCTTTTTTGAAAATTTTTTGTTAACATTATTGCTTAGATTTTATAGAAGCAGCTGCATAAAAAATGCGAAAAAAATCAAATCAACCATATTTAAGAAAATCAAAAAGCAAAAAATAGTACCAAAACTAACATTTTTTTACAAAGAAAAAAATAAAAAAATTACCGAAATGTTCCTTTTCCTTAATGAACTTATTTTTTTTAATGAAAATCCTAGGAGACGTTTTTAAGAAAAATAAAATTTTTGTTTTTGGCCAAAAAAATTATGGGAGCTAATGTTATTTGTCGTCTTAAAAAAAAACAATAAAAAAAATATGTTAGCATATTATCGAAAATCCAATACGTACTCGTACCAAGCAAATCCATCCAACCGCTAAGGTTGCAGACTCAAGGACAGAGAAATGGTATTGTGGGAGCCACTTTTTGGTGTTCTCTATGATCGTAATGTCAATTTGGATTATTAGAATTTTTTTTTGCATAAATCCATAACTTGGCTTATAGTACCTATAATCTCAAGTATAGTATCTGTCATCCTAATCGTAAGTCTGATTAAACTTCAATGATGTTCGCTTTGACAATACCAATAATTGACCTTTAGAGCTTGTAAAAAATGCTTATTGTGAAAGCAAAACTTAATTACATAATTTATTTTTAGTCGCTTTAATGCTATGGCGCCCCATACCATTTTGGCCTTTAACCTTTAGACAAAACTCTTTGGTACTGTGTGGTGAGGGTACATACATTTATAGGGAAATGAAAGTTTTAGATTTTTTTTCGAAGATTCCAATTGGATTGTCTTGTCCTTGTTCCTTAATTTTTTTTTTGTTTTGTTTGTGTTATAGGTAGCTAGGCTTTGTTGTTTGTGGTGTTCTTTCGGATAATAGACTTATTTGAAACAATTTTTTACATCGATTCTTTAATCATTCTTCCCACCCACCACCCTCCCGAACAGAGGGAATTATGTTATATAATTTGTATGTTAAGCAATCGATATTGAACTGATATGTTCTCGGTTGGTTTATTTCGAAAACAAACACAAATTTTGGCCCACACATTTTGCTATTTACAATGGCTTTCCGCCAAAGATGTTAGAGAAAATGGCTTTAATAAGCAAAGAAGATTCAGTGTTATGTGGTAGGTTGGTAGATTCTTCGGTTTAATGGTTTTTTTTTTATATATAATATACATACATGTTTATTTTGGACAGCAATAATAATAAATAGATAGATTTCTTCTCATATTCATGTTGTTTAGAACTACTATAAGAATTACTTTCTTTAAAATGATTATAGCTCTGCAAGAAGGAAGATATTGTTTGGTTTTATTGGTGGTTAGGTAAGCGAGGAAGATGGGAATCCGACAAGGTGGTTTGATTTATTTTTAGCTACCTATTTGTATCTACCTTAGATTCATTCAACTATACTCAAATTGTAAGCATCCCTTACATAAGTTGTAGTGAGTAACTCAAATTTGAAAAATGAGTTGGTACAATATAACATATCAAAGTTCCGTGGAATCAAATAGTCGTCGCCTTTGTACTTCCCTTTCGCCTTTGTGGCTTCGATGATGTTGTTCTTTAATTTCTTCACCACAATTCGGGTGCCATTACAAAGACGTGGCTAGCTTATATTCCGAAACATAATGATTACCGACCCGATATTTTATTGCAGATGATTAGGTAGTAATCCAGGCAATTCCAGCGAATTTAAAAACTCCATCAGTCTGTATGAATAATAATTCATTGAACTTATTTTTTTGTTAGTTTCGGAAAAATTGAAATATAATATCCATCTTTACCTTGCTAAAATAAGATAGGATATTGTAACGCATCATATTTATGATCGATGTGTTTCAGAAACACGCTGTAGTTGATTGCTACGCCGATGTAAATTAATATCTCGGTTTTCTAAATTTTTAACCACGACGACAATAGCGACTTCGTCAATTGTTGGCGCATTAGAACGTCTCGCGTGTTGTCCTGCAGGCGTCTTATCAGCTTTGATGACAATTTTGTGATTATCAGATGGCATGCGGTTCAAGGCGGTCGTGAGTAATGCAAACATTCTTTATGCTGATGAAGAAACGTTCCGAGTTATTCCACAATTATTGGTTGTGTGCACAACGCCGAATCACCAATAAAATAAATTTGCAAACATTTGTAGTCACTATTTGGCGGTGGCAATAAGGAACCTGTTAGATGATATAATCTTGAAACTTGTCATAAATTTTTCTTGAATAACTTTTGTTACACCAAATGACGTCATTTGAAAACAATTTTTGTATTGCTGGATATGACTCAAAATATGTTTAGAATCGGAAACCAATGAATGTAGGGGTGGTAGGGTGGCGATACTAATGGCGTAAATTTGAATTGACCGCTAGCGAAACACAATCCAGGAGCTTCATTTTTTAAACATAAATGCCTTGCAATATTGGCACACAATGTTCATTGGGCCAATAGGGAAGTGTAATAGCTTTCCACGTTATAATTGAATGCAGCTCGATAGGGGTTAAGCGCAACATTTCTATGTTGTTGATTTCGGTTTGACTTGCTCTTATATATCTTTGACTCGCAGTATTGCGATATCTGCGACTTAAGTTTGTACGACTAAATTAAAGAAAACTTAGATTCGAAATAATTTTATATGGTGGTTAAGTATTCATAAGTTTTCTAATTTTCCGCGCAATATTCTTAATTTTTTCTTTCATTAGAACCTTCTCCTGACAATAATAAATAGAAAAAAAAAGAATTAGGGAAATCGGTGCAGCCATTCTCGCGTGATGGCGTGACCAAGGGAAAAAAATTGATTTTTATATATATAGATTTTCATTTTCTATATAGGTTTATCAGACAAAATATGTTAATCAACAATTTTGAAACACTAAATGAATATTAAAATCACCTGTTATTTAAGGTAACAATTAGAGATAAAAATATAAGATTGATGTGTTGTACTTACACACAACAAAAATAAAAATATCTGGGACAACGCCACATAGAGGACAGAGAAACCCTTCCTGAACATACAACAACTTGACAAGTTTTTTAATCTTGGAGGAAGATCTCTAGGACAAGTAATCTTATTCAGCTCTGGATTGAAGCACAATATATGTATATATAAATGGTGCAACGTACTATCCCCACTAATATGTATATTCATTCATTCTTTCAAGGTCGCATTCGTAAAAAATAAGCAGTCAGCGACTTTGTTGCATTAGTATATGCTTTTTTAAATATTTTGGTTCCAAAATATTGATACTCACCGAACAGTCAGTCCCCAGCAAACATTTTAATTCAGAAACGAACGATAATTAATTCATAAAAGTGAAGAAACCGGCCGAAAAAGAATTCACTTTTGATGCAATTTGAATCCTTTTACCTGGGCCCTTAGACACCAATTTGAATCATTGTAATGATTCATTTATGATCTGATTAGAATCTGAACCTTCAGATAAATGTTTGCTGGGTCGACAGTGACGGTGATATAAATTAATCGTATAAGTATTCGTTTCATGTGGACAAAAACAGCCTCGAATCTAATGGTGTGCGTATTCGAATGAAATAATCGATAATAACCGATTTTTACATTACATAGATATTTTGCGACACTACATCTAAAATCATTCTAATGATTTCCATTCATCATTCGAATGATGACTCATCCTTTATACATGGATTTCTCAGTTTCTACTATATTAACTCTTACAATTTAACCGTAATGCAAATGCAATACCAGAGGCTCGACCAAGTATCAAGAGGTATTGTGTGGATTGTATGTAATTTGAGATTTTTTATGTATCTGTTTCTGTAGCATTAATAATTTGAATTAATATTAATATTGTAATAGTGGAATCAATCGGTCCTCGAAGAGATTTTATTACATGTTGTTTGATCACTCGAGATACAGAGGCAGTAAGGGTATCTGAGATTTTTACTTGCGATATATTTTTTAATTAACTGTACCTGCCATACAACCACTTAGTTATCATATGGCAAGTTTTGCATTTGTAAACAAAATCGAAATCTAGATTTGAATAAACTTGACAGTCTGTCTGTCTGCATGTATAACGTGCTACAGCCATTTTCTTCAAATTTGGGACTTAAGCATTTTAGGTGGTTGTCTCATATAGATTTTTGAATAGTTTTTTTAACCCCAAAAATAACGGTACTTGCCATACAATTTTGTCTACTATCTTAATTATCTCAAAAACAGCCCTAATATTTTTATAAAAAAAAGTGTGTGGACTAATTTATGTAGGTTCATTTTGGTCAAATATTTTTTTTTACATATTTTGTTATAATCGGTAATTCCTATATAAATTTTTTTTGTTGACGGATGTAGATCGACATTTTTTAAATGTGGCTAGCCCTTCGGATTATAATAAATATCAAAATTTTCGAAAAATATTTTTTTTGAAAATTCAATATTTCGAAATTCGTTTTTGAATTTATATTAATTACATTTTAGAAAAAAATAAGGAAGGTATAAGAAATTAAATAATTATGATTTTAAAAATATATTCAGATTTTTAATAGCAATCTTTTATATACGATGTGATCGAATTTAAGACCAAATCCGTATTTTATTTTCAACTTTCTCATAAACAAGTGGACAAATTTAAATCAAAATTCTTATAAACGAATTCATTCAAAGTCTAAATAATATTGCCTACCAAAAATGTTCGCCAAATAATTTGTTTTTAATTTTTGAAAAAAAACAGACACTTAGTGGAAATTAATTCTGACATTTTTGTATAAAGGAATAATGAAACTCTCCTTTTCCCACAATTTCTGTTGTTAAATATATTTTTAAGATTCTATAATAATAATAATAAAATTTTTATTTCGTTTTAACTTTTACAATGGTTTGTTACCGCACATTTTACATTATAGAGATTCGATACCATATTCATATCTTTCAACTAAAACATTATTTTTTAAGGGTTCTATAAGTAATTTTGAATTTAAACATTATATTTGGAGGAAACACGATAAAACCTCCATTAGAAAAGAAAAAAAAAAAAATGTTTGTAAGATATACATAATATATATTACTAAAGATAACTTAATACTAATGACTAGAAGAAATATGCATAAAACATGCGTTCAATATTAAATAAATTAGATACATTCAATAAATATATACAAAAAAAATATAATATAACAAGTTTAAATAAATTAACAGTACAAATTTAAATTAACATACAAGAACATGAATAAATAAAGAAATAAATAAATTAAGAGTACATAAATAAATAAATTAACAAAACGGAAGAAATAAATAAGTAAATTAATTAAATAATAAATAAATACATAAATAAAAAATAAATTAATTAATTAATTAAATAATGAAACAATAATAACAATAAATAAATAAATAAACAAAGAAATAAATAAATTAATAAATAAATAAATACAAAACATGAATACATAATTTAATAAATAAATAATCACAAAGTTAGATAATATATGAACAAATGTATTTAACAGTAAATAAAAAAAAAAAAAGAAAAAAAAAATTCATCATAAATCAATATAAAATAATTTTTATGATCATATTAAGATCGATTAGCTAGTTGGCTTACGAGAATATTCTCAGCAAAATCAAGGCGATTTAAAAATGAAATATTTAATTTTTGAATTCTTTCCGAAATCAATTCAACATTCGCTCTCGCGTGGAGATCAGAAGTCTAGTGATGCCAAGGAAGATCTAGCATCATTTTAAGGATTCTATTTTGAGAAACTTGCAACTTTTGCATGTGACATTTAGCCACATTATTCCAAACGGGACAGCCATACAACAGAATTGCCTGAAAAACAACTTTATGAATAAGTATTTTGTTTTCGTTTGATAGTAATGATTTTCTATTGATGAAAGGAAAAAGCATTCTTATAGCAATGTTGACTTTTCTTATAGTTTGAATAACACAGGTAGTTGAATGTTAATTTGGAGTCAAGGTGAATTAAAAGATATTTAACTTGACGTTCCCAAGAAACTGTTTTTCCAAGGATGCGTAATTGATTGCTCGGAAGATAACAAGTTTTTCTTTTCCGTGTGAAAAAGATGGCTTGCATCTTATCAGCATTTAATTTGATTTTCCATTGGTTGTAATATTGTTCCAAAATTGTAATCGCATTATTTAAGTTCGTCTCAATATTAAGACTAAGCTTATGCGAAGACAATATGGCTGTGTCGTCAGCAAACATTGCTGCTTCACAATCAGTTATTTTGGGAAAGTCAGATGTATATAAATTATATAAAATCGGGCCTAGGACTGAACCTTGAGGTACACCATAATTAAAACATACTAAATCGGAGACACCACTACTGACGTGAACTTTAAGACATCTATTGGACAGGAAACTTTGTACAATTTTACACAGGTAAGTTGGAAAATTGAAAGACAACATTTTATATATCATACCATTGTGCCAGACAGAATCAAAGGCTTTTTCCATATCTAATAAGATCATTCCTGTGGATCTTCCTTCAGCACGGTTTCTTTTAACATGATTAGATATTCGGAGCACTTGATGTGAAGTGCTGTGAAATCTTCTAAAACCGAATTGCTCGTCTGGGTATAAACAATTCTCAGTTATAGTTTTAAGCATTTTTGCTTTTATTATTTTTTCGTAAGCTTTACTGATATTGCTTAGCAAACTGATAGGCCTATAACTTTTAAGTCTTACTGAAGGCTTGCCCGCTTTTAAAATTGGCACAACCTTAGCCATTTTCCATGCATCAGGAAAGTATTGTATTTTAATACATGCGTTTATTACAAAAGTAAGATACAAAATTCCAATTTTAGGTAATTTTTTTAAATAAATGTTCCTTATTTGGGGGGTGGCCGTGGCGCGATAGTTGTGCGCTCGCCTCTCAACCTTGTGGTTGCAGGTTCGATTCCTGTCGTTGTCTATGTCTTCTTATATTCCATTAAAAACCAATTCTAAAAATTGTCATAAAATGAGTTGCTGGTTTACTCATTACATGCTGTTCAGGCATAATACTAACAACATGTGATTGAGTAAACTACTCATTAATATGACAACGAAATAAAATAAAATAATGCGAATTATTAGAGACATAAATAAATAAGACACGGTAATTTTCTCCGCATTAGTTCAGCCGCCATCCCTGGAGATAAAATCTGAGATAACAACCACCGTCTCAATACGTCGCGCCACATATCTTTCTATCCTTCTTTCTCTTCTTTCACTGAATGCCGCGCTGATTTAAAAAACATATAAAGGGTATTCATAATCCCTTGAGCGCGTGCAAAATTATAAAAAAAAAAAAAAAAAAAAAAAATTTGATCGAGACCACCCGTTTTCCTTAGCTTTAAATTTTTAAGATTCTCATACCAACAGTTTTCTTAGAAAAAAAAATGTATATAAAAAAAATATGTAAAAATTTTTTTAATAGTTTCTTCTAAAAATCTTGTGCTTACAACCTGATTGAACATAAGACCAAGTACGTGCGACCCAGTCGTGCATTTTTCTGTTTTAATGAATGACCAAATGAAAATGGAAGAATCTAATGATATCATTTCGTATAGATGAAAAAAAAAAACAGTGAATGCTACAAAGACTTAGCTGTAGTTATCTATTGACATAAATGTGAAGTTAACATTATTCCTTTTCATGATACTTCCAAATTCAAACGAAATATGTAACACATGTATAGAGTTAAGTATTCCAGTTTTCTTCCACTTTGATCATTCGAATGATAATTCGATTATTTTGATCACTCGAATACTTATATTATCGCGATGATCGAAATCATTCGATCACTACTCTAATCATATTTAAATTTTCGATGACGAAAAAGTCAAAATCTTTCATGACACTAGACGTCAATTTGTTCGTATTTATCATAAATTTAGACCCAAGCCTTCAAATTTAAAATGTTGAAAAGAAAATTTCAGGTTGCTTATAAAAAAATTGATACTTGATACTAACTTCTCCTGTGTATGAGAAGCGCTAATTGAGAAGACAATACAATCACGAACTATATGACATATAGAAAGATGTGGATGTAAGCCACAAATTCAAAACTCTCTTTGGAAACCTAGACACGAGATGCGAACCGGCAAGGAAGACCAAACTTTCGGTTAAAGGACCAAACGATATCGTTATTGCAGTACGATTGGTTGGATGACTAGAAGTTACAAGTAAAGTCAGGTCAACCATAGTATCAAGAAAGGCAACACAACCTACTTCACCCTATCTGCATTCTTTAGAATAACTAAACTCCCACCTAATTACAAAAAGGCATCACGAATGTTGTCAAAACTAAATGAAGACACTTTAAGTTAATCTGTTAATGGAGGGATACAACAATACACTATATGTACATAGCAACACTGACAGTAAGAAAGGGTGCTCAAGTGCGGCCATAATCTCTAAATAACCCATGCCCAAGTCCCAATTATTTAAGAAAGACAGCGAGTCAGATTTCAAATGAAGGTGGAAGGCAACCGTAACCAACCAGCCATCCTAAACTTGAGACATCTATAATTCATCAAGGAATCGAAAATTTTGGAGCATATTGTTGCTCAACATGTTTCAGATACTTCTCCAGACAATGTCTAACTTGGTAGAAGTTTAATTATCCCAAAATAAATTAACTCAGAAAAAAAGTGTGAACATCTGTCTATGAAGTATAAAACACTGAATTCAACATAAAATGTATCAATATCATCCCCATCGCATAAATATTCAAAATTAAATTAAATATAAAAACGTGTGAATTTGAGCCAAAATTGGTCTTTACTATCGATTTGCACATCACAAAAGGCTGTCACAGTTCCCATGATCATTAAACAAGTTGCCACCTTTAGAAGATAATAGATATATACTTAGATAGATATAAAAAACAAAAAAAAAAAAAAAAAAACCCAACGATTATCACAGCAGTCTGTATTCCAAAATGGTTTCAAATCAATTTGCATAATCAGGAACAATGGCCCCACAAATATAGTGGCCTTCCTTAATTCGAAATAATATGTAGGTATAAATGTGCTCCAAGCCAATTTCGTTTTTCCATGAAAAAACACTTAAAATTCCATCCAAGCGGCAACAATACTAAAACGCAAACTAATATTATTGATCCGTTCGGACACGGAAGCGGAAACTGGCTGGCGTTTTGCTATGATGATGGTGATGGTGATGATGATGTTGGTACGGGCTCTTGATGGGTAAATAACAAAGCTGTACCAATCCCTCCGAAAACAAATATGTTAAGATATACCTACGAGTATACCTACTACAGACCTAGAGCCTACCTACCTTAATGCATCATATACATTCAATGAATCTATATAGTGCCTACATAATTTATTCCATATTTATATTTGTTTCTATGTTCTCGAATGCCTGGCCTGAAGCTTTTAAGATACAAACACTCTCAGTTATTTGAATAAAGTCAACATTTGTGTTTTGGTACGAGTAGGTAGTTTTTTCGAAAAAAAAAAACAAAAAATGTTATTGTTTGATCCAAGCAAGTTCTTACATAACGGTAGAGACTTTTTTATTTATATATTTCGACTTTATCATTAACTACTCAACGGATTCAAATCAAAATATACATATAAAGGAGGCCGTTTAAATTCTTAATAAAACTGTATACCAACAAATTCAAAAAAAAAAAATTTTATAAAATTAAAAAAAAAATGAAATACACGACTTGAACGCACGAACTTGCTATTATGTTCGATCACATCGTATGCAAAAGATTTTTATTAAAAATCTAAATATATATCGACAGTCGTTTTTTACTTAATTTTTTATATATGCAAAATTTCTGTAATTTTTTTCTAAAAAAAAATTGGTATGGCAATCTTAAATATTTAATAATATAACCTTAAAACAAAAGTTTAAATCGGCTTAATCAAAAATAATTAAAAGATTCTGAAAAAAATACTTAAACTAAAAAGTGCGCAATTTTATTTCTTGGAAAAATTTAAATTTATGAGAAAAAAAAACGAAAACCTGTGGTGCGGTTTTTGAGAAAAAACTTTTTGAAAACATTTTTCAAAAAAAAAACTCAAAAGCGCCAATTCATGGGTATTTAGCAAATACACATAATTATAATTTTGAAAAAAAAAAATGAATGACCAGTTTTCAAAATATAAATTTTTAAAATGCTTTTAAGAATACAAAACAAAAATATGAATTAAAAATAATGTCCAGGTTAGGTACGTATTTAATTTGAGGAGGTTTGACCATGTTTTTCAATACCATCAACGTTTTCTGGGATGAACAGTTCCTTGTTGGAAGATGTTATGGTTTCTTGCACAAAATTATTCTAAAAAAAACTCAGTCATACCTGTTTTATAAGCTAAACTTCGTGCAGTCTACTGGAACAATGAATCTCTTAACTCCTTCCATTGCTTATTTGAATTCGTCAAGACTATGCTTTGTGTATGCAGTTATGCTGTGGAACTCTTTGCCATTGGAAATAAAACATATAATAGGGATTTCTCAATTTAAAACATTCATTTTTAGTACTTTTAATTAAAATTCTAAGTATAAACAGCAATTTGAAAAATAAATTAAATTAAATTAAAACTTTTAATCATACTCGTAAAAGAGATCAATTAGATCTCTTGTAAATAAATACTTTATGTAATTATCGAAAAAGTTTCTCTTTATTTTTATATGTACTTTATACGACCATTTGTACAATTAAATAATTTACTTTAGTTTTATTTAAATTATTATTTAAATTATATTATTAACTTAGGTACTATAAAAGACTATGTCTTATTTGTACACCGATATAAATAAAGAATTTAATTGAATTGAATGGTATGAAGTATAAATTGGGCTCGCTACACCTATATAATTGTGTAATTTAATTTCGAAACAATCGGTAAATCCATTTATGAGATAGCCGAAGGCAAAAAAAAACGGCCCTATGGAAAGTACCATTTTTAGGCATTTTTTAACATTTTTTTTCAAGCATATGATCGCTCGGACCTAAAAAGCTGCACTGATTATTTTAAATCAAAATCGTTAGAGCCGGTTTCGAGTAAAATAGTCTCTACCGTAATGGTCATATGGCAGGTACCGTTATTTTTTGAGCTAAACAAAAATCTTCTCTGTACAATTCCTAAAAAAAACTCTAAATACCAAGTTTGAAGGAATCCAGCTTCACGGATTAAGCGTGAAGTTAGAACTGACATTTTTGTATTTAATAAAACGACTGCATTGCTCGTAATTGCTCTTATGTGCGATTACATCATATGCACAATATTCTTATTAGAAACGGTTAAATATTTTTTTTAACTAAATTCATATATACAACATTTTTTTTTAATTTTTTGTTAAAATAAATTATCTTACAATTTTATGTATTTTATAATATACGCTTAAAAATCGGCATCCGTTTTCCTTATATTAAATTTTCCAACAAAAAAATAAATATTTTTCGAAAATAAAAAAAATGGTTGTCAAACAAAGTTTTAGACCAAAATGTAGAATATACCTATCGTCATTGACATACTAGATATGGACTGCTAGTTGTGACTTATTTCCATACATTATTTGCAAAAAATGTGGTTCCCTGCTTTCAGCGCCTATTTCAGGCCAAGCGGCGAAAAAAAAAACAAATTAAGCGCCATCTGTTATCGATATTACCTTTGTACAAATTTTAGACAAAGAAACTAGAGAAATCTATTGGCACATAGTATAAGAAGCCCAGCATTCTAGTGTTCGTTAGAAAGTTAACAATATATGTAGTGCTGGGAGACAATAAGAAAAATTCCTTTTTCTTTCAGCTTATATCTAAAAGATTGCTTTTAGAGTTACATTCGAAATAAATGGAATACATTTTAACCCTGCAAAATACGTTGTTGTTGATCACGTGACAAATATTCAAATGCAAGTTTTTTTAATTTAAATTTATATTACGCAGTATTTTGTGTTAAATTCTATTAAATTTATTCGTTTCGTTTTTATCATATTTTTTATTTTTCATATTGTACAAAAAAAATAACCAAACTCTGGCAGACGGCTTTTAAATTCATGGTTAAATATTATTTAAAAATCTTAATAATTGTAAAAGTATGTTTTAAAAAAGAAAATAAATCAAATTATCTACCTATCTTATTCTTTCGTCGAAAAGTTGAGACAAAAAATGAAATGTAATTTCAACTTATATTACGAAGTGTGTTTTAAATTTTATTCGTTTAGTCGAAAAGTAAAAAAAAACTAAATTGGTATTTGATCTAGCTTTAATCGAATTTCGTTCATCCGCAAAAAACAATAATATAGTTGTTTATTGTTTTCTGTAGATAATAGAGAAAAAGAAATTTTTGGATTCGTGCAAGGATTTCCTTGAAAAAAAAATCGCTTAAGCACTGGTTTGACTTGATAATATTCTTAACTACCGCAAGGACTGAAATGGTCGCTGGTGATGCTTTTTTCAAAAGGAACCATCGTGAAGTTGGCTCCTAGCAGTCCATATCTAGTATGTCAATGCCTATCGTAGTGTACAGATTTTTTTATCATAAGAGATCGAGATAATTAAGATGGTATGAAAAATTTGATGGCAGGTACCGTTTGTTTTTTGGCTAAAAAACGAATCATAAATGTAATTGAGGCAATCGCCTAAAACTTCAAAATACAAAGTTTTGAAGAAAATTACTTCGGCCGTTTAGGCTGTAGATCGACAGCCGTCTGAACAGACAGACAGAATTGCTAAACCCACGTTTCTTGTGTTCTCTATCATCGTAATGTCAAGTTTGGTTAAATTGTCGAGTTCGATTTTTTTTTCAATGCAAAACTTGCCCTATAGTATCTACCTACATAAATATCGCAAGTAAAAAATCAAGTTGTGGTAATTTGTGTTATGTTCACAGTACAAATTTTACGGATGGCATTTCTTTGTATATTAGCTCTGCCACTTTTGACTTAAATTTTTTTTTTGAACCAATAAGCGAACATGATATTCGAAGACATTGCAGCATTTTTGGTGGTTGGTTCTTAAAGAATGTTAATTTGCATTTCTTCCGTTAAATAATATTAAACAAAAAGTTAAATCCATCCATCCATTTGATATTGCTCAACACCACTAATCTTAAAAACCTGAAACTTTACTGAATTTAAATAAAATAAGAAATGAATTGGAAAAACAAAAAAATACCCCAGTTTATACCAATCGGCAGAAAAATAAAAAAAAAATAAATTAACCGTTAGTTTCTTTAAGCACAAAGTCACTTTATTTCTTATCCTCGTTTAGAGATTCTCAAAAACTTTTCTGCAAACCTGTATCATTTCTAACAACCTTGAGTGTAGACAAGGGATCAACATACATAATAGAGATAGGAGCAAAGTAGTGAATGTACTGAGCCATTGCTGGCCACTAAACCATAGCAGTTTTCATAATTTTCCCATTCACTGTCCACTTTTGGAATTTGTTTGATCACAACACGAGAGAAATTCTTTGAGAATAATAATAAATATAATGATAGTTATTTTCCCAATCAATAATTTAGTAGGGCTGATATGAATGAATATGTCTACTGATAGACCTCAACCGATATGCATTCGAGAATTGATAAGGCATGTCCATACATACAAACAATACACACAATAATCTACCTATACATACGAGTATTATATAGAGAAAAAGAAAATTTATATATTATTATTCAGGACCATTTTGGAAAATATTGGGGAATTCCAACTTAAATAAGGGAGGGAAATTCTATACACAATTGTTAATATGTTAATGAAAATATCAACGTAATAACATAATCAAAATTCAAAATCATTTTCAAGAAAAATGTTTCGATATCTAAAATGGCATCGAAATATTAGTATTGCGCTCATGAATTCCATTGAAAAAATATATACATATAATCATATATTATAATAAAAACGATTCATATTAATCTAATTTATTGAAACACTTGGTATATAAATGAAATGTATTTACTTTGAATGGGAAAGCTTTTGTTAAATATTTCATTCAATTCGGGAAAGTGTTTCGATTAAGGAAATATCCTGCATATGTATTTGCGTAATACCTGCAAATAAAAGATTCTTTTGATTGATTGTTCAATCAAAAAAAAAAATTGAATTCATATTTGCTTATTATCAAACAGTTGATATATAACTCAAAGTTGTAGTCGAAATAGATTCAAACTTGCCGAACACACTGTAACTTGTGTTATTTTAATTATCAATTACCTTACATTATATACATAATCATGTCTCGGCACCTAAAAGCCTAATGACCCGAAATGTCACCAAATATATAAATAATGTATGATGAGAAAACAAATGAGTCGATTGATAATCTTTAACCAAAGCAGATCGTTCCCAGCAAACATTTATCTGAAGGTTCAGATTCTAATCACCAAAAATGAAGAATAATATTCAGGAAACCTTCAGTTTCTTGAATGAATTATGAATATATACAAAGATCCTACGAATTCTTACCAGAGAGACACAAAGAGATATGTATTCTGTGTCAAAAAAAAAAAAACAACAGGCAGATTTTGTTGTTGGATCCTTCATATGGAGATCCTTTTTTGTTCATCCTTTTATTTTTCTTTTTACCAAGGGGTAATGATGACGGGTAATTGTAATGACAAAAGTTTCGTTTGCATAGTCTATTATCAGCTCGGAAAAGTTTTTCGAAAGATCGGTTTAGATAGGTATATAACCATCAGCTTGTGTTTTAATAGTAAATGGGTACCTACTTACTTAACAAAAAATATATATAAAAAAGCAAATGATAAAACATAAGGGTATGTAAAAAATGGTGTTAAATTTTCTTAGAAATATAAAAATCATTTCTTTAATTATAGCATCGTGTAACAATTAAGAAGTCCTGGAAGCTATAAAAGCCAAACAAGAGGCAAACCAAAAAATGTTCCAGAGGCTCACCGATGAAATATTGAATCATAATGAATCAGAAATAATAAATTCATTTATGATGCAATTTTAGGGCTGGCAACGAGACGAGACCAGGCGAGACTTTTGTTAATCTCGTCTCGGTCTCGTCAAAATCGAAAAATTTCAGTCTCGTCTCGGTTTCGGTCCAGGTCTCCCCTAACCAAGTCTCGTCTCGGCCTTGGTCCCGCCTTTTTCTCGAGAACATTTTGATGTGCGGTCTCGTCTCGGTCTCGGTCTCGGTCTTGGCATCCTTAGTCTTGGTTTCTTTCGTGTTTTTTTGGTAGTAAAAAGATGTAAGATAAAGATTAGACGCATTGTTCGGATTGCAAATATAGAGTATGGTTGTGGTATATCAGCAGTTCGTCGGTAAGAAAAATGCGGGAAAATGTATAAAACAAACTCGTGAGTCTGTTTTGTCTTTTGAGTTAAGTGGAAATAACATTTTGGAAGAATTGTGTAAGTTAATATATTTCATAGCAAAAACAAATAATATATTAAAAAAAAGAGTACCCACATACAACGCTCGATTTTTTTAAAAATAAATTAACCGGTTTTGTCAAGCCACGACCTGTCAAAAACCATTTAAGCATGTCTCCGATTTAAATTAATTTAAAAAAAAACCTCTACAAAACTCAAATTTAATTTATTGCTCCCTAAAAATGTGATTTTAAACCTTTTGGTTGACATTTGGAAAAAAATACTATCCAAATGTCAAGATATAGTAAGTTGCCTACATGTCAAGTCATGAACTGTCAAAATCCATTGAAGCATCGCTCCGATTTTAGTGTTTGGAAGCGTGAAAAATCGTACGAATTGGTACACATATTCACATTTAACTGTCAAAACCAATAGAAAAAAAAACAGGTTTGGGAAACTTGGTGAAAATCGACGTACAATATGGATCTCAAGAATTCGGTCAAACTTGGCATCTGCACGTCTTTTCCAACTTTATTGTAATAATGATATATCCTTGTACTTTGCTTATGCTAAACAAATCATAAACTAGAAATTTTGTTATGCAGTACGTGGGTCCATGAAGCTAAGGCCATAGACTTCACTTGAAACGAGTAAGTTTTACTTGTGTAAATCGGAAACTATGATTTTAAGTTGAATTTAATTAGTTGCGCTCCGGATGGCTTACATTTTGTTCGAATTTAGTTTTCAAAGGTGTGTTATAACGTAAAAAATAGGCTGTGAAGTAACGTTATCAGACACCTTTGAAGAGCCGTATTTCCAAGATAAGACTTAAATCTTGTACAGTTTTTTATTCCATTTTAATCGGAGCAATCCTTTAATGAATTTGACAGTTCATGGTTTGGCAGGTAGGCAATAAACTATCAGCCCTATTCTGCTATCTTCCGATTCACGTAAATATTTCACTCAATTTTTCACTATTTAGATATTTTCAAATGTCTTCTATCTTTTGAGTCCAAAGCTTTACTAGTATTTTTTTTGTTTAATTCTTAAGAGAATCTTATTGTTAAAATTTATTTTTGATCGAAATTTATGTACATTTTGAAACAATTCGTGTTTTTCCGTCGGATAGCAGAATACAAATATTCAAGTGAACGTTTAACACAACATGACTGCATATTTTGACGTTTTTAAAATGTTTTTTTTCAAACCTCACCCAAAAGGCCTTAAATCACCCTTTTCCGAGGCCAAAAATAAAATCGGAAAAACTTCGAATTTTCCGAGTTAAAATTTTAATGTTGCAGAGGTTTTTTAATCTATTTAAAGCGGAGCCATCCTTCAATGGATTTTGACAGCTCATGGCTTGATAGGTAGGCAACGAACCATATTTTGCCGTTTTCATAATATTTTTTTTTTTCAAATGCCATACAAGAGGCTTAAAATCCGGAGCAAACATTTTTTTGAGGCAAAATTTGAATTTTATAGAGGGTGAGGTTCTTTTAATACGCTTAAATCGGAGAGATCGTTCGATGGATTTTGACAGTTCATTACTTGACAGGTATGTAACTTACTATACCTTGACATTTCGATACAATTTTTTTCCCAAATGTCACCCAAAAAGTCTAAAATCAACTTTTTCCAGAGCAATTTATTAAATCAAAAATTTCTAATTTTCTGAGTTAAAATTTGACTTTTGTAGAGGTTTTTTAATCCATTTAAATTGGAGCCATCCTTCATTGTATTTTGAATGCTCATGTCCTGACAGTTAGGCAACGAACTATATTTTGACGTGTTGACAATATTTTTTACCAAATGTCACCCAAAAGGAAGCAACGCCATGCATACATAAATCGTACGTATTCTTCTCTGGATTTTCGCAATGCGCCTATCTCTTTATAACTATGTACATACATATATGGTTTGATATGTTAACGCGCATATAATATTTCGCAAAAAAAACTTGTGAATATTATAAAAATTGAACATGATTAGTTACTAAAAAATAATGAAATAAAAACAAAATTTTCTTATAGCGAAAACCGAAACCAAACCACCGAGACCGCCGAGACCAGCGAGACTCTCGTCGAATTTCGGTACCAAAAATACGGTCTCGGTTCGCTCTCGTCTCGGTCTCGTCTTCGGTACTTTTAAAGGAGTCTCGTCTCGTTGACGAGACCGAGACCGAGACGAGACCGAGACTAGTATCGGTCTCGTTGCCAGCCCTATGCAATTTGAATCCTTTTACCTGGGCTCTTAGACACCGAATTGAATCATTTTAATGATTCATTTATAATCTGAAAATTCTGCAATTAAATGAGCGTATATAACCGTTCCATATATTCCTTTAAATGATTAATCCCTCAAGCTTTTCTGAATCGCAAAAATGATTCCTGTACGATTAATTAAAGTGAAGGTTTATACTTAGAAATCCTTCACTTAATTGAATTTTATTGGAATTATTTTTATGATTTAGAAAAGATTCAGGCATTAATAATTTAAATGAATATATGGATCTCTTATATACGTTCATTTAAATGACGAATTTTCAGATAATAAATGAATCATTACAATGATTCAAATTGGTGCCTAAGGGCCCAGGTAAAAGGATTCAAATTGCATCAAAAGTGAATTCTTTTTCGGCCGGTTTCTTAACTTTTATGAATTAATTATCGTTCATTTCTTAATTAAAATGTTTGCTGGGTTGTTATCTTTCACATTACTGCAGTTTTATCAGAAGCGGGATCAGCCCATCGAGCTTAATGATCCGACTGTACAGATTGAGTGTACACATACAAGATCACGTTTTGCCAAACGAGTAGTCTATCGCTCCGCATAAGAATCTTATAAGAGTTATAGCAATGTTTGAGGAATGGGAACAGTTTTTAAATTCGGCCACAGTTTCTCGATTTAAAACCATCCTCGCGTCATTAAATCTCTTGACTAAAGGTACTAAAACAGAATTAAAGATTCGATTGCAACAGGCGGGCGAGAATATGTCGGAGGACAAGGTTCGTGCTTTGTTGCAAGAAGAACCAGCTTCAAGAAACCTAGGTCAGAGTGGTAATGAATCTACGATCCGTGAAGATCAAGGGCTGGTACTGGAGAGGGAAGTCAGCAGTGAGCAGGAAGAGGCAGACCTCGATTAGGAGCTAGCGAAATTGCGAAGGATCCACCAGAAGAAGGAACAAATTATAATGCTGAGGCGGCAGATTCGGGACTTGCAGTTAGAAGAAGCAGAGTCAATTCCAAAATCGCACGCAAGTGGTAATTTTAGAGATGTTGAAGATGCTATGCCTACATTCAGTGGTGATGACAACTACCCAATACAGCGTTGGATTGAACAATTTGAAGAGCTCTCACAGGTCGTCAAGCTAGACGAAGTGAATATGTTCGTTTATGGGAAACGTCTTCTGGAACTGCAAAATTATATGTAAGAACAATAAAAGTATCCACTTGGTTTGAGCTAAAATGTGCATTGAAAAGTGAGTTCAAAAAGGTAGTTACTAAGTCAGATATTTATAAAGAACTCGGTAAGCGCAAAAAACGTCGTGAAGAAACTACCCAACAATATGTGATACACATGCCAGAAATCGCATCTAACATTATCGTTTAACACGAAGATTTGATTGAGTTCATTATTAAAGGTATTCCAGATTCAGAGCCGAACAAAACTATTTTATATAGTGCAAATAATCTTGCTGAACTTAAAATAGCACTTCGCAAATCTGAAAATCTTAAACAAAACTATACAGAGAGACAAACAAAATATGTTCCCTTGAGCTCTAATTATGCACCGAACAAAATAAAAAAAAATACAAATGCTGAAGTTGTAGCTGACGAACAAAGTGTACCTGCAAAGTTTGAGAAAAAAACCATCACTTGTTTTAAATGCGGAAAACAAGGACACATGTCTACAAATTGTTCATATAAGGATACAGTTATGGCTTTGCCTGTACTAAGTCAGCCAGTGAACATGCCAAAGAAAATTTTAATTTATCGCAAAATTTAAAACGAAGCCAGCGAGGCATTAATGATTTCGAAAACTACATCAAATATCATTGGAACTACAAAGATTTGGAAATCACAATGGTGTTATTAACGTTGCTAGATTCTGGTAGCCCAATCAGTTTCATCCAGGAAGGGTATCTTCCCCTGTCATTTTATCAAAACTAGACGAAACAACACAATCGTATTTTGGAGTCAACAGCAGCTTATTACACTTGGAAGTATAAATACATTTATCTCTTTTGAATATCAATTTATTAACTTAAAGCTTTTGGTAGTAAAAAACTTCTCAATGACTTATCCTGTAATTTTAGGTAGAGATTTTATTGGAAAGACGGGCTTGGCACTTCAAAGAACTGATACGGAAAACGTCAGCAGCAAAAGACGGCAAACATCGTTCGAAGGCCCTTTTCATTGTGATTTGACTTCAGAGGATTGTCCGGATGGAAATTACTCAGGTGATAACTTTGTTAAACAAATCTTAAATATCGATATAAGCGGGAACTGCGCTGAGTTTGATCTTAACATTTATAAAAATATACCGATATATTTGATCAAGAGGTAAAAGAAATTGTTAAGCTGGCATATTTTCAATCAAATGATCGGTTACCGTCATCAGATTTTAAAATGACCATTGTTCTGAGTAAGGAGTCCCCTTTTAGTTGTCCTCCTTGGAGATTACCCTACGCTCACAAAATTGAGCTACGAAAAATTCTTGATGAATTATTAAAGAAGGGAATCATTCGAGAGTCAAACTCTTATGCATCTCCAATAGTCCTAGTGCAAAAAAAGAATAAAGAGCTTAGGCTCTGTATAGATTTTCGCGAGCTAAATAAAATAACATTGCGTGACAATTATCCCTTACCTCTTATTGAGGACCATCTTGATCGTCTCAGAGACAAACAATGTTTCACAACATTGGACCTTAAAAATGGGTTCCATCACGTTCAACTTGCTGAAGAGTCTATGAAGTATACTTCATTCACTACCCCTTTGGGCCAATATGAGTATACACGCTTGCCTTTTGGTCTTAAAAATGCCCCTTCCGTTTTTGAGCGATTCATGAAACACATTTTTATGAATTTGATCAAAGATGGTAAAGTTATAAGTTACTTAAATGATATTCTCATCGCAACATTATCTATTGAAGAACATTTAGTCATTTTGAAACAGGTTATTGACGTTATTGTTGAAAAACGTTTGCAACTCCGGTTTGATAAATGTCTATTTATGCAAACGGATATTACGTATTTAGGCCACAGAATTTCTAAAAATGGGATAAGACCCAATGATTACAATCGTGATTTTCCTCTACCAATATGTGTAAAGAATATGCAAAGCTTTTTAGGTCTTTGCTCTTATTTTAGAAAATTCATTAAAAATTTTGCTAATAAGAGATACACCGTTTGTATTTGGCGTCAAAGAAATTGAGTCTTTCAACAACTTGAAAGAGAAGTTGCTTGCTTCACCCGTACTATCTATCTACAGTCCCCATGCAGAACAGAATTGCATTTCGATGCAAGTGGTGTAGGCTTTGGAGCCGTCTTATTCCAAAAGCAGACAGATGGAAAATTTCATCCGGTGTTTTATTTTTCTAAGAGAGCAACTGCGTCAGAAAGCAAATTTCATAGCTATGAGTTAAAAACACTCTCGATAATTTACGCTTTAGCGAGATTAAAGGTATATTTGACTGGCATCTTTTTCAAAATAATAACCGATTGTCAAGCGTTAACTTTAACCCTAAATAAAAAAAACTTTGAATCCCCGTATTTCTCGGTGGGCCTTGGAACTCCAAACATAGAAGTGGGAGTCGTATGGCTCATGTTGATGCGCTTAGCCGCTCTTTTAATATGCTAATTGTAGAAGATGAATCGTTCGAGTTTGCTCTTGCAGCAGCTCAAAGACAGGATTCCAAAATCATTTCAATCGGATCCGAGCTAGAGAAAGCTGAAAGTCCGCATTTTGAAATGATAGATGGCCTTCTATATCGCAAATGCAAGGACAAAGTTATGCTTTATGTTCCTTACCAAATGGAAGAACAGGTGATACGTACCCACAATGAAGCAATTTGCCATTCAGGGGCAGATGAGTGTTTTGCATATCTATCGGGAAGCTATTGGTTTCCAAAAATGAAAGAAAAGATAAAAACGTACATAAAGTCGTGTCTGAAGTGTATTTATTTTTCACCTCATTCGGGAAAGGTAGAGGGCATTTTACATTCTATCCCTAAGGGTAATATTCCTTTCGACACTCTTCATGTCGATCACCTTGGACCCCTTCCAAATTCTGTTTCTAATAGAAAACATGTCTTTCTTGTTATCGATGGTTTTACAAAGTTTGTAAAGCTTTACCCTGTCAAAACGACAAAAAGCAAAGAGGCCATTGCCTGCTTAAAGTCTTTTTTTGAAAATTATTCAAGGCCTAATCGCCTCATATCCGATCGTGGCAGTTGTTTCACGTCAAATGAGTTTAAAATATTTTTAGAAGAACAAAATGTAAAGCACATAAAGATTGCCACACACTCTCCCCAATCGAATGGTCAAGTCGAGCGCTTTAATCGTGTTATAGTCCCTATGCTAGCCAAGGAATGAGATGCAAATACTACTAGCGGTTGGGATAAACAATTAACAAAGTTTGAGTTTGCAATCAATAACACCGTCAATAGAAGCACTGGCTTCACACCAAGCATCATCCTGTTGTTTGGAATCAATAAAAAAGGAGAGCTTTGTGATCGGGTTTTTGAGCATCTTCGAAATGGTGTTGGGAAGAAAGACATCTCTCTGGGGGATATAAGAAAGGAGGCCCTTGAAAGAACAAATAAGAATCAATTGATTAATAAAGTTTATTACGACAGCCGCCATAAGAAACCGATATCATACAAAATAGGTGAATATATTTTGATCAAAAACGACGTAACCATTCCTGGCGTCAAAAGTTAAATGCAAAATATCGTGGTCCGTATGAAGTAAAGAAGACCCTTCCTAATGAGCGTTACCTCATTGGAAATATTGAAGGCTTACAATTGACACGGCTACCATACAAAATCATATCATCACTAAGCAATATGAGACCGTACAATGTGAAGTTTAATGACGATGCTGAAGAACGATTAAGTTATGTTAATTTAGCTGAGGACGTTCATCATAAGTAAACCAGTAGTTCAAGCGTCCAAGCCTATTTTTCACAAAAATATTACACAATAATTAAAAAAAAAAAATTAATTTCTATTTAAATGTTTGAATTATAAATGTTTTCTATTACATACATTATTTGAATTGTTGTAGATTTACTTAAATATTAACTTTTTATTAGAATACATAATGTAATCGGGACGATTATGCTATCAGGATGGCGGAGCTGTAGTCGAATTGATTCAAACTTGCCGAACACACTGTAACTTGTGTTATTTAAATTATCAATTAGCTTACATTATATACATAATCATGTCTCGCCACCTAAAAGCCTAATGACCCGAAATGTCACCAAATATATAAATAATTTATGATGAGAAAATAAATGAGTCGATTGATAATCTTTAACCAAAGCAGATCGTTGTTATCTTTCACATTACTACAAAGTCCAAGTAGAATTTCGCCGTGTCGCGATAGTTGTATGTTCGCCTGTTAACCTCATGGTCACAGGTTCAATCCCTGCCGTAGTCTATGTCCTCTTATTTGTCCATTAAAAACCAATACTAAAAATAAATGTCATACAATGAGTTGCTGGTTTACTCATTACGTGCTGTTAAGGCATAGAACTAACAACATGTCATTGAGTAAAAATAGTATACCGATAATATATGACAAGGAATAAAAAAATGAATGCAAATTATAAGGAACATAGATAAATAAGACACGGAAATTTCTCGGCATTAGTTCAGTCGCCATCCCTGGAGATAAAATCTGAGACAACAACCACCTACAGTCTCAGAACATCGCGCCACACATCTTTCCTATCATTCTTTCTCTTCCTCAGCCTAACGCCCGCGCTGTGTTGAAACATTTAAAGGGTAGTATAATCCCTTGAGCGCGTGTAGATTATAAAAACGAAAAAAAAACATCACTGATACCTCACAAGTCACAAGCAGAGGTGAAATTAATTTTGTGACTTTTTCGGAAGCTCCCCCAAAGTCTCAACTTGTGAGAGTCATAAAAACAATCGAAATTGTGATCTACTTCGGAGCAGATCACAACTCACAAATAGTTTGAGTTTCGACATTTCGATGCACATTCAATATAATATTTTGTGAAACAATTTCTTTTATATTCCAACATGAAGTAAACTGAAATATAAAACTTAAATTTGGGAAGAAAACTTCAGGAGCGACTACCAGAGAAAAGGGTCACAGCATCCTACATGAATAGGGTGTCCATCGCATCTCTTTAAAAGAGAACATGTTGTCTTTTTACGGACTGATCTTTTTTACACTATTTTTTCTTGCAAGGATCTTTATTTGTTCTATTTTTTTAACAAAACTCACTTTCATTTTATTTACGTACATAAATTCAATTTCACGATAAAATATATAATTCAATCACCAATAAATCAGATGTCGACGTACTGTAATAAGTAATACGGTTGATCACTTCGTTCTACTACAAAAATTACAATAGGGCTACTACAATTAGTGTGTATACATATTTGGCTCACAATCAGCGCCCCCTGTTTTCAAATGGACGATTGTTTACTTTTTTCTCTGCACTTGGTTGATCGTTGATAAAACTGAACCAAAATTTGATCTTCTTGTGAAATGTGAGATGAATATTTATTTTAGAAGATAAAATGTTGCATTTTTACAGCAAATCCAAGGATATTTGTATTTTTTTTTTTTTAATTTGTATTTGTATTTGCATATTAATGTTAATTACAGGATACAATAAGATTCAATCTTTAAATAGTATCAAAATAAGCATACCGAGTTAACAATTAATTATTACATAATAATATAAGCATAATATAAGAAGTAAATAAAAAAGTGATAATATATAATGAAGAGCTGCAAAGAAAATATACATGCTTTGTAAAATTCGCAAATTCTAAATGGGATGCGCAGTGTACTGTTTGCCAGCTCAAAAGAAGTGTTTCCAATAAAGGTCTTAGTACAACACATTCAAGCACAAAAACACCAACCTATTCTGAAACTTGGAAGCAGTTCTTATTATGTTCTCTATTTTTTTTTCCAAAGTTCTCTTTTTCAATAGCTAGATGGACACCCTAACTTAAACTCCTTAAGCCTAGTACGCTGCTGATGCGAAACGAAATTTTTCGGTGGTCTCCACTAGGAGAGCGAAATGCTAACGAAAACCACAGTGGAAAAATATTTGCGGAGAGTTCTGTAAGCTGTCAAAAACAAATGACAAGTTGTAAAAAAAAAGTAATTTTGTCGCCAAATTACTTTTAGATGTAATTTTCTTGAAATAATTCTTGGATTTAAAAATTGTTCTTGTTACACATAGAGGATTTAAAATAAAACTCAGAACCGTTTAAATGATGGAAATTAAGCAAATACTTTGAGACTTATTAACTGGTTTATCTGCCGATTTGATGAAATTTCTATCAATTTTAAGAAAATCAATGAAATAGGGAGGTAAACCACTCTATAATTCGAAAACTACGTCCTTCATTGGGATAGTGTAAACGGTTATGAGTTCTAATTTATGGTTTCTTACTAATTCCGGATACCATTTTCAAGTCCAAGAATTATTTCAAAAAAATTATATATAAAGGAAATTTGGTGACAAAAAAAAAAAATACATCTAAAAGTAATTTGGTGACAAAACTACTTTTGGTTTTGTTAATGCTTCCTTTGAAAGTATGAAGTTTTGATTCAAAAAAGATATCGCTCGCCTTTATTGGACAACCCGTTCCAAAGATATAGTTCAAAAGCTATTCACTGTTCACCTTGAAATACATAATCTGAAAATACTTTGAAGTGTGTCATTGGAACGGGTTATCCTAAAAACTTGGTTGATACCTTTTTGTAATCTACTCTTGATACTCTCAAAATCAGCATCAAAAGTTTATAGGTAGAAGGATTATTGCAAAAAATCACTCTTGAAATACGCATATTTAGAATTATGTATGCGTATTCCTGGAGCTATTTTTTTTAATACAACTTCTTTGCAAAAAATGTTGATGCTTCCTTTGAAAGTATGAAGTGCTGATTCTAAAAAGATATCGCTCACCTTTATTGGACAACCCGTTGCAAAGATATAGTTCAAAGTATTTTCAGATTATGTATTTCAAGGTGAATAGTGAATAGATTTTAGAATATATTTTTGGAACGGGTTGCATTTTCACTTGTTCATCAGTGAGTTTTCTTAGTGGGTTTGTACTTGACCGCTCTGCTACGCTGCGAATGCTCTTTGATCGATTCCCATTTTAACTATAGGTCTTGCTTCCTCAATTAATACTAAAATCGAATGAATAGTAAAAATGCATGGCCTTATATGTCAAATCCCATTGACAAGTGACCAGCTTGCAAGCAGCTTGATTTGCTATCAAATTCACGAGCAGGGCATCTGCCATACGATGGTTCAATATACATAAAAAAAAAAAAAACTTCGTCCAGAAAAGAAAAAGAAGGTAGCAATGGCAATGCGATGTAAGTGATTTGTCATTATCTTCTTTCTATCAACTCAACAAAGGACTAGCGAGGTCATCACCTGAAATTGTAGACTAAATAACAATGTCCATCCCGTGCCGATTTTCACGAAGTAAACATTAAACAGATTATCTTAACTTGAGAAATAAGTTCTGGGGTATGGTATAAAATCGCCAATCAATGAGATCGGAAACAGGCTTTCTAAATAGAGGTGAGTATCGTTTAAGATGGCCTTTTTGCAACCAAACATTATTGTGGTAACGATGATTTCCTTAATTGTCGTTGTGCAGCGGAAGGCCGCTTACCTTTGGCTTCCTTGTCCCGACCAGGTCGGAAATTCATATTCGTACTGCCAGTAGCGGGCGGTCGATTTGATTTTTTTTTTGCGGCAATTGAGTTAATTTATGTGTTGAAAGTATGTAGTTAGAAATGGTGAGTGTTTTTTTATATTTATATGGTGTAAAAGTCGGAGTAACAAATGTATTTTAAAAATCATGACATGGACAGTTAATTGCAGAACAAACTACTGAATCTTGATTATAATATTTTTATTTAGTAGTCACTTAAAATAAATTAATTTTAAAAGGACATAGGTTATTTTTAATCTAAGCACTAGCACTAGGTATGAGAAAAGTCGATAGTTGGTTATAATCAGCGCTCCAAATAAAGATCAGCTATATCTTGTTCGCCGATAAGATATGTGAAGGGTGTGCTTCTTTCCAACTTCCCATTTTCATTTTGCAGATTTAGTTTAGTCGATTTTGAATTTGGTTTTGATACAAAATTAGAATTGAATGTATTTTGAATAATTTAATACAGGAAATGCACAGAAAAACCATACACTAGAGAAAACACAAAGCCAAAGAAAAATCAAGTAAGCATTACAAGAGCTTGACTTTTTTTTATAAAAAAAATGAAATGTCAAAATTTCGCAAGCAATTAATGTGCAAGGTCAATTAAATTGAGAACGAAAAGAGTGGAGAATTACTAAGAAATCTACTACAGCTATCCACTAAAATTACACATTTCGTCGTTCAGCAGCGTACTGGAAAACGAAAAGTAGAACGAAATTTTTCGTTCATGATTTCGTCGTGTCATTTTTGTATGGGATTTTTCGTTTCGCATCAGCAGCGTACTAGGCTTTATCAGTAAGCACACAATAGTGTGATTATCTGTAGGCATTTTGTTTATTCTATACCATTTCACATCAAATATAACAATTGACATTTTCTTGTTTGAAAATGAATAAAACGGATTCTATATGCTAGTTGTTTATTTGTTTAAATAAAAATAAATTCATTTATACATATTTGCGTATCTTCGTTATTATATCTATAATAAATAATCTGCATCAATTTCAATTTTTTATTTTGTTTCTAATATTCAGCTGTTCCAATAATACCCCTACGCAATTCACCTTTAGATGTGGTGAGTTTCGTTGTGAGTTTTCTTGTGACGTTTGGGGTAGAATTCGATAAATGTTATCGAGTCACAATAATATTCACAAGGAATAGTCACATGCGTTTGTGACTCCTCACAAGGGGGAGAATGGGAGAATCGGACTGTAAATCAACACAGATATGAACTACTTTAGCAAAGTGATGTGGAGAACTGTTGAAAGATGTTTAAGGCTTTTAAGTTTCCTGCCTACTAATGCAAATCTTATAACCATAAAACTTTTTTAACGAGATGAATCTCTACAATGCAAAAATGTCATCCCAAAATTGTCACGTTGTTTGATTGTCAACGAAAAATTATAAGAGAGATTTGACGAGAATGTTAACACCTGAGTCGTCACCAACTGTAAGGGTCGAAGATCGAAAATTCATCAAACAATAACCGAATGTCGAAATTATTAACATTACACAAATCGTTTTCGTTTCGTTGTATAATTTAAGAGGATAAATATAAATAGAGCTTACTAATGGAAGCATAGCTTCCGAAATGTACATATAAGCAAAAATAAATAATAAGTGTATTAAGTTGATGAAATAAAATCTTTTATTTAAATTAAAAATCATTAATTAAAAGTCCCCACAATCAAATTAGAGGTTTTCGTTTAAGAGCGGGTCCATGTTAAAATGAAGTCAAATAATCTGTTTCTGAGGTTCTAAGGAAATACTTTAATACTTGAAAAGGCCCATATGCCCATGTATGCCATGATGTATGAAATTTTAGTGCGTTCAAATGTATAGTGCTGCTTTTAAATACCAAGTTCGTCTATTTATGAGCGATTGCATGGATTATGTTGAATTTAAGGGCAATGATAAAGTGCATTTTTTTTGCGCATTCAGAAATACCCCCCACCCAAAAATAAAATGCACGACTGGATTGTACGATCCAGCTTTTGTGCCTAACAACTTTAATGTAGCTAAACATTGACGTTATTAGTAGGAATACAATTATCATTAGGCAGGCTTAAATCAGATGTAGGAAAGTTCTTAGTATAATGAATATTCGAATGGATGATTCGCAGAATAGTTACATACCTACAACAAATTTATATATAAATCTATATAGTATGGGTTTTAATTAAGTTAACTAGGAAGGTAATTTCAACATACAAAGATCGAACCTCGGTATATCTTCATTATAATAACCATAAAGTATGATGTAGGTGGGTAGGTATAAATATAATATGCATATAATTTTATATGATGGATGCAATATACAAACAAAACAAAAACAAAGCAGTTTGTTTTGCTGTACTCCGTACTACTGATTTGGTGCAGAGCTTTTCATATTGCTTTGATTTACTGCATTGGGTGCAGAAATGGCTGCTGAATGTTTGTGTGCTTGTGTGTTTGAGTGTATGTAACTGGGTGTACTTTTTGGCTTCTTGTGAATAAAACCTATTTGTAGATGAGCAGATATTTGATATGTAAAGCAGTCTATGTGCTATTCCAGACTTACTAATTTACCCTTTGGTCAAAATTCATCCAAATCCGTTAGGCCGTTCTGGCGTGATTAAGTAACAAATATCAATCCATCCATCCAAACTTTCAAATTTATAATAATAGTAGTAAATTAAAGATTTTGTTTCAATAAATTATATTAGTAGGATGTGAGCCTACATATATAATATATATAAATATATTAGAACCTACATAGTACATTATGTAGGTATACAGTGACGTACGAACAAACTATGTGATTTTAGTTTAGTTAAGGAAAATAAAATTATTATCATGCGTAAAATGAAATAAAATTAGGTAACAAGGAGGAAGTAAACAATTAAATTGTATCGATTGTTCTTAGATAACAATCATTTTAAAATCGTTGGAGCTGTTTTTTTTAAATAAAATATTTTTGTATCTATAAAATTTGGAAATATTTTAAGGAAAAAAATTTGATACGTAAATTTAAAGTCATTATAATAATAATGTGTATTAAATTTTAATTAAAAAAAAAAATCACCAACCCTTTTTTGACACATCGATTAAAAAAAATATTTTTTTTAAATCAGAAAAACATTGTTTTGAAAATTTGAATATGCAATATTATTATATTTTTATGGAGCATTTGTTTAAGAAAAAAATTCCGATCGATTCACTCAAAAGTAATAGAGTCAAAAATATGAAATTAAAATACACAAATATTTTTTTATAAAAATTTTGTGAGACGTTTTTGAGAAAAAAAATTGTTTCTTAATGTTTTTTTTAAGCATTTTTATGGGAGATACCGTTATTTTTTAATTTAAGGGAAATATTATATATTAATACTGAACATGCCTGGTTTTTATTACTTCACTATATCGAGCGTCTACTGGATTCAAGTTAATGTCGAAAAACTACTAAATAGAATGGTGCGATGATTCGTTTTCAAAATAAATTTGTTTATTGTTTTACTTTTGGTCTTAAGAAAAATTGAAAAAACGCCTGGGCATATTACCTAATTCACATAATGTGCATTTCGTTATTTATCAACGAGAAAAAACTCATTCACTGACGCGTCAATGAGTATGGTCATTGACATAATCGCTTCATTCGAGTGACGTCAAGGTGTTATGCTTTCACAGTTAAATTTCTAATGAAACATGATTCTATTCCTCAGGGACCTTGTCTTTTTTTTTTAATTCATTTTTATTTAGTATTATCTTATTTATATCGTAAAGCTAGACAAAAATCCATAAAACAAGCCCAATTATTAATAAATTACAACTAATTTACTGGGGCTCTCTAAAATAAACTATATTTCTTAAAACTAATGTTTTTCGACCTAAAATATTTTACTTTTTATTTCATATAGAAAACTTTTTTCAAAAACTTGGTAGCATATCATTTTTAAAAATTTTTACTTATAAACTACCTTAAACTAGACTAAAAATAATGAATACTAGATATAACTAACTTATACTAATTAAAATTAACTTAAACTACTTAAGATACCTAAAAATACATAGAACGGGGACCTTGTCTGTCCACGTACATGTGGACACTAGGGTAAGCTGGCTTGCATTCCTAGAAGCGCGATTAAAGCAGTAAATTGTTAAAGTGGCGAAATGTAAACGGCATTACCTTCTACGAGGTTTTTTAATTCCCATTGTACCATGCTGTGGAGATCAGAATTTAATGAGCTATCAGGTGATATCATTAGCAGATCAGTATACAATAGTTTAGAAGTCGAGTATTGTGTTTTTTTATATATAATTTTTTTCTTCTTCAATATTTGTTAAAATAGAACCCTCTATGGAATGGCTCTTCTGTTGTTTTAACTAAGGATAAGTCGGTTGACATTATTTTTTGGATGAGGGTTGTGACAACTTGCCATTGTTTATGTACATAATGAATATTGATTATGTCTTCAAAACCCACCATACCGAAAAGTATACAAATTGTGCGGCACCCCCTATAATTCTATACCTAAATGTATGCTATTATTTTTCCTCTCGATTAACACCTTATACTCTCTTTATAACCCCAGTTATAAAGGCATCGAAAGCGAAACATATTGAAATTTTCCAATGAGTGTGAATAATATAACGAGCAGCCCAACAATGTTGGCAAGCGACCAAGCACATATTTTTATCTTCATTGATTTTTACTGCTACAATGATACACCTATGTATATCGTGACGCCACGTACTTCGTTTGGGTAGGGTAATTCCGTCTAGAAATTTTTTGTGTGTGATATTACAAAGCCCGAGTTAAAAGCTTCACTTCCAATATATGTCAGTTTTTAGATATCAAAAAGTACACAATTAACTTAACAAACAAAACATTGAAAATTGTTGATTTCCCAAAGAGAATAACGTCAAAAACAACACAACATACAATTTCAATCAACCCTAGTTAAAGCCATATGTCATTTCTGAAGATATTGAACAAAAATGCACGACTAAAAACATTAAAGTACTAAAAAAAGGTAAGAAATAGAAGGTACCCCAAAAACTCTAGTTGTGTTATCTAGAAATGTAGATAACCTGGAAATCCCTGGCTCCTGCTCGATGCATAATGTAATGGATGCACCCTTATCCCCCACACTTCGCCTTTATTAAAAGATCTAAATATGATTATTAGTAATATTTTACATATGAAGTGTCTCGTGCAGGACCATGACGTTATCCAAAATCATTAAAATTTCGAACGTACAAAAATGTTTTAAAATCCCGTCTCTTTTTAAAACTCCGTTTAATCCCGCTTAGCCCGTTTTGTATTTTGATATAATGTTAGACAAAAAACTTTGAATCCACCCAAACTCGACCTCACACCAAATCATATAATGTTTATATGGACAAGCTGGTTGGTGGCAGGATTGCAGGTTTATAGGTTTTATTTTGACTTTTCTCGAATTTGTCTATCGAGATTTTGGTTTTCTAGATTTCGTGGTACACCCGTTCTATGGATAATCATATCGACTTAGGGGCAAATACATATTTGAAAAATCCAACAATGTCTTTTGCATTAATGACTTAACTGAAGTCTACAAAAAATCAATCAATTAATGAAGAAAAAATGTTTTTTTTATTTGCGATATACATACATATGAAGGTACTACAGTTGCCCTATAGTTTTGCATTTTGAAAAAAAAATGGAACTTGAGATTTTAACACAAAAAAAATGGATCCCTTATTTCGTCGCTCTGTATGACGGTACAACGCTCTACCGCGTAAACAGCTGAAGCGATTTTTTTTCAAACTTGGTAATTAAGCGTTTTAGGTGATTCTCTAAAATAGATTTTTGAACCTTTTTTTAGGTACAAAACTAATGGTACCTGTCATACAATTTTTTTCTACTATCTAAATAACGGCTCTAACGATTTTGAAAAAAAAAATGGGTATACAAAAAATTTTGTTAAATATTTTGTAATAAACGGTATGTATGGCAGATACAATAATTTTTTTGATTTTGAACTTTTTCATAAACGGCTTTACTGATGTCGACCAATTCTTTTATATAGGAGGTCCTGTGGCATCCAGTCGTGTATTTTATTTAGGGCCAATTTTTCAATAGTCTGTTAGTACATATTATCCAGATAGAACAAAAATCAGTTTTTCAACAGTCAGATACAACTTAATATAGGAATAAATTTATCTGCTCATTTTAGAACGGAATAAGGAGTTATCTGAGGAATAAAATAAATAGCTATTTTCGATGTCAAAAACACCTTGAAAAATTATTGCTTTTTTTTTTTTATAATTTTGCACGCGCTCAAGGGATTATGAATACCCTTTATATGTTTTAACACAGCGCGGCATCCGGTGAAAGAAGAAATAGAAGGATAGGAAAGATGTGTGGCGCGATGTTCTGAGACTAGAGCTGGTTGTTGTCTCAGATTTGTCTCCGGAGAGAATTACTGTGTCTAATTTACTTATGTCCCTTATAATTCGCATTATTTTATTTAGTTCTCTGTCATATTTATGGGTATGCTAGTTCACTCAATGACATGTTGTTAATGTTATGCCTGAACAGCATGCAATGAGTAATCCAGCAACTCATATTATGACAATTTTTAGAATTGGTGTTTAATGCAATATAAGAAGATATACCCAACGGTAGGAATCGAGCCTGCAATCACGAGGTTGACAGGCGAGCACACAACTATCGCGCCACGGCCACCCCCCTTTGAAATAAACGTTAATCAAAAATTAATTTCTATGATGGGTTCGATACTCGAAATAAAAGTGACGTTCAAATTAAACTATTCTATAGATTGTTCTTTCTTGATTAAAAAATTCGATGTTGTTATCCGGTTGTTTAACTTAACAGACAAGTAAGTATATTCCTCTGGCACCTAACTGCCTGTTTATCTGGAGATTGAAAAATCGGCTCTAAATGTGCAAACAATTTCAAAAAAGTGTTTTTCTTTCGTTTAAAAAAACTCAATTTTCGAGTTAATGAATTATTCTTTTGAAATTAAAATTTTATATCAATATTTAAAATTACTCTAAATTGGCGATCGAAATTTTTTCCCTAAGAATATTTTTTTTAAATTTTATGCAAAAAAAAAAATTTCTTTTTAAACCCGCTGTAACGATCTATTTTTTTTCTTAATAATAAATATGTATGTATGTATTAACATTTTTGCCCAAGAATTTAATTGTCATCGTTTTTTAAATTTTTTTCTTATAAGTCCAGGATAAAACCGAACTCCAATCCCGTCTATGGATAAGTAAATCATTTTTCATTGGACAAATGAACTTTTCGTTGATTCCATGTAAATCCAGTTAAGAGTATTTTTATTCCGTGTATTAAAAGACCACCAATATTTTGTGTATTTCAAAAAAAAAAACAAAAAAAGACACAATTTCTATACAGAAAATGTAGATTTGAAAAGCCTTTTAATAAAAACAGTTTCATAATCGTCTGTGATTACGGCTGCTGTCAGAATATATGGATGGTATTAGTTTAAATCATAAAACCCAGACGGTCACAAAAAATAATTCCTAAAATGTGATCCGACAAGTCAAAAGATTATAATCTACACAAACAGAATCAGAATCAGAACCAGAAACAGTATTCAGCAGACGTTTTCGTTTAATCACAAGATGAGATAAATTTTCGTCCTCGTTCTCGTCCTTGAAACCAATCTGTTCCATTTGCCCAACGGGTTGCTTTTATAAAGCTACACTTATTTTTTTTCTTTTCTTGTACCGAATGAGTGTATATATACATAATGTATGTAGTTATATGAAAGGCGGCAAAGCTATTGTTTCTTTCTCACTCACACTTGGGTGTTATACTATATGTATATGAATTTAAAGAGTTTATAATAATGAAAAATACCAGTTTTGCTTGTTTCCCTTTTTCTGTTTGGTGTATGAATTCATAAATTTTATAATTAAATCAGATAGCGTCCTTGATGTCCTTATATATTCATATTCTATACTACTACTACTCGTGCATTCGTCGGGATTAAGATTTTTTTTGTTTGAAATTCCTCATATCTGCAAAGCGTTTTCTTGATTTTATTTATTCAAATATTCCGTTCACAGGCGACAAAACTAAATACCGTTATTCAAATTGTTTCCTAGAGCATTGAAAATTTGGCGACGACAAAACATAAAAAAGGATAAATAGTCCTCTATAGAAACACTGTTTGAACTTGAACGGAATTTAGTCAAATAAAAAAAAAATGTTGCGAAACACAATAAAAGATCATATCGTGTCGGCGGCGCGTCGCGTCGTCGTAAGCTTTGAATACAAAAATACATACATAATTCAAAAAATGGCATCAAAGCATATTGAAACAAACTAACGAGTTTTTCTTTAATTGCTACATTTCAAAATTTCTATGTACATAGCTTTGAAAAAAAATTCAACTTTTTTTTACCTTTGTAAAGGTGCATACCACAGATTTATTTTGGCAAGTGAAACTTTTGACATTCCAATAGAAGCAATATTTTTTGCGTTAAATAAAAAATAGGATAGAATTTGAAATAAAAGTAACTACTTACCATGTCCTAAACACAACTAATGAAAATTATTTCAATATTGACACCCCTGTAGACCGAGATTTAATCCGGCTCTCTCGAATTTAATATGAAAGTACTGGCTCAGGGACATATGTAACTGATAGGGACTCTAAAATATTCATCCAAATCGTTGGCGCTGTCTCCAGGAAACCAAAAAAATTTTTAAAGTGGGTGTGGAATTAGACAGACTTTACTAAACCAATTTCATACTTTTTCGTTTATATATACATAAACTCTGAATATTTCATTCAAATCATTTGAATCGTTTTCGAAAAATTTTAAATTAGGAAAAGTGGGAGTGGCTGTGGGCGGATATCACTTAAGATATTTTTGATTTTTTTGCTCATAAAAACAAACTCTAAAATTTGCATCCCAATTTTTAGGAACGTATTCGAGAAACCATGAAATCAAAAAAAGGGGGTGTGACAGTGAATGGATTTAAAAAAATCTTTTTTTTTTAAATTCTTTTTTTCCCTTCAAAAATTTTATTCAAGACATTAGAGGCATTTTCGTTTAATATAGTTAGATTGGGGTTTTTTTTTCATGTAGCAAGAATTTTTTTTTAAACAAGTTCGCTCTCCAAAATTTAATTATTTAGTAATTAACTAAAAACTATTTTCAAAATATTGTGTTTGTAAGTAAGATACCAAATATTATGACATTTAACCATGATTTCATTTAATCTTTTTACACTGATAATGCAGTCAGGTTAATTTAACTCTTCTGTGGTGAATAACGATGCTTGTTTATTATCTTAATAAATTGTTGATTTGACAATGGCCCACATTAATTAAATTCGAAACGGCGTTATACATAAATAGATAGGTCAGCGATATTTTATTAAAGAACCGAAGAAATTTCCAAAATCGAAGATTCAAAGGTGAACACTTAGGAGAACCCTCACGTATTTGTTATTATGTTTGACCACAACTGTAAGCACAATAATCTTAGTCGAAGGGGCTAAGTCTTATAAACTGTGATTTTTTAAGAGCTTGGTTTTTGAAAATTCAAAAAAAATACAGAAACTTGTAAAAAATGAATGAAATTTTTATTTGGATCGATAAATCAATTTCTGCCATTTACTTTTTAAAAATAATTTCACTTAAATGTTGCCCGCGGCTACGCTTCAGGTGGTCCATTCTGAAGGTCCAATTTTGGAAAACTTTTTCACACATTTCGGCCGGAATCTCACCAATGACGCGTTCAATGTTGGCTTCCAAAGCAGCAATCTTGTTTGGCTTGCCCCATAGACAATAGACTTAACATAGCCCCACAAAAAATAGTCTAACGGGGTCAAATCACATGATCTTGGTGGCCAATTGACTGCGCCAAAACGTAAGATCAACTGCTCACCAAATTCGCCTCTCAATTGATGCATGGTTTCGCGTGCAGTGTGGCATGTGGCACCGAACTGTTGGAACCACATGTCGACCGAGTTCAATTCTTGCATTTTCGGCAAAAAAAAGTCAAAAACCAAGTAGCAAAAAAATCACCCGTTATATAAAGAACAATCCAGATTATGTTTGTGCGCTATCTTCTTTTTTTCGGCTCGATCGATTTGAATGAAATTTTCAGGAAATCCTAGGACTTGTTTGGAGAGTGCATATGCGGTGCTGTCTGATGTTTAGAACCGGAGTTATGACCAAAAATGTCACTCACATGTTTGTTATTGATGTATTAGTATAAATAATGTGTTTTGTTTTGTATACACACATTTCATTTTAGTTTCTCTTTGTTGCCGCATGTATGCGCCAACTACAGCATTTGATTCTCATTAATTTTGTATTTTATTTTGTCGGTTGTCCAGAATGTTCCATCGATTTTTTTGACGACTTAAAGGTGGAAAATTCGTTGTGAAGCTTGGAAAATTTCGGTTAATGAGATATATATTAGATGACGCGCTGCTGCGATGAATGCCACAACCCGATAGATTGCGTTATATATTGACTCAGGCTGTGCGCTTTTTGACAGGTGTCCTTTTCACATTATAATTTTCTATATAGCAAATGTGCTATTTTTCTTGCTGCAATTGATTTGAATTTTGCGTATTATTACACTGATTCCAATCTAATCATGGATGACGTACAAATCTTGCAATAATTAATCAGAATGTCCGTAATAATCAAACGCAGGAGGTACGTGCAGAAGAAATAAATGGAGACGTGTCCATATTGCACAGCTTCAAACTGCACAATCGCCACCACAAATTCGACAAAAAGTTATTAGAAAAAGAAAATTTGTCAATATAGACTTAACTCGCGCTGCTTTTGAATACGATTCCGCAATCGCATTTACTTTCTCCATGCTCCCGGTGGGACATGCAAGACATTCGTCATTTAGTTATGCTGCAACACTGTTTGAAGGCGGTCGAACTGCACATTCGGCTTTGAAGCTGGCGATGACTAAGAATTCGGCGTTAGCGTAATTGATGCGAGAATGCAAAATCATAATTTGGGATGAATGCACAATGGCGCATAAATGAGCTTTGGAGGCAGTTTACCTAACAATGAAAGATTTACAAGGTGATTCGAGATGATTTGGTGGGGATATGCAAAAAATTATAGAAATCTCGATTGGATTTGTGAACGGGCAATACTAGCAGCCAAGAAAAAGGACGTCGTCGATAGCTGTTCTTTAATGTTTGTTCTTGCGCCGGAAGACAAATCAAAAAACATTTTTTATCATATCACTCTCCTTATTTTTCTTCCATTCAAATAAATCATATTGCAGTTGATTTGAAGGGGTTGAATTGGGGCGAGACGAAGTTCGCCTGGTCCGCTAGTATATTTATAAAATCGTTCTTATAAAATGTCATGTTTTTTTTTTTAAACAAAATATTGTACGACGATGTTAAGTATCTATTTAATATAATAAATAATATTTCAAATTTAACAATATAATCTCAAAAAAATCATGGTCCACCCGTTTTTGAAATATGATATTAAAAATAAAAATCAAAAATCCAAATAAATTTAGAATCCGTAGGTCCTCTTATATGATTTTTTTTTATCAAAATCTGCTGAGCCGTTAATGCGAAAATCGGAAATAAAAAAACGGCGCTGTTTTACAAGAAAAAAATTAAACCGATATTTAGACTACTCCTATAATATTGCCTTGATTTTTTTAACCAAAATCATTAAAGCCGTTTTAGAGATAATTAATATATTACATTTTTGTTACAAAAAATACCGTTGTTATTGGGTCTCAAAAAAAAAAAAAGATTAGACAAAATAATTGAGCCAATCACCTAAGAAGCTTAAGCGCCAAGTTTGAAAAATAACGTAAAAGGACGAAAAGGGTATTTCCATTCTTTTCAGTTAAAAAATGGCATTATAATGCTTCAAATAAATTTCAAAATATTTCAATACAAATGACGATAATAAAAAATTATCACTTAAAAAAGTATCATGATGATTGCCATCTTCAAAATCTCAATCATGACATATTGTTTCATAATTTAGGAAAAGTTGTATAAATAAGTTTTTTACTCTTTCTCATTCTAATGCTGAGCCATACTAAGTACACAAAATGGTTAACAGTATTTGTCTAAGAAGGCTTGGCAGTAGAATCCGTTTGCATCAAACGTCGAATGGAATTTAAACGAAATTATCATCACCACTTACCGAATCGCAAGCTCTCTCAACATTTTCAATCCATTTACGGGCATCACAAGCTTCATCACCAGCAAACGGTATGATGGTATGTTGGTATCTTCAAATTTTGGGAGAAGAAAAATATTCGGACTAAGAGCCAGTTCTTGTTGAAATTGTTGTAAACGTTGACGTTTTTCTAGTATTCTCAAGTGTATATCAATTTCAGCTTCCTCTGCTGTAAGAGATAGAATCTGATTTTCTGATGCCCGTTCCCCGACTTGATTGTTGTTTCCAAGTTCTTTTTGGTTTATCAAAGGGTTAAGTATATCTCTTTGACTATTTCCCAATTTTTTTTCTTTTTTTTTAATTTTAACTATATGCCTTTAAGACCTAAGGTCTTTTAAATGCAACCTGAATTCCACTGCACTAGCTTGACACAGTGGACTTGAGAATCAGGTATTGACTGCCTCATTTTAACCCATAGGCGGCATGGAATTAAAACTGTAGGTATAGAAAAGAATCCGCCTAGCGCGGGGATCGAACCCACACGTCCTAGTTAGCAATCAAGAACTTTATCCACTGCGCCATTGCCACCATTGTTGGAATTTTTAAAATTCTCTTCTTCTAGTTCAGAAAGTTTGTCTTCATACAGCTTTTTTAATTTTGTATAAGTGGCAGTTGAATAAAATTCTGTTTTATGTTTTTCAAGCCAATTTGGCAACTCGGGTCGGTTTATATTATTTTTTCGTTTTTTAGTCATACTGATGTCTTAATATTCAAGCTTTCTAAGAGAATCCCACTTCTGAAGTCGTTAGGATGGTTTTCGTTTTTCTATTTATAAAATATTATTTTTTTTAAATATTCTTATTCTCTGTAATTATTATTATTGAATGATTTTTTATTATTAATTTAATGACACGAAAAATAATAAATACTAAAGTATTTAACAAAGGTAACGCAAAATATAAAGTATAATTGTAGCAAGTACTCTTACATGTGCAACATTTTTTACGAAGTAGTTTGAGCCGTTAATTAAAAAGTCGAAGATCAAAAAACTTTCGTACCAGACGTGCTTGGTTAATAAAGTTTTTATTTACAAAAAAATGTTTAGACCGTTATCTGGACCACACCTATAATAGTGCAATGAATCTTCTTTTTATCAAAATTATTAAAGCCGTTTTGGAGATAATTATGATTTAACATTTTTGGATCTAGCAAATTCCAAAAAAACATTTACAAAAAGAATAGAGTCAATCACCTAAAGCTAAGACTCTTAAGAACGAAGTTTCAAGAGAATCGCTTTAGCAGTTTTAGATCGAGGTACAAACAGACAATATTGAATTTTTTTTCCAGATGCAAAACTTGCAGGAAGTAAAACTTAATTATATTTCAGCATTAAATGAATATTTTTGAAACATTAAATGAGTTCGGTGAATGTTGTCGTTATTATTTTTTTTAATTGTGTCCTGATATTTTAAGCAATTTTTTTTATAGTCGGAACATAGACTATCGACAACATTTTTGCTCTGCAAACCATAGCGAACAACTGCATTGGACAAAAAAAGAAGCTGTACGCCTTTTTGTTGATTTCAAAGCAGCTTTCGATACAGTAGATCGCAATGCATTGTTCTTCAAACTGTACAACGCTGGTATATCAGCAAAATTTGGGAGAGTACTAGAAAATATGTATCATGGCAATCATTCAGCGGCTTGGAACGGTTCTGATATCTCACAATGGTTCGAGTGTAAGATGGGAGTCAAACAAGGGTGCGCTTTAAGTCCAAGTCTTTTTGCCTTGTTCGTTAATGACTTAATAGATTTTTTGCTCGGTGGTATAGAAGTGGCAAGGAGAAACATCAAAGCACTTTTATTTGCCGATGATGTGATACTGTTTGCGTATTCTCCTCAAACTCTGCAGCTGATGATTAACAAACTTGAAACATATTGTCGATTATGGAATTTGAGAGTGAATCTGAGCAAATCAAAAGTGATGATTTTCCGAAAGGGGTCGGGCAGAACTGCAAGGAGCGAAAAATGGTACTTCAACAGGGATCCAATCGAAGTTGTCAAAATCGCAAAGTATTTGGGTGTAACTATTACTTACATTCTTAGTATGATGCACAACCTCAAAGAAAAACTAGTTTTAGCTAAGAGTGCAATAAGTGCAACGTGGAAGAAATGCTTTTCGAACAAAACAATATCGCATAGTGTTAAATACAAGATATTTGTTGCAGTGGCTGAATCCGTAATGCTTTATGCAGCACAAACATGGTGATATGAAAAATATGAAGATGTCGAAAAACTTCTTAGATTTTTTATAAAAAAATGTTTCGGCTTGTCTAACTACATGTTCACAATTGAAACAGGATTGTCACCCCTATTCATAAAATCTCTAAAGTGTCATGTAGACTACATTACAAAAGTACTTGAGATGCCGGATGAAAGGCTGCCCAAATTTTAGCATTGGATACAATTTAAAAAAAAAAATGCATGGTACAATAGGCTGGAAGAACTTGGTAGCTACTGCGGATCCGATTTCAGATTTCTGGATGAAAATGGAAGATGGTCTAAGGATTTTATTTCGAAGGTTGACGAATAGTATAGAACTGACTGCTTGAACAAGGCTGCGTCTTAGGCCCATTGATCAATCTACAGCCGTCTGAACCACAATTTATGTGAATACAATTATTTTCACAGCGAAACCAGTCAGGCATTTATTGCATCGATTTTCAAAATGAGAGGGGAGCTTATAAACCTACACTATATACCACATCGAGATGACCTGCCTATTAACTGCAGCAGACGGCAAAGCCATATTTTAACGTTATTTGTGAAAACTATTATATAAATTGCAAACTTAAATGAAAATAAATCTATCTATCTATCGATTTTAAACATTATTTTAAAATTTTGTTTGTATATTTTGTAAAGTGGAAACTGAAAAAAAAACAGTTATGATAATTGCCAATCACAATAATTATTAACTTCTAGTTATATTATGTGTCTGATATCTGATATGTACTTAGGTCGGATATTGTGAAATAAGCTCTAATTATGTTTACTTGAAATTAATCGCAGATTGTGGCAACATTTCTTACAAAATACATACAAGATTTATTAGAAAACAATTCCCTAAGGCACTTTTACCTATAGAAAGAAAAGAATGTTAATCCTCATAATACGAGTATATGCAGGTAGTCCATCCACCTGAGAATTTTATTCGAAAAAAAAAATCAATTTCATGAACATCTATTGAATCCAACCAAACTTTTACTGATTCGTCCACACTTTTGAATTATAAATGATTTATCTAGGAAATTTATCAATTTAACCCCGCATAAATGATTGCTTTAAACATCTCTCATAAATATCTTAGTCTCCATCTTTGTCTAACAAAAAAAAATAAAAATAACAGCAAAAAAGAATTTTTATTAGATTCGTTTTGCTGAATTGCCTTTCAGCAATCATCAATACTATTAGGCAAACAGAGGCCATTCAAGAATTTAAGCACGTTCCATTCGTCATCGTAATCCTGGCAATCAAAATGAGGTTTTGTTCTTCTCTCTAGCTATTACCTACCTTATAAAAACAGAAAAGAAATGAATAATATTAACAAAATCATATACTTAGTTCTAAGTATATTGATGTGATGTCCTTCAAATATTTGCGTCGTTTCTCGCTCTTTAACCTGTATCCCAGTCAAATATTTGGACTTGGCTAACGATGAGCTTCATTTTTTTCTAAATTCTCTAGATTCACCTTATATCTATTTGATGGCTCCTGTCCCTTTGTACTCAAGCTAATTCATTCACTTTAATATCGTCCTGTGAAAGTAATTAAAATTTTGGTCGAACAATTAAATAACTTCAATCGTTAGAGATTACAGAAGATGCTAGGGGCATTAAAGTGTCGCAATCGATTTGTTTTTCTTTTGGCTTAAGCATGTGACCCGAATAAGCTGTCAGGTCACTTGGTGTGAAACAGAATTGCTTCAAGGACCCGACCTCAGGCTATAAACTGCTTTTTGGCTCGTGTGTGTGTGTTTTTTTTTGTATAAAGAAAACATTTCTTATTTAAACTTCAAGGATATACAAGAGGAGAATCATTTTTGCCACATTTAGGATCATCATTTTGTGCGTGTACACAAACACTATACAGCATACCGTATACAGTATGCATACCATACCACGACTAGCACCATCACCGTGCTGCTGACTGACATTCACCTAATTTTGCATGGCAATCTCTTCGGGACTAAAACGAAAACGAACATTTTATTCGAACAATAGTATCTGTTCATGTTCATAGTCAGCCATGTAGAAATTATAAAAATAGTTATATTGTCTTAATGAATACGAATGTCGTTGCCACTTGCAAGGATTCCAGCTATGTATCTGAATCTAGTTGTGAATAATGGACAAAGCACACAGTTCGGTGGGTGGCGGTGGAGCATGAAAAATATTATAAATTTTCTACGAATCTGACGTTGACTATAAATTCTCCTCATGTCTATTAAGCATTCGAGGTGAATGCGAGGACCGGCTAAATTATAAGAAAGTGAAATGAATATGATGGCGATGACTGTGGGAAGAATTTTTTCAAGGATAACAATTATTATGGCATCAAGTTGCTAATCTTTGTGTATACACATATTTTTGTATCTTTTCGGTTTTAATCTTGTTAATTGCTTTAGGTAAAAGAAGAGTAATTATGCACTTGTCGGACTTTTGAAAATTATAATATTAAAGTTGAGGAAATCTTTGAAATTAAGTGAGAAATAATTTTAAAGGAATATGACATTGGAGGATTGTTAGAAATTTATTCACATTTTACATACACTTAAGAGCAGGTGGTTTATGAGAATTGAATTACTTTGGCTGCAACTACTTTGACGGTGAAGTTCATAGACATGAATTTTTTTAACGCGATGAGAATTTGTCTTTAAGAAGATATATTTAACTTTTGGGATGCCGGAACAACAATCGTAAAAAAAATTCTAACAATCAAACATGACATTACGATAATAGAGAACACCAATTCCGTCTGTCTATCATTCTATCAGTCTGTCTGTCGAGCATAAAGGGTTGGGTAGATTTGCTTACATCTTGTTTTTTCGGAAATATGCCCACGCGTTTTTTTTCATTTTTCTTAAGGCGACAAATAACAGTAGCTCCCATACATTTTCTTTTTGGCCAAAAAACAAAAATATTATTTTTCTCAAAAACGGCTACAACGATTTTTATAAAAAAAATATCAGTTCACTAATTAAGGGATACCTTTTAATATTTTTTTTTTGGAAAAAAAATTGTTATTTTTGGTACCTCTAGTAGAACCATTTTTTTTGGTTTTCGATTATTTTTTGAAATTTTATACGCAGAAGCTCCTATAAAGCTTAAACACTATAGTAAGCAAACATTTTTTTTTGGAAATAAATTTTTTTTTTTGGAAAACTCAAAATTTCGAAAACGACTTAATAGATTTTTTCGAAACTTTGTATTTGGTGTTTTTATTGACATTATCTTGAATAGGTAAAAAAAACTATTTTTCTAAAATAAAAAGAACGGTTAATGTTAAAAAAAATGTTAAAAAACCGTTAAGAAACAAATTTATTTTTCGAAAACGGCTCCAAAAAATTTTACAAAAAAAATATGTATGTTCTTATTTTGTAACAGTCCACTTTTAAATATAAAAATATTTTATTTTTCTTACTTATTAACGGTACTTCCCATAAAACCACTTTTAATATTTTCGACTTTCTCACTATTGGATGGACCGATTAAAATTAGTTTTTTTTTTTTTACAAAAATGCTTCCTAAGAGTGTTAATAAAACTGCATACTCAAATTTTCAAAAAAAAAATTTTTTTCGATTTTTAGAAAATTAATAAACTAATATATTTAATTTTTGTATGCTCACATACTTGCTTTTAAAGCACTTCTTGTATCATTTTAATGGAGTTTGAATGACCAAAAACAGCTTGAGTGCGCTACCACCAAGTTTTTCTAATATTATTTTTGGCTGGAATGATAGCTATTTCACGATTTGCCAAGGTCGATAATCCGATTCCTTTGCTCTAGTGGTGCTGGTCTACTTTTTCATTTTAATCGAAAAACTTCATGTGCTTTCATCGTATATTGAACCATGAACAAACTGCTTAGAAGCCAACGCACTACGCATCAGGCCACCGAGCCCACATGATCAGATCCAACCCAAAGCAGGTTTTTCTGTTTATTAATTGCATTGAAACGACTGGCGCTTTTATTGGCCACCCAAGTTTGTTGTTGTTCATTCATTAAGACACAAGAAGTTTTTCGATTAAAATGAAAAAGTAGACCAGCACCACTAGAGCAAAGGAATCTGATTAAATAGCTATAATTCCAGATAAAAATAATATGAGAAAAACTTGGTGGTAGCACACTCAAGTTGTTGTTGGTCATTTAAACTCATTTAAATAAACCATTTTTTTTTTTTTTTGAAAAATCGATTTTTTAAAAACCAGTCAGTGATTTTTTTTAAGTTTTTTAATATCTTCAAAATGGCGTTTAATTTTTTTTAAATTTTATACATGAAAACTAATTTTTAAAAAAACCGCTCCAACGATCTTAGAATTTTTGTATGTATTCTTATATATCCATGCAATATAAAAACATTTAATTATGTGTATTATCCATTTATTTCTACTTTATTGTTATTCCCTTTTTACGAATGTTTGCGTACGTCACTGAATACTGCATGCAATGTATGTGGGATTCGACCGATTCTGCATCAGTCCATACGACCCAGACTAACATGACGAGAGAGAGACACACGCACACAACGACACATACAGAACGAGAACGCAAACAGAATGTGCGTCCCCTTTATATAATTCTATCTGAAGAAAGAATAATCGAGCATTCATCATCAAATGATTGTGTCGATCGGTTGTGTTAAAAACAAGTAGATCAAGCCAAGACGAATTGTTGTTTCTTCCAAGTGATTGATATAAAGCTAAGTTTAATAATATAATAAATAACTTATAGATACGCAGCCAAACGTGTAGTATAAACCGTGTAGTTATTTATTTACAAGGAAGTAACTCGCTAAGTTATATTCCCCTAGACTAAGAGTCTATATACATATGTACATATGTTTCTTTAAGAATCACTTGAAGCTTATGTATGCATATTGCATATAAATTAAAAAGTTATATGCATATAGCGACCTACATCCTTCATTTTCATTATTATATGTACATATATATTTATATACCTAGGTTCCATCTGTGTATGTGTCTACATATTACTCCCCTTACTTACATAAAATCCATAATCGAAATTTAAATATGCATTTGTAGGCTATGTAACTATTCCTTGAATCATCCATAGACTATTCGACAAGTCATTATACTAAGAATCAAGGTAATCTTACTTGCATCGGCTTTAAAACTGCATGGGATAACTAGATTACCTACCTACTAAACATAGTCAAGGTTTAGCTACATTAAACTCGTTAGCTCCAAAAGTAAGTTCGTGCGATCCAGTCATGCATTTTATTCTTTTTCAATGCTAATGTTTTGAGTTCAAAGCAAATAATGGTCATTCGTTTTAAATTCATTCGTGCATTAAGGTGTATCTACACAAAAGAAACATTTCAAGAAACATCCGTTAAATATACACTTCTGAAATGGTTGTCATTGGTTTGAATAACGTTTGCGAAATTCTTTAAAAATTTTCGAAAATGTTTCGTTGACAATCTTTGTCAATCTGGCAATTGGTTTGACGGTTATAACAGTGAAGACAGGAAAAAAACACCCGATAGACATTTTTCAAAATATTTCATTTTTATCCTTGTCAATATTCTTACCACAAAAGTGATATACGTAAATTCTTAAAGATACTTTAAATCTACAATGACAATGAAAACTTACCTACTACATATCTTTTCTATCAATTCGAACTTTCATTTCTTCAAAAAAATATCAGAGCATGAGGGTAGTCAAATATAGTATATAGAATAGATATACCCCAACTTCCGATTTATTATAATCAAAATGATATTAATATAACCTCAAAGGTCATACAAAACTTTCCATAAACAATGGATTAAAACTTTTTCACATTTGTTATGTCTTTCAATTTGAATAAAAAAATAATAAAAAAAAAACAAATAAATGGAATCAACTTCATACATAAATTGATTGGCAAAACTTTGAAACATTATTTTCTTTCCGTTAACTTTGACTTGGTTTGCGTCAAAAACTGCGTCTTTTTAACCTCAATATTGGTTTTAAATATCCAATTCATGTTGATGAAGAATATAGGGAAAATGCCATAAATAAATCTTCGAAGTATGTAGTGGAATTACATACATACAATATGTATATATCAATATAATGTGAAGTGAACTTTGCTTCTTTATCTTTTGATGAGGAAATAAAAATAAATTCTAGAGTAAACTCAAAATAATAATACTCGTAACTTTATTAATTTGGTATTCAAGGCATATTTAAAATAGTCAGAGAGGCGACCGTTAGATAGCCTGGCCTATTTCGTAAAGATGTTTATGACGCTGTTTTTGTCTATAGCCGGGTACGCTTAACACTCAATAGACAAACGACTAATTTTCAATTTTCCATGCAATATTTGAATTCCCACATCATGTTTGCGAAAAGAGATAATGTGAATTATATGTGTGCTAAAAAAATATATTTTTGATTTTCATAAGCATCGGTCAGCGGTTTTATTTACTTTTTTTTTATAAAAACGGCTGAAAGAGAACGTTGGCTGCAATGTTCTGCTAAAAAATGGAGCGATGATCGGATTCTTAAAAAAATTTGGCGCCTTCCTTCAAAACTGAATGTTGGTATCTTTACGTCAAGGGGGATTGCGAAACCAGAGTAGGGCTAGGGAAAATCTTGTTGCTTGTTGTCACGAAAGTCCGGCCACTTCTTCGAAAGCTGGTGTTTTTGTGTACTATGCATATGGAATTATTTTTAATGGACCCCGGCAAGCGTTCAATGTGAACCAAGCTTTTGTTAGTCCAAATTTAGTAACGATCTTCAAGAACAACTTCTTGTGGACAAAATTCTTCACAGGTGCCGACAGTATTGGGATGGGCTTTTGAACGAATTGTTTTTTGGAAAGCACTTTCAGACAGCTAAACCAAACTTAACGGAAGTATGACCGAAATCACAGTCGGAGAAGTCAGCGAAGAAGTTAAGAACTTTTAAAAAGGAAAAGGTGTTAGGCCCGATGATACACCATTATAAGTTTTAATAAAAGATGGGAGACATCGGGTTTAGACTCACAAATCGTATCTCCAAGCTTATAGGAGTTAATAGCCTTCCTAAGCAATGGAGCGAAAGTTAAATTCTACATTGCGAAGCTGTGATAATTACCAGTCGACAAAACTGATGTCCCATACTTTGAAGATCGTTGAGTGTGTGTTATGTAGCCGACTGCAAAAAATAATAAGGCTGCCTGATGACCAATGCGGGCTTGTCGCGGATAAGTCAACAACAGGTGTAATCGAAAGTGTAAGGATCCTAATGGAAAACCACTGAATTGCACCTCGCCCCAGACAACGAGTAGTTCCAAAAGCCTACATCCGGTGCATCATTGATATGTACACAGAAACAGTGACGAGGGGTAGTTGTCCAGCTGGAGTCACTGACAGTAGGTGTACACCAAGGAAGCGTCTTATGTTCTCTGCTTTTTATTATTACAGTCCTTGACTACCTGCTCGAAGATAAAGTACAGAACACTATACAATAAATATTTCTTGCTGACGATGGAGCGTTTTAAAAAGTACATCCAGCACTCACATCCAACGGTTCACAATGTTGGACACTATAAAAAAAGTATGACAGTAAGTTGACAACTGCTGAGAAGATTTTGGTTTATATGACAACAGGAGTAACAAAACTTGATCGAATTTGAAGTTTGGTGTGTTTGCTGGAAGCTGAAATATCCTCAAGAGTTGTTCAACTGCATCAAACTTCTTACATCCCCAGGACTGCGCTCCATGTAGAGGAATGGGGTTCCGCAACTGCTTCAAATACCTTGAGTTTCGTGCTATGCGCTATGTTTTTGTTTTGAAAACATCCTTTCCAAGAAATATTGAAGGCAGTTTTTGCCTTCTATAGCTTTTCCTTGAAATGCTTTTCCATACCCAAGTTTTTCGAAAAATAAACACCTAGATACTTGTATTCGTTAACGCTCTCGAAAATTTTAAAATTCCACTTTTAATTCTAGGCAGTTCTTCCACCACCTCTTCTAAAGGTCATTACTTTAGACTTTTCTGTGCTGAGTATAAGGTTCCATAACTGACAGTATTCATACACTCTGTTGATTATGAGTTGCAGAGTTTCGGGGAAATATGCAAACATGACTACATCATCCGCAAAGAGCAAAGCCTTTATATGCACTCCCGCTTTGTCCACTCCACCCGGAAGATAATCAGTCAGATCGTCTATAAAGAGTGCAAATAACGTTGGGCTCAATGAGCATCCCTGCCTCACACCAGATAAAGTTTCGAACCAGTACGAAAGTTCTGCTCCGTTTCAAACTACAGCTTGTGTTCATTTGTACAAGTCTTCTAGAACTCGTCCAAATTTCCGTGATAAGCCCAATCCATACAATTTGTAAAACAATGCTCTTGGGTCTATTGTACCGAAAGCTGCCTTGAAGTCAATGAAGAACTCTTATAGTTTCTTGCATTGTAACAGAAAGTTATCCGCCATACTTCTCAGACTGAAAATGTTATCCACTGTCGAGTACCCTGATCTAAAGCCAGCTTAAAACTCCTTTAACAAGTTATGAGACTCAATCCATGTTATAAGGCGCTTTTGTAACACTGCTGTAAATATTTTATACGTGGCATTCTGAAAGGAGATTCCTCTATAGTTTGATAGATTCGATAAGCAGCCTTTTTTATGTATAGGGACTATGATCGAGTCCTGAAACTCTTTGGGCTTAATATCATCTTCAAAAACTTTATTAAAAAGTCTAGTCAAGCAATCTTTCAGATTGTCAGTTCCATATTTATAAAATTCGACTGGTATTCCATTTGTACCCGAAGCTTTTCCATCTTTAGGATACCCCAATACTAGCCCTATTTCATGCGAACTAATATTTCACTATCGAACCCAGGGACTGCATATTGTCAATTCAAAGTACTTGATACTAGATTGAGCAAAATATTAAAATGTTCTTTCAGTTTGTTCTTACAAAGCTTCGTGTTGATGGTAAGCAGTTTGCCATTTAGTTTCCTTGCTAGCTTCCAGAATTCCGTTGCATTTTTACAACTAGCCAACCTATTCGTTTCTAATTCGCCATAGCTCCTCTTTTTTATACTGCACAGTTCTTTGTATTTTTTGTTCGCCTCTATGTAATTTTGTCTAAATAGACCTTCGTTAGAATTCCAGAAAATGTTGAGCCATTTAAATGAAGTTTCGCGGGCACGTTGACATTCCTTATCAAACCAGGGGTCTTTATTGCCAGCTTTTCTTTTCTCTTGTTGTTTTGTTTATCTCGTCCAATTTGCCAAAGTCTATATCCTCCTGAGCTTGAAGTTTCAAATCAAGTAGACCTTTGTATGTAGGAGCCCTAGTCTCATTAAATTTTAGCTTAGGAAGAAGCTATATGTTCCTGATTTCGTCAGGTGCATACATTTTACTTGAAAAAGTAACAACAATCGGAAAGTGGTCCGAGTACTATATTTCTTCTACTTCAAAGTCCGTAACATAAGACTCCCATTCATTTTCTGAGATGTTATAATCAATGACTGATGCTCCTTTAATTCTAGCAAATGTAAAGTTACCAGACTCGTCGCTCAAACTTGTTCCATTTTGAATACTAAGGCCAAATGAATCGCAGAGCTTAATCAGTTTTTTTCCCCTTGCATTGCATACTTTGTCTTTCAATTGCCTATGCATTCATCTCTCCTGTTTCTTGTCCCACTCTTGCATTGAAATCACCGATCATCAAAACATTTGAACTCGGATAGTTTATCGAAGTCAGTCTCCCAGTTGTTGCAATTTAAATAAATTTCTTAGTGCCTGACTTAGACGTGTAGGTTCGAGCCCCACTCTAGATAGCATTATTTTCTGTATCTCTTGGTAACATACCCGTGTGGCTTATAATGATAAGATAGATACAGTCCTAACAACTATATAGTATCCTGCAGGATGTATTTAAGAGGCAATGGTGGCAATGGCGCAGTGGATAAAGTGACTGATTGCTAACTTAGACGTGTGCGTTCGATCCCCATGCTAGGCACATTTTTTTCTATACCTATAATTTTATTTTGGATGCCGCTAAAATGGGACAGTCAATACCTGGTTCTCAAATCCACTGTGTCAAACTATAGCCGTGCAATTCAGGTTGCATTTAAAAGACCTTAGGTCTTACAGGCATATAGTTAAATTAAAAAACAAAAAGCCCTAGATCTTACAGGCATTGATGAAAATAGTAAGGCATATGATGTCTGAGTCTATAAGAGCAATCCTGTATTGGTTTATTTGGCTCCCTATAGAGTAGTATTCGCGTTCCAAGCCATTTTCTGAAAATCTTATAGAAGTGGTGCTCAATTTCTTGTGTTGTGTTGAACAGAAAATGAAAATGAAAGCAAAATAAATATGTATCTACATTTTTAGGACTTCTAAACAAAATTAGGCAAAAACATTTAGTGTGCAATTTTCAATAAAATTCCTACACGCCCAACTGATGCCAAAAGCGAAAAAACAAATATCTAAGTTAATTGTATATAGATGTAGCCACTAGACTCCCAGTAATTTCATCCTCACTTACAAGGCACGTTACGTTTATATTGAATAAACAACCCAAAGTCATCTGGGGTGCAATGAACTTCAAAAGTAATGCCACCATTTAATTGCAAAATCAATGAAAACCACATTAGGCCCAAATGGTTACGACTCCGTCGTCCCCCTTCTTATTCGTTGTTGTTATGTGGATCTGCAAAAAGGTCATATTGTATCATGTATACCTATACCTACCTATAAGGATGTAACCACTCAAATACATTATAGACATTTGCTCCTTCCTGCGTGACCCCACTAGCAGAAGTAGTAATCTTCTTGATGAGTGAGGAGACACCAAACGTGTACGGGGCAATCTAAGTCAATAGTAAACTGGCAATTGAACGACGATGATATCAAAATGCAGAAGCCACCGCGACGTGTTTCGTTTGAGGTGGCTCTTTTGTGTGTTAGGAAGGAGCTACTTTAAGGACCACGTATATAGTGTACCTACTATACATATATACTGGAGTAGATGAAGGAACCTTTCATCGAGTGAGGAGCAATGATGCAGAACAGAATGTGACATCACAGCATTCGTACAAATTATGTAGGTACATACAGGCAAAGGGAGACTTGAATGGAGTCCACAGTCAAGTGCCACCATAATTCCTAGCCACAGATTCTTGGTCGAAGATGACGACGCGACGGCGGAAGGAGCTTGGCATGATGGCGTCGTCATTGGTGGCAGTGATGTTGGCAACGGCAGTGACCAACAACCATCATTATCAGGGTTCTCGTCATCATTGGCAAATATGCCAGACTCCGTCCGTGTGTACAGTGATGCATGACTGTTTTGTAATACAATGTCCTATAGGGACACCCCATAAAAAAAAATGGAATAAACTCTATATCCTGTGTTGTGTTTGAATCTCAGTGATTATTGCTATTGCGGAGCGGATGGTACTCAATGATGCGTTACCAGTCGAAAATGGAATACACAACAAGGCAAGGCGACTAAACACCAGCCCCACAGCAACCTGCCATATGCTGCTGCAGGACAACGATAAGCGCTGAAGCGTGTTGTAGTTAACGCTCGTTCATATCCTGCTATAGTCGTCAGCTTAAGGCAATATACTCCCGCACAGCTGGGTGCATTATTACCCTTCCCCCCACCACTATCAACCCCCTCATTCGAATCAGATCTGCGCTATTATGGCCCGTGTCCTCTGTATTTGCATTATGGTCAGTGTATAGTTTGGGTATTCTATATACCGAGCTATGAAAAACCCCTTGGTGTAAATCGGTGCGGGGTGGCCTTAATGGTGGAAAATCGTTTATATTTGAACAGTTCACCTCCCAAAAGGGCAAAAAGGAAATGCTTCAAGATTAAATGCCACTCTAGGGGGTGAAATGATCGGGTTACTTTTTTTTTATTATTATGAACATTCAGTTTTTTTTTCCTTTTTTTTGTTTGCATTTTTTTTTTTCATTGCAATTTATTGAAGCAACTTTTCACACCAGATGGAGCATCTAGTGTGAAATAAAATAGATGTTGTGTTCTATAGTATTTTCGTTTTGTTAAATGAATAAAATTTAAGTTCTAGTTTTGTAATTCGTTCAAATTGAATATCGAGTTGGAATGGAATGCGACAGTGACTGAAATATGTTTATGCAATTAAGGACTTTCAGCAATGTTGGTAACTGTAAACAAATTAATTAACAAGGTTTTGCAAAAAACTATTTGTTGATTTTCGTAAAAAAAAATAGAAGCGTAAGAATTTTTTTAGTTTGAAATCAGATTCAATTATGTATCTAATGATCTTTTTATGTCAGTTTCAATATAACTGATATCACTATCATTTAAGCCTTCGAGATGTGATTTTTGGTAGAGGGTCAGGAGAGGTATTATGGTTAAAACACATTTTATGTTAAGTCTTAATACGATTTTATTTAGTATTGATACTTTTGCATTCAATTGAAGTTTAGCGTTGGCGCCTTGAAGCCGATGAAGCAATGCAATTAAAATTCTCAACCATTTTCCGTATTTGGAAGAAAGTTTTTTTTTCTAAAATTGATTTAAAAACTAAAGGCATGATTTGATGTCCTTCGAAGTTAATTTCCATTGTCCAAATATTTTATTCTATAAAAAAAAATAAATTAGTCATGCAGAAGACCCTTATAATGATCCAGAAAAATGAATGAAATAAAAAGTTATCGCATTTATATTATTCCTCCAATCAATGAGTTCATTCAACTATTCATTTTGATCCTAGAACCCAATTTGTTTGTATTATCCCATTTTAAGTGTATTACACATATACTAACCAACGGATTCAGGTCATTTAAAAAACATATATATATGCTTATATAGAAAATGGAATTGGGCATAAAATTAGGGTCATCTTAAATTGCCATTGACTTTTACAAGCATTAAGTTAAATTATATTAAATGTCCAGTATGTCGCACTTACTTGCTCAAGGACACGTGTTAAAAATTTCTTGAAATAAAATTTCTTGTTTCAAAGTCTTACGGGATAGGAATTGCGAATACTTTATATAGATTGGCACATTAATCGATTTGATGCAATCTTATAGAACAATAAAATAAACTACAGTCGAACTTCGATAAGTCGAACTTCGATAACTCGAACTTCGATAACTCGAATATTTGATAACTCGAATGAAATTGGTTGGCAATAGCGCGAAGTCACGCGAAGTTCTATAACTCGAATGTCTCGATAACTCGAATGTCTCGATAACTCGAAGATATTATTTGGCGTCACCTTCGATAAGTCGAATTTTTTTAGGTAAACTATCAAATTCTGTTGATTTTTACAAGCTCATTTAATAATGCATTGCATTTGCGGGTACTGTTATGTTCTATGACTTTGTATACATATGTGTGTGTTGAAAATTGTGATTCCGTTAAGTGTGAGTAAAAGCTTTCATGGTCCGGTGTTAAAACATACATTATTAGATTGATATATACGTATGTTATATAATACGGATTCAAAGTCTTATTTTAGAAAATTAAAAAAAAGATGAAACAAAAAGTGAAAAGAAACTGATGTAGATATTAACAGTGCAGTGTGAAGTTTTTAATAAAATTAAAGCTAACGTGGATATGTCGTTAAACGAAGGTTAAAAACATCGTTTGAAGATAAATTTAAATTAATAGTGGGTCAAGAAAAGAGGATTTGGCTATTAAATATAGCATTCCGGCAAATCAATTTGTCAGTCATGTATAACAGACTATTTTAAATAATCACAACAACTGTATGTTTTGCATCCGCTTATAAATATTACGTAATTTATATTAATTTTATGTTTTATTTGATAACTCGAAGTCTTGATAACTCGAACTATTTTTTTTTTTGCCAAGTGATGCTTCGAGTTATCGAAGTTCGACTGTATTTGATGAATTTCTAAAAAGTTTTTAAGAAATGAGATATTTTTGCTCAGGTACACGTGATTCTTTCGTTATTGAATTGTCGATTAAAACCAAAACCAAGAACTGTCAAAGCAAGGATGGTTCCCAATTTAAAGTTCTTCGGCAATTTAAAAACCATTATTTAAATAGCATTTAAGCACAGGTTATCAATAACCCGTTGAATTCGTTCACTAAATATATAATCATTGAATGCACGACTGTATTTTACCTGCAGCACAATATAAATTTATATTAGAAACAAAGTTAAAAAACAAAAAACCTAAGAACAGCTTATTATAAGGTGCTTCATATTCGTTAAAAAAAATATTTGTATATGCCGAAGAATGCACGTGTTTTTGAAATATTGAATTTTTAAAAACTTTTCTCGAAAAAAATGTTGATGTTATTTAGAACCTGATACCCTATTTTTAATAATAATGATTGAACTCGGTAGAGTCGTTACTGAGAAATTCGAATACAAAAAAAAAGGTATCTAACATTTTATATTATTTTGTAGTGTCCCGCCAAATGTCGGTTTCTACAACAATTCAACAACCTTCGGCAGAAACTGGCGTCTTAATAACTTGAAAGAATTTCCGTTTAAGATTGACTGAAAGTGAAAAAAAAAATTTTTTTTCTGGAATGTATGTATCCAATAAACAATTTAACCGGGCAAATTAACTTTTCAAAAATAAAACTAATTATTAAATTAAACTAATATTTAAATTAAACTAGTTAAATTTTTAATATATTTTATTGAAATGCATAGTTCAAAACAAAACTACAAATGGCTCATAAGTACTGGCCGTTGATAAATGTATCAATGTATAAGATAGAAGCCCAATATTCATATACATCAGAATCCCTTAAAAGCATAGGTTCTGTCAAGAAACATATTAGATTTTAGATATTCTTCAAATTGAGGTTAATCAAGTCGAAAAATCAACTCAAAAATAAAATAAACCATCGGTTTAGGCCAAAACTTCGGCCTATTTCGCCGTTTGGCCGAAGCCTTGGGTTTAGCCGATTGTAGTTTTTTAAGCCGAAAGTGGCCGAAATTTCGGTCGAACACTATTATCTTGCTTTAATCAAAAGTATAAATGAAACCTCTAGATCCATTTTTGAGATAATTAGCTAGGCTTTTTTTGGCGGTTGTATGCAGGTTATATTATTTTCGGGGCTACAAACAAGAATTTCAACTTTTACGCTAAGGAATCACTTGAGACCTTTAAGTATGGAGTTTTAAGGAAATCGCTTCAGCGCAGCTTAGACTTTTACGGACAGGCATACTCATACTCAACTAATATTTCAGCTTCCATAAGGTTTCGGAAATGATTAACAAAGCTAAAATGACTTGTGAAAGCTTTAGGGAAGCTGAGTGTTTGTTAGAATAAAGACAGACAAGAAACAGACAGATAGAAATTGTGAAATTTACAAACTCAAAATTTCTTCAAGTTAAGAATTTTGTTATTCCCCTTAGAAAAATTGAAACAATATTGTTATTTTTTTTCGGAATAAGGTAGAACCGGCCGGATGGAACCCACAATTACTAAATAAATAAATTAAGTCCGCTGGCTCATAGAAGATTCGAGCTTGAAAACCCTCCCGGCCACTATCTACCGCAGTATAGATTCTTTCATAGAATACATCGGTCAGTTTTTAGTCAATTTTCGTTAAGAAAAAAGAAACATAAACTTAACAAAAATTCAGGATTTTGAATTTGACTACTTTTAAAACATCAATACATTTCGGGCACAAATTATAGAAGCCCATAAAATGGAAACACCGATGAACATTTTAATATGTAATACAAATTCTTATTATAAAGTGAAAATTACCTACTTTCCTACGTAATGAACATAAAAGAGTCCTCATTATAATAATGTCACATTTTTCCCCCTTAAAACCAATATCTTACCTGTGGAGCTGGTGATATCATTCAGAAACGGTTTTCATTTATTTTTATTTCCTTTTTTTTTATTTTCACCCACTTAATATGAAAGACAAATATTCTTGTTTGATTTCGCATTAAAACAAATGGTAGCTAATATCACATAGTCATTTACGAAACAAGTTGTGTAGGTTGGAAATGCTATTTATGGTTCTTTGCAAGTGTTGCTGACCGGAGTTTAAAAGTATATATGTTGTATTATTTTCAAGCCTATAGAAAACGGCTCCAACAATTTTTATATAAAAAACTTTTTCAATAATGATGCAAAATGGAACATTTAAGTAATTTTTGTTTTGGAAAAAAATTGTTATTTTTTTTTTGGTTTTCGATTATCTGGAAAACGGTTGATTTGATTTTTTTGAAATTTTTTGCGCAAGCTTAAATACTATTGTAAGCCAAAATTTTTCAAAAAAACATTACCTTGAACAGTTAAAAAAACTATATTCGTATGATAAAAACCAACGGTACCTCTTATATAAATGTTGAAAAAAAAGTTAAGAAAATTTTTTTTTCTCGAAAACGGCTCCAAGAATTTTATAAAAAAAATGTGTGTGTTCTTAGATTACTACAGTCCACTTTTAAGTATAAACATATTTTTTTGCGTACTTATTAACGGTACTTCCCATAGAACCACTTTTCATATTTTCGACTTTCTGACTATTAGATAGACCGAGTAAAACAATTTTTTTACACAAATGCTCACTAAAATTATTAATAAAACTGAATACTTTGGTTTAAAAAAAGAAAGAAGTTTGTCGATTTTTAAAAATAAATATTTTTTTTTTGAAAAATCGATTTTTCAAAAACCAGTCAATTAATTTATTTGAAATCCGAATTTTAGGTGTATATTAATAATATCTTCAAAATGGCGTTTCAAATTTTTTTCTAAAAATGTTTTCAAAATTTTATACATAAAAAATTAATTTATTAAAAAACTGCTCCAACGATTTTAGAATTTTTGTTTTGATATATTCTTATTTATCCATGAATTCAAATGGCATCTTTGTTTTTAGTCAAACTATAACGACTAAGCAATATACAGACATTTAAATATATGTATTATTGATTTATTTCTACCTTATTATTCGGTTTTTGAGTATTTTTGTGTACGTCGGTGAATACTAAATACAATGTAGGCCCTCCTACATAAATGTATACATATGTGGCCTTAAAAATCACATGAATATTATGTAATTATGTATGTATATTTTACCTAAATTATAAAGTTATATTACAACTGCATATATATGCATAGCTACCTACCAACCTACATCCTTCATTTTGTATATCACAAGTGTATATTTACATACCAAAGCTCCATCCATAGCTATATTAAGGTACATGTTTTTCCACTTACTTACATAATTAAAATCCATAACCTTAGACTTAAATATACATATTATGTCGGTATAGGTACCTATGTAACTATTCCTTGAATCATCCATTCGACAATTCATTATACTAATAATCAAGGTAAACTTACCTACATAGGCTTTACACCTGGATAGGATAACTGGACCTAAATACCTAAACCTCAATGGTTACACAAAAGTTGTTAGCTACAAGAGCAAGTTAGTACGATCCAGTCGTGCATTTTATTTTACTTAATATTTAATCTCTCCAAGAACTCCGTTCGGATACTTGTTGGAGACTGAAAAAGCTTAGAATCAAGACAGTTCCAACAGGAAATATAGTGGATAAAAATAGAAGTCTAAAAAAAAAAACATTTTTTACCTTAAAAAAAAAACAACAACATGTCAATGTTTACAATCCATTTATACACTACAGAGAACTCTCTCTTTTGCGGACACCTCTCTTAGGCAGACACCTAAAATTCCTCCATAAACGTTTCATTGTTTTTAGTTTCTCTTGGACGGACATGGAAAGGAATTTCACATATGAATGACAAAATATTTAGCATCTAATTATTTTCTCTCATTCACGTGATGAAAGTGATTTTGTTTGGACGTAAAAAGGTTTATTTTTGGAGTTTTAGATTTTTGTTTATTTGCGCTCAGGTGAAACTACCTTTGAATTTGGAGGACGGTGAATTCAAATCCGAAGACGATTCCCCTATAGCAAACTTAATAGAAATTTCCGAGCTCCTTCATGAATGCAGATTGGATGGGTAACCTGAAAGATTTGTGTTGATGGATGAAAATGCAAATGTGGATGAAAATATTTCAGTTCCTGTTCAAATCAACGAGTATGGCAGTTAATCTGACGAAGAGGATCAGGACCTGGTGGGAACATCTTATAATTTCTACGAAGAAGCAAACACTTCAATTGAAAATTTAAAAAACAAATTACTGCAGAGAAAAATTACGGTCGCTTCCAAAATAAATCGTTCATTTATAAAACTAAACAAACAAATATTTAAATATTTTTGTTTGAAAAATACATAAATACGAATATTCTTATATTATTGAGAAGTTTTTAGAGGCTGATTTTTATATGAATTTACACATGTATGTATGTGTAAAATCTAATAATTCTATTCCACTTCATGTGATAAACAACAAATGAAGTTTATATATTTTTGTTCTTTTTATTTTCTGTTAATAAATGAATACTCTTAGTTTTGAAAATTAGTGTTTTTATTTGATTTCCCTTAAACGGACAACTCATTTAGGCGGTCAAAAATTTCCGCACCATGGCTGTCCGCCCAAGGGAGATTGTACTGTATACCTACCAACAAAACACCCACTCTTCTTGAGGAAGGTTGTGTAAGGAATTCAAGTTTTTTTCATATACGAAAATCCTTTAAGCCTCTTTGTTTTAGTATTTCCATTCCACACGTACGTTGAACGTGCGCTGTATAGAGTGCATGCAACACGGCAACTTGCAAGGGTAATCATTTGTGTGCTATGTTCAGTGAGTTGATGGGACATTGTTTCACTTCAGTGCGCTTCTATATTCTTAGACTTGAATATTGGAAGACCCATTAAATGGGTGTTCGACGCATGGTTGGTTAGTGCTAAGCAATTTTGTTTAGCTTTCTTATTGCTTTTTTCTTGTCTTTTAGTTGTTTATTGCTGTTTTTAAAATAGATATCACCCTCTTCCGGACATGTCAATCCTAATATTCGAAATATCACAAATATTTCTTTATGCTTTTGGAAAATTTCCGAAGAAACACTTTTTTCAGTTTCAAAATAAAGTTTTGTAGAAATATCAAAGGTAGGATTCCTTTTAATAACTATGATACTAATGCCGAATTCGATTTCAATGACGTGGGTGCAGCCTGTATTCGCATTTAAGGTTTGTTACTAAGTTCCAATATCAATTGGAGTAGATATACAAACAATATTTCTCACTTAACTGTTCATTAAAGATTTTAATATACTTTTTTTTTCTAAGAATTTAAATTAGTAGTATCAAAAGACACATCTGTGAGCTGTGAAAAATTTATTATAATAATATGCCTTCGCATATATAACAAACATTTCAACAGATCAAGTCTTTTCAATTTTACAAAAAAAAACATTTTGTTTTTTAAATGCACTTTAAATATTTTAAAATAAGCCTATGTCGAAAACACTAGCATCTTTTAAAAAACATTACATTTTTATGACGCTCCAGCAAATGCACAGTGGGTCCAGTTGTATGGAGATGCGTTTAGTGCCTTTGATAAAATTTTCGGTATGACAAAAGATGTATCAGAAATCATCACCAGAAAACTTTCACAAATTTGACAAGATCATTTCTGTCACTTTTCGGATTTTTCTTAAATTTTTTTGTCGTGAACTTTTATAATTTTTTTTTTATAAGAAAAATATTTGTATGACAATTTTAAGTATTTAACAATATAAATTTAAAAAAAAATTTCAAACAAAATCGTCAAACAATTTTCGTAAAATTGATGTAAAAAATGTTGTTGTTATTTTTTCAAAAATCAAAAAAAAATATTTTTGGAACATTTTTGGTACGCAATATTATTTTTGATTAGAAGAACCTCCTACGTAAGGAATCAAAATCCGTCTAGCCGTTTATGAGAAGGTGGAAAATCAAATCAATGGCATTATGGCAGGTTCCGATAATAACAAAATATGTAAACAAAAAAATTGAAGCAAAATGTACACTAACTATACTTATATAAATTTTCATTTTAACCATAAAAGCAATACAATACAAAACAACCCTACAACAGATACAGGAAACGAAAAAGCGACCAACTTTTCCCGCCATTTTATTTGTATCTAATTATTTTTTTCTTCACATTTTCTTTCAAAACAATTAACGCAGAATACTCAGACGATTATATCAAACCACATCGTTTGGAACATGTTAGGAGCGAAAAAAGAAACACACATTCGGAGCTCTGAGCGCTCTGAGTGGAAAAGGAACACAAAACATTTATTTGGCAACTCAGACTCTGTTCTGAACTAAAAGAAAAAAAAGTTAAATGAATAAGGCTGTATGTATTAACGGGTTGTAATACTCGTAGGTATACCAATATTATACTTCTGAAGATTTTCTGAAAAGTCAATAGCCGTGTTCTTTTGGAAAATCTATCGGCAGCACAACAGGATTTTCCAAAACAACAATCCCCAGCATCATCATTCTTTATATTTTTAAGTTGCCATTACCGACCATGAGTCAAATAACTAAATGCAACAAATCAACTTGTTTTTATTTCTTGAGAATAAATAAATAAATTTTCCACATGTGTGTGGTCCTAAATGTTGATTTTAAAATTACTTCATGTGTTTGATGTTTTTTTTCCAATAAATCATAAGTTCGCTTCCTTGCAAAAATTATCGCATTCATTATTAAACTATTAAGTATGTTTGAACTTCGTTTATATTCTGTTCAAAGATTGAGTTTGAGTAGAGAGGTTAATTATAAATGAGTTAGATAAAATGTGGACAGAAAAGCCCTTTTAGAATGTCGAAATTGGGGAAAATAGCTAGTCGTGTTTTGGTAAAAATTATCAACGACGTAACAAATAAACACTGAAAAAAACGATTATGTTATCTTTTATATTCACTGGTTTATGTCCTGCACGCCTTATATATGTTCTACACTCACGTACTGCTAATGAGTGCTTATTTTTTGCTAAATAATATATAAGCGCTTATTTGCTCCTTAAATGCTTCTTGCTATTCCAATTTAAGAGCTTTGGTAGAGGAGGCACTGCTCATATTATAGTTAGTTCATTTTTAGGCTATTTGACAGCAGCTGACACAAAGCCACTCAAACATCTTTTATTAAAGTATCTTTAACCTGGCAGTTTCGCACGAATAAGATAAACTTTACTATTTCTGAAAGTAAAAGAGCGCCCCCTACCTATGATTATTAATATGATTTATAAGCAATAAAAATAAATAAAAGGTTTTTAGCCTAGTTCGATGCGTTAACAATTTTTGTACCTGAATAGTTGTGAAACTATTTTTTAACTGATCTTTAAAAAATAGTTTCAGGTACTTATACAAAAATTATTGATTTTTGACTGCTTTGAGCGCACCTATCCGAATCGTTCACAAATATATTCGTGTATCTTAGTATCGGAGATAACTAAGCTCTTATAAATGGGTAAACGTGGCCATTGACAGAAATAAGAATTATACGGACAAGAACTTCCAGATTCATCAAAGTCATAGGAACTAACGTCAAAAAATACGCGTATAGAATAAACTACGTGTCTTTATTTACTACAATTTGCTACGTCTGCTACATTAACGTAGTAAATTAAGAAAATCAATTAAATTTCAACTGGATATGAAAAAATTCCAAAATTTTGAATACAAAAACCGTGGGTAGCAATGCCGCAGTGGATAAAGTGCTTGATTGCTAACTAGGACGTGTTGGTTCGATCCCTACGCTAGGCGCATTCTTTTCTATACGTCCAATTTTAATTAGATGCCGCCCACGGGTTAAAATGAGACAATACTCGTATATACCTGATTCTCATGTCCACTGTGCCAAACTAGTGCCGTGCAATTCGGGTTGCATTTAAACGACCTTAGGTCTTACAGACATACATATAGTTAAATTTAAAAAAATTAAAAAAAACCTGATTTGGACCAATAGGAATGAATAACCAGAGGAAAGGAAATAGGGCTATCCCAAATTTTGTTTGGGATACCCCTATTTATATTTCTTTGCATTTTTTTCAAATCGCAACAAAATAAATAAAAAGTGGAAAAAAAAATAATTTCAAAAATGTTTACCATTGATTTTCGACGTTATATTCAATGAGAATAAGTTTTTTGGATTTTTCTTGGCCTAGTCTTTATTTTCATTTATTTTGATAAAAACTTTAATTTGTTTACTAGTCGCCAAATACAAAAGAAATAATAAATATATATGAGTTCAGAATTCAAAATAAAATGACAATTCATACGATTTGACGTTTGAAACTACGACTGCTACAATTTGTTTCATTTACTACATTAACTACATTTAACTACATTGACTAGATAGCAGACGTAGTTAATGTAGATTATTCAATAAAGTGACAGTTCGGCCATCCCTGATCGGAACTACCAAACTAAACAACACAATAACATTCGATACTCGAATAAATGTCACAAATCTATCCAAAGCAGACTTTTGCTTTTACTTTTATCGTACTGTGCATTTGTGTGTATTTGTTTTGTGCTCAAATTCTGCTTTGCTGAGGATAGCTTTTACCAAAAGAACACATCTTATTTAATATGACCAGACATTCAACAAAAATTAACTACTATGGTCTTTAACAGAGGTTAATGTTTCTCTCGACGAGACACAATTAAAATACTGAAAAAAAAAAATTGAAAATGTATTCAGAGGGGAAAAATTTCCGAGGTTAGCTTTAACCCCTTGAAGGTTAATGTAAACTTGATTTGGTATGCACGGTGCTCATCGGTCTACGGATGGATCTGGTATATGTTTCAACGACATAACCTCTCAAATGGGCAGTTGGAGAGTAATTTAAAATACACATATTTTTGATTTAGATCTGATTCGGGGTGGTTATATTGCTATGCCGATAATGGCTTTATTTTATAGGCTTTAGGATCTAGCTGCTCGTATACCCTTTTTCCGTAGTCTTCCATTGTTGTGGCACTTTCGTTCATATTGAAGAAGGTACCTACTTTTGAACTTTTCAATTGAGATGGGCAGACATTAAAATTGAATAAAACACAAAAGCATTATGTACGGAATTCGCTAGGTGTGAGAATATCAGAGGTCTAATTTACTTTGGCGCATAGAATAAGCTGAATGTAAGCAATGGCAGAGGTAAAGTTTAATTTGAGGGCATTTTATATAGACCTCCGAACTACGAACATTTTGGTGTATGATAGGGTGCCGTGTGACATTTGGTCGTGTGCCATATGACCGTTCGACTATATACAGTGAAATCTCCCTTAAACGGACAGCCATGGTGCAGAATTTTTTGTCCGCCTAAGGGAGTTGTCCGTTTAAGGGAAATCAAACAAAAACACTAATTTTCAAAATTAAGAGTATTTAATAATAATAATAATTTTAACTATATGCCTGTAAGATCTAAGGTCTTTTTATATGCAACCTGAACTGCACGGCACTAGTCAGAAGGAATAGATAATTAGGAAAGAATTTTTGTTGGCACATGCATTCATTTATTAACAGAAAATACACAAAAAAAATTAACTTCACTTTCTTAAAATTAACTTCATTAAAAATGGCTATAATGATTTATTAACACCAAAAAAAAACTAAATAAGTAAGCTTCTGTTCTTTTTTTATTACTTGGCGTGGAATGAAATGATTAGATTTAACACATAAATACATATTAAAAATCAGCCTCTTAAAACTTTGTGAAAGTATAAGTGTTTCAATAATTTTTTTTTGTTTTAGAAAAGACCGATTTATTTTGGAATCTGGCCTGTAGGTCAACGAAAAGTTGATCAGCCTCAACGTCATTTTTCTTGGCCGCAAAAATGTTTAAATTTTAAATTGAAATGCTTGCTTCTTGCTACGAATTAATAGATGCTCACATAAGGTCCTGATGCTTTTCATCAGATTCACCGCCAACCTCAAGACATGAAAGACATTGATTTCAACAGGAACTGCAATATTTTCTGGCATCACATCAATCTTTTACGTTGAAATTTTCATCCATCAACACAAAACTTTCAGATTGTCATTCAATCTGCATTCACGAAGGAGCTTGAACATTTCTCTTAAATTTCATATAGGAAAGTCATCTTCTGTATCGAATTTACATCCTAACTCGAACTTTCTCCAAAACTAGCATGTTTGAAACAATTAATAACTCTTCCAAGCATTACTACTACTAACAGATACCTACAATCGTTCAAATACAAATACAACTGGCATGCAGTTATTTTTCCATTACATTAAAAGAATTTGATGCTCGCTGTAGACTGCAACTTAAAAAAAATACTGTTGACAAAATTATAAGCGTGATGACATATTCAATTCTGCTCAGGTGTCCGTCTAAGAGAAAATATTTTATCATTCATATGTAAAAGTCCGTGTCCGTCTAAGGGAGTGACCGTCCAAGAGAAACTAAAAACAATGAAACTAATATGGAGCAATTTCCGTACAAAAACTGTGTCCGCCTAAGAGAGGTGTCCGCAAAGGGAGATTTCACTGTATTTGTAAAAATATAATCGGTCAGTAGGTTTTATTTTTACAAAATACTGATGGTCCAGAATCCGGGCCATTTGTGGACTTCATGAGGCAATTATGTTTGTCAGTAAAGGTGATTTTGTGGAAAGCGAATCTTAATCTTTAGTGTTTGAATAATAAATTAAAAAAAAAAACAGGTAAATAATACGATGGCAACAATATGAACGGTCAAAATCTATGATGCATAAAACAGGGCACAATGTTTACAGTATGTAGGTTAGGTACTCAGTATAAGAAGCTGAGAAGTTGCTCATTAACTTACATGCATAAGGACCTGCCCTTAAGAGCCGAGCATTTAGTGAATGTTCAAATTTGTTCATACCCACCACACAACAACAATATTTTAAAATGTGAATTTTGAGAATCTTAAGAAGGTATTCCTGAACAACACAAATTCCGGATGGTTTATGGATAGACACAGTACAATCAAAACAGTAATGATTTGCAAAAAAAATCCAGATAACATTAGTTCTGTTATATTACTATTTGCTGGTACGAGTATGTATCTATTTATGTACACATTTTATTCATATACCTACACAATATAGGGATTAGAATATTTATTTGTCTAATAGGTATTTAAACCAATTACTTGGATACTGTATTATTTCCAGGAAAATAATTTAGCAAATATTAAGCATTCTTATCAACAACCCTTATTAAATTCCAAGGGGAATCTCAGGTATTTATATTAGGAGGGTACATACGCTTGCATTAGGGTAGTAACAAAAAACAAAACATATTTTTTCCGGAATGCATACCAAGATGCCTAAGGCAAACAAATAAATCAGGTTTTAGATTGCTGCACACTTCTGTATCAGCGACAATGGTGTGCAGCTGGAGCGTAATGTTGAAACTAAGTTGTTAAACCAATTTTTTTTTTCAGTTGAAAGTCTGACATTAACGGAAATGTATCGCCTAACTATCGCACAACGCACAAAAATTGTTAAAACCTACTACAAAATGGCGATTTTGCCACAGCCACATATCGTGCTTTAAGAGGAGATTATGGTTTACATAATCGTCCAACTACGCAAGCAATAGGCAAAATTGTGAAGAAATTTGAAGAGACTGGATTGGGTACAGATATTGTAAGGCCTGTGAGTTATCGTTTCGCTCGTACCACTGAAAATAACGCTGCTGTAAGTGAAAGTGTTGCCGAAGACCCGAATGTGTCGATTCCTCGTCATTCTCAGGAATTAGAACTGCCTTACGGCACATTATTGCGTATTTTGCATTTGGATCTACACCTACATCCATATAAAGTCCAGCTCACACAACAACTGAAGCCAGCTGACCATTCACAACGTCGTAGATACGTCGAATGAGTGCTTGAACAACAGGCGGTGGACGGCGATTTTTCGAACAAAATTTTCTTCAGCGACGAATCACATTTCTCACCCGGTGGGTATGTTAATAAACCAAATTGTCATATTTGAGGTTCTGAAAATCATCAAGTAATTGAAGAGAGGCCATTAGATCCACAAAAAGTCACTGTTTGGGGCGCTCTTTGGTCCGGAGGTGTGATTGCACCTTACTTCTTCGAAAACGACGATGGAACGCCTGTCACCGTCAGTTTGGAGCGTTATGGTCATATGATAACCGACTTTTTTTTTCCTGTTATCGAAGAACACGACTTGGAGAATATGTGGTTTCGACAAGACCGTGCCAAATGCCAAACAACTCTATCGAATATGGCTTTATTGCGAGAGACATTTCCTGGCAGCGTAATTTCTCGTCGTGGCGATATCAACTGGCCACCAAGATTATGCGATTTGACACCGCTGGAATTTTTTTTGTGGGGCTACGCGAAAGACCGTGTTTATGCAGATAAACCTTTAATTCTTGAGCACCAATTCTTGAAAACCAACAGTCGTCAATATGTGTCAAAAAGTGGTCAAAAATTACCTCAAAAGAATCTATGTTTGCAACAGTTCGCGTGGTGGTCTTTTAAATGATGTTGTGTTTCACATATAATGTCAACGTCCAAGCTTTATAATAAAAAAGAAATATCATGAAAAAAGGTATATTATTTGTGTTTTATTTACGTTTACTTTTGAAACCGCAAAATGTAAAATGGATTAAATACATTTTTTAAATCAATTATAGGATAGGTTTTTAATTGTTACAATTGAAGGACAAGCTACTGATAAAAAACCTTCGTGTTAAGAGGCATGTATCTTCTCATAAAAGATCTTAAATAATAGGTGGCTTTATGACACCATCCTTTTCAAAACGGCACCGCACTTTAAGTGAAATGAGTAAGATCGAATTCAGTTTCGACCACTAAAATGTCATAAAGCAACAACAAAATATAAGTAGCTACAATGCTTCATACCTAAGCAAAGAAAATATAAACAAAAATATCAAAAGAACAAATACCTACGAGTACTTAAGCAAGATTTTTGACTGATTTTAGCTAACCTATCCGAATCGTTCACGAAGTCTTGTATCTGAAATAACTTATCTAATAAATTGGTGAACATGCCCATTGACAGAAAGAAGAACTCTATGAATAAAGACTTCGAGATTCATCAACATGGAACTACCAACTAAAAAGCATTATATCATTTATCATTCTATACTCGAATAAATGTCACGAAACTCTTTAAAAAGCAGACTTCTGCTTTTAGTATTATCGGAAGCAGATTCTTGTATTTCGTAATAAGTGTAAATCCTGCTTCACTGTCCATAGATTTTCTCAAAAACACGGCTAATAATACAATTGTTTTCCATTTTTTATTCATTATCGTGATCAACAATTAAAATTTTGTCCATCCAGTTTGTATGTGTGAGGCCGCTCCCGCCTAAATGTCGGCCAAGAAACATTGCATACTTTTCCAAACCATACAAACATCAATATTAACGTTTCGATGCCAAATGGTTTTGTTCATTTTGTGTCTCTCTTGAATATTGAAGTGATTTTTTTTTCGAATTTTGTGAAGTTTTCTGTAGAAAGTGGGCCTCTTCAATAGCAGAAATTTGTTAATAAATTCTCATTTCATTTCCGTGGAACAATAGGCAGCAATCAAGAATTGTGTACGTCATTAATTTTTAGTTAAAAAGATAAAATAAGTGGCCCTAGGTGAGTCCTTTGTGGGACATCAGATGTTACATATGTATGAGGATGATCTAAATATAATTTAAATCTATATTGACGATTCACCAAATTCAAATAATCCCCCTGTAAGTACGAGTAATATAAATAAAATGCACGACTGGATCGTACGAACTTGCTCTTGTAACTAACATCTTTAGTGAAGTTAACCACTGACACTGTTAGTATGTATATGTTGTCTAGTTATCCTTTGCAGGTTTAAAGCCAATATAGATAAAATAACCTTGATTCTTAGTATAATGAATTGTCGAATGGGTGATTCAAGGTGTAGTTACATAGGTACCTAACTACAAATGCATATTTAAATCTAAATTATGGTTTTTAATTATGTAAGTTACATTTTGATGGAACCTAAGTATGTAAACATGTACATATAATAATGAAAATGAAGGGTGTAGATGGGTAGGTAGCTATATGCATATAACTTTATAATTTAGGTGCAATATGCATACATCAGATTTATGTGATTTTTAAGGACACATATTTATATATAAATGTATGAGGGCCAACATTGTATGCAATATTCAGTGACGTACGCAAAAATTCGTAAAAAGAAATACCAGTAATAAGGTACCTAAATAAATGGATAATTGACATAATTAAATGTTTTTATAATGCTTTGTCGTTATAGTTTGAGGGAAAACAAAGATGCAATTTGAATTCGTGGATAAATAAGAATATATCAAAAAAATTTCAAAAATCGTTGGAGCGGTTTTTTAATAAATTAGTTTTTTATGTATAAAATTTTGAAAACATTTTTAGAAAAAAAAATTGAAACGCCATTTTGAAAATATTATTAATATACATATAAAATTCAAATTTCAAAAAATTCTGTGTCTGGTTTTTAATTTATTTTTTTTAAAATCGAAAAACTTTTTTTTTGAAAATTTTCGTATGCAGTTTTATTAACAATTTTAGAGAGCATTTGCGTAAAAAAAATTATTTTAATCGGTTTATCCAATATTGAGAAAGTCGAAAATATGAAAAGTGGTTCTATGGCAAGTACCGTTAATAGGTACGCAAACAAAAATATTTTTATAATTGAAAGTGAACTGTACTAATTTAAGAACACACACATTTTTTTATAAAAATTCTTGGAGCCGTTTTCGAGAAAAAAATTCTTTCTTAACGTTTTTTTAACATTTGTATGGAAGGTACCGTTGTATTTTATTTTAGAAAAATAGTTTTTTTAACTATTCAAGATAATATCAAAAACCCACCAAATACGAAGTTTTGAAAAAATCTATTGAGTCGTTTTCGAAATTTTGAATTACAAAAAAAAAATAATTTCCAAAACAAATTTTTTTTGAAAAATTTTGGCTTACAATTGGGTTTAAACTTTCTAGGAGTTTCTGCGTAAAAAAATTCAAAAAAATCAAATTAACCGTTTCCGAGAAAATCGAAAACCAAAAAAATTGTTCTATAAGAGGTACCAAAAATAAGAATATTTTCCCAAAAAAAAATTATCAAAAGGTACCCTTTCCCTTCATTAATGAACTGACTTTTTTTTATAAAAATCGTGGGAGCCGTTTTTGAGCTACTGTTATTTGTCGTCTTAAAAAAAAACGAAAAAATGTGAGGGCATAATACAGGAAAAACAATATGTACCAAGTTTGAAGCCAATCCACCGATTCGTTTAGCCTGCAAACTCGAGGACAGGCGGACAGACAAACGGAATTGGGGGACCCACATTTTTGGTGTTCTCTATGATGGTAATGCCATCTTTGATTGTTAGAAAAACATTTTTTTTTTTTACGAATACATAACTTGCCTTATAGTAATTATAATCGCAAGTAAAAAGCGTACAACCAAGTTTTATTAGCTTCAAAAAAATTTTATTATACGATATTTTATCAACGTTTTGCTAAAATCGTTAGCCACCGCAACAACTTCTATATTTTCTTGAATTTTTCTTATAAGCAGAAAGTGTTCCGAAAATATAGATTAGATGGAATTTAAATTGAATATTCTCGTTCATTCCGTCTGTTTCTCAAATTTAATCCCATAATCTCATTGAATATAAACACAGAAGCAATTAAAAGATTTTCGCCTAATTGAACAGATATCATTATAATTGAAATGTGACAAAATGGTCACTGCGTAAAATACTGTAAGTAGGAGATGTTAAGTACATTTCATTTAAGTTTTCATCGCAAAAAAATAAAAAAAATAAAAATATTTTGAACCACCCTAATGTGTAGGTCCCTGAAAATATTTCCTATGCTTTCTTTACTATATTTTATTTGAATTGTATTCATCAGTTCCCTTAATAATTGTGCTTCATAACTTTTCTTCTTCTTCTACTACCAACCATAAGTAGCAAAATATTACAAAAAAAAAATCAATAGCATTTCACAGAAACTACATCCAAGAAAGTTTTCCCTTATCCGTGTCATAAATCCTTCCGATTTATATTTCTTAAATCCCAACAACAACTAAAAGAATGTGAAAAACAACAATCCTTCATTACGAAGAAGTAAAGGCAGCACCAAGGTCAGAATAGCTACGTTTCCTAATGCTTCTCCTTATCAAGGAATTATTATTCTTTACCTTTAGCTAGAGTTAGTTTCAAGTTCTTCTTCTTGATCCTTTATGATTTTGTTGTATTCCTTATCCCCACCACTATTTTTACCGTCATTTAGCCTGGAGAAAGCAAACACAAAAAAAAAGAAAATACTAACTCCACTAGGATTTCAATAGCTATTAAAGGGATATTCAAAATTCCCTCGAAGCATTTTTTTTTGTATTTTCTTAAATGGCCAAAAGTAAGAAAATTGAAAGCCGGGTTATAATGATAGGGTGTTTTTTTTTTCTTTTTAAATTTCAAAGATTCCAATTTGCTTTGAAGTAATTTTCTGGCCTATCTTTTTCTATTAGGCAGTTCTGAATATTTGTGTATTTTTTTTGTTGTTATTCTGTTCTCATTTGTTTATTTATGTAAGAGCCCTTGGGAAGGATCAAGACAGGTATTACTTGAATTTCCTTTTAGCGGTTTTGGCCTTCAATCAATTTTAATTGCGCTGATGATTAAGCTCTTTTGGACTTTGTGATCAATTGCGGGGAATGCTCGAATAATATTTAGAGGCGGAGATGCTTCTTTTATCTGCGCGAAAAAAAGCCGAAATAAAACAAAACAAAAAATTGTAATCTCCTTGAGGAATTTTCAATTACCGCTAATTTTTTTTGGGGAAAAAAAATAAAGTGTCATTACAGTTGTGTAGCTCATTATTATTGGCATGTCTCAAAGAGAAATCCTGGGCACCGGAACAGGTGTTCATATTAATAACTTGACTCATCCTTCATTTATATTTTTTGTTTGTTAAGTTTTTAACTTACTTTTTATTTGGTTTATTTGTCGTCCTACAAATAACGCCATCGATTCAATTAAAATTCCATCATCAATTTTACGCATTTCGATAACCGTTTGCCGGGCGCCATTGTTTATTACATTTTTTTTTCTTTTGCGCGTCGGTCCTTTTCAATTATTTCGATTTTATTTCTTCGCTCAAGGGAAACCGAATTGATGCCGATGGATGGATGGAAGGATGGATGGATGAATGCCGAGGATCCTGGTAGTCGTCGTCGATGTTGTCGGCATCGACGCCGCCGCCGCCATTGTGGATTACGAATTTCCTTTTTGTCCTTCCGCCCTGCGAGTTTATTCCTTTATTATTATTTTCTAGATTTTTTTTTATTATTTTTTCTTTGCTTCCTTTGTGCGGTTTGCGACTTATAAAAGCAAATTACATACTTTTTTTTGCAAAATGGCTGCCCTTTTTTGCCAACCAACCTTCCAGCTCTGTCTCATATACAAATCTATGAACTATATATAGAGTAATCGATTGCTATTGTGGTGTTATTAACAAAAGAACTTGCAGACTTCGGATGGATGGATATTGCTATTTAATTTTTTTCCTTATCATTCCATTTAGCTTGACAGTGATTTGACTTTCGTTTTTGAAGACATTTTATGCCAATTATTTATGGCTGATATAATGAATTCAGAGTTCTTGATTGAAATTTTGCACAGTTGATGATTGTCGATGCGATGTTCACACGAAGGCACTTTCAATGGAAAACATTTGAATTGGCATTTTCTCATTGGCACCTTTATTCTTTTGATTAAAACGTGATATCGATGATGATGAGGTGGTGGGGATAATATTTTTAATATAAGAGAATTAAAATTCACATAATAGAAATATTATCGAAAATTCTCGTTTGAATCTCAAGAAAATAATGCAATCAATTTGTATATTACCGTGTCGTGTCGGTATTAAAAAAGATTAAAGATATCAACACATATCGAGGAAAGCAACTCGTTTAGAATTTCCTCGTCAGCAACTTTGTAAAAAAAAATTTTTTTGAAAATTAATTCGTTATCTTATGTTTCGTTTAGGAAATTTCGACATTGTTTTCCAATTTGTCGACGACAACAACTTAAGCTTTTGGACTTTCTCTTCAGATCGGCTAAAAATAAAATAACATATTATGTTTGAAAATTTCTTATCGTTTGTTTAACGGTACTATTTTATGTACGGTCTACATATTGCCGAAAATTATTGATTTTTGACTTTTTCATTACGTGGTTAAGTGCTAAAAAATACTCCATACTAAAATTTTCGTAAATATTATGTTTTTTTAGATTTTTTAAAAATCGATATTTCGAAAACCGACGGGCAATTTTTTTTTTTTTTGGAATCACGATTTTTGATTTTTTAATTATTGTGAAATTAGAATCGCCATAACAACATTTTTATTACAAAAAGATTAAATGGTTTGACCAAATTGGATATTATTATTTGTTATTTGTTTGTCTGTCGTCCAGTCTGCAGCCAAACGGTTGGATGGATTTTCTTCAAACTTGGTACATATTATTTTATCCGTAATATGCCCACACGTTTTTTTCATTTTTTTTAAGACGACAATTAACAGTAGTTCCCATAAATTTTTTTTTGGCCGAAAACAAAAATCTTATTTTTCTCAAAAATAGTTCCAACGATTTTTATAAAAAAAAAATCAGTTTATTAATCAAGGGAAAGAGTACCTTTGATAATTTTTTTTTGGAAAAAAATTGATATTTTTGCTATGTCTGTAGAACCATTTTTTTGATTCTGGGAAACGGCTAATTTGATTTTTTTGAAATGTTTTTTACGCAGAAGCTCCTAGAAAGCTTAAGCACAATTGTGAACCAAAACTTTTCAAACAATTTTTTTTGGATTTAAATTTTTTTTGAACACTCAAAATTTCGAAAATGACTCAATTGATTTTTTTCGAAACTACTATTTGGTAGCTTTTTAACATTATCTTGAATTGTTAAAAAAACCAATTTTCCTATAATAAAATTCAATGATACCTCCCATACAATTGTTCAAATACCGTTAAGAAACAAAATTGTTTCTCAAAATCGGCTCCAAGAATTTTTATTAGAATATGCGTGTATGTTCTCAAATTAGTACAGTTTATTTTAAAGTATAAAAATATTGTATGTTGCGTTCTTATTAACGGTACTTCCCATATAACTAATTTTCATATTTTCGTCTTTCTCATAATTGGATGAACCGATTAAGACAATTTTTCTCGGGAAATGCGTCCTTTAAGTACATATCAATAAGACTGCATACTCAAGTTTTCAAAAACAAAGTTTTTCGATTTAAGAAAAAAATATATTTTTTTTTTTTTGAAAAATCGATTTTTAAAAATCCAGTTACTGAATATTTTTGAAATTTAAATTTTATATGTATATTTATAATATCTTCAAAACAGCGTTTCAAATTCATTTTTTCGAAAAATGTTTTTAAAATTTTATACATAAATAATTATTTAAAAAAAAAACTGCTCCAACGATTTTTGATTTCTTTTTTCATATATTCTTATTTATACAGGAATTCAAATTTCTTCTTTGCTTTCCCTCAAACTATAGCAACTAAGAAATATGAAAACATTTTATTATGTGCATTATCTATTTATTTCCTTTCTTATATACTTTTTATTATTTATTCTTTTTAATTTATAGATCTTAAAATTTTTTGTATTTTATTTTTTACTTGTTATGTATGTACTATAGGGCAAGTTTTGCATTTGGAAAAAAAATCGAACTCGAGATTTAATTCAAAGTTGACATTACCGATGATGGAGAACACCAAAAAAAGTGGGTCCCGCAATTCCGTATGGCTGTGTGTCTGTCTGTACAAATCCCTATAGCCTAAGCGGCTGAAGCGATTTTCTTCAAACTTGCTATTTAAGTGTTTTAGGTGATTGTCCAAAATAGATTTTCGAATCGTTGTTTTATTCCCAAAAATAACGGTACTTACCATACAAATTTTTCTGCCATCAATGATCTCGAAAACGGCTCCAACGATTTTGATAAAAATTGGTGTGTGTACTAGTTTGAGTACGGTCTACATTTGGGCCGAACATTTTTTTCGAATATTTTGTTATTAAAGGTACCTCCCATACAACCATTTTATTGATTTTCGACTTTCGCAAAAACGGCTCAGCAGATTTCGATCAAAATTTGTATGCAGGATGTCTATAGAATTCTAAATAATACTGGATTTCAAGATTTTCGAAAACCAGTTTTTTTGGATTTTTGGACGGGTGGACGATTTTTTCTGAAATTTTGTTTTTAAATTTAAATTATTAAATATTTAAAATATTCATACCAATTTTTTTGAAGAAAAATTTGTATAATTTTTATATATAAAAAATTAAGTAAAAACGACTTTAAAAATACATTTAGCCGTTTCTATTAAGAATCTTTTGCATATAATGTGATCGACCATGGGAGCAAGTATGTGCGATCCAGTCGTGCATTTTATTGACTACTTGCATTAAGCAGACCCATAAATTTTCTTCTTGTTAGCTACAAGAGCAAGTTCGTGCGATCAAGTCGTGTATTTTATTTATGTATATTGTGGTACAAAATTTGTTTTCAATATTTTGTTATTAACGCCGAATGCCATAGAACTATTTTTTATTATTCTTGTCGAATTTCTCATTAACAGATGAACGGATTTCGATCAACATTTTTGCTTAAGAGGCCCTTCAAATTCTAAATAATACAGATCACCAAAAATTTCCGAAAAATGATGTTTGGATTTTTTGAAAAAAAAAAGAAAAAAACTATTATTTTTTTTTGAATATTTTGAATATTCAATATTTAAAATATACTTAAAATTATTATACCAACCTTTTTCTTTACAAAAATGTTTTAATATTTTTTTTTTTTGAATAACGGAATTGAGTGTGTTGGGCGCCTTAATGACAGAAGATAGCATTGTGATTTTAAAGTATTTATATTTAGGCCTATTAATTCTCATTTAGCAACGCTGCCGACATTAGAATTTGACGAGTTATTATAGAATAGATCTAATGCTAAGTGCTAATTTGAAATAGTGTCGTATACATAATAGAGCCTTGTGGCACACCAGAAAAGTTTTACTACTTTTGAGACGTTTAACTATTTTTTACAACAATTTTTGGAAATTATTGTTGTGGATCTATTTTTTTTTTAAGTTATTTTGGTTAATGCTCAGTAAGGTTGGCTTTTTGAATTCGGAACTTGCTTCGCTTACCCTAAGAGTCTCTTTATATGAGTTTTCATTTCTTCTTTGATTTGTCCTATTCGAGGCAAACATTTTCATTTTGTAATGAATTAAATGTCTTATAATATCAAGGAAAAAGTGACCAGTTAAAGTTCCTAAAGAAATCGCTCGGTTCGCTTAAAACAAGAACTTGATTCTTCTTCGGACTTTAATTTGCTTATACAAAATTAAAGTATCCATTTAAAAAAGATTTAAAAAAATACAATAAGGAAAACATATCTCAAAACTTCATGCAACATTCTGTTAACAAGTCACAAATTCGGCACATTAATTGGAACTACATTTGACAGCTTTCAACAAATATTCAACATTTTTAATTATTTGCCACAGAAGTGGTAAGTGGAATATTGCCACAGCAGGGAACAGTAGGGCTGGCAACGAGACGAGACCAGGCGAGACTTTTGTTAATCTCGTCTCGGTCTCGTCAAAATCGAAAAATTTCAGTCTCGTCTCGGTTTCGGTCCAGGTCTCGCCTAACCAAGTCTCGTCTCGGCCTTGGTCCCGCCTTTTTCTCGAGAAAATTTTAAAGTGCGGTCTCGTCTCGGTCTCGGTCTCGGACTTGGTATCATCCTTAGTCTTGGTTTCTTTCGTGTTTTTTTTGGTAGTAAAAAGATGTAAGTAAAGATAAGAAGCATTGTTCGGATTGCAAATATAGAGTATGGTTATGGTATCGCAGCAGTTCTTCGGTAAGAAAAATGCGGGAAAATGTATGAAACAAACTCGTGAGTCTGTTTTGTCTTTTGAGTTAAGTGGAAATAACATTTTGGAAGAATTGTGTAAGTTAATATATTTCATAGCAAAAACAAATAAAATATTAAAAAAAAGAGTACCCACATACAACGCTCGATTTTTTAAAAAATAAATTAACCGGTTTTGTCAAGCCACGACCTGTCAAAAACCATTTAAGGATGTCTCGGATTTAAATGAATTAAAAAAAAAACTTCTACAAAACTAAAATTTTACGTAAAAAATCGAAATTTTTCGATTTAATTTATTGCTCCCTAAAAAGTTGATTTTAGACTTTTTAGGTGAAATTTCGAAAACAAAATATTGCTCAAATGTCAAGATATATTAAGATGCCCACCTCTCAAGTCATGAACTGCCAAAATCCATTGAAGCATCGCTTCGGATTAAGAAACCTCTACAAAATTCAAATTTTACCTAAAAAAAACGAAATTTTTCGATTGCTCCCCAAAATGTGATTTTAAACCTTTTGGGTGACATTTGGAAAAAAAATATTATCCTATTGTCAAGATATAGTAAGTTTCCTACCTGTCAAGTCATGAACTGTCAAAATCCATTGAAGCATCGCTCCGATTTAGATGGATTACAAATCCTCTACAAAATTCAAATTTTACCTCAAAATTTTTTCCTCCGGCAAAAGTTGATTTTACGCCTCTTGTATGACATTTGGTAAAAAATATTATCAAAACGTCAAAATATAGTTCGTTGCCTACCTGTCGAGCCATGAGCTGTCAAAATCCATTGAAGGATTGCTCCAAATTTAGTGTTTGGTAGCGTGAAAAATTGTACGAATTGGTACACCTTTTCACATTTAACTGTCAAAACCAATAGCAAAAAAAAACAAGTTTGGGAAACTTGGTGAAAATTAACGTACAATATGGATCTCAAGAATTCGGTTAAACTTGGCATCTGCACGTCTTTTCCAACTTTATTGTGTTTGTCAATTATGCATGAATCTAATAATGATATATCCTTGTGCGTTGCTTATGCTAAACAAATCATAACCTAGAAATTTTGTTCTGCAGTACGTAGGTCCATGAAGCTAAGGCCATAGACTTTAGTTGAAACGAGTAAGTTTTACTTGCGTAAATCGAAAACTATGATTTTAAGTTGAATTTTATTGGTTGCATATAAAAGCGCTCCGGATGGCTTACATTTTGTGCGAATTTAGTTTTCAAAGGTGTCTGATAACGTAAAAAATAGGCTGTGAAGTAACGTTATCAGACACCTTTGAAGAGCCGTATTTCCAAGATAAAAATTGAATTTTGTACAGTTTTTTTATTCCATTTTAATCGGAGCAATCCTTCAATGAATTTGACAGTTCATGGATTGGCAAGTAGGCAATAAACTATCAGCCCTATTCTGCTATCTTCCGATTCACGTGAATATTTCACTCAATTTTTCATTATTTAGATATTTTCAAATGTCTTCTATCTTTTGAGTCCAAAGTTTAACTAATATTTTTTTGTTTAATTCTTAAGAGAATATAATTGTTAAAATTTATTTTTGATCGAAATGTATGTACATTTTGAAACAATTCGTTTTTTCCGTCGGATAGCAGAATACAAATATTCACGTGAACGTTTAACAGAATAGGACTGTATATTTTGACGTTTTTAAAATATTTTTGTTCAAACCTCACCCAAAAGGCTTAAATCACCTTTTTCCGAAGCCAAAAATAAAATCGGAAAAACTTCGAATTTTTCGAGGTAAAATTTTAATGTTGCAAGGTTTTTTAATCTATTTAAAGCGGAGCCATCCTTCAATGGATTTTGATAGCTCATGGCTTGACTAGTAGACAACGAACTATATTTTGACGTTTTGACGATATTTTTTACCAAATGTCACCCAAAAGGAAGCAACGTCATGCATTCATAAATCGTACGTATTCTTCTCTGGATTTCGCAATGCGCCTATCTCTGTATAACTATGTACATACATATATGGTTTGATATGTTAACGCGCATATAATGTTTCGCAAAAAAAAAACTTGTGAATATTATAAAAATTGAACATGATTAAATACTAAAAAATAATGAAATAAAAACAACATTTTCTTATAGCGAAAACCAAAACCAAACCAACGAGACCGCCGAGACCAGCGAGACTCTCGTCGAATTTCGGTACCAAAAATAAGGTCTCGTCTCGGTACTTTTAAAGGAGTCTCGTCTCGTTGACGAGACTGAGGCCGAGACGAGACCGAGACTAGTCTCGGTCTCGTTGCCAGCCCTAGGGAACAGTAAAATTAAGTATCTAATTTCTTTTTAAATTTCTTGTTTATATTATTTTTTTGGGCAACAACCAGAATAGCGCACTTGTGTGACTAAAGTCGACTCATGGAATGCCTTTATTCCAATTATATAGGTGTAACTAATGTATAAAGTGAAAGACAGTCTAAAATATAAAGGTTCTCTTCTTATTTATTCCTCAACTTCTCGCCTTGTATAATATTTTATCCCTTAACAGTTTGCATAGTTGGTATAGTGTTCCACTTTGTGGTGACGTTTGGAGAGTTCTTTTCTATCCCAAGGTGTCGCCATAACAGCAACCACAAAAAGTTCAAATAAAAATTTCCTTTTTTATCTGCGAGATGGTACCACAACCACATACAGTTAGTATGTTTTCTCCTTTTTTTTCAAACGGAAACCAAACATAAACATAGTCGCCCATTTTTATGGACACAATACTGAACCATCAGAGAGGTCAAAAGGATCGACACCCCGAACCAACACGGCAAAGGACAACAATGGAGAAAAAAAAGAAAACTCATTGATATAAAATGTCTTCATCTAGTGCTTTTGTGCTTTATGAATACTTTAAGGCATGATAAGGAATTTATATTCGTCTAACTTCATACACACTTATATTCCTCCCCTTCCATTAGGGAAACAGGAGAGTCTAACAAGAAAAAACCTTTTCCAAAAAACTCCAAGGTGACAGCACGAAATGATGGTTAGTCAATGACGACTCGAGTTCCCTTACATACATTTTTATTTAAACATAGAGGGTATTCCTGAACAAGTAGGTAATGGAAGTAAATTACAATTTTAATGCCATTTATTATGAGAACTCTAGATGGCATTAATTTATGTTGTGATGTCGCATATTTGACAGTTTTGCCTAAGAGTTTTATTTTATTTTATTTTTTGTCAAAACCATCGTGATAAAAATCACCCTAGAGAATGTTTGTGTGATATATTTACATGCAATAATTTGGAGAAGTTTAAGTGAGTAATACGAGTAATTATCAGGGAACAAAAAAAAAAATTTTGTCTTTGTTGGGGAATTTTAAGTTAAAATTTATTTTTTCGAGCGTAGGAAGTAAGATATAAATATTAGAGCGAGTTTTAATTTTTTTTTCTTAACTTATAAAAATTATATGACGTAAGATTAAGGCAATAAACTTTTCTGACATTTGCCACTTCTGCATATAATGAAGGAAAAAATTCAAGAAGCTACTTTGAACATTAATTATTTCCTTTATTTGCTTTTAAGGGGGTTACTTTATTTTATTTATTGTTGTTGAACTTTTTTTTAACAGATCCCGCTTCGCTTCAGAATGAGTAAAGATTTTTTTTTAAACAAAGGTAGGAATGGGAAATACAGATAAGACGTAATGTATTAGAAATTTTTGTTTGAATAGGATATTTAAGGAAGAAGACAATTTGATAGAAATTTAGAAACTCTGAATATTGGTCGTTTTTTTCCAATGTTACAGACATTTTTAACAAACTTAAATAATTTAATTTTAAATTTAGAAATATAGTTATTAGATATCTTTCTAACTTGCTTTTAAATATCTTTTATTTCAGAGTAACAATAATAATGGGTGAGTTATTCGATTAAAAAATATGCGAATTACTCGTATAATTTGCGCTTAAAAATAAATAAGCCTCGTAGTAGACTGAAAAGTTTTGCAAGAACTAATTAAACTATTTAGAATTTAAGTGATCCAGAAGATAGATTCTCAAACAACTCAGGGATGTTGCAATTTTTTAAATAAATAAATTGGCCTGTTTCACCAATCTTCTCTTAAAAACCTCAAATTGATGATATTTGATTGGTTATGTCCTGAAACTAATTATAACATTGATTTTATTTCAAAAATGAAATATTGGTTCTTTGGAAGTCTTGAAATTGAAACAAAAAAATTAAGATCGGTATAGCGCAGAAATAATAAAATATTTGATATAATGTCCAAGAAAAAAGAGTAACTCTTATTGAAACTAAATTAACTTAAAAAAATTGGATCCTATCTAACCTCTATAATTATTATGAAATTGATTTCGGCGATATCCGTTTCATCTACAATTTCCTCATTAATCTTAAATTTTTGTAATAGTCGCGGACACTTATTCATGCAATAAAAATATTTTTGGCTTGTATTGTCCAAGGATCGGTTCTTGGGCCGGATTTATTCAACGACTTCAAAAAGTCCTAACATAGTTTTTAGAAATGAAAATGGCACTGCCAAAGCAAAAGCATACGACAGAAATCTGTAGATACCAAGGAAATTGTAAAATAATTCGGGGTTCATTTCTTCGTTAAAGATGAACCAGTATGGTAACTATCATACATATAAAAAGACGTAGGCACTCCTTTTGAGAGTAATAGAAGGACTCAAATTTAAGACAATTGTAATTTATTGTTTTAATATTTGTTGTACCTACAGTAAGAAAATCACAAATGAAAACATTGTTAAAATCTGAGTTAATATTTCCGATATTGCATATCCTTCAAAAGAAAAAAATCTTTTTGTTACTAAAGTCACAAGATGGCTTAGAAGTTTCTAGAATTGTCCTGATTAAGGAATACGCTTACCACTTTAGAATCAAAGATGCATCGAAGCCCTCTTCTTTATTTAATTATACGTAATTCAACCGCGAAGGACCAATATCTTGATGTGCTGATGGACCCCTCTTCAGCAACTTCTACTACACAATTTAATTCTAATAAGTCACCAGAAAGGCCAGAAATCATCAAGGACATAATACATTTAAATCTTCTATCTACGGGATCTAATTGAAGTCCCCAAAAAAATCTCAATCTACCATTATTTCCAAAAAGACGAAATCCCCATGGGTAAAAGGCTCTATGGACAAACGACGCAATATACTTGCTTTTTCACAAAATCTCCACAATCGCAAATAGCTTATCCCCAATATATTTTTGTTTGGCTTATTAGAAGAGTGTTCAGTGATAAATCGGGTGATCTTGGTACTAGAACAGCAAGTAGGAGAAGTTTAATCTGTTTAAATTTGTTCGGCTTTTGAATTTTGCATGTTTTAGTTTTGTAAATCAAAATGACAATACCTCGTAGGGATACCGAAACGAGTTCACTGATATTTAAGTAGGAACATCTCTACGAAGTGGTCAGGCTAAGATCGCATCCGTATTATGTATATTCTGTGAAGGATAGTACATTCTCTAATGACCTATCAGAATCCAACCGTAGTATTTGGGTGAAAAACTTATAACCATCTGTGTCAAACCAATTTAGGTGTCACCTACCTATAATAAATCAGGATAAGTGATCTGACAGTGTGCAGAAGCAGGTAGACAAAGTCAGGACTTTCATATTTAGCGTATTTTTCAGCATTTGAAGCCATACCATGTCAGCAAATGTAAAATTTACAACAAAAAAAATTGCTGGTGTACCACAGGGCTCCGTTTTGTCTCCAACGCTTTTCATCATAATTTAAAAATTCTCTTTTGTCTAAGAATCTACGCCAGTAAAATATTTCACAGATGACCAATACCCTCAGTTCTCATACAAATTTATAAATTCACAATCTTGTCCTTCAAATGGAGAAGAGAGGAATTATTAGAGTTTACAAGTTGATTTGATTCTGATCCTAACAACACTGGGGGCAAATGGCGTAAATTTAAATTCTCCAAAAAATACAATGATCCAGCGATTTTGATATAAATGATGATTTTCAAGAAAATAGCTAAGCTCGTTATACTAAGCGGACTGTTATTCCATAGCGTGATAAATAAAACCACGGAGATTTGTTAAGAGTCAGGAAAATGGTTAACAAAATTACTGTGCAATATCTGTTATTAACTATACAATTAACTCTCGAACACTATAACGAACTGTACCTTAATGTCTATAGTTATATGATTCTGTACTTCTGTACTGCGCGGGCGCGTAATAACCCAAGTAATACCATCACAGCTATTCGACGTAAAACTGTTCTTCTGCAGCTCCAAGCAAGTAAAATCGAAAGCTATGGTTTTTTATAAGGTATAATTTCACAGCTCAATGTATTTTTATTTTAAATCATGTTCTATAGTGAAGTTTAACAACACTGTCAATTCGTTCAAGGTTTATATATTCAAACTTGCTCCATAACACATTTTATGCGATCTATGAACGAGCTTTTGAGTTTTCCGCATCTCAATGGCCGTTGTACAGCTTTCAGCTACGCAAATGCAATAGCAAATACCAGAAGAGCTCTATAAACAGTAGCTTAATTTTTAGAAGTATTGCAGCTTTACTGGAAGAAACGCCTTGCCTGACAATAAAAATGACGGCGAGATATAACATTAATGCAATTTTTCTTTTTTTTTTCAGTTCGGAGTGTAGCTAAACAAAACACGAAATTAAAATTATTTTTCAAAAATAATTTAATTTCACCTCTGGAAAATTAATTTTTAATGACTTAATACACAAAAGTATGTAGGTGCTCTGTAATTAAACGAAGTATCGTCACTACATTGTGAAAATATTAAACGCGCACTTAAAATTCACTATCATATAATCGAAAATCTTTATTTCTTTTCTTATTTATTTTCATAAAGATATTTTTACCTGCGATACTATAAGGCAAGTTATGCATTCGTAAAAAAAATTGTTTCTAACAATCAAAAATGACATTACGATCATATAGAGAGCCCCAAAAAAGTGGGTTCCCCAATTCCGTCTGTCTGTCTGTCATTCTGTCTGTCTGTCCTCGAGTCTACAGCCCAAAGGGTTGGATAGATCTGCTTCAAACTTGGTACATATTATTTCTTCGGCAACACACGTTTTTTTCATTTTTTTTAAGATGACAAATAACAGTAGCTCCCATACATTTTTTTTTAGGCAAAAACAAACATCTTATTTTGCTCACAAACGGCTGCAACGATTTTGATACAAAAAATCAGTTCATTAATGAAGGGAAAGGGTACTTTTTGATAATTTTTTTTTTGGAAAAAATTGTTATTTTAGTACCTCACGTTTCTAGTAGAACCATTTTTTCGGTAATTTGATTTTTTTTACGCAGAAGCTCCTAGAAAGTTTAAACACTATTGTATACCAAAATTTTTTAAACATTTTTTTTGGAAATTTAATTTTTTTTTGAAAACTCAAAATTCCGAAAACGACTTAATACATTTTTTCGAAACTTGGTATTTGGTGGTTTTTTGGCATTATCTTGAATAGTTAAAAAAAAATATTTTTCTTAAATAAAAACAACGGTACCTCAAATACAAATGTTAAAAAGCGGTAAGGAAAAAAATGTATTTCTCGAAACTGCTCCGAGAATTTTTTATAAAAAAAAATTGTGTGTTCTTAAATTAGTAGAGTTCACTTTAACGTATAAAAATATTTTTTTGCGAACTTATTAACGGTACTTCCCATAGAACCACTTTTCATATTTTCGACTATATCAATATTGGATGAACCGAACCGATTAAAATAATTTTTTTTATACAAATGCTCCCTAAAATTGTTAATAAGGCTGCATACGAAAATTTTCAACAAAAAAAGTTTTTCGATTTTAAAAAAGATAAATCAATTTTTTTTAAATCGATTTTTCAAAAACCAATCACAGAATTTTTTTGAAATTTGAATTTTATATGTATATTAATAATATCTTCAAAATGGCGTATCAATTTTTTTTTCTAAAAAAAACGATTGTTGACATTTTTTTTTTGATATATTCTCATTTATCCATGAATTTAAATGCCATCTTTGTTTTCCCTCAAACTATAACGACTAAGCAATATAAAAACATTTAATTATGTATATTATCCATTTATTTCTACCTTATTGTTATTCCATTTTTTGCGAACTTCACTGAATACTAAATACAATATAGGCCCTCATACATTTATAAATACATATGTGTCTTTAAAAATCACATGAATCTTATGAATGAATATTGCACCTAAATTATAAAGTTATATGCATTCAGCTACCTACCCATCTATACACCCTTTATTTTCACTATTATGTACATGGTCTGTAGATACATTTTACTCTATTAACTTACATAATTAAAATCCATAACTTAGATTTAGATATACATTTGTAGGTAGGTACCTATATTTAACTATTCCTTGAATCATCCATTCGACAATTCATTATACTAAGAATCAAGGTAATCTTACCTACATAGGCTTTAAACGTGCATATGATAACCACACCTAACTAACTAAGCCTCAATGGTTAGCTGCATTAAAGTTGTTAGCTACAAGAACAAGTTCGTACGATCCAGTCTTGCATTTTATTTTATTTGGTTATTGTCACCTTCGTTATTTATATTTTACATACGATGAAACGATTCCTCCATTCTTTAATGGTATTCGAATATTCCTTTTGGCTTTGTACTACACAATCTGTTACAAGCAATATTCTGTCAAAAGTGGTATTTAAATAGTTTCACACCCATGTACTACAGAAGTTCAAGTCACTTTTGCCACTGAAAACAGGCTAAATGAGAGCAAAAAAGTCCTCTCAAACTCAATGAATTAGCTGCACTGGAGCTTGATTTTTGCTCTAAGTCCACTTATATAGCTCCTTGCTAAATAAACAAGCTTTAAGATTAGCTCTTTAACGACCATAAATGCTTCTATACAGCTAAAAATGTTTCTTGGGTAAACCTAATATCTCTGTCTGAATAAGACTGAATTTATATTATATTAGGCGTGTTTTTTTCTAAGCCCCGGGGAAATTGGACGAAAAAAACGATGAGTAGGATTAACAATTTGCATACTAAATCCAACAACAACTAATCCCCGGGGGCGCTTAGCTTAAACGCAGAGAATTCTCGGGGCTTAGCTATTGGAGAGGATAAAATCTGTGCTACCAAAAACTTTTTCACTAAGTTATCGATAAAATGTATAGAAACTTCAAAACTTACATTTTGACATGTCAGATAATTATCAATTTTGTTTGGTTTGGTTGAGCATTTGGTCTAAGTGTGTCAGTTGTTTTCCTGACGACCATGTCAACCTAACCTACCTTTTAATATATATTCCGCAACACAACAACAAATCAATTTTAACATTTTATACTTTTGTATTGCCTCTATGGTGTCGTATATTTTTTCCACCTCGCCATGGGCACAACCTTCTACATTATTAAATGAAAAATCATTTCCTGAAGTTGATATTCGTTCAATTAACAAGAATTGAATGAACAACAAAACAAAGGTTTCTCTGAGAAGATTGTTTTCGATTGCGTTTTGTTGTACACTGGAGCAACCCAATACAAATTCTCTGCTACATCCTTGGCATATTTCAATATTCTTGATCGTCGTCCGCTCTCGCTCAGACCTATATTCCTAATGACATATGAACTGAGCGTCCCGCCCGAATAAGCAACTCATCCACTAATATCATGTCAACAGTGACCGACGAATGGGGTAGTTTTCAAGTATTTGTGAAAATTAAATTAAAAGAAAATCACATCGGCTAAAAACAATTTCCAAAATTCTTGATTTCAATTTTCAAATTAGTTGATTCACATTTTTTTGTATAAATAATAATTAACTTGGTTCTTTTTATGTTATTTTAATAAAAAGTAGTTTAAATTCAATAAATATATCGAAATTACACAAAACAAATCAACCCGATGATTTTTAGAAGAATGAGGATGAGGCAAACAGTAATGTTTATTTTTTTCTTGCATTACAGCTGTTCTTCAAATGTCATTTTGCAAATTAATAAATAGTGCTACCAAGTATTTCACTAAGCGCCTTGGTCGTTTTTTTCAACCAATTACCCCGGGGATTGCAAAAAAACGCACCTATTATTTCATATAAGCGGCATTTTGTTATGCTATCAGGCTAGCTCTCTTACCTATACATATATTGTTATTTGACAATACTGATACAATTAAGCTCTTAAGTGTAGTGTCCGTTACATATTTGTGGATCTCTTAAAAATCATAAATTTAAAATTTTCCAGTGTTTATTTATTATTATTCCAAAAATATAAAATTTTGTTAAGGAACAGCTCCATTCACCCAAGTTTTGAAGTAGAAATGGCATAGCCGGCCATATCCAGTAATAATATCAAAAACACAGACTGATGTCACGTCACGGCAAGCAATGGATTTATATTTGCCATGCTAACAGTTCACAGTGTGTTCGAACGATATTACTCAACGATGTACAAAATTACAATAAGCTGAGAAACGTGGTCTCAGTACACATAATAAGATAATATAATGCGCATGTTGTCAAAATTCGGTTGTCATAATTCAAAAATTCTGTTGTCATATTTGGCAAATTGTCTCTGAGATTTGGCACATGCACTCTCATTTTTGACATTTTCAAATACAAATATTGATAAGTCAATATTTCAGTAAGATGTGTTCAGTAAAAGGTAACAGTAGATTAAAAATAACTGTTATTGAAATAACATTTGCAATTTCTAAATTAGTATTTTGATCAAATCAAACTGCGGATTTAAAGATGAAAAACTGATGACTAATTTATTTTAAAATGGTTGTGGAAAAAAGTTTATTAAGATTGTGATTTCATTGACAATTATTGTTACATAATTGTTATTTTAGTAACAGGAATTTATAACTGTTATTTAAAAGTAGCAGTAACAGATATTGAAACTAGCAGTTTGGCCCATGCCTATGCCTATGCGCATGCCAAGTGTGACACGAGTGTTTCTGAGTTTTGCCACAGGTGCGAACTTGAAAGAAAATGAAAACCGGAATATATTACCTTTATTATATGTACTGTGGTTTTAGGTACCTCATTTTAATTCTAGCTCTCGATTTTGAGTTGCTGATTGTTGAGGCTTAAGACCACATCCTTGTATCATCTAAGATGGACCTTTTTAGTCATAAACAAGTTGTGTTCCCATGGATTATCCTTGAGCTGAAATAAAATTCATAAGCTGTTTTTCAATCTTTTTGCTCTTTCTAATTGAGATCGTGGGGTGAGTCTAGTCCAAAAACTTCTTTAATCTTAGTTTAGAATTTATATGGGGATGGAGTCATTTATTTTAAAAATAAAATGAAATTTTAAAATATAATTACATATAATTATACAGAGTTTTAGCCTTCTCAAATCCGGGAACAATGACGAACTTACCTCATTCTTTGAACGAAAAAAAAACAACAGAATGAAAAAAAAATTCCATTTAAAATAATGACAATTTCTTTTTGAACGAGTTTCTGACTTCCTAGTTTTTGGTACACCTAGTCTTTTTTTTATTACCGACGGACGTCCATTCATTTATAACAACACGACTTGTCTGACTTCATAAATTTAAAGCTTGCTTAGAAGATACACAGAGTTTGTTTTGTATACCTGTCCTCACTTCAATTCAATTGGAGCCGCATTACACAACACGACTATAGCATCATCGTTATCCTGTGTGTGGGTGTGTTGTGTATCTTGATGGTGTGTCCCATTTCACGTGCCATTATTCCAGTTAAATGGAAACCATCCATCCACATGGGAACATGAGGCATTATTTATCACAAATGAGTTTTTAATAGCTCACTAAGCAATAAAGAGATGATTATCCTTTTTTTCTGCATGATGGTATATATGTATATGGTGTAGTTAGGAGACCATGACGACAACGAGGACGACAAGTTTGTAATGTCGATCACTGCCCGCACTCCGCCCGACTTTATGAAAAAGAACTAGGTGCATGCATACCCAACCCACCTCTAAGTACAAATCCTTGTTCATGTGAATACAAAAAAAAAAAAAACAGAAACAGAAACAGAAACCATCACAGGAAGTGAAGTTAAATACACCAAGTGGAACATTCTCTCTTACATGAAGCTCCTGGAAATGTTTGCACAACCAAAATGTGTAGTTCTAAGGATTCTCGATTCTCTATGTAAGATACACCAACAACGGGTTGGTCGGGTACGCGCCACCATTGTGCACCACCTATATAGCTGGTCTTAGCTTTGATTAATTTCTATGGAAATCACCTCCTCTGGCTCATCAAATAGTTACTTGAGGCGTTGTTTGAACTTTGCCTTACATGGCTTAGAAATTAAAGGGAACACAAGATGAAAGAGAAAAAAAAAGGAAAATATGAGTGGATCCTGTTTCTAGTTGGCCTATGCTGAGATTGAGCTTACAGTTTGTGGATGGATTTTTTTTTTGTTGTTATTTTTTTTCCTTGCTCTATCTGGTTTCTAGCTTTTTATTCCTGTAGAGCAAATAAAGGCATCAATAGAGAGCTAATACATAAAAAAAAAGTTTCAAACTATGGATGCATGGTATGTAAAATTGACTTGTGTATTTTTTTTTTTATTTTTTTTGAAACTTAACTGAAGTTGGATGAGGAAGTTTTGTGTTCAATGGAGTGTACGATGTTTGAATATACCAGGAAAATTAGAGTTCGAACCAAGCAAATTAGGTCTTTGATTCAGCAAAGTTGGAACAAAAACTTTGTTAGTTGCTCTATAGGCCAACTATTATATCGTGTATAAAAAATGCAATTTCTTGTTTGACTCAAAATATTATCTTGATCCGGAAGTCTTCTCGTAAATGTCTTCATTGAATTTAGTTGGATTCCCTGTTAAATTGTTATATTTTAAAGGTTTCAAGTATTCATTGAGTTATAAAGGCGAGTTTGCTGTGAAATTTTAATTTAGGAACGCACACTGGCTTTTTATTTGCGACTAGAGGGAAAGTTTTGCATTTGAAAAACAAAATCGAACTCCAGATTTTAATTAAATTTGACATTACGATGATATAGAATACCAAAAAAGCGGGTCCAGCAATTCCGCCTCTCTGTTGTATGTCTGTCTGTCTGCATGTACAATGCTTTAAAGCCTAAATGGCTGTAGCGATTTTCTTCAAACTTGGTATTTAAGCGTTTTAGGCGATTGTCTAAAATAGATTTTTGAATCTTTTTTTGGGTCCAAAACTAACGGCACCTGCCATACAAGTTGTTCAACCATCTCAATTGTCTCGACAATGTCTCCTACGATCTTGATTTAAAAAAAGTGCGTGAACTTCATTAGTACTACATTTTGGTCAACATTTTTTAAAAATTAATTTGTTATTAACGGTACCTGCCAGCCATACAACCATTTTTTTGTTTTTGAATTTTCTCGTAAGCCGCTCGACGGATTTCGATCAAAATGTTTATATAGGTGATACTTCCAATATATAAATAAGGCTGCTTACCAACATTTTCGAAAAATATTTTTTGTTTGGATTTTTGAAAAAAAAATATATATTTTTTTTGAAAATTCAATATTTCCAAAACGGGTGAACGGTTTTTTATTTAATTTTGTTTTGAAGCTTATATTACTGACGCCCGTTTGCTGATACACATCATAAATATTTATGTTTAACTTAAAACGCTTATGGGCTACTTTTCCTCTGCGTAAACTATCACATAAGTTGTTAAGTAGAACTTAAATGCTTAAGTTGTGTATCAGCAAACGGGCATGTATATTTAAAATTGTCGTACCAAGTTTTTTTCGAACAAAAATGAATTTATAAAAAAAATTAAGTAAAAACGTCTTTGAAAATAGAATTTAGATTTTTAATAGAAAAATTCTGCATACGATGTGATCGAACATAAGAGCAAGTTCGTGAGATAGAGTAGTGCATTTTTGTTCTTGCAACCGCAACACCAAATGTTGAATAAAATACAATTCGAGATTTTGATTAAACACGTCATTCCGTGTGTCTGCATGTCTTGTTGTAGTTCGATCTACAGCCCAAACGGCTTTTTTAACTAACTTCCTAATTTAGCTATTTTATTAATTCAGAATAATTCCCAAGAACGACATCCCCACAGTGAATTTAGGATGCTGTGAAATCCCCCAATATGAACTACTATTGATTTTTTTTTTTGTATAATTTATGCCTCCTGGTATTTATCTCATGCTTTCAAATAATTTATGTTGAGTCTACAAACCCCGTCCTGTGGATATCTTCACTTACCACGTCCTGTGAGAAATTACTTTTAATTTTAACAATTATGTCAAAACAACGGGCTTCCATTATGGACTGATTTTAATTTTAGAAATTAAATGTTCGCATAGTCCTGGGAATAGGGTGGCTAGCGACATAAAACTGGCTAATTACTAAGGTTGAGTTGGCAGTGGCATTATCATTGTCATTGTCTGGTTACTTTCTGTGAATTTGTTTCTAGACTCAACCTCTTCAAAATTGGTTCGTTATATCATACTGACGAGGCACGTTTGACTTTTTGACCTTGGAATACAAATTTTAAATGCTTCAAATGTCTTTGTATAATTGTTTAGATATTAAAAAAAAAGAAATATTAAATTATGTATTATAAAGTAGCTCCTTAAATTACAGTTGATTACTTAAAATTCAGACTCTTAAGTTATTTTCTTTTTATGAACTTGCAGTATTACTAGTTTAATTGGACCCCGCTTAATTAATTATCCAACTTCAAAAATTAAATATGCCAACATAGCTGAATTTGACATTCTTTTATTTTACTATTCCTTATAAAAAATAAAATATATGACTGGATCACAAATACTTGCTATTATGTTCGATCACATTTTAAGCACAAGATATTTAGTATAAGCAGCTCAATATAGCTTTGAAAATTTTATGTATTAAATTCTACAAATTATTAAATTATATAAATTGAAAAACTGAATGTAAGAAAAATCGTCAAACAATTTTCGAAATATTGAATATAAAAGAAAAAAATATTTGTTTCCAAAAAAGTATTTTCGAGTATTTTGTATGCAGTATTATTCAACATAAAACTAGATGGAAATAGAAATCCAATAAGCCTTTTTTTTTAGAAAGTCCAAAATCTAAAAACTGGTCGTATGGCAGGAACCGCTAATAACAAAATATGCAAACAAAAAATTACCAATATGTAGATTATATCTGTAGAAGTGCAGATATTTTTTTTAAATCAAAATCGTTAGAAACTTTTTTGAATTTCTGAATATCAAAATGGGAGAGGAAAATAGAGCCGGGTAAAGTATTCCACATTCGCGTTGTACGGCTAAAGAAAGATTCTCTGTACTTAACAGTACGACCGAAGTTGGGCTCAAGGGTAAGCTGATGAGCATTCCTAGAAGCGCGAGTATTACGGTTGAAAAGTTTAAGGGAGAAATGCAACTGGCTATTTCGTGCGAACATTGTTTATAAAAATAGCGATAAAATAGTGAGAGACATATAACATTTCGACGGTGTTCTAGAGATGTAAATGTTTCCACTATAGTTCTATCGTCAATCATTCTTAAAGTTCTATTTTGAATTCTATCCAAAAGATTCAATTGAGTTTTGGGAGCTCCTGCCCAAACGTGAGAGCTATACTCCAGCTTTGGACGAATGAATGCCTTATAGAATCCAGCCAGATCAGACGGGGAGAAGAATTTCTTGCACCTTTTTAGAAAGCCCAAACACTTTGCAGTGTTTTTGGCGACATCAAATATGTGTTCATTCCACAAGAGGTGGTCTGTGATGCACATGCCGAGGACTGAAAGCTCATCGGTTTCTTCAATGCAAGTGCCGCTCATGGATAGCGACATGGGGGGTGGGTTCTGCTTTAACGACAGGAGACAGCACGAGTTTTTGAAGCATTAAATTCTACGCGGTTTTTTATTCCCCATTGGCCAATGCTGTCAAGATCAGAATTTAATGAGCTTATCATACGCTGCCGTTGCAGTTGCACATCCGCAGAACAAGGAGGTGCATCTGAAAACAAATATGAAAAGCTGAGAGTAATATCGTCATCAAAACAATTAAGTGGATTAAAAGTTCCAGATAAGAGGTCATTAATAAAAATGAGAAAGAGGGTCGGAGACAATACAGATCCCTGGGGCACCCCAGCATTTATTTTCTGAATATCAGCCTTGGAACCGTCCAATATAACTTGTACAGAACGGTCCGAAAGGTAATTTCTAATTCAACGATTAAGAGATTCATTGAGTCACCGTTATTTTTGGGGCTAAATAATCGATTCAAAACTCTATTTGCGACTTGATATCAAGTTTGAAGAAAGCCAAGTTTTGCATTTGAAAAAAAATCGAACTCTAGATTTCAAACAAACTTGACATTACGATGATACAGAACGCTAAAAAAGTGCGTTCGGCAATTTCGTCTGTCTGGCTGTTAGTAGTTCGATCTACAGCCTAAACGGCTGAAGCATTTTACTGAAAACTTGGTACTCAAGCGTTTATTAGGTGATTGTCTCAAAAAGATTTTTGAATCCTTTATTTAGCCCCAAAAATAATGGTATTTGCCATACAATTTTTTCTACCAACTTAGTTATCTCGAAAACTGCTCTAACGAATTTGATAAAAAAAAGTGCAGCAATACAAATTTGTTTACATATTTTGTTTTGTTTTGTTTGTTGGAGTTTGGACTTTCTCATAAACGGATTGATGGATTTCGATCAAAATTTTTATGTTGGAGGCCCTTCCAATTCTAAACAATACAGCATACGAAAGTTTTCAAGAAATGTTTTTATTTGAATTGAAATTATTTTGAAAACGGATTGATGATTTTTTTTTAATTCGTGTTTTTAATGTCTATTTTTTAATACTTAAAATTGCCATACCAATATATTAAATATTTAAAATTAATGTATTTTGGCTTATAAAAAACATAAGTAAAAAACGACATTAAAATAGTTTTAGCCGTTACTACTAAGAATATTGTGCTTGGGATGTGATCGTACATAAAATCAAGTACGTGCGATCCATTTTTGGATTTTTCTTTTCTTTTTTGTTTTACTGAAAAAGAAAACACATAGTTCAACTGAGTTTTTTTTAATTTTTTTTATGGAGAACTCCCTAAAAATTTAGGACGTAGCTGTTGTAAGCTTACATTTTTCAGAAACGTTTTTTTTTGTGGATTACAATAAAAAGAAAAAACTATTTTTTGTGAATACTCAATAATTCGAAAACGACTCAATCGATTTTTACGAATATTCGTATTTAGTTATTCTTTGACATTGACTTAAAAAAACTATATTACTAAGCCAGATAAAGACGGTACCTCCCATACAAATGTTAAAAACCATTAAGAAAAATGTTTTTCTGAAGAATGACTTCAAGAATTTAGATTTAAAAAAGATGTAGGCTGTGCACTTTATTACACGTATTTCCCATATTACCACTTTCCATATTTTCGGCTTTCTCACTATTGGATGAACCGAATAAAATTATTTTTTATGGAACTCCCCCTAATAACATAAATAATATTGCATATTCAAATTAAAAATAAAAAAGATTTTTTTGATATTTAAATACATATTTTTTTTTTTTTGAAAAATCAATTTTTCTAAAACTATTCACTGATTTTTTTTGTTTCAAATTTTATAAGTAGGTCTATTAATAATAACTTTAAATATGCGTTTCAATTTTTTTCTTAACAAAGTTTTTTTCTTAGATATTATTCATAAAAAAACCGATCCATCGATTTTTGATTTTGTTTCGTTATATTTATATTTAATCCAAGAATTCAAATGCCATCTTTTTTCCTCAAACTGTAAAAGATAAATCATTTTTCAAATTATCATATAAATTTATTTCATTATAAATGTTCATATGCATCTGGCTTGAATAATTGTAGGTAGGTACTAATTCAAAGGAACTGAATCATCCACCCAACAGTTCATTATACTAAAATCACATAAAACCTACATTGAGCTTGAAACTACCTAATGATAACCAAGCCTACTAACAGCGTCAATATATAGCTACATTAAAGATGTCAGCTACAAGAGCAAGTTCGTATTATACAGTCATGCATTTTATTTGTTTTTGTTTCATATTCATTTTTTTCTTTCGATTTGTTTTTAAGTTAAAAGTTTTGTACAGTTAATTATTAATATGACTATTGGTTTTGCTGACTAATAAATAATTTTATTTTAATTTTGAATAAAATGGTCGGACAAATAATTCTTTAATTATAACCACCTGGATAAGAATGAAAAGCCTGATAAAATGATCAGTGCAATTAAGCGGGTATTACTGTATACCTAAACGACATTACGATATGCAAGGCAGCCATTTATTTCCCTCAATTCAAATTTTTTTATAGCTTGAGCTCATACATATTAATAATGGACATCAATTCTTATAAATACAATAATTTGGCAAATATTTTTCCTTTCAGTTGGTTTATTGTTACGTACTTAAAAATACGAAACTCTTTTTTTTTTCATTTCACCACAAATAAGTGATAGCGGTGTCACGAAGAAAAAAATATTAACTTTTCCTTACACAATATAAAGGATTTATCAAGCAGATTCATTCTTAAGGTAAAAATAAATAAAAATAAATTTTGAGTTAAAAAGAAAACACGTTAAGAAGAATTTATGTAAATCTGTCTACCAAAACCATGTTTTTGTGTTTGCTATTTTATAGACATGGAGTATATCTTATTTTGTGGAAACGCATTACTCTCGCTACAGCTTTTGAACAAGGGCCGATCTTAGATTGAGTCATCCAAAATTCATCTTACCTGCAAGAAAAAAAAGAAAATAAGAATTAGCAAGTGATTCAGTGTTGGAAAAAGGTTAAAAGAGATTAAATTGTTAAAAAAAAGGTCTCTTGCTTAGCTTACCATGGGATTATTGCAAAGACTGTTTCTAAGGATAGATTTCAATTTAATTGTAACAAAGAGTCAAATTAAAGAAAATTACCAACATCTTACAGCCTAAATAGATGTCTTGCTTAGCCACTTCGACTTAAAATTAAATTTCAAATTAAAGGTTTAAACAAGAAACAAAATGGAAAGCTTAATCAATAGATTTAGAATTGAATTGGAAATTTACCTAATGGAGATTAGGTATTGAGTACCTCTATGAGTATATCTATGCTACAGGTGACTGAATAGATAAAGACTCGAACCGGAATTAATTAACATTCAAGCAATATAACCACGGAGCCCTTGCCAACTCTTGTTTCTGTTAATGAATTTTGAACACGCAATAGGGGTTTTTCTTTTTTCGTTCCGCGCAGAGCACTGAACAGAGTTCGAACACATAAATGTGGCCGTGGCGGGATATTTGTTTTCTCGCCTGTCAACCTCGTGGTCGCAGGTTCGATTCCTAGCGTTGTCTACGTCATCTTATATTCCATTTAAAACCAATTCTAAAAATTGTCATAAAATGAGTTGCTGGTTTACTATCACATGCATAACACTAACAACGTGTGACAACGAAAATAAATAACGATAAATAAAATGATCCGAATTATAGGATACATAAATAAATAAGACACGGTCATTTTCTCCGCAATAGTTCAGCCGCAATCCCTAGAGATAAATCTGAGACAACAACCACCTTCAGTCTCAGAACATCGCGCCACACATCTCTCCTATCCTTCTTTTGCTTATTTGACCGGATGCCTGCGCTGTGTTAAAAAAAAAACATATAAAGGGTATTTATAATCCCTTGAGCGCGTGCAAAATTATACAAAAAAAAAAACTGATATGTTTTTTAAACACACTTGAACCACACAAATCAGAACACATTTTCATTTAATCATAAAAAGCACAAACAACACAAAACCTACCCTTTTTTGTAGACTTATACACACCCAGACACAGAAAATCGACTAGCGATCACCTTCTTTCGCCAACTTATGTATCAAATTATTTTTTACTTGCGATTATAGGTACTACTAGCAGATACCCGTGCGATGCTACGAACCCACGGGAATCTAATGAAATCATCTATCCTCCTACAAAATTTCATTTAAAACCCTTCAGTCGTTGAACGTAGGTGCAAACGACGAACATGCTCGCCTAGCATGCTCGCGCTCGCTGTGCTCTTCTTGTATGTGGATTAGTTCGTGAGCCGTTTGCTATTGGCCAAAATTTTAGATTTTGTCGTGTTGGTTAGCTTCGATGTTCGTCGTGTATGGTCCTGTTCGCGAACAAAGCGAAGATTTAATATTGGATTCAAAAAGTAAGAACCACAAAAATAAAGTTGGGAAAAATAAATCAGCTGCTTACCAAATTTCATTAAAATCCATTCAATGGTTGAGGCATGAATGCGGAACAAACAACCAAGTATATATTTTGTTCATAAATAAGCCTCTCCCACATAGGCATAGGAATTGTTCGGTTCCATTTTTCGGGATAAACTTGACCTATTTGATAATCGAGTATGTGTGTCCATGTGCCAAATTTTATCCAGATCCGTTCAGCCGTTCTGGCGTTATTGAGCAAAAAACATCCATCCATCCAAACTTTTACATTTATAATATCGGTAGGATTATCCGAAATTTTGATCGAAATCCGTTGATCAGTTTATGAAAAGTTGAAAATCTTTAAAATGGTTGTATGGCAGGTTCCGTTAATAACAAAATAAAGGGTTATCCCTTTTTCGGTTTCAAAAGTATAGGGTTGGAAATCGACATCTGTCAAACTAATTTGCTAAACCAATTTTTTTTTCAGTTGAAAGTCTGACATTTACGAAAATGTATCGCTTGACTATCGCACATCGCATACAAATTGTTAAAACCTACTACAAAAATGCTGATTCTGACAAAGCCACATATCGTGCTTTAAGAGGAGATTATGGTTTACATAATCGTCCAACTATGCAAGCAATTGGCAAAATTGTGAAAAAATTTGAAGAGACTGGATTAGTTACAGATATTGTAAGGCCTATGAATCATCGTTTCGCTCTTTCCACTGAAAATATCGCTGCTGTAAGTGAAAGTCTTGCCGAAGATCCGAATGTGTCGATTCCTCGTCGTTCTCAGGAATTAGGACTATCTTACGGCACATTATGGCGTATTTTGCATTTGGATCTACACCTACATCCATATAAAGTCCAGCTCACACAACAACTGAAGCCAGCTGACCATTCACAACGTCGTAGATACGTCGAATAGGTGCTTGAAAAACAGGCGGTGGAAGGCGATTTTTGAACAAAATTTTCTTACGCGAAAGATTGTGTTTATGTAGACAAACATTTAACTCTTGAGCACTTGAAAACCAACATTCGTCAAGTTATGGCTGAGATACCGCCCAATATGTGTCAATAAGTGGTCGAAAATTACCTCAAAAGAATCGATGCTTGCAACAATTTGCGTGGTGGTCATTTAAATGATATAGTGTTTCACACATAATGTCAACGTTCAAACTTTATAATAAAAAAGAAATATCATGACAAAAAATATTTTATATGTGTTTTGTTTGCGTTTACTTTTGAAACCGCAAAATGGATAACTTATTATTAATGTGTGAAATGTGTAAGTCGATGGTATCGTCGCCAGTGCTTCATTGTATCTACTACTTCTACTTCGTAGATTTATATATTCGGAGTCATATAATATGTAACCTAAGTTCAAACGACACAGTGACGTTTTGATAATTGGAATATGCCGGCCAAGAAAATGTTAACCTCATTGTGCTTTGGCCGGTTTCCATGAAACTAAAATATGTTGCAGCTGATTTAGAATTACGAATGAAAAAAGGAAGTTTTACTTCGGACACGTGTACATAATACACACGCTTTTTTTATTTTATTTTTAATCACGTTATTCCGCAGTATCGATTAGGCTCCATTGTAAAAACTGACACATCTGTGTCTGTGTATTTAGAAGTTATGATCATAATTACCCTAGACACAATAACCTACCCAACGAATTTTGAATATTTATTTGTTTCCAGTTTGTTTAGTCTGCCTACACATTGCCACTCCAACTTGGAGCTCATTGTGAATAGAGCTTCCCACTTTTAGTGCGACTTGACTGTTTGACATTATTGAAAAGTTTTTTTGTACGATATTTTTTCTGTCCGCACATTTCCCCCGCGCGTATTTCCGCTTGACGTAATGTCAGTAATCTGTCCCATCGGCATCAATTGATTTCAAATGATTCTATTTTGAAAAATATTTCACGAGAATATAACTAACTAAGTGCCCCTCAAAACAACTCAAAACAAAATTCTAAAAAATTCCCACAAACCTTAGGAAAAAAAAAAAAAACAAGGACGACATAGAACTTAATTGAATACAAAAAATATACACAAAAGAAATACAAAACAAACCCTCCAAGGAGATATCCTCGAGGAAAAAATAAATTAAAATTAAATTCTGTATAAAATTGTCTCGCCTAAAAAGTCTGTAAACCTTGTTGTAGGTGCAGATACCCATCACCATTAACACAATCCTCATTCCATCAACTGACACCTCATATTTTATATAGAACTTCCTTCTGCCAACACAAATATTAATCTTCCAGTGCGTTTCCTATTCAAACACACAATAACAATTTGAACAAATACAAAAAAAAATAATAAATTTATTTCATAACATTTGTGACAGCATCACCACACCCAGGAAACTCGCACGCACCTACATGTTGTTCATGCCTATATACTGACTGATATTCATACTTTGGAAATTAATGCTCAGATGACAAGAGTGATGTAAATTTCTTGGACAAAAACAAATTATAAATCACGTTTTACTGACGGGAATAATCTTTTTAACCCCACTGGAAAACGTTACAATAAAATACATAAATTTTATCGGAGCGTTTCCACTGTGCGCGGTTAAATAATAAATTTCAAATTAAAATTATCAATTATTGCCTTTTTCGCTGAAATTAATTTACTGTCGAATATAATTTTAAAACAATTTAATTTTTGTTTCAATTTTATTAATAAATTCGTTTCAATATTATTGTCATTGTACTTGAGGAGTGATATATAGTTTTGATTTAATTTTTAGTGGTTTCAAAAGTATTTTTTTTATTGGTTTTTGAAATTGATTTAAAGTTGGAGGTTTTCTTCGAAAAAAAAAAATCACAACAGGCACCGTCTGTCACTTCGTTGAAGATTTTATCTTAAAACGCTTTGTCGGTAAAATTATAAAATTAGAAATTGTCTGGTAAGTGGGGACTTTGCTGCTTGACAAGTACCTCGATGACGGTATGATGATACCATGAATTGGGATTTTTAATTATTTCTTTGCATTTTTTTCTTGGCTTTATAAGCTGGTACCTACTCAAAAAGTTTGAAAATGATTACGGTTTATTTTTCTTCTGATCCACTAAGTGCGGACAAGTGGATCCTAGAAATAGTCCAAGGTCCAAAGATGAGTATGCGCCTGTTTGTCGCTTTTATAATTCACTAATTTCTTGTTGATGGCTGGACAGGTTTTTAAAGCGTGTTTTTTGTTGCAACACTTTTTTTCTGTGACAATCCATTTGACAATTCTCTGTTATTTTGAGATTAATTTGGTTTGGCAATGCATCATATATAAACTCACAATGGTGCAACGCAAAGTTTTCACATTGCTCAAATTTATTTAAATTCATTTGATTGCCTGCAACAAATCTGACGACTACCTACTCTTGAAAAAAAAACAACAACAGTGGTTTTAATTTACCAATTCGCCCCTTTGCCCCTTTCATAACCAAAATTGAGAAGGTTCAGAGTGAAATATTAGGTTTAGTTTTTATGTCAACAAATAAAAAAACATTTCTATAAGAGTGCGTAATAAGACTGCTGACAAACGAACTCAGCCATAGCAGTGATATTTTCAATCAAGAGTGTATGGTGATAATTCAGAAGAACAAGTTTGAAGAAGTAAGTTGGTGACATCTCCTGTCTCAGACTTAACATTTGAGCAGTGCTGCAGTCCTCCTATTGCTTATTTAGAAGTCAAGCTCAAGATAGCATTACCAACTCTTAAATATGGATAAACGAAAATCTATTTGTCAATAGTTGCATACATTTGTCAAGTAGTCTATATTTTGTGTTACCAAGCCTCAGGTAATTTAACACATTTTTGAGGGGATTACTGAAATCACACGTACTTACTCTTATTGTTACACTTTTCCGACCGACGACAATAACAAAACACGACTTGTTCACTTTTATAAACGAAACGAATGACAGCTAAATGAAATTGGAATTCGAGTTCGAAGTTCAACAGGTAGATAGCACTTGGAGGCTTTCTAAATTGACTAGCTCAGTTTAATGTGGATCATGTTTTATTGATCGATTTATTAAAATCGATCAAAATGTTTTTATTCCCACAGATAAGTACACTGAACAAAATAAAATGCACGACTGGATCGTACGAACTTGCTTTTGTAACTAACAACTTTAGTGCAGCTAACTAATGAAGCTGTTAGTAGGTATTGTATGTCTAGTTATCCTTTGCAGGATTAAAGCCGATTGTTAATATAATGAATTGTGGAATACATATGATTCAAGGAATGGTTACATAGGTACCTACAAATGTATATTTAAAGTGATTTGTATTATGAAAATTAGGAGGGTATTATGTACCTACATATATATAGAGAACCTGTGTATGTAGATATGTACATACATATGCATAAATCAAAGTGAATGCTGTATAGGTGGGTAAAAATCATTTTTTAAACTCATAAAAAAGAATAAAACCATCAATTTAATCGGTTTCTCGAAAAAAACAAGAAAACCATTAGATGCCACCGATCAATGAAAATTTTATAAAAAAGTATCTCGAAAATTGTAGGACGGATTTTGATGAAATCCGTTTTTTTATTTTTTGAAAACAAATGTTTTTTGAAATTTTGGTATGCAGTTTTTAGAGTTTATTAATATACACATGACCATAAAATTTTAAATTATTTTTTTTGATTGGTTTTAAAAATATTGATTTTTCAAAATAAAAAATTCAAAAATTAATATTTATTATAAAAAAAAAGTTATTTAAAATTTTAATATGCAGAATTAATTTGGCTACCTAGGTCTTCTCAGATATAAAACTCGACAGAAATCCAATGTACAGTTACCAAGACAGCTAAACATTTTAAAAACCGTTATATGAAAAGTAACCGTTAATAGAATTTTTCAGTAAACTTGCTTCATATAAAATGATAGCTATTAACAACAAGAAAATTCTCAATTTTTTTTATCAAAATCGTTGGTAGGTACCGTTATTTTTAGGCCTAAAAATAAAACTTCAATTTCCCCTCTGAGGAATGCCTAAATAATCACACATACCAAATTTGAAGGTAATCGCTTACACCGTTTAGGATGCAGCTCGTTATACATACAGACGGACAGACTGACAGACAGACAGAAATACATTTTCTTGTGGATCACCTTTTTAGGCTTCTCTATGATCGTAATGTCATGTTTGATCGTTAGACTTTTTTTTTACGAATGCATAACTTGCCTTATAGTACCTATAATCGCAAGTAATAAAATGGGGCCAGTGATTTTTTTTTTGTGAAAAAAGTAATTACAAACCTTTGGAGCCGAGCCGACACGGTGGTATTTTAAAATAAGAACAAACGAAGAAATAATGTTTCAAAAATATGTAAGTATTTTGTTTATTGAACGCTTACGGTGCTTGGGAAATCTTACAAGTAGGAGATCTCTTAAAACAAAGAAAATAAAGTTAAAATTTTTAGATGAAGGTGGGCCGATAACGCTCGGTCCCGAAAGAACAAAGGTACGTGCCACATGTACGGGTCGCGAGTTCCGCTTTATCGGAAAATTTTCGAAACAAAAGCCAAACGAAATAATGAAGGCTAATTAAATAATGTTAAGAAAAGAGTATAAATATATCTATATATATCTCTCAACAAAAAAAAAACACCTTACTTAGCTTTTATTCTTCTCCTTCCTAGAAAATTATTTTTCCCTCTTCGCTCGATCGAATTAATATTGTTTTCCAAATTTCCTTTTTATAAGAAAATCGCCGAAGTTTCAATCTTCTTAGAACTTTAATTTGTTTTCTTTATTCCCTTTTTTTAATGAACCTCCTACGCGTCGCAAGTTCGGTGAATGGACGCAAAACGAGATGGCCACCGATGCCGATTTTCACAAGAAAATTTCGTTCAGCGATGAACCTCACTTTTGGTTAAATGGTTACCTTAGTTAAATTGTCGTATTTGGAGTGACCATTATCCACAAGACATTGTTGAGACGCCGTTACATCCTCAAAAAGTCACTGTTCGATGTAATGTTTGGGCAGAAAGAATCATTGGTCCATATTTCTTCAAAAATGAAGCCGGACATAATGCAGAGTGGCACACGAATCGTGTTACAAAAATAAAACCTAATAACTTTTTTTCAGTGTGAGTAATGGGCTTATTTTTTTTTATTTTATAAGATGCTATTTAGATTTATCAAAATGAATGCTTCGAATACTGAAAAAAGTATTTGGATAGTGCAGAGATACCATTCTTTGCAGTCCGTCATTTCCGTCCAAAGGAAATTTAGGCTGGAGGTTGGCGGTACTCCCCCGAGTAGATGGACCATTATGAATCATCGAACGAAGACCGTATCATCGAGTTCTCAATGTTCGGGTTCAGGATACAATCGTGGCTGTTGCATCGGCAATACAGGCAAATCCAAATGTTTCGACTCGAAACTTATCGGGCCAAATTGGAGTAAGCAGACGGTCATTATAACGGATACCTCATGATGATTTAAACTTGTTTCCGTACAAAGTCCAAATTACAGCAAGTTAAGCCCTCAGGATTTGCCTGTTCGCCTGCAATTTTTGTTAGTTTCGTGAACACTAGTAAATTAATTTATTTTATTCAATAAGAAAATAAATAAGATTAAAAAAGAAAACAAGGAAAACTTAATCTTTTTGTTACAGTGAAATTAGTACAAAGTAGATATTCTAATACCGCCTCTTAATTTATTAAGTTAACAAAAGAATAAGCAAAGAAAATAAAATTGAATTAATTATACATTTTGCATTAAATATAGAATTATTAAAACATTATTTTTACTTCCAAAGTAACTAATTTCAAATATTAAAATCAATGTTGACTAAATTTAAATATTGGAATTAAATTAAATTTAAATTTGTTCGATGTTCTTGAAAAAGTATTCTTCCAAGGCCCTTTGTCATTATATCAGCAATTTGATCGTTGGTAGATATATATTTTAGTTTTATCTCTTTGTTTAAAATAGCTTCTCGAATAAAATTGTATTTTACATCAATATGCTTCATTCGTTTATGATCACGTGGTTCTTCTGCCACCTTGATACATGCTTGATTATCTTCGAATATACATGTTGATGAACTGCAAGGATGACCAAGTTCTTTCAATAAGCAGCGTAGCCACTTTGCTTCACAAACACATTTGGCTAAAGCTAAGTACTCAGCTTCAGTTGATGAAAGACTAACAGTTGGTTGCTTTTGTGATAACCAACTTATTGTATTGCCAAATACCTTAAATACATATCCTGATGTTGACTTGCGATCGTTCTTATCACCAGCCCAATCTGAATCAGCATATCCAACTAAAATATCAGCTGCAGAATTAAGGTGAAAAACCATTTTCATGTTGGCTGTTCCCCGAATGTATCTCAAAATACGTTTTGCATACATAAAGTGTTCATCAGTAAAAGAGTTTTGGAATCGACTGAAATAATTTGTCGATACACATAAATCTGGCCGAGTTGTTTGAGTAGCATAAGTAAGACAACCAATAAGTTCCCTGTATGGTTTATCTGTAAAATTCTTTTTGTCACCATTCTGTAAATTCAAACCGCTTTACAATCATTCATTTCAAATTTTTTAAAACATTCTTCAAGTAATTTGATTGACTTAAAGCAATTGATTTAACACTTGAATTATGTTCAATATGAATTCCAAGGAACGAATTAATTTTTCCAAGGTCCGTCATTTCAAATTTTCTTCTTAATTTCGTTTTACTATCTGTGATCGCTTGTGCATTGTTAGAAATAATTGCTAAATCGTCGACGTATAAAAGAATATAAAAAATAATTTCATTTTCAAATTTTATGTATAAACCTTTATCTGATTCACAACGATTGAAACCAATTTTAGTAATGAATTGATTAAAGCACTCATTCCACATTCGTGATGCTTGCTTTAATCCATACAATGATTTCTTTAATTTACAAACCATTGTTTTATCTTTTATAAATCCTTCTGGTTGTATCATGTATATATCTTCATTTAATGTTCCATTGAGAAAAGCACATTTGATATCCATTTGATGAATTTCGTATCCAAAATGATTTGAAATAGATAATAAAACACGAAAAGTGGTTAACTTTGCTGTCGGTGAATATGTTCCGTTGTAATCAAAAACTTTTTCTTGAGAAAATTCACGAGCAACAAATCTTGCTTTATACTTATCTACGTCACCGTTTGGTTTGTACTTCAATTTAAAAACTCATTTACATGTTATAGCTTTTCGACCAATGGGTAGCTTACACAAAGACCAAGTATCATTTTTTTTTAATGATGAAAATTCAGCATTTATAGCCTTTTCCCATTTTTGCCAATCAGCACGCTTCTTTGCTTCGTTAATCGTAATAGGATCATTTTGTACAAATTCTTCAGCTGATAATGCAAAGTTAGCGAGCCATGCTTCACATCCATATCTATCTGGCTTCTTTTTCAATCGTTCACCACGACGTAATTCATTGCTATTTTCTGTGGTATTTGAAGTACTGTGTACATCATCCATGCTACCAACGCTATCCACATTAACATCGTTAATATATTCTTCGTTGTCACCAATGCAATCCAAATTTACATTGTGCTCGTGTTCCGCGTTGTTACCAAAGCGATTCAAATCGACATTGTGGACATTCTCTTGTTCGATGTTACCGATGCTTTCCAAATTAGCACCGTGGATTTTCCGTTCAAATTCATCATCTTTGTCATCATTTTCCGCCTCTGAATCGAATATGTTTATATAACTCAGACGATCAAAAATTAATTTTTCGTTGAACGTCACATTACCACCCATGACAAGTTTGTCCTTTTCAATATCCCAAAGACGATATGTGTGTTATGATAAGCCATATCCAAGCATGTAACATTTAGATGACTTCGCATCGAATTTTGAACGACTTTCTGTTGGTATATAGTTGTAACAAATCGATCCAAAAACACGAAAATGCGATAGATCTGGCTTTTTACCATACCAAATTTCAGCAGGAGTTTTGTTTTCAAAGTGCTTGCCAACAAAAGTTGTTTGTGATCGATTCTTAATATAATTTGCATGCATAACCGCTTCGTTCCAAAATTTACGACTTAAACCACTCGACAAAAGCATTGTTCTTGCCTTTTCAACTATTGTGCGGTTAAAACGTTCAGCTACTGCATTCATTTTTGGATTGTATGGCACGGTGTAATTTAGTCGAATACCCTTATTGATACAAAAAGATTTGAATTCTTTTGAGCAATACTCACCGCCATTATCCAACTGCAATTTTGATATTCTTTGTCCATGCTGTGTTTCAGCCATAGTAACATATTGTTGAAATTTATCGAAAACTTCACTCTTACACTTTTGCAATAAACCATTGATGTACGTGAAAAATCGTCAGTAAAAGCGACGAAAAATCTGGAACCATCATATGCCGACTCACTCATGGGACCGCTAACATCTGTATGAATAAGTTCCAATATTCGTTTAGATCGAATTTCGTTTCGTGGCGGATACGGTAAGCGAGTTTGTTTTCCAAGCACGCATGACTCACAAAATTTTTCGGCATTGGTCAAATTCAATTTATTCAATCCAGTGACCATGTTTTGGTTTACCATTTTCTTAATATCATTGCCATTCAAATGAGCCAGCCGAAAATGCCATAAAATAAGTGAGGCTTTGTTCAATTTCTCCACACCAGCAATCCCAGCAAATACATTTCGCTTAGCATAAAAAGTTGTTTGATACAGTTGACCATATCGACGAGCAGCGAATACATTTTTACCATTTTTTGAGATAATTGCATCAATGCCATTAAAGGTGATTTTATAACCTTTGTCCGTCAACTGCCGAATTGACAATAAGTTGCATTTAAGATTTTCAACAAACAATACATTTTGAATAGTTTTTGTTGAATTATCCCCATTGAAGAATGTCTTTACCAAAATGTCACCATGGTGTCTTGCCAATAAGGAAGCTCCAGCCTTTGCTGTCGAAATATTTATTGCTGTTATTGTCTGCATACTATTGAAAAACGCTTTATTATTAACAATATGATGAGTTGCGCCCGAATCAAGAACAAAACGTATTTCTTGAAAACCATCATTTATTTGTTTTGTTGTTCTTGAACTTATACAACATGACGTAATATCGCCATTGGTCACAATTGATTCACTGCTTTTAATTTGTTCTTCACAAAGCAAAAATTCTGGATCTTCATCTTTTTCTTTAACGAAATTTGCACCTGCGTTGTTTTTACTATACGAATCGTTTTTCTTTGACAAATTTACTCTGCATTTTGATTTGATATGACCTGGCCTTTTGCACCTATGACAAATTATTTTAGAACGATCTGCTTGCATAGCCATCGAGTCGTTTGATCTACCACTACGCATATTGTTAGCAGCAGTACGCTTTCCACATTCGTCCAAAAGACGACTTTTAACAAATTCAATTGTTAGTTTGGATGTATTCATGGTTTCTAGAGCGGTAACCAAATCATCGAAACTTTTTGGTAGCGTTAATATTAAATGACAAACAACATCCAATTCTTCTAATGTTGCACCAACCGATTTCAACTCACGCACAGCATGATCAAACTGCAGAAAATATTCGGTTATATCATCTATATCTTTGTATCGCATCGTCAATAAATGTTTTCGCAACAACAGTTGTCCAGCAACACTTTTACGTTCAAACATGCCAATAAGTGTATCATATATTTCCTTTGCAAACTTTTTGTCTTTGATGTATTCCAATTGAGAATCGTCAATACATTGCACTAAAATCAGCCTGCACTTTGCACTTTTTCTCTTCAGATACTAACACTTGTTTTATCTTAGCAGAACTTGCATCCGTTGGAACATCCTCCAACAGCGATGGCAATGACGTTTTTAAAAACTTCTCCAAACATTTTTCCTCCAGCAAAATTTGAATTCGATATTCCCAGTTCGAGAAATTCGTTCCATCAAATGGTTTCAGTTTTTGCAGATTGTTTTCCATCTTATTCTTGTTGAGAAGCTCCAAACCCTTTAAAAATTCAATTCAAGCAGCTATGGGAATAGCGCACAATTTTATATTTGCGTGCGATTCGAGAATCTTCCTTTAACGCAAATCCTTAAAATAAAATTATAATTATTTTATTATTTTATTGATTCCTGGGCACATAACCTGTTAGTTTGGTGAACACTAGTAAAGTAATTTATTTTATTTAATAAGAAAATAAATAAGATTAAAAAAGAAAACAAGGAAAACTTAATCTTTTTGTTACAGTGAAATTAGTACAAAGTAGATATTCTAATAATTTTGCCGAAAAATGATTGCAATGGCCGAAGAATACAACACATTGATAAATTGTTTGTTCATGTCTGATGAGGCCCATTTTGACTTAAACGGCAATGTTAACAAGCAAAATTGCCGTATAATCTAGAAATGCTCCATGAGACAGAACTGCACCCAGAACGAGTCACAGTGTGGTGCGCATAAGTTTCATCAAGGTGTATTGTTGGCCCATACTTCTTTGAAGAAAACGGTGTAACACAAACTGTCAATGGGGACCGTTATTTAAAGATGTTGGAGGAGTTTTTTTACCCAGAACTTCGCCGAAGACGTATCCCTTTCAGCAGGATTTGGTTTAAACCAGATGGAGCGGGTGCATACGTAGCCAAACATTTTTTAGTCTTTACATGGCAAGTTATAGATTCGTTAAAAACATCGGACACGAGATTTTGATCAAAGTTAATATTACAATAATAATGAAGACGAAAAAAGTGGGCCCCATAATTCCGTCTCTCTGTCGTTCTGTCGAACAGTCAGACAGACGGAATTCCAGGTGTTCTCCTTCATTGTAATATCAGGTTTGATCAAAACCTCGACTTCATTTTTTTGCGAATCCATAACTTTCCAGATAGTAAATAGTCTAGACAAGTTAAAAGATGTGAAAAAAGATTAATGCGTCATGTAAGGAAATAAATTCTCTAATTACTTTATTACATACATCTTCGGTCAAATGATTCTGAATTTAAAAATTACTAATACATAACATTTGTTGACAGTTGGTCAACAAGTGACAGATGTAAATGCGGGAATAAAGCAAAATGCTATACAAATTGGAATACCAAAAAGAACTTATCCAACTCACGTTCCTGGAATATTATATTTTGTGTTTATTAATTAAATCGCTATAAATCAGAGAAATAGTTGATTTGAATAAAATAACAACCAAACTCGAAAGATTATTTTCAAAAAAAAAATCCATCATTTGTTTTTCCAATGACTTTGTTATTGTTTTCTTCTTTTTTCAATTTAATATTAAATTTAATTCAATAAAAATAAAATAAGTAAAATTCGTTTTAAATTCAAATTCAGTTTAATTTTAAATTTTCTCAAATTAACTGGTTGAAATGTGAAAATCAATTGAACTCACGTGCCATGACAAAAAAAACATTTCATTTCCTGCAACACGTTTAAACTTTCTCACACAAATTGAAAAGTAATGAGGTGTATGCTTCATTCAGCAGGTTGTGCATTTAATTTAAAATTTTCAATTTCAATTTCTTCACCACAAGTGTCACAACAATATCATGTCACATGACAGCATAAAATATTCTCAATTTGCAATCGTTTGTCGCATATTAAATCTGAAATCCTTGTATGTTTATGGGGAACTGCAGAATAAATTCAATTCACCGTCACCACCAGAGGGCACCAGAATGCGCACTTTCAAAGAAAAAATGTACATAAAATTCTTTGGATAAAACGAAAAACAACCTTTTGAGCTCGGAAAAGAAACAATAACTAAAACAGTTTAATCTTACCATTGCGAATAATCAACATTGCCAATGTATGACAATGACACATGCAACTCTCCCGAGTGTCAAAAAAAAAAATGATCTGTCAAACAGTATAGTCCTTTTTCTTTTGAGAGTCTATATGTCTGCCTGTGTGTCGGCCCATTTCCATCCTCGCTATTCAATTATTTCTGCACATGAATTTCATTCTTTTAAAAAGGAACATCATTCATTTGAATCTTGTGTCGTAACAACGCCTGACAACAAACGCTGACTACAGTTATCTCGCTTGGGGGTCTCCGGCTTGTATATCCTTAAAATGACATAGTACACATCCTGTAATTATTTTACTGTTCTCGCATATAATCCGGCCACTATCCAGAATCTTCATCTCTTGCTTTATTCCGGTATTTCTTTCTTTTTTTTTTGCATAAGAAGTTTACCAACGTTGTCATCACTCTGTTTCGTTCGTTTTTTTTTATTTGGAGCCAAGGGAAATAAAACTGAGACGAGCGAGACAAAAACCTCGGCTGACACTCGAATGAGTGATAAAATGTTAGAAACGGCTGAGAGGAGACGCTGAAAAACCATCGTCTAAAGAAGCAAGTGTCTGAGGAATATCAATTGAAAGACTGAAAAATGGTACATTTAAAAAAAACGCCACGCTGACAAAGCCTCGGAGCTAGTATTAAAGTGAGCTCTTTACCTCGAGACTATGGGGCTTCACATTGATAATAGCAGACCGTTTTCACATCATTGGGAGGGCATTTCAGGATGACAGTGTGACATTCATATATACAAGGACAGTAATAGCTAAAGAGCAATATAAATGCGTGATTTATCTTTAGGAGATTTGTGTTTTTCTCCCGGAGGTGGTGGTTGTTTTGAAAGAAGTCATTTCGACGTTTAAGGTAAGGTAGAAGCAATATAATGGTGCTTTTGAGTATATGTGGTATTAAAAGCTAAATAAATACAGTGAAATAAAGCGTTGCAGAATTCTGCTTGGGATTTTATATCTTTCGCAAAAATCACCTTTTGTCAATTGCCACATTTGTTTTTTTTTTTTTCATTGAAGTAAATACATACATAATTTAGAGAGTTATTTTCTGCGAAGTATTCACTTTCTCACAACACCTTATGAAGATATAGCCAATAAGCTTTACCATTGAAGACAGCGTATATGTACAGACATTATTTTCTAGCTGTCTGGGTTCGACCGAATTCCCCTAGAAAAATATAATTCAGTGGTTGAAAGCTGTAAGTTTTATTTGTATCGGTAGCCATCGACTAATATTTTGTGTCTTTGAAGGGTACTACAGCATCTAACTGATGAGCACAACTGTAGTTCCTGGGCAAAACGCATAATTTGGACTAAAGGTCACAAAAAAACTCAATTAAAATTAAAAGCACAGACCACAAAATAAAGAACAAAAGCAATAACTACGTACGCAAATGCGTTGGTATTGTTTTTGTTTTTTCATTTTTTCTTTAAAAAAAGGAAAAAAAGACAACGTATATGGTTATATATATTATATAGTGCAGGGATTATTTGTGCCAAGGGAAGAAAATAAATAAGTCCCAACGCTTGGCGCATTCTTTTCTATACCTCCAATTTTTATTGGATGCCCCCCATGGGTTAAAATGAGACAGTCAATACCTGGTTCTCAAATCCACTGTGCCAAAAATTAGTTCCGTGCAATTCAGGTTGCATTTAAAAGACCTTAGGTCTTACAGGCATATAGTTTAAATAAAAAAAAAACAAATATTGAAATTCTTTAACTTAAAAAAAGGTTAAACGTTATTCGTTAATTTGATTAATTTCAAAAGATATCCGTATGCGTGACGCAGTGCTGCCACTAAGAAATTAAAAAAAAAACATAGTTTTAAAACATGATTTGGGATAACAAAAAACATGACGGACCTATCTCGTAGTTAGAAACGCGTTAAATGAAAAACAAAAAAAAAGAATTCTAATAGACAATTTGGAAACCATATCATGAGTAAAACAAATATATTTAATTAACAGGTTATTTATGCAATTGCTGAAGCTGGACTCAATGTCAACGTTGCCGAAGTGGCACGATCGTGCACTTTTGGCACTTTTTAATTTAAATGGCACTTTGGCACTCAAACGCTTCAAATATCCAAGTTCATGATCAGAACAAGTAGTGCATCTGCTGAAAGGGTTGTTTCACGCTTAAATAACATTAAAACCCATAGTAAAAATCGACTTTCTTACAAGGGAATAAAATCACTTTTGTCGTTTAATGAAAAAATAAAGGCTAAAACTTGCCAGCAATTCATATGACCTAAAAATTTATATTAAGATTTTTCAGTGACGATAAAGTTAGAACAGAACAGATTCGTTAGAAACTTCAGAACAAGATAGAATAAATTACTATTATTATTATTATTTATTTAATACTTTAAATAAATAGATCAAAGCTAGTCTGACTTACATTGAAACCTATTCGAACGAGAAACGATGGGCATAAAATGGATCCATTCATTACTCCAGTTATGAAGCAGAACTGCAAGTACTCTCTGTGACCAGAAAGATATGGGAGGTTAATCAATCGAAGTCTTAAAGTAACTTATATGCAGGTAATTAGAACAGTCAGTCAACCGACAGAGATTATAAAAAAATTATTGTTGTTTACCTACAATTCAAATTCGTTTATTTTTGCAGAAACATTCTTTAAAATAAATTGAAATAGAGTTAAATTTATTTAATAAAAAAAATGTTTTCATTAAATTGAGAAGCTTTCGACACGGAAAATGATTTATCAACTAAACCTAGCACCAAAATGTTTTTTTTTTAACAACATCAATTGATTTTGACAGTTCCCCTACAACTGTTCTAACCTGTTCTACCCAAAAAGTAAGTACAGAAAATCCTGTTCTAAAATATTCGAAACTGACTCATTGAACACCAAACCAGAACAGTTAAGAACAGAAAATTTCTTATTGAACAGCAAAATCCTGTACTTCTCTATTCTAAGGTGCTCTAATCTGTTCCGAACATCCTCATTGAACACACATATTGTTAGTTGATGATTTTATTTATTCTTTGTATGTTTGTGTAGTGTATTGACATAAACATCTGTCAACAATATCAGCTCATCAGCCTATGCAGAGATGTTCAGCAGTCAGTTCATTCTCAGCTCTCATCTCAGCTTGTCATCTTCGAATTAAAGCTCTAAGTACTTACTATATACTTAATTTCAATTTTATATTTTTCTTATTATAAACTTAAAAGTAATAATTAAATTTATGAATTATAACGTTAATCAATAGCTTGTTTTATTCTGTCAAGACACAACAGAAATTGGCGACGAGGAATTATCCAAGAGTTCACGCAAAATAAATAAATAATTTTTCGGTAAAAAAGTAGTCGCATGGTAAATTTGCTGTAAATTTAAAATACATTTTTATTATGGCTGAAGATTTTCAAAAGATATTAAATACTATTATATCTAACCAAAATAAGTTTTTCGAAAGCTTAATACAGCGTTTGGGTGTTAAAACAGAAAATAATAAAACTGAAGCAAGCGAAATTAATAAAATTGTGCCTCTATTTTATGCTTTTGATAAGAATAAAAATTTCTGGGAAACTTATCAGCAGCAGCTGCAGCAGCACTTTTCGGCTTATGATGTTTCATGCGAAAATAAAAAACGAGCATACTTTTTATCTTGGCTAGGAGCTGAAACGTACGAGCTCTTAGGTAAACTGTATGGTTCCACCAACATAACACAGCAGCCATTTAGTGAATTAATTGGGAAGCTTTCCAATTATTTTAAATCTAAAATTCATGTTTATACATCCCGCTATAATTTTTTTAAGAGCCGAATGCAGAAAGAGCAATCCTATGCGGAATGGATTGCAGAGCTACGAGGTTTAGCAAAGAATTGTGATTTTAAGTGTTCCAAAGATGACTGTACTACAGAGTACATAGATGAGATGATTAGGGACTCCATTATTTTGCACACGCCGCACGATGCAGTGCGTACAGCAGCGCTCCAGAAAACAAAGCCAACTCTGGATGAAGTACGAACTATTGCAGAGGCATTCGAAGCTACTCAAAAATCTATGCTGGTGCTTAAAACTGATAATTATCAAACAGCTGAGGTAAATCAGATATCGAACTCATCGGGTCACAAAAGCCATCAATTTACAAAGGGAAGAGGTCGAAGCAAGACCCGTAGTTTCAGCAAAATTAATCATACACAAAATTTCAACAGCTCTAGCTCACAAAAGTCATGTTCAGGGTGTTTTTATCGTCACAGTAAAGCTAACTGCAAATTTTTGAATGCCGTTTGCAGAAAATGTAATAAAAAAGGTCACATTGCCCCTGTATGTTATCTTTATAACAGTTATAACAATAGTGGTACATCATATTCTCGTAACAAAAGTGCCGCTAATCATGATCATGTTAGCAGCGTTATGGAAGAAAGTATTTTTTCTCTAGGCGATTTAGTTGAAACTCGTGGCAGCAAATTATTTATGAATTTGCAAGTAAATAAAAGAGATGTTAAATTTTTGCTTCACACAGGTGCCAGTAAATCAATTGTTGGTTTGACAGGGTTTAACGAAATTGACAGGCCAAAATATTTTGTGACAAATCGTTGGATGAAGTCGTATGGTTGTACGGAAGTGCCTTTGCTAGGAGAAGTGATGGTGGACGTGAAATTTAATGGACTGTGCAAGCGATTAAATTTGCTTAATGAAGTTCTTTCTTTTTATCTATTAATTTTATTAAATTAATTTTGTGTTTATTTAATTTTATTATTCCTTAAGTTTTGAGGTGCAATAAATAAGACTAACAATTACTTATGAAATCTTCGGAATTTTGTTACTTTTTTTTGGTGGCACCCAGTGGCCTAAAATGACACTTTCTGTTGTCAGAATTGACGATTACAAAATTTTGATTCCCGTAACGCTGCTCAATATTCAAAGCAAAATGGTATCAGGAAAATAAAAAGGATTGAAAAGGGATGGAACGATTGACGCTTTTAATAATTGAAAAACTGAAAAAAAACTGTTTCATTCTTCTATCTCTTTTACTCATCATTATTGCGTTACTCCAGGCGATAGCTAAGCTGTCAAAAATATTGCAAGGCCCGAGGCGGGAGAAAGAGTGCGTAGATAAAGTGCTATATTGAAAAATAATATGTGTTCTCTTCATTATTTTTTGGTGCATTTCACATACCTATTCACACTCGAAGACACTATATGAAAATAAACTAAACAGAGTAGGTATACTTACAAATGAAGTTTTTATCCTGCTCTTTGCTTTAAGTTTCGTGTTTGTGTTTATGTAGGGTAGGTTTGGACATCTTGGGGTTTGCGATTATAGAGATAAAATTTGTGTCAGAAAAAAAACATGATTTTGGACTCAAGAACATGAAAACATGGTTTGGGTCTAAAAAACATGAAAATCATGATAAATCATGATTTCTGGCAGCCCTGTGCGTGAGAGAAAGGGAAGCCAGGCAGACTGACTCCGTAACGCTCAAGGTATACTACTATTTATCGATATTCTTATGCTAGCACTTTTGTAGACGATATGGCTGGGGCGGGGCAATAACTTTGTTGAATACTGTTTTTAAAAATATTGGCGCAAAATTTTAAACGATTTAGTAATATGTTAAATCATTTTTAGTATTATACTAGGTCAAAAAGAGGATTATGCTAATTTTAATCTTATTAACATTTTACTAAAGTTAGAATCACCGAATGGCTACTTTAAATGTTTAGTATCGTACTAAATCCACATGTCATTCTGTTAGTATATCGGCTTTGCACGCGGGAGGCCCAGGTTCGAGTCCTGCTGGTGTCAATTTTTTGTTATTCTTGTAAATAATAAAGTTAACATGATGAAAATGTAAACATCCAATTCTTATTTAGAGCACATGTTGGCTTTATATCAACATAAAATCAATGTATAACGCATAAACGCAATAATTGTGTTCATCAAAATTCAAACCCTACAAATGCCTTGCTATTTTTTTTTTATATAACTTTGCACGCGCTCAAGGGATTATGAATACCCTTTATATGTTTTTCTTAACACAGCGCGGACATCCGGTGGAAGAAGAGAAAGAAGGATAGGAAAGATGTGTGGCGCGATGTTCTGAGACTAGAGCTGGTTTTTGTCTCAGATTTATCTCCAGGGATGGCGGCTGAAGTAATTCGGAGAAAATTACCGTGTCTTATTTATTTATGTCCCTTATAGTTCGCATTATTTTATTAATTTGTTTGTCATATCTTATGGGTATACTCAATCACATGTTGTTAGTGTTATGCCTAAACAGCATGTAATGAGCAACAACAGCAACTTATTTTATGACAATTTTTAGAATTGGTTTTTAATGGAATATAAGAAGACATAGACAACGGCAGGAATCGAACCCGCAACCACGAGGTTGACAGGCGAGCACACAACTATCGCGCCACGGCCACCCCAATCTGCTTAATTAGCATTTTACTAGTTAAAAAAGGTTTAAAATTTATGAAAAGTTAGTAGACTACTATGTATATATTAAAATGCTAACTAGTATCGTGTTAAAGCTTTAATAGTAGGTTCTTTAAAATTCTGCGCCATTAAATTTTTTCATCAACTTTTGCATTTAGGACCGTTTGTCTACCGAATCATAAATATTTATATTTAACTTAAATCGCTCATAGCTATTTTTTCCTTAGCGTAAACTTTCAGATAAGTACTTAAGTAGAACTTAAAAAAAACTTGGTGGTAGCACACTCAAGTTGTTGTTGGGCATTCAAAGTCATTAAATGATTACCTTCAAATTTAGTATGTGTGATTATGTTGGCATTCCTCAGAGCGGAAATTTTATTTTTATTTTTCGGCCTAAAAATAACGGTACCTGCCATATAACCGTGAAGGAAAATATTATTTTGCTCGAAAATGGCTCCAACGATTTTGATAAAAATTTTTGAGAATTTTTTTGTTGGTACTAGATTTTATTTTATGCGAATAAAATTTACGGGAAAAGTCTATTAACGGTACTTTTCAAATAACGTTTTTTTTAATTGTTGTCTTTCTCGGTAACGATACATTGGATTTCTGTCAAATTCTATATCTGGGAAGATCTAGGTAGCCAAACAAATTCGGCATATAAAAATTTTGAAAAAAAAAAATTTCTTATTAAAATTAATTTTTTTTTTTTGAAAAATCAATACTTTTAAAACTAATCAAAAACAATAATTTTAAATTTTATATTCGCATGGCCATTAATAAATTCTAAAAAACTACATACCTACCAACATTTTCCAAAAAAAAAATGTTTTCAAAAAACTAAAAATTAAAAACAGGATTTCATCAAAATCCGTCCTTTAATTTTCGAGAAATTTTTTTATAAATGTTTTTTGGAAAAACTGATTAAAGTAATGGTTTTGGCAGTTTTTACAAGTTTAAAAAATGATTTTTGTTTACCTATACACCATTCATACCAGCTATATAAGTAGTTACATATCACCCTCCTAATCTACAAAATTAAAATCCATTTAAATATACATTTACCTATGTAACTATTCCTTGAATCATGCATTCGACAATTCATTATACAAAGAATCAAGATAATCTTACCTACATCGGCTTTAAACCTGCATAGGATAACTATAGACTACATTATACCTACTATACGCGTCAGTGGCTAGCTACACTAAAGTTTTTAACTATTTAGCATAGCTTGACGGTGTACCTATATCAACGTAGGACTGTGTCCGATCGGGACCGAAGTGATAGGGCACAACAGGAGAACCAGTTCTGGTGGCTCTCTGAACAGCATCATCTTCTTTTACAGCAAAATTATATTTTGATGAAGCAACGTGTTTAATTATATTAGGACGAATAATGAAGACATTACTACTTTTTTCACATAAATTATCTCGGATAAAAAGTGTACTATTTATTATATCAATTTTCATTCGGTTCCTTCAGTAATCCTTTCAAGATTTATAAGACTAAACACTCTTTCAACTTCCAGCATTTGAGAAAGGCAAAATTAAAAACGAATTGACAAGGTTATTGGATGCATCAGTGGATGCATCAGTGAACCTATTTACCTCGCACCAAAATTTAAAAAAAATCTTTTAATGGTTGCTTATAAGTCCGCAAAATTTTTTTTTAACAGAAAAGAAGTTTACTTGCTGCAAAATTTGTAGATTTTGTGGAGTTCACGATTGACGCTTTGAAATCAGCGATACGCATTTATGTTTGATTGAGTGTTAATTTTTTAAAGAAATATTTTATTTTAGGTTTGAGAAATATAAAAACCTGCTAGATTTCCTGCTAAAACCAAATTTCTTGCTAAAAAAACTGCCGGCAGGATTTGAAAAAAATAAATGCTAAAAGCAAACTTTTCCTGCTAAATTTAGCAGTAAAAATACTTAATTAGCCACACTACATCTAACTGATGAGTCGAACTATCTAGCCCTGGAGAAACGCATTTTGTACTTAATATAATTTTTCTTTTTCTTAAAAATTTTCTTGAAAATAAATTTATGTTGTTAAATACTTTATACCAATACAAGAATTCTTAAATTCTGTAAATACAAAAGTAAGATAAATAAATTAGCTGGACTCTCACGTACTTTGCTTTTACATTAGATCACATCATGAGGACAATATTCTTAGGAAAAAGCTAAACATATTTTAGAAGTAATTTCTTATTTATTTTTTTTTTCAAAATAAAATTTGGTATATTAATTTGAAGTATTTATAATAATGTACAGGACTTTTCAAAAGTCAATATTGAAAAAACGGGTAATAGGTTAGGTTGTCATAGTTATCAGAAAAAATAATTTAAAAAATAGTAGCCATGTAAGATTGAAAAAATGGTCACCATGTGATGTACTTTCAAGTGCAAATCTTAATTTTTCTCAATTTTTGTTTTTGTTGTGGAACCTTGAATAACCCTGCTAACAATGGCATTCAAAAATTTAAACACACATGCATCAGTTTTAAAAAATTATCACTTTTTTGCCAAATAACTGCTCAACACTTTTACATGACCCTAAGACAATGGACTGTAGTGTAAAAAAAAAAATTCCTACGAAATTTTGACCCGTTTACCTTAAAAGTTGGCGTGTTTTCTTTCCAAAATTTCGTGGTACACTTTTTTACACTACAGTTCATTGAATTATGGTAACGTTAAATTGTTGAGTACTTAGTTGGGCAAAAAGATAATATGTATTTTTTGAAGACTGATGCATGTGTGTTAAGATTTTTGTATACAATTGTTAGCAGGGTTATTAAGGTTTCATAATAAAAATAAATTGAGAAAAATTAAGATTTGCACTTGAAAGACCTTTACCGTTTTATCGATTTTTTTTAAATGCCTATAACTCACCTTGTATACTTACAATACAAAAAAATCCTCCATTAAGTTTTCGAAATATCGAACTTTCAAATGAAAATAACTTTATTTTAAAAATCCAAACATATTCGTTTCCAAAATTTTGGTTTGCAGTATCATTTAGAATTTAATGGACCTCTTGTGTAAAAATGTTGATCGAAATCCATTGTCCCGTTCATGACAAAGTCCAAAATAAATAAAATGCACGACTGGATCGTACAAACTTACTCTTTTAGCGAACAACTTTAGTGCTACTCACTGACGCTGTTGGTAGGTAGATACTCGTAGTCTATAATAATTATCCTATGCAGATTTAAAGCCCATGTAGGTAATATTACCTTGATTCTTAGTATAATGAATTGTCTATTGCATGATTCAAGGAATAGTTAAATAGGTAGCTACAAATGTATATTTAAATGGATTTTAATTATGTAAATTAGGAGGGTATAATGTAAATATGTACAAGTACATACATGTATATAATGAAAGTGAATGGTGTATAGGTGGGAAAAAATCGTTTCTTAAACTTATTTAAACTGCCAAAACTATAACTTTAATCAGTTTTTCGAAAAAAAAACGAAGAACGCCATTAGATGACATGGATCAATGAAAATTTTATAAAAAAGTATCTCGAAAATTGTAGGACGGGTTTTGATGAAGTCCGGTTTATTATTTTTCGTTTTTTGAAAACAAAATTCTATATAATAAAAGCTATTCAAAATTTTGGTATGCAAAAATAATTAAGCTACGTAGTTCTTCTCAGATATAAAATTTGACAGAAATCCAATGTACCGTTACCGAGAAAGCCAAAAATTAAAAAAAAAACTGTTATATGAAATGCAGGGTTAATAGACTTTTCCTGTTAACTTGGCTTATATCAAATGATAGCTATTGCCAGCAAAAAAATTCTCGAAAATTTTTTTTTAAATCGTTGGAGCCGTTTTAGAGAAAAATAAGATTTTCCTTCAAGGTCATATGGCAGGTACCGTTATTTTTAGGCCTAAAAATTAAATTTCAATTTCCCCTCTGAGGAATGCCAAAATAATCACACATACCAAATTTGAAGGCAATCACTTAAGCCGTTTATTCTGTAGCTCGTTATACATACAGACGGACAGACTGACAGACGGACAAACTGACAGACAGACAGGCAGACATTTTTTGGCGATCACTTTTTTAGCCTTCTCTATGATCGTAATATAATGTTTGATTGTTAGAATTTTTTTTTCCGAATGCATAACTTGACTTATAAAACCTATAATCGCAAGTAAAAAAATGGTTACTTGGCAGATACCGTTAATAACAAAATATGTATGTAAATAAAATGTTAAGCTTAAATGTAAGTAGTCCCCAGTGTTTTTTATCACAATCGTTAGAGCCGCTTTAATTATACATAATTGAGATTTTGCTGAACTCACTTTTTTAATATTCTCTATCATCGTGAGTATAAGGTTTGCTTAAAATCTCGAGTTCGATTTTTTTCCAAAATGCAAAACCTGCCCTTAATTACCCAGATCGTAAGTAAAGGGTTATCCATTTTGCGATCTCAAAAGTGTAAGGCTGGAATTCGACATCTGTCAAACTAAGTTGTCAAACCAATTTTTTTTTCGTTGTAAGTCTTAAATTTACGAAAATGGATTGCAAAACAATCGCAAAACGCATAAAAATTATTAAAACCTACTACAAAAATGGTGATTCTGCCACAGCCACATATCATGCTTTAAAAGGAGATTATGGTTTACACAATCGTCCAACTAAGCAGGCAATTGGCAAAATGGTGAAGAAATTTGAAGAGACTGGATTGGTTACAGATATTGTAAGGCACTACTGAAAATATCGCTGCTGTAAGTGAAAGTGTTGCCAAAGACTCGAATGTGTCGATTCCTTGTCGTTCTCAGGAATTAGGACTGTCTTATGGCACATTATGGCGTATTTTGCATTTGTTCACACAACAACTAAAGCCAGCTGACCATTCACAACGTCGTAGATACGTCGAATTTGTGCTAAATCAACAGACGGTGGACGTTGATTTTTCGAACAAAATTTTCTTCAGCGAAGAAGCACATTTGTCACTCGGTGGGTATGTTAATAAACAAAATTGCCTTATTTGGGGTTCTGAGAATCCTCAAGTAATTGAAGAGACGCCACTACATGCACAAAAAGTCACTGTTTGGGGCGCTCTTTGGTCTGGAGGTGTGATTGGACCTTACTTCTTCGAAAACGACGATGGAACGACTGTCACCGTCAATTCGGAGCGTTATGGACATATGATAACCGACTTTTTTTGCCTGCTTTTGAAGAATACGACTTGGAGAATATGTGGTTTCAACAAGACGGTGCCACATGCCTCACAACTCGAGCGCATATGGCTTTATTGCAAGAGACTATTCCTGGTCGCGTAATTTCTCGTCGTGGCGATATCAATTGGCCACCAAGATCATGCGATTTGACACTGCTGGACTTTTTTTGTGGGGCTACGCGAAATACCGTTTATGCAGATAAACCTCTAACTTTTGAGCACTTGAAAACCAACATTCGTCAAGATATGGCTGAGATACCGCCCAATACCCTCAAAAGAATCGATGCTTGCAACAATTCGTGTGGTGGTCATTTAAATGATGTAGTATTTTACACATAATGTCAACGCTCAAAATTTATACTAGAAAAGAAATATCACGAAAAAAAATATGTTTACTTTTGAAACCGCAAAATGGATAACCCTTTAAAAGCAATGTCATTATGGCTTGACAAAAAATCACCCTTTGAGTGATTTATAATGCACACTCAAATCAAGTTAAAAGCAACCGCACTTTTTACTTTGTAAATTATTTTACCCATTTCTTAGAAAACAAAATTATATAAAACCAAAACTCAAATCACTATACCGCCTCATCATCAAAACCTACAAATAAATACTTTTAAATAAAATAAAGTAAGCAGCTCATAACGCAACAGCCAACTCATTGCCTTCAGTTAGACATTTTTCAATATAAAATCTTGTGGGAATATATTGCACAATTTAATAACTCGTGTGTCATATCCCTTACGTATCAACTCATAAATAAGTTACAACTCTTCCCAATGGGACATTATTGTGTGAATTGTGTGATAGGTTGTGTATGGGACACGAACACGAACAGAAAGATTATGTATTTGGCACAGAAAGTAGAGTGTCACCATCATATGGTATAGGATTTATGTTTTATTCATTTCATATTGGTATTCCTAGGGAATTTCAGTTTCTGTCGCAGGGAGATTCGAACGTGTTTGGTGATGTGTATGATGGTGTATGATTAAATGACTCAATGCAAAACAGGCAAGCTCGGTCTGTCTTGGGTTATATATACTCTGACATTTTAAGAATAGATAATGTTTTGTTTTGATTTTTTTTGTATGACACTCAAACCACATTCCAATAATGCACAATTGCCCCTTCTTTCCAAGGTCATGCAAACGCTAATAAATTTATCAGATCAGGAATTATTTTGAAGAAAAAAACCATTATGGCTTTCGCTCAAAAAGTCTACTGCTGATATGATGGTATTTTTCACCAAAAAGTGGACCAAGTACTTTCTTTATTTCGGAGTAAGTCAGACTATTGCACTTGGTTAAATTTTGATAGATGGTTGTATTAAACTCGAAGCAGAGTAATTAAAAGCTAATCATTTTGGTTTGGTTCTTTTGTTCAATCGTACTTGTGGCCGACTTTTATTTTATTTTTAGTTGCCCCTCAATTTTTATAGTAATCTTACTAATATTATAAATGTGAAAGTTAAGATGGTTGGATGGATGGATGTATGGATGTTGTTGCTCAATAACTCCGTAACGGCTGAACGGATCTGGATGAAATTCGGTACAGAGATAGATTATTGTTGGGAATAGGACACATGCTACTTTTTATCCCGGAAAAATGTATGGTTCCCGTGGAATAGGTGTTCTTTAATTGTTCATAGAGCTTATTCTACAAATAGCCAACATAGATTTTATTCACAAGGCGCATAGAAGCACAAAGATTTGCATGAAATTTGATTGGTAGATGGATGGGGTACTGTATTCTCACATAGGTAATTTTTATCGAGAAAAAAATTAACGGTTCCTATGGGAGAGGCTTAAATATGAAAATATATATACATATACTTGGGTGTTTGTTCCGCTATCACGCCTCAACGACTAAACGGTTTTTAATTGTAGTTGTATAGATTTCATTAGATTCCCGTGGGATAGAAAGTCCGTATACCATCGCACGTGCATCTGCTATTAAAAATGGTGTGAAAAAATGTATTGTAATTCATCAATAATTGAGAACGAATGGGCCGATTTGGCTTGAACTCTTTTTTAGTTGTTCGTAAAATCCAGGAGAAGGTTTTTGCGGAAGAAAATTTTGGATAAACCCTCAAGAAAAGTCGGGAAATTTTAAAAAGCGAAAATTGATTTTTTGTATTTAATTGTGTATTCAAATGTTCCGGAATTGCTTTTCGAATGAAAAAATAGAAAATTCTTAGTGGAAAACTGGAAAAATTCTAGAAAAACGCGAACATTTTTTCTCGATGATATATAGATAAATTTAAAGCATGATTTGATGATTTTGGACAATGTAAAGGTGGATGGGTGGGATAGATGGATGTTTTTTGCTCAATAACGCCAGAACGGCTGAACGGATCTGGATAAAATTTGGCATATGGATACACATACACGATTATCACATAGGTCATTCTTATCCCGAAAAATGGAACCGAACATTTCCTATGCCTATATGGGAGAGGCTTATTTATGAACAAAATATATACTTGGTTGTTTGTTCCGCATTCATGCCTCAAACATTGAATGGATTTTAATTTAATTTAGTTCTTACTTTTTGAATTAAATATTAAATCTTCGCTTTGTTAGCGAACATGACCATACACGACATCGAAGCCAACGAACACGACAAAATCTAAATTTTTGGCCAACAGCAAGCGGCTCGCGAACCAGTCCACATACAAGAAGAGCACAGCGAGTGCGAGCATGCTAAGTGAGCATGTTCGTCGTTTGTGCCTACATTCAACGACTGAAGGGTTGTGAATGAAATTTTGTAGGTGGATAGGTGAGTTCATTAGATTCCGGTGGGTCCGTAGCATCGCACGGGTATCTGCTAGTCTATACATATAACCGACGAAACGATGAAATTTATTTTCGATGGAATTTTTTTTGATTATAATTAAATTGAGGCAGAACCGTTTCAACAATGCAATTATAAATAAATAGGTTTCAAATGAAGATTGGCTAAATTTTATATCAATTTTTCATGAAAATTAAATGATGTCATTATTTGCTTGTAGTTTTTTTGAACGAACCGCTAAAATATACGACTTTGTCGCGGTAAAATTTACCGCAAAGGAAACTATTATTTGAGTTTTTTTTTGGCTGAATGGACTCTTCGAATTTCCGCCCACTGGAAATATTGCCAGAGTTCGACAAATTCGAAGATGACTAAGCATGATGCAGGGGTTGAATGTTCGAGTAGGTAAGGGTGTTTGATCTCAACTGTATTTGCTCACTTCCGCAAATATGCGGAGGGTAGCTAAATAATAATGCGATTGAAATCCACGGTCGCTGATTGGCTGAAAGCAATTGGGCATTGGAGAAAAAAACCAGGTCTTCCAGTGAAAGTAAAAGGATGGAAGATCACTTTTTACCCGGTTAGATAGCGAACAGGAGGTTCTAAGGCGCCAGTTATAGGTTTCATTGAAACACATCATTTAAAACTTTGACTATCAATTCTGAGGCACTTTAGCAAATAAAACTTATGTCGCTTTCGTACCAAAATGAAGGTAATAAGATATATAACATTTTTTGTCAAAAAAATATTTTATTTGCTCTACCACTTTCTTGTAAATTGACTTGATTTTTCAACGATGCAAAACGTTTTCAACGATCATTGAAAAATCAGAAGTGAATTTGAAAAAAAGCGGTGGATATTACATATAAAAAATTATGTGCAAAATAATAGGTGCGACAAAGAATGTTTGAAAGATTTAATTTTCTTAAGAAAGAGTGAAACAAGTGCTACTAAAATGACTAATAAAATAAAATATGAAGCACCACTCTTGTATCCTCTTGTTGCTGGTTTACGTGCATCTAGCCGTTGCTTTTTATTTTTTGTCCCTTTAATGCTTACCTTTGTTAAATTTCGCTGTGCAAAAAATGTATTATTCTAATACTCTCATTCTTGGTTTTAATTTAGGAGAAATAAGTTATTAGTTTTTTTTTTTTACTTTAATTATATTTGTATTAATTATTTTAACTATATTAAAAATGGGTCGTAAATCGCATTGTTTTCATCAGGTAAGAGAAATTATCAAAAAGCTTCGAAGTGAAGGAAACGCCTATTCAAAATCTCGCGACAGGTTTGTTGTTCCTAAAACATGGTCACAAATGTGTTAAAATGGACCAGCTATCCATATTCCCGAGGAATACCAAAGAAAAACAACTAAATCACTGATCGACAGATTACAAGAGCACTTGGTACTCGAATGCAGAAGATACTCCTTGTGAGAATGGCTGAAATTGTATATAAACGGTGATTTTTTAAGAGCTTGGTTTTTGAAAATTCAAAAAAACACAGAAACTTGTAAAAAGTGAATGAAATTTTTATTTGGTTCGATAAATCAATATCTGCCATTTACTTTTTAAAAATAATTTTTTTTAAATGTTGCCCGCGGCTACGCTTCAGGTGGTCCATTCTGAAGGTCCAATTTTGGCAAACTTTTTCACACATTTCGGCCGGTATCTCACCAATGACGCGTTCAATGTTGGCTTCCAAGGCAGAAATCGTGTTTGGCTTGTCCCCATAGACAATAGACTTAACATAGCCCGACAAAAAATAGTCTAACGGGGTCAAATCACATGATCTTGGTGGCCAATTGACTGCGCCAAAACGTGAGATCAACTGCTCACCAAATTCGCCTCTCAATTGATGCATGGTTTCGGGTGCAGTGTGGCATGTGGCACCGTCCTGTTGGAACCACATGTCGACCGAGTTCAATTCTTGCATTTTCGGCAAAAAAAAATCTGTTATCATCGAACGGTACCTTTCTCCATTGACCGTAACCCTGCGGCCTTCATCGTCCTTGAAGAAGTACGGCCCAATGATGCCGCCTGCCCATAAACCGCACCAAACAGTGCATTTTTCGGGATGCATTGGTAGCTGCTGAATTGCCTCTGGCTGCTCTTCACTCCAAATACGGCAATTCTGCTTATTCACGTATCCATTTAGCCAAAAATAAGCCTCGTCGCTAAAGACAATTTTGCGATAAAAGCTTGCTAAACACATTTTTCACAGAGCACGAATTTTGATAATAAATTTCAATAATTTGCAAACGTTGTTCAGGCGTAAGTCTATTCATGATGAAATGGCAAACAATACTGAATCGAAATGTCAAATGTTCGTGGAATTTGTCATGTGTGATCTGTCAAAAATATAAACGTCAAAAACCAAGTAGCAAAAAAATCACCCGTTATAAGACTGATATATACAGTAATTTTAAAATTGTTCAATTCTGGAAAAGCAGAACCCATGAACCGTTAAATCTTTCGGGACCAAGTTTCTGTATTGAACAAATTTCGTTGAATATATTTTTTGTTTCCATCCCATATTTCATAAAAAAAACTCAGAATCCTAATTCGAGACTCTAAATTATGTATTCTCAATTCTTAACTACCTTTCACCTTCGGTTTCGCTCAGGCAGGTTTGCAATTTTCTAAATTAAAATAAAAAAGCTAGCTCTTATTTTGCAGTTTTTGAACAAAAAAGCTCATGAAAATATTGAAAGTAAGTACTTAGTGCCCGTCTTAGACCAACTTCCCAGGGCCGGCAGACATACGTCATTTTATCAGAGCTGATTTTTTTTTCTGTAAATAGATACCAAAATAGATAAAAACGAATGGACATTCCTAATTTTTAAAGCTGGGGCTTTGCGGAGATATACAATTTTAACAGTGTATAGTCAAGGCTGATTTTTTGATATGATTAAGGGGATACTTTCTCAAAACTTTGTTTGACACTTGTCAAACACCTACAGTGGGGCGTTTCGTCTGGCGGAAACTTTTAAGATGACCAAAGGGATTTAGTGACATAAGGTTCGGCAAATTCTTTAGACCAGCGTTTAATAAATTCAATATAAGAGTTAGCTTTGTTTAGGACAGTGGTAACAAGGTCACGAAAATTAAGTTGGTAGTCACATTAAAGACCCAGATCACAGATTGAAGTGACTATTGGTTCATTATTTACAATATATTTTTTTTTTCAGGAGGGAGTCCCCCAATAACATTTTTCCTCTCACAACATTCTCCAATAACCTAATGAGACTAATTTAAGGGAGCCAAAATAATCTTAAAGAATTCTTCTAGAATATTATAATACTGCTAAAAGCGTTAATTGGCCTAGTTATGAGAGCCTCTCTATACTCCCTACCAGAGTTGTATTCTTCTTATGGGATGACAGATATATAGAATATTGAAAAAAGGCCTCTTATATGACTCTAATAAAGCTCGGCTAAATCTTGTTGTGAGAAAGCGTTTCTTGCAATGGGAGTTGCTAAAAGAGAATAGGGAAAATGAGAAGATAAGCTTACGAGAATAGGTTATGACTTGGCATTTCTTGATGTTGAAGTTGTTGTTCCAGAAGGTTTGTTTTGAGACTAAATATATAATTCTAGTGATGGGGCATCTGCAGAATTGGAAATATGTTTATATATTCTCATATCATCTGCATAAATTAAAACATCTGAATCAGAAAAGATTTTGTCTACATCATCATGTGTGGTTAAAACAGAAATAAGAGGTCCTAGGTGACTTCCCTGTGGGACACCAGACTTTCCACATATTAAGTTTAATACACAAGACCAAAATATAACCCTATATTGACGGTTAGCCAAATAGGAAGTAATCCATGATATTATTAAAGGGGGGAAACCGAGATTTTTTAATTTGAGTAAAATAATATTATGCGATATTTTATCGAACGCTTTGCTAAAATCGGTAAAGATTACATCATTTACATTCTTCTAAGACACAAAGTGTCCTGGATAAAAAATCAGTGAGGTTGGTTGTCGTTGACTTTCCCTTTAAAAATCTATGTTGCTTAGGTGAGAAAATTTGTTTACAACAGACAATAGATAAGTTCTTCATTCAGGTTCCCCGAATTTGTTCAACCTTTAAAAGTCAAGAACATTTCATCATTAATTTAATTCAATTAATTTCAATTCTAAAATCAACAACTAAAATCAATCTCAAGATTGGTGTGCAAAACCACTTGGTGGGTATCTTCCGAAACCTTTTCTTCGAACTTTATGATAACGGCGAGCACTATTAAAATATGCTCATATGTACTAGAGTATTTGGGGTTTGTTAATACATAATACTTCAATAATCCTCAAAAGTAACTGTGAAATAATTGAGTTAGGATGACATAACACGTCATTCTAAAATGAGGGCATCTTCCGAAAGGTTAACGACATTTATATCACATTGCGTGATGGTTTTCATAAGCATTACCAAGTACTCTTTTCAAAATGCATCAACAAACCTAAATTATCGCCAATGCAAATGAATGCAAGTGCATTTGCAGATATTTATTCTCATAACTACACTACGTGTGCCCCATCACTAATCACAACAAATTCTATAAACATAAATACATCTACACAAAATGCTACTTGCATAACTCAATTGGTTGGTTAGGTACAATTATAGGTACCCAACATGTATGAGAAGGAGAATTCATTTAGATAGATCCTATTTTAATCCAAACAGAGCAGATAATAATATTTTGAAGTGCGACTGCTGCTGCATCACAGTATGACTCAACTAACTTTTCAATTCAATTCAGAAGCCCATTTCATTGAAATCTCAAGTGTATTCCACTTTAAATTATGATTTCTACACAAAATGAGAGTGTCATTCAGGATGCAAGCGCAGGGAGCATCAAAATGCATCCTCAGATTCTGGTTTCGAATTATATGAAAATTCGACTCCATAGCCGAAGGATTTGCAGTAGTTTTTAAGCATATCCACGTCAACCGGCAGTACACACTATTAAAACCGAACTCCATGAGTTATTTAACTAAAGTGATGATCTATCATAATATTTCGTTCGGTGCCGTTTCATGAATGAAAACCTCTACAATCTAACTATATACGGTTAAAGGGACGGATAGACTGACGAATGCCCAGGACGACCTAGAAAATATATGTACTAGCAGAAAAGAAGAGCACAGAGTTAGTAGAAAATTAAAATAATATTTATGCTGATGCATGCCATGCCGGGTCGGGCGTCGAGTTCCAAGCTCCTACCCAAATGCCAGAGAGTTCCTTAAAATGCTCACTTTTGCTTGCTACTCGTATACTATATATATTTTAACACCATCCAGAAGTGCACATATGAATAGAAAACAAGAACACTCTACTTGGGTCGGTCGGGTAGTGGGTGTTGCTGTAGGTGTTGGTGTCGGCTTCATGCTTGTGTGATGCCCTAATTCCAATTATTCTGTCATGCCAAAATGAATCCTTTTCATTTAGCTGTTGCTGTGCTCTAGTTTTGTACTACTGTGTTATCCGTAAGGAGTTTTATTTGCTCTCCATAGCACCAAAGCAATGTTACGATTCAATAGGCTTTTCCGGTACTCCCCTATATTGCCTAGGTATGCGTATATATGCAGTATATACTGGCTGGCTTACTTCTGTTTAATTCAACACATAACAATGGCCAAAGAAATTTATTCATCCTTCGGCCTTAGACAATATCGTATAATGTATACTAGCTTGGAAGTATAAAGAAGACTGCTCGGTTTAGCTTAAGTTAGAGCTCAGATGTGAGCATGTGTGATGTGCTCTTGTGTATCCTGATTCCTGAGATAATCGGGGGCGTAAGGCCAAATCCCAGGGGGTTAAGCAAAAAGTTGTTGTGTGCGAGATAGAAAAGAATTAAATGTTTTTACAAATAGATAAGGTGGATTTGCCCAATAAAAGATTTAGCCAATATTAAGATAAGACAAGATTACTTTGGTTATTGAGATTTTAAAAGAGTCCTTAGAGAAACTGTATCCAAGTGTTTCGTGCTATTTTCTATCATTATTTATTGTATATGGTAGGCAGCACTGGATAGTACTTAAATGCCAGTTAAGACTTGCAATCAGGTAGTTTGATATCTATTAAAATACAAAAGCTACATAATTAGAGAATGACCAATATAACGCGGGAATCGAAACAAGAAAAAAATAAAATGCACGACTGGGTCATACGAACTTGCTCTTGTAGCTAGCAACAAAACAACAAACAAAAATAACAAAATTGACGCTGTTTAGTAGGTAGGTAATTTAGGTATGAGATGCAGGTTTAAGACCGATGTAGGTCAAATATACATATAAAATAAAAAATTCAGTGACTTGTTTTTGAAAAATCGATTTTTCAAAAAAAAAAAATTATTAATCTTTTTAAAAATCGAAAAATTTTTACTTGCGGTATAGGTTCTATGGGGCAAGTTTTGCATTTAGAAAAAAATCGAACTCGAGATTTTTATCAAAGTTGACATAACGATGATAGAGAACACCAAAAAATTGGATCCCGCAATTCCGTCTGTCTGTCTGTTTGTCTTTCTGTCTTTCTGACTTTCTGTCTTTCTGTCTTTCTGTCTTTCTGTCTTTCTGTCTTTCTGTCTTTCAGTCTGTCTGTCTGTCCTCGAGTCTGCAGCCTAAACGGTTCGGTGGACTTGCATCAAAATAGGTACATATTGTTTTTTTTTTCGGGTATATGCCCACACTTTTTTTTCATTTTTTTAAGACGACAAATAACAATAGCTCCCATACATTTTGTTTGGCCAAAACCAAAAATCTTCTCAATCTCAAAAGCGGCTATAACGATTTTCATGAAAAAGGGTACCTTATGATATTTTTTTTTTAAATAAAATTGTTATGTTTGATACCTTTAGAAGAACCATTTCTACGGTTTTCGATTTTCTGGGAAAGGTAAATTTGATTTTTTGAAAGTTTTTACGCAGAAGCTCCTAGAAAGATTAAACGTTATTTTAAGACAAAATTTTTCAAAAAACAATTTTTTTTTTGGAAATTAATTTTTTTTGAAAACTCAAAATTTCGAAAACGACTCAATAGATTTTTTCGAATCTTCGTATTTGGTATTTTTTTTGATATTATCATAAATAGATAAACAAAACTATTTTTCTAAATTACATAAATAAAATGCACAACTGGATCGCACGTACTTGCTGCTATGTTCGAACACATTAAATGCAAAATATCCTTAATGGAAAAAGCTAAATGTATTTTTAAAGTCGTTTTTCACTTAATTTTTTATATATAACAATTCTTTAATTTTTTCTAAAAAAATTGGTATGAACATTTTAAATATTTAATAATATAAATTTGAAAGCAAAATTTCAGAAAAAAATCGCCCACTAGTTTTCAAAATATTGAATTTTCAAAAAAATTTCAATCCCGCATACAAATTTTTCAGAAAATTATGATGGTAAAAAAATTTGTATGGCAAGTACTGTTATTTTTGGGCTAAAACAACAATTCAAAAATCTATTTTGGACAATCACCTTAAAAGCCTAACCACCAAGTTTGAACTAAATCGCCTCAGCCGTTTGGGCTGTAGATCGTTCTACAAACAGACATACAGACGGAATTGCAGGACCCACTTTTTTGATGTTCTCTATCATCGTAATGTCAACTTTGATTAAAAGCTCGAGTTCGATTTTTTTTTCCAAATGCAAAACTTGCCCTATAGTATCTATATCGCAAGTAAAAAAACGGTCCCTCCCAAAAAAACGTTAAGAAAAAAAGGAATTTCTCGAAAACGGCTCTAATAATTTTTATAGAAAAATGTGATTAGTGCAGTCCACTTTAAAGTATAAAAATATTTTATTTTGCGTACTTATTAGCGGTACTTCCCATAGAACCACTTTTCATATTTTCGACTTTCTTAACATTGCATGAACCGATTAAAGAAATTTTATTTATAAAAATGCTCCCTAAAATTTTTAATACAGCTGCATAATCAAATTTTCAAAAAAAAAAAGTTTTTCGATTTTGAAAAAAATAAATATTTTTTTTTTTTGAAATTCGATTTTTCAAAAACTAGTCACTGAAATTTTTTGAAATTTAAATTTTATATGTATGCCTATTAATAATATCTGCAAAATTGTGTTTCAAATTATTTCTCTAAAAATGTTTTTAAAAGTTTATACATAAAAATTATTTTTTTAAAAAACCGCTCCAACGATTTTTGAATTTTTTTTTGCTATATTATTATTTATCAAGGAATTCGAATGTATGTTTTTTTCCCAGCAATATATAAACATTTAGTTATGTGTATTAACGATTTATTTCTACATTATTATTATTCCCTTTTTTATAATTTTTGCGTACGTCACTGAATACTACATAAAATGTAGGCCCTCATACATTTATATAGACATGTGCCCTTAAAAATCACATGAATCTTATGTATGCATATTGCAACTAAATTATAAGGTTATATGCATATAGTTACCTACCCACCTGCATCCTTCCTTTTTCATTATTATATGTACATGTTTACATACTTAGGTTCCATTTATATGTATGTATATGTCTGTAGATACATTTTACTCTCCTAACTTTCATAATTAAGATCCATATCTTAGATTTACATATACATTTGTAGGTAGGTACTTATGTAACAATTCCTTGAATCATCCGTTCGACAATTCATTGTACTAAAAATCAAGGTTATCTTACCTAAACAGGCCTTAAACCTTCATAGGATAACTACACCTAACTAACTAAACCTCATTAGTTAGCTATATTAAAGTTGTTAGTTACAAGAGCAAGTTCGTACAATCCAGTCGTACATTTTATTTTTGATAAGTGTAAGAAATAATAATGTTGGTGCAACAGAATTTGAAAATTTAGGTATAATTCGATAAACAAATCACTTTTCTTGTCAACTCTCTTGGCTCTGATGAAAGCATCGTCTCCCATCTATAAATCAAGATTCATTGCGCGTTGTTAGTACTTTCTTATGGGACCGTTCAAAAAGATAACCACATTCCACATGCTCTTGATATGTGTTCTTCTATTGCTTGTTCTTTTTACTTTGTCTTTTCGTGTTGTATTAATGTATGAAATGTTAAAGCAGATGGTTGCCTGTGCTTCAATGTCTCTACTTCGTAGATTTATCTTAAAAGACGGCTTGTTAGTAAAATTTAAAAATTTACTTAGTTGCTGATATTCCTCATTAATATTATATTCGTGCAATATGATCGAGTTGTAGAAAACAGATTTGAAGAATGCTTCCTAAGTAGCCGACAAGATTATATGGAGAATTTTTTTTTTTTATAATTTTGCACGCGCTCAAGGGATTATGAACACCCTTTATATGTTTTTTTAACACATCGCGGCATCCGGTGAAAGAAGAGAAAGAAGGGTAGAAAAATGTGTGGCGCGACGTATTGAGACGGTGGTTGTTGTCTCAGATATTATCTCCAGGGATGGCGGCTGAACTAATGCGGAGAAAATTACCATGTCTTATTTATTTACGTCTCTTATAATTCGCATTATTTTATTTTATTTCGTTGTCATATTTATGAGTAGTTTACTCAATCACATGTTGTTGGTGTTATGACTGAACAGCATGTAATGAGTAAACTAGCAACTCATTTTATGACAATTTTTAGAATTTGTTTTTAATGGAATATAAGAAGACATAGACAACGGCAGGAATCTAGCCTGTGACCACGAGGTTGACAGGCGAGCACACAACTATCGCGCCACGGCCACCCAAATATACATTATACTTTTGGACATCTAAGCAGTTGATACGTTAGTCTTCGACAATATTCGTATTCGAATAAATTTTACAATTAAGTGCGTATAAGCTCCCCATACCGACTTACGTTTTTGATTGTATTTCATGTTCAGTTACAGAGTTTAAGTACAAATTGGTCAATTCTTCCATCTGCAATATATTCCTGTATATCTGACGTATGTTTCTTAAAGGGGTTTATATTTGCATGCTCCATAATAAGGACATATTTTCGATAAATTCGGGTATTATCACCAATTACAGCAGTTCTCTCTCTATTGCATATGTACTTATTGCAAATGGTCTTCATGCTTAACGTCAGATTTGCGCTCAGTATTCGTTTTGTATATTTTCCGTCAGCAATGGCTTTGGTGATTTTTTTTTCTGAATTGCCCTAAGTCAAGATGCCCAGTGACAATCGTAAGATTCAAATTTTGCCTTAATTGCCAATTTCTATTCTGACTTTCTAGTGAATTTCACCTTCAAAAGAACCTAACCAACCGAAATAATAGTGACTCGACGTGGAAAAGTATTTTAAACAAAACCAACAGTTTGCCCTCGTCTCTATATATGTATATGTATTATAATGGGAACAACCTGTGTTATCATGGGAATTGAAGGAAAATATATCAAGCAATGAAAGGATATTTATACGAACATAACATTGCAGTATGAAAGCAAAAGGCAAAGGAAGGAATTTCATCTCAAGACTCTGAATTGCAAAGAGTAAATTCTTTCTTAAAAATGAAGAAAAAAAAATCAAGGAAAAAAGGAAGCGCTGCATTGCAGGAATTTTGCAGCTCTATTTGTATTTTTTTTTCATTTTTTCTTAGTCATCTTAGGAATGTATGTATTTTTTTTATCGACTTTGTCATCTCGTTGATTGTTACGTTGTTTTCCTCGGGGATCGTTTAAAATTAATACACTCTGGAGAGAGTTTATATTTCCTCTTTTACTTCCTTTTCCGAGTTCCTGAATTCACTTTGTGCTTGTTAATTCTTAAATTTGCTCCTGTTTTTTTTTTCAGGGTTACACATTTCGATTAGTATAAGGACACATCAAAATGGACAAGGGAAAAAGTGAGTGTAGTTTGGGCAAGCTGGCGTTAAATTGCGCCGGACTGAGTATCCGGTTGATTAGGCGGTTATGCACGTTTCAGTGGAGACGAAATTATATATGAGAAGAAGCGTTTATGGTACAAGACCGGCAGAGGCGGGTAGTTGTATCAATTAATGGGAAATTAAAAAAAAATTATATGCACGACTGGATTGTACGAACATGCTCTAGTAGCTAACAACCTAAACGAACCTAAGCATTGACGCTGTTAGTAGATAATTTAGTCATCGTTTTGTTTGATTTAACTATATGCCTGTAAGACCTAAGGTCTTTTAAATGCAACCTGAATTGCACGGCACTAGTTTGGCATTGTGGATTTGAGAACTAGGTATTATGCACAATGCACATGTATAGCAACAATTTATATCTTTCTTATTGCACTAAATTCAGATGGTAATTAAATATGACAGTGGTGCCTAACAAATGCTTACGTACAGGAATATTGGGCTTCTATCACAGACATTTATCTATGGCCAATTGCTTTTAAATATTTATCTCCTCATCCCACTAGTGCTCCTAGTGAACAACAACTTATTAGCTATTTGTTGTTTTGTTTTAAACTATTTCAATAAAATATTAAAATTGATACTTATCAGTTTACTTTGTTTTTATTTTTGAAAAGTTAATTTATCCGGTTAGATTGTATATTGGTTGCATACATTCCAGAAAAACTTACAAAAAATATTTTGTTTTTCACTTTTAGTTTATCCTTAACGGAAATTCTTGTAAGTTGTTAAAGCTTCGGCCAAAGATTGTTGTTTAGCCGAATATTCGGTTTCGGCTAGAAATTGACCTTCGGTTGGACACTAGTTTTTATATTACTTTTTGTATTATTTTGAGGGAAAACAAATACGACTAGATCGCACGAACTTGCTCTTATGTTCGCTCACATCAATGGAAAAGATTTCTTTAAAAAATCTAAATATATTCTTAAAGTAGTTTTTACCTAATTTTTTATATAAAGGGTGTTCCACAGTCACCGATGCACCGTTCCTAAGGTTATTCTAAGTCGAAAAACTTATGAGGTAATTTTCTCGTTTTCAATCTATAGAATAATTTAATTTGAACGTCACTTTTATTTCGAGTATCGAACTTTTCATAGAAATTAATTTTTTGTTTAACGTTTACTGTAAGGCAATAATTTTTCAAAGTGTTTTTGACATCGAAAATAGCTATTTATTTTACTCCTCAGCTAAATCCTTATTCTGTTCTAAAATAAGAAGATAACTTTATTCCTAGATTAAGTTGTATCTGACTGTTGAAAAACAACTTAAATTTTATTGAAAAAAAAGTATATTTAAAGTACGTAATTAAAAAGTAAACAAATTGAAAGAAATAAAAAAAAATAAATCAAAAGTTTTGTTTATGTAAGTTAGAGAAGTTGTTCAAACGTTCCCCATTCTGCTTAATGCGCTATTGCGGTCGCCTAATAATACGCGCGATGTTACAATTTGATAATTCACATGGACACGCGCATATACGCCTTGAATCGTGTTTATTTCTAGCTCATGAGCGACATTTTTGAAGTGTTCCCACAAGAAATAGATCCATATATTACATGCTGTTCTTCGAGTGCTCGCGGCAGGATTATCGAGAGAGAACTTCAAAACACTTTCATCTACTAGAATGTTTGCTAGCAGCTCATTTTGCCCGTTATCTACTCGATATGGATGAAGCGCTCCTTCTGTGTGCGCTTTAATAGGCGATTTAGGATATGGTCATCAGGATGATGTCGATTTGGAAAACGTCGGCATATTCGCGGCTGCCTTCCGAGCAGATCGTCCCATTTGACAGTATATCAATAATATTTCTAGATTTTTTTGACTGATGTAATACATTGTAGGAAAATTAAATTAATTAATTAAAAACACACTCCAACCTAAATTACAAATGCAAAGAAGTACGAGTGAAAAATTAACGTTTCAGAAGGCAGAGACAGTCATTGACAACCTTCAAGTCATATGTTAATCTACACTGTTTACATTTTTTCTAACGGTTTAAAAATTATTTTACTTGATTTATTTGTCTCGTTCTTATCCACATTAGATAAGAAGTAGTTTTTATTAATTTTTATAAATGTTTTATTTAAAAATTCATTTTTTTTTAAATTTCACTAAGTTTGTTTGATTTTTGATAATTATGAATATTGATAATTTAAAAAAAAAAAAGCTTATGTTGTTTTAAGAAAATAAACTGGTCTTTCATAATAAGTAAACAAAATATGTATGAATTCTGGATTGGATAAAAAAAGATCTTACGAATCGGACGTCGCTTAGCAAAGACATTGCAAGTTTAAGGAAAAGAGAGCCGCAAGATCAAAACGGAGCGAAAACGAGAAAATTACCTCATAAGGTTTTCGACTTAGAATGACCTCAGGAACCCATGGTTTTCATCTGCGGCGGTGACCGTGAGACACCCGTATACAAAATTTGTTTAATTTTTTTCTAAAAAAAAAATTGGTATGACAATCTTAAATCTTTAATAATATAAACTTAAAAACAAAAGATTAATGGCCAATTTTTCAATAATCAGTTAAGCAGTCAGATAGTACATATTCTCCAGATAGAGGGAAAATCAGTTTTTCAACTTAATCTAGGAATAAATTTATAAGCTTATTTTAGAACTGAATATGGAGTTATCTGAGGAATAAAATAAATAGCAATTTTTGATGTCAAAAACACTTTTAAAAATTATTGCTTTGAAATAAACGTTAAACAAAAAAATTGTTTCTATGAAAACTTCGATACTCGATAAAAGTGACGTTCAAATTAAATTATTCTATAGATTGTTTTTTCTTGATTGAAAAATTCGATATTGTTATCCGGTTGTTTAACAGTCAAGTAAGTTTCTTCTCCTACTAATTGGCTGTTTATCTGCAGACTGAAAAATCGGCTCTAAATCGGTTTAACCAAAGGAAAAAAAAATCAAAATTCTGAAATAAATACCTAAACTAATTTAAGCTTAAAAAAAGTACGCCATTTATTTCTTGGATAAATTTGAAATTATTAGAAAAAAATTAAAAATCCGTGAAGCGATTTTGAGAAAAAAAAGTTTTTTTTTAAACTTTTTTAAAACATTTTTCAAAAAAAAATTCAAAATCGCCACTTCATAGTCATTAGCTCATCAGTAAAGACAACTATAATTTTTGACCAAAAATTTAATAAGCTGTTTTCAAAATATATATTATTTTTACATATTATACTACTCCGTAGATAAATCTACGAAGTAGAGACACTGAAGCACTGGCAACGAAACCATTGGCTTTAAACATCACATACATTAATACAACAGAGAGAGACAGAGAAAGAAAGAACACACAACAGAATACAAAATACAAAAAAAAAAATATTAATTAAAAATATTAGTAAGCAGTATAAATTGGGCTAGCTATACACCTATTTATGTGTGAAATTTCAAAATAATCGGTTAAGTCATTTATGGGATTCACGAAAGCAAAAAAAAATTTAAAAAATGCCTAAGACGGTACTTTCCATAGTGACCGTTTACTATGGAAAGTACCGTCTTAGACATTTTTTTAATTTTTTTGTTCAACCATATGATGTTTCGTTAGTAATTAAAAAGCTGCACTGCTTTTTTTCAATCAAAATCGTTAGAGCCGTTTTTGAGAAAAAAAGCTTTAACGTAACGGTTATATGGCAGGTATATTTTGTTAGCTAAACAAACAATTCAATTTCCCCTCTGTACAATGCCTTAACAAAGTTTGAAGCAATTCAGACCTCCCGTTTGGGCTGTACCTGCCTATACAGACAGACAGACAGACAGGCAGACAGGCGGACAGAATTTTTAGACCATCTTTTTTCGTCTTCGCTATCTTCGTAATGTCATGTTTGTTTGTTATCTCAAATTTTTTTTTTCGACGAATGCGTAACTTTCTTGATATGTAGTACTTATAATCGCAAGTAAGAAGTATGTGCACTACTTCAGGTATAGTTCACATTTCGTCAAAAAAATGTCTTAGATATTTTGTCATTAACGGTACCTTTCATACAACATTTTTTTTAATTTACGAATTCTACTCATTTGGATCAAAATTCAATACTTCGGAAACGGGTGGATATTTTTTTTTTTTGAAATTTTGTTTTTGAATGTATATTATTAAATATTTATAACTGCCATACCAATTTTTTTTTTATAAAAAAAAATAAAGAAATTTTATAATAAAAAATTAAGTTAAAAACGACTTTAAAAATATATTTAGCCGTTTCTATTAAGAATCAATGGTCGAACATATGAACAAGTACGTGCAATTCAGTCGTGCATTTTAATATTTGGTAAATTATTTATGTATGAGTTTGATTTATCTTTAAATAAAATTTTCATATAATTTTCATTTATATATTTTGTCAACTTTTTCCCTAGTGTTTCTAAGAAACGTTGATATTTGCCATACAAAAATGTCACAACCCTATTTTCATAATGAAGCTTTTTTTGCTAGAACTCGCAAATGTTTTATTCCACATCGAAAATTTCGGATACAAAGTGTACTTCAAAGTTATACGACTATTTTCTATAAAACTTTATACAAATTTGAATCTCTCCTCTTTGAAATCAAATGAAAACAATTTGTTTAAAAAAAAATATTGTCCCACTCGATAATAATCTTGATTGGTGAACACACCAGCACAAACAAAGGTCCTTTTTTTAAAGAGTATACTTTCCAATTATACTCTAACTTATACTTATAATTATTTAAAATAAATGCTAAGTTATCTCAAAAAAAAAAAATAAAATGTCATTAACAGTACCCGATATTGAAGCTTTTTTTTATGTTTGACTTTCTCATTAACGCAAGTACCGATTTTAATAAAAACACTTATTACTTTCAAGTCTAACTAATACCCTGCATGCTCAAATTAACATTTTTGAAAGAAAATATTTTGTACTTAATTTATAAAAAGAAAATATTTTTTTTTTGTTTTTTTGAAAATTCAATATTTCAAAAACGGGTGGTGATTTTTTTTTATTCAAATTAATGCTCTTAAATGAATATTATTAATTGATTTAGGTTGAAATACCAACATTTTTTATTGCTATGTATAGACAAAATTATGTCAAAAACGATTTTGAACACACATTTAGATGCATCTTCCTAGAATCTTGTGCTAACTATGTGGTCGAGCATAAGAGCAAGTATTTTAAATTTTAAAATATAAATTCAAATAGTTTCTGGAGCTTCCATATAGTATTTTATCCATCACATAGTGCATACTGTCAAAAAAAAAAAAACCAGCCGATTCAGTGAAGTAGCTGTCGAAAAAATGTTTTATACAATTTTTCACAGTTAAAAGCTTGACCTAAAAACAATTTCAAAAATGGACTTCACCAACCAACCCATTTGGCTTACCGTTTATCAAATCTCATATTAAAATCTAAATATAAAATTTTATTTTCTAATCCGCCACTGAAGCGTAATATAAAGGCGATCACATCGAGGGTAGGTAGTGGGTAGTTTGATTCGCACGGCTTTAGGCTAGTAAGCCATAAGTATACAAATACATCAAGTAGTTGTTGTTGTTCTAATTTTTTGGCAGGACAAATTTGCTTTTCATCTCACCTTGTTCACTTTTTTTTGTATGTTTGAGAGTGTCGGAGGAGGGTATAGGGTTATACTGAAAAACAAAAATCCTATTGCACAAGCAATATTCACCTAGTTTTTTTCTCACCTTCCCCTGCCCGTTGAGTTATGAGTTATGGGATACTTAATCATCGTCATACCATTTGGTGCACATAATAGCAAGGATGTCATGTTTGGAGCTACCTACACATGTCCCTACATGAAAAAAAAATTTAAAAAAAAAAGAAAACAAGGAAGCAGGGAAACTAGGGGAGGACCATCATCCGAGTGCTACAAGGACGATAGAAAGGCACTTGGAACGATTGAAGTTGTTACATTTTCCATACTCTAGTAGTTTTTGTCAGCTTCATGGTTTTCGGCAATGGCAGCAGTAGCAGCTGGCAGTTTTCCAATTTTCTAATTAACCGAAGCATGAGTTCGAGGCAATAGAAGGGTCCGATTACACCTCACTGCTCCCGGCAAATATCCTTCGAAATTATTCAGTTTACCAAGAATCATAGCTGATGTTTCCTCGCAGTCAATTCTATTTTTTGTTCCTGATCTTTTGTTTTTTTTTTAGTCCAATGAAGGTTTCAATTGTTTCCGGAAAAAAAACACCCAAATAATTACGAAGGTGGATCCGAAAACCGAAGGTTGTGTAGGGATACCTATATGCCCCCTAAGGGTTCCGCTAATTAATTTGAATACATCACAAATAATATGTTCGGAATTAACGTTTTCGTTGGGTAATTTATGCGAGGTTTTGATATTTACAGCTGTGCGACCGCAGATACTTTGAATTCATTAAGCCACTTCTTGCTACTACCATAACACAAACATAGCTGATGGCTGGTGGCGATGTAGCGATGTGGCAAAGTGGTGAGGTCGATGTTCCCGAAGGACTCGTTTATTGTGGTCCAGCAGAATTTTCATATTAATTACTGTCTAATGCTTCGGCAAATGCCGGCTAAAGGGGTGGAACTTGATGGTAAATTCAAATTGGGGTTTGCTGAGAACAATATTGAATTAAAATTGTAAGCTCCCTGCCATAGTTATCAGCATAGCAAACAAAATCTGGGCAGATGCTTTCAAATCAACTGAACCTGTGCGGAAAAATGTTTTCTAAATTACTAAATTGAGGCGGTACTGTGGGTGGCATGGCGGTTTCAATCTAATACACCAAAAATGGGGAAGTGATTCTTTTGCTGGTGAATGATCATTAAAAATGATTTAGCATCCTAGGCATGCTTTTGGTTTAATGAGTATCTATTTTTTTTTTTTTTTGGCGGGTAAAAAAGGCACCAGATTTTTTCAATCCTCAAAGGAGTGGCTAATGGTATTTTATGTTAATTACGATAATTGTTGGGTTTCGGTTTTAAGACAATAACTTATGCGTACGCAGCAAAAAAAATTCAATATTTCAGTGAGCAACCCTTAATGTGATGACTTCAATAATAAATGAGCGTTCAATTTGAGGGAAGAGCTTGAATGAATCTTATTTTTTTATTGCATTTTGAGATGATCATTTTGTGAGCTTAAATTTCAGAAAAACATTTTGGTGATGCTTACGAAATTTATTCGACTAACAACGATAGCTTCATGGTCATTAAAAAAATATAAGGTTAAATCGAAATATTTTGCTTTAAGAAAACAAAAGGGGAAATGAACAACCTTAAACCATTCAGATACGAGTAATAAAAGAGTAGGCAGAAGTCTATATATTAATTTACAGGATGCCATCTTAGGTAAAGGTTGCTACTTAAGTTTTGAAAAATGGCAACATAAATTCCTTTAAGTTGGGTATTAAGGGCTTGAGTCAAAAATTATAGTTTTCCAGGAAATAAATTATAATTTTGAAATTACCTATAAATCTTTTAATTTTAAAAAGAAAAGAACCACCTGTTGGATTAATTATCGTAAATTTATCGCACTTTTAAATAGGACTCGCTACTTAATTTACGATAAGAATATTGACACATTGAAACAGGAATACCTGCAATGTTTGTAGATTCTTTGAAGATCACTTTGACTACATTTTAAGAATATTTTAAATGGCTTATTGCGAGGCTAGTCAAGAAGATATTAAATCATCCAGTCGTGAATAAACTTAATTTTTTTAAAACCTGGTCAACCCTTTTTGAATCTGTCGGAGAAACAATACACTTTATTGCGGAAAACATTTTCGATCTTAGAAAAACTCTCTACACCTTTTTATCAAAAGTGGACACAAATCATCGTGAGGACTGTATAAATCAAGCTAGAGCATCTCAATATAGGATGTACTATAGTAAGCTTCAGTTCAATCTTGGCGCAGCAAACTATTTCCATGACAAAAACTCAACTGAAATGAAATTTACAATTTTCCGTGCGATAGGAGAAATACTTTACTTAAATTTTATACCACACAGATCAGACCTGCCTCTTCACTGTGAGTTATGTAACATAAAGTAAAGAGAAGACATTTTTCATTTTTTGGGTTCGTCTCCAATCCTTAGTGAACATAGGAGACTTGTTTTCGGCACAAACTGTATTCAAAGAGAAGACGTTGTATGTATTTTGAATGGTTCTAATGGTTCTAATGGCTGTGATAAGCTGTACATCTTTATCAAATCTGCCTCCGCTTACAGACGGAGGATCATATTAGAAAATTTTTAAATATAAACATTATGCTTTTCAAATATTCCGTTCTTTAAACTAGTAAAATTTATAACTTTTCTTTGAATTGTTCAATTAATTACTTTTTGAGATTCATTGTTCATAAATTATAAATCATGCTTTATTTAATTTTCATTGGCGCAAAATTTTAAACGATTTAGTAATATGTTAATTCATTTTTAGTATGATACTAGGTTAAAAACAGGATTATGCTAATTTTAAAAGAGTATAGTGTCGTATTATCTCCTTAACATTTTACTACAGTTAAAATCACCGAATGGCTACTTTAAATTTTTAGTATCATACTAAATCAACATGTCATTCTGATAGTATATCGGCTTTGCACGCGGGTTGCCCAGGTTCGAGTCCTGCTTGTCAATTTTTTTTTTATTTTTGTAAATAATGAAGTTAAAATGATGAAAATGTAAACATCGAATGCTTATTTAGAGCACATGTTGGGTTTCTATCAACAAATAATCAATTTACAACGCATAAACACAATAACTGTGTTCATTAAAATTCAAACCCTACAAATGCTTTGCTATCTGCTTAATTAGCATTTTACTAGTTAACAAAAGATTTAAAATTTATGAAAAGTTAGTAGACTACTATGTATATAGTAAATTGCTAACTAGTACCGTGTTAAGGCCTTAATAATAGGTTGTTTAAAATATTGCGCCATTATTTTTGTCAATCAGGCCGACCGACGCGACGGTTACATAACCAGGTCTAAACAAGACTTATACTAATAATTACTATGGCACAAGATTTTAAACAACCCACTGTTAAGGGCTTAACATTTTACTAGTTAGCAATTTCCCAAGTGCTTATTGATTGAATAACTCTTTCAAAATATATGTATGCGGGGTCATACGTGCATGTTTCTGCGTGTCTGTACATGTATGTGCGTATGTACATGTATGGGTGGGTTGCATGTAGTTGTGTGTCTGCATGCATATAAAAAAATAAACAAACAAAAAAAAATTAACGTGGTTTTGGGTATTATTAGGTATCTTAAGTAGTTTAAGTTATTTTTAGTTAGTATAAGTTAGTTGTATATAGTTTTAATTATTTTTAGTCTAGCTTTAGGTAGTTTAAAAGAAAAAATTAAAAATATGATATGATGCCGAGTTTTTTTAAAAATATGTTTTCTTGGTAAAATAAAAATAAAATAATTGGAATTAATTAAAATAGATTTAAGGTCGAAAGACATTAGTATTAAGAGATATAGTTTAGTTTATAGCGCCCGTAAAGGGCCAGTAAATTAGTTGTAAATTATTGATAATTAGGCTAATTTTAAACATTTTTGTCTAGTTAAGATAGTTATAAGCTAAAATTAAATAAAAATGAATTAAAAAAGAAAAAAAAAACTCTTTTAAAATTTTGAAACCTTTTCTAAACTAGTAAATTGATAATTAAGCAGAAAGCTGAGCATTTGTAGGGTTTGAATTTTGATGAACACAATTATTATTGTTATGCGTTGTAAATTAATTATAAGTTGGTTTAAACCCAACATGTGCTCTAAAAAGGTATAAGTTATTTCTATTTTCATCATTTTAACTTCATTATTTACAAAAAAAAAAAAAAAAAATTGTGCACCAGCAGGACTCGAACCTGAACACCCCGCGTTCAAGGCTGATATACTATCAGATTCCATAATGGATTTAGCAAATTGCTAAAAGTTAAAGTAGCATTCCGTGATTTTTACTTTAGTAAAATGTTAAAATCGTTTAAAATTAGCTCAATCATCTTTTTTGCTTAGTAAATTGCTAAAAGTGGCTTTAACATTTTACTAAATCGTTTAAAATTTTCCGCCTATGTATGCAAATGATATTATGTTATAGATAAATTCAACATTCTATCTTCTATCACTATCTATTGACACATTCCATATTCTTTTTTTTTGTTGAGGGGTGTTAAAGTTGACTTGACGGTAATGTAAATTATTTTCGTTGTCTAAAGACAAATTTACGAAATTTAATTCAAAAGGCGTTTCTTTTAAATTTTTAAGTGGTAATGCTAACTTCACAGAATTGGTTTTGTATATTATTTGGCTGGAACTCATACCGATGCGCTGCCGCGCGGTGCGCGAAATCATCATAATTCTTTATTGGGAAAATTTCTTGATGAAATCATTTCTCGTGCCGAAAAATAAAGACGAGTCTGGGTAAATGCCAATTTATAACAGTTTTATAATATTTGTTGGCCCTTAAAAGTGTTAAATATTCCAACTCTTCACGCTGCTGAAGCAAACAACTAACTTCCAGAAGTCGAATGCTATTTTAATTTTCTGTCAAACTGTTGGCATTCACCGATTCTAGTACGAAAAATAAATAGATTGAGTTTTTTTCTTTTTATATATGAATCATTAACATTTGGTTTACAAAGTCCCAAACAAGGCGTATGGTCAAGATATTTATCACCTTACAATGAAATATTTTTTGCTCATTATGATGAAGAGCTAGATCCTCAAAGAGTTCCCCTGCCGAGTAAGAACATGTTCAGAGCAGTATGGTGGAGTATTTTATGTCATTTGGGCCCTAGTTTAAGACGCATTAAATTTATGCATCAATTATGGATTGATGGATTGGTTTCAAACTTGGTACATACAAACAAAATTATTTATTTGAGATTAAAAAAAATCATTTTTTTCTGAAAATTCAATATCAAACTTCATATTTAGTAGTTCATTGACATTATCTTGAACTCTTAAAAAAACCTATTTTCGGAAGGCCAAAACAATTGTATAGGTATCTCCTATACAAATATTTAGAAAAAAAAAAACCGCTAAGAAAAAAATGTATTTCCAAACACAGCTTCAACATTTTTTTTATAAAAAAATGTGGGTGTTCTTACATTAGTTCCGTTCACTATTCCGAACTTATTAACGGTAATTTCCATAGATTCACTTTTAATATTTTCGATTTTCTCACTATTTTTTAAGATCCGATTAAAATTATTTTATTTATGCAGGTGCTCCCTAAAAGTGTTAATAAAACTGCATCTCAAATTTAAAAAAAAAATGGTTTTTCGATTTTTAAAAATATTTTTTTTTTTTTGAAAAATCGATTTTTCAATAACCAGTCCCTGAATTTGTTGACAAAATTTTTATTAATTATTACTTCAAAATGGCGTTTCAATTTTTCTTTTCCCAATTTTTTTTTTAAAGAAAATATATATTTAATTAACATTAAATTTGTTGTATTTTTAAAATTGGTTCTTTGGTTGAGAAGCTTTTAACAAATTTAAAATAGTATTGCAAAACAATCTTTAAAGAACTAGTTTTTCGAAAACCCAATATTTTGAAAACTGCTGACTCTCTTGCTTTCAAACTTCGTACATTCATATTTAGTAGTTTTTTCCGCATTATCTAAAATACAAAATACTTGAAAAAAAAACAATATTTTTGAATTAAAAAAAAACAAACTTATAGATACATTCAAAGAATTGAAATGCCCTAAGAACTTTTTTTTTTGTTATCAAAATTAAGAATTCTGATATATGTATTTGGCATCTGAAATTAGAGAATTTAACTTTTAAATAATAAAACTACGTATTTTTATAGAAAAACTCTCCTCTCCTAAATTTTCAAAATATTGTTTTTTTTTTTTATTTAAAAATATCATTTTTTATTGTCTTTCAAATGTATCTTATGAATAATCTTATATTTAAAATATATTTCTTTTTAAACTGCGCTCCACCGATTTTAAATTTTTTCTTGCATATTCACATTTTTATCAAAAAAAAATTCAAATTACATCTTTTTTAATCTTAAATTTTTGTTTAGTTAATTATGTATATAATTTTAAGTTACATCACTTGTTAGCTACAAGAGCAGGTTCATACGATTCAGTCACATGCATTTTGTATAATTTTGGCAATTCTTATAAATTCCGCTCTTGATATTAAAATTGAAATAGAATAAGTCTTTATTATTATTTTTATTTGTGGTTTAAATTTTAAATTTTATTCCATTTTTCGGGAAAACCTATGACATACGCAACGAAGACCCAATAGCTGCTCAGAAATTATTATTTAAAATTCAAATTTAAATAAAATGCACGATTGCGTCGCACGTGCTGTATCGTATGCATAATATTCTTAGTCGAAACGGCTTAATATAACGGGTGTTTTTTTATACGTGTGTTTAGTCTTTTGACAACTGTCACTTGATTTCTGATGAGTTTGGTTTGCCGTTTCAAGAATTGAATCCGACCATCAAGCGCTTCGCACACGTTAGGTAAATAAATGGATCCAAAACGAAATGGCCATACCGATCCCGATTTTTACAAAAAAAATTGTTCAGCGATGAAGCTAACTTTTGGTATTTGGCGTGATCATAATCCACAAGCCATTGTTGAGACGCCGTTATATCTTCAAAAAGTCACTGTTTGGTGTACTCTATGGGCAGAGGGAATGGCGCCATATTACATGCCATATGGCCACCGAAACAATCAATTTATTGAATGAAAATTTTGGTGAGCGCATTATCTCGCGTCGTGAGTATATGGCGTCACCTCCAAGATCGAGGGATTTAACAACGCCTTGGAAGAGAGTATTCGGCGCGTTATTACTGACATACTCGTACAGCCCCAATTGCTGCAAAAAGTGGTTGAAAATTGGCCCTTTAAGCTGGAATTTTTTCGAGCCAGCCGCGGCGGCTACTTGCCAGAAATAATTTTTAGAACATTATAGCAAACTCCTATCTTTATAATAAAGCTAAATTCTTGGCCATAACATCAAATTATATGCGTTTCAATTCTTCTTGAAAACCACACGTCTAAAAAAAACAACCGCTATTTGTAAAGTCATTTTACTATCTTTTTATATTTTATTTATTTACTATTATTTAATATATCATTAATTTTTTTAATTGGTATGGTAATTGTTTGTATTTAATAATATAAGCTTAAAACAGAGTTTTGAAAAAAATCGTCATTCTTTTCGAAATATCAATTTTTCTAACAAAAGAAAGTGATTATTTTTTTTAATCAAAAAAAAAAAAAAGTTCGAAAATTTTTGTAGGCAGTAGTATTTATAATTCGAAGGACCTCCTTCGTAAAATTTTTGATCGAGATCCTTCGAGTCGATTATGAGAAATTTGAAAATCAAAAAAAAATAAAATAAAATGCACGACTGGATCGCACGATCTTGCTCTTATGTTCGATCAATTATATACAAAAGATTCTTAATAAAACGTCTAAATATATTATAGTTGTTCAGTTAATTTTTTAAATATAAAAATTCTTAAACTTTTCTAAAAAAATTGGTATGAACATTTTAAATATTTAATAATATAAATTTAAAAACAAAAGATTTCAGAAAAAATCGCCAACCCGTTTTCAAAATATTGTATTTTCAAAAAAAAAAATCGAAAATTTTGAAATTTTGATCGAAATCTGTGGAGCCGTTTATGACAAAGTCGAAAATCAATAAAATGGTTGTATGGCAGGTACCGTTAATAACAAAATATTTTAAAAACTTTTTTGATCGAAATGTAGACCATACCCAAAGTAGTAGACACACCAATTTTTATCAAAATCGTTAGAGACGTTTTTTAGATAATTAAAATGGTAGAAAAATTTGTATGGCAAGTACCGTTATTTTTGGGCCTAAAACAACAATAAAAAAATCTGTTTTGGACAATCACTTAAAACACCTAAATACCAAGTTTGAACCAAATCGGTTCAGCCGCTTAGGCTGCAGATCGTTCTACAGACAGACAGACAAACGGAATTGCGGGACCCACATTTTTGGTGTTTTCTATGATAGTAATGTTTTTTTAACGAATACATAACTTGTCTCTTAGTACCTATAATCGCAAGTAAGAAATGGTTGTATGCTGCAGATACTGCTAATAACAAAATTGGTATGCAAGAAAAAATTGAACCAGAATGTTGGCATAGTAGTGCTCAGAATTTTATTTTTTTAAAACCGTCAAAGCTGTTTTTTAGATAATTAAGATGTTTGGAAAAATTGTATGGCAAGTGCCGTTATTTTTAGAGCTAAAAAAACGATTAAAAAATATATATGAGACAATCAAATAAAACTCTTAAATATACCAACTTGGAAGACAATCGCTTCAGCCGATTAGGCTGTAGATCGATCTACACGAATCTACAGAATTGCGGGACCAACTTTTTTGGTTTTCTCCATCATCGCCATGTCAAGTTTCTTTAACATCTTGAGTTCAATTTTTTTTTTCAATTCCAAAAACTTGACCTATAGTATCGAAAGTAAAAAATTACCTCAAACGATGGCTTAAACATTACCTGAGTGAGCTTAACCAGACAATAACCTTTTTATAGAATGAAATGTTGCTCTTAACCTTCAAAATGCGTCATGTAGTGGACTTTGCATACCTAAAATCTAAACCATTTGAGATTATTATCCTTTACAACATCACTACTGGCATAACCTTACACTATCTACCTACATTAATAATTGAACATTCAGTGCGGCTTTCCTAGCTTTAAAATTGTAAAGGCACATAGCCAGGTGTATATGAAAAGAAAGTTGACCCAGAAAACCAATAAATTGACATCACATGAGAATTTGTCATTTATATAATAAATTCTATAGAATGTTCAAATCGGCCATGTGAAATAAATATTCATTTGATAAAAATAGCAAATGTAGCACAAACTTTGAATGGGTAGGTATTTTATACCATGATAGATAGGTAGGTCCCGCAAATATACAATTTATTATCCCCATATAAATTTATTCCAAAAAAAAAAAAAAAAAAATTAATGACCGTCAGGATTACCTACCTACCTTTATTCAACTTTCAGGCTTAGTTAAATCATGATTATTATGTCAACAAAAAACCGGTTCAGCTATTCATCCATTCATACATTCGGTATATCCCCATCCCAATCCTTTTTCTATACTTCTCTTATTTGTAAGCCACCTAGCTCCTGCTGAGCTCGCACAAAAATATTTATGAAGGTTTCTATAGCTGAAATACTAATCTCGTGTTCTTCATTATTCATCCTTTAAAATGTGTATCCTAATTTCAGAAATCCGTGAAACATAAACAAATTAAATGATGGATTATTCGCATTCATATTCACTCCCATGATATCCAAGGACACACGAACACAAGCTATACAAAACACATCAGGATGTGTGAAGTTGAGGGTGCAAAAAAAGTAATTTTATATTTTGTATACATTGTACAAAAAAGCAGGGCATCACCCCCACCCAGTTAAGAGGTCTCATCTGTGAATGTGGTGGAAATATAATGCATCAAATGGCTGAGTTGTAATTAATTATTTTCCACCACAACCTGGCAAACTGGCAGGATATGTGTGCAAATTGAGCCTCGAAAACGCAAACAAAGTACACGCGTCCGTCCATTCATTAGGCTCATTCGAATGTCAGTGTGTCAGCCTTAATCTTAATTCTGTTTAAATTTTAACGATAGATGGGTCTTTTGCGTTCGTTTCGTACGAGTATAAGTTAGCAGACCGCAAGTAAGGGAGCATCACCCACTTTAATCAGACACAATTCTCCTAGGTACACAGGTAGCAGCATGGGCTGGTCATATGGCAAGCTTTGTTTCGAGCCCCACGGCTTGTGACAATTTTTAATCACATTAACCTCAAATCCAACCTAGATGTTTTGCCTTGTTTGCAGAGAGTCGAGTGAAAGCAGAGTGCAAAGCAACAGCGCAGCAAGTGATTAAGGTGAAAACCACAACCTAGGTTGTAGCCTGCCAGCTCACATCATATACACACACCTTGCTGCAACCTGTGAGTCACAGGATTTACTTGTGTGTCACACACAAAACAAGGACGTAAAATGTCGTTCGTAAATGTAGGTTGGGACCCCTACAACGACAAGGTATAAAGTAAAAGTAAAAAAAAAACACACACAAATATATCTAAAAAGGGGCAAAAGTGCATCATTTTCAATTTAACATTATACTAGGGTCGTCCTTTTCTATATCTAGTACAAATATATATTTAGCAGGATGTGCACTCGTATTATTAGAGAAGACGGACAAACAGGGAATATATAGGTACATATCCATATCCATCTCCTTTTGAGTGGTTTCCTTTTGAAAAGCAAAGTCATCATGAGAATTCGAGATGTTGGGTACTCAAGCTCTATAAGAAAGGCTTCTTTGAAGTTCTAATATTCTACACACACATTCAAAATTGCATTTGCCAATGAAATTAAACTTTAAATAAGAAATAACAAATTTAATCTGCGTCTGGAGCTCAGTTCTATCGGAACGGAAAAATAAATACCCCGGGGCATTTGAATTTAAATAAATTTTTAAAATCAATTGCAGGCTAAAACTGATGTGGTCTTATAGGATCAAAGAATAATAATTTATGTTTGAAGAATCACATTTAATCCAAATCATATTTTAATAAGTATTCAGGTTAAATAGATCTAAGGAATTTAATTCTATTCAGCAAATAATAATAGCTGCCAGCACGTTGCTCGGGGCGACTTTACATTTTCTTGTAATATGATTAAAGCTGTTAGCAAGACTTTCCATTATATTAAATAAAAACTAAATAAAATTGCTACGTAACGATAGGAAAACATATCCTAAATGTTGGCTTCCAATTGGTACTGGTGTGACAAACTAATAGAGATGCTAGATGACGGACTACCTTGCGGTATAATCGAGCCTGCTTTTATAATGAATTGTTTTCTTTAAAAAGAAATTTGCATGATTTTCCATTTAAATCCAATCTGACCCACAGAATTTAAGTTTGAAAAAAAATAATACTAGCAGACAACTTGTCGAAGACCTTACTGAAATTCGTAAATATACAATGAACTTTATTTCTTTTAAGATAGCTTTATTTGTATAAAGGGTTATCCATTTTGCGGTTTCAAAAGTATAGGGCTGGAATTCGACATCTGTCGAACTAAGTTGTTAAACCAATTTTTTTTTTAGTTGAAAGTCTGACATTTACGAAAATGGATCGCTTAACTATCGCACAACGCACAAAAATTGGTAAAACCTACTATAAAAATGGTGATTCTGCCACAGCCACATATCGTGCTTTAAAAGGAGATTATGGTTTACATAATCGTCCAACTCCGCAAGCAATTGGCAAAATTAAGAAGAAATTTTAAGATACTGGATTGGTTACAGATATTGTAAGACCTGAAAATATCGCTGCTGTAAGTAAAAGTGTTGCCGAAGACCCGAATGTGTCGATTCCTCGTCGTTCCCAGGAATTAGGACTGTCATAAGGCACATTATGGCGTATTTTGCATTTGGATCTACAACTACATCCATATAAAGTCCAGCTCACACAACAACTGAAGCCAGCTGACCATTCACAACGTCGTAGATACGTCGAATGGGTGCTTGAACAACAGTCGTTGGACGTCGATTTTTCAAACAAAATTTTCTTCAGCGACGTAGCACATTTCTCACTCGGTTGGTATGTTAATAAACAAAATTGTTGTATTTGGGGTTCTGAGAATATTCAAGGTCACTGTTTGGGGCGCTCTTTGGTCCGGAGGTGTGGTTGGACCTTACTTCTTCGAAAACGACGATGGAACGACTATCACCGTCAATTCGGAGCGTTATGGTCATATGATAACCGCCTTTTTTTGCCTGCTATTGAAGTATACGACTTGGAGAATATGTGGTTTCAACAAAGCGGTGCCACATGCCACACAATCTAGAGCGAATATGGCTTTATTGCAAGAGACATTTCCTGGCCGCGTAATTTCTCGTCGTGGCGATATCAACTGGCCACCAAGATCATGCGATTTGCCACCGCTGGACTTTTTTTTGTGGGGATACGCGAAAGACCGTGTTTATGTAGATAAACCTTTAACTCTTGAGCACTTGAAAACCAACATTCGTCAAGTTATGGCTGAGATACCGCCCAATATGTGTCAAAAAGTGGTCGAAAATTACCTTAAAATAATCGATGCTTGCAACCATTCGCATGGTGGTCATTTAAATGATGGTGTGTAATGTCAACGTTCAAACTTTATAATAAAAAAGAAATATCATGAAAAAAATATTTTATATTTGTTTTATTTATGTTTACTTTTGAAACTGCAAAATGGATAACCCTTTATAACACGAATTCCATCAGATAAGTTACAGTAGATTTGTTTCCCATAAAACTACATATATTGACCACTCGGAAGAAAAGGTTTGCAGTATAAGTAAAATCTCATACTTTAGCTAAAATTTACACCTCTTTCGGTTGGAAGACTACTCATACATAACTGCTTTCTTCTACCAGGTTAATTTCCTTCAACGAATTTCTGACATGGCACTCTTCCCTCACTCGAGTTATGTCATTGTTTATTTAATGGTATGTTCATATATACTGCTTTCACTACTTGGGATATTTTTATATGGGTACAATAATGGCAAGTTATGGATTCATAAAAAAAATCACATTACGATAATAGCGAATACAAGAAAAGTGGGTCCCGAAATTCCGTCTGTCTGTCCTCGTGTCTACAGCCAAAACGGTTGAATGGATTTGCTTCAAGCTTGGTACATAATGTTTATTCGGTAATATGCCCATAGGTTTTTTTAAAATTATTTTTAATACAAATTAATAACGGTGCCTGCCACACATTTTTTTAACTAAAAAGAAAAATCTTATTTTTCTCAAAAACGGTTCCAATGATTTTTATAAAAAAAAGCATTTCATGAATGAAGGGAAGGGCAAAATGTGGTTATGGAAAAAAATTGTTATTTTCGGTAACACTAGTACAACCATTTATTGGTGTTCGATTTTCTGGAAAACGGTTCATTTGTTTTTTTTTTTTTTTTTTAATTTTTATGCAGAAGCTCCTAGAAAATCTAAGCACTAATGAAAGGCAAAATTTTTCAAAAAAAAAGTTTTTTTTAATTAAATAAAAAACTTTTTTTTTTTTCAAAACTTAAAATTTCGAAAACGACTCAATGGATACTTCGAAACTTTTGAAACTTCGCCTTTGATAATTTTCTGACATCATCTTCAATGGGATGTCAATATTAAGTAGGTACTTAATAATATAGACTTATAAACATAATTTCAAAAAAAATCTTCCATCCGTTTTCGAAATATTGAGTTTCAAAAATTTCCAAAAAAAAATCATTTTTCGAAAATTTTGGTATGGATGTCATTTAGATTTGTGTCACAAATTGATCTAAGTCCCTCAAGCCCTTCATGGACAAGTCAAAAATCGACAAAACAACGTTATATGATAGTTACTGTTAATACGATTTCAATTCAATTTTTTTACTGACCAAAATGTAACTAAACCTATTATGGTGCATTGATTTTTTTTAAATAAAAATCGATAGTTCTGCCCCAAAAAAATTATATCACAGGTACCGTTATTTTTGTTGCTAAAAAAAACTAATCGATCCAGGACCCTAAAACGATTAATTACCAAGTTTGGAAGAAATTGCTTCAGCCGTTTAGACTGTAAAACGACCCACTTTTTTGGTGTTCTCTATCATTGTGTCAAGTTTGATTAAAATCTCGAGATTGATTATTTTTTTCAAATGCAAAACTTGCGAAGGTAAATACTCTACTATGCGCTATTCACAATGAAGGCACATCTTGGGCAGCTACGAATCTATACATTTCTTGAAAGATATTTGGATAATTATTTATAACAGCACTTATAATCAATTGACATACATACGCCCGTCAATATAATGCATAGTCAAAGGCCGACAACACCATAGGCAATCAATCAAAGCTATCTCGTTCTGACATTTGTATAAGTGTTTTTTTCTTTAATTTAAACATTTTGTATTTCGATCAATCATATAGAATAATGTCATACATATGGATGTACACGCATACATTATACATTTTCTTATCAATATAATATACGAATATCATATCAAAATACAGTTTTATTAGAATCAATATTCAAATTTCAAGGCTTCGTACAAGTACAAGCCAACTGCCTATATGTAAATTAATAAAAGCACAGGGTGTCCTCTATAATGTATTGATGCTCCTATATTGGGCGCCATTTAGAAACAAAAAAAAACTGGTACAAAGAAAAGCCAAAACCCACCATAAAACGCTCTTTTTGGCTCGGCGGCGCTATTTTTCAGCTTAATTAAACTACCGTAGCCAAATGTCAAGGGACAAATATCAATCTTTACCATCTAACTAGCTTCTTAAAACACCCTGTTTTAACCCACACAATCCGCGGTTTGGGCCAACAAAACCACTTAGAAAATCTACACACTCTCCAAAGAGCAATAAAAACCGCCCCCATCAGCACAAATCGACCATAAGTCCCAAATATAATGTTTGCCAAATATTTTAACACATGAACACAACATTGAGGTTCTTTAAAAAATTCCACCAAAAATACTAAAGATATACGATGCTACGCGACACGGCGTATATCCTCCAGTAATATACAAAGTATTCTATGAATTGCTGAAGAAGGAGTTTTCTAGTGAGGGACGTAACCTATATTATACAACTTTTTGGAGGAGAAAGTTACATCTTTACATAAACACATCATGTATCACTATAACAACTCATCCCTATAACATAACCTTCGTGAAGCAAAGTAGGAAAAAGGAAACGTTCGCTCTTAGTCGTTCGTCATAATGTATAGAGCAAGTTGTACATAGGTATATACATATAGATATTTCTTCATCTAATCTAGCCATAAATCGCGTTGTTATTTCTCCAAAACATGGCTCATCTCGTAAGGCGGTCGTTAGCCTGCATAAACTGTATTTTCATGCCATTGTCTAACAAAATAAACATAAAACATAAGTAGAATCTTATGGGCCATTTCATGCACTCGACTCTCATCGAACATTATTATATTGCTGTCGAAATAGGTTATATTAAATTTTTGTTTCTAATATTTAATGAAGTACTTTTGTGGGGATGATAGCGCGTAATGATGTTTTTTAAATGCACAGCACACGCTCATTTTTCATCAATATTTTAACTGAATTTATACGCGTATCTGCAGAAGTGTTGTAGATATTGCTGTTATACTTGCTGCTCCTTGATTCTACTTTGAGTTAACCGCATTGAATTAATTTTTGATTAGTTCGTTTTTGAATTAAGGGTGTTTTTTTTTAAAACTTGGCACAAGTACAGTTAAATAGTAACCGTCATAGAATGCGTCATCAATTTTCCCTAAATAATCAAAGAAAAAAAAATTGGATGCGGGAGATTTTCTTTCCTTTACAGAAATTCGACATAATTCAATAAACCTCCAATTTCAGTATAAAAGAAGCTTTTAAGAAACTTTGAAATTCTTTAAGGCTTAACATAAATTAAGACACGTAAACGACACCGACACGTGTTGCATGACACAATGAATATATCGATACGCGTCTTGATTAGCTTCAAAATATACATTTATTGAGAATATTGTTATCTTAGATTTCTTTAAGTTCAGAAGAGTCTGAGAACGACTATGGACAAACAGAATTATCACTGTTTTCTTAGAAGTCCATATTCGAATCCCGGAATTGGAAATGTCTTATCAATTTTTCCTGCTTATAGAAAGAATAGAAAGCAGTTTGATGAAATCCTTTATTTCTGGGTAAAATGGTGTTCATCAGCTCATGCGAATGGAAAAACTGATAAAGTATCTTTCCTCGAAAGCCGCAGGATCTCTTGGATTCTCCAACATTAGTGCCCAGTATGAGGCTTGGGGCTTGTTCATGACCGTTTGCCAATGTGGCGGTAAGACACTGTAGCGGGTTGGATCAAAATTCTGCCAGATTGAAAATGGAGTGGGGTCAAAATTCTGCTGTGGTCAAAGTTATTTTAACAAAATTCTGTTTTCAAAATTCTGCTTTTTAAATTCTGCTTTTAAAATTCTGCTTTTCAAAACTATGCTCATCAAAATTCTGCAAATAATAAAGACAACAAAGGTTTGGAAAATGTTTAAAAAAACCCGCGATTTAACATTTTCGAAACCTTTGATTTCCTTATTATTTGCAGAGTTTTGATAAGCAGAGCTTATTCTTATACTTTCTTAAGGCTATTAATCAGTTAGTGTCTATTAAAAAAAAACAGAAAAAGTGTTTCGAAAAACAACAAATAAAAAGAATTATAAAAAAGAGAACCGATCTAAGTCACGTTGGTTCTTAGGCGCATTTCAAAAAACATTGTTCTCTTTGGTTTTTGCTTGTTTGCTTGTCTTTTTCTGTAAATTTTTTTTCATACTTAGGCTTACCTAATGTATTGTTTTGTTCTATTTTTTTCTCGTTTGCTTTAAATAAAAAAGTGAATAAAAACTGAAAAAAAAATAAGCTGAATTTTTTTCCTTTTTTGTTGACGGACAGAATTTTGAGAAGCAGAAAAAATATAAAAAAGCGGAATTTTGAAAAAAAGAATTTTCATTTTAAAAGCAGAATTTTGAAAAGCAGTATTTGCAGCCAGAATTTTGACCATCTCCCGATCGTACCATCTACATTACTCCTGTCTATGATTACAGGGATTGCTTTGTCCTTCAAGAGATTGTTGAACGCCAAATCATATATGGTAAAGGACACAGTGCCGGTGTAATAATTTTTTGCCTTTTGGGTTCCGGTATTGTATCCTCGATAGACCTTTTAATCTTTGACGTTAAGTCGCCTCTTGTCTGGGTTCTGCCAAAGACGCTTTTTCCCATGCAAGATACGCGGATTGCTCTTAACTGAGCTCGGATATCGGCATGCCAAGCATTTTTGCTAATCTCGCGGAATTCTGCCTATCCTTGCATGTGGGCAATTTATACCTCTCCCCGGTAGGGTTTGAATTACTTGCCCTAATGCCACTATCAACAGGGTGGAGAGTCTGCCCTGTGTTCATGGGTGATATGCCCTGACTTATTGTATTACCAATAATCGTGAACATACTTTGAGCCACCGTAGGCCCGTGCACACTGGAAATTTTGTGAAGGCGCCAAAAGTAGAAGGTTGGAGAGTTAACATCTTTTGCGCAAGACGCTATACCAACACAACCGATTGCTGGAGAACCCTGCACTAAGCCGCTACCACAACTACGTCAATGTCAACTCATAGTTGTGTGTCAACTTCGACTTCGCTTGCACATGAAACAACACCTTAGTATAATTAGTGGTACGACTTTTGACATTTCATTCAAATGAACAATTTATTTGATACCATATTAGTGCTTGAGGCTGTGGATTTGTGGAAAGCGTTCTAAGATTGCGAGTTTAGTTATTATTGGCCTCGTAGAAAATTTAAAAATGCAATTTTAGATAATTAAAACTTGTTTTCTGTTTCATTTTATAAAGCACGAAGATTCGTCGAAAAGCTAAACCAAAAATAAGTTAACTTGTTCAAAAAATTCTTGTGTGATTTTTTTTTAATTTTAAACAATTCACAAGATCCCTCATATAAGCTATATGAACGTTGTGCTCATCACATTTAAGCTGAATTACCGAAACTTTATAGAAGCTGAAATGTTAAATATTACCTTAAATATTACTATTATTAACTTATAGAAATTAAGAAAATATATAAATCGCTTTTCAAAATAATAAAATGAAAATTTAGCAATCTGATGTCACTTGACTTAAGAAGCTTAACACAAGAAAATACTAAAATTTTGTTCTCCATTTAATTTCGTTAAGGCTTTAAAAAGGCTCTCGAAAATTACGCCATAGAAAATTACTTTTGGAAAAACACCAAAAATTCTGCATACAAAATTCCGACCATTTTGCTAGGAAAAAAGACAAAGCTTTCCCAAATTTTTGGCCTTTTTCCAAAAAAAATTGTCGCGTTTTTTCCAAAAACGAAAAAAAACAATTGTAAAAAAAATCCAGAAAAAAAATCTGCAACTATGTTCACGGCACACATAAAGCTCGCCGGGTAAGGGTTGCCCCCTTCACCTCCTGCTTGGCCCAATAAAGGATTTGGGATGGGTACAAATCTTGGGAATAAGCATATTTTTTTTTGGATTTAAAAAGTTCCAAAAAAAAATTTGCACATACCCAAACTTGTACCTATCCCAAAACCTAAATTGGGCCAAAAAGGAGGCGGAGCTTTTTGTACGCCATGAACCTAATATGCGCCGAGCTATTTAAAATTTATTGCTTTGCCTTACCTTTGAAAATATTGTATTGGCTTAATTCCATTTTGTTTTCAGGCTCTTTTCCAAAAATATCTGACATAACTTCCAATATTTCGGGCTCATTTGCCAAACAAACTTCTGTTCTTTTTTCCAATTTTGAGCAAAAAGAATTCTGGCGTTTTTTCCAAAAGAAAAATCTGGCGTAATTTTCTCTGGCGTAATTTAGGGCGTGGCCGTGGCGTTATATTTGTGAGCTCGCCTGTAAACCTCGTGGTTGCAGTTTCGATTCCTGCCGTTGTCTATGTCTTCTTATATTCTATTAAAAACCAATTCTAAAAAATATCATAAAATAAGTTTCTGGTTTACTCATTACATGCTGTTTAGACATAACACTAACGCCAAGTGATTGAGTAAACTAGCATACCCATAAATATGACAACGAAATAAATAAAATAATGCGAATTATAAGGGACATAAATAAATAAGACACGGTAATTCTCTCCGCATTAGTTCAGCCGCCATCCCTGGATATAAAATCTGAGACAACAACCAGCTCTAGTTTTCGAATATCGTGCCACACATCTTTCCTATCCTTCTTTCTCTTCTTTCACCGGATGCCCGCGCTGTGTTAAAAACATATAAAGAGTATTCATAGTCCCTTCAGCGCGTGCAAAATTATTTAAAAAAAAGCCACTTAAAAAAACAAAACACATTTTTGGAAACGCTCTATAAAGCTTTCCTCTGACTATTACAGTAGGGTTTTAAGGCCTTTAAGTTTCTGTGTGGAGTTTCATCATCAAAAAAGCAATATTATCTAAATTGCAACTTTCTATAACGCTTATTTATTTTAATAACTTTCTAAAAACTCAACTAAGATTTCAGTTTCTATAAAGTTTCGGTATGGCTTTATTGAATTAAAAATACGCCTTATCCAAGCTCTTAACTCTTAAGTTTTACAAAATATTTTATAAAAATTTAAAACGTCCTCTTAATTCGGTTATAATTTAAAGTCAATGCAGTTTATCTGATTAAAATTTCTATAAATAACCAAGTTACTTTTAAAGCTTTATAGAAACTTTATAGAAATCCATATTTTAATAAAAATATTCGTTCTTATGAAGGAATGACCAATTGAAAAAAAATCAATGAAAAACTTCCACTGTTTGCATTAAGTCGCATTGCTTCTGGAATGGCTTCTCGACTCTCTTAGCTTTAAATTTAAAAAAAATATCAACAACAAATGTTTAAAAAAAAAATCACACCATCAATTTATTTATTCATCGAAATTCAGACTTTTTCTTCATAAAAGGATGTTGTTTTCGGCATTTTCATTTTGTTATAAATAGAACAAAAAATAGAAACTATTAATCTACTGAAAAACCAACCCCATACCAAGAAGTATCGATTCCAAAGAATTCACACCCTTAGCAAAATTTCATCGCATAAACTATTTGCCTTTTTGTTTGCTTTGCTTTTTTTTGCAATCAATCCAATGTCAAACCGTATGTATGTTTGATACCATTTTACACTCGTAATCCGACTTATACTACGATTACACTTGCACCAGAGGGTGGGTTGTTGATGGATGATGGAATGGGAGTTTTGCGGGTCGTCTATAGGCCAAGCCCTCGAAATTTCTATTTTATAACGATGGCTCTTTCGTGTGTGTTTGTGTGTGAACTTAATGTGTGCCATTTAACCACTGTTAATGGCAGCAATCATTTTCACGCAAAATAACAATTTCCTCGCATGAGTTTCACGCTTTGAAATTTAGCAGTGCATTGATGTTGTTATAGCGGTACAGAGTCGATAAAGCAGGAGCCGGAATAGGCTATCGGGTACATAAGGGAGTATAACACATGCCCCTGAATCTGTGCTATAGGGGCACCACAAAATATTCTCTCCTTGCAACTACATAGAACGGTTGGTTTGTGCTTTCCTTGAGAATGCCTCTCATTGCCAGAATATTAAACATCGCAATCACATACATAGGTACATATGTATGTATATATGGCAGGTTACAGGATATCCATAGAGTGCCAATATAGTTTCTATAACCCCCCGTCGAGTAATTAAGCCCGCACAGCAAGCTAACGAACGCCAAACAAACCCAAACTACGGAGAAAATTTGATTTGATAGTTTTTTTTGCGGATTAATTAAACAGGCTTAATACAAGTAGAAATCTGTATATACCTCACTCCTACTACCCTCACATAGAAAAGGATGCTTCAAGTTAATTTCGCGTGTGAAACAGGAAAGGTAAACATTAAATGTTACATTGGCAACAGCCACCATGGTTACTACGGTCGCAGCAGCCACCACATTCTGTGCATTTGGGAGCGTGATCTAGACATTCTAGTCATAACCACAAGCATATCGTATGTTGGTTAGCTATAAACTATCCAACCCATGTTTATGCTTATAAATGCAAAAGCAGAACAGGGAAGGATATATCCAATATAATGAATGAGGCCTAAAATTTAAATTTAAGAAATGCATTCACTCTGCACAGTATTTCATCTCATTTTAACTTAATTGTGAAAAGGCCAGGACCGAATGTGAAAAGTGCATTTCAGAAGGCGCAACAATGAAGTGAGGTGAAAGCTCGTGGGCCTGCATTTTGTTCAGATCCTAGGGCTTAAGGTGATAATCACTTTCATGAAAAGAGATTCTCTAAAATGACCTGTGAATTCCACACAAAAACCAGTTAGTACTCGTAAGCAAAATTATGACAGTTTATAGGTGTCAGGGACTGGGACTCGTTGCACTTACAGTAGCAGCAAATTCAAATACATTACACATAAATAACTACTTATCCAGGCGTACTAGCTAATCAATATATCATGTCCAACAGTGTTGGAAACATAGCTAGAAGCACACTTACCTTTTTAAATGATAAAGAGAGTGTGAATTAAAAAATCCGAACAAGAAAATCCTAAGGTAATTGGTTCTGCTTCATAAATATGCTAACATAACAGAAGCAGTTAATAATCATACATCTTCCATGTAGTCCTTGCCAAAAAAAATATTTCTTATTTTCATTTAAAAAAATTAAAAGACATCCAAGACTGCTTGGCCCTTTTTTCGAAAAACTCGTAGCAAATACGGCCATGGAAAATTCGCTAACATTATATACAGGCGACTCTGTGTGGCTGTGCATTCCCTTACAACGAACAATATTATATATGTTGTCTTAAATGATGGATAAACTGCCAAATATTCAACCATCAAAAAGACAACCAACTATATTTGGAAAGGACGCCAACCCAAATACGAAAAATGACCAACTGTCGCCAAAGGCATATTCACAACCCTATTTAATTTGTTGGGTTTGATTAGTATAATGTGGCATGTATTGGAGTTGGAGAACTATAGAGAAGGAGACATTTTAAACCGCAACAAGTCAAGAACATAAAATTTTCCAAAATTTAATCGAGAGAAAATACATTTCAAAATTAATTAAGCGACACTATCAGGATTTTACAAAATGTGATGCAATGGCAGATGACATTTGCTTGAAGGTTAATGGTTTTGAAGGTTTCTGGTGAGACGTGTGAAACCGCGTGGATATGCGGTATATCAGAATTACCTAATTCAACCGTCAAGTATACCAACTGTGTCCTTAGATTGACTTTGACACAAGTTAGTAACCGTTGAAGCCTAATGGGGACTCCCGCAGACCGAAGCTATCACGCACAGATTCTTGAATCATGGGTAATCATTTTTCAAAAAAATCTTACCAAAATCTATATCTTTGTCGAGCCTAAGCAAATTACTAAGCCAATAAATAGTTACCTTAACTAAATCGTCAAAAGGGAATAATCACCAATATGCAACTGTCACATTCATTTAAGTGAGATGAAGTTTTGGAGAGTTCATTAAAACAAAACTCAATCATTGATAAGCGCATACGTGAAATATGTAGCTTAAATATTTTTTTTTTTTTTTGGTTTTCAAATATTGTTACACCCTTTTCTTCTTTTTAGCCACTCGTGCACCGATTAATTAATTAATTGAAATTAATAATTATACTTTTATTGCGATCGAAACGAATTAAAAACGCGGCACCACATTTATCTAATTGAATGACAATTCCCTATTGACAATTCGGAAATGTCAAAACAAATCGGCAAATTAAAAAAAGGTGTAACACAGCCACAAAATCGGTGCTGCCACCCCGACTAGCTCAGTAAGGGGGGTTCGGAATTTTGGTTTATTGATCGAATAATTTTTATTGGATGGATTAATTATTTAATTAATCAAACTTACTTTAGTGGTTTTTCAGGAGCGTAGCTATCAAATAGAAAAGGGCGCCAGAATTTTTTTTTGAAATTTAAGGAAATTGCAAACCGTACGGAGCGGAATGCAAAGATGGCGAAAAAAATATAATCAATGAACTTGACAAGAAATCAAATAGGCGAATTATGTTTTTGAATTTGTATTGCCTGGGAAACCTTATGAATAGGATTAAAACCCAGGATCTTTTCGAGATGAAATTACAATATAAAGAAATATTTTAGCAAAAAACAAGAGATGGACCGTTAAGGTCTGGTTCCCTAAGATGGCACAATTTTTCGAAATTAATAATTAATATTTTAAAAGAATTTAAATGTGAGAAAACCCTACAGGCACACACGATTTTATAACACCCAATAATGTGAAAACAATTATACATATACATAAATATATATATATATATATATATATATATATATATATATATATATATATATTTTTTATACTCCCTCCAAATTTTAATCCTCTGACAAGAAATGTTCCTTCTTCCTCTCCTTTTCCTTTTATTATGTTTTTCCTTTGGCTATCCGCAAAATTCCTCAAATCGAAACTTTAATTTTTTCTGATTTTCCTCCTTGATTTTCCCTGTATTTCAAAACTCTGTTTTATTTTTCCAGCTTCTTCTCACAATCGAGATCTCTCTAGAAGTAAGTTCGCTAGGATAATTTTCCTGAGCGGTAACTTCTTACCATTCTAGCCTTTGTTGTTTTCACCCAATCTGGAGCAGCGGCCTTCCAATCGCGTCACCACTAGCCACTCAGCGCAAAGTTGCAGAGTAGTACCGACGTGTGGAAGTCTCGCCGTCCTGCTTACTCACAAACGATTCTCCCTCATAAATGCAAGTCATCTTGGAACTCGCCGCACTGGATTCACTTCCAGATTACGTCAGTTCCAAGACTGCATTCAGCCTCGTACATCCTGTTCCTTGAAAACAAAATTTTAAAACCACGAAAAATCAATGAAACTTATTTTCTACAACTAAAAAACACTAAAACGCGAAACCCGTCGGAAAAAGAAAGGAAAAATGACAACCACAGTCAGGGTAAACTACGAATATAAACCAGCTCCTTTAGTGCAAATAATTTGTTATTTAAAAAATTTCTTTAATTTTTTTCAAAAAAAAAAATTGTATGACAATTTTAAATATTTTAATTTATAATTATAATATTTATTAATATTTAAATATAAGGCTAAAAATGAAATTTCAAAAAAAATAATCTACACGTTTTCGAAATATTGAATTTTCCAAAAAAAAATATTTTTCGAAAATTTGAATATGCAGTATTATTTCAAATGAACCCGTACGCAAAAATTTTGATCGAAATCCGTGGAGCCGCTTACGAGAAAGTTTAATATACACAAAATGGGTGTATATCAGGTACCGTTAATAACAAAATTTGTAAAAAAAAATGTTTACCAAAATGTAGAACCTATTATGTATAGTAGTGCACATATTTTGTTTATCAAAATCGTTAAATTCGTTTTCGACATAATTAAGATCGTAGAAAAAAATAGTATGCCAGGTACCCTTAATTTTGGGGCTAAAAAAAACTATTCAAAAATCTATTTGAGATAATCACCTAAAACGCTCAAATACCAAGTTTGACGAAAATCGCGTCAGTCGCATTGGTTATAATACGTTGTACAGATAGACAAACAGATTAATTGACAGACGGAATTGAGGGCCTGCTTTTTTATGTACGCAAAACTATGGGAAGTACGGTTAATAAGAATGCAAAATAAAATATTTTTTAACTTCAAAATGAACTGTACCTACTAAATACGGTTTCGAAATATGTAAGTAAAAAATTGTTTATTTTTTATTAAATAAAAAAAAATCATTTACAGTACTCTTTAAGCTTTTAGGGGCTTCCTCTATCAAAAAAAATATAAAACTTTGATTTTCTTTTGCCTATAATATTATTTGCTTAACAAAATCGAATTATAATTACGTGCGATCCAGTCGTGCATTTCATTTTTTTTTTTGGTTTTTGATTTTCTGAATAACGGTTCATTTGCTTTTTTTGAAATTTCTTATGCAGAAACTCAAACACTAATGTAATGTAATTTTTCCAAAAAAAAGATTGAAATAAAAAAGAAAAAATATTTTATTTTTTGACAACTCAATATATACATATTTCGAAAACGACTCAATAGATTTTTTCAAACCTTCGTTGTTAGTAGTTCTTTGTCATTATCTTGAATAGGTACTTATAAAAACTTTTTTCTTAAAATAAAAATTTATTTCCTCAAGAAATTTGATAAAAAGATGTGTGCATTCTTAGTTTAGTGCAGTCCAATTTTTGGTAAAAACAAAAAATATTTTATTTTGCGTACTTATTGACGGTACTTCACATAGAATCACTTTTCATGTTGTTAACTTTCGCATTGAACTGATTCAAATAATTTTTGCATGTAAATGATAACTAGAAATGTTAATAAAGCTGCATACTCAAATTTTCAAAATAAAAGAATAAAAGTTTTTCGATTTTTAATTAATCAATTTGAAAGTACGTCTGTCACACGATATATAATTTTACAGAATGTGACAGTTAATCACGCACTATTTGAATTGTGTCAAACGACATCAACAGTCTTTGGCTTGGTTCAAAGCCATTCAAGTTTTGAAGTTATATTGAAAATATTTCTTCACTGTTTGGAATAAACATAATTTAACGTATGTGTCAAAAATAATAGAAATCAATTGCCCCTTCCACCTTTAACGTTATAACCCGCTCCGAAATTCATAATTTTTTGGGAACATTTTCTTAAAATAATAATAAAAACATTGCGTTAAAAATATCATCAAATTCATATCCCCTGTTGACCCCTTGTTTTCTACGCCACTCGATTTGGTTAATACAAATTTGATTTTCGTATAATTTGACAAGTGTCCTATAAAAAAATTAACCACTTGATGGATTGTAAAACGAAATCAAATTGAATTCTGCTAGCTACTCGGAATGCAAGAGAATTTTCAACTTCGATCCTTTTTTGTATGGACATGTGTCTTTGTGAATATTTAAATTTAATATTCTTTGGTCTATATCAATTTCGATATTTGTAGAAAATATACAATTTTATTTAAGGGCTTAGGGTCCCCTAGCAACATGCTCCAACGAAGCGTCAAACGCCTGCGGCTACCAGCTCTCGTTCTAAAAACGCCCACTACGTAAGTATTTAAATTATAATCCCGACGATATCAGAAACTCGAGCAAAATAGAATTACGGTAGATAAACGAAAATCGAAAAGGATCGGGATAAAGTACCTACGTACGAGTATGTCTGTTTGTACTTACTTTAACACATTTTTATTATTTGGGAGTATTTCCAGTTCAGTAGGCACATTCTCGGTGATGTCTCGAAAGATTAGGATGACAAATAAAAAAAAAAAACCAAAGAAACGATAATATCCTTCTTTGTTTTTTTTTGTTGCTTTCTTTTTGAAGGTTCAACTTTCAAAATCAACAAAACACACTCATACGAATAGCCATATGCCCATCCAGGTGAAAAAAAATACTGGAGCGTTTGGTGAGGCAGGGCTGAGACTTCAAAATCACGACGAAGATAAACTCCTATAGACGCGAAGCATCCTTCCTCTGCTTCTTAATATTTTTTGTGTGTTTTCTTATATAGATCCTTGCGGGATGAATTTGGAATGAAAGGGGTTCTAATTTCAAACCCTAACCAAGTATATTCTTGTCACCAATTTTGATTTTTCATTGGCGACGAAAATCGAAAGCAACAGAGAGGTTGTTGTTTTCGAAGGGGACACCACCCGCGCTCCGCCCGCCAACACCAATACCACTGAGCCTGAGCTACCGTGTTGATGCTTCTTCTGATGCGAAGGGGTTGGAGTGTCAATGAAAACAATTCATGTGTGGTGTGGGATTATTATTGGGATTTTCGAGATGTCGTTATTGTTGTTGTTTTTTGTTGTTTCGTTGCTAATGCTTGGTGGATGCTGAGCTGCTTGAGAAGATTTAAGGAAACCTTAAACCAATTTAAGAGTGAGCCTTTAAATTGAAGATGAAAGACAGATGTTGTTTCGCAAAAAAACTTCTCAAATTTCTTCATTTCCATCATAAGGAAGAAAACCTGATAGGTATATAATAGTAGTCCCTAACTCAAGAAGTTACGATTTAGGCATTTTCAACTGAGTATCTTTGGGTTGACGTAATAAAATGCTGCTATTTAATTATTAAGAATTCTCGGTTAAATGGGAAAATTCCTGGTGAATTATTTGTTTGCGAAATAGGAAGCTTCAAAAATCTGCAGAAGTTAACCTTTATCAAAATTCAAAAAACTTCTCAAAGGCAGTTTAAATACCTCTATTATATAATGTATGTAGATATGTTTGTAGATTTTTGTTTGATAAAGATTCTTAAAAACACTTGAGTGGCGGAGAGATATCTAATAACAATTATATTCTTCTATTTGTATATTTCAATGTCATTTCTTTGGATGACATTGATAAAGGAAGACAGACAGGTGTCTTTTATATATGTATGTAAGGTATGGTGGACAGGTATATAATCTTTATAGTTGAAATGTCCTGAGGCCATTAACCACCACTGACTTACAAATCTATAAGATTATACCTCGACAGACAATTATTGTATGTATGCACATCTGCTCATATTGTGATAAGAATTGGTCTTGGTGACACTCACATGTATTTCAAATTTTCAGGGACAAGCTTTTTATTGATAATATTATAAAGGAATTTATTTATAGTCAAATAAGCTGGGAGATTGGTATAGGTATTTGGAAAACGAAGTTGTTTTCTGTTGGGTCTTCGGTGGCTCTGGAAAAAAATCAATAATACGCCTCGTAGGAATATTCATATGTATCTGTCAAAAATGGATTCCATTATCCCAAAAGGAATTAGGTGAAAAATATAAGGCGTGTGCTAAACAATTTAAATACGCTGAATGCAACAACACAAATTTCTTTTCGGGCTTAACTACACCCACAAGATGTTTAGTGTCTTGTGCCTCAGATCAAAAGTAATTCCAAATATTTTTGGTCATTTCTGAACATAAAGCAAAAATCCATTTGAATGTGTAATATTACATAAGATAAAATATATGTTTGGTTTTGTCTCAGAATGTATTCAACTGAGTAACATGATATTAGTGTATAATTTTCCTTGTGTTTACAAGAATGTTTAAGGTTATTTTTTTTGTATATTAATAATTTTATATATAAATATTTAAGCTATGTAGATAATAGCTCTATGCTTGTAAGACCTAAGGTCTTTTTAATGCAAACTTAATTTGCACGGCACTATACTTTGTCCCAGAAAAATTACTGCCTATATGTCTTATAGGAAAGCTTTTTTTCAAAATCAGTAAAGTGCCATATTTATGCACCATACTAAATTAAAAGAATTTCTTAATAAAAATTATTTGCCCGCCCGTAAATATATAAAATAATAAAAAAATTGAATGCATCTGACGCAGACTCAACGTCCTACATACGCACATCTAAGTGTTTACTGAATTGCTTTTTCTGTCGCGTGTTGCTGCTGCATTGTTGCTATCCAGCACCCATTAATAATTGATGTGCTTTCAGAGTTACCCTTGTCGATTTGTTAACTCGTTCAGTTTTTTTTCCTTGGGTTTCTGTTGAGGTGCTTTTGATTTGAGAGTTTTAAGAAAATTTTGAATGATGAGTGTTATCGTGGAGTGTTTTTATTTGTTGCACTTCTTTTAATGTGTGTAAAATATGTTAAAATGCAGTTACAAAATTTTAAGCTGTTTTCTTTGAAGAAGAAAATTATTTGCGTAGATTTTCGTAGAACGCGGTTAATTAATGTAAAGAAGTAAATTATTTTTGTGTAAATTGTGCGTTTAAATAGTATTTATTTTAAAGTTTTGTGTAATTTGCACTTTTAACTCGTGTATTTTTAAAGATGTGTGTTTTTTTAGAGTTTTTTACAATAAGGTCGAAATGCATTCGAGGTATTCAAAAGATTTGAGTGAAAAAAAAAAAAAAAAAATTGTTGAAGCGACAAAAAAAAATCATAAAAATTTGCAAAATTTAAGCAAGTAGCTGATATTTTTCCTGTAGGTTAACGAACAGTTTTCAGACTTTTTAACGAAAACAGTCCCAAATGCCAAAACGCGCCACCAAAGAAAAACAAATCTGATAATGAATACATTTTGTATTTGTGCTTGTTTTTTATTTAAATGGGATTAGGCCTACTGGGGATAGCCTTCAAAAACGAACCGTTTATCTTACCTAATTGTGGTGTATAAACTATGTTTTAATTTTTATAAACAAAACGATTAAATAAAAATTCCTATCTAAAAAAAGGGCGGAAACCTACTATTTTTTCATATTTGGGTCCATTTAAAATACACACTACGAAAACCCTGTGAAAGCAAACGTACAACAAACGTGCTGTTTTGCCTACACTGTCTATTTTTCTGGGACAGAGTATAATTAGAAGGAATAGAAAGATAGTCTCCTTTCACACAGGGATACCAGTTGAGGGAGAATTTTTTGACGTTTTCCTTTTCCTTGTAGCTTTCACACGAAGAAACTGGCATCAAGAAAAGATTTTGTTGGGCTAATTGGAATGCAAAGTAAAACGTCAAAAAAATCTCTTCAAACCGATGACCGGGGAGATTTTTTCCATTCCCCTTACTTCTTGCCCTTCTCGCCCTCAAACTGCCAGTTGCCGGCAACTCTGATTCCTTGTGTGAAAGGGGACATAGGCGCAAAATTTTAGTCGATTTAGTAATATGTTAAATCATTTTTAGTATGATACTAGGCTAAAAAGACGATTTTGCTAATTTCAAACAGGTTTAGAATCATACTATTTTCTTAACATTTTACTAAAGTTTAAATCACAAAATGGCTACTTTATTTTTTTAGTATCGTACTAAATCTACATGCCACTTTGGCATTTCCAAACGTCAAAAAGTTATGTTCGCTTACTATTTTGCACTACGAGTATTTTAGGCGTGTTTAGTTGTAGTTTATTAAGAAAATAGATTTAATATGGTGCTAGTTAAAAATATTAGTAAAGTGCTTTAGTATTAGTAAACTATGAAGTAGTATCATGCTAAGCCCTTACACCAGGCTATTTAAAATTTTGTGCCATAGCAATTTGTGTTGGCATAGTGGATTTCAGAATTAGGTCCTTACTATATGATTATAACCCATTAGCGGCACCCAATTAAAATTTGGGGTATAGAAAAGAACGCTGCCAAATGTGGGACTCGAACACACACGTCTAAGTTAACAGTCAATTACTATATACATTGCGCCATTGCCTCCCGCAATGTTTGTTTAATTAATTTAATTGTGACATCGGCAATAAATATTTGTAAGTCTCTTGTCAACTATTTTTTTTGAGCTGATTGACATAATATTCTCTTATAAATATATTTTTTTTCAAAAATCCAAATAAACTATTTTTCAAAAATTTTGAATTGCAGTATTATTTAGAATTTTAGGGAGATCCTGTACACAATTTCTGATCGAAAACCATTGAGCCGCTTATGAGAAAGTCGAAAATCCATAAAATGATTGTATGGCAGGTACTCGTACCATTAATAACAAAATATTTTTAAAGTTTTGTGGGCCAAAATGTAGATAATAATCAAGTTAGTACACACACAAATTTTTATCAAAATCGTAAGAGCCCTTTTCGAGATAATTAAGATAGTAGAAAAATTTGTATGCCAAGTACCGTTATTTTTGGGATTAAAACAACGATTCAAAAATCTATTTTGGACAATCATCTAAAACGCCTAACAACCATGTTTGAACAAAACTGGTTCGGCCGTTAAGGCTGTAGATCATTCTACAGACAGATAGACGGAATTGCCGGACCCACTTTTTTGGTGTTCTCTATCATCGTAATGTCAAATTTGATTAAAATCTCGAGTTCGAGTTTTTTTTCCAAATGCAAAACTTGCCCTATAGTACCTATGTACATATATCGCAAGTAAAAATTGTTCTACCACAGGTACCAACAATTACCACTTTTTTTTCTAAAAGATCTAAAAAAAATTACAAGAATATACGTTTTCACTTCTTAGACTCGAGGACATGCACTCATACGGAATAGCAGGACCCACCTTTTTGTTGTTCTTATCATTTGATCAGTTTAATCAAAATCTCTAATTCGATTTTACGAATCCATAACTTGCCTTGTATATATATATCGCAAGTAAAAATTAAGTGTACTATGTTAGGTACAGTCTTAATTGTGTCCAAAAAACATTTAATATAAAATGTAATAAATGATAATTGCCATTTTAGTTATTTTGGTTTAATTTTAACCACACAAGAAATTTAGTTTAACTTATTTATTTTAGAACTGTTAAGAAATAATTGTTTGTTCGGTTTTCTCAAAAGTGGTTTTATTAATTTTCATTTAAAACATAAATTTCTTATTCTACACAGAATATAATTTTTATTCTTATTTACCATACAATTGCTAGTTTTAATTTGGCCATTCTTGAGAACGTTTTAACCAATGTCGTTTTAATTCTAAATGGGTTAGTTGTGCTTAAGAAATTGTGCAAAAGAAATACTCCTAAAAAAAAGAAAAACCTCAAAGCAAGGCCTAAAATCCTAAAAGTCAAATTCAAAAATCAAGACGTGCAAGAATTTGCTACTAATTTTAAAATGCACTCTTGCGCATCTTTTGCGCAATTCCTCTTGTTTAGCACCAGGAATAATCACTTGTTTTTTAATGTCTAGAAAAGTACATAGTAGAAGACTTGAAATTAAAAATCGTTGCCTGGATAAAATAATGTCGTTAGTTACTATTTGCTACTTTTGGGGAAACGAATTTTAAGTTCAAAAATGTCTTTCTCAAAAAACTGGAATTCGTTTAAGGATTCAATGGCAGATACAGAAAATATCTGGCATTCAAAAACGTAAAAATAAATAGAATATTTTAATGAAGAAAGGAATAACGGTCAATTCTTCACAATGTCGTATGTGAAGGTTGATGCAAAACTACTTATTTCCCAAGCACATACGACAAAATAAACACATATAAGACAAAAATAAAATAAATTTAAATGTTCAAAATAGCTTTTAATGGCCTTTAGTCCAACAAAAATTGGCGTTTCGTCCCGGCGATTTCAGATGGGTTCACACTAGATGTTCTTTACGAAATCTATGTAAGATGAACTGAACTTGGCAAAAATTGCGTATTGACAAAGGTCCTCACCGTGTGAGATCGCCGGGACGAAGCGCCAATTTTCGTTGGACTAAAGGCCGTTAAAAGCTATTTTGAATCAATAATTCAACAAGTCCAAATATTATAATGCTAAGTCTTCTACTTGGCTGATGTATTTCAGTAGTATATAGAATTTGTATTATTAAAAAAAACTTCAAATTTAAATGTTGTTAGAATATTACATACGACAATATAAAAAAATATTGCCTATTTATTTAAAAATAAAAAGAAACTAAAATTGTTGTTTTTATTCTCAAAAAATTTAAAAAAAAAACAACAAAAGTAGAACAAAAAGTTATAATTCTAAAACAAATAAATAAATAATTCATATTCGATAAGTTAAGAAATACCTTCAGCGCCTAAATATTAAAGTAAAATTTAAAAATCAAAATATTCAGTAAGGAAAATTGCATTTATAAGTTCAGAATGCAGTTGATTTTCTAATATTAATTTTATTAAATTTTAAAATGGCACTACAAAATATTGTATCTTCAATGTTTTCGACATATTTGATGGAGATATACGAAGCGCTTGTTGCCATAAAAAATAAGCGTCGCGTCGGTTAGGTTTTGAAAACGTCCGGTGTTTTTGTTCAAATCGTTCATAAAACTGGAATGAAGACTCGCACCTGCATTATAATCATCATTCGCTAGTATTTCGGTGCGCATTTAAAAAAAATAAAAAGGGTGTTTTTTTTTATAATACAATTCCACATACTACTGAAATTACTCAGCCAAATAGAGTAAGCTGAGTAATTTCAGTAGTATATAGAATTTTATTATAAAAAAAACAACTTCTTATTAACTATGTCTGGCCAAGGAAAAAATCTTCCAATTTTAATGTATAAAATTTTAATCTTGTTGGATATAGTTCACATTGCTTTTTTGTCAAAAAATGCAAGTAAGTTGAACTGAACTTAACAAAAATTGCGTATTGGTAAGGCGCTGACTAACCAACTGATAAGTCCAAGTGAGATTGCCGGGATTAAACGCAAATTTTGTGAACTAAATGCCGTTAAAAGCTATTTTGAATCAATAAAAAGAATTATTCAAAGTTCTATTTTGCCGTACCGTGCATTATCATACGCATAGAGTTCATAAGACACACTTGGTGCATTGTGCAGGGGAGTCGTCCGACCTCTGCGACATCGTGATCTCGAATCCCGACTTTACACCAGTCTATGTGTTGACTTATAAGACATACGACAAACTTTACCTGAATTTCAGTTAAATATTGTCGTACGTGTATTAAAAATAACACATAGATACGACAATTATTTACCGTTTAACGTTCGCTGCACAGATTTTTTATGATAAAAATTTCGTATGTTTTTATTTTATAGTATGTGTAGAATTTTGTTATACCAAGAAATTGTGAAAAAGTGACCGTGCACATACAACAAGTTTTAACGATATTATCTTGGAAACGGAGGCATAAATATCGAAAAACGAAATAAAATAAAATCAAATAACAAAACGCATTTAAATCTCAAAACCTCAATTTTTCACATACGGCAATTTTTATCCAGGCGACGGAATAGGTATTTTTTAAATTGGCGTATAAATATTAATTATATTATATATATAAATATTATTAATTAAATTCGTATAACCGTTTTTTACGAAATTTTGTTTTTTCTGACTTTTTTGTTATAATTTGTATGGTAGTTACCGTTGTTACTTGTTTTAAGAAAATGATTTTATAAGCATTCAAAAAAATTAAAAGAAACTACTTAATAAAACTTTTCGGAGAAATCGATAAAAGCGTTTTTGAAATATTAAGTTTTCAAAAAAAAAATTATTAAATTTAAAAAAAAAGTTTTAAAAACTTTGGCTTACATAACGCCTTACAGAGTTTAAACTCTTCAGGAGCTTCTCCGTAAATGTAAATTCAATGGCACTGTTTTCAAAAAATCAAATATAAAACAACAATTTTTTTACAAAAAAAAATACCAAACGGTACATTAACCCTTGATTATTTAACTGATTTTTGTTATGAAAATCGGCGGAGTTGTTTCTGAGAAAAATAAGATTTAACTTTTTGGCCAAAAAATTTCTGTTGAGTATCGTTTTATAATTTTTGAAGTTGTTTTTAACTTAATTTTTGTTTCTAAAAAATGTCTATTTCATATTTATTTAAAAAAAAGCTAATGATTTTTCTTTTTAAAAATTTTGTTTTTTTTTCAAATTATATTTAGCTTTTTCTCCTAAAAAAATTGTTCAATAACATGCGATTTAGTTATGCAATTTACTTATTTATGCGAAACGTAATTAAAATTTATCTAAAAAAAAAATATTTTGTATAACAATTTTAGATATTTAACAAAATGTCACTATTTAAAAGCATAATTTTAACCATATAAACATCCGTTTTCGAAATATGAATTTTCAACAAAAACTGATTTTTTTAAATTTACATTCTTTTTAAGATGGTAAAAAAATTACCATACAAATTTTTTAACCATCTTAGTTATCTAGAAAAGGGCTACAATGATTTTAATAAAAATTTATGTGCGTATTACTTTAGATAATGGTCTACATTTTTTACAAACATTTTTTTTATAATTTGTTATTAACATGCCATACAACCATTTTATTGATTTTAGAATTTCTCATAAGCGGCTTAACGGATTTCGATCAAAATTTTTATACAGGAGTTACTTTAAATTCTAAATAAAGCTGCTTTTCAAAATTTTCGAAGAAATAGTTTTTTTGGATTTTTGAAAAAAAAAATATTTTTTTTTTGAAAATTCAAAATATCGAAAACAGCTGGACGAGTTTTTATGAAATTTTGATATGAATTTATATCATTAAATATTTAAAATTTCTATGCAAATTTTTTTTGGGAAAAAATTTAAGAAATTTTATATATACAAAATTAAGTGAAAAACGACCACATTTAGCCGTTTCTATTAAGAATCTTTCGCATATATTGTAATCGAACATAGGAGCAAGTACATGCGATCCAGTCGTGCATTTTATTTATTTCCCAAAAATAATTTCGCAAAACCAACAATTTATTATATCGCATTCCGAAAATCATTAATTCTTCAATCAATACATTTGCAAAATCAGACATTTTTTAATGACTTGTTGAACAAAAGTTGTGTTCCAAATATCCAAAAAGAACTACAATAGGTTAATTAATAGTTATTTAATAAGAATCAGTAAATTTTGCAAAATTACTTACTTACTTACTTAGGTTCTAAGACCTTTTTTGTCCGTAGGGGACCCCTAGTGGGTCATAGGGCATCCACAACGCCTGCTCGCAATCTTGTTCGGTTCCTGGATATGTGTCGCAACTCCCTCTAAATCTTGCCTAGTTCGGCTGACTCATCCTCGACTGTCCTTCTCCATGAGCTTCTCGGTCGTCCGACTATTCTTCCCTCTTGAGTAAGCGGATTCCAGTTCATTGCCTGTGCGCAATACAGTTGTCGCATTTTCGAAGCGTGTGTCCGATCCACTGCCACTTTCGACGTCGAATAATAGAGTCGATAGCATTAATTCTAAGGATATTACGTAGACATCTATTAATGAACGTTTGCAGGTTCTTAGTGACAGCTACTGTTACTTTCCAAGTGCTGCAACCGTAAAGTAAAACGGATTCGACGTTGGATCGAAACAGCCGTAGCTTTGTTCTTAAGCTTAGAAATTTATTCATCCATATATTTCTAAGCATACCGAAAGCAGCCTTTGCCTTCCCGATTCGGCTGCAAATGTCCTTTTCGGTACCACCCTCGGCAGAGATGATACTTCCAAGATATTGGAACCTCTGTACTTTCTGTACCGGTTGTTGGGAAATATTTATGGGAGAAGATACCTGGGTTCCGTGGATGATCATCTTTGTTTTGCCGGAGTTGATTTTCAGCCCCATGATTTCTGCTTCTCCCTCCACCCCTATTGTCTTTTGGTGGAGATCCATGATCCTATGAGAGAGGAAACATACGTCGACCACATAGTCCATATAATTCAGGTGAGACGTCAGAGTCCATCGAATCCCTCCGTTTCCCGTCAAGGCGCTCGCAGAACATCGCTTATCACTATCAGAAACTATATTGGTGACAGAATGCAGCCCTGTCTGACTCCACTCTGGACATCAAACTCTTCAGGCAGCCTCCCTTCGTGTAATACGTAACATTTGGATCCATTATAAGTTGCCTTAATAATACTTATTGATTTATCCGGGATACCCCTCCTGCGCAAGCCAAGCCAAATAAATTCTCTATTTAAGCTATCGAAAGTCTTCTCAAAGTCAATGAATAGCAGGTGAAGTGGTGATCGATATTCGACGCACTGCTCAATTATGGCCCTTAACGTATTGATATGATCAATGCATGAGGATTCAGTGCGGAAACCTGCTTGTTCAGCATCGAGTGTGGCTTCTAGATGTTCCCTGATGCGTTCCAGTACTATTTTCGTTCGCAGGGCACAAATCTCCCTCTAGTTTTCGCACTGTATTATGTCTCTTTATTTTTGCAAAATTCCGTATCGAATATTGTTTTTGATGTATCTTCAAATATAGTAAAAGGCCTCCCAAGCATCTTTGGGTTAATTTTTTTTTTTGCTTTTGTTGATTATTTTTCAAATTTCAATTAAGGAGTTTGTTTCACGAATAATAAACCAGACAATTTTTAGTAGCTTTTTGTGCACACATAATATTACCAACGATGTTAATAAAATAAATAAATGCGTTATATTTGAATTTTTTTTTATATAATTGTAAGCCTCTTCAGAAACAATTTTTGTAAATGGAACAAATGGAGTTTCAAAGCAAACATTTACAGTCGAGCATGTCTTTGTCTAAGTTATTTTTATTTAAAGGATAATCAGTACTAGCGTAATAATTTTTTCTTAGTAATTTTGCTTTGCTCTGCTTGACCACATATTTGTCAAAAGTGTCACACACTTTTTTCTCAATTTCAATGAAAATCGATTACTCTTCAAAAAGCCCATAAGAATAGTATCCTTTATTGATTTTAAGGAAAATGATAAATAAAAAATTATTTAACTTGTATGCTCACTCAGACGAATATAACAAATTGAAAATTCTGCGTAAAAAACACCTCCATCGATCTTTCGCAGCTTTCTAAAACCATTTGCACAAAATATTATACAGGGTGATTCGCATAAAATGCGACTAAAAACTATAAAGTCCATAATATAATATAAAAACGAGAAAAAATCTGTCGGTCAATTTTTTAATGAATATTAAAATAAAACAAAGCTGAATAGTGCCCCAAACCTGTTTAAAAAAAAAAAAACAGATTTCGGTATTTCCCTGAAAAAAATATCTTCATACTTAAAGTCTTGAAAATAAAGAGCACTTATTATTTAAGTAAAGAAAAAAATGTAAAAATAAAACATTTTTTTAAAGTTCGATAAAGATTTTGATAATTTATTTTTAAAAATCTTCACGAACATAAAAAATAAAAATGCTGGCCTTAAAACCCCATACGGCATTCTTCTTATCTTTTTACATAAAAACTTGCATTCCAAATAAAATCTCCAAATTTTATTTTTGGCTTCTTATATAAATCACCCTTTATACCAAAATAAAACTAAATCTACTTTAACCAGTGACGACGATCCGGAGGCAATATTTTGTTCTCTTTCAATCTAAATAAAAGGGGGAAAAAAGCAACTCGAAAGGAATTACAGATTTATCAAACAGACTTCTACTATACATTACCCATGATTGTGGTAGGTATATTGCTGAATTTATTCAAACACTAGAAGAAGATGACATAGACCATGACGGATTGGATGCTTGAAAAAAGGCAAAAACGATAGTTTAATCAAAGCTGACAAATCGAAAAAAAATCAAGTCCCTCAATTCAGCCTGTTTGTCTGTCTGGCTGTACGAGGGATGCTACTTTGGATTTTTTTTATGTGATTTCAGGAAGAAAGACCGAATTTCAGTTTCTTAGCCAAATATCAAGCGAATGGACAAAAATGTTTCAGTGAAGAGAATCTTCAAATCCAGGCACCCAGAGTCGAGAAGGAAGGACAACCCTCGACGAATGACACACCAGAACGCTTACACTTGATAATTGGAAGGGTCAATTTTTCCCTTGAACATGCCTGTACTGGAGCTCACTTTAGCACCTAGGTATAATCATCATATTCACCCACGTAAGTCTTGTGTTATCTGCGACCAACAGTTTCTGGATAACTCGATTCACTTATGCGATTCCTTATCGTGGTATGTATACTTGGGTGCAGCGGAACTATAAGGTTTGTGTTGTTGTTGTAGATTGATACGTAAATCCAAGTTGTTTCGTGCTTAGCTATTAGAAAGCTTCCAGTTGTTATGAAACCAACTTTAGTCGAGTTCGTCTGGTACACAGTACACCGGAATGTCCGGGATGCAGCCCACGTCTGGCCAGCTCCAAATCAGTCATTCTTCTGAAAATATCGCAGGTAAACACGTCACAGAAGACCCTGGAGCATTGGCCAAAACTTGAACCTACCAGTACAGTTGTGAAGATGACTGCATACGGTCAAGCTATCCCGGATTTCGACTGCGAGGCAGACAACTTACCATCGAAAATCATCATGAGCTACGAAGCTCATCTTTTGGGAGTCATATCATTGCTTCTGGAGTACAGGGTAAAACCCAACAAAAGCCATTACGTCCGATCTAATCGTCTAAGGTCTTGAGATAACAACCAAACATGACATTACGATGATAGCGAAGACGAAATAGGATGGTCTAAAAATTCTGTCCGTCTGTATGTCTGTCTGTCTATCTGACTGTCTGCCAGTTTACCTGGGTATATATATAGACACCTACGCTACAGCCCAAGCGGTTGGACTGAATTTTTCAAACATGGTATAGAGTTTTTTGGGTATTGTACAGAGGGGAGATTGGAACTATTTTTAAGCTCAAAAAATAACGATACCTGATATATAACCCCTATGTTAAAGCCTATTTGTCTCGAAAACGGCTCTTAAGATTTTGATTTAAAAAAATCAGTGCAGCTTTTAGGTATGGTTGAAAAAAATTGTCTAAAAACGGTACTTTCCATATGACCGTTTTTTTTTTTTGCTTTCGACTATTTCGTAAATGGGTTAACCGATTCTTTCGAAATTTCACACATATGTAGGTTTAGGTTGCCCAAGTTATACTGCGTACAAATATTTTTAATTAATATTTTTTTGTATTTTAAAAAAATTAAAAAAATTATATTTTGAAAACTGGTCATTAAATTTTTTTTTCAAAAATTATAGTTATATATATTTGCTGAATACCTATGAATTGGACTTTTTGAGTTTTTTTTTGAAAAATGTTTCCAAAAAGTTTTTAAAAAAACTCTTTTTCTCAAAAACAGATTTTTTATTTTTTTTCTTATAATTTCAAATTTATCCAAGAAATAAAATGGCGTATACTTTTTTTTAAAGCTCAAATTAGTTTTTATTCATTTCAGAATTTTGAATTATTTTTTTTTTTTTGACTTAACCGATTTGATCTTTTGCTTTTAAGTTTATATTATTAAATATTAAAGACTGTCAAAATATATTTAGACCTTTAATAGAAATCTTTTGCACACATTATGTGATCGAACATATTAAGAACAAGTTCGTGGGATCCAGTCGTGCATATTATTTTTTGAAGCCATGAGTCATCCTTTTATAATTTTGAGGCCGCCTAAAGGAATATCAGAATGCGAGGGTCAAAGAAGAAGGATGCAAATGTCACTCATCGGAACACAATGTTCACTTTAACCCATATCATATTTCGACTTAATGGATACAAAACTAAGACATCAAATAAACATAATCTAAAAGTCAAAGTTTGTCATCCATACAAAAATTACAGCCTCGAAGGGGGACCTTCATATAATGAGTATTTAAATTCCTGACAGAAATGGGCAAGTTGTTCTTACAAGTAACAAATTATGGTTTGAGTCTTCAATACTTCGCCATGCTTTTCACAGACTTAAATAACAAAATGAACCATAAGTATAAAACGAAAATATTTCCTCTGTCAGTGGACCTTTATATTTAACTTTTACAAAATCTAAATAGATTTTCATAATTTAGAAAGTTTTCAATTTAGTAACATTTTCTATCTAAGTAAGCTTTGCTTAAAGTTGCAAAGTCACAATTTTATCTCTGATATAAATAAGGACATATTTTAAAAACAAACATACAGACACATATATATGTACGTACATACATATACTTTCGTCAAAATATAATGTTAAGCTCTGTGAAAACATTTTAACTTTTAAGTGATTTGCATTTTGGAAAAATGCCTGTCAGCAACAACAGTGCGGAAAAGCAGAATCAACGGACAAACTAAAATGTTTCCGCAATTTCTATCATATCTCCATTATCATATACATACATATATGTATGCAAGCTTATAGGAGAACCATCTCCTTATTGCAGATGGCTGCAATTTATCAACATTCAAAAGCGATTTTCACAATTCAAGTGCACAATTCCCCAAGTGCTACTAAGTGGTGAATGAAACAAATTTGTGTTGCAATTTTCTAAATTCATATTCAAGCTTAAGCAAAACAGAAGGCGCATTGGAAAGAAGCAGCCACTTGCATATAATAATGGGGCGAGTACATAGCATAAAAACAACAACATCAACTCCAACACCCATAAATTCTGAAATAATATCAAGTTCACAATAATGTCAGCAAACAAAACCTTTCGCCGTGTTCCTATATTGCACCACCCCTTTGATTCTCGTTATATAAACTTTTCCCATTCCAACTCAAAGTCAAATGTTTTTCCACCCCAAGTATGGGGGTGGTGTTTTTTGCTCCTCATTTTGGGGACAGCAGATATCCTCCGGACACAACAAGGCAGACATTTTTGCCGAGTCAAGTGAAGTATTTCACAATGCGAGAGAGTAGCTCCTTCCGTTTCGAGGTTGCACAATCACATGTGCATGAACACTGCTAACAATTGGTGCAGCAACGGGATGCTGCAGCAGTAGCGCGCTCTCTATCTCTATTTATGTTTGGCAAGTTGAACAGTGGGAGTAGTCCGCTTGTCAAGAATCGGTAAGAAAATATAACGTTCATAAGCCAACTACGTCATACAGAGTGTCCTTTTTTAAGCTACTATGCGGATGTTGTTGGCGCAAAATTGATAACAACAAGCTTCATGGTTGTGTCAGAATGTATGGCGGCCGGTTCTTGTGATGATGGAAGTAAAGAAAGGAAACAAGCGCATTTGTTGTTTCTTCATTTTCCATTGTCGAGCTCGAGATCTTAAATTAAAAATTCATCAAGAGCCAGTCAATCGTCTCGGAGTGTGCTGGCTAAGGAGTGGCTGGGGCGAGGCAGGTTACAAGCGGTAGAGTCCATTGCCAGACAAAAATGTTTTGTTTACCTAGATAAAAGCACATATACATACACTACGCTCATCTCGAGATGAGATATGAAATAAATGTTAATGACACTTTTATCTCAGTTTGGTTATCATTATGGTTTTGGCGCAAGATGATGTCTTAAGTTGGTTCTTGAATTTAATGACTGTGTTGAATATTTAAGATGGAGTAATATGGTTTTAATTTAAGGACACTAGTAAATGGTTTCGTTAGGAAGTTAATTAAGGAAATAAAATAATATCTTTGTAATAGTTGATTGAGATATTGAAATAGTCGTTTTTCTGTCTCTTTCAGGGCGAATTACTCGAGTTCTAATTCAGGTAATATATTGTTATAATACTTACAATCTAAATAGGTTTTTGATATCACGAGTATTGTATTTTTTGCATTTTATTGATCCTCAAAGGCAAAGACATAACAGAGATTTTCCCCACATTTTAGCCATTTGAATTCTTAATCGATTTCATTTAACTATTATTTTTAGTCCGAGAGGAAAAACTTGGTCTTGTTTTTCTCGTGTAAGCTCTTTAGCAACTCCCATAAAATAGATGATTAATAGAAGAAAAAGGAGGATTATTTAACAGGAAAAGAGTTTTAATAGCCCGTGGCTTAATGGGTAGAGTGTTGTAAAGTCTCTCACCAAAGATCTGGGGAATCAAATCGCAGTCAATGTTACATAAAGAAATAATGGGTTCTTCCTCAAGGACAAAGCTGTCAAAAGTAAATGCTGCATTGAAAGACACCCGATGACTGCTTGGTTTTACTTAAAACAAAATGCACGGCTGGATCGGACGTACTTTCTCCTATGTTTTATCATATTATATCCAAAAGATTCTGAATAGAATCGGCTAATTGTATTCTAAAAGCCGTTTTTTCTAAAAAAAAATTGGTATGAACATTTTAAATATTTATTAATATAAAATTACAAACGAAATTTCAGAACAAATCGTCCACCCGTTTTCGAAATATTGAATTTTCAAAAAAAACTTTTTGGAAAATTTTGCAATGCAGTATTATTTAGAATTTGAAAGAGATCCTGCATAAAAATTTTGATCGAAATCCGTTGGGCTGTTTACGAGAAATCTAAAATTTTATTATATTGTAAACCATACCCAAAGTAAATATAACACACACCAATTTTTATCAAAATTGTTATAGTCGTTCTTGAGATAATTGAGATGGTAGAAAAATTTGTATGTAAGTACCGTTATTTTTGGGGCTAAAACAACGATTCAAAAATATGTTTTTGAAAATCGGTTCAGATTTAGGCTGTAGATCGTTCTACAGACAGATAGACAGAATCACGGCACCCACTTTTTTGGTGTTCTCTATTATCGTAATGTCAACTTTGATTAAAATCTCGAGTTCGCTTTTTTTTCCAAATGCAGGACTTGCCCTTTAGTACCTACCTATGTATATTGCAAGTAAAAATTAGGCGAATTCACTACATGCAGCTCTTATTCTCCACGAACTTATGCAATGCCCAATTTATGTCTTATTTATTTAAAAGAGCTTATAATTCTCAAGAAAAGAAATTCAAAATTTATTACGAGGTAATTTTTTTTGAGTTTTTTTTCGAAAACGGCTTCTACAATTTTGATTAAATCATTCAATTGATTTGAAATATAACTACATTTGAGGCCAACAAAATGATATTTCTCATCTTTATTTGTACTGGTACCTACAAGGTGACACAACACTCAAAGTTAATATTGTCTTGCTATATCTTTTTTTAAGTGTTACTTGGAATGTTAAGTTTTGTCTGCTAATTTGAGCTCTTTTTGCTGTACGACCTCTACAAAAAAATTTGGAGTCGTCAAATCGAGCGATAATTGCGGTCAGTGAAGAACACTAAAACGAAAACTTTTGAACTTATCAGTTGGAAGTATAAATTTCGCTATTCATAAAGCTAAAGAGTCAGGTGGTGTCTCTTATTCATATATGATGAATTTTGGACCGATGAAAATCAACTGGGGAAAATAGTCACGTCACAAGTTCAGGCTTTTTTTCCGATCTTAAGAATAGTTTGTCGCTATGAATACGAGCACTTCTTCTGGTTTGGATAAAGTTATGTGAAACACAGAGAAAGTAGATATATAAAATATTTCCCGCTATATACTGCTCGATACTGTACATATGAAGCTATAAAGTTCAAACTAAACATTTATGAAAAAAGATTGATAAAACAGGTAATATTAACATTCAAATGTTTATAAATAAATTCAGTTGCACAAAGAAAGAAAAAAATGCACGTATAGCTCTTGTAGAATTACATTAAATAAACCGTTTCCATAATATCAAAAGCCAATAAAATGGTTCTAATTTAGGTACCAAAAATAACCTTTTTTCAAAAAAAAAAAAAAAAAAAAAAAAAAAAAAAAAAAAAAAAAAAAAAAAAAAAAAATGTGCCCTTTCTTTTCAGTAATGATCTGGGTTGTTTTTATAAAGAAATCGATGGAGCCGTTTTTGAGAAAAATAAGATTTTTCTTTTTGACAGTAGTGTACTGTTATTTTCTTCAAAAAGAAAACGTGCGGACATGTACTACCGAAAGTAACAATATGTACCAAGTTTAAAACAAATCCATTAAACCGTTTAGGAAGTAGACTCGACGACAGACAGATAGACAGACGGTAGGTATTGAAGGACCAAACTTTTTAGTTTATCAAGTTTGATCAAAATTTCGAGTTTGATTTTTTACGAATCCGTAACTTGCCATATAGTATATACCTTATCGCAAGTAAAAACTGGATAACACGTTCTCGGGCAATGTTCAATCACATCGTATGTACAAGATACTTAGTAGAAACGAACAAATAAATAAATCGTTTTTTTTACAAATTTTTCTGTGTACAAAATTTATTTAATTTGTTTGGAAATTTTATGTATTTATTAATATAAACTTAAACAAATAATTTCGGAAAAAACCGTCACCCGTTTGCGAAATATTGAATTTTCAAAAAAAAAAAAAAACAGGATATTTTTTTTCAAAGTGAAAAAAAAATTTTCGAACATTGTGTTATACAGAATTATTTATAATTCAAAGGACCTCATATATAAACATTTTTATCAAATCAGTTGATAACAAAATATATATAAAAAAATTAAGCAACATATACACCATATCTACACAAATTTTGTATATCAAAATCGTTTAAGCGATTTTCGAGATGACTAAGAATGTATACAAAATTGTATTGCAGGTGCCGTTAGTTTCGGGCTAAAAAACAATTAAAAAATCTATTTGAGACAATCACCGAAAATATTTAGTCCCATTCGGTGATATACACAACTTAAGAATTAAATTAATTATGTGACAGGTTACGCAGAGGCAAAAGTAGCCCATAAGCGATTTAAGTTGAAGCCATATATGGCAAGTCTCAAAAATCAAGTAAAATAAGCACAACACAAAACCATTTACAATTAAAAATTCTTGAATATTCATACAATATACTATAATTTTTTTTAAATTTTTAGTCACGATTTTCCATAATTTTTTTTAAATTCTAAAATTTACCTTCACTTGATCCTTACTTTATGCTCCGAACACGCTTAACAAATTCTCGATTACAGTTTGACAAGTTGTGCATTGCATCGAAAAACAGAATGAAATTCCGTTACACAAATATAAACGTGCAACGTAAAATTTAAGAAATCGAATTTAATTTAAAGTTGGAAAATAGTATCATGAACGTATTTAATTTAACGTTTAAAATATATTGATTGAACTACGCATCGTTGTTTTAAGTACTGTCATTCTTGTTTTAAGGTGAACCGTAGTCTATTCAACAGTGAAACAATTTTTATAAATTATTAAGAACGTGCAACGTGAATTTAAAGTGGAACATGCTAAAATGCATCCAAAATTAAAATTCCATACACAACTTTCAAAGTGTAACATAGATGATTCTAATTTGTTCAATATCATTCGGAAGTTGCAGCCACTTGCAAATAACACTTATACATTAAATTATTCTTCAACAAACATTGGTGAAAGATTTTCAATGTTAAATCAACTTTAATTTGAATTCATTCATAGTCAATTTTAAGTAGACCCAATGTAACACAGAAATTTTTAAAGCGAAGCGACGTAGAAACAAAGTGAAACTTATTCATTTTTACATTGATGTTGCATTTTCAAACTACGATCGACGTAAAATCAAAGGGATTCATAGTTGATCTTAAGTGGATTCCATGTAGAATTATGAAAACAGCAAAAAAATTGCCTGCAAAATAATGTCGGGACGTCGCGTCGCCGGCGTCGTCGATCGTGAAGCTTTGGCTTCATATAATCAGTCGTGTTTTTTTTTTTTTTTTTAAACAATCGGAGTTAAAACAGTTTAATGTCCAATTGAAGACGTTGAGCTTTCAGTAAAACTATTAAGAGAATTTGAAATGGAATACATATCCCTACGTTGAAAAGTAAGTTTTGTTTTAGTGAAATCATAAGAAAATCATAGTTTAATGGAAATCTGTTTATTTTTTTATACATTAGATTATTTGGAGCAAGTCTTAAGCAAGACACCATTTTCTGGTGGCTTATCCCGAATCCCGATGCGGTTTGAAGCAAAGCACAAGTGTATCCCTACATTAAGGTCCAGTAAATTCAAATTTGTATTAAGAAAAAAAATACATTTTTTATATATCAAAACGATCTTTTTTTTATTAAAAAAATTGAAAACCTTTTTTTAATTCAGGTTGATGTAAATCATGGGTAAATCCAAGTTATTATTTTAAATACGTATTATTTTAAACGTAACTTCTTTACTTTTTAAAATAATAACTTGGATTCACCCATGATTTACATCACCCTAAATTTAATAAAAGTTTTTTAATTTTTTTTGAAGAAACAACGTTTCATGATTGGTAAGATTGAAACTAAAACATTTATATTTCAAAGTAATTTCTATTAGAAGTTACTTAAAACAAATTGAAACGTACTGAAATTAAAATTGAAAGATAGTACTTTCCAAGTTGGTTCGTAATATTTTTACCCTCGAATATATTTAATTTAACGATGTATCATTCTAAAAATAAAGTTAGATCATTATACTTTCAAAACGTATGCCTTTGAATCTAATATGGCGCACAGTAGAATCGAAGTTGTTCGATTCATTTTTAAGTTGGATGATATTGATTTTACTATGATTCCACTTTAAATCAAAGGAAAACATCTTTAAATCAAGCATGAAAACTATTCGTTTTCATATAGGAAAAAAAACGTTGAATCAATGATGTTCCACTTTGATTCTAAAATTTTCATCTTTAACCCCGAATCATTCCTACATATACATAAATCAAAGTGGTTTTCTTTGATTTCACGTTGTTTTTTCTCTGTGTGTAGATGGAATTGCGCCAGGGCCCACTTTTGATCTCTATAAATTTGATTAAAATCTCAAGTTCGGTTTTTTTTGAAATGCAAAATTTGCTCTATAGTATCAAGTAAAAACTATGTAATATGGGAGAACTTAATATTTTACTTCTTCTCTTTCATAAAAAATGGATGTACTAAAAACCGTTTACAAGTAAATGCAGATACATTATACTCGTACAAAATAAAAACATACCAGCACCTTTGATAATACAATTCATAATTTTATAAAAGAAAGAATATTAATGAACAAAACTCGGATAAATTATGTGTAAGTTAATTTATTAACACAAGAAAACACACAGCTGTATTAATTGATTTTCTTAAATCAGAAAAAATGTAAGCCATAACTATCTCGACCTGAAACTACATTTTCTATAAAAGACTGCCTGTAAAGTTTTCATGATAGCCACTTTAACTTGGTATAGCTCCTATAGTTCCTCCATCAGCGGACATGACTTTGCCATTTTATTTTTCTGTACCTCTCTCTCGCTCTCGATGCTTTAAGGAAAGTATATTACTTTATGTACTTTTTATATTTATGTATTTTCAGAATTTGAATTCAAACTTAAGTCTTTCCTTCTGTTCATTGCAAAAAGGGAAGAAACCAGGATAACAAACTTCTGACAAATTTCGAACATTAAAAACTTCTACAGCGAAACACTACTAATTCGCTTGGCAACTAAGACGACGGAGCCAAAAAAATAAAAAAAAGAGAAAAAACCAAATAGTAAAAAAAGTTTTCAAACTATTTCATTTTTTATTTCAGTACGATGCATTTGGTTTATTTAATGGCACTCGCTCTATCGAAATAATAAAAAAAATACCTTTCAGTGCGGTAGCCACAAAAATAAAAATGAATTGAACAGAACTTTGAAAATTTATAGGAGCATGGCCATCGCATATTGTCATTCAGTGAAGCTAAGTGATAAAAGGAAACGAAATGAAATCTAAGTGCTACACAGCATCCGAATGAGATGAAAATGTCAGCGAGAATTTATTCGAAGTTCAACAGAGATCGAAAGAAATACATAAGTCACGACACTGGGTCATTGTGTGCCTTTGTTCTCCGGCCCATAGACGACCTCATAATTATAATTTAAATTAATTTAAAAATAAATAAATCTTCCTTTTGTTTTGAAGAAATTTGGCAAGTTATTGAATACCTACTGAGGACTTGTGTGAAATAGCAACAACTTTTGTGTGCTTATTCCCAGTAGGAAATTTCGTAATCAATGAATTTTTGTTGGTGAATTCATAAATGGAATCATCGACTATTGAGTAGTATGTTATGATTTCATGGGTTAACTAAATTCAAATAAATTGCATTCTTACAATTCACTACATTTTCAGCTACAAAATCATAAGCGATGATTCAACTGATGTATAATGTAATGTATAAAACAAAAAAATGCAAACAAAAAAGCCTAAAAAAAAGAGGTTTTATCTGCCATGGGAAGAGTGACAAATATTGCCTTTTTCTAACTGCCCCGAGAAATGGGTTCAGAAGTCACTTAGTCAGTCTTTGCTTGTCATGACATGAGTTCGTGGTTTTAAAAATGCCAATATTTCTTTTAGCGCATTATACCTACTCAATACGTAATGCTGGCTAATGAAAGTGCAAAACCTACGCAGCAGAATTAACAAAATGAATTGCTAAGACCGACATCAGAACAAGTTTAAAAGAATCAATAATTATTGATAAGGTTTACTTTCGAATTAAGATTTTATCAAGACTACATTTTAATTATTATTAGCTAAAGTTGTTTTTAATTGAATGCTTACATTATTCAATAAGCATCGAATTAAATTAATAAAATTATGTTTGGGGATATAACATAAATATACAATGTTTCTGTTTCTCCTTAAAAAAACATATTTCCTCTTTCACAGAAAACTGACACTTTCATATTATTTAATGCACACAAGATGAGGAAAAAAAGAAGTAGGTATCAATCATACAGGCTTAACCTTGTGAATTCATAATTCAACATTCATGGCATTTTTCATCATATAAAATTCATATGCAAATTATCGAGTTGCATTAACAGAGTGAATTAATGGATGAGCATTCTTGCCATTTTTCACCTGCTGAATAAGCAACTCTAATTCAACTAGTGATTTCACAGCTTACCGTTCATGCCATTTTTATCACATATAATTTGCTTATGAATAAACTAGTTACCCCTACTTCGTGATTTCACTGTTAAATATTCACCCCGAAAATCACTTTGAATGACTATGACAGCCCCGTGCTAAATTCATCGATGTTTTCATACCAAATTCATGGGGTGTAGCTTTCATTCATTGATGAAAAAGTTGGTGATTTATGTATGAATTTTTTTGAAATTTCCTACTGGGTTATAACATCAATTTTATAGGATATATTATGGGGACCAATCTAATCATCAGGGGTTTTTTAGGTCTATTTAGAGTCGATCTATTAATTATTAACTGACAAAACTTCCTTTAGCGATGAACCTAAGACAAAGAGCGTCCAGTTACCTGCCTTATATATCGCTCTACCGTCAATACAGGTTTTGTGATACTGGACAGTCTACAATATGTAGCAATTATTTACCCTTATTACGATAGGCGTTTCGCTTCAATGGCGAATGTCATTTTCAAATATTTGCATTAATTGGCGTTTTATAATCGGTTTTCCCAACGTAACACCTTAATTCGAGTGGAACTTAAATTTTTGTGACAGAAACGTCACTCAGCGTTATTACAACATGCGTGTCAGATGTGGCAATTTATCGCCAAACTGGCGATTTTAAATTTATTTTGGCGACTCAAAAACTTGTTTGGCGATGTACCCTAGAAAAAGCGATGTTTCTCGTCGTTGGCGATTTAAATTTGTTGAATCGAAATCCTAATACTTTTTTTCTAATTTGCACTTAAACTTTATATCTTTTCAATTCCTGCATGTTGAATAAAGTCATCGAAATAGTGATTCTGAACGCAGCCACTAAAGATCGATTTCTTTCTCCTCCCTAAAATAAATGACGTACGTCGAACGTCAAACCAAATATCTGTGCAATGCAGTATGTAGATACTCAAATTCTAACTGTTCTGTGAAGTTCCTTTTTCATATGATTATACGTACATAAGTATGATATGTATTTTTTGTGTTTTGTTTTTTAAATAAATTTTTTGACTCCAAAATTGGAAGTTGCTTTTATTTAATTTAATTTACTATTTTTGAGTTTGGTGATGTATTGGTGGAAATTTTTTTAATTAAGGGTTTAAGTTTGGCGATTTCGCTTTTTTTAACCTGACAACCCTGGTTAAGCCTTATTCTTATACGTCAACCAAAACGCTTTTTTTTTGTCGAACACAAAATTTTAAACGACTCGCCGAGAAATTGACTAAAGATAGAAGTTTTACTGTTTTGTAAATATATTCTTTTTAAACAGTTTTTATTAAGTTTGGATTTATTAAAGGGTGGAAATTACAAATGCTGCATAAATGAAGCATTTATTGGACTCATTGCAACGAAATCCATCTCTTGAAACTTATTTTAGGAGAGGAGAAGGCATGACAAAATGTACAAAACAAAACGAAATGGAAATCAATAGCACAACATTGAACTCTTTAAGAACACATTTAAAACACACAATATCCTTATTCCTTGTGGCACTTTTTCCTGCTATTTTTTTAAGGAAAGCAAAGCTAACGTCATCAGCCTAAAGTACGCGTTACAAATCTGGAAAGAAGAGAATAATCTTAATTGAAAATATTAGGAACTTGATTTGTCCATTATTCCATTGTCCTTACTTCGTTTCTGGCAAATCTCACGCTTTTAATTTAGATCTAATTAATCTTCTTTCTCTAACTATACGAATTTTGTTGGTTTCTTCTTCTTTCTGTTCTTTTTTATTTTCGTTGTTCGCATTTCTTGAAAATAAATGCAGCCTGTGGATAGGCGACTCCTGTATGGTCGAGACGTCATCGCTCAAGGTGGAGAAGAGCGCCTTCGGTTCAGTAGGACTGTGTCCGATCGGGACCGGAGGGATAGGGCGAAACAGGAGAACCAGTTCTGGTGGCTCTCTGAACAGCATCGTGATATTTAAAGTCGATGAAGATGGTATATCTTGGCCGACTTACATAGATTTAGGGCATTAGGTATAGGGAACAGTCGGGGTGGCACCAAAAAAAATTAAAAATATGTATGTATGCGGGGGCATACGTGCATGTATCTGCGTGGCTGGACATGTATGTGCGTACGTATTCGTATGTGCGTATGTACCTGTATGGGTGGGTTGCATGTTGGTGTGTGTCTGCATGGATATAAAAAATAAACAAAAAAAGAAAAGAAAAAAATTAAAAAACGAAAAAAATGCTGCTGTGGCTGTTCTACTTTTTAAGTAGTTTTAAGTTATTTTTAGTTAGTATAAGTTAGTTTTATTTAGTTTTAATTATTTTTAATATATATTGAGGTTTAGTTTATAAGTATAAAAAAAAAAAAAAAAAAAATGATAAGATACCAAGTTTTTTTGTGTAAGTTTCTTGAAATATAAAATAAATAAAAGGTCGAAAGACATTAGTTCTAAGAGTTATTGTTTAATTTAGAGCGCCCGTAAAGGGCCAGTAAATTAGTTGTAAGTTATTGATAATTAGGCTAGTTTTAATCATTTTTGTCTAGCTTTAAGATAGTTATAAGTTAAAATGAAATGAAAATGAATTTAAAAAAAAAAAAAAAAATACAGCCGCACTATTTATTTTGCTTTTTAATTAACTAAATCGACAAAAAATGAATATGAATTTAAAAATTATGACAGATGCTTTGAAAATTATTTTTTTTTTGCAAAATCAGCTGCTTATGTGGAACGCATTTCGATCGACAATGAGCGGAGTTTTAGTATCGTAATACCGACAATCAGTGTTGTGCCATATAGACTATAAATGAATACTAGATGATAGTCTACATGTAGACAATTCGATGTAGACAATTCAAAATTGTCGACATAAATTTGTCGACAATGTAGACAATTAGTAAAACCATCATCATTCATAAGTTTTTCAACTAAAATTTATCAAACAACTGAACATAAATGTTAAAAAAAGAATCCAGTTCTTCTGAATCACTTCACTGGTTTACTACTAATCGAGTTCTATAAGCTTTTAAATCTGAGGATTTGGTAATAAAATTAAAAAATGCCAGTAAAACTTGCAAATTTGGTGCAGTAATCAAATCACAAACTGACAAATTTCTCACATAATTTGGAGTTGTTTATTTTGTATGTCCGATTTTAATTCTTTTAACAGAGATGTTGTTTTTACTCTGATAAAATGGCTGAATAACATGGCCTTTAAGTATTGAATATCAAATTTTCAATATTTCGATTCCCTATTAACAGGCACACCTGTAAACGATTTAAAGATCATCATTCTACGTGAAAGTACTTCTCATAATTAATACAAAAAATCTGAGAATCGAAAATCTCCAGCTTACATTTTTTACCTTCATACTAAGTATGAACTCAAATCATATCACTTTACCACATTTCATTTTTCTTCAGCAATCCGAAGTGCTTCATTATTGATATCGATTCTAAGAGAGTGAGTGGATACCACGCCCCAGAACGGAAGTCCTAAGCTTTTCGATTTTTCTTTTGTAGGTATATGAACTTCAAGTCAAGACCTACCGATCTAACGCATTTTATACTCCTACAGTAGTCCAAATAGCTTTTTTTAATTGAACGAACAATTGGAAGAAGGGAATAAGTCCCAAAGTTTCCAAAAATTAAATTTTAATCCAAATTCCATTTCTGTTCCGTCGAAAAAAAGAAAGAAAAAAAACGTTTTTTAAGAGAAATGAAAAAAAATCTTAGCAAAATGTTGTTGTATTTTTTTCTCCTTTTGGACGTTATTTCTTTATTTTTTTTTAAGGAAAGAACGCCCAAAATTCAAATGGAAAGAACACCCACAATTGGAAATGTCGACTAAATAAGGGAATAACGTCCAAATATTAGAAAAAGACGCCCAAATCAAAATCTTGTCAATCGTTATACTCCTTATTAAATCAAACCGCGAAATTTTTGGAATGATTTTATTTGTGAGGTTTAGATTTGAAAGTTATTGTTTACATTGTCGACATTATTGTCTACATTTTCGACATATTGTCTACATTGTCGACCAATTGTCTACTTTGAAATGTAGACAATTAAATTCGACACATAGAGGAACAATGCTGCCGACAATAAGACGTCTAAAAAATAATTCGACACAAAAAGTCAGAGTTGTCGTTCAAGATAATCGCCAATCGTAATAAGGAAGTGATTGGCACATATACGTATATATATAAAAATTCTTCAAATAGCTATTCATAATTATTTTTTGTCCATTATTTTTTTCCTTTTTACTTCCGATATAGCTAGATACATATTATAGGGCAAGTCTTGCATTTGGAAAAAAATCGAACTCCACCGAACTCAAATTTATTGTACATGAGGTTTTTTTTAAATTGTACATGATATTTTTTTTGATTTTTGAATTTGAAAAAAAAAATAATTAAAACTCGAAAACGTCCTGAAAGCAATTTTGTTCATAAAAAAAATGCACGATAGGATGGCACGTAAGTATTTTCATGTTAGATCACATCTTAAGCACAAGATTCTTAGTAGAAACAGCAAACTACAGTGAACGTCCAGTATAACGAATTATATAATGCCCACTCATTCGTTATAACGAAAATTCGTTATAAGGATCGTCTTTTTTTTCTTTGCTTAATAATGTTAGAATTTAAAAAAACAAGTGATTCTTGCAGTGAAATGTATGTATTTATTTATTAGAGAATAGAAATTAAATAGTAAGTTGATGGTAAACAATTACATATAACAATTATTTACTTTATTTTTTAATAAATTGCAAACTCAATCGATCACTAGGAAACACTTCGCGAAATGAAAGGTGTGAAAATAAAACTTTAAAAACCTAATACACTAAAGCAGTTAATTTTCCTTTAAAATAACATCAATGTATGTATAACTGATCATAAGAACCAGGAAATAACAAAAAAGATACACTCAACCACAGTTGTTGTTGTTACTAGAAGAAGTAAGGATACATACAAGAAATGACAATATCGCAGTTAACTTACGCCTACAAAAATTGGTTAGACATTCGTTATACAGAGGGTAAATTTTTTGAACCATTCGTTATATAGAAACATTAATCTAAGTGAAAAATACATTCGTTATATTGGAAATTCGTTATATCGAGCATTGGTTAAACTGGACGTCCACTGTATATATATTTAAAGTAGTTGCTTACTTAACATTTGTGTAATATGTACAAAATTTCCTAAATTTTGTTGGTTATTAATACAGCAATTTTAAGTATATACATTTAAAAACACAATGCAAAGAAAATCGATTAAATAATGTAATATGATTTTTTTTCGAAAACCCAAAAAATTGATTTTTCAAAATTTTTGAGTACATATTTATGCAGTATTGTTTTAAGATTGGTTCAAAATCCGAGAGTTGGATTTTTTTTCAATAGCAAAACTTGCCATTTATTATCGCAAGTAAAAATTATGACATTAAGATTTCTAAGAAAGGGATTTGCAAAATATGCTTGTATGTGTTCAATGGAATGCAGTATTGCTTGTAAAAGAAAGAATTCGAGCGATTAGTAAGATATTGAGGAATACTCGTAACGTCGTAACTCCAATTTCTCAACAAAAAAAAAAAAAATAACAAGCATTTGTTATCTGAAATGTTTTACATTTAGCTACCTGATATTATTGTATGCTGGTATGCAAAAGCGGCATCGAAATCAGCTAAGCAATTCTCCACAGAATACGGCCAAAATGAAAATGTAAAAGTGTTTCAACGTAGGTATTGCCAACCATTGTGAAAAGTCAAAAGAATCTTAAATACCAAAATACAAAAAAAAAATTAAATCCATCGTAACTATACCCATTTTTTACTTGCGATTATAGGTACTATAAGGCAAGTTATGTATTTGTACAAAAAAAAAATTCTATCAATCAAACATGACATTAAGATCATAGAAAAAAACCAAAAAAGTGGGTCCGGCAATTCAGTGTGTCTGTCTGTAGAATCATCTACAGCCTAAACGGCTGAAACGATTTTGTGCTTAGGCGTTTGCCTAAAACAGATTTTTGAATCGTTGTTTTAACCCCAAAAATAACGGTACTTGCCATACAAATTTTTCTACCATCTTAATTATCTCGTAAACGCTCCAACGATTTTGATAAAAATTGGCGTGGTCTACATTTTGGCTGAAAAATAATTTTAAAATATTTTGTTATTAACGGTACCTGCCATACAACCATTTTATTGATTTCGACTTTCTCATAAACAGTTCAACGGATTTCGATACAAAAATTTATAATAGTATTACATTTCAAAATTTTCGCAAAATAGTTTTTTTGGATTTAAAAAAAAAAAAAAATTGGGTGGACCATTTTTTCTGAAATTTTGTTTTTGAATTTATATTGTTAAACATTTAAAATGTTCATTCCAATTTTTTTTTTTTTAAAAAAAATTAAGTATTTTTATAAAAAATTAAGTAAAAAACGAATCTTTTGCATATAATGTGATCGAACATAGGAGCAAGTACGTGCGATCCAGTCGTGCATTTTATTTTTTATTAATTTTATTAAAATAGATAAACATCGATAAAAATTAGCATTCAGTATCTAAAAGTATATATAGTAATTTGGCGTATGCCATTTCGAAGTCAATTCAATTTGTAGTAAAAATATAGTGGTAAAAATGAAAAAAAAAATATCTTCACCCTCGTTATTTAAAATTAGAAGAGTTATTCAGCTGTTAAGCAAAAATAATCTTTTAAAAAATCTGTACTCGTTTTTGGAGAAAGAATAAGTTTTACCCTACCACTTCTACTGAACGGAAATAGTGTTATATTAAAAATTTAAAAAAAATCAATGTTCACAATAGAGAGTCCACTAAGAATTTTATGTTTTGAATTGTAAGAAAATGTATATAGCCATCCATCCAGACAGTCAAATACTACGATACGGAATATGAACGCCCATACACAAAACATAAACAAAATGTTTGAATTGGTCGAGTACCACAAAATAAAATAAGATAATATACCCATTACAGTTTACCACAGATCATTATAACTTCGGAAAAGATTCAGAGTCTTTATTTGGACGCAGTTAATCCTTAGTGCGAGGACAATTCAAAATACAATGCTCACCTGGATCGTACGAACTTGCTCTTGTAGCTAAAAACTTAAATGTAAAATAATAACCTACATACCTAAATAAAAACCTACAAATGTATATTTAAATCTAGGTTATGGATTTTAATTATTGAAGTTCTAAGACAAATATGTACCTACCTACTTACATGGATGGATCCTAGGTATGTACATAAATATGTACATATAATATTGAAAACGAAGTATGTAGGTGGGAAAGTAGTTATATATATATATATAACTTTATAATTTAGGTGCAATATACATACATACGATTCATGTGATTTTTAAAGACAAATATGTATATATAAATGTATGCGGGAATATATTGTATTTAGTATTCAGTGACGTACTCAAAAATTAATATAAAGGGAATAATAATAAGATAGAAATAAATCATAAATACACATAACTAAATCTTTTTATATTGCTTAGTTGTAATAGTTTGAGGGAAAACAAAGATGCATTTGAATTCCTTGATAAATAAGAAAATATCAGAAAAAAAATTTCAAAAATCGTTGGAGCAGTTTTTTAAAAGTAATTTTTTTTTTTGTTTAAAATTTTGAAAAAATTTTTATAAAAAAAAATTGAAACGTCATTTTGAAGTTATTATTAATATATGTTACATACAAAATTAAAATTTCAAAAAAAAATGAGTGACTGGTTATTGAAAAATCGATTTTTCAAAAAAAAGAAATATTTATTTTTTAAAAAGCGAAATTTTTTATTTGAAAATTTGATTGTGCAGTTTTATTAATACGGTGTTTCGTTAATATTTTTTTAACATTTGTATGGGAGGAACCGTTGTTTTTACTTGCGATTATATGTACTATAAAGAAAGTTATGTGTTATGAAATATTGCCCACACGTTTTTTTCCATTTTTTTGAGACGACAAATAACAGTAGCTCCCATACATTTTTTTAGCCATTAACAAAAATGTTATTTTTCTCAAAAAAGGCATCAACGATTTTTATAAAAAAAATCAGTTCATTAATCAAGGAAAGAGGTACCTTTTGATAATTTTTTTTTGGAAAAAATTTTTACTTTTGGTTGGTACCTCTAGTAGAACCCAATTTTTTTGCTTTTCAATTTTCTCTGAAACGGTTAATTTGATTATTTTGAAATTTCTTAGACAGAAGGTCCTAGAAAGTCTAAACACTACTATACACCAAAATTAAAAAAAAAAATTATTTATGGAAATTAATTTTTTTTTTTGAAAACTCAAAATTTCAAAAACGACTCAATAGATATTTACCTCCCATACAAATGTTAAAAAACCGTTAAGAAAAAATTTATTTCTCGAAAACGCCTCCAAAAATTTTAAAAAAAATGTGTCTGTTCCTAAATTAGTACAATTCACTTTCTTTTTTTTGTGTACTTATTAACGGTATTTCCCATAGAACCACTTTTCATATTTTCGACTTTCTCATCATACGAAAGTTTTCAAAAACAAAAAGTTTTTCGATTTTTAAAAAATAAATAAAATTTTTTTTTTTGAAAAATCAATTTTTCGAAAACCAGTCTCAAATTTTTTTTTAAATTTAAATTTTATATGTATATTAATAATATCTTTAAAATGGCGTTTACAATTTTTTTTCTAAAAATGTTTTCAAATTTTATACATAAAAAATTAATTTATTAAAAAAATTTTTGATTTTTTTTTTGATATATTCTTATTTATCCATGAATTTAAATGGCAGCTTTGTTTTCCCTCAAACTATAACGACTAAGCAAGATAAAAACATTTAAAGTTGTGTGTTATCCATTTATTTCTACCTAATTATTACACCCTTTTTAGAAATTTTTGCGTACGTCACTGAATACTAAATACAATGTAGGCCCTCATACATTTATATATGTGTCTCTGAAAATCAAATGAATCTTATGTATGCATATTGTACCTAAATTATAAAGTTATATGCGAGCATATACTAACCTACTCATTTACATCCTTCATTATCATTATTATATGTACATGTTTATATAATTAGGCTCCATCTATATATGTATGTAGATAAATTTTACTCTCCTAACTTACATAATTAAAATCGATAACTTAGATTTAAATATACATTTGTAGGTAGGTCCCTATGTAACTATTCCTTGAATCATCCATTCTACAATTCATTCTACTAAGAATCAAGGTAATCATACGCACATAGGATTTAAACCTGCATAGGATAACTACACCTAATAACTAACTAAACCTCAATGGTTAGTTACATTAAAGTTGTTACGAGTAGCTACAAGAGCAAGTTCGGACGATCCAGTCGTGCATTTTATTTATTTTAGGAATACAGTTTTTTTAGCTGTTCAAAATAATGTCAAAAACTCCCAAGTACGACGTTTCGAAAAAATCCATAAAGTTTTTTTTTTCGAAATTTCGAGTTTTCAAAAAAAAAGTTTGGTCAACTTTAGTGTTTAGAATGTATATTTTTTTCATCAAATGTACCGCTTTTCAGAAAATCGGAAACCAAAAAAATGGCACTACCTACTAGAGTTACCAAAACTAACAATTTGTATTTAAAAAAAATTACTCCAATGTACACTTTCCCTTCATTAATAAACTGATTTTTTTTTTATAAAAATCTTTGAAGCAGTTTTTGAGAAAAATAAGATTTGTTGTTTTTGGCTCAAAATAAAATCTATAGGAGCTACTGTTATTTCGCGTCCTAAAAAATAAATGAAAAAACATCTGGTCATATTATCGAAAAAACAATATCTACCAAGTTTGAAGCAAATCCATTCATTTTTTTTGCAGGAATCCATAATTTGCTTTATAAATAGTACCTACCTATAATAGCCAGTAAAAATATTTTACGAGAGGTACCACCCCCGAAAAAAAAAATAAAGAAAAATAACAATATTCCCCTTTGTTAATAGAAGTGTTTTAATTTTACCTTTTCGGTTTTTTACTTGCTTTTAATCTCTTGTGTTCGACCACATCGCAAACACAACATTCTTAGTAGAAAAGTCAAAAAATATTTTAAGGTCGTTTTTTACCCATTTTTTATATACTTAATTTTTTAAATTTTGTTCCAAAATCAATTTCTTATGAGGATTTGAAGTATTTAACAATAAAAATTTCAAAAGCATAAAAAATGGATATCCCGTTTTCAAAATATTTAATTTACAAAAATAAAAAAATATTGTGTCTATTTTCAAAAATCCGAAAACTATTTATCGAACATTTTGATATGCAATATTAGAACGAATTTGCAGGACCTCTTTTACAAAAAAATTTATCGAAATCCGTGGAGCCATTAATGAGAAATTCGAAAATCAAAAAAAATATATTTTCGCAGGGCAGGTACCGTTAATAACAAAATATTAAAAAAAACTAGGACCAGAATGAACACCTACCAAAAGAAGTGCACAAACTTTTTTTTTATTAAAACCGTTAGGCCCGTTTTCGATAGAATTAAGATGGTAGAAAAATTTGTATGGAAAGTACCATTATTTTTGGGGCTAAAAAACGATTCAAAAATATATTTTATTGGACCACCTAAAATGCTTAAATACCAAGTGACAGACAGACGGAATTGCGAGATCCACTATTTTGGTGTTCTCCGTCGTCGTAGTATCAAGTTTGACTAACACCTCGAGTTCGATTTATTATCAAAATGCAAAACTTACCCTTTAGTTAACCTTCATAATCGCAAGTAAAAAATATACACAGGCCTCTGACGTTTACCGCATAACTACTACCTACAGAAAAATATAAACTCTCAAAATTGTTTTAGGGTCACAATTCCAGATACACTTAAAAATTGTTTACCACAAAGTAAATTATTCTGGTCATCTTAACTGTGCTTTTTTACCCTTATTATCCATTATAGGCCATCCGCTCTTATATCAACTTAAAACAAAAGTATTCCATAAACAAAATACTTTAGCGAAATTAAGAATATTATTAACTACAAAACTTGCCGCTACGAAAACCACAATTTATGTACCCACATTAAGGGCGTTTTCTGTTCATATTTGGTTACAAAAATGTCTTACTATAAGGCATTGATTAAAAGCGCTGATAAATTAATATAACAATTTATAAAAGAATATATAAAATGTTCACTTCAGTTCAGTAGTACCATTTTAATTAAACCCTTATTTCCCCCTTAATTGCGTTCAAAATAAACTGAACTTAGTTGCTGACATCTGAAATGCATTGACTTTTTCTGAAATGCATCCATTTTATAATTTAAAAAACCTCATGACGGCATTATCACAACAAAAAAGTGGTATCTACTTTATTTTGACACAGTTTTATTGATTACCCAGCTCGAGCTATTAAGCAGGATTCCTGTAATTGGGTTCCCCGCTTAACCAGTGATTACTGTATATTTAAATTTGCTACTCATTAAAATACACATATTTCCCCATCCCAGCATACATAAATTCTATGAATGTACAATGTAAGTGAACTCATTCCATCATCCATCACTATACCCTCTATCTGAGGGTCTACTCGTATAATAATTCAATAGTGAATCATCCATCATGCTTTCAATTAATCTGTGTTCATTTTTAATAACGCGGTCCCCATATGAAACACACAACACGTTCGTCAAACAGCTTAACGAAAGAAATAAATTATTTACCTATTTATTTTGTGTGGAACAATTAATTATATTAAATAAGCTCACCTTTGATTCTAGTGAGGAAAATCAGCAGGCATAATCCAATCAGCCTCGTTTGTATCCTCAATCCCTGAATGTTGATCATTTTTGAAAATATTTTTTTTTAATCTTGTTGTTTATAATTAAAATTCAAACCTACAAAAAAAAACACTTTGGTATGGTATCTATATGTATGTTGATTAATTATTATTTATTTTGTAATTTGTATATTATTTAGCACGTGTGTAATTAAATTTTTAAGCACTCTCGGGTAAACATATTTTTTTTTCTTTTTAATAAATTCACTTCACAAATAAATAGATTTATTGAGATAAAAGGATACAATTTAAATAATTTCAACCACACATTGTTTGGATGGCTACAAGTACACCAAATCTAAATTGAATCTTCTTCAAAAATCTTAATCAACTTTTGCCTTGAATTTTAAATTTGTATAAAAATAAATTACGATCATATTAAGCAAATTTAAAATAGGTATAAGGTACGAGTACATATATAGAAGAAAAATAACCACCGTACCGCTACTGTATGTGTGGTGACTGTTGACTCTTTGACACGAGCAATTCAAAAATCTGGAAAAATCACTGCTGACAGGAAAAGTGTGTCATCCACATTAATTCCAACTCCAACCACCACTTGGCATTTCATGCTGTCGTCAGGGTTAGCTTTGAGAAAGTATATCCTGTTTTTCACATCACTTCACTTTTAAATCATTCCAAAGATGATTTTCTTCCTTCTAGACATCATGTGCGCTTTTATTACGGTATAACAAATTTTAGTCGGGGTGGCTGAGGAAAATAAACGATTTCTCTCCGAAAATTATATAAATCACATTCCGTCGTGTAGTTTGTCGGTTGTTTTGATTGAAGGGACACGGAAGTGAATTAAATTCTTGTAGTTAATTTTTATATCTAAATCACGGAACGGGACCTATTTATTTATTTACACATGCATTCTTGCCCACCGGCTACTGCAGATGCATGCATAACCACATAACCGATTCAAAGGAGTTTATTTAAATGCGGCCTGCGTAACCGACAAAAATTGGCGCACAGACGCGACGGCGACGACGACGTCTACGTCAACGACGACGAGGAAACGGAAACGCGGGCAAAAGTTAGCTGTGATCCCTTGCCACCGGAATTCGCATATAGATGAATCGATGTGGATGGAGAAGTTTCTTGATGATGAATCTGTATCGCGACAAAATGAAAATATAAATCAAACGCGTGCTACACATCTGAGATACAGGATAAAACTACTCGTTCGAAGGGATCCGTTCGGATTGTAACGAAATCGGGTGGAAATAACTGTGTGGGATGTTTTTTTTTTTGCTTTTTTTTTCTTGCTTTATTTTATTGCTGCGAGATACTTTTGTGACCCGTGTACAACAGAATTTCCCCCATCAGCTGGTTGTGCTTCAACGGAAATAGAATTCAAGAGTAAAATAGGATATTTTATTTTGAGAACACATATTTGGAGTTTGCTCTCTGGCTATTTGTGTCTGCCTCTTCTAAGCAAATGCAAGAGGGAATTTATGATGAAAGGGAAATTTTAACAGAACTTTAACAGAGATGCGTTGGTAACAGGTTAATTCAATCCTCGCGCCATGCCACCCGCACATGGAGAACAAAATTAAGAGAGGATTTTCGGATGTTTAAAGATATAATTGAGTCAGTTAATGGCCTTGAAGTTGTGGGCTATTCATTTGATTCAATAATGAAATATAACACTTACACGTTTAGAAGTACCTACCTACCTGTATACTCGTATACTCGCACCTAAGTAGCAAATTCTGATTTTATGAATAACTTTTAATAAGTTTAACACTGTACGTACATAATATAGGCGCTCCACTCTGTATATTGAATCACCGACCGTTACTGCTTATAATATAGCCTTAAGTCAAGTGGAATACAACTTCTTTCAATAAGAAAATTATGTATAGACTTATGCTATCGTCCTAGGCACAGTGGGGATAAAGCAAATTTTTATTTTATAAAAGTTGATGATGTATGAATGAAATTTGAATAATTGTTAAGCTCGACCAGCTGATACAAGTCGGAAGTTATGTGACCAAAATTGTTTTTTTTTCGATACTGTGTTTAATGAGTTGGTAAAACTAATGAAATGTGTCAAAGAATATTGAAGCCACACACCCAATTGTCGAGATTTTTTTTTTGTAAACAGATTGGAACAAGAAACTACCAACCTTCCATATTTTTTATTACATAATATTTAAATCCTGCTGGGGTTAAACAAATCTGAAAAAAAATACGCCATTCCGAAATACGAGTAACTTCCCACTTGTAACTTTATTCCCTTAGGGTGGATGTGAAGGTTAGGGTTTTTGGTTTTTTGTTGACTATGCTTTTAACCCGAGAAAATTACCTTTTCAAGACTAAAGAAATTTGCCACTTATTCTAGACGAAATATTTTTGATTTTAGGTGAAAAACTCTGGGGCGCTCGAACGCAAGACCTTTAGCATTACAGGGCTACGCACTGCACTATTATTACTACGCCATGAGCGAAGATGAGATACTTCTGGAAAAAAATCTACAATACACCAAATTGGTCATCGTTTGCACTAGGGTTTCTTCCCGTTTATATAAGAGTTGTGGGGGAGGAGACATTGACTTCTTTTATAGAAATATTGGCGAAAAATTCAAAACAACCTATTAATAGGGCATTAACAAGATACTAGTTAGCAATTTACTATATACATAGTAGTCTACTAATTTTTTATAAATGTTAAACCTTTTGTTAACTTGTAAAATGCTGATTAAGCAGATAGCAAAGCATTTGTAGGGTTTGAATTTTGATGAACACAATTATTGTGTTTATGCGTTGTAAATTGATTATATGTTGATAGAAACCCAACATGTGCTCTAAATAAGCATTTGTTGTTTATATTTTCATCATTTTAACTTCATTGGCGCAAAATTTTTAACGATTTAGGAAAATGTTAAAGCCACTTTTCGCAATTTACTAAGCTATAAAGATGATTGAGCTAATTTTAAACGATTTTAACATTTTACTAAAGTTAAAATCACGGAATGGCTACTTTAAATTTTAGCAATTTGCTAAATCCATTATGGAATTAGTATATCAGCCTTACACGCGGGGTGCCCAGGTTCGAGTCCTGCTGGTGGACATTTGTTGTTGTTTTTTTGTTGTAAATAATGAAGTTAAAATGATGAAAATAAAAATAACTAATACCTTCTTAGAGCATATGTTGGGTTTTCATCAACATATAATTAATTTAAAACGCATAACAACAATAATTGTGTTCATCAAAATGCAAACCCTACAAATGCTCAGCTTTCTGCTTAATTAGTAATTTACTAGTTTACAAAAGGTTTAAAAATTTTGAAATAGTTATTCAATCAATAAGCCCTTAACAATGGGTGTCTTAAAATTTTGCGCCATTATTGAAAAAAATTTAAAAAAAATGGACACCAGCAGGACTCGAACGTGGGCGTCCCGCGTGCAAAGCCGATATACTATCAGAATGACATTTTGATTCAGTACGATACTAAAAATTTAAAGTATCCATTCGGTGATTTTAACTTTAGTAAAATGTTAATAAGATTAAAATTAGCAAAATCCTCTTGTTAACCTAGTATCATACTATAAATGATTTAACATGTTACTAATTCGTTTAAAATTGTGCGCCATTATTTTTCTTATTTTCACTTTCTCTATAATTTAAAAATTAATTGCTTTTTGAAAAATCAAATCGCCTACATTACCTATAGTCTTTTTTTCTATTTTTTGTTTTATTTGAAAAAAAAATATTAACATTAAAAGTAATTAAGGTACCCTGTCATTGAACCATTTTTATTTTCTAATTTCAAATTTTCGACTTAACCGTTGTCAATCAAAATGAATATCAATGTATAAAGAAGGTCCTTCAAGTTCTAAATACTTATCGACTATGTTTTTTTTATAGTTTTTGGGTTTAAAAAAAAATATTATTTTGTCTGAAAATTCATTGTTTCGATGGACGGGTGGACATTTTTTTGGAAATTATGTTTTAAAGGTAAATGTTTTCAGGTAGGTCGTCTAGAAAATATAAAAAAAATACTAAATACAAGGTTTCAAAGCTTGATCAAATAAATAGATTATCTATTTATTTTTCGAAACATTGAATTAAAAAAATGTTTTTTTTTTTATTTTAAAAACATTTTTTGAAAATTTTTGGTATGCAATTTTAAACATTTAAGAAGCTACTTCATAAAATAATTAAACATCAATTGGAAAAATTGGTTCTACTATAAGTACTGGCATTGCAAATTTTATTTTTCTCAAAAACGTCTACAACAATTGTTATTTGTACTTTTTTGTAATGTTTGCTTGGAAGAAATTGTTTGCTTAGGTATCTTTAGTAGAAAAGTTTTTCTGAATGGCGATTTTCTTTAAAACGGTTCATTTAATTGTTTTTAAATATTCGTATGGAAAAGTGCTTAGAACTTTAATAAAGAGGTTTCCCTAACCCAAATTTTTTCGATTTTTTTTTTTTTTTTTTTTTTTTGTGAAAACTCAATATGTCGAAATCTACTTAATTGATTTTTTTCCGAAACTTTGTTTCTTTAATAGTTTGTCGCCAGTCGCTTGAATATTTTAAATTATTTGAAAAATCCCTTTGCCTAAAGTGCAAATGTAAAAAAAAACAGTAACGAACATTTTTTTATTTCTAAAAAACGGCTCCAAGAATGTTGATACAAAAAATTAGAGTGTTTTTAGATTAGTACAGTCGACTTTCGAAAACTATACATAAGTATTTATACATACATTAGATAGGCATATAGTAACCCATGAGCGAGTAAAAACTTATGATACAAAGAAGAACAATGACGACCGCGCAACAGCTACGACATCGCGACGCATCGACACTTTCATCCACTTTTACATCTTTGCTAAATTTTAAATTTGTTGAGCTTTTAATTTTTTAATTACTTACTAAAACCTAAATTAACTATAAATTGTACATCCTAACATTCGCGAAATAAAACATTTTAATCAGTTTTTTTTACTGAATAAACAAGTCTTTTGTCTGTGCAATCCTCCCACACATATGTATACATACATATGCACATCCCATCGAACCATTTTTCATATATTCGACTTTCTCATTATTGGATGAACCGATTAAATTTATTTTCTTATAAAAACTTTCCTTAAAAGTATAAACAATATTGCATATTTAAATGTTCAAAAAAAATCTTTTTTTCGATTTTTAAAAAAATGTATATAATTTTTTTTTGGAAATCGATTTTTCAAGAACGAGTAACTGAATTTTTTTGAAATTAAAATTTTGTTTGGTATTTTAATTTTGTTTCTTAAAAATGTTTTCAAAATTTTAACGATTTTTGAATTTTGGGCTTAGTATTGTTTTTTTCCGTAAACTAACTATGTTAAAAAGTCAAGTATGTGCCTACTTCCGACGTATATCTATCTAGTATTTCTCTTTAAAAACAATAATTGCCTTTCACGTTGTGGATATATTTATTAAGTTACAATGTTTATTTTATTATATTAATGCTTGTGTTAAAACTTTAGTTTCTCTATGTTTTTAAAAGTAATGAAGTAATACTCTTATTTAAAAACAATAACGGTAAAAATGTATATCCAATTATAGACCTACTATACTTTCTCAAGAGTTTTTGAAAAATTTATGAAAGAGAGAATCGTGTCTTTGGAAAAAAAATATGTTTTTTTAGTAATAATAAATTTTATTTTAGATCAAATATGTCCACAGAAGATTCTCTATTCAGAGATTATGTAGTCAACTATGTATATGGTAGTATTAAATATAGTAAATCTACTATGTCAAATTTTTTGACAAATAAGAAAGCATTTGATTTCGTTGAACACAATATCCTTCTTGGCAAATGATATCAGGCCAAGGACATAGGGTCAAAGGGGTAATTGTAAACGATTTTGCAATTTATTTTTTTTTCAACTTATAGTGTTCAGAAAAGCTACAGTATGCTGAACTGAATATTTTTGTTGATGTAGCTTACATTTGCACTCTCTAATCTATTAAAAAGTAATAATTTTAAACGTTTTCGCTTATTAGTTTTCATAAAATTTGATAATTACATTCACCACCGTCTTTTTTTCGAAAAACAACAAAAACGGGGTAAATGAAAACAAGGATCTCAGTATCTTAAGACGGCAAAATGAAAACATTTGGTAAGTAGTTTTCTTGATGCCGTGACATGAAACTCCGCTACCAGTCATCTCTTGGCCTTCCATTGTGAAAGAAGTAACCAAGTTAATTTTCGTTATGAAGAAACCAACTAAGTCAACGAGGTCCTTCTTATTGGACGGATAACCAGCACGAGCTCTTGGAATAAGACATCTTATCTTGTTATAGTGCCTTCCACGTTAGATGACAGTGCAAGTTTTCTGCCTCGAGATATATTGGCAGTAAGATTTTTTTTGCCATCGATTCGCTAATAAATAACCGATATCGGAACACCGTATACGCTTCTGCGGTTTGTCGACATGTTTTGTATTTGTTGCACACGTCTTCTACTGAATTTAAAATATCATCTGATGTGTATGATAGAGCCGTGGTTTTTCGTTGATACGTACGGTACATCTTTTTGATATAAAATAAATTAAGTCAACGCCAAAGACATTTAAAAATGTATCTTTACAATTACCACAAAATGTTCACTTTTACCCCATTTTGGTGTTTACATTTACCCATGGTATGAACAAAATGGGGTAATTGTAAACAGCTAATAAATTTAAGATGTTGTTACTAAAAAGCATAAGAACATATGAAATGCATTAAAAGTTGTCTTTGACTGCTTTAAACATAAAATTTAACTTACTTTGATCACCTTTATTTCTTTTTAAGCAACTTAAGTAAACAGCGAAAAACTGTAAAACAGGAAAAAATCCATCAACCACGCAAATGAACAAAACACAAAAAACTTTGATAGATATCACATTCCACGTGTCAGTATATTGGAAATATAATGTGTTTTCAAATAAAGTAATTGCATGCTGGGAAATATAAATGGTTTTTATAGAATAAAGTGTGTTTACAATTACCCCAGTTCACAATTACCCACCTGCTCATAAACTTCTTACAAGTGAAAAAAAAAAACAAAAACATTGGCATTCAAAAAAAAACATGTCTAGCTATATTGTTAATGATTACAACCTATACTTTCATTATCTCCTAACAGCAAATAATTTAGACTTCCTATTTACAAGAAGGGTAAAGCAAATTTCAACGCTCACATTCAATGCTTCAATAGTTGCTTTAGAATTAAATACTTAATATTAAATTTAAAATATTAGATATTAACCTTAATTAATAACGGCAAAGCCACAATGGTATTACAAGCTATGGAGCGGATGCTATTCAAATAGTTTTAGACCACTTTGGCGAATCATTTGTAGAAAAGACAGACTCTTTCCAAGGTGGCCCCTATACAAATAATTACAAATTCTACGTATTTAAAGGATTATTACAAACAATTTGTTTAAACAAATTTGGCAATATCCCCTAGTAGGAACTAAAAACTTGCAATCTACGCATAAACGACTTGCATCTAGCTAACGAACCATTCACACCTAGAACATATTTTACAATTTTGTACACTGTCATAGCTCCGAATTTTTTCAACAAATTACCAATATTTGTAAGAAATAGCTACTTTGGATTTAATTTAATTTTTGAAAAAAGTTCAAAACTATGGCTATTCTCTGCTGAAAATCAATCATTATGTGCATCTTAAGAACAATAGCTTAATTATATAAGCACAAAATTGAAATTATTTATTTTTCCTTACAAATATTAACTTGGAATTGTTAAGTTTATTATTTACTTTTTTATGTAGCTATTTTCTTTTAATATAATATTTTTGAATTTATTTAGTTGATTGTAGCCCCACATCACACCATAGTTGAATATGTATTAATAATTTGGAAAGTGTCATTCAACACTAACAACTGTTATAAAGTTAAAGAATGATTACTATTTTATTTTATTTAAATTAAACAATCTAAATTAACATATGTATTAAGCCTTGGCTTACAGTGAATTAATAAAAGGTTTAATTAAAATTTAAAAAAAAAAAAACATTTTTATTTTATTACATTTCAAGCCTGAGAAACAGAAAGGTGATATGCAGTATTGTTCCTTATTATATTTCCAATTAAAAACGAAATCATAGAATTTCTTGTAGTTTTTAAATTTTAAAAAGAATTATAAAAAAATATCCATAAGTACATAATTATAATGAGATTGAAATAAAACTGTATCATTCAGATTGTTTGTAAAATTATTTATTAAGAGGAAAACAATAATATACATATTAGGACATAAGTTGTAACCAAAGCCACTGAATGTAAACTGATTAAATCATTAACTTATTTATAATGAATTTTGTTTTAAATAAAAAATGATATTAAAAGCATTATTCAAGGCCAAGTTAGGTCAAGTTAATATTTTCCATTAACGAACGCAGTTACATTCCTCCACACTACTATTTCTGCCATTATTTTCCCAATCACCCTTATTGAATATTTATGAGTGAATATTTATGATCCTGAAATTAAATGTCATCATGGTTGGCTGTCTAATGAACATAGGTAGCTCTGGTTAAAGCCTTATACTATTTGTGGTCTTTGATAAAGTTTTATTTTTGTTATTTTTGAGCGCGCTGATGGATGAAATTACTTCGAAATAATTATTCAACTTTGATGGACAATTATTTGTAATTGCCTTATGTTGATTGTCAGAAAGCATCATATCCACTCGTATATACTAGAGTGTGTTAAAAATCCCGTTTAAACTTAATTTATTTTTAATACTGTTTTTTTTTTGGTTAAAAATTACGTTTCTCTTTAAGCATATATTCTAAAATTACATACATAATGCCTAGTGGTTAATTTTTGCTTTGTCGAAAAACCATTTAACCAATATTTAACTTCTATAGTTGGTAAATGGAATTTCTTTTAGCCATATATGCCCGTAAGACCAAAGGTCTTTCAAATTCAACCTGAATTGCACAGCACTAATTATGGGGAATAGAAAGATAGGGACGAATTTTTCTTGGCACAGTGCACCATTGCCACCAAAGGACATTAGTTGCGTTGAAATAAATTCATAGTTGTCAAGAAATTGAATTTAATTTTTTTTTCTGAAATTCGTAATTTTAATTAAGGATAAGAAAGCCAAGAATGAGAAGCTGGAAATTTTATTTTTCGACATATCAATTGCTGGGACCTCGACTGAGAGACCATGAGTTCGAAGAAGTAAAAAACTATCGATATACGAGTAGTGCATTCTGTACAAAACAATCGATAATTCCTATACTTGTTGTCGGCAAAGCCCTGCTTTAGTTGGTATTAGAGTGAGAGTGTTATTTAAAATGACATATCCTTCTGTACAATTCTGTTATTGTCTATCAATTATAATTATTATACTGATGCTTATAAGAATATTAATGAACTCATGTAATGTCCACTATATCGGGTTAGCACCTTTCTAGTTTTTGGAGGCACGTGTCGTGGGTAAATGAATTGTTCCGCTAGCATGTAAACGGCACCAAATAGTCAATTTTAATGGATGTAAATAGTATAGGATAGATTGATATATGGCAATCTTGCTTATTGACGAAACCATTTAACCAGAAATGAGCTTCATCACTAAACACAATTCTTCGGTAAAAATGCACATCTTCGACGAGTTTTTGATTAGCCCAATCATCAAAAAATGACATGAACTACGTTCATTGGGCCTTAATTCCTGATGTGTGTTTTATAGGAACCTTAGTATAGATCCTTACTTTAAATTGTCCATATAGTCAAATAGGGGCAGGCAGGCTCACCGGGCACTTCGGATTTTTCGTCGTAGGCCCTCGGGCTTAAAAGCACTTGAAATTCAATTTTTTTAAAAACAAAACTGCCTCCTTAAATTAACTCAAGAAATACCTATCAGTAAAATGCTATAGTGTCTTTCATTAATTCTTGATCAATCCCACTATAGAATGGAGCCACAACTCTATTTCTGGCTCTTTTAGTCAATATACATCTGTTGTGGCCCAGTATGGATCCTTCGAGGCCCACATAATTAAATTTGTGCCTTAGTCAATGTAGATCTTTTGGAATTTTCTGTCAGTCGACACTGGTAAGCACTAAAATATAATTACGATTACCTACACTCTATGAATTGAACATGTAGATTAATATATTTTTGTAAATTTAAAAATTAATAAACATGACAAAATGAAATATCAAAAAACAATTTCTGCATATGAACTTTTATTTTTAACTATTTTAATAGTAATTATTCTGTGGCAATTTTCCTAAAAGTCCCGGGAGGCCCTCTGACCCCAGTCCGCCCCTGTAGTAAAAGGACAAAGGCCAACAAGAGAGAACGGCGCGACGTATCGACATTTCGGCGCCTTCTTCAACACTTTACGCTACAGCAGCAATATATTCTTTTCGGTTCGCACATTTCTTTGTCTTGTTGATATGTTTGAATCGAGAAGAGTAAAGTTATAGTGTTAAAACAATCAATAACTAACAATTGCCCGTAAAATGGACGAAGTGTTCTATGAACTTCGCGAACAGATTTATTTATTTTTTTTTTATTTTTTCAAAGTAAATTTCTCCAATTTGGTTCATTCTGAATTGCTAAAGCTTATTGAATAAAATGTCAACAGAGTTTGAAATTCTCAACTGTCAAACCATAGACAAGAACCATGGAAACTTCTCATGCAGCTAAAAAAAACACCAGATACTATCAATGGAGCAAAATTTTAAACGACATAGTAAAATGTTAAAGCCACTTTTAGCATTTTACTAAGCTAAAAAGATGATTGAGTTAATTTTAACACGATTTTAACATTTTACTAAAGTTAAAATCACGGAATGGCTACTTTAACTTTTAGCAATTTGCTAAGTCCATTATGGAATCTGATAGTATATCAGCCATGCACGCGGGGTGCCCAGGTTCGAGTCCTGCTGGTGCACAATTTTTTTTTTTTTTGTAAATAATGAAGTTAAAATGATGAAAATACAAATAACTAATACTTTTTTAGAGCACATGTTGTGTTTTCATCAACATATAATTAATTTACAATGCATAACAACAATAATTGTGTTCATCTAAATTCAAACCCTACAAATGCTTAACTTTCTACTTGATTAGCAATTTACTAGTTTAGAAAAGGTTTAAAAATTTTGAAATAGTTATTCAATCAATAAGCACTTAGGAAATTGTTAACTAGTAAAATGTTAAGCCCTTAACAATGGGTTGTTTAAAATTTTTCGCAATTATCTCAAGAACAATGTGCCGTGCGTCGTCCAAAGTGGAGACCGAGATAGACAATAACGCAATAGGAATCAGCACAGCCATCAAATAAATGAAAATCTACGAAGAAGAAGAAATGCAAGAGAAGCCGTGAATACAGAATTACAACGAATTGCTTTCCAATACGAAAGCACAATTGAATACGGCACACTTCGGTGTGTGTCGATTGGCGCTATGAATGTCCTATGTCCGTATGACGGTGCACTGAAGTTTTTTGGCTGAGAAAAACAATTATATCGAACATTTGAATTTTGTCATTCACAATCAAATCGCCGGTGAGTTACATTTATTCATATCCGTGGACTCCGTGATCGATGAAAACAAAGTCACGAACTATCCCACGGAATTTTTGAATTCTTTGGATGTTTCGGGCTTACCGCCACACAATTTTAAATTGAATGTCGGCTCAGTTAAAATTTTGCTGCGAAATATCAATGCACCAAAACTTTGTAACAGAACGCGTTTGATTGTGAAGAACATCAAATTAAATCTAATTCAATCCACGATTTTGCGGGGAAAATTCAATAGCGAAGATGTTCTCATTCCACGGATTCCGCTTATTCTCAACGATTTGCCATTCGTGTTTAAGCGTCTTCAATTTCCGGTGCGTCTCGCTATTGCTATGACAATCAATAAGTCGCAGGCAAAACCGCTGGATATTTGTGGTATCAATCTCGAATTCCCATGTTCCTCACATGGTCAATTATATGTGGCGTGTGCACGTATCGGCAAACCTACCGACTGGCTTATTAACCACTAGGCTTGTGAGGCTCGAGCCTAGGGCGGCAACTTTTATGGGGCGTTTTTCTCACTTAAGGCGATACGATTAAATTTTATATAAGGGTCTTATTTTGTAGAAGTTTCCCTTAATTTAATGTTATGGAAACCTGACGTAATTTTCTTTATTATATAAACATAAATTAAAAAGAAAAAAATTTTAAGTTCTAAAACGCTTAAGAATGTTAGTTATTACCTTAATCTACAATAAAACAAATGAAATTAAATAAAGCGTACCGATTAAGATATCAACAGTCAGGATGAATTTATTTTTATCGTGCTATTCGCAGTTGTTAGTTAGTTTAGTCGCTAGTTCAAAATAATCGGAAAGAAGCCATACATAGATTTTAAAGATCGTCGGACACGTTTTTCGCACTTACCTATGGGGCCTTAAGATTGCAAAAAAAAAACTGCGTTTTAGACGATCTCGTCGAAATCCTTCCCTATTTTCCTAACGCTCGCACTGTGCTTGAACATAATATTAAGTGTAGTCAAAACCCATTTAGTGTGCGCACAATTATAAGAAAAACACGCGTTTGACTGACCGCAGACTACATTCAAGGGTGATACTCAATATATTTTTTAATTTAGTGAAAAAAAAAAAACAGATTAAAAAAGGCTTTATATTGGAAAAAAGTGAACAGGAGATGTTTTTCTGAATATAATATTTTAGGTAAATTAATATTTTAAACTGAAATGGGAAAAAATGTTAAATATCTATTGTTTATATTAAAATAATAAATACTTAAATACTTATAGTTATTGAAATAAAATCTTTAATTTATAATAAAAAAAACACGTTAAAAATCTCCACTATCAAATTAACTTAAAATTTATATAACAATATTATTTGTCTTTTTCCCACACTTACTTTTGAGAGAAACTAAAATAAATTATCTACTCTCACACCAAATTCAAGTTCACTCTATAAGGTCTTGAATTTATTTTAAGAAAAATTATATAGATACCAATGCCATTTTTAATATAATACTACCAAAGACCTATAACTATTTGTCTTTTCAACAACAATTAAATAAACCACCATGTAACACCCCAGAAAACAATAAAAGGAATTAAGCTATACACGATTTAATTTAAGAACAAAAGCAATCAACTTCTTATATACATATATATTACTAGGTTTTATTATTAAATTAATTGCCACAATATATAGGCAATACCCCTTTGCCGTAAAAAAATATTTGATCGGTTCCCAGATTAAAAACTTAATAGTTCTTCGTTGAAATATAAGGAAAAATATATTTTCTCCATACTAGTAAATATTTATTAATGCAATTTTGCTTACAAGACTTCTATCCAATTTATTAAAAACAAATGACATATGACATATTTCGAAAAGACTACCGCCGCATTCAAATTCCTCACTAAGAAGACAACCGTATCCGTGGCGTGATAATTGTGTGTCCACCTGTCAACCTCATGGTCACACTTTCGATCCCTGGTAAAAAACCAATTATAAAATAAATGTCATACAATCAGTTTCTGGTTTACTAATTACATTCTGTTTAGGCATATCACTAACAAGATGTGATTGAATAAAACTCGTTTACCTATAAAATATGACAAACGAATACAAAAATAAGGGGCATAGATAAATAAGACACGCACATTTCTCGGCATTAGTTCAGCCGCCATCCCTGGAGACAACAACCAGAACCAGAATGTACATATAAGCAAAAATAAATAATTTGTGTTTTAAGTTGTTAAAATAAAATCTTTAATTTATTTTTAATGTATTTAATAAAACTTTAGAATAAAGAATTTTAATTGACCGAATTACATGAAACAGCATTGTGCATGCTCGGAATTATTATTTTCTTGACATAAGTGAATTTAGACAGAACGAAGTTTGCCGGGGCAGCTAGTAAGTACATAATAATTATGTACATATGTATGTATGTACATAATGTACGAGTACATAAATAAATGTAATATTTTCGTTTATTGAATTGTATCAACATTAAAATACATCACATCTTTCAAAGCCATTTATTTGATGGAAATCTATTATGTGACTTGCAACATGTCTTACTTTGTGTGAACATAAAAATAAAAAATCTTCCATCTAGAAATTGAAAATAGGTATATGAATGTATGTATGTACATATGTATTTACAACGAAACAATAAATGTCATAATTCCGTGTTATTAATGATTTCTGTATTTGAATAAAAATAACAACAGGAAAATAGAATGCTCCGAATAATCATTTATGAACACTTTGAAATGCTCAGTTCGCTTAGTGACATTCCGTATGGTAATAAATGTATTTTATGACATCAACATAAATAACGGACAATTGAATTTAGCATTTAGAGCGGAATATCTGAATGTCTGTTGCTTTAAATATTGAATTTTGTTTTTTTTTTTATATAACTATCCAATTTTATAATGGCGTTAAATTTCGCAGGGAATAAGGTAAATTTTTCGAGAATAAAACATTTTTCCGAGTCAAACACAAAGCGACGAAAAGTGTATAGGGTGATGTTTTTTGCCTGTGAAATTTTGTTCAAGTGAAAATCGTAAATGATTTCAATGAACTAAATTTTATTTCTGGGAGTTTGTCTAATGGACAAGTTTTTATTATCGAAAACGAAATTCTGATAATTTTTAAAGAGGAATGTTTGACAATTTTTAGTATTTGGCAACGGTAGCACTCATAAATAAATATCCGCCAATGATTTTTTTCTTTCGCAGAACCCAGTATCAGTTATCCGGTTCTACACAAATCCAGACTGGCATATCATAGCATACATATGTATATTTAAGTGTTTTGTAGGCAGAAGGAGCTGCAGTTTTCTAGACTAAATTTCTAATTGGATTTCCACTAAGGTGTCATTCGTGCAGATAACATAAACTAAACTGAAAATAGAATCTAGTCTTGTCTCGGTTCCGGAAAATAATTTGGAGCGGGTATCTCAGTAAATATTTATTTATTTTATATATTAATTCATTGTGATTGCTTAAAACTGTAATATACAAGATCTTATAAGTTAGTCTTAAGCTAATTTTACAAAAAAGTGCAGCATAAAATGAAGAAAGAGAAAAAAAAGGAATTAACAGAGAAAATTAACAAAATTGAATTCATCAAGGAAAATTAAAAATAAAAAAGAATTAATTTATGTTGAAAAATGAAGTTTAATTGATTTTCTAAAACTTGTAGGCTTCTGTATATCTGTAATATTTCTAGGCATTGAGTTCCACAGATGAGCGTCATTGACGAAAAATTGGCGTTCGGGAGTTAGACATGAATTAAATGACGAGTCCTGTGCGAGGCTGCAATTCTTATTCTATCAAAGCAGTATTGAGGTTGCTGTGTTAGCAAAACATCAAAGAGTAGGATCAAGCAGCGAAGCTGAAGGCAATCATCAAAATGCATTCCGAGCAACCAAGACGAGAATCCAGACAATCTGTCATATCTACAAAGTCCAAAAACATAGCGATCAATACTGTTAAAGGCGACATTTAACTTTCTTTTGTTTACATTATTATTCGCTTTACAAAAAATTTCACATCTGTAGATCAATAAATGTATAACTAATGTTCTGACAAGTAATAAACGTGTTTTGACGGGCATAAAAGCTTGAGTTACCCACAAGGAACGTAGCACACTATGAACTTTTCCGACGAGTTATATAAGTTAGACAAGTTATATAGCGATTAAAAATAACCCCAAGATTTTTTGCAGTAGCAACATATTGATTTGGAGCATAGTTTAAAAGGATCAAGGGAATATAAGACAGATCTAAATGTTTTCTTGCAATGACCAGAAATTTAGACTATTTAGGTTTTAAAATAAGGCTATTATGATCAGACCATTGTAAAATCTTCTCTCAAGATCTTCGTTAACGCTTAAAGCTCCATGTTCGATTAGCCCAAGGGGACAGCTGAAATGCAATTGTACGTCATCCGCATACATATGCGAAGAGAAGATCTCAAGTATAGACGGAGACTCGTTAACGTACATGGAAAATATTTTTTTATTTAATTATTTTTTTTAGTAGAAACTCATGTTAATATTCTTATAGAATTTACAAGTTGTGGAAATATTCTAAGTGTGTTAAAATATCAAACCTTATAACTATGTACATAGCTATACTCAAATAATCACACTGCGAAAATCCAGAGATTAATACGTAAGGTTTATGTATGCATGTCGCCTTTTAAGTGACACTTTAAAAAAAATATTATCGAAACATCAAAATATAGTCCGTTGTCTACCTTTTAAGCCATGAACTGTCAAAATCAATTGAAGGATGGCTCAGATTTAAATGGATTAAAAAACATCTATCAAATTCAAATTTTACTGCAGAAAATTCGAAACTTTTCCGATTTAATTTTTTACTCCGTGAAAAGTTGATTTTAAGCCTTGTGAATGACATTTGGAAAAAATATCATCTTCTTACTACCAAAAAAAACACGAAAGAAGCCAAGGCTAAGGAGGATGAGATCAAGACAGAGACCGAGATGAGACTAAAATATTTCGATTTTGACAAGATCAAGACGAAACTAACAAAAGTACTTGTTCAACTGGGTTTGTTCAACAAGTGAAAATCATTTCTGTAACACAATAAAAATCATAACAATTGTCAATAGAAAAAATTTCCCTTCACTTGTTGAATCAGTTAAACAAGCTAATCTACCAAGATGAGTGTTAAGATTCCGAAGAAAAAAAAATATGTATTATTTGCAAATGTGACTTCTTTGACAAACTGTCTTTTTGTGAACACCACGACCATCTCCTAAAACATGGTATTTAGATTCAGATTCAAACCAATGTAATGATATCAATATTTACTGCCTTACACTTGTGCTTTAGTGTTTTTAGTGTTTTAGACTTTCGGTTGATTATCTTCACAACGTCTACAGAACACGCACTTTTTAAATGAACACAAAGTTTATTCTTTCCTTGAACACTTTTCCTGTCCTTGGCTCTCACTATCACTGTCCAATTCAGTATAAAAAAAAACATTTTTTTACAAGGCTCTAGGCCACTTAATAAATTCTCATAATCCGCCCGATGTTATAATTTAATTAATACTATTGTAAGTGTTTATTTCTAACTTGTTGGCTTTGGGCTAGTCCGGAACGTCGTCGGTTGAAATTTATCAATTATTCAACAAGTTTATTTTCATTTTTCTTAACTCTTGTTGTTTCCAGTTACCTAAACGCTGAAATATTAGAATTTCTTACTTGTTAAATTAAGTCAAAACAATTGTTATAGTTCTCCTAGACTTGTTTTCCCATGTTACATAAATTTTTAAAAGTTGTTGAATTTCACTTGTTCAACAAGCGCTTTATGTATTGTGTTATAGACTGGTCTCGGATCGTTGCCAGCCAAAATATTTTCCTGCTTATAAGCACGAGCTGCCTATGGATGAGCCTGTTGCAGTATAAGATTCAAGAAATTACATGGTAGCCAATTTCTTTGTCGAAACTATTTCCATCAGCCATGTAACGCCCAAAATTCATGAAAAGAACACCTAAAATTGGAAATATCGCTCAATTAAGGGGAAAACTTCCAAATAGGAAAAACTGCCCAAATAATTAGGAAAAAAAGCCAAAGGTTCTGATATTTTTTTCTAAATTTGTGACCTTTTTCCAAAAAAAAAAAATGGTGAAAAAGCCAGAAAGAAAATCAGGTTCATTCATCGTTGTCTACCTTTTAAGCCATGAACTGTCAAAATCAATTGAAGGATGGCTCAGATTTAAATGGATTAAAAAACATCTATCAAATTCAAATTTTACTGCAGAAAATTCGAAACTTTTCCGATTTAATTTTTTACTCCGTGAAAAGTTGATTTTAAGCCTTGTGAATGACATTTGGAAAAAATATCATCTTCTTACTACCAAAAAAAACACGAAAGAAGCCAAGGCTAAGGAGGATGAGATCAAGACAGAGACCGAGATGAGACTAAAATATTTCGATTTTGACAAGATCAAGACGAAACTAACAAAAGTCTCGAGCCTTTAACATAGAACAACAAGTCAACAATTACTTGTTCAACTGGGTTTGTTCAACAAGTGAAAATCATTTCTGTAACACAATACAAATCATAACAATTGTCAATAGAAAAAATTTCCCTTCACTTGTTGGATCAGTTAAACAAGCTAATCTACCAAGATGAGTGTTAAGATTCCGAAGAAAAAAAAATATGTATTATTTGCAAATGTGACTTCTTTGACAAACTGTCTTTTTGTGAACACCACGACCATCTCCTAAAACATGGTATTTAGATTCAGATTCAAACCAATGTAATGATATCAATATTTACTGCCTTACACTTGTGCTTTAGTGTTTTTAGTGTTTTAGACTTTCGGTTGATTATCTTCACAACGTCTACAGAACACGCACTTTTTAAATGAACACAAAGTTTATTCTTTCCTTGAACACTTTTCCTGTCCTTGGCTCTCACTATCACTGTCCAATTCAGTATAAAAAAAAACATTTTTTTACAAGGCTCTAGGCCACTTAATAAATTCTCATAATCCGCCCGATGTTATAATTTAATTAATACTATTGTAAGTGTTTATTTCTAACTTGTTGGCTTTGGGCTAGTCCGGAACGTCGTCGGTTGAAATTTATCAATTATTCAACAAGTTTATTTTCATTTTTCTTAACTCTTGTTGTTTCCAGTTACCTAAACGCTGAAATATTAGAATTTCCCACTTGTTAAATTAAGTCAAAACAATTGTTATAGTTCTCCTAGACTTGTTTTCCCATGTTACATAAATTTTTAAAAGTTGTTGAATTTCACTTGTTCAACAAGTGCTTTATGTATTGTGTTATAGACTGGTCTCGGATCGTTGCCAGCCAAAATATTTTCCTGCTTATAAGCACGAGCTGCCTATGGATGAGCCTGTTGCAGTATAAGATTCAAGAAATTACATGGTAGCCAATTTCTTTGTCGAAACTATTTCCATCAGCCATGTAACGCCCAAAATTCATGAAAAGAACACCTAAAATTGGAAATATCGCTCAATTAAGGGGAAAACTTCCAAATAGGAAAAACTGCCCAAATAATTAGGAAAAAAAGCCAAAGGTTCTGATATTTTTTTCTAAATTTGTGACCTTTTTCCAAAAAAAAAAAATGGTGAAAAAGCCAGAAAGAAAATCAGGTTCACGGCGTACAAAATGCTCGGTGCGTAAGGGTGGGTATGCTGCTCCCAGAAATCATAAACACAGTCAAAGTCCTGATTTTGCCGAAACAAGAAACAAATCAGAGTCGATATTTGCCTCTGGATATATACGCACGTCTTAAGGGTTGTATACTCACCGATTAACACTCATGTCTAATTTTGTCAGTTATATTGTTGCAAAACCTTCTTTTTGGCATATCCTGAAAACTGAAATAGATCTGCATAGACAGCTATATAGAGGTATTAAGTCAAGGTTTTGTTTTTTTTGTTTAGTTTTGGATAACTACTCGTATATCACTGAATATAGACTCGGCCATTCTTAATTTGCATTTTTCATAAATATTAATTTAGAAAAATAGGGAGATCCAATTCAGTTTTTCATAACTTTTTAAGGTTAGGTGAAAGTTAGGGAAAAATTGCAAACCACGTGCAAAATAAAAAGCTACAACACGTCAAGTTCGAATGATATCGCGTGAATCCATCATAGACAAGATGTTTGATTCACAAAATAAGACCAAACTTGACTTGCCTGTTTCAACCCAACGCGTTAGACAAACTTTACAAGCCAACTCCAACCTTGTGTACAAAAAAAAAGATCCAAGATGCCGCCTTTCGATGCAGCCCATAAGTTAGCAAGGCTGCATTTCGCTGAAAGTCGCAAAAGCTAGACCGCAGAGTGGAGAAAAGTTCTGTTACTTAGTGATGAGAAAAAAAATTCAATTTAGATGGTCCAGATGGATTTCAATCATATTGACATGACAAACGTCTTCAAACAGAGGTGAAAATGAGTCGCAATTTCGGTGGCGGTAGCGTAATGGTTTGGGCAGATTTTTCTGCAAATGGTAAGACGGCAATTGCATTTGTGCCTGGAAGAATAAACTCAGAAATTTATGCTGAAATGTTAGAAGAAGTTATGGTTGAAAGAGTTGAAGAGTTATGTGGAACTGATATCATATTCCAGCAGGATAACGCTCCTATCCACGTCTCTCGAAGGTTAAGAAACTGGTTTAAAGAGAAACAAATAACATTTCTCGATTGGCCATCTCGAAGTCCCGAATCCTATGGAAAATCTCTGGGGAATACTAGCCAGGCGTGTTTATGCCAACGGGCGCCAATTTCACAACCTTCAAGAGCTTCGAGACGGAATAATTGAACAGTGGGCCGCGATTACAACCGTGGAGCTGGACAACCTTGAGGAATCAATGCCGAGGCGAATGATTTCGACAGTAAGAGCAAGTGGTGGCTCTACAAAATATTGAATTACAAATGATCACTAATTCACCGTTATTTTTAATAAAAACGAAGGTTTGTTTATGAGAATTTCCTTCTTTTTTCTTGCTAATTTTTATTTTTTTTTAATATTTTTTATTTAATTTAGTTAAGAGTGAATAAATTACTATTTTTTTTAACAACTTTTACTACATTTTTTTATTTCAGAAAAATGTATGAATAAGATGCATGCAGCAAACAAAAAAATCGTAGAAACATGTGTTTTTATGGCAATTTCCTCAATTGTATATAATTTAAGGAAAGATGTCATTGGTGTTTATAAATATGTATTGGGTAACAAACTGTTTAAATATTCTACATTTTTAAAAAACTAAGGAATATTATTGGAAAAATCGTCAGCCTACTACCTATAAATTTATTTTAAAATAAAACTTGACTATGTTTTGTTTTGTGGACTTTGTGGATTAGAGCCAAATTGAATAAATTTTATGACCTTTAATATTTTACATATTGTTTGCGTTTTCTTCTTCATAAATAATTACTGGCCAGACCACGGGCATATAACATATTTCTAGGTGGATGAGTTTAACCAAATTCCTTTTGAAAAATATAATTTGCAGTGTGTGTATGCTGTAAATTTTATTAGAGTCGGTAATCATCGACCAAAAAATATTGCGTCTTAGAAGGCTACGATAGCATCTAACTGATGAGCCCAAATATCGTGCTCGGCGAAACACATTTTGGACTAAAGGTCATAAAATTTATAAAAACTTGACTATTCTAAAATATACCTTAAAACACTGTTAAAGTCCTTTTTTTGCTGGTAATTAGCATTTAATTTTTAACTTAACCGATGTCTCTTTGAATTTCAACACTTAGCAGAGTATCCTTGACAAACTTTTACGACCATGGTTTACATCACTACCAAACAAATGTAGTCAAATGATTGTGTTACTAAATTTAGAACACTTCGTTATCGTTTAACTCTCAGTCTCACATGTGAGAAAAAAGTCCTTTTTTAAGAGAGTGCCTCCAAAATACCAATTCCAGCTATTTTTTCGAACATGGGGATGGGGGAAATTATTAAATTTCGGTCAGACATGCGTATTGCTTTGGAGAGTGTATACCTTAAAAATAAAAAAAAAAAAAAATTCAACACTTTTCTCAAGCAAAGAAAAAGGATATTTTCTGAGTTCATTCATAAAAGGTAGGAGAAATATATTATCATCCTTGCAGATTTGTTATGATTTTATTATTATTGAAGTTATATATATAACATATGTATATGTGGATATACATATATGTATAAATCCTATCTATCACATACAAGAGCATAAAAATAGATTGATGTGGGACAATTAAAGAGATAGATAAATTCTTGACGCGTATTTGGAAAAGCAGAGCAAATTGATTGATGTTCAAGGAATATAGAGCTAAGATTTAAGGTCGTTCAAATGATATGCAAAAGAGGGTATGATTGATAAGGACGCTTTATATTATTGTTTAAACCTTATATTTTTTTAAGATATCACAAAAGTAAATGTGGTGGCTTTAGTGCGGTAAGAGTCCCGCACTACTTGGTAGCGACTCTTTCTGAAGATTTCCATCGGATAATAAAAAAAAAATAAAAAAAAAGCAAACTTAATTGGTAAGGGAAGTATTTTAAATATGTCTAACTTGTTAAATTAATACGTTAATACGTTCGTAACGTTTGGCAAGTTAACTGGTAGTTAAAATTATCACATTTTGGCATGCTCTTGACTTTATTCAAAATCTTTCCTCGCAAAGGGTTGATTAAACTTCTTTATATAATAAATGCCACTCTAAGGCTAGAGTACGTTCCGAGCCAATGAAATGTTGCGGAAGTTATAATGATTCTCAAAACAGGAAAACCATTACATGATAAGAAATTTTATAGACCCATTTCGCTTATGCCCGTAATATCTTAAATCTTTGAAAGAATATTACTTTTGCGGCTGCAGCGAATAATAGAAGAAAAGCGCCTAATACCTGAACATCAGTTGGGATTTAGAAGCAAGCATTCGACAATTGACCAAGTACATAGGATCACTGACGTAATTGAGAAAACTCTTGAAGGAAAGAAAATTTGATCGGCGGTCTTCCTAGACTTGTCGCAAGCCTTTGATAAGGCGTGGCACGAAGGCCTAAATTTTAAATTAAAGCAAATTCTGCCTGAAGCACATTATACGCTTCTAAAAGCATATCTAGAAAAAAGACTTTTTAGAGTAAGACATGGAAACGATTAATCGGATCTCAAAGAAAATGTGGCTGGGGTACCACAAGAAAGTGTTCTAGGTCCAATATTGTGCCTATTATTTACACGTGATATACCTCAAGCAGAAGACACTATCGCAATGCGGATTAACCTGCTGGGTGCCTTGAGGCACGCTCAGTGATAACCGGCCCCTTTTTTTAATACTATTCAAGGATCGTAATTTGAATGGGCTAATATCGAAGAATAAGGGTTACGATTGTCTTTTTGGGGTGAGGAATATAAATGCGTGGCTCGGTAGTATTTTTGAAATATCTCACAGGTCATTTCTGAATTTCTGATTGGTTTTTGATAAATTGTATAGAATATTAGCAAACAAAATTGCATTACTAAGTGTTCACAAATGTGGAGAAAATATACTTTTCCTAACATTTCAACGAAGAACCTATTAAATTTTAAAACTGGGAACCGGTCAAATATTTTTTTTTACCGCAAAGGAGTATTGCGTAAAGACTGTGGCAATTAACTTAACAATAAAACCAAGTAAGATATATATAAGAAGTTGAATGCTTTTGTTCTTAAATTAAACGGTGTATATCTTAATTCCTTGTATGGTTTTCTCCTAGAGGAGGGGTCATGCCCTCATGACCACCATCTGAATCCGCGCTGGCATGTTACATGGTGGTTTATTTATTTGTTGTTGAAAGGATAAATTGTTATAGGTTTTTGATAGTATATTAAAAATGGCATTGATATATACTTGTTCTTATAAAAAATCAAAGACCTTTCTGAGTTAAACTTGGATTTGGTGTGAGAGTAGATAAGTAATTTTAGTTTGTCTCGAAAGTAAGTGTAGGAAAGAAATTTCCGAACAATTGCCCTTCATTTAAAGAGACAAATAATTTTGTTATATAAATTTTAAGTATTTATTATTTTCAATTAAACGATAGGTATTTAACATTTTTACCCATTTTAGTATAAAATATTAATTTACCAACATATTACATTCTGAAAAAAACTCATTTTCTTTCACTATAAAGTCCTTTTTAGTCACTTTTTTCACTCAATAAAAAAATATTTTGAGTATCACCCCTGAGTGTAGCCCGCGGTCAGTCAAAACGCGTGTTTTTTTTAAATTTTCAGCGCACTAAAGGACTACTATTAATATGTTCAAGCAGAGTGCTAGCGTTAGGAAAATAGGGAAGCATTTATCTGTGAATGACTCTACGAGATCGTCTAAAATTAAGTTTTTTTGCTACCGCGTATTTCTCATGCGTTTCGTGTATTTCGTAATAATTTAACTTACAATTTATAACATGGAACAAGTAGGAAATTTATAATTTCTTATCGGGCGATTTGTCATTACGAGTTTTCGAACCGTTCGCCCAAACAGACTTTTCAAAAATAGGCGGAAAATTAGGCCAGAGATTTAAATTTCGTATTTTCGGATACAAAAACTGAGGAATACCCCATTTCAATGGCATTAAAATAAAATAACATACAAAATTTGCTGCCCCCTACAATTTGCCGCCCTATGCTAGAGCATCACGAGCCTAGTGGTTAATACGCTACTTCACTACAGTAGCCACGTTTGCTGACGACACTGCAATACTAGCAGTGGGCCAAACGATAAATGATTATTCTACGATAAAATTACAAAAAGCTCAGAATAATGTCAATGATTGGACAAAAACATGCCGGATATCGCTCAATGAATTAAAATCAATCCATGTAGATTTTACGTATAAGTAAATTCATAGATTACGGGTATTTGGTAACACGGTTCAAGTTCTGTTTGCTAATGAGGCAAAATAAATCGGAATGCCTCTAGACGCGAAATTAAAATAGAAAACGCATGTTAAAAAGAAATGCGAAGAGTTAAATAATAAACTCAGAGATATGTACTGGTTGCTCGGGAAACACTCTAAGCTCGCTCGAAAACAAGCTAATTTTGTGCAGGCAGGTGCTTAAGCTCTGGACTTACGGTATACAATTCTGGGGTTGTACGCGAAATTCTAATTGAAATACCTTACCAACATTTGAACAAATAAACTGCTAAGATCGTTTTAAAACGCACCTTGGTACATTAGGAACGATGATCTCGGGATTCCAACGGTTCGCGATGAAATAAAAAATGTTGCGCGAAATCATAGAAAACGGCTAAAAACTGTAATAGTAGTAAAATCGAAATTATCGATGAGACGAATTTAGTACGCCACCTGCGAAGGATTAAGCCTTCCGATCTGGTGCAATAAACGAGAATCCTCATTAAAATCGCGGTATAGGCATAACTATCACCGGATAGTTACCTGCAACAAGTTAATTAAATTCTAACGCGTTTTTCGGTCCTCATAGAGCCTTTTGAAGGCTCTACGCCTACCCACGTGGAAAAAAAACTTGATATTATTGAAACATTAGATAAGTTTTGGTGAATGTTTTGAATATTGTTGATTTTTCGAACTCTTATCGTGCTTTTCAGGCAATTCGTATCACAGTTTATGAATTATTTTTAAATGTTGGTTGAAAATATTAAAAAGTCAAAGCCTTTTCGTCTGGAAAAAAGAAAAAAAAAACAAATGATATTTAAATAACAAACTGATAATATTAGCCCAGTTCAGAGATTTGGGCAATCTCTTTGTATTCTATTGCGTTCAATTATGTTAGATAAGTATCGATGGAATTTACCTAAAATACCAGAGATAAAGTAAAACACGACTGATCCTTTTGGTGATAAGAAAGAGAAGAAGTATTTATTATGAAACATGTCAAGTTTACAAGTGTCATTTGAGTTTAATAGGCATGTTCAATTACCTGTCCAATACTCTCCCTTAATTGAAATGCTGTTTTCTCAAATTCAAAATTCAATTTCTTAATTTGCTTTACATAATGTATATAAATATTAATAAAAAGTAGTGTAAACTTAATTTCATAATTAATTTCAAACTATTCAACCATTAATCTAACTTTACTTCATTTAAAAGAATTCACTTTATTGGCAGAAGGCCATAAGAATATAATTTTCATTTAAAACCAAAAATACATGAAAACACCTCTAATTTATGACCAGAAGTTGGTTTGGTCAAAATGTCAGCTGGCATCTCATTAGTTGGCAAATGAGTGAGTTTAATCAGACCCTTTTCTACGTTCTGGTGCACGAACTTTTCTTTGATATCAACGTGTTTAGTTCGGGCAGAGTATGCATTGTTGGTCGCCAACTTAATTGCACTAAGGTTGTCACAAAACAATTCTATTGACCCAGGTGAATTTATGAAGAGTTCCCTTTCAAGCATTTTTAGCCAAATGCATTCTTGTATTGCTGTTGTCATAGACATAAACTCAGCTTCTGTTGTTGAGATTGCTATGGTTTTCTGTTGTTTGGTGCACCATGAAATTGCACCACCTTGCATGGTGAACACATACCCAGTTGTAGATCTTCGCTCGTCTTCATCACTGGCCCAATCAGCATCGCAATATCCTTTGAGTTGTGTTTGAGAATTGTCGTATGTTATCTTCTTGTCAAGTGTCCCTTTAAGGTAACGTAAGACACGCTTCGCAGCACCCCAGTGTGCTTTGCCAGGATTATTATTGTAGCGACTTAATACATTGACCGGAAAACAGATGTCAGGTCTTGAGACCTGTACGCAAAATTGCAGAGCGCCAACCAGTTGTCGATACGGTACATCCTTCATTTGGTTTTTCTCATCATCGTTGCTCGGACACATTTTGGCAGATATTTTTTGATTGATATCCATTGGTGCAACTGTTGGATTACAGTCGCTCATGTTGAAACGAGATAGAACATCTTTTATGTATTGAGTTTGATCAAGAGAAATGGTACCTGTTTTCCTGTTTCTTGTAACTCGAACTCCCAAAACGGATGATATCTCTCCCATATCCTTCATCTTAAACTGCTGGAAGAGAACGTCAGTGAGCTTCTGTTCAAGTCTAACATCATTGCTGAATATTAATATGTCATCCACGTAAATGGCTACGATGAACAAACAAGAACCTTCGATTAGATAATACACACATTGATCTATCGATGAACGCTTTAGTCCAAAATCCAAAAGAACTTGGTTCAGAGTACAGTTCCAAACACGACTCGATTGTTTGAGTCCATAGATTGACTTCACCAGCTTACAACAGCGACCTGTTCCATCAGAAAATCCCTCAGGCTGCGACATAAAAATCTCTTCTTCGAGTTTGCCATGGAGAAACGCTGTCACAACATCCAATTGACGAATGTTCAAGTCAAATTTAGCTGCAATCGCCATCAAATATCGTATCGTTGTAAAACGAACTACCGGCGAGAATGTTTCGTGGTAGTCCACACCTTCGACTTGAGAAAAGCCTTTGGCGACCAACCTCGCTTTGTATCTTACGACTTTTCCTTGGGTATCACGCTTTGATTTAAACACCCACTTACATTTAATCGGCAATTTTCCAGGGGGTAACTCCACCAGCTTCCAAGTTTTGTTTTGTTGAAGCGATTCAAATTCAACTCTCATCGCACACTTCCACGAATCGGCGTTCTCACTCGCAATGGCTTGCTTGAATGTTGATGGATCACACGCAAAGAAAGCAAAGGCGAAATTGGCGTAATCTGGCTTTGGTTTCCCTTGATTTCGAGAAGATTTCTGGCGAGGTTCGATATCTTGCAGCATCTCCTCTTCATCACCTGCATCGCTTGGTTGCCACATGCTGCCGTTGCTATCATCAGTGAGTGAAGTAAATACATCATCGACTGGTTGCTGATGGGATGAATCAACAGCTTCCAAATCACTCCGGTTTGTAGGTGAACTGGTTATTTGCGGATCAATTATTGATTGAAGTTCCTCAGGAACCATATCCTCCTCTGATTCGCAAATCTCTTCTTTTTCACCTTCGGAATAATCCAACAAAAAACGATTAGTTTTATCAGATTCAAAATCAATTACCTGATTCATGCCACTTGACTCCAGGAATGTTACGTCTCTGCTTATAAGAACTGAGTTTGACTGGGTGTTGTAGAGCCTGTATGCTTTTGCATCTGGAGCATATCCAATGAAAATGCATTCTATGGATTTGCTGTCTAATTTTTCCCGCTTCACAGCTGGCACGTGCGCAAAAGCTCGACATCCAAAAACTTTTAGCATCGACAAATTTGGTTTTTGATTTGTCCAGATTTCTTCAGGTGACTTCTCTCCAGTTCCTTTACATGGGATTCGATTGATGATATAAGCTGCCGTCATTGCAGCTTCTGCCCAAAATGACTTTGGGAGCCCAGAATCAATTAACATGCAACGCACTTTGTCCATAATTGTTCGATTCATGCGTTCTGATAAACCATTTTGTTGTGGGCTATAAACTGCTGATTTTTGATGTAAAATTCCATTTTTCTCAAAAAAATCACGGAATTTATTGTTACAAAATTCGGTGCCGTTATCGCTCCTAAAGCACTTTAATTTGTGGCCAGTTTGCTTTTCAGCCATAGCTTTAAATTTAACAAAGCAATCAAACACCTCGCTTTTGCTTTTAATTACGTATATGACCACTTTCCTTGAAAAATCATCGATGAACGACACAAAATGACGAAAACCACTCATAGATTCTACCGAAGACGCTTGACAAACATCACTATGTACCAACTCCAGAAACTTAGTTGCGCGGTTGCCTTCGTCGCTAAAGGGAGTACGACTTTGTTTCCCTTTGACACATGTATCGCACACACTGTTTCTCGCAATCGAAATATTTTTTAATTCGCTCTTCAGGAACGTCATGTAATCAAAACTAGCATGTCCAAAGCGACGATGCCATAAAATCATATTTTCTTTAGGTTTTGATGTGATAGTTGGCTCTTTCTGCACCTCTGCAACAAAAGAATTTACATCATGTGCAACATCTAATTTAAACAAATCGTTTACTAAGCTTGCCGTGGCAAGTATGTTCCAATTTGAGTCGAATATTTTACACCCATCATTCGTAAACAAAACAGATTTATTGTTTCTTACCATTTGGCTTACTGATAACAGATTTGCGCAAATATTGGGTACATAGTGAACTTCGTTGATTGTTATCTCTTTCTGGTTCCCATCATTGACCACGCATTGCTTTACACTGCCGACACAATCAATTGATATCTTATCGTTGTTTGCCACAACAACTTCTTTTTGCACAGGTTCACGTATATTTTCAATGTTCGACTTGTGTTTTGTCATATGTACGGTACAACCACTATCAATGTACCAATCTGATGGCGATTTACTAGATTGAACTAGCAAAGATGAAAATAGCATGGTTTCACTTTTGTCATTTTTGTGTTGTTGCTTTTTTTTGCATTTAGCTTTAGGGCAATTCTTTACAAAATGCTGTTTGGAACCACATCCAAAGCAATTTTTCATATTTTTGCCTTGGAATTTCTTGTTTTTTACGACTAAAGCTGCCTCGCTTGAATCACATTTTTCGCTTTCAAAGACTAAGCCTTGCATCAGTAAATTTTTGACATAGTCAAATGTGATTTTATTTGAAGAGTTTTCTACCGCAAGTATCATAGGTTTATACTCTACAGGTAAACCTACCAGCATCAAGGAACCGGCTACTTCATCGTCGATATTAAAGCCTGCCGTTTTCACTTTCGACCACAGTGAACTCATTTTATTAACATAATCTTCCATTGATGCACATTCTTTCTGCTTGAGTGATACCAATTGTTGCAACAGTGCCACTTTGCGACCGGTGCCGGTGTCATCAAAAGCCGCCGCTATACTATCCCACGCTTCTTTGCATGAGCTTGCTCCTTCTATATGGTTATAGTTACACGGCTCGAGTAATAGGGTTAACTCACCTATTGCTCTGAGATCAGCTTTCCTCTGGTTTTCATTTGCTGTGGCGGGTAATACATTTTGGCAACAGTCCCACAAACCCTTGATTATCATGTGAGCTCTTGCACCGACCTTCCATTCAGAGTAATTCTCCCTGCCTTTAAGGCGATTGAATGGTATTTGATGGGAGGTCATTTCTTCAGTTGAATTTTTAGTAGATTCTTCGACAGTAATATTATCAGAATCTTGATCTGAACCGGAGATTTGTTCATACGAGTCGCTTAGTTTAATTGTCTTAACTTTATCATCCATATGACAATTACACTTCGAGGTTATGATTTATTTAAGCGCAAACAAAATAAACAACTAAAGAAAATTTCAGCAAAATATTAACCGCGGCAAATAATTTAAACCAAATATTACTTATTTCTGATAAAATAGGCTGCGGATGGCCCATAACCTGTTAGATAAGTATCGATGGAATTTACCTAAAATACCAGAGATAAAGTAAAACACGACTGATCCTTTTGGTGATAAGAAAGAGAAGAAGTATTTATTATGAAACATGTCAAGTTTACAAGTGTCATTTGAGTTTAATAGGCATGTTCAATTACCTGTCCAATAAATTATTAGATACTAGTAGATATCCACGAGAATCTGATGAAATCATCTATCCACCTACAAAATTTCATTAAAAACCATTCAGTCTTTGAATGTAGGCACACACGATGAACATGCTCGCCCAGAATGCTCGTGATCGCTGTGCTCTTCTTGTAAATGGGCTGGTTCCCGAGCCCACGACAATTTAGTTTTTGTCGTGATCGCTTATGGTCATGTTCGCGAATATAGTGAAGATTTTATATTGGATTCAAAAAGTGATAATCCTAAAAATAAAGTTGGGAAAAGTAAATCTTGCTAATCTTTCAGCTGCTTACCAAATTTCATTAAAATCCATTCAATCTGATAATCGAGTGTATATTTGTGAATGTGTGTATGTGCTTTTTGGCTTCTTGTGAACAAAAGCTATGTTGGCTATCTGTAGAATGATCAGATATGTTATTATGAGCCCTATGGAAAATTAAAACAAATCTTTCCCACGGGAACCGTACATTTTACCGGGTGTTTTTCAATCTCTGTGTCAAATTGTATCCAGATCCAGTCAGCCGTTCTGGCGTTCTCGAAATTTTCCAAGCTTCACAATAAATTTTTCACCCTTAAATTGTCTTTATATCATCGAGAAAAAAATGTTCGCGTTTTTCCAAAATTTTTCGAGTTTTGCACTAAGAATATTATATTTTTCATTCGAAAAGTCATTCCGGAACATTTGCATACACAATTCCATACAAAAAATCGATTTTCGATTTTAAAAACTTCCCGACTTTTCTGGAGGGTTTTCCCAAAATTTTCTTTCGTAAAAACCTTCTCCTGGATATTTCGAACAACTAAAAAAGCGTTTGAGCCAAATCGGCCCATCAGTTCTCAGTACGATGCTATATGGACTTTCTATCCATTGGGAATCTATCCACTTACAAATTTTAATAAAAACCATTCATTCGCTTAGGCGTAAAAGCGGAACAAACTACCAATTATATTTTTTCGTATGTAAGCCTCTCCTATAGGAACCGTTACTTTTTCGGGAGAAAAATAACCTATGTGATAATCAAGTACCCCATCCATCTACCAATCAAATTTCATGCAAATCCGTTTGCTTTTAGGCTTCTTTAAAAATTAAAATATACTTACACTACGGGAATTATACATTTTGTCGGGATAAGAAGTAGCCTGTGTCCTATTCCAGACAATAATATATCTCTGTTGCAAATTTCTTCCAAATCCGTTCAGCCGTTCTAATGTTATTGAGCACCAAATATCTATCCATCCACCCAAACTGTCACATTTATATAAGTAAGATTAGTAGGGTTAGTAGAATTTACAATGTATAAAAACAATAATTTTGGGCGGCAATGGCGCAGTGGATAAAGTGCTTGATTGCTAACTAGGACGTGTGGCTAGGGGCATTCTTTTCTATACCGACGGTCAATACCTGTTTCTCAAATCTACTGTGTCAAACTAGTGCCGTGCAATTCAGGTTGCATTTAAAAGACCTAAGGTCCTACAGGCATATAGTTAAATTTAAAAAAAAAATTGTATTCATCAAAATTAAAACCCTAAAAATGTTCTGCTATCTGCTTAATTAGCAATTTACTAGTTAACAAAAATTTTAAATTTATGAAAAGTTAGTAAATTACTATGTATATAGTAAATAGTTAACTAGTATAGTGTTAACGCTTACGGACTTAGTAATAGGTAGCTTAAAATTTTGCGCCATTAATTTTTTTCTTATTATAAAAAAAATTTCAAAAAATGCATGCAAATCTTTTGCATCGTTTCCGAGAATGAAAGTATGTATAAAAGGGCGTGGCAGCGAGAGGATCTTACTTTAAACATTTTGAAATTTTGTTCTTGCTCATAGACATAAGCTCTTAAGTGTTCTTCTTCAAATCTTTAGAGCCATGTCCAATGAACTAAGAAATGACAAAAGTGGGCGTGACTGTAGTTGGACTTTACTAAGATCAAATTCTTAATTTTTTTGTCATTCTTAAAGCCAAACTCCAAAATTTTCGATAAAATCATTTGAGTCATATTTGAAAAACTAAGCAATTAGGAAGGTGGGTTTGGCAGTGGGCGGATATCACCAAAAATATATTTTTTGCATTGTTTCTTGCTTATAAAAATAAACTGAATTTTTTATCCAAATCGTTGGAGTCGTTTCAGAGAAACCAACTAATGATAAATGTAGGTAGGCGTGGTGGTGGGCGAAGCTTACTAAAATATTTTTTTTTCAATTTTTCTAATTTCTTGGAGACTAACAAATCACTTGTGTACTCTCCAAAAAATAGAGCCATTTCCAAAAATGTATGCAATATATTAGTGGGCGTGGAAGTAGGTGGAATTTAAACAAATCAATATTTTTTTTATTTTTTGTTCTTCCGTTTCGATAAACTAATTTTATATATATTTATTTTAATACGATATAAATACAATAACACAAAAATATTAAATTGTCTTAATTAAAAAAATATAAACCAGCGAAACGCGTTCGCTTGTAACTTTGCTTACTACTCGTACCTTAGGCTGGTAGGACATTCTAAAAGAAAATAACAGAACTGTAACAAAATAGCCCATTGGTAAGTACCCCACCTTCATTGAGTACACAATCGGGTGATGGTTTATATATCATGCAACAATTACTTACTTTCCTATCATTACAATTTACTTTTACAAAAAAAGGATACAAATAAAAGCAATGAACAAATAGAAGTTTATGGTTTACCTACGAGTTTTTTTTTAAGGACATCATCATGTAATGTAACAGATCTCTAGAGTTTAGATTAAAAAAAAAACTAAACAGAACTGAAGCGAAACTTTCTCTATAACGAACGTTACCTACTTGGAGTTTTATTTTGCTACAAAATTCAATGGAATTGTTTTTTTTTTTTTTTTTGTTGCTCAATCATGATACCGTTTGGTTGCAACTTTTGCTCGAAGAAATCCGATTTGGTTCCATTAAAAATGCACCAGTCCTCGCAAGGAGATATAACCGAGTGTACAAGTGAACAAGTTTTGGTATTTATGATTGTACATATGTTTTACTTTAAGAAGGCACTTAGTAGCTAGTAACATACTCAGTTAAGTGATTACAAATATTTCATGTAATTTAAATGCAAAACTTTGCTATTATTTTTTTAATTTTTTCTTCCTCTATAGTAATTTCGAAAAATTAAGGTTAGAAGAACAATTACACCTTCAAGACTTACTCAATGTAAGTTTACGACTTTCCTCCCATAAATTGATCATCAGAGTCTAAAAAGCTTTTGTAATTCCAATAAGTCGCATTTTAAGGATCTATTTAATGTTCACCATATTCTTGTGCAGATGCCATCGAACAAATGATTAATCAAAAACTCATTTTACATCATAAGACGTTTTATTAGAAAACAAAAATTATGCCCGAGTTATTACTTTCTCTAAAAATTTCCGGCTTGCGATAAAATACAAAAAAAAAAAACACAGCTCTGAAGCATAATTTTTGTTCAGTTTTATAACAAAGCCTCCAACAAAGCATTCAAAAAGGCATGCTCGCAAATAAGAATTAACATAAATCGAAAAATTGAAAAGCGTAAAAATGTTTCCAGCTTTGCATATACAAAATATTTATAGTCAATTTCCAAGGCCATGAAAATCCGAAGGACTATTATCTTACTCATACTGAAATAAATGCTCTCATAAAAAAAATATATCATCATTGCTGCAGAAGTTGCACAATGATAAAGTACGTAGAAAGTATATGTATTGTTTACTCCCACCATTCGGAATGAATATTGGCTAATCGCCTGTTAAATGGTTTGATTGTTTCTTCGTGTTGTAGTTGTTGTTTTTTTGTTTATGTATATTCATACAAAAGAGAATCCTTCAATAAAGGACATACAATGTTATTATCAATAAACTGATTGCGGAAAGAATGTGATTCATAAAAAACGGAATGAAGTTCAATGGGCGTTATGTTGCCGTTTAAGTAGCCATCTTAATAGAATAGTCCTGTGTGTGTATTTTTGTTTAAAGAGGTTTATATCTTACCGGAAAAATGGTATCGCGTGACAAAAGGACATCGGTTGATAACAGTAAAAAAATAAAATACTTTGATACTAGCAACGCGAATACAGTCTTAGGGGCAAAATACAAATAATAAACATATCGGATGAAATATTATACTCATTCACGACTCCTCAAGTGATGATGGGCACCATATCCTTGAATCATACAACAAAGTCCAAATATCGTAATTTATATTCACAAACCTCAGTGAATAATGTTAAAGGCAAAGGCAAAGATTTTATGAACTCCCACATTCCCGGGATATACATTATTGGTGAATAAAACAGATTGTTTCTGAAATGGTATTTGTCCATTAATAGGCTACACGTTGAAATGCACAACAAACAAAAAACAAAGCACTATATAGCTGCAATAAAAAAAATTAAAAAAAACAGTAAAATAAAATAAAATAAAATAAAATAAAATAAAATAAAATAAAATAAAATAAAATAAAATAAAATAAAATAAAATAAAATAAAATGAAATAAAATAAAATAAAATAAAAAAATAAAATAAATTAAAATAAAATAAAATAAAATAAAACAAAACAAAATAAAATAAAATAAAATAAAATAAAATAAAATAAAATAAAATAAAATAAAATAAAATAAAATAAAATAAAATAAAATAAAATAAAATGAAATAAAATAAAAAAATAAAATAAATTAAAATAAAATGAAATACAATAAAATAAAATAAAAAAATAAAATAAATTAAAATAAAATAAAATAAAATAAAATAAAATAAAATAAAATAAAATATAATATAATAAAATAAAAAACATGTGCGTCTTGGGACGCCCGACAGAAGTGATCACTTAAACTAATCTAAGTTGAACTATTAAATATTGAAATTGCATAACTTGAGAAAAGCTTCAAAAGTTCTTCGTTAGTTCGATTAATTTCAAAAGAAAGGGAAGCTAGACAGACTGGCGCCGTAACGAAGGGGAGGGTACGATAACTCAGGCGCCAAGAACTAGAAATATTTTTCAATATGGGAGGAGTGGTCTATCTCCCCTTGTTTAGGCGGGAAGGGCAGTTTCATCCAAATCTACAACAATGGAAATCCTATACTTAGAAAGTGTTATAACTTTTTATAAAGCTAATATCTTGCTCTATAAGATAATTTTTAAATCAATTTAGAAAACTGCCCTTGCCGCCTAAAAGGAGGAAGATAGACACCCTCCTCAGTAGGTAAAAATGATTAAATTAAACCCTTCTACAAGAATCTGTTATTATTTCTTCGCACCGTAGTTATCGTACTCTCTTCTCACTATAAATACAACAACAACAAAATCTCATAAAAAATTAAAACTTCTTTTTTATAAGATAATTTTCAATTTTCTCAAAAACTCAAAGACATAAAATCATATAATTTTCGGTTTTAAATTAAGAATTAATATGAGCAACTAGTTTTAGAGAAAAAAAAATTAAATATAATTTTATAGTTTTGAAAAACTACACTTAAAACTTTGTTTGTATCCTTTTCTTCCAAAACTTGAGTTTAAACCCTGATTTTTTTAAGAATATGCTTAGATTTCACTTGATTTAAAAATAAGCTAATAGACCGTGGTATTGGTTTCAAAACACGTTGTAAAGGCAAGGGGATGCTCCAAATTGAGGCTCAATGACCTTTGGGATGACTGGAAACAGTGTGTTTATATTTTATTGCTATATTGATATAGCACAGAAAAAATTAGAAACATCTTGAAAAAAAATCCTGACAAAGCGGAGATCTATAGTTGAGAACTTTATTTTGAATGCATTTCAATCAGTCGTCCTTAATTTGCTGCTTTGTCGATAAGTATTGCATTTTTAAGCATATTTTGTAAGTACTTTGCGACAATGTGATGTTGTCGCTTGCATCATACACTGTTCTTCCATTTTCTACACAAAAAATAAATAACTGCATCAACTAAAAAAGTCCTTTACAGATTTTATGGTGTAATCTTAAGTCAGCTCCTTTTGTCACCTTTCATCACAATATTTTTTACGTCAACATAAAAGAATTTCCTACGTTCGAATAAGTGTTGGTGTACCTAACACCGTATGCGGAAAATATTAAAAAAAAAAAAATACAAAACAAAGTAGGTAAATTTGTTTCCCTTTTTATGATAAACGACGAACCTTATCCTTAACCAGAAGCATAAATCCAGTTAACGATGCTAACTTTGAACAACTTCATAAATTAATAAATATCCTTGAGAGTAAAATGTTAATACACCAGAATTATGTCCTCTGCACTCAAACCACCTTTTTTTTATTTGATATATGAAAAAAATTATGCATTTCGGACAAGAAGAAAAATTGATTTTATCCTTGAACAAGGACTTTGAGATAATTTAAAAATACTTCCCTCTCTCTATTTAAGGAAACAACACAAAATACTATAGCGAATATAACCAATATATTTACGAGAGGGTGAGGGTGGTGGTTAAAATGCAACAGGGGTGTAATTTATGCTGAGCATTATGAAAAACAAGTTAAGTTAAAAAAAATCCAAAAGATATTTTCCATGGGAAAGGATACCAAACACAAACGATACAAAGACACCTCAACTTTAACAACTCAACATAAGACCTCCTAAGCAGTTTGTCCTCGTTTTTTTTTTCAAAAGCAAAATAAAATCTTTTTTAATGAGATTTTCAAGCCCGAAAACGAGCTCCGGATCTCAAAGTAAAAGATAAGAAGTGAAAGTATCCTTTCTCATCATTATTTATGCCAGAAAAAAGGAATAGGAGAAGGGGAGAGGAAGAATATAACACAACTACAATAGCAACAACAATAAATACGAAAAACAGTTTACCAATGCAATAGAAGGTGCTGATGATGATACGAGTACTGTAGTTGAAACAATATAATGAAAAGGAAAATACAAAAAAATTAAAGTTCGCCATCATTGTGCAAGGACATGGAGTTCCCTTTCCGAGTTGTGTTTGGTAAACATTTAGATTATTCAGCCCGCTGAGTTCTGTTTCTTTGCACACTCACGTTGCAGAGATTTTATGTAGGTAGAGGTACATTCTCAAAAGTCCCATAAGGCAAACCCCCGCGTGCCACCACCATTAAGACATAACTACACACTCAACCTCTTGCGTCTATGGATTGCTTTGCGTGGCAAAAAGAATTTTGCGTGTGTGCTAAATGAATTCAAATCGTTGGCAATTGTTATTGCTGCGATAAAAATTCCACTCGCTCTGTGGTCGGGGCATCAGCACACCCGGGCGGGGGATCGGGGTTTGTCGGGCCATTGAAAGGATATTATGTACATAATACTGTTTCATGGGATCCAACTTTTACCAGCGTTGCACCGTGTGTAGTATCTACAATTGCTTGAGTAAACAATTGAAATGTAAAACTTTTCTGTTCGTTTTCCTTTGGGACGGTTCGCGCGGAAATGAGTTGTAGATGGTGCACCGTAAGTGTTGGGTGGCGCCCAGCGTGGGAAGTCACACGGGGGCGTGGCAGGCATGCGACGCTGATGGGAATATATATTAATATTTTGTATTTGATGGAAGAGAAATGAGGTTAATGCACGGGTGTCGTGTTAAAATCGCGAATATATGACGACAGCATTCGTAATAGCTATAAAGTGACAACCGTATCGCATTGGTTTGGTATCATAATATCGTGTTGTATAGTATTTATCTGGCGGGCGACGACGAACGACGTCGACGCCATTTAATGCCGAAGCGGTAAATTGAAAGTAAAGTGCCGTACATGTGGCATATGGGGATTTGATTCCGGAGATGTGATTGAAACTGGAATTTGTAAATGTCATTTGTAACAGTACACAGGTAGGTATACTTACATTGAACAGTACATATCCGTGCGTAACTTCGTTGTGAGTAAGCGTTTTGGGAATATCTTTGATTGAGTGACTTCAAAATGATAAATAGATACAAGGTGGTAATGTTGGTTAAAAAGTGGTAAATTGTGCCTTTAATTTGTTATTTGTTTACTTTAATGATGGAAAACTCTATAGCAGATGGTGACGTAATAGTTATTGCGTTTAGCTGTCTGCCATTGATCCAATCTTCGACCTCACCAATAACAAAAAGGTTTTTTTTTTTTTGTTAAACTTGCGAGGAATATGTAAAATTTTAATTAACAAAAATTATTGTTTCGATTATTTCACCTAATTTAAGATGTGTGTTTGTCAATCTCCTGAGATATCATAAGACAGTCATTCTGCCCCTATCGAGGTAACCGCCGGCCGGAGCGGAATTCTCACCGATTTACTACGAATCGGAGACATTTTGCTTCGAGGTAATTCTCCGATCGGCTGATCGAAAATTCTGTCCGACGAAATTCAACACATGCGATTTGTATGCGATGAAGTTTTTTTAATGGTTTTGTTTATAACAGATACAAACAAAATATTCTCCGAAGTCCTCCGACAAGTTCTTGTTGCGGAAAGTGTTTTATTTTTTAAAGAAATTGTTAATTAAAATGTAAGTATTATGTACTAATGTACTTGTGGACTTTTTGTTTTTAGGAAGAACGAAAAAACAAGTTCACAGCAATATGAGCGGATGATGAATCTGCCTAGCGAATATCCCCATATTGCATATCTAAAATTACAAAAGAAGGACACCAGATAGGTGTGGTTGTGTTTTAGTTTTGAACACATCATATATTTTTAAAGGTTTGGAGTGACACCATCAGACCGATAATTTGTTTTGTATTTGTGTTGAATCTGCTCCAAAACAAAAGCAAACGCATTTTTATTTAGGCGAAAGTTTTTCTTCAATCTTGATGGGAATTATAGAATTAGAGCTGCGTCAGGTAGTTCACTTATATTGCTTTCGTTCTTGCAATGTTCTTTTATTTTCTAAATAAATAATATTGCATTTCAAAAGTTTTTTTTTTTGCAAATTATTCTTTTGTTGACAGTTCAAACGGAAACAAAACACATATGTTTGGAAATAGGGAGGGGACTTTATTTGATAGTTTTGATTGTAAAATCGGTGCATCTAATTACATTTCTTAAAAATGCTAGCGCATTATAATTTAAAAAAAAATACTTTCTATAAACAATAAATTACACTCTCGCCAATTTTTCATGGTTTAAAACGTTTATAGTGATTATTTAATAAAAAACTATCGAATATATATCGCATTTTCGATATATCAGTTAAGTTGCACATCTCTGCTTGAAGTTTATATCCATCGCAATGCGTTGTCGTATTTTTTTTTAATTTCTTCCGATGAAAGCTACTTCGAACTGAAATTGAATTTTCGACGAAGATGCGTCGTTGATGTCAGTTTGACCAATTTGAGTGGATACACCCCTCAAGGATGAAATCACCCGCTTGCAAAATTCTGCAGGCCCAACCATTTTTTTCTTTCTTTTATTTTAAAAGAAAAAGATAGAACGTTAATGCATGTCCTCGTTCCCCTAAATCTGCGTAAAAGACTAATGAGACATTAGAATTCGATAATTTTTCGTTTTTAACTTGTTATAATTCACATTGCCTTTTCACCAAGATTCTCACACAATTTATTTTATTTATATCGGGGCACTAAATACACACGTACAATTTTTTCTACCAAAAAATTCCGTGGGTAAAAATAAGTAGATTATTGCACTGAGTGCATTAGTTTTGTAGCTAAAAAAAGATTAGGAAAAACAATCTTGCCAATCATCAAATAAGCCTAAGTACAAAGTTTGAGGAAAGCGACTCAACAGTTAGGGCTATGCATGGACTTATAGAGCAGACAGTCAGACGAAATTGCGGGACCAACTTTTACTCTATCATCGTTACATTAATTTGAATTAAACCCTCGGATTTGATTTTTTTTTTCTAAATGGGATACTTGTCCAATTAAAGTGCCCATATCCCAAGTAAAAAGAGAAGAGGTCGTCTGCCCCTATTTTTATTTTTAAGCTACATTCCCTGGAATAAGAGGAAATTAATTATTTAATTGTTTTTTTTTTTACAAATTATCAATTGAAAAAATAACCCGTAAGCTCATCATCTTATTGAGTTAGCTGTGGTTTGTTGTTTCATTTTTATTTTCGATTATAGGTAAATAACGGGTGATTTTTTTGCTACTTGGTTTTTGACGTTTATATTTTTGACAGATCACACATGACAAATTCCACGACCATTTGACATTTCGATTCAGTATTGTTTGCCATTTCATCATGAATAGACTTACGCCTGAACAACGTTTGCAAATTATTGAAATTTATTATCAAAATTCGTGCTCTGTGAAAAATGTGTTTCGCAAGCTACGTCCGTTTTATGGTCGTCATAATCGACCCACCATTTTTGGCTAAATGGATACGTGAATAAGCAGAATTGCCGTATTTGGAGTGAAGAGCAGCCAGAAGAAATTCAGCAGCTACCAATGCATCCCGAAAAATGCACTGTTTGGTGCGGTTTATGGGCAGGCGGCATCATTGGGCCGTACTTCTTCAAGGACGATGAAGGCCGCAGGGTTACGGTCAATGGAGAAAGGTAACGTTCGATGATAACAGATTTTTTTTTGCCGAAAATGCAAGAATTGAACTCGGTCGACATGTGGTTCCAACAGGACGGTGCCACATGCCACACTGCACGTGAAACCATGCATCAATTGAGAGGCGAATTTGGTGAGCAGTTGATCTCACGTTTTGGCGCAGTCAATTGGGGCTATGTTAAGTCTATTGTCTATGGGGACAAGCCAAGCACGATTGCTGCCTTGGAAGCCAACATTGAACGCGTCATTTGTGAGATTCCGGCCGAAATGTGTGAAAAAGTTTGCCAAAATTGGACCTTCAGAATGGACCACCTGAAGCGTAGCCGCGGGCAATATTTAAGTGAAATTATTTTTAAAAAGCAAATAGCAGAAATTGATTTATCGATAAAAATAAAAATTTCATTCACTTTTTACAAGTTTTTGTGTTTTTTTGAATTTTCAAAAACCAAGCTCTTAAAAAAGTTATGTATTCGTAAAAAAAATTATTTCTAACAATCATGACATAACGATCATAGAGAACACCAAAAAAGTGGGTCCGGCAATTCCGTCTGTCGGTCTGTCTGTCTGTCTGTAGAACGATCTACAGCCTAAACGGCTGAAACGATTTTATTGAAACTTGGTGCTTAGGCGTTTTAGGTGATTACCACAAATAGATTTTTGAATCGTTGTTTTGGCCCTAAAAATAATGGTATTTGCCACACAAATGTTTCTACCATCTTAATTATCTCGAAAACAGCTCTAACGATTTTGATAAAAATTGGTGCGTCTGTTACCTTTAGTATGGTCTACATTTTGGCAAAGAAAATTATAAAGTACTTTGTTATTAACTGTAGGTACCTGCATTTAATTGATTTTTGACTTTCTCATAAACGGCTTTACTGATTTATTTCAAAATTTTTATACAAGATCTGCTTCGAATTCTAAATATAACTGCATCAATTTTGTTTTTGAATTTACATTATTAAATATTTTTAATGCTCATGCCAATTTTTTTAAAGAAAAAATTTAGGAATTTTTGTATATGCAAAATTAAGTGAAAAACGACTTTAAAAATACGTTTGGTCGTTTCTATTTAAAATCTTTTGCATATAATGTGATCGCACTTAGGAGCAAGTACTTGTGTTCCAGCCGTGCATTTTATTTGTTTATGCAAATACTACCTTAAAGTGTTAATAAGACTGCATACTCAAATTTTCAAAAAAAAATGTTTCGATTTTTAAAAAATAAATACATTTTTTTTTATAAAATCGATTTTTCAAAAGCCAATTACTGAATTTTTTTGCAATCTAAATTTTGTATGCATATTAACAATGGCTTCAAAATAGCGTTTCAATTTTTTTTCTAAAAATGTTTTTAAAATTTAATGCATAAAAAAAATATTTTTTTAAGAAACCGCTCTAACGATTTACACATTTTTTTTCTTGATATATTCTCATTTATCCAGAAATTGAAATGGCATCTTTGTTTTTACTCAAACTACTATACAACAACTTAGCAATAAAAATACATTTAATTATGTGTATTATCCACCTTATTATTTTCCCTTTTTAGTAAGTTTGTCGTACGTCACTGAATACTACATACAATGTAGGCCCAAATGCATTTATGTATACACTAGCTAGCCCGGCAAACTCTGTTCCGCCTTAGATTCAATAAGTAAGGAGATTTTGGATTTTAGTAAATTCAATTTTATATTAGGAATCACAAATAACAAAATTAAGTATTTTGATGAATCATTATTGTTTATGTATTTTGGTACATAGGTTGCCCTCTTCAGTTAAGTACCTTGTAATACACGACATTTTTAGTTTAATTATCAGACGCTAGAACATAAACTCAGATGATCCTCCGACCCATTATACATATTATAATTGACCATGGGAAAAACATGGATAATCCAGATTCAAACCAAAATTTCAAGGATTGGCCTTGTGATTTGTTAATGGTCATGGCGAATGGAATACGGATCGGAAATTGAAGTCTTTTAAACTCAAGCGGCATATTGGTTGGGATCATCGGGATCCTTGGAATGAGAACTTCATCACCTTCGAATATTCCTTTTAGTATCGTCGCGTAAATTCTATTGATCATCAATTTACTTAACGTACCGTTGCACAGAGTTGGTTGGCTTATGTTTCGAAGCATGATTACTACGGAGCCAACCATTAGGCTTAAATTGTGCGGTGGTAAGCGAAGCACATCCAAGGAGTTTAAAAATTCAATTGGATAGTTGGTGGCTATTGGTCTTGGAATAACTGACAGTGTTTGACGGAAATCGCCAGACAGTAAATAAATGCGTCCCAGATGATGATTTTGATGCTGCAAAAACGTTGGCCATTGCTTGCAATAGTACATGTTGGTTCTTCAATAGTTTGAAGATTTAACGGCAATTTTAATGCTGATTGAGCAGTACGGGATTCTTCTAACAATGTGGCTGCTATTCCAGAAGAAACAACTGCAACCGAAATGTTGGATATCGCACATTGGCTAAAACTGCTGACATGAGGAATGTCTTACAGTTCCACCATGGGCACCCAGAAAATATAAACCACAATTTCCCTCATCAATAGCCTTCATTAATGTAACACAAACTTCCTTTTTTTGTGTGATCATATTCACGTTCCCATTCCAATTCTTGATTAAATATGTCATTCATTTCACGACTTGGCGCTAGCATTCATAGCCTGACTAATAAACTAGAGCACATGAGGTAACACATGTCTTCGATCAAGAGTAAAGCCCGATTATGTTTCTTCTCATTCATCTCAATATCGTTATATCTGGAACTGACACGAATTGGATGTAAAAGATCTTCTCACATTTTATCGTTGTATTTGTGCCACAAGTTATAGATGGGTTCGATGGAAAGCATGTCGAAATGATGATAGCAAATAATGGGCGTATTTGACTTGGGGGATGTATATAATGGCTTCAATGATTGTCGAATCCCAATGGGTATCGTTTTCTAGTAAATTGAGTTATTCACATGCAGTACGATATGTTGGAAATATTATACCATTAACAATCCGTAGTGACCCAAATGACGTTGGCCCACCCACATTTACCAACATCAATCGCAAATAGAAACATTCCCTGATTATTACTAATTATTGATTTCTGAATAATTATCAAATTTTTAACCATACTTGAACATAGACAAAATTACGTTTAGTTGTCATTTGCGTTTTGTTATTCAATGTCAGATCCGCTTTTGTTGTACCACGTTTTATAGTGACTTGCATTCTCTTTGACGTTTTATGTCACGTCACACGGGAACGCAGTCGAACGGGATAAAATCCTATGTCCGTCTCCTGGTTCTAAGCTACCTCCCCACCAATTTTCAGCCAAATCGGTTCAGCCATTCTTGAGTTATTAAAAGTGTAATTAACACGACTTTCTTTTATATATATAGATATTTTAATGGGATCATTTTATTTACAAAAACAATGGAAGCTTAAATCTTATTCATATATATACCTATGTTAGTTTTTTTTGTATAAAAATAAATGTTACTTTTAAGTCTACAAGTCTCGGTCTCCCCTACCGTTAATAATATTTTATGTGTCATTTTGTTGACCAAAATGTAGAGTATACCTAAAATAAAAGCCCAGGGAATTGTTTCATTAATATCGTCTCGAAAAATAATTAAAATTTGACTTTTTTGCAACGAACAAAGCACGCAAGACGGTTATGTCCAAAGTTTGAAGGAATCTGCTTCAGCAGCTTAAACTTTATGTTGATCTGCATACAAATTTAGATTTGAGGGACCCTCTTTTGTTCATCTTATCTTGCATCGATTTTTTTTTCCAAATGCAAAACTTACCCTATTCCTAGTACCTTTATCGCAAGTAAAAATAATAAAATTAAAATTAAATACTTATTATAGCTCGATTATTATCATTAACAATCTATCATTTTCTTCACTAACTTAACTTATATTACATACACATCTGCACGTGTAGCTCCAGTTGTAATTTGCATTAGCTTAACTTTCTATGTTTTTGCTTTTGCCTTTAAGTTTTTGGCTGACACAGTAAAAAAGAAACCCAATTATTTTTTAATATAAAAAAATTACACCCAATGCTATTCACTTAGACTCACTAACTGGAAGTTTGACTGAAGTAAGTTTTTTTTCCATTTGTACCTCTTTGGATGGATCCTTATGAAATACATAATAATACCACCAGCAAATAGAGGCTCCTAGCGGCGGAATTGCTGTTATGTATTTGCCTATTTGGCTTACCAAAGCAGTCTTGAAAAAGCCCTAAAACCTTCTCCATTCTATACCTGTCATTATTTTTTTTTCTTGACTTTTGTATGGGCCTGAAGGTTCTTGTATCTATGTGTGTACACATTTTTATTGCCTCGTATTTTTTATATATTTTCAACAAGGATGTCAATTGGTAGGTTATGAAGGTATCGTCTTGGTATTGCGTTGTTTGGGGATACCAAAACCGTTAGGTACTTATTCCGTCGATATAGTTTTTTTTTTTATTATTTGTATCCTAGTTTCTCCTTGCGCTTTTAATGATGTAGCAGAAGGAAACGAAAGTAGTTACTTTATTTGTTATACGATAGTAGTATATAGATTGCCCTGTTTTCTTAAAGTTTTTTTTTGTGAAAATGTAGGATACCGATAAAAGTAAAATTAAATATGAGAAAAGCTATGCGGACTGTCATAAGATTTAAAAGCCTAAACAAAATTTAATAAAAAAACACTCCGAAATAAGAATTTCAAAGATCTTCTGGAAATTATATTCTTCATTGTTTAAGTATTGCTATTTGACTTTTAAACTAAAAATAATGTTCTAAGGAATAAGTTCAAAAATGCGACAACAATAAATTGTGTAAACTTCGTTAAGTTATTGGTTCGTTTTTTATTTAAATTTGACATGATGGCAAAGACGAAAAATTAGGTCTAAAAATTTTGTCTGTCGGCGAATCTACATCCTACATGGTGGGATAGATGCTCTTAAATTTTGTACATAATGTTTTTTCGGTAATAAGCCTAAACATTTTTTTTTTCATTTTATTTATGAAAGAAAAATAACGGTCTTGTTATACATTTTTTTGAACCAAAGAGGTAAATTTTGTATTTTTTCTCATAAGCGGCTGCAAAGATTCTTAAACAAAATAAAATGCAAGACTGGATCACATGTACTTGCTCTTAAGTTCAATCACATCGTAAGCACAAAATTCTAAGTAAAAAGCTAAATATAATATTATAAAACAAAAACTTAATTAAGTTAAATCAAAATTATGATTTTTAACATAATTTTTGTATATAAAAAATTTCTTAATTTTTGTCTAAAATTTAATTTGTAATATGGCATTTAATATATTAAATTTTAAAACAAAAAAAAAAATCATCCACCCATTTTCGAAATAGATATATGTATTAAATTTTCAAAAATAAAGATTTTTTATTTTTTCAAAAATCGCAAAAACTATTTTTCGAAAATTTGGGTATGTAGTATTAACTTGAATTTGGAGTTCTTATATGAGAATTTTCATCAACATCCGTCGGGCAGTTAAAAAAATGGTTGTATAGCAGATACCGTTAATACCAAAATATGTACCTACATATGTACAAGCATTTTCAGACCAAAATATATAATATGCCTATAGAAGTGCACAGACCAAATCATTAGATGCACTTTCGAGACAATTAGACGGCAGACAAAAATTGTATTGCAGAGACCGTAAGTCTTAGGGCTAAGAAAACAATTCAACAATATATTTGAGATAATTACCTAAAATGCTTAAATCCTAAGTTTGAAGAATAAAGCTTCAGCCGCTTACGCTGTAGAACGTTGTACACGGAGCAAATTTATTTGTTGTTTAACATCATCGTAATGTCAAGTTTGATTAAAATCTCGAGTTCGATTTTTTTTTTCAAATACAAAACTTTCCCTACAGTACCTATTCATATAGCAAGTACCAATAAAATCAGTGCATTAATGAATGGAAAATGTACTCTTTGCAAATTACTTTTTTTTTGTGGAAAAATGGTTGTTTTTGGTTAGTAGAACCACTTTTTTTTTTGTTTTTGTTTTCGATTCCATGGAAAACGGTTCATTTTTGATTTGATTTTTTTATGAAATGACTCCTCAAAAGATTAAGCAGTACTGGAACGAAAATTTAAATAAAATAAATTTTTTAAGCTCAATATTTCGAGAACGGCTCGATTTTATTTCGAAAATTTGTATTAAGCCTTGATTTTTTTTTTGAGATTATAGTTACTATAAGGCAAGTTAGGGATTCGTGCAAAAAAAAAAACTAACAATCAAACATGGCATTACGATCATAGAGATCGCCAAAAAAGTGAGTCCCCCAATTCCGTCTCCCTGTCTGTATGTCAGTCTGTTAGTTTGTCAGTCTGTCAGTCTGTCAGTCTGTCAGTCTGTCAGTCTGTCAGTCTGTCAGTCTGTCAGTCTGTCAGTCTGTCACTCTGTCAGTCTGTCAGTCTGTCAGTCTGTCAGTCTGTCAGTCTGTCAGTCTGTCAGTCTGTCAGTCTGTCAGTCTGTCAGTCTGTCAGTCTGTCAGTCTGTCAGTCTGTCAGTCTGTCAGTCTGTCAGTCTGTTAGTCTGTTAGTCTGTCAGTTTGTCAGTCTGTCAGTCTGTCAGTCTGTCAGTCTGTCAGTCTGTCAGTCTGTCAGTCTGTCAGTCTGTCAGTCTGTCAGTCTGTCAGTCTGTCAGTCTGTCAGTCTGTCAGTCTGTCAGTCTGTCAGTCTGTCAGTCTGTCAGTCTGTCAGTCTGTCAGTCTGTCAGTCTGTCAGTCTGTCAGTCTGTCAGTCTGTCAGTCTGTCAGTCTGTCAGTCTGTCAGTCTGTCAGTCTGTCAGTCTGTCAGTCTGTCAGTCTGTCAGTCTGTCAGTCTGTCAGTCTGTCAGTCTGTCAGTCTGTCAGTCTGTCAGTCTGTCAGTCTGTCAGTCTGCCAGTCTGTCAGTCTGTCAGTCTGTCAGTCTGTCAGTCTGTCAGTCTGTCAGTCTGTCAGTCTGTCAGTCTGTCAGTCTGTCAGGCTGTCAGTCTGTCAGTCTGTCAGTCTGTCAGTCTGTCAGTCTGTCAGTCTGTCAGTCTGTCAGTCTGTCAGTCTGTCAGTCTGTCAGTCTGTCAGTCTGTCAGTCTGTCAGTCTGTCAGTCTGTCAGTCTGTCAGTCTGTCAGTCTGTCAGTCTGTCAGTCTGTCAGTCTGTCAGTCTGTCAGTCTGTCAGTCTGTCAGTCTGTCAGTCTGTCAGTCTGTCAGTCTGTCAGTCTGTCAGTCTGTCAGTCTGTCAGTCTGTCAGTCTGTCAGTCTGTCAGTCTGTCAGTCTGTCAGTCTGTCAGTCTGTCAGTCTGTCAGTCTGTCAGTCTGTCAGTCTGTCAGTCTGTCAGTCTGTCAGTCTGTCAGTCTGTCAGTCTGTCAGTCTGTCAGTCTGTCAGTCTGTCAGTCTGTCAGTCTGTCAGTCTGTCAGTCTGTCAGTCTGTCAGTCTGTCAGTCTGTCAGTCTGTCAGTCTGTCAGTCTGTCAGTCTGTCAGTCTGTCAGTCTGTCAGTCTGTCAGTCTGTCAGTCTGTCAGTCTGTCAGTCTGTCAGTCTGTCAGTCTGTCAGTCTGTCAGTCTGTCAGTCTGTCAGTCTGTCAGTCTGTCAGTCTGTCAGTCTGTCAGTCTGTCAGTCTGTCAGTCTGTCAGTCTGTCAGTCTGTCAGTCTGTCAGTCTGTCAGTCTGTCAGTCTGTCAGTCTGTCAGTCTGTCAGTCTGTCAGTCTGTCAGTCTGTCAGTCTGTCAGTCTGTCAGTCTGTCAGTCTGTCAGTCTGTCAATCTGTCAGTCTGTCAGTCTGTCAGTCTGTCAGTCTGTCAGTCTGTCAGTCTGTCAGCTGTCAGCCTGTCAGTCTGTCAGTCTGTCAGTCTGTCAGTCTGTCAGTCTGTCAGTCTGTCAGTCTGTCAGTCTGTCAGTCTGTCAGTCTGTCAGTCTGTCAGTCTGTCAGTCTGTCAGTCTGTCAGTCTGTCAGTCTGTCAGTCTGTCAGTCTGTCAGTCTGTCAGTCTGTCAGTCTGTCAGTCTGTCAGTCTGTCAGTCTGTCAGTCTGTCAGTCTGTCAGTCTGTCAGTCTGTCAGTCTGTCAGTCTGTCAGTCTGTCAGTCTGTCAGTCTGTCAGTCTGTCAGTCTGTCAGTCTGTCAGTCTGTCAGTCTGTCAGTCTGTCAGTCTGTCAGTCTGTCAGTCTGTCAGTCTGTCAGTCTGTCAGTCTGTCAGTCTGTCAGTCTGTCAGTCTGTCAGTCTGTCAGTCTGTCAGTCTGTCAGTCTGTCAGTCTGTCAGTCTGTCAGTCTGTCAGTCTGTCAGTCTGTCAGTCTGTCAGTCTGTCAGTCTGTCAGTCTGTCAGTCTGTCAGTCTGTCAGTCTGTCAGTCTGTCAGTCTGTCAGTCTGTCAGTCTGTCAGTCTGTCAGTCTGTCAGTCTGTCAGTCTGTCAGTCTGTCAGTCTGTCAGTCTGTCAGTCTGTCAGTCTGTCAGTCTGTCAGTCTGTCAGTCTGTCAGTCTGTCAGTCTGTCAGTCTGTCAGTCTGTCAGTCTGTCAGTCTGTCAGTCTGTCAGTCTGTCAGTCTGTCAGTCTGTCAGTCTGTCAGTTTGTCAGTCTGTCAGTCTGTCAGTCTGTCAGTCTGTCAGACTGTCAGTCTGTCAGTCTGTCAGTGTGTCAGTGTGTCAGTCTGTCAGTCTGTCAGTCTGTCAGTCTGTCAGTCTGTCAGTCTGTCAGTCTGTCAGTCTGTCAGTCTGTCAGTCTGTCAGTCTGTCAGTCTGTCAGTCTGTCAGTCTGTCAGTCTGTCAGTCTGTCAGTCTGTCAGTCTGTCAGTCTGTCAGTCTGTCAGTCTGTCAGTCTGTCAGTCTGTCAGTCTGTCAGTCTGTCAGTCTGTCAGTCTGTCAGTCTGTCAGTCTGTCAGTCTGTCAGTCTGTCAGTCTGTCAGTCTGTCAGTCTGTCAGTCTGTCAGTCTGTCAGTCTGTCAGTCTGTCAGTCTGTCAGTCTGTCAGTCTGTCAGTCTGTCAGTCTGTCAGTCTGTCAGTCTGTCAGTCTGTCAGTCTGTCAGTCTGTCAGTCTGTCAGTCTGTCAGTCTGTCAGTCTGTCAGTCTGTCAGTCTGTCAGTCTGTCAGTCTGTCAGTCTGTCAGTCTGTCAGTCTGTCAGTCTGTCAGTCTGTCAGTCTGTCAGTCTGTCAGTCTGTCAGTCTGTCAGTCTGTCAGTCTGTCAGTCTGTCAGTCTGTCAGTCTGTCAGTCTGTCAGTCTGTCAGTCTGTCAGTCTGTCAGTCTGTCAGTCTGTCAGTCTGTCAGTCTGTCAGTCTGTCAGTCTGTCAGTCTGTCAGTCTGTCAGTCTGTCAGTCTGTCAGTCTGTCAGTCTGTCAGTCTGTCAGTCTGTCAGTCTGTCAGTCTGTCAGTCTGTCAGTCTGTCAGTCTGTCAGTCTGTCAGTCTGTCAGTCTGTCAGTCTGTCAGTCTGTCAGTCTGTCAGTCTGTCAGTCTGTCAGTCTGTCAGTCTGTCAGTCTGTCAGTCTGTCAGTCTGTCAGTCTGTCAGTCTGTCAGTCTGTCAGTCTGTCAGTCTGTCAGTCTGTCAGTCTGTCAGTCTGTCAGTCTGTCAGTCTGTCAGTCTGTCAGTCTGTCAGTCTGTCAGTCTGTCAGTCTGTCAGTCTGTCAGTCTGTCAGTCTGTCAGTCTGTCAGTCTGTCAGTTTGTCAGTCTGTCAGTCTGTCAGTCTGTCAGTCTGTCAGACTGTCAGTCTGTCAGTCTGTCAGTCTGTCAGTCTGTCAGTGTGTCAGTGTGTCAGTCTGTCAGTCTGTCAGTCTGTCAGTCTGTCAGTCTGTCAGTCTGTCAGTCTGTCAGTCTGTCAGTCTGTCAGTCTGTCAGTCTGTCAGTCTGTCAGTCTGTCAGTCTGTCAGTCTGTCAGTCTGTCAGTCTGTCAGTCTGTCAGTCTGTCAGTCTGTCAGTCTGTCAGTCTGTCAGTCTGTCAGTCTGTCAGTCTGTCAGTCTGTCAGTCTGTCAGTCTGTCAGTCTGTCAGTCTGTCAGTCTGTCAGTCTGTCAGTCTGTCAGTCTGTCAGTCTGTCAGTCTGTCAGTTGTTGTTGTTATATTTTCGCAAGCGTGCATATAAGGTGTTTATGTACAAGCTTTAAATTACATAAGATAGTTGAATTCAATTTATAGCTTGTATGAGATGGTTATATTAAAGAAAACGCAAACAGGATTTATTATTTTTGTTTTTATTTTACAACCACAACAAGCTTGCATAAGAAGGCTATATATAATATATAGCTTATATAAGATAGCTTGTATTAGATGTTTATAAGCAAACTATTGATTTTTGCGCTCTAACCAACAACTTGTCCAGGCCTGTAGACGGTCGTATTCAAGTTGCTTAGAAAAGGAAATGTATAATGTGTAAAAGGAAGCTCTATGAAAGCTATATACAAGCTATAGCCTGCGAAATTTAAAAATCGGACCTACTGCTAGCTTACTTGTTAATAGGACAACAAACTTATTGGGTTACAACTCTTTGTCCTACAACTCTTTTTCTTACGCGACACATCTATAGAATGTGAACAAAAATTAAGGAAGAACTCCTTAAATCCGTGCATGGCAGCTTAATACAGTAAGATTTTTGTATGGATTTTGTTTCCCAAACACTACTGAACGTAGTTGATGAGTATACTATGTACTCTAAGATTGTCGTTTTTAGTTTAATTTTTATCAAAATATAGCCCGAAATTATGCACCCAATATCACTTGGAAAACCCAAATATAAAATCAAAGTTTTAGGATTTTCTTATACTTTTAAGCTGGCAGTGTCTTTAAGTTTTACCAGTACAATATTTCTACGACCACTAATGTTTTAACCGCGTCTTGGTAATTTAATTAGAGTATCAAATTTGTAGCGACTCAACAAAATTAGTTATGGTCCACTACAGAAACTGTATTAAAATATTGAGGTTTATTGCACCAGAGAATATATTATAACAATACAGTTGTAATAATTTACGTTCTCCGAAAAATATATTTCGCATTTTTTAATAAACATAAAAATTCTTTTACGATGTAATAGCTATTATTATTTTATTTTCCATTAACACCTCCAGCTATTGACATTTTTGTGTAACACTTACCAACAAATTTTATACACATCACACCCTCCCCCAAGAATACACTCTCGGTCGTACAACATATATAATAATGAAGCCTGACCAGGCCCTCGATCTCGTAAAGTTGTAATTGAAAAATTTTACAGAGCTTCCAAATTATAATAATTGGAAAATTGCCGGAAGCTGCTATGATGCTATGGCATTTGACAATAAAACAAAAAATAAGGCTATCTCTGTAGATACATCTACTTCTCGAATAGGTCGAGAGGAAAAAAAATTAAAATTTAACTAAGCATCATATCACATCGAACCCAACCACCGAAATTCTCATTACGATGAAATCTTACAAATATCTTTATTAAGAATTTTTTTTAAATTTTCTTTTTTTTTCGAAATGTCCTTTTATCAGTGTTGTTGAGTTGTCTTCTATTTCGAAGAGTACCACTTAAAATTCATACAAATTATTGGCTGAGTGGTTTTTGTCTTTATGTAATGTGTATCTTTAAAGTTAATGAAAAAAGATATTCGAAGACCAAGAAGATCTGAGTATTGAGGTAGGGGGATGAAACTGTCGTAATTAGAGCGTACCAAAGTGTCCTTAATGAAAATTAATTAACTTAATTTCTGTTCCTCCCGGTTGTAATAAGCTTCATTATTGAGGTGAATATATATTCTTGGACGAGATAACGACTTCTTCGTTGTTATGGGTGTTTCTTTTTTTTGTTCTTATATTGTAGTAATTTTTTTTTTAATAAATTAAAAGTCTCCTATACTATGGAGTTCAAAGTTTTAACAGTTTTTTGTTTGCTTTTCGGATGCAAATCAAAAATGGAAAAATGAAGTAAAGTAATTATTTTACGCTTATATTTCACCCGGGCACGAAGGAGATAAAATGCTGATTTAGATAGTTAATATTCTGATTGCAATTTCAATAGTTCTCTAATTTTTCAATTTTCTTTTTTTTTTTCAGTATTTTTATGTATTCGAAGGAGAGCTAGGGCAATAATACAAAAGAAACGATTATATTAAAAAAAATTGATGTGTCTAAGGACACCTTCAAGGACAAAATATTACCAGTTGTGATACCACAAGAAAATTCTCATTAATCCGGGAGGACATCTTATGTCCATATTAGCAACTTTACTAAAATTATCATAGTAGATATCCCCTTAGTGAAGCCTGCGTCCTTTTGAAAGATCAAGGTATACACACTAAAGCTGATGACTAGTATCTCCATCATTCCCTTCGTTCATACAATTTAAGCACAAATAGGTTGCATTTAATAATACCAGTTGTCTCGTTACATGGGCGTCGATTCGAAGACTGCCTAAAGATATTAAATATTAAATATTCCTTTTACTTGCGATTACATAGGGCAAGTTTTGCATTTGAAAAAAAATCGATCCCGGGATCTTATTAAAAGTTGAAATTACGATGATAGAGAACGCCAAAAAAGTGGGTCCCGCAATTCCGTCTGTCTGTCTATCTGTAGAACGATCTACCACCGAAACTGTTGAACCGATTTTGTTAAAAATTTGTTCTTAGGCGTTTCAGGGCATTGTCTTGAATAGATTTTTGAATTGTTGTTTTAGCCCAATATTTTAATAAAAATTTGCGTGTGCACTCCTTTTGGTAGAGTCTACATTTTGATCTAATTTTATTTACATATAGGTACATAGTTGTCATTAACGGTACCTGTCGTAAAATTTTGTTTTTTTTGATTTTCGACTTTCTCATAAGCGGCTATACGGATTTCGATCAACATTTCAAGTAAGATATCCTTTGAATTATAAAGAATACTACATTTCAAGATTTTCGAAAAATAGTTTTTTGGATTAAAAAAAAATATATATTTTTTTTTGAAATTTCAATATTTCGAAAACGAGATAACTATTTTTTTTAATATTGTTTTTATTTAATCATATTATTAAATACCTATTTAAAATGCTTATACAAACTTTTTTAGAAAAATTTGAAGATTTTTTTTTATAAAGAAATTAAGTGGAAAACGACTTTTAAAAAATGCTTTGCCGTTTCTATTAAGAATATTTTGCATACAATAGCCGTTTTTTCTTTTTTAGTTCAGATCAGAGTCTGAGTTGTCAAACAATTTGTTTGTATTTCTTTTTAACTCAGAAAATGCAGAGCTCCAAATGCGTGTTTTTTTTCGTTCTGAACATGTGTAGATCGCAGTCGACTTGCTCGAACATAATTGACTGAGCATGCGAGTAAATTGCTGAACGCACCAAATGACATGTGTACCAAGAAGGAAAATGTGAGAAAAAAATAATTAGATACATAAGTTGGCGAAAGAAGTTGATGGCTTGTTGATTTTCTGTATCTGGTATGTATCTGTGTACAAATAGGGTAGGTTAAAAATGAAAATGTGTTCTGATTTGTGTGGTTCAAATGTGTTTAAAACACTTATCAGTGTTCAGAGCTCTTCTTGGAACAAGTTCAGTGCATAATCTATGTGTTCGAACTCTGTTAAGTGCTCTGTTCTGAACGAAAAAAGAAAAACCCCTAATGTGATCGAACATACGAGCAAGTACTGTGCGATTCAGTCGTGCATTATATTTCATTCCTAATGTTTGCGAAGTATTGTTTCACATTCAGCTACTTCGCCAGCTTTACAATTTCCGACATATAGGTTGAATTGGTGCGCCTTCTCTTTCAGAGATGATCGAATGCTTATGAAGAAGTTCTGGAGTTTATGGAGACAAAATTCAAGGATTTAATGCCAGTGTAGTTGTATGAAAAGATGCGGATATCAGTTGCTGATATAAAGTTTTTTTTTCTAAATTCAGTAAACAAGTCCCTTAAGATCGCCAGAAAATACTTCACAATTATTAGTAAGGAGAGAACTGAATTTAGTCCCATATTCTACCCAGTGTTATTAGCTAAAAGATCCAAGAGACCTTAGAACATTGGAGCGGTCAATATATTTGCTAATTCTCTATAAAGTTGCCTTCAATTTCAATTCTTCGAAAAATGTTAGTGGAATAATTTTGATTGAAGGGTGGATTTTTTAGGAAAAAGAAATACCACGTGATAATATTTTTCAGGGGCATTGTTCTTTTCGAACTATCCAGGTGATAATTTCTGGGGATATAAACAAATTCTAAAAATAATGGTACCTGCCATATAAGCTTTACGTTAAAGCCTATTTTTCCCAAAAACGGCTAAAACGATTTTGATTTTGATTTTGATTTATGATATCAGTGTAGCTTTTTAGGTACGACCGATCATATAGTTGAAAAAAAAAATTAAAATGTCTAAAAACGGTACATTCCATAGGACCGTTTTTTTTTTATTTAGACTATATCATAACTGGCTTAACGAATTATTTCGAAATTTCACACGTATATAGGTGTAGGTAGCCCAATTTATACTTCATACCAATATTTTTAAATAACAAATATTAATTGTTTGTATATTTAAAAGCATTTAAAAATTTATATTTTGAAAACTGCTCATTAAATTTTTTTGCAAAAATTATACTTATATGTCTTTTCTAAATGTACATGAATTGACGTTTTTGAATTTTTTTGAAAAATGTTTTCAAAAAGTTAAGAAAAATTATTTTCTCAAAAACCGCTCCACAAATTAATTTTTTTTTTTCATAAATTCTAATTTATCGAAGAAATAAAATGGCGTACTTTTTTTGAGTTCCAATTAGCTTAAATATTTATTTCAGAATTTTGAATAATTTTTTTTTGATTAAGCCGATTTAATATCTTGTTTTTAAGTTTATATTATTAAATTTTTAATATTGTCATAGCAATTTATTTTAGAAAAAAATTAAAGAAATGTTGTATATACAAAAAATTAAGTAAAAAAAAACCTTTAAAAATAAATTAAGATTTTTAATAGTAATCTTTTGCATACGATGTGATCGAACACAAGAGCCAGTTCATACGATTTAGTCGTGCATTTAATTTATTTCTTCCATTAATGATCTATTGTCTGGAATGTATAAGCCACTGAATTGTTCTGTCGACGTCGACGATAGAACTGTAAGCTTTTCTTATTCTTTTTCATATCACATTATTCTCGGATGTGGAACAAGAACGGTAGTGGATTCTGATTAAAATCTGATCTGAACAGTATTGTAAAATGGGGAATAAGAAACCGTATAGAATTTAATCCTTTTAAGACTAATATGTCTTCAGTCCTTTAAGCAGAACCCAAGCTTCTATGGATTGGGTTCAATATCTCGCTTTTTGTAAACCCGTTTTTTTTTTAAATTCCCGCTTTTGGAATCAACACAATGTTCCAAAAGGACTACGAGTAACCCGAGTTCAGTATGTAACATTTCTCAAAACACACAATGAGTTAAGAGGGATGAAATGGGATTAAAAAAGGTGGATCTTAATAGACCGCCATTTTGAATAAAAGGGATTTAAAAAAAAAACGGTACTTCAGAAGATGATATTTAAAAACTTTTTTTTGGAACTTTAAAAAGATGGATTTCAATACGCTCCCTGCTGCTTTCTATGACCGGCACTTGCACTTAAGTAACCAATCAGCTTTCAGTGAGGTATGTACAACTTTTTCTGGAACGATCATATAATGAAGGTTGCCAAAAAGTGTTTATGATTTTTTCGAAGGATCTGTATTACCCCTAGAAAACCATGATCTAAGTCTGTAGTATTTACCGCGGGTTAGAATTTGACTGTTAAACTTAATTAACCGCCCCATTAACAACTATAAAATGCTAGAGATTAGTGTCATTTCTTTGCGTTTGTCACATCTTATTAAGCTTATGAAACTAAATAAAAACTAAAAGCATTTGATAAAATTACAAATTATCAATCTTTTTAATAAATATCAACAAAAAATAGCAATCGAAATTGACATGTATGTATTCACAATGTTCGTCCGCATTTCAACCATCTACATCTTTATACACGGTTCAATATGATCCTCACTTCGCTTACTCTAATTCGAAGAAGATTGACGTTTATTGACGTTTACACGAACTATGTAGCCTTTTCCAAATCTCTTTCTCTCCACCATTTGACTACCTATACTGGTGGGTGCTGTAAATCGTGGAAGCAAATTGAATTTGCAGTTTAGTCCAATCAGCATCTTTTTTTTTTTAATAAAACTACTTAGTACAAGCACCAGAAGTAAAATTTCCCTATTTGGAAACAATTTTTCTTTCGTAATTCTATGTCAGGTACAACATAGATATATGTATTTCAATATTAATGGAAACCGATCAAAGAACAACGTTACCAGACCCGTGCTTACATAAAAATACATCGCCGATAACAATTCAGCAATTTTGCATTACATACAGTATACTACTCCGTATATATAAATCTACGAAGTTCATACACTTAAGCACGGCCAACGAGGCCATCGAATTAAACATTACACATCGTAATACAACACAATATACAATATAATAATGTATAAGCCTCAACAAAACAAATGAATAAAATCGCCTTCAAATACACACAATACGCACTTATCTCATCTTATCAACAAAACGAACCAAAAATAATTTCTCATCTAATTGAATAAAAAAAAAGAAACGAAAAAAAAGAATTTCTCGGTACCTACAAAATGCGAATCCACAACACGCACTCACAAAAAATACTCAGAGAATACACACAATGCAGATACATACATATCTGTACTTATCAATGAAATCCACAAAACGAACAAATAAGGCATATGTCCGTCGGTTTGACAGCCCCTAGAACTTTTGTTTACTCCCAACGCCCCGCAAAAGAAGTTTTAGTTCAAAAATAGAACTTAATACTAGAAACTCAAAAAAAGTAACAATTAAAAATTAGAGCAATTGTGTTAAACTCATACGAAAACAAAATTAGAAAATGACTATTAGTTGTGAAATACAATAAATTAGTTTTGTTTTATATTCATCGTGTGATTTATGGGACGTCTTTCGCCCCTTTTGTTGCTGAGTACTGTGTTGCCTTAAAACACTACATTCTTCGGGCAAGTAAGTGTGTGCTGAACACTATGATAAATAAAATGAACTCTAATAATGTCAATTAATTTAAATACATTGTTCAACAATGTCAAAATAAAGTTATGATTAAGTATCTAACACACAATAATACAAACAGGCTCACAAGTCCAAATAACTAAAATTCACAATGCATGAAAAATCTACAAATTAATACTTTTTACTTATGAGCTTAAGAGCTTGTGCCAGATATTTATTCAGAACTCAAACATTATGAACCAGGTCCATAATCTCCAAAATAGACCTGGAGGTCTCACATCACAAACAATAAAGGTACAGTGAAACTAATGGTTAATTGCTTGACTTTAGAGGTTTGGGTTCGAGTCATACTCAACATCCTTGTATATAAGTATCCCCACTCTTTCCAACTGCGGGAACAATTCTTTCAACAATTCATTCTCCTATTACTTTTCTAATTCTTATAACTTTTCTAACTAGTATACCTTGTTGAGCAGATTTCATTTATAAAAATACATTAGGACTTACAGCACGTAGAGTAAAAATAATTATAAAAAATAAAATATCATGAAACGCATTATTTTCCCACTTCTGAAATATATTAATTTTATTTCAAATACCCTTTTCCTTAAATAGAGTCATAAAATAAAGATATATTAAGCTTTTCCATTTAATCATAAAACAACGGTCATAAGTCATAATGCATTAATAATTTTCCTCCCAATATTGGCATAATTATATAACTTTATAGATTGGTAAGCCACCATTATAAGTACTTACGTCCTTGTGATGGTTGAATGCATATTTAACCCCTGAATCTTTTGACCATTAATAACACATTCTGCTAGAACAAAAAGGTATTTTTATTTCTTCATTATTTTGCCATTGCTGTGAGGAAGATCAAAATAGAAATGAAACAATGCGATAGCTGATATAGTTCAGCAAAGCAGATAATAATCATTTTTGTCCGCATAATTCCGTGTTTAATGGCCTCTTTACCAAACAGGGAGATTCCCTACCCCACCCATCCACATCTCTATGAGCTTTCTAACTCATCCACCCTAAGTTTTGTTATGAAAAGTAGTTCTATTATTATTAATCCACCCTTGCACTTCAATGGCATACACACCACCACATAAAGGCTGTCTGGGAAAAGCGGGCGAAGCAAGCGATAACACCCCCATGTGCCCAATTGGATTTATCTCATCAGCATCATCATCATCAACACTATCACCATTGTCCTTGCGGAAATACACAACAAAGAGCTATAAAATGTCCGAAATCAGTGCTGCAGCACCTTCTTGACTTTGGGCTAGGCAAGGGCAACCCCTTGTATCATTAATTTTGTGTTTAGTGTTTTGGTATAGGTTATAGGTATATGTACACATTTAACGGACAGGGGTGCTAAAAGTGGAAAAGTCATGCATGTTGAATAATTCACGCGTTGCGTTGGCTTGAATAGAAAATAAATATAATTATCAATTTCAGAATTTCTGAAATTCGGTCCTTTGCACGTTCCATGAGCGTAAATCCTTGCATTAACGAAATGAAGGACACAGTTGTCGGATTGAAGAGATGTCGCATGACATAAGAGAGGAGGAGATTTAATGGTATACTCTGCGTAATCCGATTCCTTCCTATGAATTCAGAAGTTAAAAACGATATGAGGGCATAGTGATTTTAAATTAAATGCGAATAAAAATTAAAACAACCCCCCACACACATAATGCACGTTTTGTTTTGACTTAAGAAAGAAAAAGGTTCGTTTTAATCATTAAGAGAATATAATTTTCATTTCTGACATTTCAATGTCATTCTGTCAGTGCGGTAAGTGGACAGCATATTTGTGTGCAGTGGAGTTTTTGTTTCATTATCCCCAAGGGAATGAAAAGGTTTTTATGGGAAATGAATCTGTGAAATATAATATAGCACAGAAAAAACTGTTACTGATACGTTCCCAGAAATAATAAAGGTAATATATATTTCCAGGAAGAAAAAAATAAAATGCACGACTGGATCGCATGAGCTTGCTCTTGTAGCTAACAACTTTAATGTAACTAACCATTGAGGTTTAGTTAGTTAGGTGTAGTTATCCTACGTAGGTTTAAAGCCTACATAATGTAGGTAAGATTACCTTGATTCTTAGTATAATGAATTATGTAATGGATGATTCAAGGAATAGTTACATAGCTACATATGTATCTTTAAATCTAAGTTTTTGATTTTAATTATGTAAGTTCGGAAAGTAAAATGTATCTACACATATACATTTAGATGCAACATAAGTATTTAAAGATGTACATATAATAATGAAAATGAAGGATGTAGGTGGGTAGGTAGCTACAACACACAACTTCATAATTTAGGTGCAATATGCATACATATGATTCATGTGATTTTTAAAATTGTATGAATACATAAATGTATGAGGGCCTACATTGTATTCAGTATTCAGTGACATACGCAAAAATTGGTAAAAAGGGAATAATCATAAGGTAGAAATAAATGGATAATACACATAATTAAATATTTTTATATTGCTTAGTCGTTATTATTTATAAGTTTGAGGGAAAACAAAGATGCCATTTGAATTCATGGATAAATAAGAATATATCAAAAAAAGAAATCAAAAATCGTTGGAGCGGTTTTTTAATAAATTAATTTTTTATGTATAAAATTTTTGAAAAAAAATTTGAAATTCCATTTTGAATATATTATTAATATAAATATAAAATTCAAATTAAAAAAAAAATTTTGTCACTTTTATATTTTTTTCAAAAAAAAATGTTATTTATATTTTAAAGATCGAAAAACCTTTTTTTTTGTAAATTTGGTTATGCAGTTTTATTAACAATTTTAGGGACATTTGTATAAAAAAAATTATTTTAATCAGTTCATCCAATATTGAGGAAGTCAAAAATATGAGAAGTCTTTCTAAGGGAAGTACAGTTAATAAGTACGCAAAAAAAATATTTTTATACTTGAAAGTGAACTGTACCAATTTAAGAACACACAATTTTTTTTATAAAAATTCTACGAAACGTTTTCTAGAAATAATTTTTTTTCCTAACAGTTGTAACATTTGTTTGGGAGGTACCGTTGTTTTTTATTTTAGAAAAAATAGTTTTTAACTATTCAAGATAATGTCAAAAAACCACTAAATACGAAGTTTTCGAAATTTTGAATTTTCAAAACAAAAATTAATTTACAAAAAAAAATATTTTGGAAAATTTTTAGCATACAATAGTGTTTAAACTTTCTAGGAGCTGCTGCGTAAAAATTTTCAAATAAATCAAATTAACCGTTTACGAGAAAATCGAAAACCAAAAAAATGGTTTTACTATGGGTACCAAAAATAACAATTTTTTTTCCATTCATTAATGAACTGATTTTTTTTAGAAAAATCGTTGGAGCCGTTTTTGAGAAAAGTAAGATTTTAGTTTTTGGCCAAAAATAAACGTATGGGAGCTACTGTTATTTGTCGTCTAAAAAAAAATTTAAAAAAACGTGTGGGCATATAACCGAAAAAACAATATGTACCACGTTTGAAGCAACGAACCGTTTAGGGTGTAGACTCGAGGACAGGCAGACAGACGGAATTGGGGAACCCACTTTTTTGGTGTTCTCTATGATGGTAATGTCATGTTTGATTGTTAGACAAAAATTTTTTTTTACGAATACATAACTTGCCTTATAGTACCTATAATCGGAAGTAAAAATAGGCTGACATAAGCTTTTTTTTTTAAAATGGCGCCCGGGTAGAGGCAGGTAAGGAAGTAATGTAAACTCGTTCTAAAATTGAAACAATGAAATTTGGAAGAAGTTATAAGCGCACCAAAGGCAAAAGTTTCGCTTTTAGGAATGACACACTGGTTAGAAATATTCGAAATTATTAAGACATTTTTTGATATGGCTTTCGGGTTTGATACGTTACTCAGATTTAAAATTTTTTGGTTAGACTATATTAATCCTTATCTCCATTAGAATATGAGAAACTTTACGTGGCAAAATTTAAAATTGAAAAACTTCATTAGTTCTACTCTCAGATAACTATGCTCTAGTATACATAAGAAGCTGTACAAGTATTTCACTATTCCAAACTAGGCTTTACGTGCAAAAAAAAAGAAAATTAAAAAAAAAAAAAACATTTTTAAGAAAGCGACTGGGTTTGAAAATTCCTTGCAATGTTAAATTATCTCTTGATTAGATCTAGTTTCATATAACTAAAATCTTCTATTCCACACAGAACTACGTTCCACACGTTTACGTGAAAAAATTTAAAAAAGAGAACATTTTTGAAATGGCGCCCGTGTTTGAAAATTTCATGATCATATTTAATTCCGTAATTTATTTTAAATTTATCAACATTATCGAAATTCCTAATAAGCAGAAAAAACTCATCATCGACAGATACATTGCTGAAAATTAAAGAATTTTTTGTAATGGCGCCCGGGTTGGAAACTTTAATTACATTTTGCTATTTCTTTTTCATTAAGCAAATTTAACTTATATGCATTAGGAGATGCGAAATTCACGTGTAAAAAATTGAAAATAAAACAGAATATTTAAAAAATGGCGCTAAGTTGAAAAAAAAAATGAAATGCCAAATTCTCCCTTGATTCCATCTAATGTCACATATAACTAGCTCTAATATACCCAAGAAGTTGTCCAAGTATCTCCCAATCCCAAACTGGCCTTTTATGGAAAAATTGAAATTAAAAAAAACTGAACATTTTTGAAATGGCTCCCGGGTTGAAAAGTTTCATGAAATGTCAAATTATCTTTATAAGGTAAAGTTTTATATAAGTATGCTCTACTATCCCACAAAAAGCTGTGGTAGAATCTCCCAATCCCACAAAAAATTTAAATACAACCGAACATTTCTGAGAATTTCACGAAAAAATGTCGAATTCTCTCTTGATTAGATCTAGTTGCATATAACTGAGCTCTTTTATTGTACAATAAGTTGTGCAAGTATCTTCCAATCATAAACTAGTCTCTACGTGGAAAATAATTAAAAAAGAGAACATTTTTGAAATGGCGCCCGGGTTGAAACCGTAATTGATTTTTTTTAATTTTTTTTTTTGCTTAGGCTATATTAAACAAAATTAACTAGTATGCATTTTGAAATACGAAAAAGTACGTGGGAAAAATTGAAAATAAGAGAAAATGATTTTGAAATGGAGCCCAGGTTTAAAAAAATTATGAAATGCCAAATTCTCCAGTGATTTGATCTAATGTCACATAACTAGCTCTACTATATCCAAGAAGTTGTCCAAGTATCTCCCAATCCCAAGCTGGAAAGAACATTTTGGAAATGGCGCCCGGCTTTAAAAGTTTCATGAAATATCAAATTATATCTTGATTAAATCTAGTTTCATATAACTATGGTCTACTATTCCATAAGAAGCTGTGGAAGTAGTTACCAATCCCACTCTAGTCTTTGCATGGAACAAATTAAAAATTTAAAATAAAACCCAGGTTGGAAATTTTGTTTGAAAAAATGTTTAATTCTCTCTACAACTAAGCTACCTTATTATAAAATAAGTTATCCAAGTATCTTCCAATCCTACACTAATATATATATACGTGGAAAAAAAATTAAAAAATTGAAATGGCGCCCGGGTTCGAACTTTAATTTATTTTTTTCTATTTTTTTTTTCTTAGGCTTTATTAAACAAAATTAGCTTATATGCATTTCCAGATACGAAAAAGTACGTGGAAGAAATGGAAATTAACACAACATTTTTGAAATGGATCCCAAGTTGAAAAATATTATAAGATACCGAAATCTCTCTTGATTAGATCTAGTATATGCACTAAATATACAAATTCTCTCACGAAATCTCCAATACATTGGACTTACTATGTTCGATAAGACGGACAAATCAGGTAGGTACCTATATCTAGTTAAAGAATCAAAACGGTGCGAAGCACTTGTATGAATATAAGCTAAAATCGATATGTGACATCTACCTTAATACCCTGCTTTTACGTAATTTAAGATTCAAATTCAATTAAAATTTCAATAATTTGATCAGTCAAATCATATAGTCCTAAGATATACTGTATGATGTATCAAATTTGCCTACTGCTAATTCAACTTGTTTTCGTAAATACTTTCAATTACTTGAGCTTGTTCTTGCAATAATCATTTTATAATAACCATTATGTACCTGCTTGATAATCCTTTGTATCTCTTTTCTAAGCAAATCTTTATGATACGTGATGATTCTGGTGGCACTCTAATTACCAATTAGTTATGCTATTGCACACATTGTTAGCAGTTCTGTTAACCATTTGTTTGTGGTGTGTACGATCATTGCATTGTAAATGTATAGAATACATTCATTTTATTTCTCAAAGAAGCAAGACTTCTACCTAACCGTTGAGATGATGTTTTCTTTCAAATCAACAGATTTGTACAACAACTGAAACGCTGTGTATATTATTTCGAGAAACAATAATTGAAGGATGCGTTTGTTGAAATAACGACGAAATCTCTTTTGAATTGGAGGATGGAGGGCGGTGAAGTGGCGGCGGATTGTAGTTTTCCGTTCCTTATTTCCTTTACTTTTGAAACTGCGGCTAACTGAAGTGGAAAATAGCACATTTCCGTTGAATATTGTTGCACACAGATTTATACTTGGCTTCACTCTTGGTACAATTCGCTTTGGAGACCTTTGTTGCAATTTCATAGAAATACCAACTATTCACCTTATTTTAATTGTGCGATTGTTTGTGCGCGGAAGAACCTTTTTTTTGATGGTCTCTTATTTCCTGGAATTAGTTCAATCATTGTTATTTGCTTCAATATAGTTACTCTTATAAGAAGGAAGTTTTTATCTATATGCTTATAGAAATAAATGACTTCGCATTTCGTTGTCGGACTGCTTTTTCCAGAAAACTCAGGACAAAACCGTTTTTTTACCAGGTTAGATATTAGAACGAAGTGAATAGCAGAACGAGTAACAATACAATATAAATAAGTAAAGAGGAATGGAAAACTTTAACTTACTCTTGCGGTTCGGGACTTTATTTTATATTAAAGAGATATAGCATTTAAAAAATAAAAAATAAATAATTTTGTTGCAACAACAAAAATTTTAATATGTTCTATAAACACACCCTTACCAATACTTTGTAGGAAACTTTAAGTGAATCGGTCCTCACAATTAGGATATATAATGTAATGTACTGTTAGCGTAGGTGGTGTATCTCAAACAATATGCTTGAAATTACTTTTTGCACTTCTCCCTGTAATGTTAATTATAATCTTAATTTTTACTAAAAGGACTTTTAAAATATTTGTTTCATAAATAATTAAATTGTTTTCTAGAAAAGCTTAAGAAGGACTTATACCTAGTACAGTTCAGATACAATAAAATAAACTCTTTACTTAGTCCATTTTCACACTTTGGATTCTGTTCTTGTTTTAAGATATTAAACAAATATAAATCCACAAGACCTGCGTAATATAATTAAATAAAATGCACGACTGGATCGTACGTACTTGCTCTTTGTATCGTATGCCATAGGTTCTTAATAGAAACGGCTAATTTTTTATAGTCGTTTTTTACTTATTTTTTATTTACAAAATTTCTTTAATATTTTTTTGTTTAAATTGGTATGGCAATTTTAAATATTTAATAATATAAATTTAAAAACAATATTTCAAAAAAAATCATCTATCCGTTTTTGAAATATAGAATTTTCAAAAAAAAAAATATTTTTCGAACATTTTTGTAAGCAGTACTACTCGTATTAGAAAGTCCAGGGACGTCTTATAAAAAAAAATTGATCGAAATCCGTAAATTCGTTTATGAAAAAGTCGGAAATTCAAAAAATGGTTGTATGACAGGTACCGTTATTAACTACATTTAAAAACATTGTTTACCAAAATGTAGACTAAGGCCCGTTTGCTGATACACAACTTAAGCATTAGTTCTACTTAAGCACTTATGTGACTAACCCAGAGTTTACGCAGAGAAAAAGTATCCCATAAGCATTTTAAGTTGAACATAAATATTTATTATACGTATCAGAAAACGGGCCTATGTATACTTAAAGTATTGCACACAGTTCTTTTTTATCAAAATCTTTAGAGCCGTTTTCGAGATGATTAAGATGGTAGAAAAAAACGTATGGCAAGTGAAGTTTGGGCTAAAAAATACGATTCAAAAATCTATTTGCGACAATCACTTTAAGTGCTTAAGTACACACATCTTTAATATCCTTCTTTCTCCGGATGCCGCGCTGTGTTAAAAAACATAAAAAGGGTATTCATAATCCCTTGAGCGCGTGCAAAATTATACAAAAAAAAAAACGTACAAAGTTTGAAGAAAATCGCTGTAGATCGTTCTACAGACAGACAGACGGAATTGCGGGACCCACTTTTTAGTGTTCTCTATCGTCGTATTGTCAAGTTTGATTTAAATCTGGAGTTCGATTTTATTTTACAGATGCAAAACTTGCCCAATAATTTCGATGACCATCCGTTGTCTTTTTAGAGGACAGTCCCTTTTTTTTTGGGTATAGTGTCCTTTTTTTGTTTTTCTTAAATAGGACAGTAGTTTCTCATCTTTTGACTAAAATGTCCTCTTAATGTCCCCTTTTTTCTTTGAAGTATTTTTCAGTAAATTAAGTTAAACAATTAATTAGTAAATTACTTAAACACAAAATGAAGACAACACTGGTTTAAATAATTATGTTTTTGCTATTGTGGTTTCGGTTTTTGATTGAGGTTTCTTGCGTTGAACGATATGTTAGTAAGGAACAAAGTCAAAAATGGATAATGGAAAATTTGTCACATAAATGAGAAATGTGTTGAAGTGAGAAATGTACGTAAGGAGTGTTTTCAATTTCTAATAACATTTGGACACCTAAAAAATCGCAATTAAGAAATGATACACGAAAGGCAAAGTTGACAACAAGGTGCAATTTTGGCAATGATTGTGGAGGTCTTAAGACTTTTTTTTTTAAATTCGAGATGACATCTTAAAAAAAATGCAATACGAATGAAAAGAAAAAATCTTACAGTTTCTTTCAGTTAAAATCTTAAATTAAGTAAGTATTTAATAGAGTAAGATCCCAGGGCCGGCAGACATAAGTCAATTTATTATAGCTGCATTTTTTTCTGTGAATAGATACCAAAGTAGATAAGAACGAATGGACATTGCGAATTTTCAAAGCTAGGGCTTTTCGGAGATATGCTGTGTTAAAAGTGCATACCCAACTACGTTATTTTATCAAAGCTGATTTTTTGATATGTTTAAGGGCATATTGTCTCAAACTTTGTTTGACACTTGTCAAACACCTACAGTGGGGCGTTTTGTCTGGTAGACACCTTTAAGATGTCAGTATGGCGTAAGTTTAAGACACTATCCCCTTAAACATATAAAAACAGCAGCTTTAAAAAAATAACGTAGTTGGGTATGGACTTTTAACACTGCATATCTCCGAAAAGCCACATCTTTGAAAATTGGGAATGCCCATTCGTTCTTATCTACTTTGGTATCTATTCACAGAAAAAAGTTCAGCTATGATAATAAAATGACGTATATCTGCCGGCCATGGGATTTTGGTCTATAAGTATTTGCTATTTTTTTTTTTTTTATATTATAAGCATGTATTTTAATTTTTTGTTTTTAAAACTAAACTGATAAACGTATCATGTAAAAAAAGTACAAATATTTTGAATAAATGTCGTTCCTTCCTAAACTTGCTTAAGTTAATTAAAGGCATCTGAAAAAATGGTCACCGTACCTATAGTACACCCAGAGAAAAAACAACGTAAAATCAAAGAAAACCACTTTGATTTAAGTATATTTAAGAATGATTCGGGGTTAAAGATGAAAATTGTAGAATCAAAGTGGAACATGATTATTCAACTTTTTTCCTATATGAAAGGGAATAGTTGTCTAGCTTTATTTAGATATGTTTTCCTTTGATTTAAGGTCATAGTAAAATCAATATCATCCAACTTTAAAACAAAATGGAACAACTTCGATTCTACTGTGCGCCATATTAGATTCAAAGGCATACATCTTTGAAAGTATAATGCTCCAACTTTACTTTTAAATTGGTGCATCTTTAAATTAAATGTATTCGAGCTTAGAATTATTAAGAACCAACTATCTTTCAATTTAAATTTCACTATACGTTTCAATATTGTTTTAAGTCAATTCTAATAGAAATTACTTTGAAATGAAAACATTTTAGTTTTTTTATCTTACCAACCATGAAACGTTGTAGAATTTACTACTTTACGTTTGTAAAATAACAACTTGATAAATAACAACCAATGATTTATTACAATTTTAATTAAATTGCGTCGACTTGAAAACTGAATATTCAAATTAAAGTTGATCTTACATTGAAAATCTTTCATCAATGATTGTGGAAGAACAATTTACTGTATGAGTGATATTTGTAAGTGGCTGCAACTTCGAAATGGTGTTGAACAAAGTAGAATCAACCATGTTACACTTTGAAAGTTGAGCATGGAATTTTAATTTTGGATACATTTTAGCATTTTCCACTTTAAAACGACGTTGTACGTTCTAAATAATTTATGAAAGTAGTTTTACTGTTGAATCGACTACGGTTCACTTTAAAACAAGAATAACAATACTTAAAACAACTTTGCTTAGTTAAATCAATATATTTTCAACGTTAAATTAAATACGTTTGTGATACTATTTTCCAACGTTAAATCAAATACGATTTATTTAATTTTACATTGAATTTTTTCCCTCAGTGTACCTATATCGCAAGTGAAATGTCGAAGCTCATGTAGGTATTTTTGGTTGCGTTCGGACATAGTAGCTTATATATATGACCAACTTCAATGATTATGGGTATGCAATATACTGAACTGTTCGAGCAAGCCGACGCACGGTGAAAGCCAACAAGCTTTTAATATGTTAAATACTATTACTAAATTTGAAGGTATGCTACAAAAAACAAACAACTAAGAAAAATTGACAAAATACAATGAAGTAGTTGCTGATATTATATGAGATTCAAGGAGACGCATGTTCGTTTATCTTTTTCAGTTTTAAATTTTTTGCACCAATTTGGCCGCCCTAGTAGAGTGCCGTCTTATCAATGCCTGTTTTGCCTTCAGGCAGGTTCGGTACCAATCGCAAACACAACTTATTTTTGTTTGCGTTCTTATTAACGGTATTTCCCGTAACCACTTTTCAAATTATCGACGTTAGCATTATTGGATGAACAGTTAAATAGTGTGCACCTTATGCAGATGATCATTAAAAGTCTTATATAGATATAATATTGAAATTTTCAAAAAAAAAAAAAAAAATGAAAATTTTTCAATGCAATTTTATTTCATAAAAATGTTTTCAAAATGTTTTCCATACGAATTTTTTGTGTATGCCATAAAAAAATCCATATGTTGAACATACGTATGTGATTACATACATACATGCATACAGCTTGAATAGTCTATTCTATTAATTTAAATCTAAATTAAATTCTCTAAGGAAGCATATACATATTACATATAGTATACCCTTCATACTCTCATGCCACCCAGCTACAGGATTTCGACGTCTTTAACATCATACAAACAATGGCATACTCTTGGACGTGAGGTATGATATAAAATGAACAAGACTCATCATCCGCGTTCGCCGGATTTTTTCTTAATTAAGTTTTTCCTCTGCAATATTAGCTTCATCCAATTATCTTGCCTTATTGTTATTTAAGAGTCTAATTTATACAATACACATACCTACTTTACCTAAGCCATATCTAACTTCTAATTTGCAAAGCTAAATCGTAGTAATGGGTAAGATGGTCTTCAATGCCAAATACAAAATTCTATTTAATTCTTGAGCATAAATCCGGTAATTCGAATTGCGAATATTCGAGTAGTTTTTTTTCCAAAGTTTATTTTCACTAAAGAATTATTAAGCACAAACGAAGGTGACCTTTGGTATACCTATCTAATCGTATAGGTATATGACTATAGAACTTTTTGTTTGCTCTCATCAGCACTTTTTGAGACTTTTGTTCACACAACTAAAATTATTTCTGAATTTCATAACTTTTTTGTTGCAAAATTCGCCCGTTTCAAGTTCTGCAATGAAAACTCTCTAAAAAACTTGTCTATAGGTCTTTGTATTGTGTCGGTGTAACAAGAGAGTAAAAAAGTAAAATTTATAATATTCCCTAGCAAATGATTTCAGTTGCAGTTTTCCTAATCTATTTTCAAATAAGGAAAATGTTATTTCGCTCCTAAGTCCTAAATCATTTGCATTTTCAACCGCATCCAACACAAACATGCACTCGATATAATATGCATAGTGTAGTATTCTGGGAAAACAAAACAATAGTTACAAATGAGTTGTCAAAATCCATTGCCTGGCTTCAGCAGATGCAACACACAAAAAACTCTCCTTTGTGTCATGAAAATCCGACACTGATTTAGCAAAAAACTATAAACTTTTCATCAAATTACTCGCATATTGCCGTAAATTAGCAACAAAATAAGCAAAAAAAAAAAAAAAAAAACGGACAAATCTAGTCCAGGAATGGATAGTGGAAACAGATATCCAAGGACTGCGACTCGACTCCACAATACACGAAACAATCAGAATTTACAAAACCCAAAGAGGAACTCACGAGGAAATCATTTCCGTCAGTTGCAGCGGTGCTTTGGGTGGTAGGAGTAGATGGTAAAGTTACCGGTTGTTGTAGGGAACTGGAAGAAGTGTGGGAAATATCGAGGTGCCTTTGCATACTGGATGACAATCTCCGAAAGCATTGTTTTGCCGACGTTCAGTCTCCGTTCAATTACCGCATTTGCTTGTTCCATGAGTTTGGTTTGCAGGAGCAGAGGAAGACAGGATATTTATTCGTACAGTAAATGAATGGCAGTGGGTTCTCTCATCGGATTGCAGTCGTCTCAAATCAACGACCGCACACTGTTGAGTTCTGGACACATCTTCTTTCACCGTAACCACCGCATCCGCCCAGGCAAAGATCCACCTCGCATATTGACCCACTGTCACTGAAACACCGTCCCAAGTGGCATCGGCGCGGCGCGTCCTTTTCGATAACCATTCAGAACCAACACCAACTGAGTCCTGCCACAACATTTGGGTATACTGCGGCAGCATCCTGTTCTACCACCAGAACTGTTTGAGCATTCATTCACACACCAAATCGAGATGAGGTTTTGCCCTTATTTGGTTTCATCAACAAAATACTCGTATACATACATATTGATATTCGTTTTCGTATAAAATATTCAAGTGTATAGGGCATGAATTTTGTTCGGAAATTGGGATGTTGTAGGATGAAAGGGATAAAACTGGTACATCTACTTAGCATCGTTTTATAGGGATTTTTTTTTTAGAAACTTTCAAGAACCAGATTCGTGGTACCGGTGCTTTGGCTTCTTAATCGTTTTGTGCTTGGATCGAAAACGGTTTAAGCAACCGTATAATACTTTATGCAATGAAGAGTATATTCTTCAGTATGCATGTCTGACTGGACAATATGTCCAATCGTTGGAGGGTTCAGGAAATATGCGAATTTATTTGTATTCAAATGGATTAAACACAACTTTCGAGGTATTGCAGTTTGGAATGTCGATTTTTTAAGTTCTTCTGCCACAAGTTTATGTCCTTGCAATCAATGAGCAAGAACCAAATTACAAGATTTTGGCGAGTAAGAAAAATATTATCCGTTCATCTTGATCTTGCCGTTAGGAGCTGAATGAAAGTTTCAAAATGTCTGATTAAAGCTCTGATTAGTCATTCGATATATGACAATACATTCAAATTAAGAGTCAAAGCAAACCCAGGCACCTTTTAGGTAATAAGGCGCTTTATTGAAAAAAAATATCAGCCAATACCCGACGATGATGACATTCAAAATGGAGTGACAACAAAAATTGAGAAAGTGGACATTTTTACCAAACCAAATCCATTCAATACGAACCCTAAGTTTTTGAACAAAGTCGAGTCATTCCTCCAACAGACTCTACAGCCAAATACTGAAGAAGTGCAGTTTAATTAAATTTACCCAGCAAGAGACAAAATGGACAACCCTAAATACTGCAATCGGAAGCAGGATAGCTCAAATCATCAATTATTCCAAGTTTAAAAAGTCAACTGAATCCGATAAACTCTACAACTAGATACTTTCTCTAAAACCTTCCAAAATAAGTGATGACACTTCTTGCAATCATCGGGTTAAGCACCGATACTTGCCCAAAAAGCCGAAATTTGTAAAAATCGTGACACTCCTGAAGAAAGGCACTAACAATCTGTTTTCCAAATACTGCACTGAGCCAAAAACTGTTGTCATATTGATGAATTTGTTCATCATATTGATGAAAAAAGTTGTTATTTTTCAGCCAACGACCGCGATGATTAGTATGAAAATTTTGAAAACCGCTATCATCATATTGACAACCGCGATCATCGTATTGACTACTTCGATTATGATTATACTGAACCCTGTGGTCATCATATTGATTACCGCGGTTGTCAATAAGGTTATTGTGGTTGTCAATAGACCATTGTAGTTGTCAATAGGATGATTGAAGTTTTAAATATAACGATTGCGGTTATCAATACGATTATCGCGGTTGTTACATTGACAGTCATGATTGTCATATAGACAACCACGATTTTCATATTGAGAACCGCGATTGACCTTTATTGAATGACTACGAAAATTAAAAATCGCTTATTTCATACTTAAAATTGCAAGAGCAGAACAACATTAAGGAAACAAATACTTACTACTCAGCACTTTAATTGAACCATTTAATAAACCTCCCACTTGAAATAATTAGAATATACAAATGAAGTTCATTATAAAAATTCATTAAATATAATATGTACATATTATATGTATTTATTTATTCAGACAAATTTTGCAAACGCGTCTAGAAGCCGGAATAATTTTTGTGGTAAAGGTTTTTTGACTTTTTTCATATAAAAAAAATCGATAAATTGCCTTACATTTTTACACGCTGGCACTGGTGGATAATGAATATTGAAGAAAAAAAAATTACTTAAAACAAATTTCCACATCGCGTTAGTCATTAGAAGTCTTAAGTTTATAGTCTTCTAGGTAGACTATATGTATTTGACCACGTGATGCAGAACTAAGGGCTGGATGGTTTCCCCTCGACTTTCAAAAAAATGATATGATCCTCCAGTTGCTGCACACTTTCTCCCTCGAAGAGAAAAGATAGTAATGGTAGATAGAATGGTGAAAAGTGATATTTTTTATCGTCGGTTTTTCTAGGGACGTAATTGGAAGGCACAAGATAATTATGTAAGCTTTGAGGACACAGCATACAAAATCATCTGAATTTTTTAAAAGACGTACAAAAGTATATGCATAAAGGGGATAATTCATGTTTTTTTTTTTTAATGTTTAATAAGTTAATTTAAGGCCATAAATTTATGATGGCATATGAATCACTCCATTTTAGGCGAAAATTAGATTAAAAATAGCACTTGATACCTATCATAAATAATAATTTACCATACACATTCAAGAATATGAAGTAAAAAATCTCTAATTACTCACTTGATATACCTAAATGCAAAATTAATTTATTTTTATATTTTCCTTTTCACTTTCTTCGTTAACAAATTTAATGCACTGTAAACTAGCCAACACGACGAAGTCACTACTTCAACTTTTACGAATCGAATGATGCACTTTACTAAAAATATAGATTAAAAACAAAAATAAATTCAGTTTTCACCTTTATATTTTTGTCTGGAATTTCATATTGAGATTGCAATTGTCAATGGGACAACCGCAAAGCAACGATCATCATATTGACAACCAAGGTTGTTAATATGAAATCTTTTAAACGGACAGTTTTTGTTTATCTTGGCAACAACAGCAAAAAAGTGGTGATCATCATATGAACAACCACGATTGTCAATATAACAACCGCAAGCCAACTAATCGTGATTATCATATTGAAAATAACGATCATCATATTGACAATTGCAAATTGATAACCGAAATCGATGATTGCGATCATCAAATGCTAAAAACAAGTTATCATATTGATTATTGTATTCATCAATATGAAAACTTGCAGTTCACAACCACCGTTTGTCAATATGATAACCAATATTTTTTTCGGTGTGATATAGGCATCTCTCTTAAATAACGTCATAAAGATCTTAGAAAAAGTCATTCTGAAGAGAATTAAAGAGTATAAGAAATGGACAGAACATCATCCCCTAAATTCAGTTTGGCTTTACCGAAGGAAACTCCAACCCCTACTATAGTTTCAGATTTTTCGATGTTTTCTGGATATAAATAAAGCATTCGAGCATGTAGTTAGAAGCCCTTATCCATAAACATAGTCACTAACAAAAAATGTGTTTTTTGTTTCTTTATAAAGAAACCTCTTTCAAATCTGGATTAAAAATCAAATCTCAAATTCAAAGCTGGGGACTTTCTTTTATAAGCTGATGATGACTGATCGAAATAGGTATGTACCAACCTACTATAAGAACCTGCATTTTGCGGTTGATTCGCTTAAATACATCATATCAACATTGCCAGCCATAGCCCATATTACCAACCAAAGTCTTTTGTTGATCTCTATCAACACAGCCAACAGAGTCCTTCAGAAAGTCTTCAATAACAACACAGCAAAATCAGCAGAAGCCTGAAGTTGTTTAATGTATCCACAAATCAGCAGGCAAAAAACAAAACGCGTATCCAAGGAACTATGCCCTCTATCATTTCCCATCAGCGATAGAATTTTTGATTTTTTCGACACATACATGTCTTCGATTTCACTTCGACCCATTGAATCGGAGGGCAAGTGAGCTTCAATAGCGGTTTGATAGGACAATCCCTGTTTGAAATGTGAATCTAAGATGCCTAGGCGACATTCGAATTCCGTTATCGAAAGATTTCTTAAATCCACCAAATTCTTAATCTGGGTAATGCTTTAACTCGTCAACGCTTTGTGCCATTATAATTATCAAAATGTAGAATTTTAGAGAGGGTTGAATTTCTTAGGCTTATGGCTAACAAGACGAATATGCAAATTGTCGAATGATAGAGCAGCAGCTTATTTGCTATAATAGCTCAGCCAACTTTGACAAAATGCACCACCAAGTAAACAACAGCAACAGCAACCGATGTTAAGCATACGTAGAGTCAACTTGCTTCAGTAGCAACAGACCTGATGACTAACTATGAGTAACAGTAACCGACGAATAGCAGCGTAAACAGCAAGGCCAAATTTTAAAAATTGCAGCAACAACGTGTCAGCAACAAAAATATTTAAGAAATAGAAATAGCAGTGGCAATGAATGGTGTAAACAGCAGCAAGAGTACGCGATGACGTTTGTGTCTGATGAATCAGCTCGCTATAGTAGCAAGAGATGAGATGACCAACGATGACAGCAGCCGAAGAGACTCAACATAGGTGCAGTGTGAACGAGGAGTGTAAACGGCAGTTCGAAATTTTATGTTATCAACTGCAGCAGAAGCAAGGAGCAACAGACCAACAAATAGCAATATAATTGTAGCAAGTAACTATAAACAGCAATTGTAAAACGTATTTTATTTATCGTAGCAGAAATAATCGGCATAGACGTTATGAGGAGCGACATAAATGTAGCCATCGATTGCGCATATGTGAACGCCAGTTTATTGATGTGTCATCATCCAGAGCATGTATACGATTATGACTCATGTAAACCCTCAATTATGTGGAACGTAATATTTCGATGACATTTTCTTGTGGATAGTATGTATGTAATTTGTTATGTTGACTGACGACAAAATTGGTAAATTGTCAACATGCGAATTATTTATAAAAAAAAATACTAAATAATTATGAACGATATACATACTCGTATGTACATACCTTATTCCAATTCCACAGGTGATTTTTTGGCTACAAACTGCATGGATGTGATGTTGATTAGGTATTTGCCTTCCTTCTTTGTAGGTACATACATATATGTAGGTAGGTACTGCTACTGCACAGTGCACTTGCGCTTCCTTGACGTCACTCAAAGCAAAATACAGTTCACGCGCGTTGTTTTTTTGTTGGCTTTGTCTTTATGTAGGTACATTTACCGTAACTCCCGTTGCCGAACCGTACGCGTACTGACACCAAAACCGTATTTTATTCTTTTTTATTTTTTCAAGCACCGCACACTTAAATGTTTTTTATACTTATTTTTTCGTTAAAGTATTTTTTCATAAAGGTAAAAGCACCGAACACTTTTTATTAAATTGGATCTTACAGGTTTGTCCTGTCACGGTCGCCAAAATGTACGAGCAAAGTGTTTTTTGCCCGCTCTACGGAAAACTTTAACCGCGATTTCACAATGTTGTCTAATTAACTCGTTCTAGCAGATATTAATTATTTGGTACGAGTTTTGTTTTACTTACTTTTTTTGATTTTTACTGAAAGTTTTTTAATAAGCGAAACTTTCAACCAAAGATTAAGCGACGGTGGTAGAGCGGAAAAATAAGACGAGAGAACGATTTTAACTTGATTGTGGTCTGTGCGTGAATGCCAGATCTTTCTTTATTCTTCTTTTTCTATTTTTTGCTTTAGATCATTTTTTACAAAATAAATATGGCCGATAATTTTTCTTGGCGGCAAGTTTGAAATTTGATAGATTTTAGTACAAGTTTAATTTAAATGAAATGCACAATGATTTTTAAGTTTACATGAAAAGATTTTTATTTTAATCACAATGAAATACTTTTAAGCTTAGATTTTCAGGAGTTTAATTCATTTTTAGAGTTCAATTTGTATATTTAGTTTGAGAAAAAGAAATTTTTAGTTTTTAAATTTTAAATTTAGTTGATAATTTCTAGTTTTGAATTTATGGTTACTTAAATGAATTTAATTGTAACAATAATAATTTGATGAAACGATTGTCCTTCAACATTTCCCCCCTTTGAAAGGACCCTCCTTCAACAAGGCAGTAGGGCCAGTTTATGGATAGGGCGTTTAAAGATGCTTTTTGGTGTGCGAATTTCAGCAACTCTAACAGAACCATCTTGAAGTTCTTGGAGATACTCTTTTTGCCAACACTGCCAGAAATGAGACTCGACATTGTTCATGCAACGCCAGTAAGGAAGAATGTCGGGGTTTGTAGAATCATCTGAAGGTTCTGGTATAGTTTTCATTGACGAACCAATCAACAGGTACCCTGGTGTCAGCGCTTCAAAATCATTAGGACCATTCGTGAGTGGAGTGATGGGCCGAGAGTTCATCACAGCTTCGATTTCGTAAAGCGCTCTAGCAATTTCTTCAAAAGACAGCTTTGTGTTTTGAAGAGAGCGATAGAGATGGCCCTTTACCACCTTTACTGCAGCCTCCCAGATGCCACCAAAATGCGGAGCCCTAGGAGGAATAAAGTGAAATTTAATGTGATCTTTGTTACAAAAGTTAATAATAGAATTGTTAGTGGATTTATGAAGCCACATGCTACGAAATTCAGAGAGTTTGGAATCGGCCCCTACGAAATTAGTAGTATTATCGCAGAAAATGTCATATGGTAGTCCTCTGGGACTTATAATGCGCTTAAGCGCGGCTATGAAGGCGTCCGAAGATAAGTCAGACACAGCTTCTAGATGATGGGCTTTTGATGTGAAGCAGACGAAAACGGCAATATATGACTTGTATGGAACCTTTCCGCTTACACGTTTATAAGTATAGACAGGTGCTGCAAAGTTTACTCCGCAACGTAAAAATGGTCGACTAGCTGTTATCCTTTCCGCACGAAGATCTCTCATGACTTGTTACAGCAGCTTGGGTTTGTATGGAAAACAGTGAACGCAGTTTCGAACCACTTTTCTTGCCAGTTCACGAGCGTTAACTATCCATATTTCTGTCGCAGCAAAGTGACCAAGGATTTTGGTCCAACATGGTAATTAGTTAAATGAAGATATCGAGCGTAACAAAAGCTGAAGTTTTGAATTCTTGTGTTATATTCAATTTGAAATATATATTTAAATCTTTTATTTCTAAGAACAAATTCCTGTTCTCCTCAACGTGTTAGTATATTTTCATTTTTCATTTTACAATTTAATTTAATTTGATATTAAAAAACTATAACAACACAAACAATTAAAAACAAACAAAACAAGTCAAAAGTAGCAAGTAAATTTCTTATATAAAATAGGGGTCGCACACATAACTGCATTTCGCAGCTGTCTTTTGGACACACTCCCCCATTGATGAGTCTTCAGACTCTTCAAAAATCTCCATGCACAGTGTGCGCGCTTCTTCTTCATTATCAGCGATGGTATCACCGTCTATATCCATATAGGAATCCTTTTGTATTACTCGTGCACCTTGTGGAAACTCATTTTGTTGGTCTCGTGCACACTGAATCATAGCGCGAACTGCGCAGTGTGGTGTAGAAGCCATTCCAAAAGTTACTCTTGTCAACCAGTATTCCTTTACATCAACTTTTGGATCAGGTCGCCAGAGTATTCGCTGTACATCCCACTGTTCCTCAATGACCCCAACCTGAAGATACATCTTCTTAATATCGGTCGTTATTCCAATTCTATGTGTGCGATATCGCAAAATTAAATCGAACAAATCATCTTGCAATTTTTCTCCAACCATCTGTGTCTCGTTCAGAGAGATGCCGTAGTTTGTTTTACATGATGCATCAATGCAATCAATGCGAAACTTATGTGGAATATAGTAGCACCATCCTTTTGGCTCGCGGTCTACTTAAAACAAATGACCTACTTCCAAAATCTCATTGATATTAGCAATATAATTTTCCCGCAATGCTGGTTCACGGTCAAAACGACGCTCCAAAGCATACAGACGACACAATGCAATATCAAGTGACGATCATATTTCTTTTATATCTTCCAATTGACGTTCGATAATGATGATCGACAAAAAGTTGCTCGCATTCCTCTTGTTCCTTTGTTTGCACTCGACTTGAGGGAATTTCGTTAAGTTCCCAGAATTTTTGCAGTAACGTTGAAAGACGGTCCTCTTTTGCATGTGCCAAGCTCACTTGTGCTTCTTCTAATGGGCATACACCACCGCCATAAAGTAACCATCCTAGCCGGGTACTTTATGCAATGATACCAAGGCCATTAGTCGTACTTTTATTATGCAAAATAGTTGCCCAAACACCAGCACCCAGCAGCATGTCTACATTTGCTGGTATATAGAACTCTGGATCAGCCAATTTATCTCTAATGTCTTTTGGGGCAAAATTGATATTTAAGGATAATTTGGGTAGTGAGTCAATAGATAACCCCGGTACCACAAGCAACTCAATCTCTGCAATTGGATTTTCACTGAAACGGGGAAGCAATTTACAGCATACCTTTCTTGTAATTGGATGCTTGCCACACTTTTAACTCCCGCGATACGTATTCTTCACTGTGTCGTTGGAAGAAGCTCAGTCTGTACCACTGACCTAGCAAAGAGATTAACTTGCGAACCAGAATCACACATTGCTCGGATCGTCTTTGTTGTAAATGGACCGACTCTCAAACACACTTGCGCTGTTGCCAGCAAAGCCAAACTTATTTTTGGGTCTTCGTCGTGATAATATTTTGTTAACAATGATTTGGAAACAAAATAGTTAAATATGCTGAGATCATTGTATCCAACCGTAGGTGTTGGTTGCTATTGTGTTTTTAAAAAGGTATTTGTCCGAATGATCGAACCTTCTGATTTTGATTCATTATTAACTGGACATATTATGCTATTATGCCTCTGTCCTGGACATCGGGGACACGACTCTCGAGGACAGCTTTTTGCCAAATGGTTTGGGCTAAAACATGATTCACATAACCGCTTCTACTGCACGAATTCCCGTCTTTGGTTGATTGACATTGCCTTAAACTGATCACAATGAAACAGTGCATGGCTAGAAAAATCGCATTTAAAGCACTTGCGATTGTCATTCGAACGATTGCGGTCAAATAATTGTGTCACTGCCCGTGGACCATGGTTATTTATTGACTTCGATTGTGATTGGCTTATTATACGGTGCGTTGTTTTTACCGACGATTTCAGCATGCTGCTCGGATCTTCTTTCGAGCTAGATACTACTATTCTAGGATTACTGGCTCCAATTTCCAAACTAGCAAGACAATTTACACGCTGTTCCAAAAATGCAAACATCTCCGTCAATGTGGGTAGCTCATTTGTTCGGTGACGCATTTCCCATTCACGTCCTCCCTCTGTGTCCAACAGCCGTTCGATTTGATGCATGAGTTGGTAGTCAACCAACTGCTCTGATGACAACAATGACAACAAATGCCGACGATTCACCCGTACAGTGTCCAAAATCTCCCTTAAATCTTCAAAAGATTGCTGACGTATTGGAAGCAATGCATCTATTTCTTGCATGTGAGGTCTAATAGTTTGGTGGTTGTTGTCAAACTGTTGTCGCAATGAAGACCATGCCAACAGATAATTTTCATCACTGGCAACTGACCATTCACCAAATGCACGTGTAGCTAAGCCTTGCAAGGCAGCCAATAACTTTCCTAAGCGTTGCGCATTTGATAAATTTGTATTATTGTGAACCTCTTTAATAAATGAATCGCGAAAAGGTGCCCACTTGGCGAAATCTCCATCAAATGTCGTCAATTTAAACACACTTGGCATATCGCTCCACTGAATTCGCAACACATTGTCTGACGGATTTGTCTGCTCTACTACTTGCGGCACCAATATAGACAATCGCGATCGCAAAGTTGCCTTAGCAGTAAAATAAACTTCTTCACCCTTCTCCAGATATGAAGACGAACTACTAGCCATGTTTCCTTTTGACAGCGATTGATAAAACGCGTTGTTGTACTCCTTCCAGCAGTTATCAAGTATCTCCAGTTTCCAGCTTCTAAGAACCCGGCTTGCTTTGTAAAATCCAGTATTCGATTAAGTGCAGAGAATCTTATTTCACAACAGTTGCATGAATCATTTTCAATGCTGGTAGATGACCTGTTCAATTTTGTTTATTTAGTGTGACCATTTTGTAGATCTAACATGGATCCTGCATTGTCTTCATTCTGGCTCTTTTCTGGTTTGGATGAGGGAGCCCATGGCCCAGCATATACTGGCTCCAAACGCTGTCTATTTTTTCCTGTGAAATAAAACTGCCATTAGTCTTTATTTATTATGGCCAATAATGTTTGTAGTCACGCATATTGTGACCCACAAACCATTCCACATATGATTGCGATCACGCGAATTGTGACCCACAATCATACTGGTTATAACCACGCCTTTTGTGACTCATAACCCTTGTTTCATTATGGTTATGGCCACGCCAATTGTGACCCATAATCCACTCAACATAATTTTTGTGATCACGCCAATTGTGACCCACAAACAACTCTGGATTTGATTATAGCCACGCATATTGTGACTCATAATCCTTGTTTCATTATGGTTATGGCCACGCCAATTGTGACCCATAATCCACTCAACATAATTTTTGTGATCACGCCAATTGTGACCCACAAAAAACTCTGGATTTGATTACAGCCACGCATATTGTGACTCATAATGCTCACTGTATTATAGTTATAGCCGCGCCAATTGCGGCTCATAACCCATTCTGCATGCACTTGTATTCACATACCTGCTTTTCCAGCTCTTGACAACCAACTTGTCTTCGGAATATTTCCATCGAACTCTTCTTTGGTGAAAAAAAACTTCATTATCCACCGCTCGACTTTGTCGCTTTAGTTTCCACAAAAATTAAATATTCATAATATATTGTGGTATACAAAAGAAAACTGCATATAAATTTAACCATTTAAAAACAAAATAAAGATCAAAATCCTGCCATTAAGTACTCTTTATACACGGCATGCAAGATTTTGCAAGCAATACTCATCTTACCAATTACATCTATTGATTCAAACCCAATAAAATATGACATTGCTGCCGCTTGAACTCTCACCATCCGCATAGGAACATAGGTACATTGATTCTATCCGGCTCGAAAAGGATCATGTCGAAAGTTCAGCTGGTAGAGAAAAATGGCTCTATATACAAAAAAATTACCCTTTCTATCTTCGGGTTCACCATGTTAAATACCCGTTAATGGCAAAATTATTCAATTTGAAATATATATTTAAATCTTTTATTTCTAAGAACAAATTCCTGTTCTCCTCAACGTGTTAGTATATTTTCATTTTTCATTTTACAATTTAATTTAATTTGATATTAAAAAACTATAACAACACAAACAATTAAAAACAAACAAAACAAGTCAAAAGTAGCAAGTAAATTTCTTATATAAAATAGGGGTCGCACACATAACTGCATTTCGCAGCTGTCTTTTGGACACAGGATGCTTCTCTTCTTCTGGAATCCCAGCATTTGGCGTATGTCCTCCAACCTTAAGAATAGGATATCCCAGTGATTTATCTAAGAATTGGTTTAAGTACTTCAACGAATTTTTCAGTTCCTTTCCTTTTTTAATTTGATTGATTTCTTCCGAAAAAAATTGTCTTTGCAGCAACAATACTATAATAATAAATGCGTTGTCTATCTCCACAGTACTTAAAGGTGAAAGAGAGGAAGCATTTTCCGACTTTCGATTTTTCAATTGAGTGAGGAGGATTTCTTTTCTATTTAACGGCGGTATATTCTTCGACTTCCACATTCTCAGCTGATGTATATATCTTAAAACATAGGCGAAGATATTGATAATTTTGGTGTAGCTACTACAATTCTTTATAATAGTCAGAAAGTTGTTTTCAACTACTTTACTGCATACTAGAGCAGTTTTTCGATTTTCTTATTCCAAATCTTCCGGAGAAAGAAGATTCTGTGGACTTGTTGGCCAGAATTAGTATATGAAGTATACGATTTTCTACCATCATATGAGAAACAAAAGTTGTCTTCACGAACGTTCCAGGATATTCCCAGAGTGTTAGCTACAGTTGAATCTGAAAAATTAAGATCCTCGGTATCCTGATTTGAAGAGATTGACGAATGGTTACTATGCCATTTGGACAGTTGAATCCCTGCCGATGCCAAAATCGCCACAACTTCCCGCTTTATTTGTTTGAGTGTGTAGAGATCGTCAGTACCTGTGATCATGTCGTCCACGTAGAAATCTGAACGTAAAACGTGGGAACCTAGTTTGTATTGAGATTCAAATTTGTCTCCCAAATACTTGAGACATCTTATCGCCATAAACGGTGCAGAAGTAGTACCATAAATTACCGTATTTAGTTCGTATCTTTCTACGGGTGATGCTTTACTCTCCCTCCATAAAATGTACAGGTATTTTCGCTGCGATGGATGAATCAAAATTTGTCGGTATATTTTAACGATGTCGGCAGTTAACACATATTTGTGCATTCTAAACCGAAGCAATATTATAAATAGATCATCTTGGATTGTTGGACCTACCATTAGTATAGTATTGAGAGAAACTTGAGTCGATGTCCGACAAGATGCAATGAAGACAACTCTTAACTTAGTGGAAGAGCTGTTTGGCCGCAAAACGCACTGGTGCGGTAGGAAATAGTGAGACTCCTTCAGTCTTGGACTTTTAACGAAGGACGTGTGACCTAGCGTCTGGTACTCCTGCAAAAATTCACTATAGGCTGATTTAAGTGACGGATCCTTCTGCAATCTGCGCTCCAGGGACATAAAACGTCTAAAAGCTACACCATAATCGCGAAGTGTTTCAGGATCTTTTTTAAATGGAAGTTTTAATATAAGTCGACCATTCGGTAATTCCTCAATTGATTGATTAAAAACTTCTTCGCACTCAATTTGCTCCTCCGTCCATTTTGATTTTTGTCCAGAAACAGCTTCCAACTCCCAAAACCGCTCTACAAACTGGTTCAACTTGTCCTCGCCAGCGCTGAAACAGCAACTGTTTCGTTGACTTCCAGAACTCTGTTTGTATCTTCGAGACACAATCCATCACAGGTGAGTATTCTGCAGTATTGGCATTTCGGCTCCTTATCTGTCCAATGAGGTACAATCCAAAGAAAGCCTCTGCTCCAACCAAAATGTCGATGGGTGCAGGTTGGTTGAATTATTCGTTGGCAAGTTCTACGTTTCTAGGCAAGTTCCAATTTGAAACGTCCAAAACCGCATCAGGCTCGTACCCAGATATCGATGGTGAGACCAAAAATTCCAGTGACAGCTCGAATGCAGAGTAACGCGAACGAATAGTAGTTTGGGTCAGTGAACTTGTCTTGGTCTCCGTTGTACCTATGCCAATGATATCCCCGTTCTTCTTTTGCCGTCGAAGATTTAGAGAACTAGCAAACTCTTCTTTAATAAAATTAACCTGCGAACCAGAATCCAACAAAACTCTACCCAACTGAAAGCCCCTAGATGTGTCTTTTTCAATTGCGGAATTGGGTGCTGCGGATAATGACATAACCTGGGGCGTTGCATTGTTAGTAGAAGCATTTGAACGATGAAGCAGCAAATGGTGTTTCTTTTTGCAGATTTTGCACCTTTGATCTGGAGAACATTTGACAACATTTTGCCCTTTTGATAGACAATTTATGCATATTCCCAAATTCTTAGCATTAGTAAATCGGTCAACAATAGACAGTTGGAGAAAGGAAGCGCAATTGCTTATTATGTGAAAATTGTCGTCGCAAAAGCCACAAGAACGCTGCGAAGTAGCCAACAATTTTTGACGAGGAGAATCTGAAGTCCATGATTTGGTTCTAAAAGAGGATTTCTTACTTTCAGTCTTTGTGGGTTTTGTTTCTGGACACAAAGTCTTACTTTCACGGGCTTCGAAGTATTGACAATGCTTATTAATAACGTCTAAGCAACCTTGCCAAGTTGGAAAAGTTTTGTAATCGAGTTGGTCATCCCAATTGAATTGCGATTCAAGATCTACTTTAGACATAGCAAGATGAATTATGTGTCCGTTACAAACCTCTGACTCTATACCCAATGGTTTTAGTTAGCCCAATATAGCAGCGACATCGTTTACCAAATTTCTTAATTGAGCCGGGGACGATTTTTGAACCTTGGGTATGTTAAAGAGTTGAGATATATTTTCTAGGAATATGAGACAACTATTGTCGAAGCATTCCTTTAATCGGTCTAGAGCTTTTTGATAGTTCTCTTCTGTAACCTGAAATGACTTAACGATACTTAGCGCTGCACCTGATAGGCAGCTTAACAAATGATTGAACTTTTCTGTTTTTGAAAGGGTGAGGTCTTTATCGATAAGCTTCGTGTAAGAGTTGATAAAATTCCTGTATTTGGAGTATTTTCCGTCAAATCGAGGAAGTTTAAGTTTTGGTAAGTGGCTTCCTACGATTTGAGAAACTGACAAAGTCGTATCCAAGGAACTATGCCCTCTATCATTTCCCATCAGCGATAGAATTTTTGACTTTTTCGACACATACAGGTCTTCGATTTCACTTCGACCCATTGAATCGGAGGGCAAGTGAGCATCAATAGCGGTTTGATAGGACAATCCCTGTTTGAAATGTGAATCTAAGATGCCTAGGCGACATTCGAATTCCGTTATCGAAAGATTTCTTAAATCCACCAAATTCTTAATCTGGGTAATGCTACCTCTTGTAGATGTACGGGCCGTCTTTAACTCGTCAACGCTTTGTGCCATTATAATCATCAAAATGTAGAATTTTAGAGAGGGTTGAATTTCTTAGGCTTATGGCTAACAAGACGAATATGTATATTGCACGCAAATTGTCGAATGATAGAGCAGCAGCTTATTTGCTATAATAGCTCAGCCAACTTTGACAAAATGCACCACCAAGTAAACAACAGCAACAGCAACCGATGTTAAGCATAAGTAGAATCAACATGCTTCAGTAGCAACAGACCTGATGACCAACTATGAGTAACAGTAACCGACGAATAGCAGCGTAAACAGCAAGGCCAAATTTTAAAAATTGCAGCAACAACGTGTCAGCAACAAAAATATTTAAGAAATAAAAATAGCAGTGGCAATGAATGGTGTAAACAGCAGCAAGAGTACGCGATGACGTTTGTGTCTGATGAATCAGCTCGCTATAGTAGCAAGAGATGAGATGACCAACGATGACAGCAGCCGAAGAGACTCAACATAGGTGCAGTGTGAACGAGGAGTGTAAACGGCAGTTCGAAATTTTATGTTATCAACTGCAGCAGAAGCAAGGAGCAACAGACCAACAAATAGCAATATAATTGTAGCAAGTAACTATAAACAGCAATTGTAAAACGTATTTTATTTATCGTAGCAGAAATAATCGGCATAGACGTTATGAGGAGCGACATAAATGTAGCCATCGATTGCGCAAATGTGAACGCCAGTTTATTGATGTGTCATCATCCAGAGCATGTATACGATTATGACTCATGTAAACCCTCAATTATGTGGAACGTAATATTTCGATGACATTTTCTTGTGGATAGTATGTATGTAATTTGTTATGTTGACTGACGACAAAATTGGTAAATTGTCAACATGCGAATTATTTATAAAAAAAAATACTAAATAATTATGAACGATATACATATGTACATACCTTATTCCAATTCCACAGGTGATTTTTTGGGTACAAACTGCATGGATGTGATGTTGATTAGGTGTTTGCCTTCCTTCTTTGTAGGTACATACATATATGTAGGTAGGTACTGCTACTGCACAGTGCGCTTGCGCTTCCTTGACGTCACTCAAAGCAAAATACAGTTCACGCGCGTTGTTTTTTTTTGGCTTTGTCTTTATGTAGGTACATTTACCGTAACTCCCGTTGCCGAACCGTACGCGTACCGACACCAAAACCGTATTTTATTCTTTTTTATTTTTTCAAGCACCGCACACTTTAATGTTTTTTATAATTATTTTTTCGTTAAAGTATTTTTTCATAAAGGTAAAAGCACCGAACACTTTTTATTAAATTGGATCTTACAGGTTTGTCTTGTCACGGTCGCCAAAATGTACGAGCAAAGTGTTTTTTGCCCGCTCTGCGTAAAACGTTAAACGCGATTTCACAATGTTGTCTAACTAACCCGTTCTAGCAGATATATGTTTTACTTAAAAATCTTTTATTAAGCGAAACTTTCAACCAAAGATTAAGCGACGCACGGTGGTAGAGCGGAAAAATAAGACGAGAGAACGATTTTAACTTGATTGTGGTCTGTGCGTGAATGCCAGATCTTTCTTTATTCTTCTTTTTCTATTTTTTGCTTTAGTACATTTTTTACAAAGTAAATATGGCCGATAATTTTTCTTGGCGGCAAGTTTGAAATTTGATAGATTTTAGTACAAGTTTAATTTAAGTGAAATGCACAATGATTTTTAAGTTTACATGAAAAGATTTTTATTTTAATCACAATGAAATACTTTTAAGCTTAGATTTTCAAGAGTTTAATTCATTTTTAGAGTTCAATTTGTATACTTAGTTTGAGAAAAAGAAATTTTAGTTTTTAAATTTTAAATTTAGTTGAGAATTTCTAGTTTTGAATTTATAGTTATTTAAATGATTTTAATTGTAACAATAATAATTTGATGAAACGCTTGTGCTTCAACAAGCTGAAATTGCAGTTCAACATCCGAGGAAATAAATCTGAAAACGAATATGAAAAGCTGAGATTACTATCGTCAGCAAAACAATTTAGTGGATTTGATTGTTACAGAAAAGAGCTTATCAATGAAAATGAGAAAGAGTTTGGGACAAAACGGAGCCCTAGAGCACCCCAGCATTTATTTTATGAATAAGGGATCTGAAACTATCCATACAAGTTCTATTGAGTCATCAGAAAGGGTAATCCGACAAAGAAGAGTTTAATCGATACCAAATTAATGCATTTTCGATAAGAGAACTTGATTCCAAACTCTATCAAATACTTTTAAAATATCAAGCGCAATACTCTTAACTTCTCCAGAACGATGTAAAAATTTGTGCCACAATCAGATCACCAGTGGACCTATTGCTACGAAAGCCATACTGCTGGTCCTTAAGGAGCTTTAGTTCTTCAAGAGATTTCTTAAGTTAATAATTGATCAGCGTTTCCATGACCTTGGAAAGAAGGGACGCCAATGGAATTGCATGGAAATTAGCGGGTGAAGAAGATTCGCCCTTTTTAAGAACATGTTGGCAAATGTTGTTCTCGGAAAGAAGCCAGTATAGAGTAGAACAGATGGAGAAGCTTCCGGAATGATTGCCAGCGCTGAAGAACACCATTTCAGAACCATGGGAGGGATACTATCCGGCCAGCGGATGTGTATATAAAGGTTTTAAGGTCCCTATCAAGAAATCGAGTACGAAAGAAGATTTGTCCCATGAAATCATTTAAGCTCTCAAGTACTGCAGCAGTCATAACACTTTCTGGCAGCGTCGAATTAACTTCGAACTGAGCTGCAAGCAAATTGGCTTTTTTCGTTATTAAAGACGAGCATTGGAACTAACTAGATAATGTTCAATATTTGCACATTATTAGCGTATAGAGCAATAAGACAATATTAACAACTTTTCTAGCTCATATCTTAAATGAAAAGGGGACTAGCCCAAATGTACGGGTGGCCCACGAATCGTGCTACAAAAATAAAACGTAATAACTTTTTTTCAGTGTGAGTAATCGGATTATTTTTTTTTATTTTATAGGCTACTTTTTAGATTTATCAAAATGAATGCTTGGGATACTGAAAAAAGGATTTGGATAGTGCAGCGATACGATTTTTTGCAGTCCGTCATTTCCGTCCAAAGGGAATTTAGACTGGAGTTTGGCGGTACTTTCCCGAGTAGATGGATCATTATGAGGCTGGTGAACATGTTTGCCGAATCTGGAAACATCGAATCAAGACCGTATCATCGATATCACAAAGTTCGGGTTCAGGACACAAATGTGGCTGTTGCATTGGCAAAACAGGCCAATCCAAGTGTTTCGACTCAAAAGTTATCGGGCCAAATTGAAGTTAGCAGACGGTCATTACAACAGATACTTTATGATGACTTAAACTTGTTTCCGTACAAAGTCCAAATTACAAGCAAGTTAAACCCTCAGGATTTGCATGTTGGCCAGGAACTTTGCCGAAAAATTATTGCAATGGCCGAAGAAGACAACACATTGATAAATTGTTTGTTCATGGCCCATTTTGACTGAAACGGCAATGTCAACAAGAAAAATTGCCGTATATGGAGTGAATCTAATCCAGAAATGCTCCCAGAAAATGTCACTCTGTGGTGCGCACTTTCATCAAGGTGTATTGTCGGGCCATACTTCTTTGAAGAAAACGGTGTAACACAAACTGTCAATGGGGACCGTTATTTAAAGATGTTGAAGGAGTTTTTTTTTTACCCAGAACTTTGTAGAAGACGTATCCCTTTCAGCAAAACCATTAGTTATTTAAAATTAAATTTAATTCTTAATCCAATAAAAAAAAAATAATGAAATAGGTACTTCGATCAAAATAATAGTTATTTAAATTTCTTATTGTAGCACGATTCGTGGGCCACTCTGTTTATCTCCTTGGCACTCCGCAGTTACAACATGGTAAGTCAAAATATTACGAAAGAATGAATTAACAAGTGCTCAAAAACTCTGCAGATTTCTGCATAGAATTGAATAATCAACCAATGTTAACATCTTTTTAAGAGCCTTCAAAGCTTTTAAAACATAGTGTAAGCAGTTCTTATTTCATCAGAATATTAAAAAAGTAAGGCTAATTTGCAGCTGCGATTTGGTCGAAATGGTAGATTTTTGACCGATAGTAATTTTTTTTATCTGTTATAAAATGCTTTTTTTTGTTTAATGAAGAAACGGCGAATAGCCGAAACTCCGTGAAAATACCTGCTTTATTTTTTAAGCATAAGAAGAATTTTAGTCTTCACGTGAAATAAAATTTTGACTGAAAAGTATCTACTTAACCTAACTTCAAGATATGAATACATTTTTTGCTGATACCGTTTATTTATTCAACTTGTCTGTAATATAAGCAACACTGTCCTCTACCTTGTTAAACTTGTTGAGCAAATAAACCCCAGCTAAAAAAAAACTAAACATCCACGTTTACTGAATAATAATTTCAAAAACCTTCCACACGATTTGCCACAGTCAGTAAATGACAACATTTCTTGTCGGATAATCGTCCAAATTGCGGTAGTATACATGCGAATACTGTCGGAAGTAGTCTCCAAGAGTGACATTTTATACTCATAAATGAAAACATTGTCCTTTGCCCAGTAAATATAACTGTTGGTATATTCAGAGGGCGCCATCTACATGTTTCGCTTCATAACTTAATTAATTCTGATTTGTAATATGAATATAGTTGATATCGCAATACACATTTTCTCGTCGGCATTGGTCACTCCATGTAATGAAATTGATAGGACTTGACCTGTAATGTATAGCAAAATGGTGTTTTTGTAAATGTAAATGTTGGAGATTTCCATATGAGAAGGGTAAATACAAATTTTTGCATGACAGAAGGTAAATACAGGGATAAAAAAGTTGTCAGTATATGAACGTGCACTGTATGAGTAGTCTGTTTTAGGGTATTCCGGACCGGAAGCTTTAAGCATGTCTCGTACCACAATAAAATGGTTTTCAGTAGGTCCTTGAGTGTTGATATCAATTTAATATCAGTGAGTTTAGATATATGTTGAACATTACATCGTGCAAATGCACTTTAGCGTTTCGCTGCTAGGCACGCATTCGTGAATCTCACGATGAGCGAATTTAAATTAATGTTGACTTTGAGGACATCGAATCATTTGCAGCCGCACCACCTAATGTAAATTAAATCACGAGTGTATAGAATACACAATCTCAGGCCACGGACACTTCATTAGGAAACACCAGGATGTTTTCCTTTAATACCGAATTATTAAAACGTTATTTGTTAATTATCTTCGATGTTGGGCTCAAGTCTGTTCCTGAACACCAAAGCTTATCGAATGCTTACTCTAAGAAACGGTATAGATCACACTTACATAATTTCTTTTAAACAAATTCTCAATTTAGTTACCAGATCAATAATAATTGTTGAGTAGCTTTTTCGGAAACCAAACAGATAGTACGTAAAAGCGATTTTTTTTTCTTCTACTGCACGAAGTGGTAAAAGAGGCATCGATCAATAATTTTTCTATATTTTTCCTGGTTTCGAAAAATCGGAAATTTGCAATGTAGACTTTTTCAAACCCTAATGTAATTGTTATTTTTTTTACCCATCGTTTATTAAATCGTATCCAGTGTCTAATTTGTTTTCAAATTGTTTAATCAGCTGGGTAAAGTTGAGATAGTGAGGTTAACAGCTTCTTTGAACTTCCTTTTATTTCAGTAATTATTAACCTTGAAACACGATATTTTGCTCATAATGCCATTCCAGAATGTCCAGCATCCAGTTCGCTTAAAATTTTACACTTTTTTAATCGATAGGAATCGATGAAGTCTTTGTTTAGGTGCCATAATCAGTTAAATTAAAAAAAAAAAACAATTAGACTGAAAAATATAACTACGAACTGATCATAAAATATCAGATGAAAGGCATTACATTATAATATCAGATAAAGGCAATTACCTACATACTCGTAACTGACCGCAGGCAGATAGTATACCCGCAGTGCAGCTTCATTCGAAACTTCTAAATGTGTCTAGTTCAATAACAGTTAGTCCCCAATAATATCGCACGCAAACTATCAAGGGAAATGAGACAAATGTTTATGTACACAACTTACAAAAGAAATTAAGAGTTCAAAAATTCCTGAAGTTCAAATTCTATAGAGATGCCAATGTTTGGTTTTGGCGTTTGGCATTTTGAAGGAATTCACATTATCGGTGATTCACATTATCGAGAGTCTACTGTATATTTTTAAAGTCGTTTTTACTCAATTTTGTATATAAAAAAATTTCTTTAATTTTTTTCTAAAAAAAATTAGTGGGAAGACATTTAAAAATAAAAACTTAAAAACAAAATTTCAAAAAAAAAAAAATAATTCAAATCGAAATATTGAATTTTCAAAAACAAAAAAAAACATATTTTTTTCGAAAAATTTTAATATGCAGTAATATTTTATAACTGAAAGGACTTCCTATATAAAAATTTCGATCGAATAATGTTTTAAAAAAATTCGACTAATATTTGGATTATACCTAAAGTAGTGCACAAACTTATTTTTATCGAAATCCTTAGAGCCGTTTTCGAGATAATTAAGATGTTAGACAAAATTGAATGGTACCGTTAGTTTGGGGACTAAAAAAATGATTCAAAAATCTAATTTAGATAATCACCTAAGACACTTAAATACAAAATTTGCACAAATCGCTTCAGCAGATTAGGCCGTAGAGCGTTGTACAATTTTGATAAAAAAAATATGTGCTCTATGGCATTTAATGATATCAACGGTATTCGCCACAGAACCATTCTTTTTTTTAATTCTCGCCTTTCTTATACTAACATTTTCGAAAACTTAATTTTTCTTAGTTCACAATTTAGTATCTCAGAAACATGTGCTTTTTTCTAAATGTATGGTGTTAAATGATTTAAATTGGCATACCAATATTTTAGTTTTAGATTACCGACATTTTGTAGCTCAGTCATATACTAATTTATGTATTTATTTATTTACTGTTTTTTGTTCTTTTTTTTCTTAATTATTTATGAAAATACTTATTTATATTCTTTGTTGATATTTATTTATCAAGTATTTATTTATTTGCTTATTTCTTAAGTATTCCTTTTTATTATACAAATTTTATTTTAATTAATTTATAACTGTGGTACTATACATTAAGCTTTTTTTGTTTTATAATCTACACGCGCTCAAGGGATTATACTACCCTTTAATTTTTCAAAACAGCGCGGGCGTTAAGTTAGGAAGAGAAAGAAGGATAGGAAAGATGTGTGGCGCGATGTTCTGAGACTGGAGGTGCTTGTTGCCTCAGGTTTTATCTCCAGGGATGGCGGCTGAACTAATGTGGAGAAATTTCCGTGGCTTTTTTATATATGTCCCTTATAATTCGCATTATTTTTTTCATTCGTTGTCATATTAATGGGTATACTAGTTTTACTCAATCACTTGTTGTTAGTCCTATGCCTAAACAGCATGTAATGAGTAAGCCAGCAACTCGTATGACATTTATTTTAGAATTGGGTTTTAATGAAAAAATAGGAGGGCATAGACTATGGCAGGGATGACCATGAGGTTGCAGGCGAACACACAGCTATCGCGCCACTATGATAAAAACATAACCAATATCATAAAAATTAAAAAGGTGGTTTTCACTACGTGTCCTCAACGATACAAACAAAAACGAAATCGTATACATTTTTCAGAAGTAAGGTAGCTATTTATACCATAACTCTGTGTTAACTTTGTAATAGCCAACTATCAATGAATATATTTTTTACTGGAGAAATAAATAAAAACTTAAAAAATGTTGTGTATTCAAAATTAAATAAATATTTAGCTGTTTTAAAAGAATTTTGTTCCTACGATGTGATCAATCAACTCAATCCGCCAACTGGATTGCAAAAGTCTTACAATTTATTCTTGTTGCTCGACACTGCATTTTAGTGATTTGTCTTAAGTGCATATCAAAAAATCGAAGTATTAACACTTAATGAAACAACATGGATGCCATGATTTGCCTATATGATTTAGAAATTAAAGTACATATGAATATTTCTAATGTATTGCCGCCCAAACAAGCCCACTAAATGTTTTCATGGTGAGGTAAGAAAAATTACAATATCTTTTGTCAGTTATAACTTTTCAGTTCTAGTTTGATCTTAGTCAAAAGCTTAATCTGCTCAAAAATAACTTCATTCCACATCAAATCAGAACAATTTGGAAGAGAAAATTCTTCCCTGAACAGTCAAGAAATTGTACTTTTTCTAACCGAAATTATTCAATACAACCAACTTAACTGACCACACCTATATATTACTTAGCCATACGAAATCTATCCACATATTGACTTAAAATACAAATAGTAGGTGTCATCGGAAAGCAGGTAAAGTTTGAATAGTATTAGATCACATTTGGATAAATCTCATGAACCAATTAAGATTTAACAGAGGTTTCAAGAAAAAACTTTCAAAAATTATAATAAAATCAGTCATTCATAAATTGAGGATTTAATATTAAAAAACACTCAATAAGCACCAACAACTCGTTTGCTATTTCTTTACGTCAACAAGGTACCTACCTACCCGCTGCCGAAGTGTAATACAAACATTTTAAATCGTAAAATATGAATTAATTCTCATATCATTTTCAATGTATATTTTATCGTTTCCATTGATTATAATATTCTCAGCTTAAGGGTATTATGAATAAAATTTACACTTTTGAAATTTTCATTGCTTCATTTTTAATAATAAAAATTCTTTAAAAAAAAACATATTTTACATAATAAAGAATTTCGAGTGTGTATTATCTTCTATTCGGATTAGAATATTTTAAAAATTTTAACTAATTTTTGACACCTGCAATTCGCATGTCAATCTGGGTCAAATGGTTTGTTAAATTTTCAATATAAGATCCCATCAATTCTCTCAGTTTGCTAGTAGTGTAGTAGAAGTACATAGAGGGCTGTCGATCATTTTACCAAGGGAGTTGTTCTTGAAAAGATTGCTCAAGATGATTCGGAGTCGCTGTGGGATTTTCTTATTATTTTTCTGTGTATTTCTACCCATAGAATGCAAGAAAGTTCGCCTTGGACCAATAACAGTTGGAGAAATTCGTGAAATTCTTAAGCAAGCTGAACAAACCAACATTGATAAGCCCGATGGACGAGTTATCGATCATGGAGCTACTGCAATAAAAAGCTATGACTTGCGATTCCTTGGTGGAGCTCCATCAAATGATTTCGTATCGGATGCAAGTGGATTTCCAGGTACAATATTAATGGATTCGGACTATCAGTACTTGAATAATGTTGATGTGATAAATAAGCCTCATTATACGTTCGATTCGTCTACAAATTTGTTGTGCTTTACAATAAGTGGAAATTCAGTTGGAGGAAACGTGGGAATAAATACGCCTGTGCAAGTTATTCAAGGTCGAAATTTATTTGGTCATTCGCAAAATACACCTCAGCATGTAAATGTTATTTACTTGGTGGATGCACCCAAACGAAAGCAAAAAATCAACAAGGGAAATCTTATTTACTTACAAAATAGTCAAACAATTTCGAAACCTTCAAGACCGTCGCGGCCCATAACATTTATAGAAGAAGAAAATTTTGAAAATTCATTCATTAGTGAGAGTTCACCAACGTGCATTTTCATTCAAAAGTAGAAAATATTTAATACAATTATTTGAAAATATTATTTTTATTCATTTTAAAATCTTAAACCGAGGTTAAGATAGTGACTTTTACAATTTCCCCTTAGAATTTTATGTTACTCCAAAGTAAGAGGTATTTATGTTTGAGAATAAATTGTCAGCTACATTTCTGAAAGATTTCTATTTTTTTGACATTATTTTCGAAAATTTCTTCTAAGTCTGGGGTATATCTATGATACCAGCTAAATCTAAATAAGGTAATATATTATTTAAAAAGGGTTTAGATAACTCTTAAGTGCAAGTTATATCAAAAATGAAACTATGTACTACCTTTTTCTCACGCCACATTAGTTTTTATTTTAATTACCAACACACATAATATATACATTTTAAAGAACAGTATTGACCAACAAAAAAATAAATGCGCAACTGGATCGCACGTACTTGCTCATATCTTCGATCACATCGTATTCTTCAACATTCTTTGTAAAGGGTGTTTTTTTTAGACACGTGGTTTTCAATCTGGCAATATTTTTTTCAGAGTTGGTCTTTTTGATAGCTATCACTTGATTTATCCTCAGTTTGGCTTACCATTTGATATATAATAGACTTACTCCTGAAGAGCGTTGGAAAATAGTGCAAATTTATTAACAAATTAATGGTAATGAAGCGATTCAACGATGAAGGTCACTTTTGGTTAAATGGGTAACTTAATATGCAAAATGTTCGTATTTGGAGTGATCATAATGCACAAGCCATTTATGAGACGCCGCCGTTACATCATCAAAAAGTCACTGTTTGTTGTGCTCTAGGAGCAGAGGGAATCATTGGTCCATATACATATATAAAAAGTCGGTCCCGCAATTCCGTCTGTCTGTCTGTCCTCGAGTCTATAACCTAAACGGTTGGATGGATTTGCTTCAAACTTGGTACAAATTGTTTTTTTTGGTAATATGCCCACATATTTTTTTTTTTTTTAATTTTTTAATACGGAAAATAACGGTGCCTGCCATACATTTAAGTAATTTTTTTTTTGAAAATTTCATTTGGTTGTTTTTCAATTTTTTTATGCAGAATGGCTAGAAAGGTTAAACAGTAATGTAAGCCACACATTTTTTTGTTCAAATAAAAATATTTTTTTTTTTTGAAAATTCAAAATTTTGAAAACGGCTCAATGGAATTTTGAAACTTCGCATTTGCTTGTCTTGAACAGTTAAAAAAAACTATTTCCCTAAACTAAAAAACAACGGTCGTACCACCCATACAAATATAAAAAAAAACCGAATCCAACAATTTTTATAAAACAAATGTGTGTGTTCTGAAATTAGTGCAGTCCACTTTTAAGTAAAAATATATGTATATTTAGCTTTGCGTACCTATTTAAGGTACTTCCCATAGAACCACTTTTTTTATTATCTACTTTCCCACTATTAAATGATCCGATTAAACTTATTTTTACTAATGCAGGCAAGTTTTGCATTTGGAAAAAAAATCGAACTCGAGATTTTGATCAAACTTGACATTAAAATAATGGAGAACGCCAAAAAAATTGGCAATTCCGTTTGTCTCTGTCTGTCTAAAGCCTTTTAATTGATTGTCTCCAATAAATTTTTGACTCGTTTTCTTAGCTCTTAAAATAACGGTAATTGCCATACAATTTTTTCTGCCATTCTAATTATCTGGAAAACGGCTCTAAGTATTTTGATAAAAATTAAAATTAAAATTCAGATCAACAATTTATTCGGTTTCACAGTGTCGTTTAAACCTTGAACTGAGTTCAATTTGTAGCTTAAGTTAACCGAACTTATTCTGGCGTTTAAATTTCAGTTCAGCGTTTGTATTGTTTTTTTTTTCGAAAACTATTATGAACAAAACAAAATTTTGTATTCAAATATTATCGAAATGTTATAGTGATTTTGAATATTATTTTATTTATTATTCTCGTTGTTTCGCGTGTTTTTTTGTGTCAGAGAGAGAAAGGGAGGACGAGGCAAGAAAAATGCTGCCAACTATTTTCATAAAATGAATGTAGTTAAAAAAAGTTCAACTGATCTGAACAACAGATTTTACTGTGAAACCGGACGAATTAAACAAAAAATTTGAACTCAGTTTAAGGATCAGTTGATCTTAAGTTTAAACTCGCACTGTGAAACTGGGGGTAAATATTTAAAACTGACATACCAATTTTTTATTAGAAGAAAGTTGAAGAAATTTTATATATCTAAATCTTATATTTTAGAATGAATTTTGATTTTTTTTAATACTAGCTGACCCGACAGACGTTATCCTGTCTTCTTAATTTTGAATATTGAATTCGAATTGGTATACTTAACTAATAAAAAAAATATTTCAAGGAAAAGTGTTTATTATTCTACTGCTTTATAATATACAACATTCTTAGTTTTTTTTTTTTTTTCTATAACTCACAAAACACATGACTACGATTTTTGTATTATTTTTCTGATAACTGTCACCACCTACCCTATCACCCGTTTTCGTTTCGACGTTGACTTTTGGGACACCCTGTATAAACAGTTTTGTCTGTATGAATAATAATTCATTGAACTAACTTTTTTGTTAGTTTCGGAAGCTGTAACTGGATTTATTTTCTTCATTGTAACGCATCATACGATCGATGTGCCTCAGACACACGCTGCAGCTGATTGCTACGCCCCGCCAGCCGATGTAAAAGAATATCTTGGTTTTCTAAATTTTCACCCACGACGATAATAGCGACTTCGTCAATTGTTGGCGCATTTAAACGTCTCGCGTGTTGTCCTGCAGGCGTCTTATAAGATTATCAGATGCCATGCGGTCCGAAGTGGTAGTGAATAATTCAACCAATTCGTTATGTTGGTGAAAAAACTTACGGCATATTTGTTTTCCCTCAAACTATAAGAACTTATTAATATAAAAAGATTTTATTATGTGTATTATCCATTTGTTTTTGCTTAATAATATTTCATTTTACGAAGTTTTGCTTACGTCACTGAATAGTTACATCATATTTTGATAGCTACATTTTAAAAATGATAACAATCAATCAATTTCCTGGAGCATCTAAATCGCTGCATTATTAGAATGAAGACCTTCATAAACTTGTACATATTGAGTTAAAAATTTTATTTTGAAGAACTATTGACTAAATTTAAAAATTAAATGAATTTCTGTTTTTTTTTGTTAAGAATTCCAATCGTTATGTTGTCCAAACTGCCTCATCCTACCACCTATTTGGGGGAAACAAAAATGACAACTAATGTATCTTATACATCGCCCTAAGCTTAATATTTTCAGACTCTTTAATTGCCCTTGGGCTCTTGACATTAATGTCATCTTAACCAATCTTTCCTCAAAATTTTAAACATAAAATTAAACTTACATAATTGCAATGTTTGTTTTCTTTTTTTTTTCGTTTAAATTAAATGTTAATGTAACCATCAAAAAGAAGCCAAGTTCAATTACATAAACTACCATTGCATCTCACTTTCCCTGGGGAATCTCCACAAAAAAAAAAACAAAAAAAAAATGAATGAAAAATTGTTTCACTGCATTTTTTTTTTGTTTTGTGAAGTGAAATGCAAATTTAAGTGCTATTTACTCAATTCAAACCATCATCATGCTGAGGATATTCCATTGAGACAAACAACAAACCATTCGGAAGGTAGAGTCATGCGATTTTCCTTCGTCAAGGATGTTTCATTTTATATACAGTTTTTTGCGCAGGACGTTTTCCTGATTTTACTCGTAATTTTTTTTTTTCATTTTGTATCAGGATTTATTCAAATATAATCACCACCCGTCATTCATTCATCATGACATCATGGTCTGCCTGCAGTCGTCAACCATTGCAACGAAATAGTTTTGTAGAATTTTTTTTTATTATATTTTGGGGACAGTAAAATAAGAACAGTTGCGGAACTGCGATGTTGATGTCGGAAAAAGAAATTGCCTCAGTTGTCGTCAGACAAAATGGAAATTAATGTTCTAAACAGCTGTTTGGGGAGTACTTGGGTCGGTCAGTCGTTCGGTGCGATGATGATGCTGTTGTATCCGAGGGAATTAAAATACATTAATACATAATTGAAATTATGTAAACAAACATTGTGTGCATTACACGAATATACATCATTCTACATCTGTAAGTACGGGTTAAAATGGGAAGTGTGACATACATACCTATAGCCTTGAGTTTGATTAGAGATTTTGTTAATTTTAAGGCAAAAATAACGGTACCTGCGATACTTTTCTTTAATCAAAATGGTAGATCTTATTATTCTCAAAAACGGCTACAACTTATAATTAAAATGCACGTTTCTGGATCGCACGGACTTGCTCATATATTTTTGATCACATCGTACACAATGATTTTAGTAGAAACAGCTAAATATTATTTTAAATATCGTATAACACTTTTTTTTAAATATGAAGTATGAAAGTTAGGTTAAATTTTTTTTTGAACCTGGACTAAGCAAAACTTTATTTTTCTTAGAAAACTGCCAATATTTATTTTTGGATTTGTGGTTGAAATTAATAACATAATTATTTAGGATAAGTAAAAAAAACACTCCAAAATTTGGTAATTTGTGATAACAGTACATAATTCAAAATGTTACATAGGGTATTGATTTTCATTCCTTTTCTAAGGGACAATTTTTCAATAGTCAGCTTGTACATATTTTCTGGATAGAGGATAATAAAGTTAGTTTTTCAATAGTCAGACACAACTTAATCTATGAATAAAGTTATCTGCTCATTTTAGAACAGAATAAGGAGTTATCTATGGAATAAAATAAATAGCTATTTTCGATGTCAAAAGCACTTTGAACAATTATTGCTTTGAAATAAGCGTTAAATAAAAATTAATTTCTATAAGAAGGTTTTTTTAATAATACAAATTCTATATACAACACCCAAGTAGAAGACTTAGCACTACAATATTTGGACTTGTTGAATTATTGATTCAAAATAGCTTTTAACGGCCTTTAGTCGAACAAAAATTGACAATTCGTCCCGGCGATCTCACATGGACTCATCAGTTGACTAGTGAGGACCCTTTTCAACATGCAATTTTTGCTAAGTTCAGTTCATCTTACATAGATTTCGTGAAGAACAACTAGTATGAACTGTATCCAACAAGACTTGAATTCCTAATAATGGGTTATCCATTTTGCGGTTTCAAAAGTAAACGCTAATAAAACACATACAAGATATTTTTTTTCATGATATTTCTTTTTTATTATAAAGTTTGAACGTTGACATTATGTGTGAAACATTACATCATTTAAACGACCACCACGCGAATTGGTGCAAGCATCGATTCTTTTGAGGTAATTTTCGACCCCTTTTTGACACATATTGGGCGGTATCTCAGCCATAATTTGACGAATGTTGGTTTTCAAGTTCTCAAGAGTTAAAGGTTTATCTGCATAAGCACAGTCTTTCGCGTAGCCGCACAAAAAAAAAAGTCCAGCGGTGTCAAATCGCATGATCTTGGTGGCCAGATGATATCGCAATAAGGCCATATTTGCTCGAGTTGTGTGGCATGTGGCACCGTCTTGTTGAAACCACATATTATCCAAGTCGTATTCATCAATAGCAGGCAAAAAAAAGTCGGTTATCATATGACCATAACGCTCCGAAATGACAGTGACAGTCGTTCCATCGTCGTTTTCGAAGAAGTAAGGTCCAATCACACCTCCGGATCAAAGAGCGCCCCAAACAGTGAATTTTTGTAGATGCAATGGACTCTCTTCAATTACTTGCGTATTCTCAAAACCCCAAATACGACAATTTTGTTTATTAACATACCCACCGAGTGAGAAATGTACTTCGTCGCTGAAAAAAAATTTTCGACGAGTAATCGACACATTCGGGCCATCGGCAACACTTTCACTTATAGCAGCGATATTTTCAGATGCACGAGCGTAGTTAGACGATTGTATAAATCATAATCTTCTCTTAAAGCACGATATGTGGCTGTGGCAGAATCACCATTTTTGTAGTAGGTTTTAACAATTTTTATGCGTTGTGCGATAGTTAAGCGTTCCATTTTCGTAAATGTCAGACTTTCAACTGAAAAACGTAGTTTGACAGATGTCGAATTGCAGTCCTATACTTTTGAAACCGCAAAATGGATAACCCAAATATTATAGTGCTAAGTCTTCTACTTGGCTGATGTATTTCAGTAGTATATAGAATTTGTATTATTAAAAAAACCTTCTTATATAAATAATGCCAGGCCACGGGCAAAAAACAAAAATTTCCAATTTAATGATTAGGAATTCTTGTTAGTTGGATATAGTTTACACTAGATGTTCTTCACGAAATCTATGTAAGGTGAACTGAACTTGGCAAAAATTGCGTATTGACAAAGGTCCCCACTAGTCAACTGATAAGTCCATGTGAGATCGCCGGGTCTAAACGCCAATTTTTGTTGGACTAAAGGCCGTTAAAAGCTAGTTTGAATCAAATTAATTTTTATGAAAAGGTCGATATTCGTAAGTAAAAGTGACGCTCATATTAAATTATTCTATAGATTTTATTCTTGTTTGAAAAATTCGATGTTGTTATCCGATTGTTTAACAGTCAAGTAAGTTCATTCCTCTGGCAACTAACTGGATGTTTATCTGGAGATTGAATAATCGGCTCTAAATATTGCAATTATTACATAACCAAACGATATGGATTTTTCTTATAACTTTTCACAATACATGTATAAGCTACTCTATCACCCTGTACACGCTTGACGTTGACGACTTAAGGGACACCCTGCGTGTATTAGTGCAGTGAACTTTTAAATAAAAAAAAAATTAGTTCTCATTAGGTACTTCCCATAAAATCGCTTTTTATAGCAGTTCTATGTTTTATATTTTTATATTTTTAACTATCTCATTATTGAATGAACCGAATAAAATTATTTTTTTATACAGATGTAAGTGTTAACACTTACAGCGCTGTCGATCTGGTGTTGGCCAGATCTGTTTGCTCGACAGGCAACTGGTGATGGTGTTCCACCTAAGGCTAAGCTTATTTTTTTAATTTAATTTAATTTTGTTGGGGACAATGTCCGATTTATTTGGCTTAATACAGGCTTCATAACTCAACCTAAATTAAAACTATGAAACTTACAACTAAAAAGAAGATTGGGTTGAATCGGGTGGACGAACAACCAAAGTTTACATTTAGGTCTATAGATATACCGATATCTACCCAAAGTTACGCCTTTGGCGAGTTCGTCGGATTTACAATTGGCTGCACCGTGTCCCATTGGTTTGGCATCCTGAAAAGGTTAATATTGAACTGTTGTGACTTATAGACGACCGACAATTTAGAGTTTAAAACAAGGACACACATCAAACTTGAATTAAACTGAAAGACTCTTTAAGGATCTTCTTTCCAACGTCATGGAAATGCTGACTAATTATCAGCTTAAGAAATATCTTTAAGAACAAATGTTCCCTATTGACCGGCAGTCTGGCTTTCGTAGGAATAGGTCCACTGGTGATTTGATGGCATATCTCACCGAACACTGGCACAAATCTTTACATTGTTTTTTAGAAAGTAAGATTATTGCGCTTGATATTTCAAAAGTATTTGCTGGAGTTTGGCACCAAGCCCTTTTATCGGATTTGCACGCATTTGGTGTCGAGGTATCTCTTCTTGGTTGGATTAGAAATTATATTTCGGATCGCTCAACACAAGTTGTATTGGATAGTTTCAAGTTATTCATAAATAAATTATGGCGTTCCCCAGGGCTCCGTCTTGTCCCCAAAGCATTTTCATTAATGATCTCTTATCTGGTACATCTAATCCACTAAATTGTTTTGCTGACGATAATACTCTTAGCTTTTGATATTTGTTTTCAGATTTAATTCCTTGTGGAACTGCAATGGAAGCCTATACGATAAGCTCATAATATTCTTATTTTTACAACATTCTAAAATGGGGAATAAAAAACCCTTTAAATTTATTGCTTCAAAAACTCAATGCTGTCTTTTGTCGCGTTAAAGCAAAATCCACCCCGATGCCTCTATCCGTGGACGAGACTTGCATTCAAGAAACCAATCAGCCGTCAGTCCTTGTCATGTGCATCACAGACCACCTCTTGTTGCATAACTACATATTCGATGTCGCCAATAATACTGTAAAGTGTTTGAGCTTTCCTCGAAGATGCAAAAATTCTTTTGCCCGTCTGATCTGGCTGCAATCTATAAGGCCTTCATATTCATTCCTCCAAGGCTAGAGGATAACTCGCACATTTGAGCAGGAGCTCCCAAAACTAATTTTGGTCTTGTAGACAGAATTCCAAATAGAGCTCTAAGAATGATAGGTGAAAGAACCATTTACATCTCTCGAACACCGTCGAAATATTTCAAGCCTTTCATAATTGTATCAATGTTTTTATATTCTAGCGAAATAGCTAGTTGCATTCCTCCCTTAAAATTATTCAGCCGTAATACTCTTCCTTCTAGGACTGCTCATCAGTTTAACCTTGATCCCATCTTCGGGCGTACTTTCAAGTACAGAGATTATTTCTTAAGTCATACAACAAGAATGTGAAATGCTTTCTCGGGCTCTATTTTCCCCTCTTATTTTATTATTTCGAACTTCAAAACTAATGTACATCGGTAATTCCTTTTAAACCCTACTCCATTTTCCAATGCTCAATCTGTACTTGATCATATTAAGGGTAGTCAAACCCCCTTTAGTGTGCTCCCAATTAAAAAAAAAATCCACTGTGCCAAACTAGTGCCGAGCAATTCAAGTTGCATTTAAAAGACCTTAGGTCTTAAAGGCATATAGTGATCTAAAAAAAAAGAAAAAAAAAAAACAGTGCACACAGTAGAAGTACACACCATCACGACTCTAGAACTTCTTCATCTTCACAATGCTAAAATTAATTATAAGATTTTCAAAAATTACTGTCACACGAAATCATACCCACAGCTCTTAATATCATCGAACATAGTCGCCAAACGAAGTTATAGGTGAGCACAGAGCCCCTTGCATGACTATTTTTTCGAGGAATAATGTTTAAGGATTAAAGAACAATTGCAACACATTAATTCCGTTTTAGTTTTATCCCCCTCATGCAATTCACTAAAATCGGCTTTCAGTGAATCCGAATCGTTGTTATAGATTTTTAATCTCCTTTCTGTTGTATATTTTCCAAATCCAATTTCGAGAATGCATTTTACAATCTATCAACTCGGGTTAAAGTTTACAATGAATCCTTCAACAATCAGTACAGTGTGGGCGCAAACGACACGGGCAGATATCCTTATGGTAAGCCATTGTTCATATGCATTTAATCGGTCACAAAATCGTGTTAGATGGAAGTTGATTACACTACACCATATAGATACATTGCTTTAATCGCTTGCATTAAAAATACAATTCAAATGAAAAATCTAAATTTCAAATATACACACGTATTGTTTTCAAAGCTGATAGGGAGTTGCACAGCAAAAAAAAATCTAATCACAATGAGTGTCAGAGTTTTGCAAATCCCACTTTAAATAAAAACATGTTTCTGAAAACGAAAAAAGAAAATTCAACTTAAGTGAGAGCGAATATTTTAGTTCCAAGGCTCGTTTTAACTTTTTTTTTTTTTTGCTTAACACACCCTGGATTTATACTCATATTATGTACCTTACCAATGAGTATGGGCTTTGAAATTTTATTCATATTGTTCTGGGTATATTGTGATATGAGTGTAGGGTTTTTGAATGTTTATACTTTTTATTATCTGTTCGTTGATTTGGGTCAAAATAATTTCCATTGATGACTTTATTTCTTGGTTTGAGGGCTTGGATTTTTATTTAATCTCGACAATATACATTTATGACCGGCATTTATAAATTATTCAAAACTCTGTATGGTAGAGTGAGGGTTTTTTTTTGAAAATAAAATGAAACCTTGAAAATCGAATTTTAAATTTAAAAAAGGAAAATTGCTGTTGAAGGTCCAGCCTGATTTTTATGCTTATGAGGCCAAAGGACATACACTTGGGGTAACATGTTAATGCCATCGGTAACTTTCAACTGTTGCTATGTTTATGTGTGCGTTGATAATATGCTTAAATATTGTATAAACACTTGACAACTATGAACTGTGAAAAAATCATTATTGTTATTCTCTAGTTCATGGCGACACTTATTTACCTTCGATATATTCTGTAAAGTACGGTATACTATGGGACACGTTTTGGTTTTGAAAAAAAAAATACTTTCCATGCACTTTTTTTAAACCGTTAGGAAATTCTTCTTTCTCAAGAACAGGTGCCAGAATTTTAATAAAAATAAAATATACGACTGGATCGCACGTACTTGCTATTATGTTCGATCGTATGTCCGGTATTACGCGGCGCGTGTTTACCCCTGCGTGAATGAAGTGCGAAAGAGAAAGAAAGAACGAATCGATGAAACAGAAATAAATCCGTCTGAACACGCGCGGGTAGGATTTTCCTTGCGTGTTCTTGACGTTTCTTTTTCTACTGTTTCTTTCATTTTCGAATGTGCTTTATTTAATTTTCGCTGTAGGTGAATGAGCACCAATCCAAATGGCTGACGAATTTAAATGGAGCAAAGAAAAAACTTCTAAGATTATCTTAAAATACCAAATCAACCCGGTTCTCTGCAATCCTTTGCCTTCCATTTTTATTTTTTGTTCAATATCTGCCGGAGCAAAGAAGATAAAATTAATGAAAGATGAGAAAAAGGCTTCGTGTAATAACACGCACGTTACCGAATAGAAGTTCAAAAGAAAATAACAAAGGCTTGCGCGTTACAGTCACGCGCTGTGTAGCCTGACTATCATACCAACAAGATTCTTAGTATAATTAGCTAAATATATTTTGTGTCACTTTTTACTTAATTTTTTATAAGCAAAAAGTTTTTAGTTTTCTTGTAGAAAATATTGGTAAGGCAATTATAAGAATTTAACAATAAAAATTTAAAAAAATAATTTAAAAAAAAATCGTTAATCCGTTTTAGAAATATTGATTTTCGAAATTATGATAAGATCAAAAAAATAATAAAATGCACGACTGGATCGCACGTACCTACTTCCTCGTATGTTCGATCACATTATATGCAAAAGATTTTTTTATTATTATTTATTTAATACGTTTAAATTACAAAAATTTACTTAAATCTAAATTTAATTAATTATAATTATAACAAAATTTCAACTACTCCGAGCAAAAAAATTACATTTAAAACTTTCAGATTTAAAATTATCATTTGCAGAACCAATGGGAATAGAGAATTTATTGAAATTTTTGATTAACTGATTTAAAGGAATATTAGCGCCATAGTTTGATCTGCTAAAAATAGTTCGAAGTTGTAAATTCCTTCTTAAGCTAGTCTGCCTCATATTGAAACCTATTCGAACGAGAAACGATGGACATAAAATAGATGCATTCATTACTCCAGTTATGAAGCAGAACTGCAAGTACTGTCTGTGACCAGAAAGAGATGGGAGGTTAATCAATTGAAGTCTTAAAGTATATGGAGGTAATATAACTCTATCTGACCAGGGCAAAAAACGAAGAGAAAATCTTTAAAAATTTCTTTGTATACTTTCTATCCTATTTAAATGAATAGAGTAGTATGGCGCTCATACAACGCACCCATATTCAAGAATTGGCCCGAAAAGAGAAACATAAAGAATTTTAATTACATACGGATCACGGAAATCACGGGAAAATCTTTTCACAATTATTCTATAAGCTTTTTTAATAATATAATTAAAGTGGTCAGTAAATGTTAATTTTGAGTCTAATACGATTCCGAGATCAGAAAAACTAGATTCACGCTATAGACGCGACGAGTTAAGACGATAGTCATAATTAATTAAATTACGTTTGCGTGTAAAGCTCATTGTCTTACACTTGTCTGCATTTAAAATCAAACGATTGTTTTTGCACCATTCCCAAAATGTATTTAGATCATGTTGTAGTTGTTCACAATCCGTGATGCAGTTAATTTTTCTAAATATTCAGCGTAGATTAAAGTCATTGAATGTTTTAAAATAGATGGAAGATCATTTATAAATAAAATAAACAGCAAAGGACCAAGGTGACTCCCTTGGGGAACACCAGAATTAACCTTAAATTGACCAGAACGGTTTCTTCTTAATATGACACTGTAATATTTATCTGTAAGGTATTGCGAAATCCACATAACAAACTGATCGTTGAGTCCAATTTTATTTTATATGTTCAGGAGTATTTCATGATTTAATATTTTAATTTATTAATAGAAACGGCTAAATGCATTTTTAAAGTCTTTTTATATATTTTTTTATGTATATAAAATTATTTTTTCTAAAAAAAAATTGGTATGAACATTTTAAATATTTAATAATATAAATTGAAAAAAAAATTTTAAAAATCGTCTACTTGTTTTCGAGATATTGAATTTTCAAAAAAAGAAATTTTGAAATGCAGTATTTCGAAAAAGCTCCTTTATAAAAATTTTGATCGAAATCCGCGAACCGCTTATGAGAAAGTCGAAAATAAATAAAATGGTTATATGGCAGGTAATGTTAATAACAAAATATTAAAAAAAAAAAATTGGCCAACACACACACCAATTTTTATCAAAATCGTTAGAGCCGTTTTCGATAAGGGGCTATAAAACAACGATTCAGAAATCTTTTTTGGGCAATCACCTAAAACGCCTAAGCATTAAGTTTGATCAAAACTGGCTTAGCCCTTTAGGCTGTAGATCGTCAGACAGATAGACAGACAGACGGACGGAATTAGGGGACCCACTTTTTTGGTGTAATTTATCATCTCGAGTTCGATTTTTATTCCAAATGCAAAACTTTCCCTATAGTACCTATAAATTGGTTGTACGTCAGGTTGCAGTTAATAAAAAAATGTTTGGCCAAAATGTTGACTTTAACTAAAGTAGTACACATACTTTTCTTATCAAAATTCTTAGTGTTTTTTTTTTCGAAAATACTATTGTGGCCTCAAAATTCGATTCAAAAATGTCTTTGAGACAATCACGTAAAAACGCTTAAGAACGAAGTTTGAAAAAATCGCTTCAGCCGTTCAAGTTGTAGATTGGTCTAAGGTCAGACAGGTAGACCGCAAGACAGACACACGAAATTGTGGCAGCCACTTTTTTGGTGTTCTCTATTATCGTAGTTGTCAAGTTTGATTAAAATCTCGAGTCCGATTTTTTTTTTGTCAAATGCAAAACTTAGCAAAAAAGTGTTAGGTACAAGAGTTGCCAAAAATAAACACTTTTTGGCAAACAAAAAATGCGAAGAAGTTCGTAAGACTTTTATTAATCAATTCATTTTTTTATATAAAAGCCGTTGCAGAACTTTTTGAGAAAAAATATGACTTACATTTTGCATTAAAAAAAATAATATTATCAGTTACCGCAATTTTTATTATTTAAAAAATCAAAAAAAAAAAACAATAAATAGTGGAAGAAAGTCCCATCACCGACTTAGGCCCATCACCATTGGAGGCTCGTGGTAAGACTGACAGAATGGTGTGGCCCACTTTTTTCGTCTTCCCTATCAAATTATTTATCCGACTTACGACTTTCTCATTAATGGCTCAACGGATTTCGATCCAAATTTTTATAAAGGAGGTCCTTCAAATTCAAAATAGCACACCAACACTCTAGAACATTTTTTTTTCAATTTTGCATTGAAAAAAAATATTATTTTATTTATAAAAATTGACCTTCAAATGTAATCATATTTTTTTCTTCTTAAAATCCTGTGCTTACTATCTGATTGAACATTATGATTATGTACGTGCGATCCAGTGATAATTTTATTATAACTGCAGGGGTTAGGGAAAGTTGTACCCCTTGATTTCAGCAAACCATGCTGAATTTTATTAACTTTGATGATTTAGTAAATTGTTGTATATCTATTTTAGTAAAATGAAAAACACAAATCAAGCCTTAGTAAGTATTTTTTTTAACAAACCGCACTCGCCACGAAATCTATATATACCTACTCGCTAAAAGATGAAATGGAAATCTGGAATTAAGTTTAATCTATTTTTTTGTTGCCTTAGTTGTTGATTATCCAGTTATAATCTGATTAGTTAGGATCTTAATATTAAATAACAAAAAAAAAACAAAAAATGTTCCTTCCCCAGAGTACGGCGAAGAACATACAAGAAACCAGTGCCAGTACCAGTGTAAGAAAAATCATTGCCTCCTTTCATCTTCTAAATCCCTAATTTATATAGAAAATAATAAATAAACCGCTAAAGACGACAGCCAGATGACATACAAATTCTAACACCAAATTAAATGAAGGAAAAAAAACACCAACAAAAATCAAATAAAATAATCCCCCGCGTACAATCGTAAAACACAACAAACGAAAAATCCCATCACTTCCATTCCGGAAGCGGAACGTGAGCTTTTTATAGCCAATTTTTTTTGTTCGATTTTCTTTCCCTCGCAAAACAAAAAAAAACACCGAAATTCATTTAAACATAAATCAATTTGGCATCAGGACAATATAAAACACACCAAGTTTGGCTCCGAATTCGCAGTTAAGTTTATTCTAGTTGGCGTTGGCGTGTGTTGTTTTTGTTGTTGGAATTCTGCTGTGGCAGAACCAAAAACAGTGTGGGCATGCAACACAAACAATAACATTAATGGGGGACTATGAGGGGCATGCAAAGGACGAAAGGCTGTCATAAATCTTCAGATCCGAAGCCCTATAACCAAAGCATCAGACACAAATACCAATTCTAATCCCATTCCAGAAGATTAACACTTTCCAAAGAGTATATTTTATACATGTGAAAGGGTGGTCGCTGCTAGGAGGGTGGGGGTGTTGGTTGACATGTCACGCACACTCGTTCAAGTTAACTCCTTTGACTACAACTGCTCCTTTTACATCCCTGGTTGTACAAAAAGCATTTCCGAGTAAACGAAATTGCCACTGAAAACAAACAAAAGCCTGCCTCTCGATAGTAAACAACGGTTGAAGAGACGGCCAGGGCTGAATTATGTAGCCTATATCGCTTCAGGGCTGCTTACAGTTAAATAAGGTTTTATTTAAAGCTTTCAATAAAATATGGTATCTTGACGAAATTACTAAAATTATAAGACTATCATTTCATCAGTGCTGATTAAATTCTCTCAGAGAGAAGCAAACTGTCAAAATGACTGGCACGGGTTCAGCATTAATAGTCAAGTCGGGTTAAACATTTGAAATGGAAAAAATTAATTCGTACAAATTGCTTTCCAGGTTCGTTGAGGGGGAGGGGTCATTGGTAGTCTAAATCTTGGTTTTTGGGCAAATCGCGCTGGAGCTTCAGCCACCATTTTTAATTAATGAATATTTTATTTTGGCCAATAACTTCGTCATTTTCAATTTCTGACAAAAATAATTAAAATGAAACTTGTAGGAAATTTAATTTTCTACAACTTCGGTCTTAATATTTTTTTTTCAAAAAAGTTACCGTTCGCGAGATATTAATGAAAAGCCGTTTTGGGGATTGTGATCCCCTTCTTGAAAATGCATTGAATCGTTTTCGAAATTTTGAGTTTTTAAAAGAAAAAGAAAATGCATCACTTCCACTACTACTACACACTATAATATTACTACTTGAACTTTACTTCCACGGTGCTGGTGCGGAGAAGGGTTTTATGTGAATGAAAAAGATAACCAATTCTTCATTCAATTCAAAATGGAGGCTAAATCTTCAGCAATATTATCGACATTTAGACTACTAATGATCCCCCCAACAAACTATAAGAGAAAATTGTGCGAATTAATATTTCCTAGTCCCAGAAGGGGATAACAAACACAACAGTTTTTCATTAATATCTCGCGAACAGTATTAAAGCGTTTTAGGTGCTTGTCTCAAATACATTTTTGAATAGATGTTTTAGCGCAAAAAATAACGGTACATGCCATACAATTTTCTCTACCATCTTAATTATTTCGAAATCCGCTCTAACGATTTAAAAAAAAAATATATGTACGTTTATTATTATTATTATTATTATTTAAAAAAACTACGCTGAATTTTCTTATAAAGATTTGGCGATGAAATTTGACAGTTTTGACAGTTTCAATACTTCGATTAAATTGTCAACCAAAGCTGCAAAATTACTTTTATCTGAAGCAAAAAGTATATTTTTTTTTGAAACCATGAGAGTCGTCCCATTTGACATTTGTATTTTGAATGAACTATATTTGACCTACGTAGAATGTATACTGCAATCTGTAAATATACATAATATGACATAGACATAATCTCTTTTGTAAAAAGAAGGAAGAGAAGAGAGAACGTAATAATATGTCACCGCTGACATAAACGCTTGCTTTTATCAGTTTCACGTTTCACGTTAATCTTAATAATTTTTGAATGTTGTCAAGTTGGTTGATCGTCATTTTTTTAAACATTTCCATGTGTTGACAGCAAAAAGTTTATTGTCGCTTTCGATTGGTAATCACGAAGAGCTTTCCGATCCCAATCGAACAAGTTAACACTAGATTCTCTATTCTAAAGCTGAATGTGAGTGTATGTTTAAGTGTAAAAACAGAGTCGTGCTGAGAGTAAGCAAGAGCACTCAGCAAAGCGGAAGGAAAGGATAGCACACAGAGTGCAGCGTTGTTCGAAGAAGGGGCAAAGAGTCAACAAGGGAGCAAAGCGGCTATTTCAAATATGTTTGATTTCTGTGCTCTCGTCGCTGCGTCAGGATCCATTTTTATTCGCAAAATGAAAATATTTAAAAAGAAAATAATGAACTCTTCTTCTTTGCTCTTGCTTTTCACTATGGCTAGGCGTCATCCTTACCCCTCTCTGGAGCTGTTTGCTCTTTCTCTGATGAATTTTGCAGTTCGGCAATCCGGTGTGAAATTCCAAACGAACATTTGTGATCTTAGTTGTACTCACTGAAGAAAAGATCAGAACAGCACAGAAATTGGAATAAAAAGTTGGAACGGGTTTAACAAATTAACGTCATCATTTGTCAAGACAATAACAAACAAAAAAAAGTGAAATGTTATTTTTTTTCTTGTTGATAATGCAAATTTTTGATTGTATTATCAATAAATGTTTATTAAATAAAAGAGGAGACGATTAAATAAACCACCAACTAAACAAAACTGAAAAAAAAACAAATAATTTGGACAGTGTTATCACGATTGTGCTCTAGCTTGATCTTACTCAAAAGCCAGAACAGAAAATGTTGTTCTTTTCTGTTATAATCTGTTCCAGAACAATTCATTGAGCACCAATTCAGAGGAATTTAGAACAGAACATTTTTCATTGAACAGCAAACAAGTTGTACTCTTCTGTCACACAAGTCACTGAACACAGTGTTTTTGAATCGAATTTCACTTCTTTTCAGTAAAAGAACTGTCATTTCATACCAATCGAATACTTTCAGAAGCACTCGGAAGCATTCCTGTTAACCAATCGTAAATGAGATAAGTCGAATTTACCTAATTAAAACCTCAACGCATTGTGGGGCAGAATTGACACACTCTTTCTAACGTATATCACTGACAGAATTTTGGAACACACCCCTTAAACGAGTATAATCATTTACACGACTAGATCCGGCCCTGATGACGAAACAAATAATTTCATATATGCAAGCACAGCCATTAGAGATTGCTGTATTTGAATATGCTTGCGCTGTATTCATTTGCGAGTCTGGATCCAGAATAATAATTGAAAATTATTGAAATTCCAATTTACTAGATTAGCTTAAGGCGATTTCATATATTAAACTGTTTAAAAGCCGATTTTAGGGCATAACTCCCCATCAGCGCTTATATTATAAATATATTATAAATCAGGCCGAGAGAAAGTCCTACTATGCCAAGGCAATCCTTTGACCAATTCGCTATACAATATGCACGTTTGCGTTTGGAGCTTGAGTATGTGAATAATAAAACTATTTCCAATTGCTTTTCAAAGGACCACTAAATAAAAAAAAAAGAAAAAGATTTACAGTTTTTCTTGGATTCATAGGGAACACAGACCTTTGGGAAGAACAATGAAGATATATGCAATAGAAAGGATATCGTTTGTTTGAGTTTGCGAATTGTGAATCTTATAAATGTGCTTTATAAACCACTGTAATGTTTTTATTGAAAAAAATTTACCGATATTACCGATGGGTAATAAAATGGTAGCTTAGAAACATTGAAAATGTATCCCTTCAAGGGAGTACATTTTATTAAGAATTCAATTTGGCTGGCTGGAGCGAAAGAGGAGATATATATATACATTTGTAGGCTGGACGATTGGACAGCTTAAATCAATTGATTCCTTTAACTTTTGGGTTTTTCCAAAATCCATAAGCCATCAGAAATACAGATATGCTATGCAACCGTTTGTCCATTTAAATATCTAATTTGCTAATGGAGAATATAAGAAACATTGTAACTATATTTAAAAGAGTCTTTTATACACAGATGACATTATACTTAAATAAATTATTTCCGTTCATAAAACGAAATTCAACAATGCAATCGTTGCATTCTTTGTTTTCTTAAGTTCAAAGCAAAGACGAATGTTTATTTATTGGGTAGGTAATGTGTTTCAACAATATTATTGACATTACTGAGGAGACTATATACGTAATGTCAGTAGGGTTTTTTGGCAAAATGTATTTAGCCGGAAGCAAAGAAGAAGACTTTAACAGTCAAATAATGGCAAGACCACATAAGCTCGTATGTTTCATGAAAAAAGGAAAACCGACGCGGACGTCTTCGGTAGATGGTTGGTAAACATACTTGTCGAAAGCTATTACTTTGAAGTTTGTTTAAGAGACAAAGCTACTATATAAGAACTCAGCAAATGTTACCTACCAGCAGCGAGATTAAACAAAAAATAATAACTCCTCTAAATCACCAATTCTTTCAGCTAAGAATTTAAGCTATATTTTATAGACGGTCAGCGTAAGTAGTCAACGCGTTGACTATCTGCCATACAAATGATGTCGACATCTTTTTCTAATTGTCCTCTATGTCAATAAAAATTCTTGCATCAATAAATGCATTGAAGAGAATGATGAGGACTGCAATGATACCATTTCTTGGGTCAAAATATCTTCGGTGAAGTGACAGATTGATTTGATTGATTCATTCCACAAGAGATGGTATGCACATACCAAAGACAGAAAACTGATCGGTTTTTTTAAATGCAAGTGCCGCACATGAGGGCGGCATGGGGGGTAGATTCTATGACACTGGATTATCACATACACTGAACTTAATGCCGTAGGTGGTATTGACGAAAATATTTTGTTAATCTTTGAAGAAGCAATAATTCAAGTTGAAAATTTTTTGCAAAATTATTCTTATTTTTGAAGATTTATTCTTCAAAATCGGTAAAATTTAATTCGTTTACGTTCAGATTAGTACGTTATTCAAATAGAAGAATCATTGACGGAAAACAAATATATTTGTGAATGAAAATAATGACTTAAAGAAAGTCCCTAAAAGTAACTTAGTGTTCTTCAGAAGTGTATGTGAATTAAAACCTTTTTATTTAAACAAATTTTCATCAATTTGACGAAATCTCATCTGTAAATTGATAATAACGATTTTTATAAAATTGTCTTTAAATTGGAAGCTTTTTTAACCAGACACGACATACGAGTTTGTCATATTCTTTAAATTGGATAAATTTCGTTAAAATACTGGAAAGCATTTTCCTCATATTGAGAATTTTTTCTATGTTCCTTCGGTTGAAAAATAATTATTTTGTCAGTTTCCGTAAAGTGTTTAAAGTGTAAACATTAATTTAAAGTTTGAAAGTGAATTATAGTGAAAAAGACCACACTAAATTATAGACATCAAAATAAGTTATTATATTAAGTGTTAATAAAATTAGTCTTTATTTTTTATTATTTATAAGTATTATTAAGATTAAGTATTATTAAATAAATAAGTATTAAGTTATTATAGTAAAATTAAACGAAACCCTCGTGTAAAAAGTCTCTACCCTACCTACAAACGCATCCCTGTTTATAACAAAAAAATAAATAAAATGATTTTAGACTTAAATCAAATTGGTATAGTTTTTTAATAAAAGAAAAAAAGGTTTGTTTTCGGGATATTTTTGATGTTGCAGAAGGTGGTTCATAATTAAAACCCAATTTGGATTAAATGGAATAAATAGCTACGTTCATTTAAAAAAAAGCACTGCGATGCCTAATGAAAATGAAGGAGGGGGTATGGAAGAATGAATAATTTTTTTTCGATTCTAAGAAAATTTATCGTGAAAGTGAAGAAAACTCATTAACAAAAATTTCGTACGTGTGTAAGTATGAACATTTTTTTTCAATTTGAAGAAAATTTGATGTGAAAATGAAAAAAATTCATTAATATGAAGAACAACATTCGTTAAATTGAAGAATATTTATCAATTAAAAACTATAGATGTGTAAATATGAAGAATATTTGTTCAATTTGAAGAAAATTTAACGTGAAAATGAATACAAATTTATTGGATTGAAGGCCATATATAGGCAAATTGAAAATGTCTTTTCAAAATGAAAACTACGTTTATTTAATTGGAAGAATGGTTTTTCATTAAATTTTAATTTTGTATGACAAATTTATGTGAATTTAATAACTTAACTAAAATTCTTTAAAATTAACGATTTAATCGTTGACCGTATATTGATCACCCTTTCTTCAATTCTACCTATATTTTTTATCAATATCACTACCAAATTTGGTTCAGTGTAGGTCAATTTAATCCCGACAAATTTTAAGGTTCCAATGGGAGAGGCTTAAAACATGAAAAAAAAAATACTTGCGTAATTGTTCAACTTTCACGCCTCAACGCGACTGAACGGTTTTTAATGAAATTTTGTAGGTGGATAAATTATGTCATTTGATTCCCTTGGGATAGAAAGCCCATAGCATAGCACGGGTATCTGCTATTAATTTCTATATTTTAATTTATTGAATAGTGCCAAACCATTTCATTGCACCCTATGATTATATGATGTGTTAAAATCCTCTTAAATGGTAAATTTATTATTTTCCTATTCTTCTTTGAATTGATTGCAAAATGTCACGTAAATATCATAGCTAATCGTTCTGTTCGACTTAAACTACCAAGTCGATAACATCAGCAGCGCAGTAAAAAAGTATAAGAAAAAATTAATAAGATTTTTTAATTAACAGCACCCCAAATATTACTGTTAAGGATCTAGACAAATGCCGCTTGCTAAAAACACATTTAAAAGACCTTAGATCTTACATGAATATAGTTAAAACGACACTTTCTGGCGCTACGAACTGAACTGTCAGCAAATTGGCTTTTTCACGTGAGTTTGTCATTAAGAGCGACAATTGGAACCGAACACGAAGTTGTAAGACCAAAAATTCATAATCATTTGAGACATTGTAGTATTCGTAAAAAAAAATTCTTACAATCAAACATGAAATTACGATCATGCAGAACACCAAAAAAGTGGGTCCTCCAATTCCATCTGTCTTCTGTCTGTCCTCGAGTTTGCAACTTTTATGGTTCGGTGGACTTGCTTCAAACTTGGTACATATTGTTTTTTCGGTATATGCCCACACGTTTTTTTCATTTTTTTTTTAAAGAAGACAAATAACAGTGGCTCCCATCAATTTTGTTTTTGGCCAAAAACAAAAATCTTTTTTTTTGTCAAAAACGGCTCCAACGATTTTTATACAAAAAAATCGTACCTATCGTAAGTGTACCTACTTTTTGAAATTATTTTTTTTGTAAAAAATTGTTATTTTTGGTACATCTAGTAGAACTATTTTTTGGTTTTCGATTTTCTGGCAAGCGGTTAATTTTATTTTTTTTTTTGATTTTTGAAGTGATAACTTTTTATGGGAGGGTAAACCGATGCTTTACGTAACGCGTCAATATTTTCAAAAACAGTATTCCACAAAGTTATTGCGCAGCCATCGTCTACAAAAGTGCTAGCATAAGTAGGTATATCGATAAATAGACGGATACGTAAAGCTTTACGGCTCCAGTCTATCTGGCTTCCCTTTCTCTCACGCATACGGAGAACGTTTGAAATTTATCAAATTAATGAATAACTTTTAATGCTTTTTTAAGTTAAACAATTTCAATATTAAATAGTTCAACTTAGATTAGATGAGGTTATCACTTCTGTCGGGCGTCCCGAGATGCACATGTTTTTATTTTTTTAGGCAGAAGCTCCTATAAAGTCTAAATAGATTTTTTCGAGACTTCATATTTGGTGATTTATTGATATTATCTTGAATAGTTGAAAAAAACTTTTTTTCTAAAATAAAAAACAAGGGTTCCTCCCCTATAAATATTAAAAAACCGTTAAGAAAAAAATGTATTTCTCAAAAACGGCTCCAAGAATTTTAGTACAGTCCACTTTTAAATTTACAAATATTATTTTTGTGCGTACTTATTAACAGTAATTCCCATAGAACCACTTTTACTTTTTGACTTTCTCACTATTGGATGGACCGATTAAAATTGTTTTTTTTTATAAAGAAAGTGCTTCCTAAGAGTCTTAATAAAACTGCATACTCAAATTTTCAAAAACAAAGTTTTTCGATTTTTAAAAAATAAGTAAAATTTTGAGGAAAATAAAGGTTTCGGGAGTTATTAAACAAAATAAAATAAATTATTATTTAATGATGCTAGCATTTCCAAACATAACTATAAAAAAGAAATTTCCCCACTCAAAAATATAAATTTACTACATTTTTTTTTTAAATGAATTACACCCCAATGTTTTCGCCTTTTCAAGTCTATATAAGTATATAAACTCTACGATAAAGGTGTGTTTATATTTTTTATGTAGAATAACCTGAGCTACAATGATTATACCGTATACCTACAACTTTTTTCAAAAGAGCCTATCGTTTTCGAGTAATTTGGAAAAAACAAAATTTTCCACCTTGCCACCCCCTCCAAATTTTTGCTCCGCGCCGAATTTGAGGTACTTTTTAGGAAATGCTTAGGACGTAAAACTGAAGCTATTCACCAAAATTCAGCTTTGTCGGAATTTTTTAGTCTTTCTAGCTGTTGAAACGAAACTCTTTCCAGTTTTCTTCAGTGGGATTGGTCTTATAACTCCGGAAACTTACTTCTCTTATTCTAATATCTTTACAGCTCAAATTAAACCATTCTTTCATTTTGATAGATTTCACCCTATTCGGTATACAATTTCTGATTCCGCTTAGAATTAAATTTGTTATCATATCTGCTGGATACTATTTCACACCCGAGGAAGCTTACTGATCAATTAAGGTTCCTAAAGAAATTATCGAGACCGTATAAGCCCGCAAGGAAATTGGATAAAGAATCAACCACGGGATATCATTGCATGAAAAAATTGATATTTGCAAACAAACTTTCAATTACATTAAGGAAATAATACGCGCCAATAAAAAAGATATCTCTGATAAGAGAAACATATTTCACTGCCGAAACGCATTCCACAGAGGTACTTCTTAACTGGCGATATGGATTTTTGATATCTTATTCTATTTTTGACATTTTTTTCCCATTTCGGTTGGTCAATATATAGTTCCAAGTTATTAACGACCGGTTCATCTTCGGGTCAACATTTGTACCCCCATTTCGTTGGGCGAAATAAGGGTTCACAAGGGTTCAAGTATCGATGGCAAATTTTAGTTAATCCCTCATAATTTTTGAGTTAAAATCTTGAACCAAAGCTAACCATGGTTCATATTAATTTAATGTTGGTATAAATTTCAACTTCTTAATTTATTTAAAATTTGTGAACATTCTCAATTACCACCTTAAAAGGGATCTTATTCCATTTTCTAAGATTTGTTTCAGATTCCAAACCACGACCACGAGAAGAAAAACTGAAAAAATAGGTTACGTACCTAAATTTACTAAAAAGCAAAAAAAAATCCCAAATCCCAATTGCAATTTTCAAAAAGAAACACATTATCATTTCTGATCCCACTTATTCAACCTCTTTTGCTCAATTTACCTTGATAAAATTCCCCTTCATCTAATCCTTATTCCAAAAATATAATAATTTGTAATCACATCCACAAATATCCCTGCAAGCCGCATAGTTGTATTAAGTGAAAACGTATGTTTCAGTATTATGAACCACCACCCACTACGTACCTTACCTACGCGAGTGTATGGAGCAGTACAGCATTCAGGATTCCCCCAGAACCAGAACTCGCAATTTGAGCGCGTTCTTATTAGGTCCAATAAAAGATAATCATACAAATACCCAAGGAAAGCTTAACCACTATATAGGTATGATGTCGATCTCGATGGTTGAGAATATTTTATCCGGAGAAAACAAAATTCTGCTAAATATACAGATGGGCGCCGAGCAAAGAATATTTTCCAAGAACCTTTTCTTTACGTGGAATTGTTATTTTTATGTTACCTAATCTTGGATAGCTGATGGAAGTATTCCTTTTGATCCTTTTTGGTTTGTAAACCAAAAAAAAAAAATGAAGCGTGCAAACAAAATATTCAAATAGGTTTTATTTTTTTTTTTTGTTCCTGGATTTTTTTATGGTATACATCGGGATCGGGAATACTAGTCAGGTTGCTTGTTTTTTTTTTATTAAAAAAAAAAACTAAACTAAAAAATTATCTTTAAAACACTGAAGGTCGTAGGTTGGTATATGAATACTAATAATTTGGAAAGCAATTCAGATGGAGTGATGAACTAAGAAGTCATAAAATGGGAAGCTAAATGTTTGTTGCTTATTATTTAGTTTAGCTAATGCTAAAGGGTGCTTTTATGACTTGGGATTCAAATTTCTTAAGAGACCGATGAGGTCATTCCATACGCAGGTTCTTCTAGAAAAATATACACTTAATTCACTGAGAGCTTCCAGAGATACTCTAGGATTTGTTATTGGCCTTTTATCCTAATAACTGAATTTATAAATATAAAAAACAGTTAAAAATGTTTCTTAAAGTAAACGGTGGAATGATTTTTTAAAATTTTATTTACTGTATCAACAACCAACAATTTGATCGTAATTGACATTATAGACATATTAAACTTTTATGGATTTTCCCTTACCTCAGCAACAGAAATTTACGAATTTTGCATTACCTTTTATATACAAACATTAAGAAGCATTAATATTCCAGACATTTAACCTATAAAAATCGTATCAGCCTGAAAAATCAATATATATTAAGATAAATTCTATAATAACCTACAGAGTAAAATAATAATTTTTTTAAAGAAAGAACCAGCTGATCTAATCCAATTTTGACCATGGCTAGACACATAAAATATACAGGAAAAGAGGAAAATTTGCGGCGAGTCCTTATTACAGTACAACACGGATATATGAAACTCTGAAAATCCAAGGAATTTCTTTCAAATATCGGAGTTTTTATTATAAAGGGTTATCCATTTTGCGGTTTCAAAAGTAAACGTAAATAAAACGCATATAAAATATTTTTTTGTTCATGATATTTCTTTTTTATTATAAAGCTTGAACCTAGACATTATGTGTGAAACACTACATCATTTAAATGACCACCACGCGAATTGCTGCAAGCATCGATTTTTTCGAGGTAAATTTCGACCAATTTTTGACACATATTGCTCGGTATCCCAGCCATAACTTGACGAATGTTGGTTTTCAAGTGCTCAAGAGTTAAAGGTTTATCTGCATAAACACAGTCTTTCGCGTAGCTCCACAAAAAAAAGTCCAGCGCTGTCAAATCGCATGATCTTGGTGGCCATTTGATATCACCACGACGGGAAATTATGCGGCAAGGAAATCTCTCTTGCAATAAAGCCATATTCGCTCGAGTTGTGTGGCACGTGGCACCGTCTTGTTGAAACCACATATTCTTCAAGTCGTATTCTTCAATATCAGGCAAAAAAAAAGTCTGTTATCATATGACCATAACGCTCCGAATTGACGGTGACAGTCGTTCCATCGTCGTTTTCGAAGAAGTAAGGTCCAATCACACAAACTTTATATGTAATGGCCTCTCTTCAATTACTTGAGGATTCTCAGAACCCCAAATACGACAATTTTGTTTATTAACATACCCACCGAGTGAGAAATGTACTTCGTCGCTGAAGAAAATTTGTTCGAAAAATCGACGTCCACCGCCTGTTGTTCAAGCACCCATCCGACATATCAACGACGTTGTGAATGGTCAGCTGGCTTCAGTTGTTGTGTGAGCTGGACTTTATGTAGATGTAGGTGTAGATCCAAATGCAAAATACGCCATAATGTGCCATAAGACAGTCTTTATTCCTGAGAACGACGAGGAATCCACACATTCGGGTCTTCGGCAACACTTTCACTTACAGCAGCGATGTTTTCAGTTATAAGAGCTAAACGATGATGCACAGGGCTTATAATATCTGTAACCAATCTCGTCTCTTCAAATTCCTTCTCAATTTTGCCAATTGCTTTCGTAGTTGGACGATTATGTAAACCATAATCTCCTCTTAAAGCACGATATGTGGCTGTGGCAGAGTCACCATTTTTGTAGTAGGTTTTAACAATTTTTATGCTTTGTACGATAGTTAGAATGTCAGAATTTCAACTGAAAAAAAAAATGGATTAACAACTTAGTTTGACAGATGTCGAATTCCAGCCCTATACTTTTGAAACCGCAAAATGGTTAACCCTTTATTTAAACATCGGATATAAGAAAGAAAATTTCTTTTGAAAATAAAATATGGACAAAAGAAAATAGTGTGTAAGTGTACCTAAAAAAATTTATGAAAACGAAATAGGCGTAAGGCCTATTTATATGCATAATGAATGTATGTTCATATAAAAACTGTATCTATAATATTTTTTTAGATAAAAAACTTTAATGTAACAAAGCAACAAAAATATACTCCCCATCAACAAGTAAGAAAAATAAAATAAATATGTCTTCTCTTTAAATAAATAAAATTAAGTAAAATATTGTGAGCCTATGCAATGGTTGATACATATCTACATATTTGTATGTAATATTATACAGGAACTATTTTGTATTACAGGTAGTAATCTTTAAACATTTATCGTAGAAACACAACCAGCTAATAGAAGTCTAGCGCAAATGTCAGAATCACATTTGTTTACATTGTTGTATTTTTAAATTTGACTTTCTCTCCATGAATAAAATATGTGAAATCTAACAACAACAGCTATGTGGTGTAGTAAAATGACACACAAATGCAAAAATTTCAGTTTGTTCCTACAAAGGTGTAAAAATATCAGTTTTATAAAAGTAAAAGCTTGCAGGCAAACTCAAATAGCCGCCGAAATTTCCCATCTTTGTATTGATCATCTATGGTCAGAATATTTGCGGCCTTTCCAATTTTCAGCTGTCATTCCTTTGCAAAGTGTGAACTTGTAATGAAGGGGTATGGTTTGTTTCGTTTTTTTCATCTCGTTTTTGTATTATTTCGTTTTAGTCGTTTCGCATTTCGTTTATTCAGTATTTTAATCAAAATGTTTTTCAATTACTTTGATTACATTTGTTTTGAAAAAAAATCATTAGGTATTTTGCTTAGTTCGTTTAAAGTTCATTCCGCCTTTTATTATTTAGTTTTTCGATTATTTCATTTCTTGTTCGATTACTTCGCCAAAGTGTGTTTCGTCTTTTTTTTTTTATGTAAAGATTAAAGTTCACGCGAACAATGCGTAAGGTGGAGGGCGGCATGCTGCCCCCCTGCAACCCCCCTGCTTGGGACAATTATAGGATTTGGGGTAGGGCCGAGTTTGGTTGTATACAAAGGTTTTTGTGTAATATTTATCAAAATAACATATCGAGCTAAGCGGGATTAACCGAGATTTTAAAAAGTAAGATTATAATAAATACGAAGTTAAAGAAACGAAACAACAGGCACCCGTAATGAAGGTTACTCAAAGATGCATATTCAAAAAGTATTGGCACAGGTTTGTGTGACAAAATAAATTTCTTATAAGTGTACTTATTTGTTCTTATAACAGTATTTTTCTTATATGCGAGTTTGTTATAAACGATTAATTTTGAAAGAAATATAAAGAAAAACGCACGGTGTTTCTCATTGCATTTCTTATAATTAAGTTTTTCTTATATTATGAGTGTTTCTTTTATCCGTAAAATACTGTATATGTATTTTAAAGTCATTGTTTGCTTAATTTTTTTTTATAAACAAAAATTGATTAAATTAAAAAAAATATATTTTTAGGTATAGCAATTATAAGTTTTCAACAATATCTATAAATTAATAAACAAAATTTCAAACAAAAAAATCGTCAGTCCGTTTTCGAAATTATGTATTAAATTTTCCAAAAAAAATATATATTTTTTTTATTTTCTCAAATCCAATAATATAATTTTCGAAAATGTTGCTATGCAATATTATTTATAATTTCAAGGACCTCCGACATACATACAAAGTTTGGTCGAAATCCATCAAGCCATTTATGAGAAAATCGAAAATCAAAAAAACCGTTAAGTGACAGGTACCTCTGTCAATAACAAAAAATGTAAACAAAATTTTTAATCAAAATATACACTAAACCTAAAGTTGAACAGATTTTTTTTTGTCAAAATCGTTAGAGTTGTTTTCAATATAATTATGATGGTAGAAAAAATTAAATGGCAAATACCGTTTTTTTTTTTTTTTTATAACTTTGCACGCGCTCAAGGGATTATGAATACCCCTTATATGTTTTTCTTAACACAGCGCGCATCTGGTGGAAGAAGAGAAACAAGGATAGGAAAGATGTGTGGAGCGATGTTCTGAGAATAGAGCTGGTTGTTGTCTCAGATTTATCTCCAGAAATGGCGGCTGAACTAATGCGGAGAGAATTACCGTGTCTTATTTATTTATGTCCCTTATAATTCGCATTATTTTAATTATTTCGTTGTCATATTTTATGGGTATGCTAGTTTACTCAATCACATATTATTATTGTTATGCCAAAACAGCATGTAATGAGCAAAGCAGCAACTTATTCTATGACAACTTTTAGAATTGGTTTTTAATGGAATATAAGAAGACATAGGCAACGGCATGAATCGAACCTGCAACCACGAGGTTAACAGGCGAGCACACAACTATCGCGCCACAGCCACCCCCAAAAACGATTCAAAAATGTATTTGACACAATTACCTAAATCGCTTAAGTAGGTACCAAGTTTGAATTAAATCACTTCTGAAGACCGTTGTACAGACAGACAAACAAATAAACAAACCACGCGGGATCCACTTTTTTGGTGTTTTCTATCATCGTAATGCCATGTTTGATTTAAGTCTCGAGTTCAATTTTTTTCCAAATGTAGAACTTGCTCTATCGTAAGTAAAAATTTGAATTTAAATCTTAAATGAAATATCTAATCTTGAAAGCGCGCCTTTAAAGTCGTTTACATCTAGCAAAAAATCCATTTTTTTTTAAATTTTTAGTTTATATTTCAACCAACTATATTTACATTTTCCTTTTTTTTAGAAATCATGTGGAATGTAGTCGGAGCACATATAGGGGTATTTGGCCAATCTAACTAGCCAAAATTGTTACTGTCATAAATAGAACATTTCTCTAGTCTCGTTCTTTCTGCACATCGTAGATATATTGCTTATAACAAAAGATACTGTATTGAGATTAATTCTGTAGCCGCACTAAGCGAATGTGGAATGAGTTAGCTGAACGAATTTTCCTAACCACTTTAAACGTTTAAATCAATGTGCATCGGTATCTTCTATTTTCGTAACCGCTGGCACTTCGATTACCTTAACTTTTTAAGGGTAGTCATAGCCCCTTAACTGACATTTTACCGACTACACTTTTTACTTGAGAAGTTGGGGGTTAGAATTATTATGACTTATATTTTTCAAACATTATATTTCTATATGTATGTAAAGAAAATATTTCCTCTAAAATACACCTTAACCTTAATAAATAAGCCGAAGTTTGAAACGCATGCAGTCGCTGCTTGTAATTTTTTTAATAAAAACGAAAAATATCAAACGGTTCACAGTCTGCGTCTTTCCAAATTTTAATAAAACCATAATGTATGCATGAATGGAAGGTATGATTCACAGTTCGTAAAAAAACACTTCCTCTACGCATTCGCATATGGAATATCTGGTCATTGCTCCTTTCGTTTAGCTTCCAGCAGCCTTGGTTTTCAGGATTTTTTTTATATTGTTGTGGATGCATAGAATTAATAAATAAATACATCCCCTACTCATACATATACAACAAACAAAAAAACAGCTCCCAGAATTTTAATTAAAAAGTTAACACAAGACAAAAATATATTTAATTTGAACACATGAACAATGAACGAAATTAAATTTTTAAATCTGCCGTAGGTGAACGTGAGGCCTTTATTTTGAACATTTCTATTTGAAATGCGGTGGTGCTGTCACTCATTGTTTTTTGTTTTTGGCTTTTAGGTCCCAACTGTATGAAATATTCAATTCTTAGACGAATGGCTGAAGTTCCACACGATGTGGATATAAAGAGTGAATTCCGAATTTAATACAACATAATAGCATTCCATTTTATTTTTAAATTTTACTTGGGGCCCAGGACATCATACTGCCCGCTTAGTCTTACCTCAAAACAACATTCGTCCATTTAATCATCAGGAATGCGAATCCCAGTTGAAGTGAAGTTTGCATCAGTCGTTGCTCGTTGCTATTGCCGGTGGCGCAGTGAGTAAGTACAGACAACAAAATAACCCACATGGTTGAATATAAGTCGGTGGCAGTGACAGCTATAAAGTTATTATCCGGAAAAAGGATAAGTAATTACATGTTGGCATTGGAACTAAATCGGGATGTCTGTTGACAATTGAGTGCCATATCTATCCAAAGGGGTGCTATCCGCTCCAAGCGGACCGTAGCATAACCGAGATCGGAATGTCTCTGAGGAACAGTTGATGATGCTGCTGATGCCACTGCTCTGATGGTCTCTGGTTGATTACGAATTCATGTGGTGCATATTGAGTCCCAAATAGCACTGTAAAGCTTATATTAGGTAGGTACCCTACTGGTGATAGCTCAAATGGGGCATAACCGACCGAAGCAAAAATGATATGCATCGCCTCTACCAGCATGATGCTTCGTTGGATACGGGATATTTTATATTTATAGCCATGATGATCTATTTGCTCTACCATGTTGTTGTTCCACTTCACTCCACTCAACAGGCTACGAATGAGAGAGCTCCTAAAATAAATACAAACTCGATGAGTAATCTAGAAACGAGATTTGAAAAGAATTACTTTTTTTTTAACGAAAAAAAAAATGGTAATAAGCAGAGAAAATTGACTTTGGGAACTAAGTTTTTTTTTGTCATTGGAACGTTTTTGTGTCCATACACAAATACACATATAAGGTGGATGAATTTAACTGTGAAAATAAACTTCAACCAATACCTAAGCAAATGGCTTTTATTTTGATTATTTACGTTGAAAGAAATGGTCCACCCGTTTCCAAAAATTAAAAAAAAAGGATTTTTTTATTCGAAATTTGAAGTACATTCTGTTTATAAATTTTAATCGAAATCGATAAAGCCGTTAATGAGAATATCGAAAAAAAAGTTAGAGAAAATTCAATTTCTCCCCTAGGGAATAGCCAAAAAGTCTTAAGTACACACATAAATTTTGAAAAAAAAAATCCCTTCAACAGTTTAGTCTGCAGACCCTCTTCTATCGGCGTTTCTTATAAACTTTATGTCAATTAAGATCAAAATTTCGAGTTCGATTTTTGTTTCCAAAAACACAGGAAATAAAATAACGAAATTCTATATCAAGACAGAGACTAGACAAAACTTAGGTGAGACCAAGGGTAAATCGAAACCAGATTACGATATAAAAGACCAAGAAAAGACGATACTGATTCTACGAGTAATAGGACCGCTTATAGAGCTTAGAAGCCACGTATATAGTTTTAGTAGTGGTGGTAGTAGTAGTATTTATTTTTTCGATTCTATTTACAATTTATGAACATAATAAATAAAACATGGCCATGGTTTGAAACCGTCTGCCAGATGCCAATTTATTTTTTTGTATATATTGTTTGTTTTCAATATAACAGCTTTTGTAATATAAACAAATTTTATGTATAAAGATAATATTTTTATTTAAAGTGAATATAAATTTCAAATGATATTAATTTAAGTTTTAAATAGACATTTTTATGTATCTATGTATTAATAGCGGACCAGGCGTACTTCGTCTCGCCCCAATTTAACGCCTTCAATTTAACTACAGATTTATAATAAAACACAGATACACTCTAAAAATAAATCGTGTAATTTTACTATGATAAAGCGAGGAAACACGTAATAATTCTAAATATTTAATGTGTAAATGTTAAATCTTTAATGTGTAATTACAACTAAAGATTTAAAGTAAAATGTGTATTCCTACACCTAAGATGTTTAAACTTAATGTATATATACATAATTTATGTTTAAAATTCAACAGAATTTAAGCAAATTTTTTTATATACGCATAAATTGTGTAAATTTAAACTTTTTATTTGTAAATTTATAGTGAAATTCAACAAACAATGTGTAAACTTCCAACAAAATTATGTATGAAAACGCTTAAAATTAAACCTAATTTATGTGCTTATGCTTTCAAAACAGAAATCACATAAATTAGGTATAATTGTATGCGTTTTCAAACATAATTTTGTTGAAAGTTTAATCCTAAATTTTTTGCAGAGATTTATTACTTACTATGTAAAATTAAACAAAATTTTAATCTTGTATTCCTATTTATGTTGCTTTAAAATGTGTTCAAATTAACACAAATAAATAGATCCTAATAATACTTTAATACTACTCATAATACTAAGCATAATTTTATCAGAAACAATGCATTACAGTTTTCATTTTTATATACAAATTTTTATTTAAAAAAAACTGCGATTCGTGAGTTACTCATAAAAGAATGGCTTCTTCTCATAAGAATCAATAAACACATGTTATTTGAACACCATGTTCAACCATCACATTAGGGTAATCAACATGTTCACAAAAAAAAATCACGTTTTGCAGCGACAAGAGAGTAAAAAGAAACGACTTTACAAATTGGTAAATTTTTTGTACGCGATGAGAGAGAAAAAGATTGTATGATATACCTACTCTCTGTTCGCCAACTGTCCGATCTAAATGAAATGAACTTGCAAGCGTAACGTCATCATCACAAACGAATTGCAAATTTACACATAAAATGTTTAACTTTCATGTTTCATCAAATGGTAGAAAATATAAGCATTGATTGTTTAATTACAAATACTTTATTTGTAGTTTTCAAAAGGTGATTGAATTTAAATAATATTTGCTTAATTATAAACATTGTGGGCGCAATGTTTAATCATTATTAGTTTAATACTGAACAATGGTGATTGAAAGGTACACAGAGGGTGAAAATTTACAACAAATGTTTGGAATATCCAACACAATGTGTTCAATATTTTTTTTACATGTTGTCATGTGTATAAATATACAACTTGCCTAATTTTACACTAAAAATTACATACAATTTAATAGTAAATTTAAACACAGTTTTTAGAGTGTAGTTCAAATTTCAATGTGATTTATTTGAATGGAATAAAAATAAGGAGAGAATGATATGATAAACAATGTTTTTCGATTTCATTTCCGGCGCAAAAATGAACAACAAAGACTGTTTACCAAGCTATCGACGACGTTCATTTTCTTCGCTGCTAGTATGGCCCGTTCACAAATCCAATCGAGATTTTTATAATTTTTTGGAATGCCTGGGAACACTTTACTTTGATGATGGGTTCCTCCTTCGACGTTGTAAACTCACAAAAATTTGTCGGGAATGATATCAATCCAATCGAGACATCAACAGAAATTTGACCATTGCCAAGCGCCAGTAGTTGTCTTGAGAATTCAGCAGCCGATGGGTCGTTCTGCAATGCCACTCATATTTGTGGTCAATTTCAACTTATTGACATGCCGGCATAAAGACGACGATTTTAAGCATCCATTAAGTTCATCGGTAGCAATAGATTTAGGATGATGGGAAGCGTTTGACGAAAATATCCGCTGAGCAATATCATATCCCCACCAAATCATCTTGAATCAGCTTGTAAATCCTTCATTGTTAGGTCAATTGAATCCAAAGCTCGTTTATGCCCCATCGTGCATTCAACCCAAATTATGATTTTGCATTCTCGCATCAACTTTGTTGTCGCCGGATTTTTGGTCATTGTGCATGATTGGCTTTTCAACCGTGAGAAAAGCGGAATGTGCCGTCAAACAGTGTGGCAGCAATGCCATAGATGCCATGGGGGTTCAACAGGCAACGAAAGAGATCTTGGCCAAATTGTTGGTAGAATCAACTAAATTACGACGGTATTGCATGTCCCACCGGGGGCATCGAGAAAGTAAGTGCGTTTGCGGAATCGTATTCCGAAGCAGCGCGATTGTAGGCTACCTTTACCACTTTTCTTCTTCTAATAACTTTTTGTCGAATTTGTGGTGTGATTGTGCAGTTTGAAGATGTGCATTAGGGACACGTCTCTATTTATTTCTTCTGCACGTACCTCTTGCGTTTGATTATCATGGACATTCTGATTAATTATTATTGCAAGACATGTATGTCGACCAAGGTAAGATCAGAATCAGTGTAATAATACAAAAAACTCGAATCAAGTTCAGCTAGATAAATAGCCCATTTTCTGAATAGAAAATTATAATGTGAAAAGGACACCTGTCAAATCGCTCACAGCCTAAGTCAATATCCGTGTTTTATTATCGCCAATAACCCATATGGTTGACCCCGTGAAAATAAAACGATCTGGGTTACTTACTTAAATTTTCCCCTGTTCGCCGAATTTAATACTAATTATTTACTAATTAATAATAATACTAATTTACAAACACAGATAAAAACCCCGATAGAAATCTGCATCTCGTGTCGTGTTACAAAATAACCCAGACCCAGACTCGTAGATAATAAATAATGTGTAACGCAATCTATCGGGCTGTAGCATTGATCGCAGCACAGCGTCATCTAATATATGTATATCTCATAATTTTCTCCACCCAAAATGAACGGAAAACGTCTTCTATCAAAATGAATTTCACAATTAACCGAAATTTTCCAAGCTTCACAACGAATTTTCCACCTTTAAGTCGTCCAAAAAATCCATGGAATATTCTAGACAGTTCGACAAAATAAAATATCAAAATCCATTTATTGGATTTAAGTGCGTGTATACAAAACAGAACACATTATTTATACAAATAAAGCAATAAACAAACATGTGAGTGCATTATTGGTCATAACTCCGGTTTTTACATCGGTCAGCAAACAGATTTCTTATATGCACTCTCCAAACATGTCCTAAGATCTCCTGGAAAATTCATTCAAATCGATCGAGCCAAAAATAAGAAGATACTGCACAAACAAAATTTGTATTGTTCCTTATATATAAGATGTATTTGTATGCCTAATGTTTGCTCCAACAAAAATTATTTATTTCTGAGACAAATAGAATTAAAAAGAAAGTGTAATTAAAGGGTATACAACCTGTTAATAATCAACAATGTCTTTCCGATACTTAATAGTTTCAATACAATACTGGGAAGGAAGTTTCCAGTGATCTCCATTTAAGTTTCTTATCGAATCTGCTTCATTTAAAACTGACTTCTGAAAGTATAGAAATCTTAATTCTTTTAAAATGGGACAAACAGATAAAAAGTGGGAAGAAGTTTCTTGTTCCTGCAATTTACACAAAGAACAACAAGTACTCCGGTCATTAAAATATGGTCTATAATTTAAATCAAGGAGCTCGCCTCTTATACGAAAAATATTAGAAACTTCAAACAAGCTTAGCTCATCAGTGAAATAGTTTAGATCGTTTAAATTGTATTCAAGTCTAGGATATAGTGATCGACGTAACGAGCCTCTAGCTTCCTCTATAAGATCTGATCTTATCCGATTATCTTTGATCTAAAGAGATATGATCATGTCTCACCATATGTTAAAAAGATACTTGGATGCACGTTAAATTGTTACCTTAACTTTATTTCAATAAGTTTCTTTTTTTCTTTCCGGTCTCAAAACGTTCTTTCTGCATCATACAACCTCGTTTTAAATGTTTAACATCTGAACGTCAATTTCTCGTTCGTGCAGCTCGCTCCTGGAACTTGTTGCCCATTAGCATTAGGAAAATGTATTCCGACAATAAATTTTATGTTATTTTGTTTAAATATTTGGCTGAAAATTAGCTTAAAATAAAAGTTTTCCTTAAATTATTTACTTAACTCGTTTTATGATTATTGTTAGTAGAAGATAGATATTTTAAAATAATTTTTTTTAATTTTTCATTTTCAGTTTTACTTCTAAATTATAATTTCATAGATAACTCTTACTAAGTAAAGATTGATGCAATCTATTATAAAAGATACACACAATAAATAAATAACAAATAAAAAAAATAAAAAATTAAATTTTGAAAACTGCCCCTTAATTTTTTTCTTCAAAAATTATAGTTCTATGTATTTGATGAATACCTATGAATTGGCGTTTTTGATTTATTTTTGAAAAATGTTTTCAAAAAGTTAAAAAAAAAGCCGATATAGTTTTTTGTTTTTAAGTTTGTATTATTAAATATTTGAGATTGTCATACCAATTTTTTTTAGAAAAAAATTAAAGAAATTTTGTATATAGAAAAAATAAGTAAAAAACGACTTTAAAAATATATTTAGATTTTTTATAGAAATCTTTTGCATATGATGTAATCGAACATAAGAGCAAATAAGTGCAGTCGTGCATTTTATTTTCATTCTAAAACGACATTTTTAGCCTTGATTCAATTGGATTTTTCATTTGATTTAACATTAAAAAATGTTTGATTTTGCTATAAGTAATGTCATTTTAACATGATTTCCAGAGGAGTGTTGATCTAAACTTACCTATTGCCCATGCAAGTTGAATCAAGCTAGACGAAATTCTGGAAAAATTCTATCTTCCACAAGTCAAATATTATTTTTAAGTAAGTAAAATATAACAATTTATTTTATATGGTTTAAGCCACGAAATAAAAAATGCTTACACCCCTGTTATAGAATTCGCTAAATATTATTCCCGGGGAGCATATTCAAATCGTGAAAAATCATTTTTTATAAATTTTGTGTAGCATTTCATTAATATTTAGTTTTAGGTTTTTTTTTTCTAGAGGCATCGATTACTTATGAAAGTTTGAAGTACTTGTCCAAGGAGGACATTAAAGAAGCATACCACTTATTAACTGGAAGAAAAGTGAGGTATGTGAATAATTTGTTTTAAAGTGAAAACTTCTTGAGGCGTCCAGTTTCTTAGGTTTTATTCGATTTCGTGAGGAGTTAGAAGTTCAAAGTTTGAATGCCCAAACTAAAACTCAAACTCAAAATATCAAAATTACTTGCCATAAAAGTATATCTTTCGAGAAAAATTCTGACAGCGTAAACGAAAAATGGATATAAACTTTTAATTTGAGACAGAAAATTAATGAGTTCTGTAACCAATTTCGAATTTTTGACTAACTGGCCAAACTCTATACAAATGCACAGAGTAAAAGTTTATAGAATTACTCTTGGCTTATCCTTCTCTTTTTTTTACAGACTCATTGTATCTGCTCTTTACAGACTCCTCGTATGTCTGCTCTTTATTTATCTTTCCGAAAGATTAAAAAATAAATGCTTATATGTATTTATTTTTATTACTACAGTTGTTAAATAAAAGTTTTAAATAAATAAATAAAGCTAAAACCAACTTGAACTTTCTTAATAATTTCCATGTTGAGTTGTTTTTTAAGCACCCATCAGCATTTTAACAGCAATATATATAATGATCTTTTAATTACGGGGGATGTTAATTTAACGTGAATTTTAATGTTATTTTAAAGTGGGAACCATTTCGTTTTATTTCAACAGCACATTCACATCATTTTAAATAGTTTCTCTCGCTTTCATTCATCAGGAATCTTAGTTCTATTTCTTTGCGAGGTTTGATTTCATTCAAAATGGAATGAGTATTAATTTCCAATGTAATCAAATTTTAACACAAATTAGTATAGTTGTATCATTATGCTATTCATGTCAATTTAACCTTTTTTCATGTTATTTTTCCATCAAATTTAGGTTCCTCATTTCAACACGAAAACATGTTAAATCAACACGAAACAGTATGAAAGCAAAACCATAGCTAAACAATGTTGAATTGTGTTTATCTTTATTGATTTTGCATTGTTATTTTTCTGGTTAAACTGACTTTGTTGACGACATCTTCCAGGAACTTCATAGGAACTCGTGGATCACTTTTCTGGTGGCATATTCTCTTTCAACTATGTGTGGACATATGATATGCATGCAGATTAAACGTATCTGCTTGATCCTTGATGCAAAATGTTAACCGCAGATATTTACTACTCAACCAAATCAACTGTACGTTTTAAAGATCTACAGAATTATGTCGTAATAGCCCATGTAAGATATTCAATTAGCAAATCATACAACATGGAGATGGACACGTGCTTATATTAGGAACACTGCTCTCTGTATCATCTAATTTGCTATCACCAACAACGTTCTGAAGCAGTTTGAGCCAAACAACATTTCAAGTATTCCAAACACCCAGTGTTCTGCCCAAAAAATTGAGCCTGGGTGTCGAAAAAAAATTCTCTTTTTTGCTACAGGTGCGTGCTCTTGAATAAGCCCTTCAATCCTTTGAACATCAAAGAAATCTTTTTATATCTAAATGTTTATTAAATTTTAACACGTTCACCAGTACAATATCTTCTTTTATCGAAGCACAACAGAACTTTTATCAACCCTTTTGGTAATTACATGACCATGACCGTGCTAGTGTTTTAAACAACAAAGACTCGCCATAACCACTTTCACGCACAATGTGCCTTTAACCTAAATAATAACTCTACACTCTATACAATCTCTATACAAACAGGACAAAGGACAATGATGCTGGTGTCACCCGCAACAGCACCATAGAAACTATAAAATGACAACAACTGGTGCGCCCAGAATCCAACTAAAGCGGATATTACACGCCCACTATGCCCATTTTTGTTCCAGTAAAATAGTTCGCAATTTTATAAGGCACATTATTCTCTACTATTGGAACAAGTTGACCAGAGACAATTGGTTCCGCTCTTTTATGAATATTCTTCTATAAAGGATCCAAACTCAGACAATATCGGGATTCAACCACAAACTAAATTGTTCGTGCGGCGGGCTAGAAGCAGCACAAGGACATAAAGCCAGCTATAGCGCACAAATTCAAATTGCCTCCCGGAAGAAGATAATCCAAAAAACCATGTTGGAATTTGTTTCGTGAAATTGATGTTCCAAAGCCATAGTATGGCAGAACAATAAAATGTGAAAATCTGTTTAGGCATTAGAAGGGTATTATACACCGAAGGAATTGGTTGGACAAAATTCTAAAAACTCTGTAAAACTTTTGTGTAAGAATCATGAAAATATCTATTGAAAATAGAAAAAAATTAGAATCATTAAACTCACAAATAAGTTTCAATCTCATGAAATAAACGATGATACGAGTATGAAGAAGGTTTATTTCGCACATTCATTTCTGGAGATTTTTGGTCTCAAATTTGGATTATTGTACATTTGATTGACTCAACTAAACGATTATTTTACATTTATTATTTTGCAATTAATTCGCGTTTGATTATTTAGTTTTGTTTTTGTGCGTTCACTTTGCAAATTTCTCTGGTTTGCAATTATACAAAGAATTGCATGGGAAAAGAATTATTGCGAACTGCAATTTTACAACAATCGTATTTAAAATCGTTAGCAATGCCATATTACGTGGAAGAAATATTGCGTATGATAAATTTGGCAAACCAAAATACTTCCTTAAGGAAGCAAAAAACTGCGAAAGAAATTAAAATTTCTTGCGATACTCGTAGTTGCAAAATGAGTTTGCACATCGGCTAGCTGCTGACAAAAAGTTAATGGAACACAAACCGCGAATCACTTGATTAAAAATAAAATGCACGTCTGGATCCCATGTACTTGGTCTTATGTTCGAGCATATCTTATGCAAAAGATTCTTAATAGAAACTGCGAAATATATTTTTAAAGCAGTTTTTTATTTATTTTTTTATATACAAAATATTTATTAAATATTTTTTTCCTTAAAAAAAATTGATGTAGAAATTTTAAATATTTAATAATATGTATATAAATTTAATAACAAAATTTCAATGACCTCAGATTTGGTTTTGGAGATCTAGGCCCATGTTCTGTTACTCAGGCGATAACTTTTCCTCACTTAAGGCCTCTAAAAAAATGGGTTTTTGTAAGTTGAGGCGATACCTTAAATTTTAATTTGTTTCACTGGGATTTTCCAATGGAAGGCCATAAATTGAAAAAGTAATTTTGGCATTTTAACAACAAAACTAACATTTTTTGTGTGTTTCTCGACTACTTTTATCGATTCGAAAGTTACAGAACATAGGCCCAGGTTCCGTTGGTTCTTAGGCTTCCGGGGATCGAACCTCCTTGGAGGTTGTGCCCCGGGAAGACGGAATTATAACTGGGTCTACCGACCCTGCTGGTCTCATTGTCAAAGAGTTCACTGCCTGAGACGTAGCTAGTGTCTCCTCCTTTGGAGTTGGGTTCTGTTGTCGTCCAATCTCTACTCTTGAACAACGTACCCCGTTTCCCGAACGTGGATCAGGAGGGTCCGGTCAAGGGGTGATAAGTACACCAGTATAAACTTAGGTATACGGTGTGATACGTTTGAGCCTCTACGTATATATAGTTTGGCGCCAAGTGTGCGGAAGACACATCGATCTCACTCATGGTAAAATTACCAGACATCTAGAAATCATATTGGGTTGCGATAAATTGGTCCTATCTGACAGTAGAGTTATACCTTACAAAGCCACGGGAAAACAGCAGTCTGTCCAGTATTACCCATGGATAAGGTGACGCTAGGAAGGTTTCTTTGAGCGTCACTGGTGCACACGAGTTGGAGCTTGGATATCGATGCTCCCTGTTTGATCGGAATACCGATTCTGTATCCAAGATCCATATGATATGAACACTCATTTGAAAAAAGAAACAGACTGGGATATACCCGTCTTTCCGCCCATGGAGGGGACGAAGTCAAGAACTGAATGGACTTCCTCTTGGGCAGGTGGTATGCAGCGAGGATCGAGTCAATTATAGGGAATCTGCTTTCACATGTGTCATATTGTATATATTAGGGACAATACATATAGCTCACAGCTTATTTCTTCAAACGAAAACGCACTCAAAGATCGACTCCATCCAAAGGTGCCATGAACTTTGTACTTAATCGGAACACGGGATTTCTGTGTGTGGAAAAGAACTCATCGAATTCATCAATCATCTAGTTTCTTTCTTTTTTTTTAACTTAACGCGCATTAAAGGGGTTTTGGCTACCCTTAATATGTTTACCCACAGTGCGAGCATTAGGGAAATAGAAAGGGATTTAAAAAGAGATACCGATGTACATTGGTTTTGAAGTTCAAAATATCAAAACGGGGGGGGGGGGGGGGGAATAGAGCCGAGCAAAGCATTCCACATTCGTGTTGTTCGACTGAGGAAAGAAACTCTGTACTTGACAGTACGTCCGAAGTTGGGCTAAGGGTAGACTGATGAGCATTCCTAGAAGCTCGAGTATTACGGTTGAATAGTTTAAGGGGAGGAATTCAACTGGCTACTGCGCTAGAACAATATTTATAAAAATAACGATAAAATAACAAAATACATGAAACATTTCGACGATGTTCGAGAGATGTTATTGCTTCTGTTATAGCTCTATCGCCTATTATTTTTAGAGCTGTTTTTTTTAATTCTATCCAGAAGATTCAAGTGAGTTTTGGGAGCTCCTGCCAAAATGTTTGAATAATACTCCAGTTTGGACGAATGTAACCCTTATAGATTACAGCCAGATCAACCGGGGAAAAGAATTTATTGCATCTGCAAAGGAAGCCCAAACATTTTGCAGCGTTTTTGGCAACATCAATATGTGTTCGTTCCACAAGAGGTGGTCTGTGATGCACATGCCAAGGACTGAAAGCTGATCGGTTTCTTCAATGCAAGTACCGCTTATGGATAGCGGCATAGGGGTTGGGTTCTGCTTTAACGACAGAAGACAGCACTGAGTTCTTGAAGCATTCAATTCTACGCAGTTTTTTATTCCCCATTGGACAATGCTGTCAAGATCAGAATTTAATGAGCTTATCATACGCTTCCGTTTCAGTTCCACATCCGAAGTGCAAGGAGGTGAATTTGAAAACGAATATGAAAAGCTGAGAGTACTATTCGTCAGCAAAACAATTAAGTGGATTAGAAGTTCCAGATAAGAGATCATTAATAAAAATGAGAAAAAGGGTCGGAGACAATACGGAGTCTTGGGGCAAACCAGCACTTATTTTGTGAATATCAGACTTGAAACCGTCCAATACAACTTGTATTGAGCGGTCCGAAAGGTAATTTCTAATCCAACGAATAATAGATTCAACGATACCAAATGCACGCATTTTCGATAAGAGAGCTTGATGCCAAACTCTATCAAATGCTTTTGAAATATCAAGTGCAATAATCTTACTTTCTCCAAAACGATGTAAAGATTTGTGCCCCTGTTCGGTGAGATATACCATCAGATCACCAGTGGACCTATTGCTACGAAAGCCATACTGCCGGTCATTAAGGAGCTTTCGTTCTTCAAGATATTTCTTAAGCTGATAATTAATCAGCGTTTCCATGACCTTAGATAGAAGGGCGTAAGTGCAATTGGACGGTAATTAGAGGGTGAAGAAAAATCGACTTTTTTAGGGACAGACTGGACACATGATGTTTTGCATCCACTCGGAAAAAGACCAGTAGATTAGGACAAATATAAAAGCTTACGGTTTTGCCAGCGTTGAAGAACACCTCTTCAGAACGATAGGAGGGATATTATACGGGCCAGCGGATTTGTGTATATCAAGGTTTTTGAGGACTCTAGCAACTGGCGCGAGTGCGAAAGAATATTCGTCCCATAAAATCGATTACGCTCTCAAGTACTGGAGGAGTCATAACACTTTATGGCAGCGTCAAATTAACAGCGAACTCCGCTGCAAGCAATTTGGCTTTTTCTCGAGAACTGACAAAAGGGGTGTCATTCTAAACGATCGTTGGAGCCGAAGACGAAGTTGAATTTCGAATGTTTTTAACAAATGACCAAAAATTCTTACAACCTTTGGGACATTGTAGTATTTGTTGCCTTAATTTTTGGTCATGCAAAAATTTGCTTCTACGAATGTGAACGTTGCAAGTCTTTCTAGCTTGTTGTAACTTTTTCCGGTTTTCCTCAGTGGGGTTGGCTTTATAATTCCGGAAACTTACTTCTTTAACCCTAATAACCTCTTTACAGCTCACATCAAACCATGCATCTTCTTTCAGTTTGATAGATTTTACCCTATTCGGGATAAAATTTCTCATTTCGTGAAGAATTAAATTTGTTATCATACTCGTATCTGCGCTGGAGTCTACGTCACTACCGTCACCACGTCTACTGTATAAAAAAGGACATCAATTTTAAATTAAAAAGAAATTTTCGAATATCGGTGCTCGTTAGTGCTTTTAATTCTGTTAACTGTCATTTGCCTGCTTTATTGGGTGCTTCATCCACCCTATAACTTACTTGACAGATTAACTTTTAGTAAGACCTACCCAGCTATTCTGAAACATTGATGTGAATCTGCTGCTTAGATTCCAATTAGCTTTAACTGTGACCTTACTTTTATATTGTGCAATAGGACCTGTCTGTTACAGGATATACTTATCGTCTAATTAGGCAATAATTCAGTTTTTTAACTAAAATCTCTTTACCTACCAAAAAAGAATTATTCTTACTTCCAAACTATCAGCTGCTAAATTCAGTCCTCCAAAGCTTCTGACTGCACTCTTGTAATATATTATCCTTCCTCGCAAACCTGCAAATGCTCTATTTGATCTTCAAGATCCAATTATTATTCTTATCCCTGTATATGGATGTGAAATCTAATTTGTATTGTTAAAAACATTGTTGGCAGGCGTCAAACGATGCACGTTTGTAAGACTAGACCGTTTTAAAGTTTTTGCACAAAGCAAACTCCCCACACATTACATTAGGGCTCGTCTTTCCCAGCTTTAGTAAACTAACTAGGTATACCCAAAGCTCCAACGCTAATGTAGAACAATTATGGATTTTTGAAATGAAACTAAGTGTACGGTATGGCACGGCATGAGGTAAGTAATTTGAAGCTTAGCCTGGTGATGTTGTTTTTGTTTTCGTTTTTTTTTTTTTTTTATTTCGGGATAATGGAATTGCACACCATTAAGGATGTGATATTTAATGCCTGATGGGGAGATATGTATTTAGAGGAATCCATTTCTGCTTCTCGAGGTATATGGTTCACTGTGCAAGCGTATACTGTAAATAGTGTTCAGCTCATCATAATATACTTTGTCTCTGATGGTGATGATGATGATAATGATAACTGTACAATAGTTGTTTGTCAAAATGAATTAAAAAATTGGACATGACATGAACGCTTTTAATTATGCCACAATTATCCCTCCTTCCACATGTCATGCAATGTGGATGATGATTATATTCATATTTAAAATATGAGAATGTAACGGCGAATATGAAATATCAGCTTACATTAAGCACTAATTATCAATCTTTTGCAAGAGATATAGAGTTTGAGGTGATTCGGTTGAAGTATAATATTCATAGTATACTTTGTGTCATGAGTGTGATGGACTTAATAGAGCATGACTTCAATGTGTTCAGGATTTAAACAAACAAAATTTCAGATCAATGGGCTTTTGAGTGGCTTGGCAAATAGTGTGAAATTTTCATATCCAATAATCGACATATAGCATTGAAAATGCATTAAATGAAAATGTTGTCTCTTCGTTGTAGAATTATTTACTTATTTCTTGGTATTGTTTATCGACAAATGTAGATACAGAGCCCAGGAGTTACGGAAATTTTGATGTTAAATAATATGATAAAGTTAAATTGCCTTGAAAAATAATTAATTACTTTTTATTTTGCTCGGAGCATGATTTCCGTTTCCGCGAAGAGTCTTCGGCTGGATGGATAGGCTGAAAGGATTAATTCACATTTTCGATGACAGTCGTTATGTGTTGGTTGAAATTTAAGATCTCTTAAGAGCGGATGGAGCTTGGACTATAATCCAGGATATCCTTTATTATCCTTTGAATAATTCTTTCCAGAATGTTGTTGCTGATATTTTAAAACAATGTTTGCCCTCGTAATTTCTTCCATCTCTTTTAGAAATAGCAATTCTTAAAAAGTTGTTGAAAAAGATCGCAGGGGAAATTATCATTACTTGGTAAAATTTTCAAATGATCTAATTTGAAATCAGGTCTGGCTAGGATTTCGTAGGTCAGCTAGCTCTTTGGGAATGAGGTTTCCATTTGGCTATAGGGAACAATGTCAAGATTCTCTTCGTTAGTAGTCATAATTTCTCTTGTTGAGTCGGCTCCCTCTAGATATTGCCAGATGTAAGAAGAAGTGATGACTAACCAGGATAAAAAAGAAACATTTGATGAATTTTTCCTACGAAATATTTGTCAAATGTTTCCAATTGGAATGATATTTCCTACGAAATATTCGTCAAATGCTTCTTCTTTATCCTGGTTAGTCGTCACTTCTTCTTACATCTGGCGTTGATTTTTTTTTCAGAATTTATTGAATTAAATTTTATCTGCTAATATAGTGTGTTTGTTATGGTAAGTCCATATCCATTGCTTCTACGATTTTATCAATTGTGTTGTTTTCAAGGTTTCTGTTGGCATTCGGTGTCAAGATTGATGGTGTTCTTCGTTCACATAGACGTAAAGCTCCAAATTGGAAACAATTTTGATGAGATTTGAGCAAAAATTTAAGGACGAAATCCAGTTTATAAAACAAAATTATAAACTATTGTTATAAAGGGAGATGATGGTGTTAACTTTGGCTCCTTCGAGCCTTACACGACGTAGGCGGTACGACCAAGAAAAGCATGAAATTCTATACGAGTAAAGAGTATACTCTCCCTTCCTTTTTAAACTAGATGGTGATGCCTTCAATAATATGGTTATCGACTATAAGACTGACTAAAAGACATCTATGCTTGATGGCAAAAATGGAGTCTTCCATCGAATATAATCATATCGACATACACAGCGGTAGTAAGACCAATCCTGTTTTAAGGTTCGATTATCTTGTGGCCTGCTTTAAACAAACAATAACAACATTAATCAACTTAAGAAAATTTAGAGGACTGTTATCATTGCACAACAGGGGCCTTAAGATCTTGTCCAACATATTCCTTAAGTATTGTTTTAATTCTTATACCTCTTTAACCTCACATTAAACATTTGGTATATGTCAACGGCCTTGGCTTTGATAAAAGCATCGCTTCCCATCGATCGGCGAATTCAAGCACCCTTGCGCGTATTTAGTACTTCGTTGGGGGACCATCGGAAACCAACCACGTGCTGCATGTGTTGCTTCTGTTATGTGTTCTTCCTTCTTGAAGCACGCTAATACTTAAAGAGACAAAATACTGGTTTGCCAAGACTTACCGCAGAAACACAGCAAAATTGATTCCACAAAATATTCTTTCGACAAACACTGCACCCCCACCTTGATTCTCAGAAAAAGTTTTAAAGTTATTTTCCCATTCAGGAAGCATTGGTTGATCTAAAATAGAGGTATTGGGGAAGGAATTTTCTGAAAATTACTGAAAGTCTCTAGACCCTTTCGACTTGCCTGCTACCTATAACTGAAGCATGAAAAAATTGTAAGCTAATTAAATCCAACTCAAAATCTAAAGTCGACAATAATCACAGCCAAGCGGCTATCAAAGCCATATATTCAAACAAATCTTCAAAACTGATCCAGCAATACCGAAATGAGCTTAATAGCCTGGGGCCCCAGAACGTAAGTTGATACAATCGAGAATTGGAAGCACCTGTTTTGGTTCAATCAAAGGTTCTCTAACGATACAATCGAGTAGGACACTCGACTGAACCAAACTCGATTGTATCAAGTTACGTGCTGGGCCCCTGGACATTAACCACAGAGTCACTTTTATCTGGGTTTCAGGATACACTGGAATCGAGGGCACGCACTCAAGGGACTATGAATACCCTTTATATGATTATAACACAGCGCGGCCATCCGGTGAAAGAAGAGAAAGAAGGATAGAAAGATGTGGGGCGCAACGTATTGAGACGGTGGTTGTGGTCTCAGATTTTATCTCCAGGGATGGCGGCTGAACTAATGGGGAGAAAATTACAGTGTCTTATTTATTTATGTCTCTTATAATTCGCATTATTTTATTTTATTTTGTTGTCATATTTATGAGTAGTTTACTCAGTAACATGTTATTAGTGTTATGCCTGAACAGCGTGTATGACTAAGCCAGCAACTCATATTATGATAATTTTTTTGAATTGGTTTTTAATGGAATATAAAAAGCCATAGACAACGGCAGGAATCGAGCCTGCGACCACGAGGTTGACAGGCGAGCACACAACCACGGCCACTCCCATTTTAGAGCATCTCTATTGCACTTTCTGCTTTGCAGGGCAAATTTCTTTCAGTTTTTTCTGAGAATCCCACAGGAGGTGGAGCAATCTAACTGACTACTGTATGATACCTAGCAGAATAATGTGGTTATAGACCGAGGCCGGACATAGCAATGGTTGTTGCTACTTGCTCTTGACAGAGGCATTTGGGAGATAACGCAACAAAGCTATATGTATTCCCCATAACACCATCTCCCATATAGCTGTAAGACCCAATTAAAAATTAAATAGTCGCGCATGTTCCGTATTTTAATTTTTTGAATTTGAGGAACGAAAGTGAATTTAGATGTTCTGTATTCCACTCAACAAAAAATATCAGTACAAAAATTAAAAACTATGAGTGTAAAGTCTTAAAAAGGTTTCGATTGGATTTCATTTTCAGCACAGTCCACAGAACCTAATTTTTAGTATTAAATAAAATGCACCACTGTATCGGACGAACTTGCTAACAATATTTAGTGTAGCTAACCACGGATTCTGTTAGTAGATACGTAGTCGAGTTACCATTACGTAGGTTTAAAGCCTATCAAGGTAATATTACCTAGATTCTTAGTAGGGAAAAAAACTACCAAATACGAAGTTTCAAAAAAATGCATTTAGTCGTTTTCGAAATTTTCAGTTAAAAAAAAAATGCACCTACTTCAACTCTACCTCCACTGTGCGGTGGTGCGCAATTATATGAATAAAAAAAGATAACCAATTCTTCATTAAATTCAAAATAAAAGCTATAGCAGTATTTTCCCGAAAATCGATATTAAGACTACTTTTGATCCCTCAACAAACTATAAGAGAAAATTTTAGGAATTTATTATCATAGTCCCAGTAGGTGTCACAAGTCTCAAAACAGTTTTTTATTGATATCTCCCGAACGGTAACTTTTGTAAAAAAAATGTTATGGCTAAAGTTGTAGAAAATTAAATTTCCTACAAGTTTTACCTCTACCGTTTTTGTCATAAATCAAAAATGGCGAAATTATTGGCCAAAATAAAATCTTCACTAAATTCAAAATGGCGGCTGAAGCTACAGTGCGATTTTCCCGAAATTCGAAATTTAGGCCACTAATGACCCCCCAGCGAACTGTAAAAGAAAATTGTATGAATTAATTTTTTCCATATGAATATAAAAATTCGTGTTCTAACAGGCGATTTTGACAGTTCCAAAATGAATTCGAAGTGAACTGGAAGGAGTTGAATCCATTCGAAGTGCAGAACATGTCATTTCATTTTAAGCGAAATTGAAATTCGTTTTGAATTCATTTTCACTCGGAATGCAGAACATGAGTAAGTGCTTCACTTCTTCTGTTGCTAAGACTCCATCCACGTCTCTATCTGTTAAATATTTTGCGGATGATAAAGTTTTCGACAACATTTTCAAGCATTTCTGCCATCAGTACCAGGAATTAGTGTGTCTTTTTGAATGTGCCCATCTTTTCGGACGTTTGCTTAAAGCGATGGGGATGATGACACAATGTACATATATTGCGACTCAAATATCATAAAATACTTAGACTCGAGCGTCAATTTCTGTCCGCAACGTTAACTCGTCGGCAAAATAATTCCACAAATAAATATTTAAAAAACCGTCTCATTGGAATTCATTGGCAACTTTTCGAACTTTATTTGTATATATTCCAGCCTACTAGCTATTTTTTAATTAATAAATTTGTTTTAATAAAACATATCCAGTTAAGTTGCTTTATTTTTTTTTTGTTTAAGGTGATTAATGAAATCATAAAAAGTAAAATTAATTATACACCGATTTATGTGTCAGTGCGTCTGACATTATGATGGAAGGTTGGTTACCTGTCAAACGTATGTCAATGTCAACGTTTCATCGAAGTAACCAAAACCAAGATTATAAATGTCTTAATCCTTAACATACGTGTAAAGCTCATGAGAAGTGAATGTTGTCGACCTTTGATCATTGCCCTATGTCAGAGAGACAATTTTGAACTTTGAATTGGTATATGTATTTCTGCTTGCGATTGTGTGTGTCCTTTTTTCTAATGGTGGCATATGTAAATTATGTAGGTATGCAGAGTTTTCAAAAGACAAAACCCTTATAAATATATTATAATACAAATTGAGGATTATAAATTGAGTTAACAGAAAAGTGTCAGCGAATAATGAAACATGTCAGGTGTTTCTTACCCAGGAAATTTCATCGTTTCTTATCACGCAATTAGCATGAACATAAATCTTCTAAAGAGATTGGGGGGTGTTTTTTTTTGTTGTTCTTTGTTTTTTGTGGACGTGTTGAATAATAGGTATAACATTTTTCACAGAACTTATTATTAATTTACTCGTTTAACGAGAGGATGGAGCCTTAGTTAAAAAGTTTTCCCTTCAAAGAAATAATTCTACCAAAAGTTTAAGATAATCCGAAGGAATTAAATATATATATGTAGGATTTTTAGAAGTAAGTACATGTATGTATCTACACTTCTGTATATTTATGCAAGATATTTATCAACATTTTCCACATTAGTCTGACAGGTTTTGTTATATGACAAAGATAATACATCACCCTTCTGCCCTCTCACAAAGTCCCTCTTAGCAAAGTTCCGAATGTTTTGTTAGGCTGGGCGCGCACATGCAACATTCAGTTTTGCAACAGTTTGATTGCTAAAGTGAAAACCATTTCATCAATTTTACAGGAAGCGATTTTAATTTCGTCGATAATATCATTAAACGAGGTACGTGTAATAATAAGTTCGCTGCTAATGTCAGAAATTTTGAACATAAGTTCATGAAAAATTGAATTGAGTTGGCAGGAGGCTGAAGACATTAGTGCAAAATTTTAGTCGATTTAGTAATATGTTAAATCATTTTTAGTATGATACTAGGTTAAAAAGAGGATTTTGCTAATTTTAAACCAGTTTAGTATCGTACTACTTTCTTAACATTTTACTAAAGTTAAAATAACAAAATGGCTACCTTATTTTTTTAAGTATCGTCCTAAATCAATATGCCACTTTGACATTTACAAACGTCAAAAAGTTATGTTCGCTTACTTTTTTGCACTATTTTAGGCGTGTTTAGCTGTAGTTTATTAAGAAAATAGATTTAGTATGGAGCTAGTTAAAAAGTGTTTAAAATTAGGAAAATATTAGTAAAGTGATTTAGTATTAGCAAACTGTTAAGTAGTATCATGTTTAACATCAGGCTGTTTAAAATTTTGCGCCATTGAGCTTGATGTAGATTGTATAAAAAGATCTAGGTTGGACCGAACAACTTCAATTTGTTCATTTATGTTTTCAATAGGATATGAGCTCAGTGTAGATTCATAGATTCAAGCGTAGTGTTTATATCACGGTTAATGTTATCAAAACTGCATTGGGTGTGATCATTACGATATTTTAATGTATGAACAAAAGACGTTAGTTTGTTTTTATCGTTTGATGATTGATTAGAGATACTACGATTACTACTATTGTATTATTCAGAATTTCTATACTCTTAGAAAAGTCATCAAAATGTTGAAATTGAGCAAGAATACATTTATGAAAGCGATTATTGTCAGATATGATGGAGTTAGTAGTCACTTAGACATTTAACCGCAAGAAGAATAAGAGACAGGGAGATATTTTTACACTCGTCACAAAGCTATACAAAGTATTCTTTTATATAACCACATGATCTTTTGTTTAGTTAAAGACTTAGAGGGTGGTATGAATTACCGCGACAGGCCACTCTTTCGGTATATTTACTATCGAGGAATCCCACGGGTTATTGTCCATATTTAGAATTAGTATTATTTTATTTTTTTATAAAGAAGTAAAGTTTTACATTTCTTATTTTTTTAGATGTTTTTTAACAAATTAAAAATTCAGAAAGATCAATATTTTTGGTCTTAAGTGTACTATCAATTATTCGAACCGATTGATGTGACTTTATCCGAAAATTAAAGTTGGTTTGGATATTTGCTATTCAAAGTGTATTATTATTAGTCCCCTTTCACACAGAGAAACCAGTTGCTGGAGATTTTTTTGAAGTTTTCCTTTAATTGCCTTGTAGCTTTCACGTGAAGAAACTGACACCGAGAAACTGAGGAGGAAACTGGGAAGATTTTGTTGGTCTAATTGGAATGCAAAGCAAAACGTCAAAAAAATCTCTTCAAATCGTTGACCGGGGAGATTTTGTTCATTCCCCGTACTTCTTGCCCTTCTCGTCAACACACTCCCAGTTGCCGGCAACTCAGCTTCCTTGTGTGAAAGGGGACTTACTTACGCGAACCGATTGTAGTGAGTATAGCCGGAATATTCGAAGATCGAAAACATTAATTGAAGATAGAGGTTGTGTTGACAAGTCCAGAAGGTAGATATTTAGCTGCGTTTTATTTAGAGCTGTGTCAATCGTTCATTTTTAAAGATTCAATCGTTCAAATGTCGTTCATTTCAAAGATTCGGTCTTTTCAATCGTTCATTTTTTCAATCAATCATTTGTTACAGTTGCGACCCATATGGAAACATTTTTGAATTGAAACAATCACATGGTTGTGTGTGTGTGAATTCAATCAATCTTTTACTTTCATTCAACATATATACATATGGATGTGCATATGGAATGTGGTTGATGCGAATGTTCGTGAAATTTAACTGATGCTTTTAAAAAAAATCAAGAACAAAATTGGTAAAAACATACCTATATTTGTTTTAAGGTATTTCTTTAGTTTCGAGTAAGCAAACCATTAACCCATAAACATTATGGGAAAATAAAGAGATTATCAAATACATACATATTTCATTTCCATTCAGTTTCGTTCGTTCTTTAGAACGATAGAATGTAGTGAAAAGTGAAACCAATCAATGCAAATTATTTTGATTGTAAATAAGTGGAATGAACGAAATATGATTGCCTTGCGTTCAATCGTTTGATTGAAATTGTAGTATAGTGTAAAACGGTTGGTATTGAAATAGATTGATTCGATTTACTTACTTTGATTGCAATCAATCAATCTTTTTAATGAACGGGTCATAAAGACCGAAACAATCACGATTGACACAGCTCTAGTTTTATTATCTACGGGTCTGGGTCTAGGTTATTTTTGAACACGTATTACAAAAACAACACGAAATCCAGGTTTCTATCGGGGTTTCTATCTGGGTTTGCAAATATTAGTATTAAATTCAGTGAACGGAGGATACATATCAGTACATAACCCAGATCGTTTTATTTTTACGGGGTGAACCATATGGATTATTGGCGATAATAAAACACGGCTATTATGTTGAATTTTAGGTAGATCTCTGTTTGCTATTGAGCAATTAGAAAAAGTCCAAACACAAGCTATTAGGAAGTGGTGAAGCTGTTTAAAGATGCAGCATAGTGTTTCAAGTTGTCAGTGGATGCAGCATGAAAATCGAAACAAGATATACATGTAGCATCGAATTTGATTCATAGGCAGAACATATACAAAGTAAAATGTTTCACTCACCGGGCAAGAAGGAAACATCAAGCTTCGGTATGTATATTGATTAGCCGAACGTTTGTGTAGAGCAAATAAATCAGCAGAGTCACTCAAAGTTAATAATTGTTGAAAGAAAGAAACAAAAAAAAAGAAACTTCAGCTGTAGCGATGAAGGAAAAGATTAGAAAATAATAATAACACTTTTCACTCAATAAATTACTGTCTGTAATGAAAAAGTTTATTTTTAAATTAAAACTTTGCAAAAATAAAAATTCACTAAAAATGTACAAGGGCTAATGTCAAAAGTTATAATGATTATATAAATCAAAAAAATTAAATTTACCACTTGTTTTTTTGGTTGTAAACAAATAAAATAAACTAAGGAGCTAGTATAGGCGCGGGCAGCAAAAGGCTTTAGAATTGCCAAAGGACTAATATGAGAGTGGGCGCACATGCAAAAACTATTCAGTCCGCGATTCGAGCAACTTAAAAGTTTGTGTTTTGACATAAATCGAACAATCGCCCCAAATAAGTTCTTCAGTTTGTATCACACCGAACTATATGTAACTGTGCACATAGTAAATCAAAATATTGCCTGTGTGTTGGTTTATCTCGTTGATTGATTTTTAAGTTTCTTATGTGCGCGATCATCGTTCAAATAGTGATTAAACTATTTCGCTTCGGAAAAATTACATTTGCGCGCAGAGAAATCAAGACAGTATTGCCTCACACAAACCACTTTTTCGGAGTTTAAAAGTAAGCTGAGTTACGTCAAAATATGAAATCGATTTCAATTTGTATTGTTAATCGTTTGATAGTTTAATTTTATATTTGTATTTTGTATAACTATGTTCACACCGAAACGAAATCTTGGATTTCGTAGATTTCAGTTCAAATCTTCGCATTTCGCCATATACAGGGTGTCCGCCGGGAAGGTATACTACTTTGATTGTTTATAATTTTTGATTAATTGAACGAGAATTGACCCTATATTGATAACTGTCTTATTTAATGTCGGCAATAATGTATGGAAAACAATATTAGGTAAATATCCACCCCTGTTAGTCTCACAAATGCGAGCCCTTTTGAGCACATTTTTCATTAGATTCTCACACACTTCACGCGGTATATCATTAATTTCATCACGAATATTTTGTTTGAGTTTCTGAAGCGTTTCTGGTTTGTTTGCATAAACCTTGCTTTTCAGATATCCCCACAAAAAGAAACCCGGAGCAGTAAATTCAGGCAACCGTTGAGGTCAATCAACATCACCATTTCCTGAAATAACTTGTTGTGGAAAGAGGTCTCGCAGTAATTCCATTGAAATTCTAGCTGTATGTCATGTGGCACCGTCTTGTTGATACCACATTTTAATCAAGCCCAAACCATGCAGTTGTGTCGCTAAAAAGTTTTCAATCATATCACGATATCGCTTCCCATTCACAGTTACCGTTACGCTGTTTTCATTTTCAAAGAAGTAAGGCCCAATTATTCCTCCTGATCAAATTGCACACCAGACTGTAACTTTTATTGGATGCAAAGGTGACTGATGAATAATTTGAGGGTTTTCCATTACCCAAAACCGACTATACTGTTTATTCGCATATCCATTCAAATGAAAATTGCCTCGTCACTCATTATGAGTTTTTCATGAAAATCGGGGTTGTCATGGGCTAGCGGATGGTCTTGTGGAAGAAGCTCTTGTGTCAACTGAATCCTAAATGGAAACAAATGCAAATCCTTGTGCAAGATTGTGGCCAAAGTTGTTCTTTGAAGACCAAGCTCCTGAGCACGGCGTCGAATTCAGTTTGATGGATTGTTTTGAACACTTCCCTGAGCAGCAGTAATGTTTTCAGCCGATCTTGCAGTACGTTGTGGTCCATGCTTGGGCCTATAACCTACAGACCCTCTTTCTTCGAAGTCATTCACTATACTATAAATTGTGCGTTTTGTTGGCACGTTGTTTCTCCCAAAAATTTCACGTAACTTTTTCATCGTCACAGTAATCGATGATTGATTTTGATAAAATGTTTTAACGATTAAAGCACGTTGGCTTACCGAATAGTTTCCATAATAAATTTGCCACGTATCTACTTCACGACTGCCAAATATGAACTGGAAAGACTAATGTTTACCAAAATGGCGGAAAAACAAAGTAGTATACAATAATTGGTTATTTGCGTGACCTTTTTACTTAAGTAAATGTTCAGAAAAAAAAGTTTTCTTCCCGTCGGACACGCTCTAATTTTGGATTTCGAAATCCCCGATTTCGTTGAAATCACATTACCGATGCGGGCTATTCATAGTGAACGAGTCCATTTTAATCTTCACCTTTCACCATACTTAGGTAAGAAGCTTTTTTTGTACAATTTACGATATTTCACTATACCGATAATGAGATGAAAAGAGAGTGTATGAATTTTTATTTCACACCATGGCAGGTTGATGGATTAGATGAGTTTTTTTTTCAAGGTGTGGGGCGATACCACCTAGGGGTCGTTAAGAACTATTATGGTCACTTTGAATATTCTTCCCTATTATCCAGAAATTAACAATGGTTTTTAAAATGAATTCCATTCTCAGCATACCATCAGCAGCTAAGTCCATACAATTATCTTTCGCCTTCACCGATGGTAGATCGGCGAGTTGTACTGACATTATGTAATAAAGGATTTAGTATCCGTCTTTGTCCATTTCCACCTTCAAAATCCAGTTCTGGAAAGGAAGGTATATTAATAGTTTCTCCTGCAAATCAAGCAAACTCTGTATCATGAGAGGAATGTGAGAGCTAACTGATATCGATACATCTGATGAAATTTCTAGGAGAATCTTCTGAACGCAGGGAAAAGAATCATACTTTTGTTTCTATATAGATGACTAATAACTAAGTCATGTGAGGAATCCTTTGATTAAGTCTTTTGCAGTTAATATTTTTTCTTCTTTTCCTTTGATTCTCTTTTTTAAGATGTTTAAGTAGTTCAAAGATTTTAATTTCGCAATGAGTCTACTTTTGTTGTCCATCACAGCTTTAGCACCATCGCCAAAATCGTAGTCGCGACAGCTTTTTAAAAACATTTCAAATAACTAAAAAGTTTATTTTAATAATGAGGGGTTCCCCAAAATATTTTTAATCACAAAGATGTCGCGTACTGAGAAAGTTTGAAAAACACTGGATTAGATATACAAAATGGTTGTTGTTTGTGCTTTTGAGAGACAAAATCGTGGCTTTGGCGGTGTGAACACCAATTTGCAGTCACGAAAAGTTTCTGCTGAAATCTCAGATTTCACTTTGTTGGAAACATAGTATTAATCAAAAATGGATTCAATAGCCATTACAATTTTTGAAATAAATGAGCAAAGTACCCAAAGAAAACGGAAAAGCATTGATATTAAACTAGAAGACCTGGGGCCACCCGTTGCTGCAACTTTAATGTATTCCGTTCAATTATTAGATATTAAAATTGGTTTTATTAAGGAAGTGATTGGTAATCAGTGCTTTCCATTAATTAAGAACTAAATGATGAACAATATTGCTCGTTAATCTGTCTCTCGTTTTCCACCGAGTTATCATGCAGCATAAAACTGCTCATGGGAAAACACGGTTTCTCCAAGTCCAAGCCACAAATTTTCATTGTCTGCCCTTGGGCATTGTAGCCTTTTTGAAAGGCATTTTTGATTCTGATGAATTGAATCATATGTATTTGAGTTAATAGAATAGGAGGACCTTACCTTAATTTTAAGACATTAACCCTAAAGATTGAACCACTAGAACTGACGATATAAGCTCAAAACAGCCACAACATCTTTTCTTTTTAATGAATTTTTAAACATAACTGTTCTTCTACACTGAACATCAACTATCGCACAACGCATAAAAATTGTTAAAACCTACTACAAAAATGGTGATTCTGCCACAACCACATATCGTGCTTTAAGAGGACATTATGGTTTACACAATCGTCTAACTACGCAAGCAATTGGCAAAATTGTGAAGCAATTTGAAGAGACTGGATTGGTTACAGATATTGTAAGGCCTGTCCATCATATCGTTTCGCTCGTACCACTGAAAATATCGCTGCTGTAAGTGAAAGTGTTGCCGAAGACCCGAATGTCTTGATTGCTCGTCGATTTCAGGAATTAGGACTGTCTTACGGCACATTATGGTGTATTTTGCATTTGGATCTACACCTACATCCATATAAAGTCCAGCTAACACCACAACTGAAGCCACACAAAACGTCGTAGATACGTCGAATGGGTGCTTTAAAAACAGGCGGTGGACAGCGATTTTTCGAACAAAATTTTCTTCAGCGACGATGCACATTTCTCACTCGGTGGGTATGTTAGTAATCCTCAAGTAATTGAAGAGAGGGCATTCCACCCACAAAGAGTCACTGTTTGGGGCGCTCTTTGGTCCGGAGGTGTGATTGGACCTTACTTCTTCGAAAAACGACGATTGAACGAGTGTCACCGTCAATTCGGAGCGGTATGGTTATATGATAAACGACTTTTTTTTCCTGCTATTGAAGAATACGACTTGGTGAATGTGTGGTTTCAACAAGACGGTGCCACATGCCACACAACTCGAGAGAATATGGCTTTACTGCAAGAAACATTTCCTGGCCGCGTAATTTCTCGTCGTGGCGATATCAACTGGCCACCAAGATCATGCGATTTGACACCGCTGGACTTTTTTTGTGGGGCTATGCGAAAGACCGTGTTTATGCAGATAAACCTTGATCATTTGAAAACCAACATTCGTCAAGTTATAGCTGAGATAGCGCCCAATATGTGTCAAAAAGTGGTCGAAAATTACCTGAAAATAATCGATACTTGCAACAATTCGCGTGGTGGTCATTTAAATGATGTAGTGTTTCACACATAATGTCAACGTTCAAACTTTATAATAAAAAACAAATATCATGAAAAAAAAAATATTTTATATGTGTTTCATTTACGTTTACTTGTGAAGCTGCAAAATGGATATAACCATTATATCATATATAGAGTAATGGTTGATACAACAAAATAATCGCCCTATTATTTACATTATTAATTAAAGAAAAACCAAATCTATTTATGGAATGAGTCAAAAGTAATTGACTGATATGTGTAATCTTCTGAATAACAGTTTTCTTTTACGGTTATTGACATTCTAGGAATTTAATTCCACATGCAATGTTTTTACCAAACATTGGAGTCAATATACTCTATCATTCCTGATTTCTAAGTCTACTAATTAAAAATATAAAATTCTTTTAGTTGATATGTGTGATTGTGTGAGAATACTTATTGAATGTAACGCGTTACGTAACGAAGCGGTTTACCTTCTCATAAGAAGTTATCACTTTAAAATTTACGGAAAACATCTACACGTTAAAAGCACAGAAACATTTTATAAACTTCGTCAGTTTAACTCTTCAGAAGAATTAAACTAATACACATGCTCGAGTTGCATTAACGACAATGATAAATGTTTCATAAATGATGAACTACTTGCTAAGGAAATCCGTATACTAATTAGTTCCTGAAATATGGGTTGGTGCCACATTTATTTATCCATACTCCATTTTCGTATTTCTTATTATTTCATTACTTATTCCCAACAGCTTATGTACGTATGATGGTTAGCAGATTCTCAGAAACAGAATATTGGGTAAGAAAAGAAGAAATCAGATTATACGAATTTATCTTAAGATTTTATTCTACAAAAATCGAATAATTCTCAGAAGCTTTGAATTTGTAATCTTTTGTTCTACCTAACAAGAATTCATATACATATACATATATACAATATTTTAAATACGAGTACGTACTTCACATAAGCTAAATTCTTTCCATTCGTAAAGCTTAAAGTTTCTTAGATCTTCCGGTTTTGCATGCTTATAAGATGAGTTGCTAAAATTCCAATGAAATTATTAATTTTTTTTGGAATCAGTCATAATATTAAAATTAAGGAGGTGCTGTTTGAAGAAATAATAATCTTTTGATTCTTGATGTGAAATTTGTTTGAAGATTCACCTTTCAAAATGTCAGGTGCGGTGAAAAGAATTTTTTTTTTCTTTCGTTATTTATGGTTTGACATCATTCTGGGTTATAAAATGTGTGATAATGATTTCCGGAATTTCAAAATTAAAATTTTTAGAATTATTTTAACACATTTCTTGAAGGCCATATATTGGCTTGGCATTACAGAAGCTTTTAATGTCCTTTATCCTTTAATCGTAGGAAGAGTGTATAGGTGGTTCTTGTGTTTTCAGGGCAATAAGATTTAAGGAAAATTGCTTTTCATTATTTGGCTTATTTTCAACATTTGAATAGCTTTTTTTTCTTTTCAACACTCAGACACTGAGGTATGCATCAAACAAGGATGAAATGGAACTTCCCCATAATCGTAATTGTATAATTATAGTAGGGCAAAAAAAAAAACAAATATTAAGGCATAATCGGTGATGATACTGTCAAACTTTTTTCCTAATGCTGAAATGCTCGTCGTGTTCAGGGTTTATTTGAGTAACAGGAGTAAGCTCAGCCCCAGACGATCACTTTGAAGAAGCGAACCGGGGATAGTACTTTTTTAGTAATCTAAATTCCAGGTTCCAGCCCAAGGCTAACCCAAGGGAAAATTACTTTACCTTTAGCTAACCTTGCAGTGGATAGTAGGGAAATCGGCGGTTTGCAGGAATCTGAATTCCAGCCCAGGGCTAATCCAAATCAAAGAGAAAATCTCTTTTTCTTGCCAAAAAGTCCGCTTTAAATGGCACAGAAGTGCCCCATTTAAAGTTTCACGGAATTGATCACTAAGTGTGCTGCCACTACGGATCAACGGGAAACTTATTCTTCAGCAATAACCATAACCTAAATCAAGGTTTGCTTAAGAGTGTACAAGTTGCCTCCTCTGGTGTCGTCATTTATTGCATCCACTTATTATAATTGTTACCCTAATGCAGTGCGAATTGTAAGGATGACGAACGTAAATGTTAGGGCGGTGTTAAGGTCGTATGTTGTTGCTGGCGTGTATTGCTGGTAGTGGCACTCCATTGCAGTCGAATGATTAGGTGCCGGTAGTGGTCGCACGGAACTCCTGTATTGTGGTTATGTAGTTGTCGTGCGGACTTGCTAGTTTTATTTGCTTAATATGATTGGTGAGTTAACTGGTTTGGCGGTGGTCAAATAAATAATTCCGGTTCGGCATGGGATGGGATGCGTAAGTGTAACGCTTCGTTTCAGCACCTGAACACACAAAAAAATCACTTTGACAAATACCTACATCAAAATATCTGCATAAGGCTTAGAACGGTGAGAAAAGCATTTGCTTGTTTTACTTCCGTGTGTTAGTTTGATGGCGTGATGCTTATGTCTGTTTGAGCTAGAAGGCTAACAGGATTTTATACCACATCCTTCTATCTTTTTTAACACTGCTATTTGACATTTACGAACTTAGTCCTTCGATATCATATGCAGCATTAAATCCAATGTATATGTAATAATAACTTGATTTTTAGTGCTCTGTTGTTATAGTTTGGGGGAAAATAAATTCCATTGGAATTCCTGGACAAGGAGCTGGAGCGGTTTTTTAAAAAATTAATTTTGTATGTATAAAATTTAAAACCATTTTTATAAAAAACGATTGAAACGCCATTTTAAAGTAAATTTTATAAAAAAAAAATCAGTGACTATTTTTTAAAAATCGATTTTTCAAAAAAAAAATTTAATAATTTTTTAAAAATCGAAATACCAATTTTTGGAAAATTTGAGTTTTATTAACACATTTAGGAAGAATTTGCATGAAAAAATAATGTTATCTGTTTATCCAATAGAGAGAAAGCCGCAAATATGAAAAGTTGTTCTATGGGAATTGCCGTTAATAAGTATGGAAAATAATATATTTTTTTTATAATTAAACACACAAAAAAAATTCTTTGATCCATTTTCAAGAAATACATTTTTTCTTGACGGTTTTTTATACATACCTACAATTGTTTTTATTTTAAGAATCTAGTGTTTTTTAACTATTCAAGATAATGTCAAGAAACTTTTCAATGCGAAATCCTGAAAAAAATCGATTGAGTCGTTTTCGAAATTAATTTTTTTTTGGAGAATTTTAGCTTACATTAGTGTTTATAATTTCTAGGTGCGTCGATATAAAAAAAATTGAAAAATATCAAATAAACCGTTTTACAGAAAATCGAAAACTAAAAAAAATGACTATTTTTTTCCAAAAAAAAAATTACAAAATATGCCTTTTTTATAAAAATCATTGTTGGAGCCGCTTATGAGAAAAATAAATTAAATTGTTTTGGCGAAGAAAAATATATGGCAGTTACCGTTATTTTTCGTCTTAAAAAATAAAATGCATGACTGGATGGCACGTAGCAAATCTACGATCACATTGAATGCATTTCATTGTTTTCTTTATTATTTGCAGAGTTTTGATAAGCAGAGCAGAGTCTAACTTTGATGAGAGTTTTTTTTTTAATTTTTTTGTTCATACGTAGGTCTACCTAATGTATTGTTTTGTTTTATTTTTGTTAATAAAATATATAAATTATAAATGAAAAAAAAAAGCAGACAAAATGAAAAAAGCTGAATTCTGAAAAGAAGAATTTTGAAATGCAGTATTTTGAACACAGAATTTTGACCCGCTCCCAATAGAAACGTCTAAACATATTTAATTCGTTTTTCACTTTATTTTTTATATACAAAAATACTTAATTTTTTTCTAAAAAAAAAAGATGGTAATAAAATTTCAAATATTAAATAATATAAATTTAAAAATAAAATTTCAAAAAAAAACCGTGCACCCCTTTTCGAAATATTGATTTTTCAAAAAAATATATTTTTTTCAAATATCAAAAAAAAAAACTATTTTTCGAAAATTTTGAAATGCAGTATTATATTAAAATTTTAAGGACCTTCTATGTAAATTTTTTTATCGAAATCCGTCGAGCCGTTTCTGAGAGAGTACAATATTAAAACAAATGTATGTTGTATGGCAGATACCGTTAATGACAAAATATTTAAAAACCAATACCAGAATTTAGATTATAATTAGGATAATGCGCACAATATTTGTCATCAAAATCCTTAGAGCCGTTTTCGAGTTAATTGAGATGCTAGAAAAAATTGTATGGCAGTTACCGTTAGTTTTGAATCTAAAAAAAGAATTCAAAAATCTATTTTAGACAATCACCTAATACGCTTGAATAAAAAGTTTAAAGAATATCGCTTCAGCCGTTTAGGCTGTAGAGCGTTCTACAAACAGACAGTCGGATTGCGTGACCCCCTTTTTTGGTTCTTCATCATCGTATAATGACAAGTTTAATTAAAATCTCGAGTTCGATTTTTTTGACGCATCCATAAGATGCCATATATGCATATATATAGTATTTATGTATGTATGTATGTACATGTAATATCCCAATTAAAAATTCATTATGTATTTTGAATTTATCATTATTGTTCTACGTATTAGAAACCACAAATATTCCGTGGACATTCCATTAGTGCGTTTATTTTACTTAACTTCAATTTAATAATTCGGAGGCATGTAGCTACATAGGTTAAATATACTTGCAGCTAAGTATGAGTGTGGGCAATATATGACTTTTAGTAACAAATAAATAAATAGGAACGCAATGTTTTTGAATATCGATATCCTAACTTCATTAATATTGATTATGTAACACTCAATTAACAAAGTGCGTTGGATATCATTAATGAATAAATAATTTGAAATGTCCGCGTCGCCGCTGGTCAGTCGGCAATGTACACGTGCAAATTTTCAATGTTCTTGGCTCACAAAAATAATAATATTAATGCTTTTTCTATAGATTTTTCAATACAAACAATTGTTGGAAGCATTAATAATCCAAACAATTAAACAATTATTGTTCTTTTTTATTTCTTTAATTTTGTGTTTGTTGGTATTTATGCATTATTCTCCCCGTGGATTAAATTAAGATATTGACAGCCTGAAAATGACATAGCAATTAACCAAAAGAAATTGTATTTGCTTGTTCAGGCGGAACGCGCACCACATTGCCAAAAAGGAAAATCAAACCGAAAAAAAAAACAAAGAGGGTCATTAATAAAACTCAATAAAAGGATATCAATTAGGAAAATGATATCAATCCATCCGTTGCAGAAAATCAATAACCGCATAGATAGCATCGGTTAACTTGATGCCACATCGTCTTCCTATTTGTCCTCGTGCTCTTCCGTCATTAACTTGCGACTTGTGACTTTTGACTAAAAGGACAAAATTCTTGACTGAACAAGTGGAGCATTGATGCCATGGCGTGTCTCTGATGAGCGAGCTCAAGCGTTTCCTTGACTTCTTCCTATACTTGTACCAATCTCGGCTGCTTGGTGATTTCTCGGATTCTAATATAATTAATCTAATGTTATGGGAAAAATTGTTTTTGTTTGAAAACATCTTGTTGATGTCGTTTTCTTCCCCTAAAAGTATTCCATTTATGTGTGTATGTTGTGTTTTTATTTTTGTTGGTCTACACATCTACTACTACACATTAATTGATTTTATGGCATATAAACATTTTGCTAAATAACTGAATGGCGTCTGGGGATTAATACATTATTCTAGTTTGGGCCAATTAAACAGAATCAATGATGATTGTTTTGGTGTAAGGTGTTATTGCGTGATTCGTAATACGAGTATAGAGGGTCTGTAAAGAAAAGTCAAATGGAAATACCTGTAGGTACAATACGTATACCTTAAAACATAAAAAGCAGTTTGAAGAAAAAGATAAGTGGTATTGCTGGCTCTGAATTGACATGTATTTTAAAATTAAATTTGAAAAAAATTCCATTAAGCTATTCCTTATGGTTTAAGAAAAAATAAAATGCACTACTGGATCGTACCAACTTGCTCTTGTAGCTAACAACTTGACGCTGTTTAGTATAGGAAGGTAATCTAGTTATACTAGGTTTAAAGCCGATCTAAGTGAGACTACCTTGATTCTTAGTATAATGACTTTTAAAATGGATGATTCAAGGTATAGTTACACAGATACCTACCTATAAATGCATATTTAAATTGAGATTATGGATTTTAATTATGTAAGTTAGGAGAAAAATATCTAGGTCCATGCATAGATGGAGCCTAGGTATGGAAATATGTATATGTTGTACAAAATATAATAATGAAATTGAAGGATGTAGGTGGGTAGGTTGGTAGCTATTATGCATTTTACTTTATAATGTATGCGCAATATACATACATAAGATTGATTTGCTTTTTAAAGATACATAAGTACATATACTTATATAAATGTATGAGGGCCTACCTAAATTGTATGTAGTATTCAGTGACGTACACAAAAATTCTTAAAACGGAACAATTATAAGGTACAAATAAATGGATAATACAGATTGGGGGAAAACAAAGACGCCATTGAATTCCTGGATAAATAAGAATGTATCAAAAAAAATTCAAAAATCGTTGGGGTGGTTTTTTTTAAATTAATTTTTTATTTTTGTGTGAAACTTTAAAAACATTTTTAGAAAAAAAAATATAAAACGCCATTTTGAAGATAATATTAATGTACATATAAAATTCAAATTTCAAACAAATCTACTGACTGGTTTTTGAAAAATCTATTTTTCAAAAAAAAAAATTTAATTATGTACATTTTTTTTTTCGAAAATTTGAGTATGCAGTTTTATTTGATCTTAGAAAGCATTTGCATAAAAAAAATAATTTTAATCGGTTAATCCAATAGTGAGAAAGTCTAAAATATTAAAGTGGATCTATGGGAACTATACCGTTGATAAGTACGCTTAATAAATTATTTTTACATTTAAAAGCGAACTGTACTAATATATGAACATACACATTTTTTTTTTTTTATAAAAATTCTTGCAGCATTTTTTGAGAAATATTTTTATGGGAGCTACTATTGGTTTTTATTTTAGAAAACAGTTGTCTTAACTAATATAATGTTAAAATCACAAAATACGAAGTTTCCAAAAAATAAAAGTCGTTTTCGAAATTTTGAGTTTTATAAAAATCGTTTGGGGCCTTTTTTGAGAGAAATAAGATTTTGTTTTTGTATTGGAGCTACTGTTATTTGTCGTCAAAAAAAATGAAAAAAACGTGTAGACATATTACCGAAAAAACAATATCTACCAAGTTTGAAGAAAATCCACCGAACCGTTTAGGCTGCAGACTCGATCACAAACAGACAGAAGGAATTGTGGGATCCACTTTTTTGGTGTTCTCTATGATCGTAATGTCATGTTTGACGCACAAATGTTCTTGCCTTTCAACTGTAATTCTACGCACAATGCTTGTTTTATATTTTATACACCCACACAAAACTATGCAGGGCTGGATTAATTCATGTAAAGAACCATCGACAATTTTTTTTATTTTTCGCAACGTATAAATTATTATCCTTTAAAATTCTGTCTGTCTGCCTATCCGCAAGTCTACAGCCAAAACAGGTGGATGGATTTTCTTCAAGCTTAGGAAAAATTGTTCTTAATAAGCAAACACGTTTTATTTTTTCTTAAATGCCGAAACTAACGGCATTTCAAACATTTTTTTTGCAAAAAAAAAACAGCTCTAACAAATTTTGTAAATAAAAATCAGTTCATTAATGAAGGGAAAAGGTACTTTTTGATCTCTATTATTATACATAGGTCCAGCAACTAGATGAGACCAGACGAGTTAGTCTCGTCTCGGTCTCGTCAAAATCCAAAAATTTCAGTCTCGTCTCGGTCTTGGTATAATCCTTAGTCTTGGTTTCTTTCGTGTTTTTTTGGCAGTAAAAAGATGTAAGATAAGACGCGAGATAGAGTACGGTATCTCAGCACCTTGTTGGTAAGTAAAATGAGGTGGGTGGAGTCTTATGTGAAACAAATAATAAAATCGGAAAAATTTCGAATTTTCCGAAGTAACATTTGAAATTTGCAAAGGTTTTTAATCCATATCGGAGCCATCCTTCAATGGATTTTTTTTGACAGTTCATGAATTGACAGGTAGGCAACATATTATATTTTCGCGTGTCGATAATATTTTTTTCCAAGTGTTAGCTTAAAGTCTTTAAGTCACCTTTTCCCGGAGGGGGAAATAAGGTATGAATAAACAGCAATTTCTATTACAACGAAAAGCATTCATGAATTGTACATATTCTTCTCTGGATTATCGTAGTGCGCCTATCGGACTATAACTATGTACATAGGTATGTGGTTAGATATTTTAACGTGCATAAAATATTTCGGAAAAAACTCTTGAATAATGAACATGAGCTGGTACTAAAAATTAATTAAATAAAAAAAGTATTTCTTCTAGCGAAAATCGAAAAAAAACACCGAGACCGCCGAGACCAGCCAGACTCTCGGCGAATTTTGGTACTACAAATACGTTGTAGTCTCGCCTCATTGACTGAGACCGAGAAGAGACTTAGGCTAGTCTAGGACTCGATAAAATGTTTTGTTTTTGTTGATTTAAGCAAAAATAATTTTTTTTAAATCGATTTTTCAAAAATGGAGTTAGTGTATTTTTTTAAATAAAAATTTCATACGCATATTAATAATAACTCTAAATTGACAATCCAACATGCCCTGAAAATGATACCAAAATTATATACAAAAAACATTATATGTATCTAAAAAAAACAATTTTTTTAATTTTTGTCTGTTATTTGGCACAAAATTCAAATGACATCTTTTTTTCTCAAACATCTTAAAAGTGTAAGCGATTTCATTATGTGTGTCATCCATTTATTTCTGGCTAGTAATATTTAATTTGTAAGTTTTGCAAAATTAAAATCCATAAGTTGCTTAAAATTCATTATAAATACTTAAGATAAGGCAAATTTAAGTACATCAACTGTAAAACTGCTAAAAAATAAATAGTTTTAATAGTGAATGTCAATGATTAGTCACAAAAGTTTTTAGCTAAAAGAGTTAATTCGCACAATGCATTAAGGATTTTGATCGAAATCTGTTGAGCCGCTAACGAGAAAGCGGAAAGTCAATAACTTAATACAAGAATCTAATCAATAACCCAAGAAGCTTAAGAACTAAGTTTGAAGAAAACCGCTTTAGCGGTTAAGGCTGTAGATCAACCTGCAGACAAACGGACTTATATGCGGACCCACATTTTTCGTGTTCTCTATCATCGTAATGTCAAGTTTGATCCGATTTTTTCGAAATGCAAAACTTGACATGGTTAAGCTGTAAAGCTGCTTATAAGTCCATAATAAGATGATTTGATAAGAAGTTGACTTTGATTAAAACCAATTTAAATAAATCGATATGCCCCTTCATGGGTTCCAAGGATCTTAACTCCCTTTCGGGATCTCATGCATTTCTGTTGCTCAGCTTATTTAGTTGACAGTAAGGTGTAATGAATAGTATTGGTTATAAGTTTCAAATGAATTTGTGGTTTGTGAACCCACCTATTATCATTATCATCACTTTAGACATGAGAAATTTAATCAAAATTGTTAAAGGCGTATTAGATGAAAATAAAAAGAAAAAAAAAACAAATAAGCTAAAACAAAAATCTTGCTGATTATTTTAGTGGGGAAGATTGACAGAATTATAGGACCAACATTTTTCGTTTTTCCCATCATCCCAATGTCGCAGGTATTGATTACAAGTTAATAAGGCAAACGATTTACCCATACGTCCTTGAAGAGAATTATGAATCCCCTGTAATAACACACCTTACGACAAAATTAAGTTTAAAAAGACTTTATTGTTTTCATAATATTGATTTTTACTTGCGATATAGGTACTATAGGGCAAGTTTTGCATTTGGAAAAAAAATCGAACTCGAGATTTTAATCAAAGTTGACATTACGATTATAGAGAACACCAAAAAAGTGGGTCCCGCAATTCCGTCTCCTTTTTTGTCTGTCTGTCTGTAGAATGATCTAAAGCCTAAGCGGCTGAACCGATTTTGTTCAAACTTGGTGCTAATGCGTTTTAGGTGATTGTCCAAAATAGATTTTTGAATCTATTGTTTTAGCTCCAAAAATAACGGTACTTGGCATACAATTTTTTTACCATCTTAATTATCTCACTTTAAGTCTACATTTTGGATTATTTTTTAAAGTTCTGCATTCGTCTAAAAAAAAATTTTTGAGATAACAATCAAACATGACATTACGATGATAGCGAAGACGAAAAAAGATGGTCTAAAAATTCTGTCCATCTGTATGTCTGTCAATCTGTCTGTCAGTCTGTCTGTCAGTCTGTCTGTCAGTCTGTCTGTCAGTCTGCCTGTCAGTCTGTCTGTCAGTCTGTCTGTCAGTCTGTCTGTCAGTCTGTCTGTCAGTCTGTCTGTCAGTCTGTCTGTCAGTCTGTCTGTCAGTCTGTCTGTCAGTCTGTCTGTCAGTCTGTCTGTCAGTCTGTCTGTCAGTCTGTCTGTCAGTCTGTCTGTCAGTCTGGCTGTCAGTCTGTCTGTCAGTCTGTCTGTCAGTCTGTCTGTCAGTCTGTCTGTCAGTCTGTCTGTCAGTCTGTCTGTCAGTCTGTCTTTCAGTCTGTCTGTCAGTCTGTCTGTCAGTGCGACCGATAATATGATTGAAAATAAAAAATGTTTAAATGTCAAAAAACGGTACTTTCCATAGGACCGTTTTTTTATTTCCACTATCTCATAAATGGCTCGACCGATTTTTTCGAAATTTCACACGTATATAGGTTTTGGTTGCCCAATTTATACTGCGTACCAATATTTTTAATTAATATTCTTTTTGTATTTTTAAAAGAATTTTAAAAAAAATTTAATTTATATTTTGAAAACTGCTAAATAATTTTTTTTTCAAAAATTTTAGTTATATGTATTTGTTGAATACCTATGAATTGGCCTTTTTGAATTTTTTAAAAATTTTTTTCAAAATGTTTAAAAAAAAAAAAAACTTTTTTTCTGAAAAACAGCTCCAAGGATTTTTAAAATGTTTTCTCATAAATTCCAATTTATCTAACAAATAAAATGACGTACTTTTTTTTGAGCTCAAATTAGTTTAAGTATTTATTTCAGAATTTTGAATTATTTTTTCTTTGATTAATCCGATTTAATTTTATTTGTTTTTAAGTTTATATTATTAAATATTTAAGATTGTCATATCATTTTTTTTTAGAAAAAAATAAAGCAATTTTAATTTTTTAAATTATAAAAAAATAAAGTAAAAAATGACTTTAAAAATATATTAAGATTTTAAATAGAAACATAAGAGCAAGTTCGTGCGATCCAGTCGTGCATTTTATTTTTTAATATTTTGTTATGAACGGCACCTGCCATACAACCATTTTATTGATTTTCGACGTTGTCACAAACGGCTCAACGGATGTCGATCAAAATGTTTATGCAGGAGCTTACTGGAATTCTAAAGTATACTGCATTTCAAAATTTTCGAAAAATATTTTTTTGGGATTTTTTGACAAACAAAATATTTTTTTTTTTTTTTTGAAAATTCAATATTACGAAAACGAGTGAATGATTTTTTCTGAAATTTTGTTTTTAAATTTATATTATTAAATATTTAAAATGTCCATACTATTTTTTTTAAAGAAAAAATTAAGAATTTTTATAATCAAAAAAATTAAGTAAAAAACGACTTTAAGATACATTTAGCCGTTTCTATTAAAAATGGTTTGTATATAATGTGATCGAACATAGGAGCAAGTACCTGCGATCCAGTCATGCATTTTATTTTTTCTAGAATTGAAAATAATACATAAATATTATGTAGATAAACAAATGAATGAAAAAACTTCGACGAAGCTTTCATTAAATATATTTTCTCATTGTTTCGATGAACGCGACGAAGTTTTCATCTCCTTAAATTATTTATCAATATAATGATGATAAATTTGAGCACCAGATGAAAAGTTTGGAATTTGCCTTGAAGACTATACAAGTAACTTTTTGTCTGATTGGATTTGTATTTTGTAAATGAGAAGGGTATTATAAACAATTTATATGTTTGGTAATAGGGAGAATCGGGCAAGGAATCAATGAGGGAATGTCTTAAGGGTATGTCTCCTTATGATTACAACACTGCTGAGGGGATCGTATTGGTATGTTGGTTTGGTATGTATTTACATATAAATATTGAAACTCATTTAATGACTACGTAATGATGTCTTGCATTTTAAGTATTCTATTGTATGTTAAGGCGAGCCTTGGTGCTGAGCTATGTGAATGAATGCCGGTAATTACAGTTGGCAACATTGCGTTATTTACATATTCCACGAGATCTTTTAGGAGGGCCATAGGAGCTTAGTGACTTCTGACTTTACGCCCTTGAATTTTCCTTTGAATTCATTAATTCGACGCTGTAAGACTCCTACTGTACTAGAAAGAACTGACTCAGTGGTATACACAATTAACTGACCTATCTATCTACCCGACTCGTTCTGAATTGATGAAAATGGAATGGAAATAAAATAGCAAAAGTAAGGTTGCGCATGCGCATATGGGATTTGAGTCTAAAGCTGCATAGGGAGTTCCCCAGGCAGTACTACGAAATACTGAAATCCTATTGAAAACCGACTCTTTAGAGTACGATGCGACCAATATTCCTCCAAAATAAAGCAAATTGAGGCTGAAGCACCACAAGGGAGTGTCCTGGGACAAACGCTGTATCTTTAATATAATAAGGATTTTCCAATGGATAGCCCCGTTATCATGGCCATCTTTACTGATGATATTGCAACATTGTTACCAGATAAATCCGTTATAGAAGTTACTCAAAAATTTCTAAATGCAGTCGATAAAAGCAGTAATGCCCTATTAAATTAAACATAAAAAATTTCGACGGATATAAATTTTACAAACAAAAAGCAAAATAATCTTCGCATTTTAATAAACTGTAAAGCTTTACCTAACGCCAATACTGCCAAAGCTCAAATGGAAAGAGCACATCAAGAAGAAAAAAAAACTAATCTTGAACTCCGAAAAATTGTACTGGGTTACTAGGAACGAACTCTGACGTATCTATCCAGAACAAATTTATGCTATAGAAGCAATTGTTAAAACCCATTTCGAAATAATATGGCAACCAACTGTGGGGCTGCACGCACAAGGAAAACAATTGATCAACCAATAATAAAACAATATCCTTCATGGAAAAAACACATTGCACGATTACAATGTCATTTTAACACTTAATTGGAGACCGTCTTAAATGCAGAAGACAATGTTCGGAAACTAAGAACAACCAAGCATCATGAGATTTTGGTCTAAAACTATGAGAAAGTATTGAAACTTAAAAAACAAAGAATTTTCTTCCGGCTCAAATTATTTTAGATTTGCATTTACATCCAATCTTTGCAATGTCATAGAAACTCCGATGAATTAACAGCGTATGGAATGTCTTGAAGAACGAAAGCTCCATAATAAGGCTCAACAGGTATTGGTGATGCGATAGTATTGTGAATCTCTATGATCAGTGGTACAAATATTTACGCCGTTTTGAAAAAGGTAAGTATTCAAATTTGGCATCAAATTCAATATTCAATATTTTTGCTTTTGGTATTGATTGATGTCTTAATTTTCAAGACGTATTGGACGGTTTCATGGTCTAAGTTGCCAAATGACAAAATAAATGCTGGTATGTTCCAAGGATTTTCTGCTCGAACTTTTTCTCATTATTGCATAAATGATCTTTCATCTTGAACTTCAACAATCCATTACAATACTCTCTTGACGACATGACAGTACTCTTAGGTTTACAACCGATATTTTATGATTGACGTTTGTGTTTTTCGGATGTGAAACTTTCAAATTGTGTTTTTACAAACAAAAGAGAGGAAGAAATTGAATAGAGAAAGTAAGAAAGAATAAACAAAAAATTACTGTATTAAAAAAATATACAAATTGACATTTACCAAAAAAAAGACGAGATAACTCATGAAATAATTTTAGAGTTAAAATGAAGTGATCGAAAAAGAATTAAATAAATATAGAATTTTATGTTTTCTCTTCTTTTCCTTAGTTTTTAATGAAGTTCCTATACTAATAATTAATAATTAACAATTAGAGCTTGAGTCTTTATTAAGTTCGATCTCATTTTTATATCAGGTGCTGATAAGACAGTTATGACGTCATTGTAAAACCTCTAATAAGTGGTACGTATTTCAAAAATCCATAAAAATTCTGGGCGACATTTTTTTACTTTATCAAAAGCATATTTCATTTACAGCGTTTTTTCAGAATTTTGATGTACAGCATTTTGCTCATACAGCCTTTTGACATACCAACTGTATTTTACTCAAACAGCATTTGACAGTTTTGACATAAAGTATTTCGACGTACATTATAACAGTATTTTGCTACATACAGTGTTTTGAACGCAACCCTATTCCAACCTTATAGTTGTGCGTCAAAAACTGAATGCCTTTTTCTATTATTAAAGACGAAGCAACCCTCCATGCCGTTACCAATGAACCACACTTATTTTCTATCAGGCTCTTGTCAAATGATCACATAATCGACACGTTGCCCAAAATACTGCTAAATCTAGGGCAAGTTCCGGCATTATGGCCCACCTAATGTCAATTTGAAATAACAATTTTTATTTGTATTATATTAGAGAAAAAAGTAACATTATGTAAATAAATTAAATAAAAATAATAATTCAAGGCCTTTAACAAAAAATAAATTAATTTAAAGAGTTAAAAAAAAAATATTGCCCTACCTACGGGCAATATGCAACATCCCTGAGTTGAATATGGCGGGGAGCTCCTATTTTTGATTTGTAGGCCCACATGAATCGGAAGTGTTCTTAAATGCAGTACATTAATTGTGTGTGGTGTAACCTTCACCACATCAGGGACAAATATTATCATTCCCGCTGAAATCGTCTACTCCATCCGACTAGTTGCGAGCGTATCGGCTAGCTCGATGCCAACATTTTTTTTTTATCAGAAATGCATCATATAACATACCTACATAACTATGTAATACAAAACGAAAAAAACGGGAAGAGGTGAAAAGATATTAGGTAGGTATGAAATTATAATTTACATAAAAAATTTGGGGTGGCCGTGGCGCGATTGTTGTGTGTTCGCCTGTAAACCTCATGGTCACAGGTTCGATCCCTGCCGTAGTCTATATCCTCTTATTTCTCCATTAAAAACAAATTCTAAAAATTAATGTCATACAATGAGTTGCTGGTTTACGCATTACATGCTGTTTAGGCATACAACTGACAACATGTGATTGAGTAAAAACTAGTATACCGATAAATTATGACAAAGAATACAAAAATGAATGCGAATTATAAAAGGTAATAGATAAATAAGACACGGAAATTTCTTTAGTTCAGCCGCCATCACTGGAAATAAAATCTTAGACAACAACCACCTGCAGTCTCCGAACATCGCGCCACACATCTTCAATATCATTCTTTCTCTTCCTTAACATCACGCCGCGCTGTGTTGAAACATTTAAAGCGAAGTATAATCTCTTGAGCGCGTGTAGATTATAAAAAAAAAATATAAGGACATTATGGCGCAACCACGATCTTTACTGAACACGTGTTCGGCAGAAACCGAAGTTTTTGCATTGTTTTTATTTTAATTAGAGTTTTGGAAGTATGACATTTTCGAGGTGCGCCATAATGCCCCAACTTACCCTATAGGCTTACTTCGAAGTAAGTTCTTCTCCTATTCTAATCTAGCTCCAAAAACGCATTTGTATTTATTGAACGGAACTCAAAAAAGAGCTATAAAAATAATAGGTTTCGATATGTTAAATGTCTTTCATTATTTTACTTTTACCACTATATTGATGAACAATGGTCTGGCCAAATAGCTAGTTCCATTCCTCCCCTTGAACTATTCTACCGTAATACTCGCGCTTTTAGGAATAGTTACTCATTAGTTTAATCTCTATTGTCAGGAACAGAACTTCTTTTCTTAGTCGTACAACACGAATGTAGGATGCTTCATCAGCCTCTATATTTTGCTCCAATTTTCAGATTTAGAACTCTAAGACCAATGTGCCTAGATATCCACCCTTTGCTCGATTATTTTAAAAGTAGTCAAAACCCCTTTAGTGCTTTTAAAAAAAATACGCATAATCTATGATACCTATTTATTTCGAGATATTCTTGTTAACAATTAATTTATTTATATTAATTACCTCTATATACGACAACCAATTGACAACTAGCTTAACACGATTGACACAAATCGATAATTGAATAGAAAAAAAACGAAACTAAGTTGCCACTTGTTAGCAAAATAATCAATTAAAGTTACCTCGGGGTGATACACCACCCTTTGTAGTGTTCTAGGGTCAAACGAATGAAAATGTTCAACGTTCCTTAAAACTTTCCTACTAATGTATGAAATGTCAACTTCTAAAATATCTCACTTTAAGTTATAAATGGTATCCTTGCAAGCATTCTTGTCAGCGCATATTATTTGGCTCCTATTTATAAGGTAATGTCATTCAAAATTAACATTTAATTCAGCTATAGCTATCTAGAGATGAGTGACATAATAATAATTATAATTAATCCGTTGACACATAAAGTGTCAAAAATGTATTCTAAATTCATTCAAACTCTCAATTAATTTGGGAAAACAAAATTCTCTAAAGCAATTTGAATGCATTGAATGCGAATAAATAAATTATTATCTTTGAACGCCAGATTAGTATCGCTGTAGCGCGTATGTGGTATGTACATATATGTACATTTATGTTGATACATCTAGTATATACGTATGACACCATGTTGTCGTCGAAATTCTTGTTGCCGTTCGGGGGTTCAAAACAATGCCTGTGTCATGAATGTTTTAATAGATTGCAAAATAGACAGAGATTATGAATTATTCAAATGTGAACTTAATTTAAGTGGAGCCTTGACAAATGACAACTGTGTATTATAAATTGTACAGTACACTACACACGCACACTAAAAAATCAAATATTCTTAATGATTGAAAGTTGGAATGTGAATTGTGAATGCAGATCCACTGCTAATGCTTATTTTGTTAAAGGTGGGGGCGGTTGAAAAATTCGAACATTTTTATCGAAAACCAGTATGCACAGAGCAATAAATAATGAAATATTTCAGGTGGAGAGTATTTTTTTGACGTTCGAGTACTAATAGTCTGAGAGATAGTTCAAAGCTCAGGCCCGTATAGAATGGAAGGAGGAGGGGGGGGGGTTAAGATCGGATATCGATTAGATTCGCTAATCGTTGATGTTTCTGAATGAAGGCTGCTCCAAACTGTAACACTTTTTAAAAGAAATTCTAGGAAAAGATTTAAATTGTTGTGCGTTTTATGTCTACATCCAGGATATAATAAGGAAAAGCCTCCAAACCAATACTCATAACAGCAAATCAAGAGTTCTTGGATTAAATTGGTCCAAACGAAAATGACATAAATGTGGATAAATGGACAATTCCTAGCCATGATCTAATAATATTGTCAAAGTTGTCACTTATCTGACAGTGAACTGTCAAAGGGCAGATAATATAACCAACAACCTAAAAGTGCTGAATTGTCAATTTACAAGATTGGTACATTTTTTGAAGTGATAACTTTTTATGGGAGGGTAAACCGCTTCGTTACGTAACGCGTTACGGTGCCAGTCTGCTGGCTTCCCTTTTTCCCACGCATACGGAGAACTTTTGAAATTAATCAAATTAACCAAGAACTTTTGAAGCTTTTCTCAAGTTAAACAATTTCAATATTAAATAGTTCAACTTAGATTAGTTTAAATTATCACTTCTGTCGGGCGTCCCCTGACTCACATGTCATTGGTAGGCATGAGTACTCATTCCATAAGACTATAACCATCGAACGATATCATTTTGAGCGGCAGCGACAGAATCAATTTATATCAATTGTTCAGCACACACTAGGCCAGATCGGATGGCAATGGCGCAATAGGTATAGTGCTTGACTGCTAATTGGGTCGTGCGCGTTTGATTCCCAGGCAAGGCAGCATTTTTCTTTTCTATACCTCCAATTTAAATTGGATGCCACTCGTGGGTTATAATGAGATAGTGAATATCTAATTATCAAATCAACTGTGCTCACAAAAATTCTTTCCTTTCGTTCTATTCTTTCTAACTAACCGCTCGCAATGTGTGTAAACATTTTAAAGGTAGTCATAACCCCTTGTGTGTGCGCATAATTAAGCAAAAAAAAAAAGATCCAGCATTGTCAACAGACTCCTTGCGGCCAAAGTCTTACAACCCCTGTTCATGATAAATTGCCGATGTTTTGTTGCTGGTAGTTGTTTAGCCTGTTTCACACAAAACGAAATATCGGCTGATCCATTGTCAAGCAAACAAACCATACAAAATTGATTTAAAGTACCAAAGCAACTTTGGTTTTTCGTCATCGTCAGACAAAGAATCCACAATGTCGACAATTTATTTTAAGCAGATAACACTAAGACACACCATACAATTTCTAATAAGCCTGACAATGTCCTAAAATAAGGTGTTCAAACGTGTTCAGTTAGTTACCTGACAATTTAATTGTCAATTGTCAGAAGCCCCAAAAGAGTTTTTTAATTTATAAAAACGGTATGAATGAATGAATGAATAATTTGGGTTACTTATTTGTACTGCGTCTTTAAGATCTACGAGTATTGTGCCCCACTGCGTTGAGCAGTCTTGCAGACGCTTCAAGCAAAATTTCCCTTTAAATTTGTTCCAATTCCCTTTTTTCCCTTTTCTGTCAGCACCATTTCCCACAAATTATTCTCGATAGCTACAATAATAAAAAATACGTACATAAAAATCAATTTTTTTAAACTTTTTATTTTGTACAGATAAAATAATCTAATCTTTTTTGCACTAATATTAGTGATAGTCTTTTCTATCTCAGCCGATATCATGTTTCATGAGTATTAACTCTAGGACCAAATTTGTTAGGCATTGATAATATTGTTTTGGATGACGAAATTTGTTTGACATTTTGTAATATACTCGTATATTTAGCCATTTTAAAATGATTCATTAGTTCGTTCTTACCGGCTGTCATTGTCGAATTACATGCTCGGAAATATGACTTTAATGGATTGCATTTACCGGCTCTGCAAATTGTTTCTAGAAATATAACTTGTAAAAGTTTTCAAAAACTCATATTTAAATTAAGGTCTTTGATGTAAAAGTGTAATATAATTACCTCAAATCTGGTCTAGTGCTCCCCATTTGGTATTGAAGAATCCACAAGTAGGGCTGCTACCAATGCAAGACATATACTAAGTTATTTTCTAAGCTTGCAGTGGTCTTTGAAGATACCCGTGTTTTTTCACTTGGGACTTGCAGATTGAATTTCTTTCTCCAAGACAATAGACCAATGCACTTCCCGGTCCCAATACCTTCCTTTTCGAATTTCATGATAGCTCCCAGAGTAGCACTTTCTATGACTGAATGCAATAGTGTCGAGTGAAGAATTACCTCCATTGCTGCTGTAGAACATGTTTTCATTGCTCCGGTAATGCGAGCCTTTGTACTTTTTCTAGAAATTTCATTGAGGTGTGTCAGATGAAGAAAAGTGCACAATGCAGCTGATAGCAATCGACATAAGTGCAAGCTGATCTTTAGACTTTACTTAGTTTATCCTCGTTAATTACTTTATCCATAGGAGTCCACCATTGCAGGTAAGAATTGGTCTATTTATCGAGATATTGCATAACCTATTCGGGGTCAAATACCCCATTTGTTCCCAAGTGTTTTTTCAGGAATAAAGTGTCATTGTGGCCGTTTCGACTCTTTATTATGTATATTAGGTTCCTTGTTTAACTTCTTCCTTAAAATTAGACGAAATTATTTTGTTCTTCGGAGAAATTTAATGGAATTTAATAGTGTGAAGATCTATTTGGGAAGATATATATTTTCTGGCTAAGAGTTGAAGAGATGTTTAGTCGTGGGTTAAGCCCGAAATAAGGTCTCGTGTAAATTTGTGTTGTGTACGCTAGTGGCTATGAATCAGTCATATCATATTAATGTAGTGCGGTTAACGAAAAAAATCTTGTAGTATTTATTATACCTTACTGTGGAAAAGTTGCCGAATCTATCAAATCACAGACCATTGATTCCTTATTTTGTACAGTAAATTGAATTGGGAATTATTCTTCTTTGACAGAAATATTGGCTAGATATCAAATATTAAAAAAAAATAATTTCTGGTGATTTAAATTCAACCCCCAGTGTAATCCAACCACTATACAGCCCTGAGCCTGCAGGTGAGTTACTTATGGTTTTCGCATTACATCCGCTGAAATTTCCCTTTTGCTCTTCGATTTGTTATTATTTTGGAATATAATCGCAATTCCCCCTCTAGAGATTGCGCTCAGACATTAAATGAAATATTATTGAAATGAATGAATGTTTTAATGAATTTATTATTGAAATCGTTTCCATTTCCAAAACCCACACTGGAGAAAATACTGGCACTGTGCATAATTCTGATATACTTATATATATAAATCGTAATGGTCATCATCAGTGGAAGGTGTATGTGGGTAGTTTTTGGTAGCTGTGTGACTTTAATATAAGCTAACTTAAATTAATGGATCAAATATTAAATTAAATACTTACTAAAAAAAAAAAAAAAAACTTTTTGTCATTTCTGTCATGATGGTTATGTATATGCAAGCATAGGTGTGTCTATGTTTATTATGAGAAATCTGTGCACCGAAACATTTAAAAACAGGTCTTTTAATTAAGCCACAATGTAATTCGTTGTAAATATTCACATTTGCATATTTAGCTAAAAGTCATTTTGAAAACTCACATAAATTATTTATTTAAAATTAAAGTGTGATTTTGTAACTAAACTAAGCCCATTAATTAAAGCATAATTCCATGTGTTATTTCACATTTAATCTGCACTCATTATTCAAAAATCTACTTTTTTGAATTGTATCCCACGTGTTATTATAATGATGTTCTACCTTTTAATCTTTAAACATTCCTGCATCCAACTCTCTGCGAAGTTTTATTTTATTAATTTGCATAAGTGAATCTCACTTGCAAAATATGGGTGTTGATTAAATTCAATTAATAAAGATATATACTACAAAAGAATATTTTTTTTTTAACTTTTCTAACGGTTTTTCAAAAGTTGTGTGGTAGGAACGTTTTGTTTTGGATTTATGGACGTGAATTTCTTCAATTTTCAAGAAATTGTCACAAATCTACTAAATATGAAAATGATTTTCGAAATATGTATTCAATTTTCAAAAATTAAGAAGTTATGGTTTGAAAATTTTAGAAGCATTATTTGGCAAAAAAAAATACGAATGAGTAAAATTGCTTGTACCTATAGAAATCGTTGGAACTGTTTTTGAGAAATATAAGGTACATTTTTTCCCAGAAAAAATGTTTTGGTCTTGAAAAAAATAATTGTGGAAACACAGGTTGAAGAAAATCCATTAAACCGTTTAGTCTCGTGGACAAACAGACAAAATTGTGAGACTTTTTCGAATTCTCTATCACCGTCATAGCAAATTTGATCAAAATATCGAGTTATTTTTTACTTGTGATGTACATGGCAAGTTATGAATACGTAGTAAGTTTTGTCTGTCTTTGTGCTTAGTCGTTTTTCCAAAATAGAAAAATTAAAATTTTCGAAAAAATAGTTTTTTTTGGATTTTTGAAAAAAAACACATTTTTTTTTTGAAAATTTAATATTTCGAAAATGGATGGACCATTTTTTCTGAAATTTTCTTTTTAAATTTATATTATTAAATATTTAAAACAAATTTTTTTTTGAAAAAAAATTAAGTATTTTTATATATAGAACATTAAGTGGAAAACGACTTTAAAAATATATTTAGCCGTTTTTATGAAAAATCTTTTATATACAATGTGATCGAACATAAGTGCCAGTAGATGTGATCCAGTCGTGCATTTTTTTATGAAATTAAAAATCGATTTTTTTCGAAGATCGAAATCCGTGGAGCCGTTTGTAAAAAGTCGAAAATCAATAAAATGGTTGTATGGCAGGTACCGTTAATAACAAAATATTTAAAAAAATATTTCGGCCAAATGTAGACCATACTCAAGTTAGTACACGCACCAATTTTTTCTTTCGTTTATTTTTTTTAATTTTTTTAATTTAACTATATGCCTGTAAGACCTAAGGCCTTTTAAATGCAATCTGAAATGCACGGCACTTGTTTGGCACAGTCGATTTGAGAACAATGTATTGACTGTCTTATTTTAATCCATGGCCGGCATCCAATTGAAATTGGAGGTATAGAAAAGAATGTGCCTAGCGCCATTGCCACCCATTTTGATCAAAATCGTTAGAGCCGTTTTTTTGAGATAATTAAGATGTTAGTAAAATTTGGCAAGTACCGTTATTTTTGGGGCTAAAACAACGATTCAAAAATATATTTTGGACAATTACCTAAAACGCCTAAGCACCAAGTTTGAACAAAATCGGTTCAGCCATTTATGCTGTAGATCGTTTTCGATGTTCTCTATGATCGTTATATCATGTTTGATTGTTAGAAACAAACATTTTTTTTTTACGAATACATATCTTGCCTTATAGTACCTATAATCGCTAGTAAAAATAACAAGAGAAGATTTTTGAACTAAATTTGTTAATTAAACTCAATCAATCTACAAAATTTGAAAATATAATGTAATACTTACCTATCATCTGGCTGACGGCCCCTCTGGCCATGCCTTAAAAAAGATTTAATTCTTAAATATCAAAATGTTTTTATAAAATGTTGAATTATGATGAATTAATAAATCTAATCTAAAAAAATCTAAAAAGTATTAACATTACCTGTACTACAAACATTTTTTTATTTTCAAGTTTATCATTAACAGCGTGACGGATTTCGGTCAAAATTTGTTTATAGGAGACCCTTCAAATTCATAATAATACTGCATACCAACATATTTGAAAAGCATTTAAAAAAAAATAAATAATTTTATTTTTGAAAATTCAATGTTTCAAAAACTGGTCGACGATTTTTTTTTAAATTCACTTTTTTAAATTTATATGTTAAATACTTAAAATTTTCGCGCTTAACATTTTTTTTACAAATTTTATTTATGAGAAATTAAGTAAACAAACTTAAACAAAAAAACACTACTAAAAATAGTGTGCTTAAGATGTGATGTGAGCAGTACGTGAGATCCAATCATCCATTTGTTTTCTTAGCTGTGACCCCGCTGCCGACTGACACTTCAATCTCTTTGCTTTTGGCTGCTTTTTTATCAATTTGTTATTTGCTTCAATTTCAAGGCCTGCTAAATCCAACTCATTACGGACAAGCTACAATAGCATTTAAATCAGGCCACATTTCTTATGTTTTCTCGAGATTTTTCGAGATTTGTTATGTTTTCAATCTATTTAAGTTTATTTTAGTTTTAATTTAAACTTAACACTAAGCATTGAGGGTTTTTGAATTTTGTTTTCTTCTCAAGTACTTGATAATATTAATTGTATTCATAATGTGCTTTTAGCATGCAAATTAACGGACTTAATGAGCAATTACACAAATAAATATAATTATAAAAAAATTCAAGAGAATTGACAAAATAATTGCACCGCTCTCGCAATATATATATCATGTTAGGTACCTGGTATATAGAAATAAATTGCCGTCGGATGCTATTTTAATTTCAATATTGTTTACTAACTAACAAACAAAAGACAACCACAACTATTGTCCGACGCGAAGTGGTAATGGTGGTTTCATGAATTTCCGTTAATTAATTATAAAATCCTGGGGTGTTTTGTGTCGTTCACATGGGACCAAAGCGCTCGGCTCTGTCTGATTATTCTTTTATGATATTCTGCTACCAAAGAAGATTGTATCTGCGCGCAATTTATCCGCAACAGGATGCACACTACTTGTCGATAAAATTGCAATTACAAATAGCAGATGTATCTTTTTTTTTACAAAAGAATAAAAATGACATAAAAAACATAAAATAAAGCAAAAACTCAAACCAATGCGGAAAGTTTGCAAGGATGTGAAAAGTATATAATGAAAATGTGAGCAAAAGAATAGTTTGGTCTCAGATGGGCAGGGGTAGGGAGGCATGTAATAATTTCTTAACTTCAAGAGCTTAGACAATTTTCTACCGAACGAAACCAGAAAACATTCGGAGCTCGAAGTCTAGCGGAGGGAAAAGCTTTCAAGATAATTGAAGGATAATCCACGAATCATTCTTCTCAGCTTTCTGTGGATCTGGGATTCTTTATTTTTTGTATCTATCTTTGATTCTAATTTCACTTGTTTCAGTTGTTTTGTTTTTCTTTTTAACTTCCAAGTAAGAATCTTCAACTGCTGGTGGTTGCGTTAAGAATGGAATGAACTTTCTTGTTATACGAGTATAGGTACCCTACAAGTGTGTATGTGACTATTCTTTTTTTAAGAGAAAAATGTTTTAATTTTTGAATTATTTCTTTATGGGAACGGAGCACAGAATGAACTGGTGTTAGTATCTTCCGCACAACAAATGCAGTGTTGGTGTTAAGCTTGGAATAGAGACCATGGTTGCCATTGTAAAAATTTAACTGCAAATTGAACATAATTCTTTCAGTGTAATTGTATAGTCGTTGTATTTTTTTAGCGACTTCGTTCATAAAAGTATTGTTTTTTGTTTTAAATTGTTCATGGAGAAGCTCCTAAAATTTTTAAGCTGAATTAAAAAAAAATTGATAACAAAATGTGCGCGTTCTAATCACTTTTTATTTACCTATAATGTATATTAATATTTTTGGAGGAATCCGTTAAATTTTTTTTTTCCAAATGCTGCTAAAAAATATTCAAATTTTCAACATTTTTTTAAATCGATTTTTCAAAAACGGTTGACCTACTTACTTTCAAATTAAAATTTTATTCGAATATTGAAAAATACTTAATATTGGCGAACAAATTCCGTTCGTTGATATTTACATATTTGTCCAAGAATTAAAACGACATCCATTATTTGTATGTATGTATAGGTAATACCTTAAGAATTTACATAATTCAAATCAATAATTTATAGATTAAAATTCCTTACACTAATTCGGCTTTAAGCCTAATGAATAATGACAACTACCTACCAAAAACGTCATTGATACCTGCAAGTTGTAAACTACAAGAGCAAGTTCGAACGCTCCAGTCATGCATTTTATTTATTTTGGGCCAAGTTTTCCATTTAGGAAAAAATCGATTTCGAAAATTAAATTAAACTTCACTTTACTCGTGCTTTTTAGGTGACTTGCTCTATTTTTTTATAACGGTAATGTACTTTGGGCCAAGTTCTGCATTTAGTAAAAAATCGATTTCGAGAATTAAATTAAACTTCACTTTACACGTGCTTTTTAGGTGACTTGCTCTATTTTTTTTTATAACGGTACTAAGTCGTGAAGTAGACACGTAGCAAATTTATTATGGACAAATATTCGATAAACCAACGTGCTTTAATCGTTAAAATTTTTTATCAAAATCAATCATCGATTACTGTGACGATGAGAAAGTCACGTGAAATTTATGGGAGAAACAACGTGCCAACAAAACGCACTATTTATAGCGTAGTGAATGATTCCGAAGAAAGAGTGTCTGTAGGGGATAGGCCCAAGCGTGGAGCATAACGCACTGCAAGATTAGATCGGCTGAAAACATTACTGCTGCTCAAGGAAGTGTTCAAAACAATCAATCAACCTCTATTGGCCGCCGTACTCTGGATCTTGGTCTTCAAAGAACTACTTTGGCCACAATTTTGCACAAGGATTTGCATTTGTTTCCATTTAAGATTCAGTTGACACAAGAGCTTCTTCCACAAGACCATTTACGCCGCCGTACATATGCCAATAGGATTTTACAGCTATAGCCCATGACAACCCCGATTTTCATGAAAAAATCATAATGAGTGACGAGGCACATTTTCATTTGAATGAATATGTGAATATACAGAATAGTCGATTCTGGGCAATGGAAAACCCTCACATTATTTATCAGTCACATCCATTAAAAGTTACAGTCTGGTGCGCAATTTGGTCAGAAGAAATCATTGGACCTTACTTCTTTGGAAATGAAAACGGCTCGCATTTGTAAGACTAACAGAGGCGGACAATTTTCCTGATATTGTATTCCATATATAATTGCCGACATTAAATAAAACATTTATGAATATAAGATCCATTCTCTTTCATTTAATCAAAAATTATAAATAAACAAAAAAAAGTACCTTCCCGACGGACACCCTGTACAAAACATTAATCCATACATTTTTTGATAATTTTTTCTCATATTCAATATAAATACCAGTTTTAGGGTTTCAGCCACTGAAAAGTATTAAGCCGAGCCGGTCGGCCATTCGGCCTAGCACATTATTTTATTTTGGTATAACTGTTTAAAAATTTACAGTGGCAATACTGATTTGTACTGACTCTACAAAGCATTTGTAGGAAAGAGCATTTGCTTTACCAATCAGCAAAAAAAACAATTTGATGGAATTAAGACTCTGCTATGTTTACCAAAGTTTTAAAGTATAGTGTTTTTGTTAACTGTTGGATATTAATTGTGCACTTTGCCAAGCAACTTCCCAAGTAGCTTTTGATGTAGTAATTGTGAAAATAATTTTTTTTAAATTTTTGTGGTATATCCAATAATTACAAAGAGGGGGAACTTAAGCTGGCTCCATTTAATTATTCTTCGAGAAGCCATTACATTAGCAGGGTTTCCCTGCAGTTGGCAAACTACTTGTGAGAGGATGTGAACACCATAATCTATAGTTTAAGTTTTATCTATCTATAAGCATGATCCCATGCGACACTAGACGACTCATGTACAAATATAAGTACATACCTATATTATTATTCACTAGTAGCTTGTTTGTTTATTTCTGCTTGTTGATTTTTTATAACTTACGTTTATTTGATGCATTGATCTGGGCGTATAGCTCGTTATACGGCATAAGATGTTGAAGGTATTTTCTTCAAACTTAGTAGGCTTAAGGGTCTTAAATATTTTCCTACAGCTGAATTATTTAAAATGTTTGTTGAGATCAAAACAAAAAGGAAGCCAAAAATTAAAATTTGTTTTATTTGATAATAAAATTGTTTAAATTTACTCTTACATATGATATTTGTATATTTGACCCCTTCATATTAACGCAAGAAGCTTTTTGTAAAGTATTTTTAGAAGACACAATCCCTTCTTTCCTGTTTACCAGGGTGAACCTTTTCTATTAGCCTGCAGTGTAAACTTTAGAACGTACCACTCGGTCGAACATTTTATTTCATTAAAAATTTTTTTATTAACTGGAGTTTTTTTTAAGAGTTTGAGACATTTAAATAATAATACAAGACAGAAATATTGTTGGAATGATTTTCTCATTATTTTAACATGAATGGTAGGTGATTTCATGACATTTATTTTTTTTAATATGGTTTCCGGCAAATGTCCGCCGAGGCTGCGAGTTACATAGTCCATTCCATCAGTCCAATTTTTGACTACTTTTCCAAAAAATCTCGCCGTATGGTCAATGGTGATATTAACTTCCAATACTTCATAAGTTAGTGGTTTGTCGACATAAGCTAATGGCTTAACGTAGCCCCATAAAAAAGTATAGTCGATTTTTGGGAACAAAAAATTAATTCAATATGGGTCGATAGCGCTCGCCAATCACCGTAACGGCAGCTCCTTCCTCACATTGTAAGAAATAAGAACCGATGATGCCTCCAGCGTGTAAGCCGCAGTCAACAGTCAATTTTATTGGATGTATTGGTGATTCGTTAATGGCTTGACTAATTTTGCTTATTGATGAATCCATTTAACCAGAAATGACTTCACCCCTATAAAGTAAAAATAAGACTTTAAGCCCTTAAGCTTAAAACATTAAAAAACAAAATTTCTACTTTTGCACTCTTTAGACAATCTATGAAGCATACAAAAGATGGCTTAGATGAAAACGAACTTATATGAAATCTTACTTTGACATTTATAAATGTTGACTTTTTTATGTGTGTTCATGTTCAGTTGAATATTCAGATTGTTTAAAATTGATTTGAAATATTAATAAATTGGTAATTTAAGATCTTACACCAATATCCTTTCAGGGCAATTTGTTTAAGCAATATGAACACAAATTGTTGATTTCACTTAAAGTAAAATCGAACAATTTAAGCTACATTTTATGTAAAATACAGACAAATTAAAGCAGTAAAACTTCACTTCTGATACAGTCTTTTATTAATTCTCAAAAGCTTAAACAAAAAAAGAATACCCTAATAACTGTATGAGGGAAGACACAGGTAAAATTATCTTCTGTCTTTCTATTCTTTCTAACTATTACCGTGTAATTCAGATTGCATTTGAATGACCTAAGGTCTTACAGGGATATATTTAAAACTAGCCTACCCGGCGAACTTCGTTCCGCCTAAATTCATTTATGTCAAGAAAATAATAACTCCCAGACAATGCAGTTTCATGTCATGCGGTCAATTAAAATTATTTATTCTAAAGTTTTATTAAATACCATAAAAATAACTAAATTAACAATGTCTCTGTTTTTCAATCACATCAAATATCAAAATGATTGGCGTGTTGGCCGGCCTTACACTCTTTTACTGAGGTGCTTTATGGTACACAACATTTTTAGTTTTATTTTCGGGTGTGTACACGTTCAATGCGGTAGGTTTGCCGATATGTGAGCACGCCACATATAATTGATCATGTGAGGAACATAGGAATTCGAGATTGATGCCACAAACATCCAGCAATTCTCCCTGAGACTTATTGATTGTCATAGCAAAAGCGAGACGCACCGGAAATTGAAGACTCTTAAGCACGAATGGCAAATCGTTCAGAATAAACGGAATCCGTGGAATGGGAACATCTTCGCTTTGAATTTTCCACGCAAAATCGTGGCTTGAATTAGATTAGATTTGATGTTTTTCACAATCAAACGCGTTCAGTTATAAAAGTTTTGGTATATTGAGGTTGCGCAGCAAAATTATAACTGAGCCGACTTTCAATTTTAAATTGTGTGGCGGAAAGCCCGGAACATCCAAGGAATTCATCCATCACGGAGTCCACGAATATTAATAAATGTAACTCACCGGCGATTTGATTTTGAATGACAAAATTCAAATGATCGACATCCTTGTTTTTTGCAGCCAAAATCTCTCATGAACTCAGCCAATCATGGTTAACATAATTTTGAGCAATAATCAAAAATTCGGCGGAAATTCAAGCAGGCTGGTGACTAAGTCCACTGGTATCACTCCATTGTCGATCGCCAATAATTGCCTGGAGAACTCTGCAGCGAACTGGTCATTTCGTAAGTCGACTCGCATATCTACTCGTATTTTTGTTTTCAATTGCAATTTCTTCACGTATTGCCATAAGGCCGATGATTTCAGGCAAGCGTTCAATTCATCTGCCGGAGTTGATCTTGCAATGACAGGCAGAGCATGCCGCAAACCGAAACGTCGTTTATCATTTCGCAAGTTTTTCAACGTACGATTTAAGGATTCCAATACACGTTTGTGAACCGTTGTGCACTCGTCCCAGATGATAATCTTACTTTGCTGCAAAATGTGAAATCAGGAATGTATAAGAATGTATAAGAAAATGACAACATCTCCGTTATCGACTGCCTACATTAATTGATGGTGCAATATCTTTTGTTCTTGATTCAACATTGGCACATTTGTTCAAACTGCGTGCCTCAATGCGACTCGATCGAAATCCTTTTCTCGCTCTATTTCTCGATTAAATGCGTTATGCATTGGCCGATTTGGTGGTGGCATTCTCTTCATTTCTTCGATCAAAATCACAGCTTCGTTGCGCATTTCATCTGACATTTCTATTTCATTATCATTAGTGAGCCACAATGCCAATTCGATACAAAATATCGTCGTTTGTTCCACAAATCTTAAGGATTCGATGGAAGACATGTTGAAATTATGATTGTGAAGATTGTCCGAAGTTGATTGGCAGGCGCGGTGATATTGGCATCTGCCATTGTCAAATTCAATAAATCAGTAAATGGCCAAATGAAAATGTTCTGCAATCACAATCCACAACACATTGAAATGAAAACTTTCCAAATAGCTTTGGTTTCGTCTAACTCACAAAAATCATTAAAATTTCCACTGATTCGCAAATTACCCAAATCCAATTGCACCGTAACGAAAACAAAAGCGGTTTTTTCTCACTTTTCACAATTTTTTCAATAGCGAAGTTGTATAAATAAAATTGATTAAAATCACAATAAATCGCACTTGATAAACATACAAATACTTTGAGCGCAATGAAAATTTAAAAAAAAAATAATTACATTTAATTTTTCTTGACCACACGCAATTGCAAATACAATTCAATTTGAATGACGAAACGAAAAGGACACCTCATATTCCTTCCTTAGGCCAACCCGAATCCATCAATTCCAAAATCTTGAAAATCAAACGATGTTCCAGGATTACCAATTTTCCTGAAAATTTTCAGGAATTTTCGTCCAGTGTCCTATATGCCCTTTCTAGATTCAATACTAATTTATCAAGTCCTAAATCATGAACATCAAAGTAACTGTTATCGAGTTATGAACTAAAAATATTATGATTCGGGATTTCAATTTTTTCTGGAAATTTTTCGAAATTTTCCTCCAGTATCTTATCTTATGACATTTCTTAGGCAAATACGAATTTATGAAAATCGAAGTAACCGTTCTCGAGATATGCCATAAAAAGTCGATGACCCTGATTTTAAATTTTCCTGTAATTTTTTCGGGATTTTCCTTCAAAGCCCTATGTCCTTCCTTGTGTCAATACGTATTTATATATTTATATATTTATATAATTATAAAAATCGAACCACTCGTTCTCGGGTTATGCACGCAAATACGGACGACATTTCGTTTTTATATATATAAACTAGCAGACCCTGCGAACTTCGTCTCGCCCCAATTTAACGCCTTCATATAAACCCTAGACATACTATATAATAAATCACAGATAGTACAAATTGCAATGTGATTTATTTGAATGGAATAAAAATCTGTAGAGACTGATATGATAATAAATGTTTTTTTACTTGTTTCCGGCGCAAAAACAAACAACGAAAACGGTTTGCCAATATGCGAACAGGTAACGTACAGCTGACCGTGTGAAAAACAGCGGAATTCGATATTTACTCCACAGACTTACAACGATTGGCCCTGCGATTTACTGATTGTCATCGCAAAAGCCAATCCGACGTGGAACTGAATCCACTTGAATTGGAATTTAAGGCCAGTTGGAATAATCTGAATTCGTGGGATAATGACTTTCTGTCCTTTTAATTTGTCCTATATTATCAATTGTGGCATTGATCGCAGAACAGCATCATTTATTATAAATCTCATAAACATCTCCGCCCAAAACGTCTTCTATCACAATGAATTTCAATTAACTGAAATTTTCCAAGCTTCAAAACGAATTTTCTACTTTAAAGCGTTCAAAAAATCAATGGAATATTATAGACAGTTCGAGAAACGTCAGCGAAAATCAGAGGAAATTCATGGCTTTTAGCCATCGAACAGCAACAAAAGTCTTATATGAACTCTTCAAACATGTCCTAAGATCTTTTGAAAATTTCATTCAAATCGATCCAGACGATACAAAATTGTTCTTTGTGTTAAGAAGAGATAAGAAGATACACTAAATAAAATTAATGAATTGGGAGCCCTGATTGTCTCACCAACGACGCAGATACTCGTACATAATTATTGTTTTCTTGTTTCTCTTTTTTTGTATATGAAATATAAAATAAAATGCACGACTGGATCGCACGTGCTTGCCCTAATGTTCGATCACATCGCATGTAAAAGATTTCTATTAAGAATTTATGTATATTTTTAGAGTCGTTTTTTTTTAATTTTTTATTTGCAAAATTTCTTTAATTTTTTGTTCTAAAAAATTGGTGTGGGAAATTTAAATATTTACTAATATAAGCTTAATACGAAATTTCAAAAAAAAAAAATCATCAACACGTCTTCGAAATATTGAATTTTCAAAATAAAAATTATTATTTTTTTTTTCAAAAATTCAAAACAAATATTTTTCGGCAATTTTCTATGCAGTATTATTTACAATTTGAAGGACCCCTATATAAACATTTTGATATAAATCCGTCTAGCCGTTTATGATAAAGTCGAAAACCAAAAAAAAAAAAATGTCGTTATCGTTAATAACATGATATGTAAACAAAATGTAGACCAAAATATAGACTATACCTAAAATAGTGCACACAATTTTTTTTTGTCAAAATCGTTAAGCCGTTTTCGAAATAATCAAATTAGTTGAAAAATTTTTTATGGTACTCGTAAGTACTGTTATTCTTAAGTATTAAGTATTATAAACTAACCTATCTTAGGAACACCAGCAAAGTAAACATTTCAAAAAAAAAACATGAAAATCTGTGAGATAGTTTCGGAGTTCATTCAACACGTGACACGAGATTTATATATAATAGATATAGGTATATATATATTATTAGTGTATCGCTTTTGTATTTGTACATTAAATGAGTGTGCCCTCCCCTAATCTAAGTCCTGCGTACGCCCTTGCTTGGGGATAAAAAAACAATAGTACCAACTCTTAATCAATCATCATAAGTTCCAAGTTTAAAATTGCTACCTTATCTAAGAAGAGTTTTTAAATCATCTAACCTTATTGCCAGTTGGAGAAGTTGCAGTTCCAAAGTTAATATGGAAAAAGAAAACTTTATCCACTGCTTCTTTGGAAATGAAAACAACTAGCTATGTCTACATAGCTATTCAACTTTTTGTTTTTTTTTTTTAAGTTTTTATCGCATCCCCCACTGAAAAAGGTAATAATACAAAAAAAAAAGCATAAAAAAATGCAAACCCGAGAAAGTTATTTCATTATACCAAAGCCGAAGCCAAAACGAATACAAGTTATACAAAACATCGACAGCACTAAGAAAACTTCTTTGCTTGACAATATTTACCTTTCCATTCAAAGGATAAATTTTCTATTTAAACGAGATAAGCTCGACGAGCTGTGTAGTTAGTCAAAAGATGGTTAATTTTACAGCTTGTTGTGGTTAGAACTGTCACTTCCTTTTTTTTCATTAAATTAAAACTTGTAGATACAACTTTCAAATATATGCATGTATACAAGAAGTCGCTCTGTTGCACTAAGTAAAGATAATCAGCTTCAATTTAGTAAATGTAATGTTTTGGCTTGTTTGCAGAATGAAGCAAAATTCTCATATATATACCTAGATATAGAGAATTAACAGCAATTAAGATAACAGAGTAAAGAGACTTTTTACCTACAAAGTTATATGGAATATTTTATTCCCAAGAGCACTTAATTATTTTTAGCTGAACATCTGTCATTTCAATTTTAAGCTAAACTGTCACTTAAATTAGGTAATCATAAATTCAAGAAATTATTTCTTTTTCCATGAAGGGAATTTAGTAAGAGTTATCTATCGATGCATTTAGATATTCACCACAACTTGTGATCTACCGAATCTACCAATGTTGACTTTGATGGTTTTCTTGAAAACGTAGTGATATTAAATGTTAACTTTGATCTCTTCTGATTTCTTGCTCTCGATTGCATAAAAATACAATGTATATTTTTATATACAACATGGAGAAAAGTATTGGCACAGCTATGAATTTTAAAACTAAATTACTTTTAAGAGAAAATTAATAGATGTTATTTTTAAATTCATTTTAAATAATTTGTATTTATAAATTTTCTAATAAATTTTATAAAAAAAATGCAACTTTTCATCATTTTCAGTACAGACATCTAAATGATTTATAAAAAGTCCATTTTTGCACGGAAAAAAGTATTGGCACACCCGATATTGCTCACTAAAAATGTACCGTTTTAAGCACTTTCCATTTATTTTTATTATCGTAGACGCTTATTTAATAAAAGTCGTTGTCAAGTAAAGTTTGTTATTCTTGAAAATAATAAAAATTGAGAAATTTTAGTGCTTTTGTTAAGTTTTTTTTTATAATCTTAATTAATAATTGTTAAAAAATGTCAAGGAAGGGTAAGGAAACTACCAATAGTGAAAGACAAATTGTTTTAGATCTGCACTCGAAAGGAAAATCCTTTTCTGAGATCGGGGATATTATCAAGAGAAGCCGTTATACTGTTCGCAGCATTGTAAATCGGTTTAAAGATGCAGACAGCTTGTTAAATAACAAAAGAAGTGGAAGATCAAGGAAGTTAACAAGGAAAGAAGAAAGGTCTGTCGTTAATTCTATAAAAAAAAACCCGAAAGTGACGGCCTCTGAATTAGCGGCAGATATTTCCGAACAATTTGGAAAAACGATTTCGACGAAAACCGTCAGAAACATTATACATAATGCTGGTTACTTTTCCCGGACTCCAAGGCCAAAACCGTTTATAAGCAAAGTGAACAAAATAAAGCGTTTGGAATTCTCAAAAGCTTACATGAATAAGGAAACAGACTTTTGGGACAAAGTTATATTTTCCGACGAAAGCAAATTTAATATCTTTCGGAATGATGGTCGAGAATTGGTGTGGCGGAAACCAAACACTGCTCTTAACAAAGAAAATTTGCTTCCAACAGTCAAGCATGGTGGTGGTGGAGTCTTGGTATGGGGGTGTATGGCGGCATCGAGAGTAGGGGAGTTAGTTTTTATAGATGGCATTATGGATAAGATAGTATTTCTTAATATACTCAAGAATAATCTGAAGAAAAGTGCGGAGAAATTGGATCTTGCTGAGAGCTTCTATTTTCAACAAGACAATGATCCCAAACATACTGCGCATGTGGTCAAGGAATGGATCCTCTATAATACTCCTCATTCTCTCAAGACACCGCCACAGTCTCCAGACATGAATCCCATTGAACATCTTTGGGATGTTTTAGATAGAAGAATTAGAAAACACGCAATTACTAGCAAATCCCATTTAAAAACAGTGCTTTCTGATGAATGGTCTAAAATTGGTCCGGAAACAACGAAAAAACTCGTTTATTCGATGCAGAATAGACTCAAAGAAGTCATTAAGAATAAGGGAATGCCAACTCGCTATTAATTTTTTTTCTTTATCAAATTAAATTCATTTTGCTTATAATTTCTTAATTTGTGCCAATACATTTTTCCTTCAAAAAACTGTAGTTGAATTATGTTATCGTTATTTTTGTTTATTTTAAAAATATAATTGTTATTTTTGTTATCACATACTTTATGAAATTAATTAAAATAAATTATTATAAAAGAATTTTTAAAAAAACATGGTTACTTTTTACTAAAAAATAATTTCCTTTATAAAAACACAGGTGTGCCAATACTTTTTTCCATGGCAGTAGGTGATATTTCGAAGTGCACGCCAAACTAGAGTTGATTATTAGCAATATTATTGTCAAACAGTGTCAAAAATGCAAAAATCGAAACATGTCATCCGAACTTTTTTAATTCACTGGCTTTCGAGTGCGACACAAAAATTGAATTCAGAAATGTCAAAAAGGGAAAACAGTCAAAAATGTCAAAAGACAAACTTATCAGACGTTGATATCACATTTGACAACATTATGCGTTTTTTTATCTCCAAACAGTTCACTGAGCACTGAGCTGAGCCTCCTGAGCGAACCGAGTTAGTTCTGAATAGAGCATGATAAGGGGTAGCACACGAATCGTGCTACAAAAATAAAACGTAATAGCTTTTTTTCAGTGTGAGTAATCGGCTTATTTTATAGGCTTCTGTTTAGATTTATCAAAATGAATGCTTGGGATACTGAAAAAAGTATTTGGATAGTGCAGCGATACGATTTTTTGCAGTCCGTCATTTCCGTCCAAAGGGAATTTAGGCTGGAGTTTGGCGGTACTTCCCCGAGTAGATGGACCATTATAAGGCTGGTGAATATGTTTGCCGAATCTGGAAGCATCGAATGGAGAACGTATTATCGAGATCCCAATGTTCGGGCTCAGGATACAATCGTGGTTGTTGCATCGGCAATACAGGCAAATTCAAGTGTTTCGACTCGAAACTTATCGGGCCAAATTGGAGTTAGCAGACGGTCATTACCACGGATACTTCATGATGATTTAAACTTGTTTCCGTACAAAGTCCAAATTACAAGCAAGTTAAACTCTCAGGCTTGGCCTGTTCGCCTGGAATTTTGAAGAAAAATGATTGCAATGGCCGAAGAAGGCAACATATTGATAAATTGTTTGTTCATGTCTGATGAAGCCCATTTTGACTTAAACGGCAATGTTAACTAGCAAAATTGCCGTATATGGAGTGAATCTAATCCTGGAATGCTCCATGAGACCGAACTGCACTCATAACAAGTGTGGTGCGTAGTTTCATCAAGGTGTATTGTCAGGCCATACTTCTTTGAAGAAAACGGTGTAACACAAACTGTCAATGGGGACTGTTATTTAAAGATGTTGAATGAGTTTTTTTACCCAGAACTTTGCCGAAGACATATCCCTTTCAGAGGGATTTGGTTTCAACAAGATGGAGCAAGTTCACACGTAGCCACACAAGTTATGGCGGAGCTCCAACGAAAATTCCCAAACAAATTGATATCCAGAGACTGCACTTACCGCTGGCCCCCAAAGTCACCTAATCTGCCTGCACCAGGCTTTTTTTATGGGTTTATGTCAAGCAGGAAGTGTACAAAACGAAACCCAGGAATTTGACTGAATTGAATCAATCCATTAAGACAATAATTGAGGCGATCCCCATTTCAACCCTTCAGCCCGCAATGAACAATTTTCTGATCAGGTGCCGCATATGCGTAGATGAGCGTGGAGGTCATTTGCGGTCTATCTTTTAAAACCATTAGTTATTTAAAACAAAGTTTAATTTTTAATCCAGTAAAAAAAAATTAATGAAATACATCGATTAAAATAAAAGTTATTTAAATTTCTTATTGTAGTACGATTCGTGCGCCACCCTGTATGTTTGGAACTTTCTTAGAAAAAATTTTAAATTTGAAAGTGGCATAGGTTTTTTGTCTCATTTATTTATGTAGCAACATTATTAGAAAAGCTGTTTTGTTTTTATGGTCAAATCGTACTATTCTTGTGTTAAGTTGCTTGATTTTCTATAAAAATATAAGTGTCTTAAAATGAGAGTAAGTTCTTGAGCTCGTCGAAAATAACCAATGTGGCACCGTATGTCACATCGTATTTGTTTTGTGTCATGTATTGTTGTTGCAACTCTCTAAGAAAAGCAGTTTAATTTTGTTTTGTGTAAAGTTGTATTGATTTTCTGAAAAATATTTTAAACATAAAATCAAAATTAGTTCCGGACCTCGTCGACAAGAAACAACTTACCCCTTTTTCGGCCCCCTTAGTGATCTAAACAAAAATAAGTTACCAACAGTAAAAGATGTAATCAGATATATACTTTTCGTACCAAGTGATCTCCAAAAAAATACAATGGCAGAAATCCATCTAATTCCGAAGTTTTTGTAATTGTTAGAAAAGAAATTGAAACGATATGGAAGAATGCGTCGATTCCAATTGTGTCTCATAGCCGAATAATACAAATAATGAAAATCCACTTTGATAAATACATGACACTTAAAAGATACCCAGACTCGAAAAAAATACAAGCTATCACAACAGATTCCAAGATATTATTGCACTTTCAAGCACAACATTGTTTGACATTGCATCGTGTAAGTGTGATTCCTTTAATGACTGTCATTGTGTAAAGGATAAAAAATTGCCTTTTAGTGAAAGATAATTTTTAGTGACCAGAGAAATGACAGAAAAATGGTGATCGGTGCTATTGACAAAGTTGAAACCCAAAAAATTCAAAAGCGACTAGATAGAAGGCATATAGCATTAGGTATCCAAAGAGCTGACTCTATTACGGTAGCAACTTTTTCCGATGCAGCAAATCCAAACGAAACTTTAGAGAAATTCAATCCAATCGAAGTAGTGCAGCCACAGCTTTTTTATCTGAGCCTTCAACGTCAACATCATCAGATAAGCGGAATTTATTTACTCTATCATCCGTAGCAAGAGTCTGTGATCGATATGGGCCTTCCGTACGATCTGCTGCAGCAATTGCTTCAGCAGTACTCCAGGATGGTATTTTTTTTTTTTTTTTTTATAACTTTCCACGCGCTCAAGAGATTATGAATACCCTTTATATGTTTTTTCTTAACACAGCGCGGCATCCGGTGGAAGAAGAGAAAGAAGGATAGGAAATATGTGTGGCGCGATGTTCTGAGACAAGTGCTGATTGATGTCTCAGATTTATCTCCAGGGATGGCGGCTGAACTAATGCAGAGAGAATTACCGTGCCTTATTTATTTATGTCCCTTATAATTCGCATTATTTTATTTATTTCGTTGTCATATTTTATGGGTATGTTAGTTTACTCAATCACATGTTGTTAGTGTTATGCCTAAACAGCATGTAATGAACAAAGCAGCAACCTATTTTATGACAATTTTTAAAATTGGTTTTTAATGGAATATAAGAAGACATAGACAACGGCAGGAATCGAACCTGCAACTACGAGGTTGACAGGCGAGCACACAACTATCGCGCCACGGCCACCCGTGATACCACTCTAGTTATTGATAAAAATAAAATACATAGAGCCTTGTCAAAATCAAGAGAAAGCCTATCAAATCAGTGCGATCATGTAATTCGCAGTATTTATTTTGATGGGCGAAAAGATAAAACTCTAACTTTGGAAGGGAAAGATAGACGATACTATCGGAAGGAGGTTCTTGAAGAACATGTTTCCTTTCATGCAGACGCAGAATTCATTTTCTTAGGCCATATAACTCCTTAATCAGGTACAGGAAAGGAGATAATTAACTCAATGATCAATTTTTCAAAGAAAAGGGAATCGATTTGAAAAAAATTCCTTGCATTGGATGTGTTGGCACTGCAACCAATACTGGCTGGCAAACTTACTGATGTTACTCAATTTTTACCTGTGACCGGAAATGTATATGAAATCGACCAAGAAATCGTACATAACTTGAGTACTGAACAAAAACATCTTTTCGAAATGTGTGAAGATATTAAGAAAGGTTACTATTCTCCCGAACTAGCAAATCGCCAACCTGGTAAAATGGCACATTCAAGATGGGTCACAAATGGAAACAGAATTCTTCGACCTTACATAAGTTCAAGTAACCCATCTGAAAATCTTAAAATTCTTGTGGAATATATCATGAAAGTGTATGCACCAGTGTGCTTTTCGATAAAAAAACAAACCCTTATTGATAGATGGCCCGCATCATGCTATTGAACTCATCTCTTTTTCAATATGGCTGCCAGACAACTTAAGATCAATCGTTGACCATGTCATTGAAAGAAATGCTTTCTTCGCACAACTTGAAAACGTTTTAGTGGCAATGCTCTTCGATGAAAGGGCCTATGTCAGAGATCTAGCTCTTAAACGAATTATTAAAGCAAGGAAAACCCATCTGTCAAACCGCATATTTAAGCCGCCAAACATTAAATTTATCGCTGCGGACTACATGGACATAATTTTTTGGAATGAATGTTAAATTACTCCACCACCTTGTCTAACTAAATTGACTGACGATGAACTTTGATTACTGGTGCAAAGAAAAGAACTGAAAATACCGTAATTTCCTTGTCACACCCAAAGTATCGAAAGATGCATCAAATCTGTGACCAAGCTAATGTGTTATTGGAGTAAAGTCGAGAGAAGGACTTATAAGAAATAAAATAGAATCACGAAGCAAAATGCCCTCTTTTAATTTCAAAAGTCAATTTTCAATGTAATTTTTTTTTTTACTTTTTTTAACTTTTTTTTTTAATTAATTTTTTTGAATTCCTTTCATGAACTTTTTTATTTTTTTTTTCAAGGACACTCAAATATAAATTACCTAATCTTAACGTTAATTTCAAAATTCAAGGCAATAAATCAAAATAAAAAAGTTAAATAAGAAATTAACACAAAAATATTGTACTTTTTTTTAAGATCTTAAAGCGGCGGTAGAGCCCCAAAAGACATGGCCAAACAAAAAAGTAAGTACATATTCACAATCTATTCGTTACTACGTAACTTTTGATACCCCTTTCGATAAAAAATTCGAGAATATTTTTTCTTCATACAACGACGGGACATCCTACTGTGCAACACCTTTCGAGCACTGGCAGCCGCAGATTTTTGCGGGACTTGGTTGCGGAGATATCACCATCCAAAGCAAGTCAACTGGAGTATTGTGGAAAATCCTGCGAATAATTTTGGATTGAAATATCTCAAGAACCATATGCAGCAGATACTTTTTGTTCTCAGCTGTGAATAGGTATTGAATAGACCTTTCTTTTGATGTATATATCGATGGGCTTGGGGAACATTGTTGAAAATGTAATTTTTTTTTCGCAAGGGGTTAGCCTCGATTTTTTTCTAAAATGTCGAAAAAACTGAAGTGAAGAATTATACAACATATTGCTCACAAATTGAAAGGGCTGTACAACACCTGTGTTGCGCAACACTTTTCGAGCACTGGCAGCGGCAGATTTTCGCGGGGCTTTGTTGCGGAGATATCACCATCCAAAGCAAGTCAACTGCAGTATTGTGGAAAATCCCGCGAATAATTTTGGATTGAAATATCTCAAGAACCGGATGCAGCAGATTCTTTTTGTTCCCAGCTGTGAATAGGTATTGAACAGACCTTTCTTTTGGTGTATATATCGATGAGCTTGGGGCACATAGTTGAAAATGTAATTTTTTTCCGCAAGTTGTTAGCCTTGACTTTTTTCTAAAATGTCGAAAAAAGTGAAGTGAAGAATTGTACAACAAATTGCACACCAGTTGAAAAAGCTGTGCAACACCTTTCGAACACTGGCAGCAGCAGATTTTTGCGGGACTTGGTTGCAGAGATATCACCATCCGAAGCAAGTCAACTGCAGTTTTGTGGAAAATCCTGCGAATAACTTTGGATTGAAATATCTCAAGAACCATATGCAGCAGATACTTTTAGTTCCCAGCTGTGAATAGGTATTGAACAGACCTTTCTCTTGATGTATATATAGATGAGTTTGGGGAACATTGTTGAAAATGTAATTTTTTTCCGCAAGGGGTGAACCTTGACTATTTTCTAAAATGTCGAAAAAAGTGAAGCGAAGAATTGTACAACAAATTGCACACCAATTGAAAGGGTTGTGCAACACCTTACGAGCATTGGCGGTCGTAGATCTTTGCGGTGCTTGCTTGCGGATATATCACCACGATGGGCTTGGGGAACATTGCTGAAATTTTAATTTTTTTTCCGCAAGGGGTTAGCCTTGATTTTTTTCTAATATGTCGAAAAATGATGCATCAGATACTTTTTCTCGTAGTCCTTCTACGTATATGTTAAATTTACCGGATTTAAAATCTAAGCTTAATATGAAATGTAAGTTAATGTTAATGATTTGGTTGTTAGGATTTGGTGAGTATGTTTTGCTTGGTGATTATGGTTAACAATTTCAAAATGAAATTATTATTTTAGACAAAAACAATTTTTTCCCACTAAATATGATAATTTGTAGGGGCAAAGGTCATGAAAAATTGGACGTATAACAAATGAAAGGATTAAATAGTATTATATGAGTAGTGGAAAAAGGATTACCAGATAACTAGAAACATGAAACATTTTTGGAAAGTCTACCAAACAGCAACAGTTTATATGGAAATTCTTTTTGCTGAAGTTGTCGCCGTCTGTAGGAGTAATTGTTCGTAAAAACAGTGATGAACAGTTGATTGCTGTCAGAAGTACTTATAGCAGTGCATGTGTACTGAAGCTGAAAAGAGCGCACCTATTGAGAAAGTCGAAAATATGAAAAGTCATTCTAGGGGAAATACCGTTAATTAAAATTTAAGATGAAATTATTTTGTATTTAAAAGAGGGCTGCACTTATTTAAGAATGCACATATCTTTTTATCGAACTTCCTAGAGGCGTTCTTAGGAAAAAAATTTTAACGTTTTTTTTTAAACTTGTGTGATTGGTAGCGTAGTTTCTTGTTATAGGGAAATTGTCAAAAACTACTACAAAAAAAAAAAAAAACAAAGTTTCCAAAAATGTTTTTTTTTTATTAAAAAAAGTTTTTGAAACATTTTGGTTTACAATTCTATTCAAACTTTTAAGGAGCTTCTCCGTAAAAACAATCAAAGGAATAAACTAAACCGTTATTCAGAATTCGAAAACCAACAAAATTGGTTAAGATGAGATGGTTCCACTAGAGGTACAAAAAAAAATATTTTTTCGCAAAAAAATTACTCTTCCCTTAACTGATTTTTTATAAAGTTCGTTGAAGTCGGCTGAAAAAATATGTACGGACGGAATCATTATTTTTGGTCCTAACTTTGTTTTAATCCAAGGGCATATCACCCAAAAAACAAAAAACAATTTGTACCAAGCTTAAAGAAATATATCCACCCGTTTGTGCTGTAGACTTCGTAATGTCAAGTTTCATAAAAATCTCGAATTCCGATTTTTTTTTTCGAATCCAAAATGTTCCATTTTATGTAGAACCTCTAGTTACTAGTATATCGCAAGTTAAAATACAAAAAAAAATCTAACACAAGATGGAAATAATTGAAGTCTTGAGAACTAAATTGTGTAAAGTCATTGATTAAGATACTCGTCATCATCAACTGTTCGTTGTAGCTTGTTTGTCTATATCATCGTGCTCGTACAGCTCGACACGATGAACTTTAATTCCTTTTAATTGGGAAATAAATTACAAGCTAACATCATTTCCTTGCTCACACTCACACTCTTCAAGTTAACATGCAAAATTGCACATTATAATCAAAGTGAAGAAGGCGCAAGACTCTTTAGCAACCCATCAAAGTCTGGAGTAACTTAAGATAGACGCACACTGAATATATGCCATGCGTTGCCGTGTAACTAAATAACGACCTAATGGCCTGTAAATTTAAATAAGAGATTTAGAAAGTTCCAGCCTCATATACCTAGATACATACATACATAAGATAGTCAAGAGGTGGCGAGGCATGAAAGATGTTCATCTTCCATAACGACAAGGTTTATGCGATATCTACTGCATCACAAGGCGTATATATTCAGTGGTCCCTCCCTATGTCCCAAGGATCTCTTGAAAACTTTCACAAACTCACACAAAGTATTATAGAATGCGTTCACTTATCAAGAGAAAAGTTAACAGAGGCAGTTACAAAATCCTTCTGTACACAAGCAGTGCCATGTTACCTTAGGTTTGATTTTTCTTATGAAATATCATTATGCTTTTTTAGTATTCGTACATGTACTATACATTTAGCTAAATAATTATAGTGCATGAATGTGATTTTATATAAGGACGGTTATTGCGGATGAAATGCCTGCATACTAGTAGCAAGGGCTTGAAACAAGTCTGTGAAATTGTTTGAAAATTAATTTGTACAGCATGTTATCGCAAATAGACAGAAAATAAAAAAGTCGCAAATTCATATCTAAAATGTCTTAATTTTGTGGAGACTGCTGTTGAGGTTTTCCGCTTAGGTAGATACTGGGTTTTGGTAGTTAATGTAGGAGTAATTTTAATAAGTAACTAAGTATATTGACTGTTTGGGTTTAATTCAAAAAGTTTTCGAGGTGCGCAGTTCCTTGCTAAATTTGCAAACTTCTTCGGAAAATAAATCTCTACAAGGAAGAAGCTCCAAATTGAAGAACTTTTAATAGAACCTAATTTTGTTAACTTTCTTTTTACTTTGACTTTGAAGACTACACATTTAATGCGGTATTTCATTGACTATTGTTTGAAACAAAGTACTTTTTATTAAAAAAAAAGTGTGTACAATTTATTTCTTACCCACTCAAATAGAAAGTAGAAATTAATTTTTTTTGATTGTATACGAATATTTTTTACGGACACACACGACTTAAATTTATCGCAACGATTTAAAATAAATAGAACTCGTTGCATTTTTTGTAATTACTGCAATTTTAAAATCGCATATGGCTTTTAAAATCATGTGTTTTATTTCATGCGACTAAAAACTTAGTACATATTTTATTTTTTTTTTTTTGATTTTTTGAAAGACAAAAATTAACGATACTTACCTGCATAAAATTTTATTTTTTTAAACGGCACAAATTATTTCTTATAAATAAAGTCCAGTTTTTTATTAAATGTATTATGATAAATGTCAAGGATTGTTATTTTTGTAGAAGGATAAGATGATTTTTTAGCACAAGCTTCTTAAAATAGTATTGTAAACCTAATTTAAAGAAAAAACCTGTTTTTAAAATTAAAAAAATATATATATAATTATACATTCCAAATGTTTTACATATTTCCAAAATGGATCAATTGTTTTCAAGCTTTGTTTTGAGTAGATTTTATTGCATTTCCTGGAATACTTAAGTAAATATTGTTCCTAAAACATACAAAAACGGTCCTACGACGAAACGCTTTGCATGTGCTCGACTTCTTCATTACCGCCTAAAAGTATAATAATAATATTGTATATTCAAATTTAAAAAAAAAAAAGTTTTTGATATAAGAAAAACCATATTTTTTTGAGAGTTTGATTTTTCAAAAACGGATTATTGATTTTTTACATAAGATACACATATAGGTTCTATGCAAGTTTTGCATTTGGAAAAATATCGAACTCCAGATTCTAATCAAACTTGACACGAGAGAACACAAATAAAGTAGGTCCCGCCTGTATGTACAACGGAGTACAACCCAAACGACTGAAGCGATGTTTTTTAAACTTCGTAATAGTTTCAAGTATATTTTTGAATTTTTTTGTAGCCCTAAAACTAACAGTACATGTCATACAATTTTTTGTACCATCCTAATTATCTCGAAAACAGCCTTTGAGATTTTGATAAAAATAAAATATGTGCACTACTAAAAGTATAGCCTAAATTTGAGCTTTTAACCCTACACGCCATTCAATCATTTATTTGATTTTCGACTTTCTCAAAAGCGGCTCGATAGATATCGATGAAATTTTTTATGTAGTAGTTCCTCTGAATTACATATATAAATAATACTGCATACAAAAATATTCGAAAAATTTTTTTTTTTGTATTTTTGGAAAACAACATTTTTTTTGAACATTCAATATTTTGAAAATTGGTAAACGCTTTTTTGAAATTATGTTTTTTAAATTTATATTGTTAAATAAAAAACTGCTTCAATCATATATTTAGCCGTTTCTTCTTAGAATATTCCGCTTACAATGTGATAGAACATACGAGCAAATAACTGCGACATTTTTTTTACATTATTTTGTTTACTACTTTGCCGTTTCACACACATATGTGTCTTTTTTTACTTTCTCACATCTTGTAGTTTGACAGTTCCTACTTCTTTCATTACAAACAAATATTACAGCTTACTAGTCATATTATAATTGCGATTTTTTTTTTGGTTAAGTAACGTAGCCTGACAAAATTTCAGAAACGAATAACAGTTAATAATAAGAATAAACTGGCAGAACTCAATATAAATTTTATTTACTGTTTCATCGAGTAGTGAGTATCCATAATGCATTGAAAAAATGCACTTCTAGATCGCACGTATTTTCTCTTATGTTAGATCACATTGTATGAAAACGATTCTTAATAGAAATGGTTAAATACATTTTTAAAGGCGTTTTTTACTTCATTTTCTATGTAAAATATTTCATAAATTTTTTCCAAAAGAAAATGGTAGGTATTACAATTTTAAATATTTAATAATACACTTAAAAACTAAATTTCAGAAAAAATCGTCCACCAGTTTTCGAAAAATTGAATTTTCAACAAAAAAAATATTTCTTTTTCAAAAATCCAAAAAAAAAAACTATTTTTCAAAAAATTTGAAATGCTGCATTATTTAAAATTCGAAGGAACTCCTGCATTTTTTAACGAAATCCGTTAAGCCGTTTATGAGAAAGTCGATAAGCCAAAAAATGGTTGTATTGCAGGTAAAGTAACAGTTAATAAAAAATGTGTAAAGAAAATTTTGGATTAAATGTAGACTATACCTAAAGTAGTGCACATACTCAAAATCGGTGCAGCCGCTTAGGCTGTGGATCGTCCTACAGACATACAGACAGACAGATGGATTGAATTGCAGAACTCACTTTTTCCGTCTTCTATATCATCTTAATGTCACCTTTGATTAAAATCTCGAGTTTGATTTTTTTTCCTTCCAAATGCAAAACTTGTCCTACAGTAGCTATTTCGCAAGTAATAAGACACGAAGGCAAACAATAGCCCTGCTTCACTGAAACGTATACTGCCCTGAAAATCAACAGTACACCTTTTTTATATTGTGGATATTGTCAATTCGTCGTTAATTGCATAAAATGTATTTTATTTATCCGAATGTTAAAATTAAACGTCAATTTTACTTGCCACAACCATTTACACGATTATGTATGTAATTAATGGCAGAAAATCTTCAAATTTTATATCAAACCATTGACATCATCATAAAAAATATTTAAATGCACAAGAATTAAATTTGAAATGTTAACAATAATTGTATAAATGACGAAGGATTTCTGCATTATTATAATCCTTAAACTACGTACGTAATTCAAAACTTATAAAAACAATTTTTTTAAATAATTAAATAGGTACCTAAAGGATAATAATATTGAAATAATTATGCAATAAACCTTTGCTCGTCAACGGACCATTAAATTGTTTCCTCACAATGTAAAGTATCTTCTCTCAAAAGGGTTTTACATTAATTGTCCTTTTGTGTTTCCTTATCAAAGCTCAAAATTCATTTCACGCAGCATTGCCATCTGCCCTTGTTGTTTTTTTTTTTGCGTTGCGCTCCTTGCAAAATTATTAGAATACCTTCCGCTTGTGCAAAAGACATTAAGAAAAATAAAATAAATTACAGCAATTAAGTCCAAACTCATCACCCAACTGCAATGATAACTTTAAAAGAAGCAGTTTTATACGTTATTCATTATGCTAATTGGCGAGGCAATCAAAATTCACATTGAAAACTTATTCCTTCCCGGATGATGATGATGACGATGGTAAAATATATGCATTCAAAATGGCATGCTTCATTGGTGCCCGCCCTTCGCCCATCAATAAAGGTATCTACCTAACCTACACATATAGGGTTAAACGTTATAAAGACTAGCCTCTTCACGGGACAAGAAAATGTATAAAAACTTCATTCAATACAGTTTGCAATAACTAGATCGTGACCCATTAGCAGGATACTTAAAGTCCTTCCTGGCTGGGGACTCTGATCTCGGACTGGCGACAACTACTCGTACAATACCTTCCATAGTTTATATAATCGGACTTAGGAGGTGTGCCTCAGAATACAAAGGCTCTGATTATAATTTTCGTCATCCTCATATTGTCGTCATTTTCACTGCCATAGAATCCAGCAAACTGGGACTGAAAGGCTTAGACCAGCCGATTGCATTTACCCATCGACCGGACGGACCACCAGCCGGAATAGTCCTGCACAACGATATACATATGTAAAACTAGAACACTGGACAAACCTCCCATTCCCAATTCCCACTGCCAGTGATTCGTTGAGACTTTTGTGAGAAGCAATTATATCGTATAGTCCTTGCTCGTTATTTCTTTGCTCTGCTTTGGTGTTCTCACCTTGATGTAAATTTGTTTTATGGAAATCGTTATAAAAAAACCACACACAAAATTTACACGCTGGTCGCTCTGTAGGCGATGGAAAAAAAACATTTCAAGTGGCTCTTCGAGTTTTGTATTGAAAATGTCTTCAAAAGTGTTGGACTTTTTGGCAGGTAAAAATACTTCAACTGAGAGTTTGAATGGCTCTTAACTATAAAAAAATGCAAGTGGGTCAGTTAAAGAAAAATACCTTTCCGGTATAGTGGCAATATCTTAACGACAACACCTTTAATTTTTTAAATGAGCGAAAAGAAATTAGTGAAGTATTTAATTAACAGTATTGGTAGGGATGACCTTAAAATTAGTATTTAGTTATATATTAAAGCGAATTATTTTAAAACAATCCATTTAGGCTGTATAATGATCACAAGATCCTGAAAGAAATTTTGGCCAATTAGATGCTGCAAAATTACAAAATGCATATAAAGGGCATTGACAAAATGCAAATAAGGGAATAATCCAAAAATTATTTGTTTGTCGTCAGACAATTCAGCCTAATTATATTCTGTTTATATTTTTTTAAGGAAATCTAAACAGAATTGCTCAAATTAATGAACAAACATTTGATTCTTGGTAAGAAGTTTTATCGAAATAGTTTGAAAGGTTTTCGGGAAAATCTCCAAAATTAGATTAATTGAAAACATTGTATATCTTCTATGCCCCTGTATAGGCTGTATCAAATTAAAATTAATTACAGGTAAATGAAATAATTATGCTACAACACTAAATATAACAAGTACGTATACGCCACAGTGCAAAATTGTTTCAAAAGAGTCTCCTTCTAGATATTTAGGTTAGGGTTAGATTATAGTGGCTGTTAGCTGTTAAAGATAACTAACTAACACTTAGTCCAAGAAGAAAGGACCATTGAGGTACCACAGGTGTTGGGTTTTTTGCCCCAAAAGAAAGAACTTAAAACCATTTTGAGCTTCTTATGAAGCGGAGGAGAGAATTAATGTCTAAGTGTGCTAGTTCACTAATGTCGCTGAAGAAGAAGTCTCCTAGAAGAAGTCTTCGTCTGTTAGACAGTGCAGGGCATGTACAGGGGAGATGAAGAATAGTTTCCTCCTCCTCCTCATCTAAACAGCTTCGGCAAAAGTCGTTTGCGAGCACGCCGAGTCTTGCAGTATGTCCACCTATGAGGCAGTGTCCTGTGATGACACCTATAGTGGATCTAATGTGCCGTCTGCATAGAGAGGTTAAAGCCTTAGAGCGTTTAAGATCCAGCTTTGGCCAAATCTTTTTTGTAGCCAGACACGTGTTACCACTAGTCCACCTAAGATTTGTCCTCTCCTTAGAATTTAGCCTTAGCATCAATTTACATGTAGCGATTGGAATACCCAGGTTGGTGTAGTCAGTTGAAATGGGTAGTGCTGTTCCTTGTTTGGTGAGTTCGTCGGCCCTGCAGTTTCCCGGAATATCTCTGTGCCCTGGCACCCAGCATAGGTGAATATTGAATTCTTCCGCCATCTCTTTGAGAGATGATCGACAGTCGGGGGCTGTTTTGGAGTTAGTGGAGATTGAATCCAGGGATTTCAGTGCTGCCTGGCTTTCAGATAAAATGATGATATCCTTTGTAGATATCACGTTTTCTTTAAGCCAGGATAGAACCTCCTTAATTGCCATTAATTCCGCCTGGAACACGCTACAATGGTTAGGAAGACGGAAGGAGAGACTAAGATTTAGTCTGTTAGAGTAAACACACTATCATTTGTTTTTGACCCATCGGTGAAAAACTGAATTTTTTCATCTTCCAAGAAAGCATAATCCTCCCACTGTGATCTGGAGGGTATACTTACCTGGAAGTTTTTATCAAAAAGTGGTTGGGGTATGATGTAGTCTATGTTACTTTGTGGGATATTGAACGTGTTCATTATGTTAGCGTGGTCAAAACAGTTGTTTTTTCACTGTGAGGTCGCCTTCAGCCGAATAGCTGAGCAGGCTGCGGATTGCTTGCTGAAAATATCTAAGGGTGTCAGATTAAAAAGTATTTCAAGCGCTGCAGTTGGAGAAGTACGCAAGGCACCACTTATACACATACAAGCAATGCGCTGAACTCAACTCAGTTTATTATTATTTGTTGCTTTGTCTAGAGCAGTCCACCAACCGACCCCTCCGTAAGTAAGAATTGGTTTAATAACCGCCGTGAATAGCTAATAGACTACACGGGGCTCTAGACCCCATTTAGTGCCAATGGCCTTCTTGCAAGAGAAAAGTGCTACCGTGGCTTTCTTATATTTTTCCTGTATATTGGATTTCCAGCTTAATTTCGTATCCAAAATAAGACCCAAGTATTTTGCTGCGTCCGAGAATTTAAGACTTATACCATTTATAGATGGAGGATTAATGTGCGGAATTTTGTGTTTCCTTGTGAAGAGGACAAGCTCAGTTTTATGGGGGTATACACCTAAACCACAACTACTTGCCCAGTTGGTTAGCTTATTAAGTGCAAATTGAAGGAGTTCACAGAGAGTATTTGGATGCTTTCCTGAAACCGTAATAGCAACGTCATCCGCATAGGCAATCACTCTTCCAGATTTTTTCTTCTATCTTCTTCTTCTAGATAATTAAGTTTAATATATTTCTTTCATACTCAATGTGAGTTCTTTCTTTGTTTTAATCTACATTGGTTAAAAAAGAGCTATTAAAGCAAAGAATTTTGTCATGAAGCTGAATGCTTATTGCACACATATCCTGCAGGCCAATATAATAGATTCACACTGTAAAGAGAAGAGAAGTGATTCTTCCCCACGCACAATGGTCGGATTCACCAATCTAGCGGAACAAAATTATTTTGAATATGAAAATCATATTTTAAATTAATTATTTGATGTTTGGCGGTTATGATAATAAATATTCAACGATTCTTCATTGTTATCCACAGAATTACTTTTTACAATTTTCGAGTCGGAACTCGGCGGAACTATTTAGTTTTATTCCATTCGAAAATTCAATAGAAGAAATCCAGTCCAATTTTTCACGTTGAACTTAAGAAACTATAAAAAAAATTTTAATGAACCAATTAACTTCTGGAATCGTTTTCTTATTACCCACAAATAATTCTATTCAAGAAAAAAAAATATTCCAAAAGACGAACCGTTACACCTCTTATCTGCTACGCTGTTTATTTGGTTCAATAAAAAAAAATTCAAATTAAGCTTTGGTAGGTTTTTCATTGAGGTATGTTAGTTTCTTTTTGCAAAGCTTGGTAGATTTTATTTTTTGATAGTGCCAACAGTGTTCTAAAAAAGTTTTTAGAATACTATCTTCATTAACAATCAAGAATTATTTTAACTTTACAATAACGGTTAGCGTAATGATCTCAACCATCCAGTTTTCGTATTCTCTTGATTTATCCTTCGTACCAGTACTTATTTTTTAATTATTAATTAATCTCTCGCGAGATTTTTCCCTCAAAATTAATTAAGCGTCTTGCTATTATGGCAGTTTATCAAATTATAGTTCTGGACTTAATGTCCCCAAAAATGAAATTCTTTTTTTGGGAATCTATCTCTATCTCTATCTATCTCTATAGCTATCTCCCTCTCTCTCTTTCTATATCTCGCTCTCTCTATATTTCTCTTTTTTTATCTAGTTCTCTCTCTCTATATGTATCTATCTATATCTCTCTCCCTCTCTCTCTCTGTCTCTCTCTCTATCCCTATCTCTATGTCTCTATCTCTCTATCTCTCTTTTTGTCTCTCTCTCTTTCTCTCTCTATAGATTTCACTTATTGAGCTCATTCAGAAATATCTCCTTCCGTCATTATTTTCGATCGCAAGAATCTTCTGTTTCGTTGATCTGAAAAGCAGCTTCATATTCCTTTTTGGTTCCCTATTCAGAGCTCAAATGATTTTTTCTGTGCTGCTCCTGTTTTACTACAAATTTAACTCTGTGATTATTGGTAGCTTATAGTAATTTCGGTTTCCTGTTTGATGCTATCGTGGTACTAAGAGCATTGATTGTTGTTCTCTGTGTTAGGCGGATCCACAACAAAAAGCTTCTCGCTTATGTATTCCCTATATACAGTCTAGCAATATTTAGTGTGCGGCGGCCGGCGGTTTCCAAATACTTTTTCCATGATAGTTGATCTCCAAACTAAGTAAACTTAAAGAAACTTATTCTGCATGCATTGTGTGTACATCAGCAAGGTGAAAGACCGTTATGAACTATGATCTACTCTCTATAGGCAGAACCTCGGTCCCGATCCCGGAAAAAGCATAATGTGTACAATCAAATTTATAGTGCCACGTTGAAATTCCTGAAACGAATGCACTTATATATGAATTAATAAGGAAGTCTTTAGCATCTTAATTGCATCAATTCACTGCCAAGACACTTATCAAACCCTCACATTCCTTATGCAGTGCACTTACGGTCTAGCGAAACGTATACAAATACACCATCACTCGCACTCCTTAAAATGTTAAATAGATAGTTTCAAACCGCATCGCACACATCATTCAGATTCACACGCTCATTAACGAAAAAAAATCAAAGCAGAAATGAATATTAATCCACATCGACACACATCACCTACTACAGACTTTCCGCTCCAAAAATCTATCCCCTTCAAGGATTCAAGGAGATTTATATGGGTGGATATATGGTGATGTGATGTATAATCTCAGAATTAATATATGATCCCGCATCGGAAAAGTTTATTTCTGCTGTAAGGAATTCCTGCGTCTCTATATGGGAATATGTTGTTTATTTCGTCTTTAGCACATATCCCTTTTTAACATTAAATAATAATAAACTGACAATTCATAGTAAAGCAACCAAAAAGTTAGAAATTTAGGGGTGCACTGCAACTCATATCCTCCAACTGCCAGCAACAATCGTAATCACAGGTGACTTTCTGGGGCCCTTTTATAAAAATCATCCAACCAACTACTATACTGTTATGCTGCATCAGGACAACATCTTCTTGACATTTCCCCACACCACTTATAATGATGATGATTATGATAATAAATATTCAACGATTCTTCATTGTTATGGTTTAAATTAAATACAATTAAAAGTGACTTTCGTGTATGCAATTATTCCACGCCAAAACCGACACTTCACTATAGAGAGGCAGAGATTTACATGATGTAAGGACCGCGATAACTTATACCTACATCTTCACGGCGGATGAACTTTTTGATAACATAGATATGTTTTTCAAGTTAACTATGTTACTTGATAGCAATAGATACGATTTTAGGCACATGTTCTATTTGGTTGGCAGGGAAGTAGATTGATTTGGTTGTCGGCCATTCTTGTCATTGATACATTTGAAATGATTAATGTCTTAAAAACTGAACACGACGTGATCAATTTTACAGGTAAGATGACTTTTAAATATTTCCTCCAGAAATATTCAGTACCGAGGACGAATGGAAACTTTTCATATATTACGCTTGTCAATTTGTATCGATTGATAATTTATTGACATAAATACTCAATGCTGCAGTTTTGACACTCTATTTATTAAGGAAATAATAAATTACTCAGTGATAATATTTTGGATCGTAAATATCGAATTTCAGTGTTTATCAATTATCAATTGATAATATCGAACGTCAGTGTTTATCAATTATCAATTGATAATTGACAAACGTAATATCTTAATTGTATTTTTAAATTTTTGTATAAAGAAGCAATTAAACACTTGTTATTCCTCAATTTAAAATTTGTTGTTTATTAGTAATTAAAAAAACTTTTTTAAGGACAACGCGTTTCATCTTAGTTAGGACATCATCATGGCACTAAATTTTTTTTAAACAAATTATACAATCATAAAGGTTGCAACACAACAATGGTGAACAAAAGTATTCATACAAATTAATAAGCTTTACAGTTAAACATGGAGATCTGACTTTTAAAAAAGTTTATACTAAGTATAAAATATGGAAAAACATAAAACAATTTAATGCACGACTGGATCGCACGAACCTGCTTTTATAATCGATCACATCGTATGCAAAAGATTTCTATAAAAAATTAAAATATTAATCGATTTTTTTTAGTTTTTTTCTAAAAAAATTGATATGACAATCTTAAATATTTAATAATATAAACTTAAAAACAAAAGATTAAATCGACTTAATTAAAAAAAAAAATAATTCAAAATTCTAATATAAATACTTGAACTAACTTGAGGCCATTTTATTTGTAAAATTTTAATTTATGAGAAAAAAACTTTTTTAAATTTGTGGAGCGGTTTTTTAAAAAAAAGTTTTTTTTAAAACTTTTTAAAAACATTTTACAAAAACAAAATCAAAAATGCCAATTCATAGGTATTCAGCAAATACATATAACTATAATTTTTTGAAAAAAAAAATCAGGGAGCTTGTCAAAATTCTGGCTTCAAAATACTGCTTTTCAAAAATCTTGTTTTTTTTAACTTTTTCTGCTTTTCAAAATTCTGCTTCTCAAAATTCTGTCCTTCAACAAAAATGAAAAAAAATTCTGCTTATTTTTTTTTTAATAAATTCACTCTTTAATTGCGATATAGGTACTATAGGGCAAGTTTGGAATTAGGAAAAAATCGAACTCGAGATTTTAATCAAACTTGACATTATGATGATAGAGAACACCAAAGTGGGTCCCACAATTCCGTCGATCTATCTGTCTGTAGAACGATCTACAGCCTAAGCGGCTGTAACTTGGTACTTAGGCATTTTAGGTGATTGTAAAAAATAGATTTTTGAATTATTGTTTTAGCCCTAAAAATAACGGTAATTGCCATGCAAATATTTTTACCATCTTTATTATCTCGAAAACGGCTCGAACGATTTTGATAAAAAAAACGTATATGTTCTCCCTTATATATATACATATTTTGTTATTAACGGTACCTGCCATTCCAGCATTTTGTTGATATTCGGCTTTCTCATAAACGGCTTAACGGCTTTCGGTCAAAATTTTCAAAAACAGTTTTTATGGATTTTTGAAAAACTAAATTTTTTTTTTTTTAAATTCAATACGATTTTTTCTTTTGTTTTTAAGTTAATATTTAAGATTTTCATACCAATTATTTTTTTCAAAAAATTTAAAAAGTTTTTTTTTTATATAGAAAATTAATTAAGAAACGACTTAACTTATATATGAAAAAAAAAATACAAAAAAAACCCTTAGAACTGATTTTTCAATCTCCAGATAAACGTGCATTTAATTGCCAGAAGAATAAACAAAATTGTCTTTTAAGCAACCGAATTTTTCAATCAAGAAAACACAATCTACAGAATAATTGAATTGATTAATGAACGTCAATTTCATTTCGAGTATCGAACTTTTCACAGAAATTAATTTTTGTACTACGTTTATTACGACGATAAATGCATTTCTGCATTTCTAATTCTTAAGGTGGAACCGCTCTTGTTAAGTTTTCATTATTAAACCAAACTTATATGGCAAATTTCAGCTGGACTCTCACTCTACTAAAGTTATTGAATGCCAATTTCGTTCGTTTGCTTATTTGTATACATAATTAAGATTGAGGTGGCGGTAAGGAATCTAAACAAAAAAAATACAAATAATGTTTATTGGTTTACCTAGACAAATAACTGAGTAAGAAAATAAACCAATGATGTTATACATACCTAATTTTATTATTTCAGTATCTTATGAATAATTCGGAAACTAAAACTATTTGATGGATATAAATCTTTATATGACCAAAGTTAAATCCTAGGTAATTCCGTTGTTAGCTCATCTTTTGGAATATTTATTAGCTCGCTAAAATATACAGCTTACTTATTATTTTGATACATGTATCCACTCGTACATAAAAACATATACCTACATATTTCGTAACTATACACAATAAAAAGGCTTCACGCATAAGAATCTGTATGTATTTCATTTATGTATTAAAATAAATGCAAAAAGTTTTTCTTGGAAAAAAAAAGTTTCAGGACTTGGACAATTCTTCCTTGATTTGATCTTCGTTAGTGATATAATCAAATGCAAGAATATTATATCCATATTTACATATATAGACAATGTGTATTTAATAAAAAATATCATGCACTGGGTCGTACAAACTTGCTCTTGTAGCTAACAACTTTAAAAAGCTAAACATTGAAAGTGTTAGTAGGTATAGGTAGTCTTTTTATCCTATGCAGGATTAACGCCGATGTAGGTAAGATTGCCTTGCCTTGATTACATAATGTATTTATAAACGTATAAGGGCCTACATTCAATGTAGTATTCTATTCAGTGACGTACGCAAACATTTGTAAAAGAGAAATATAATAAGGAAAAAATAAACGGATGATACACATAATGAAATTTTTTAGATTGCTTAGTTGTTAAAGTTTGGGGAAAAAAAGAATCTATTTGTTTGAATATCAAACAAAAAATTCAAAAATCGTTGGACCGGTTTTTTTTTAAATTAATTTTGTATGTATACAATTTGAAAAAAAAATTCTAGAAAAAAAAATTGAAACGCCATTTTGAAGCTATTATTAATATACATATGAAATGCTCATTTCTAAAATATTCAGTGACTGGTTTTTGAAATAAGCAATGTATTGATGCTAACGAAACATCGATGTTAAAACAAAAAAAAATCGATGCTTCAACATCGATGTTGAAGGAAGGAATTAAGGAAATTCGGTTAAAACATCGATAATAGTTAGATATATCAACATCGATAATGAGTCTTCGATATAAACATCATATATTCTCAATATTGCACATACCTACTTCAGATCTAATGTGACTTTGACAGTTTATTCGTTTAGCTCAACTCGCCCCAACTAAAAGCCTACTCGTAGGTTTACTTCATGGCGAATTTATACTATTTTTCTAATTTTCACCTACCATTTAATCCAGATTTAAGTGGATTCATAAATCCTCTTTGAAATCTTGAAGATTTCCCATACAAATTTTAATCTCCTCAAACGAAGATTAGAAATTAATCTCATCGAAATCTTCTTCGAAGTAGTAGATTTGCAAAACAAACAAAATTTATTACATTGAACGCACCTATACAAATATTATTTTCTCCATTGACAATCAACAAAAACAAAAAAAACAAAACTCTCAGACCCGTTTGCTGATACGAATCATAAATATTTACGAGTATATTCAACTTAAAACTCTTATTTGCTACTTTATTCCTCTGCGTAAACTGTCACATATGGGCTTAAGTAGAACTTAAATGCTTAAGTTGTGTAGTTTAAAAATAAGGGGGCGGTAGGCACTGAGCGTGCCTCAGGGCGCCGAGAAGGTTAATCCGGCACTTTAAAGGTTAACATTTTAAAAGTTCTTTATTAAATCGGCGATTAGTAATAAAATTAAGAATTGCCAGTAAGACTTGCAAATTTAGTTCAGTAATCAAATCATAAACTGATAAATTTCTCACATAATTCGGGGTTGCTTATTTTTTTGGTCCGATTTCAATTCTTTTTTAGCAGAGATATTGGCGCAAAATTTTAAACGATTTAGTTATATGTTAAATCATTTTTATTATGATACTAGGTTAAAAAGAGAATTTTGCTAATTTTAAACGAGCTTAGTATGGTTTTATTTGCTTCACATTTTACTATAGTTAAAATCACAAAATGGCCACTTTATTTTTTTAGTATCGTACTAAATTCATATGCCACTTTGACATTTACAAATGTCAAAAAGTTATGTTCGATTACCTTGTTTGCACTATTTTAGGCGTGTTTAGTTGTTGTTTATTAAGAAAATAGATTTAGTATGGTGCTAGTTAAAAATTGTTTACAATTAGGAAAATATTAGTAAAGTGTTTTAGCATTACCAAACTGTTAAGTAGTATTATGCTAATCCCTTAACATCAGGCTGTTTAAAATTTTGCGCCATTGTTTCTACTCTGATAAAATGGCTGAATAACATGGCCTTTAACTATTAAATATCAAATTTTCAATATTTTGATTCTCTATGAACAGGAACATCTCTAAAGTCTAAAGATCATCATTCTACGTGAAAGTACTTCTAATAATTGATTAAAAAAAACCCGAGAATAATATGAAAATGGAAAATCTCCAGGGGGGTCATTCCGTAATTTTCTAAACGATAATCGTCAAAACGATAATCGTCGACGAGATCGTCCATGATTTGCTTCACGTAACTCGGCTAGTATCGTCTCGTCTATCGTTTGCAGTTCGAGAGCGATGCATTTCAGACACTCTCAAACGGTAGTTGAAAAGTCAAATTGGCTGTCATAATTGTCAATAAAATTTATTTCTAGTGTTATTGTTTTGTGTTTGATGCATATTGCAATTTAAAGCGAAATCATTTTAAAATGTAAGTTGTTTTTTCGTTATATTTTTACAAATTAATATAAATTCAAGTACTTAATAGGGCAGTCACGCAATCGCAAATTGCGATTTTAACTTCTTTTATGGATGAACATCCCGATTTGGAAAATGAGATAAACAAATTGTGGGCTGATTTGGCTGCAAATTTGAATGCCGATGGGTTTCCCACGAAGAGCATTACATCATGGAGAAAGGTCTGGACAGACTATAAATACCGCGTCAAAAAAAAAGGTAAGCCAAAATTTGTTGGCAAGACAAAAGACGGGAGGCGGACCTTTTGAATAAATACCCATATCACAAGATGAAGAAAAAATAATTGAATTAACTTCAGTCCGATCTGCGGTCTCAGGGATTTGTTCTCAAGTTTTTGGTGCTCCAGTTACGTCGAGCTCAAATTAAAAATAGGAAGTGGATGATTTAGAGGAGGTATTGCGAGGAATAGTGGAAAGTCCACAGCGATCTGCAGATACTGAAAACAATGCAAGTGAAGATGCATTGTTAAAACCAAGAAAAAGGTAACGCTACTAATAGTTATTTATATTGTGGGTAGTTGTAACGATTTCCTTATAGAAATTTAAATTCATCCATCGCAGTCAACTCTCCTAAGAAACGAAAAATGAATGAGGACTCTGTGCAACATCTATTGAAGCTGCAAATTGAAAAAGACACAGAGTTCCAAAATAATGTGACGAACATTCTATAGGAAAGGAACGAACAGAATGCAGTTTTCCATAGAAAAGTTATTGCATTGCTTGAAAGAAGAAATGAAATTGCCGAACAGCAATTACAAAAAAGATTTTTTTAAGTAAAAAAATGAAATGTTATGTTGTTATGTTAGGTTAAGTGTTTTTTGTTTATGTTAATGTTCTTTAGCTTTTAAATCGTTGAATTACTTACTTTTTTTTAATTTAGTGTTAAAAAAGTTCCTTTTAATGAACAATTTTATGTTCATATTATTAATAAGAACTTATTTATTGAAAATTAAATTATGTATTTTGAAATGAGTTTTTAATATTATCTCTTATGTTCGTTGCAATTTGCTTCATTGAGTTGGCTCCATTAGTCATTTGTAAATCGCTTATATTATAACATGGAAAGTTTCCTCCTCTAAGACAATGTTGTTACTTTCAACATTAGTATAGTATACAAATGTTGTGCAACGCGGCACAAACATTTGCAAAAGTAGCAACTTTTTTCGGGTCGTAGCTGCTCTTCCTTTCTTGTATTAAAATTCTCCATCGACCTGAAGGTTGTAAAAATAATGTAATTGGTTATTGTAACATATAGATTATTATTTACCTTTGTACACCTATGCACCTTTCTATCAAGTTTCTTGCTTTGGCATGTATATTATTAAAATTTGTTTTCCTAGAATCGGATGAGCGTCTATATGGTGTAATTAACCAAGGTTCTAGAGGGTATCTACTATCACCTTAAATATTTTGTTAAATTGCTTAACAACTTTATTTTTTTAGAACTGTTGTATCTACCTAAAAGCCGAAAGCTATGGTCTTGCTCATTAAAATTGTTTACAAAAAACGCCTTTTCATTGGAATGTTTCCATACAAATGAATCGTGTGCACATCCACCACATCTGGAATTTATTGCCATTATGCGCATTTTATGATCACAGATCTTTAAAAAGGAAGCATTCTTATATATTGTATTTTTAATTAATTTATTTAACTTACAATCATTGTATTGAGACTATGTTTTCCCTTCCGGTTAAAAAATGTTTGTTTGTTTTTCCGAGGTCTTTGTAAAAAAATATGTGTACCATCTATGCAGCCAACAACTAAGTACATACAAAAATATAAAATAAATATTCAATTGTATATGATTTTTGCAAACAAGGGTCTTATTTACCTCCTAGTACTCCGAACTTTCGATAAAACCATTGCTTCGTTTCGGCCTTTTCGATTTCATTGGAAACACGCCATTTTATCCGCAAGGCACATAACTTCTCTTCTAAAATGTTCGTTGTCGTTGTAATTATTTTGGACACTGTGCTTTGCGCTAGAGCCAATGCAAAATCACATCCTGCTAACCATTGGTACGCTCAACGTCTCAAGGGTAAGAGCAAGTCTTATTATTGGAGGTATGTAAGTTGAACGAAACCCGTTTGACAAATTAACCATTTCAAGTACCATCACGAATGCTTCTTTTGAAAGTCGAAAGTGTTGAACAAAACTAGAATAAATAAATTTTAGCAATTATAGATTTTTACGAAAAAAATCATACTTACATATGAGTTGGAAGAGATAAGGTATTTAATTTATCTCTCAACTGTCGTCGCATGCGTATAAGTTGTATTTTTTTCATTTTCACTTTCTACAATAAGGAAATTGGTCCGTCGAAACATTTTCAACTCAATTTGTGAATTCAACAGATAAGAATACAAGCTGTCAATTGACAGTGGAAACAAAATCATTCAACTACAGTCCCTACAAACTTCAAAATTAATGCAAGACGATACCAGTTTAGCTATCGTCCAAACGCTATCATAATGACGATAGCGTTTTGATGATTATTGACTTACGTGAAGCAAATAAAGGTATTACTATAGTTCAGACCATATCGTCTGACGATAATCGAATTACGGAATGACCCCCAGTTTTCAATGTTTACCTTTATACTAAATATGAACTCAAATCATACCACTTTACCACATTTCATTTCCTTACAGCAATCCGAAGTGCTTCATAATTGATATCGATTCCAAGAGAGTGAGTGGATACCACGCCCGGAACGGAAGTCTTAAGCTTTTCGATTTTTATTTGTAGTTATATGCGCTTCAAGAGAAGACCTACCGATCTACCGTATTTTATAATCCTACAGCAGTCTGAAGAGCTTTTTTTTAATTGAAGAAATAATTGGAAGAATTGAATAAGTCCCAAAGTTTCCAAAAATTAAATTTTGATCCAAATTCTATTTCTGTTACGTGGAAAAAAGAAAGAAAATAACCTTTTTAACAGAAATGGTGTTAGGCAATTTCACGAAAATCGATTTGTAAATATTCCTAACAAAAAAATCTTAACAAAATTTTGTTATATTTTTTTCTCCTTTTGGGCGTTATTTTTCATCTTTCTTTTTTTTTTAAGGAAAGAACGCCTAGAATTCAACTATGAAAATTCAAATTGAAAGAACATCCACAATTGGAAATATCGCCCAAATAAGGAAATAACGTCCAAATATTGGGAAAAAACGCCTTAATCAAAATCTTGTCAATAGTTGTACTCCTTTTTAAATCAAACCGCTCAATTTTTCGAATTATTTTATTTGTTAGATTTAGATGATAAAGTTATTGTTTACATTGTCGACATATTGTCTACATTGTCTACGTTGAAATGTAGACAGTTAAAGTCGACACGTAGAGGAACTACACTGTTCAGCAGGAGCTGGAGAAACCACTTCTTTGTTAGCAGGCACTTCTGCATCAATTACCGCTTCTGGGTCGGTTAATTCATTTTTACTCTTGTTATATTGACTTTTGAATGACATTTCAGAGTGAAAACGTCAAACTAATCTTTTTTTCTGTGGTGAAAACTCTTCAAGATTAATTTCTAATCTAGTGAATTTTAACCGGATTATCTTTATCATTAGGTGAATACGTAGTATTAGGGCGGCCCTAAATTTAAAAAACACACAGCATTTGATAGCGAGGATGGGTTCAGGAGGCTCATTCCGTAACGAGATCGTCTTTAATTCGCTTCACGTAACTTAATCACTATCGTCTCGTCAATCGTTTATAATTTGAGAGCATTTAGAACATTTCAGAAGCTCTCAAACTTTTGCTGATTTCAACTCAACTGTTACGACTGTCATAAATGTCAATAAAGTTGTGTGTATTGTTTTGTATTTGGCGGGCATAAAGTTATATAATTAGACAAAAATGTCAGTTATTTTTCTCAGTTATATTTCTTACAAATTGATAAAAATGTAATTAATGTACATCAATTTATATATAGCGCAGCCAAACAGTCTCAGATTGGAATTTTGACTCGATATATGGATGAACACACCGATTTGTCTCTAAATTGTCTTCGCATTCGTATTAATTGTATTTTTCCCCAACTTGCGTTTTCATTTATACTTTCCAACACAAGAAAATTGGTTCGCCGAAAAATTTTAACATTAAAACGCTATCATTGTGACGATAGCGTTTTGACGATTATCGACTTACGTGAAGCAAATAAAGGCATCATTATAGTTCAGACGATATCATCTGACGATAATCAAGTTACAGAATGACCCCCTTGGTTTTTCCAAAATCGCTTTGGGGCGAACCCGGAGTAATTTCTGGGCTCAACGAAACGAACAAGTTTATTATTGTAGCTGTATTTCACGAATGACAACTCCGATGTTTTACTTAAGTACATAAATAATTGTTGTTAGAACAATATAGAATTTGTTTTTGATACAATTCCAAAGACAAAATATATTCAAAGCCTCAAAGTTCAGAAGGCGTATTCGACTTGAATTTGAAACCTAGTCAAGTTTCTGATTTCTGATTGACTAGCTGCCAACAAAAATTCCTTCCAATAAAGAGAACTTTGGAAAGCTAGTCAAGAAATATCTCTCTTCATCTCAAGTCAATTGCATTTAATTATAATTATAATATGTTTTGTATGTAATCTCTTGTGTCTTCTGAACATGTACAATGCCTGCATATTGAAAATAAACGTCGCTGACATTCGTAGCGTAAATTTCGGCAAAACGTATGTCAACATCATTCGGTAACTCAATCAATTCACTAAAACGATTGGACATGCGTCACTTCCCAAGATTTACGACTGACGCAACTAACACTCTGTGAAATTAAACAAGCAAAATTTCATTGTGCTCAGAAAAAAATCGAACGTTTGGTTGCAAGGAATTTGAGACATTTGCTTATTTTTTCTCTAGTTTTAATAAGTGAGGAAGAGATTATAAAAATATTTAATTTTTCAAAAAAAAAAACTTATCATTTGTATGATTATGTATGTATATGATATCGTCACTAAAGATAAAGGATGTGTTTTTGTTTAAGCCCCCCAGTACAACACATATTTTTTTTAAGGTGAGCTTTTGAATATTGTGTTGGCATTAGTACAAAAAGTGGTAAATTTGCCGAAAAATCTAGATCTGCAAAAATGATCTAGATTCAAAAATAAATCAATTTATGTATTTTTATAACCAATAGAATGCAAAAATTCATTATTTTGAAAGATCTAGATATAAAATAAATTGATTTATGTTGGTAATTACAAAATGGCGCGAAACGTTTTGTTAGAGGGTCAAGAATTATAGTCAGGTAGATGAAGCAGGACATACATATTTCCCTGGAAGCTATTCGACAATTCGAATCTTGGGAACGTGAATGATGATAAAAAGCTTCCCTCTGAACTTATTGGTATAAGGAATAAACGTTTCCAGGCCATTTTGCTGTATAATTTCATAGGATTTTTTGTTCAATTGAAATTTATTTTGTGGGAGATTCACGGTAGTAGGAAAAATTTCAAGGTAATAAAATATTCCGTGGAACCATGGGAAAAGAAATTCCCTGGGAGAATCCCGATAGGGTCTCTTGTAAATACCTTATATACTCAATTTATTCTAGGCATGTACATATTTTTTTTTGTAATTCATTTTTATTGACCATTTACTTATAACTAACTTAAAGCTAGACAAAAATTCACAAGACTAGCCTACTTATCAATACATTACAACTAACTTACTGGCCCTTTACGGGCACTCTAAGCTAAACTATATCTCTTAAAACTAAAGTCTTTCGACCTAAAATCTATTTTTATTAATCTATTTGAGTTAATGCTAAGTATTTTATTTTTTAATTTTTACCAAGAAAATATGTTTTAAGAAAAAAACTTGGTATCATATCGCTTTTTTAATTTTATCTTATAAACTACCTAAAGCTAGACTTAAAATAATTAAAACTAGATAAAACTAATTTAAACCATTTAAGATACCTACAAATATATAAAACTAGTTAAATCTACTTAAAAACTAAAACAGCCACAGCAGCAATTTCTTTTTTGTTTTAATTTTTTTGTGTATATTTTGAATATGCATACAGAAACACATGCAGCCATACATGCCCATACATATACGCTCATATTTGAACATATGCAGCCGCATACATAAATATTTTTAATTTTTTTTTGGTGCCACCCTGACTGTCCCTAATACCTAATTTTCCAAAATCTATGGAAGTCGAATAAGATGGTATGTCTTGGCCGACTATCTGCGTGATAGCATTGTAACCACCAGAAGTGGTTCTCTTGCTTCGCCCTATCCCTTCGGGCCCGATCGGACACAGTCCTACTGAACCGAAGGCACTCTTCTCCACCTTGGGCGATGATATCTCAACCGTACAGTAGTCGCCTATCTACAGTTTTCCGACTGACGTGATAGATGAGCGGAACCGCCACTCTATCCTGTATCAGGCCTCGACTGTCTAAATATAGGAATGCCTCGGGGGGATGTAACCACTTAACCGCGCACTCTCAAAGTATTCATTTTTGGGGTAATAAGGCTTAAAAATGAAGCAGTTGGCTGAGTACATCGCTCTTGCAATGTGACCCCGAATCAGCTTAAACAAAAAATTATCTATTCTGTTTATGTTGGCTCCGTTGTATAGAACCTGGTTAAAATAATATCGTTTGTACTCCGACTCTGGTGTTCTGTGTAATCCAAGCAGCGTTGCCGTTTGGCCAGCAAAGGGGCCAAATGGCCAATATTTTGCGTTCGGGACCCGTGGCCACCACTTTTTTAAAAATTACCTAATTGGCCACTTTTTATTAATTCAATAAGATTTGCATTCGAAAAGTTCTTAAAATTGGCATATTTCATAAAAAAAAATTCAATTCCACAACATTTTGTACTGAACCCTGTTGTCTTACCTCGAAAAATTCACCCATCTTTGCATTCAGCGAAAGCAAACTGACAGAAGAAAGGGACAACACTACACCGTGACAGTATTTTGTTTTGGAATTTATTTAGAAAAGAAAAACAGTTATGTACGTCTACGTTTTATTTTGTGTATCACTGGCATAACGATGAAAATTTAATTTATGATTTAAACTTCTGTAAAAATAAATACATAAATAAATTATTTATTAAGGTTTTTAATAGTCGCACCGAATGTGCAGCTATCACCAACAAATATAGACAGCGATCCTCATCAGAATTCTAAGAATGATCAGTTACGTTCAAGTTATGTTCAAGCGCAAAATTATCTAAATCTTCTGATATTGCGCAGATTTCTCTAGAACACCCACAAAATTCGAATGTATCCAAGGTTCCAAAAGGAATGCAATCGACAACATCGATTCACGGTGGTGAATATTTCAAATTAAAGTCAGTTTAAGTTTTTTTTTTTTATTTATTTAACTATATGCCTGTAAGAACTAAGGTCTTTTAAATGCCACCTGAATTGCACGGCACTAGTTTTTGGCACAGTGGAGTTGAGAACCAGGTATTGACTGTCTCATTTTAACCCATGGGCGGCATCCAATTAAAATTGGAGGTATAGAAAAGAATGCGCCTAGCGTGGGGATCGAACCCACACGTCTAAGTCTTTCAAGCACTTTATCCACTAATAATTAGATTTTGATTGAGATTTTGAATAAATGTTTATGAAATGTCTTTGGTCTATTTTATTTTACACATTGTGGCATTTTTCTATATGGGACCCTTTTTTGTTCCAGGACCCTTTTTCGGACACTCTTTAATTTTTTTCAGCGGCAACACTGAATCCAAGACAACGTCTAAGACATTGCCTCCCAAACACCCGAATCTTTTCCATTTGAGATGGGGTAACGTACGTTGAACCACACCGAACATCCATAGTCAATCATCGGCCTGATGAGGGCCATGTAGCAAATCACCTTCACCCTGCTATCAGGACGGCTGCTATAAAACAATCGGCGAAGGCTCCCCTAGCCCTGGCCAGAGCATCACTTACATATATGTCTGTCGAAATATAAATACTGATCCAACCAGATGTCAAGGTACTTTACTACACTTTTACTCGCCAGTTGATGTCCATGTGGCCCTACGATTACCAGCTTGCGCCAGTTCTTATTTGTATCCCTTGAGGCGCTAGACAATGGAGTCCTAAACAGAATAGTTTCTGATTTCTGGAAGTTGATTTTCAACTTCCAGTAATCACAATATCGCTGAATCTTGTCGAAGTCACTCTGCAAAAGATTTTTGATGACCTCAACTGTATGAGCTATTCTGTACGCAATTAGATCGTCGGCGTACGCGGACATATATGTACAGTACATACGAGTATGCACATTTCATACAGCATTGGACAAAAATGAAAAAAAAACATGCAGTGCTTTCATCGCGAGCCTCGATACGTGAAAATAAACCTCAATTATTATTTGTCCATAATTTTCAAATTAAAAATGTGATTCTATACTATACTCGTACGTTGTTTGCATGAAGCATGACACATTTAAGTAGGTATACGTACATACATACATTTATTCGAATGGGACTTTTAAAACCCTTTAGCGTTTTTTATATGATTTGATTTGTGTAAAATGAAATCATATCTTTTTTAATAACACGCTCACAGATTAAATGCAATAAACAATTGAATCCTTTTGAAACAATTAAAAATTCCAATACTTACTATCCCACAATAACAAAATTATTGAAGCGAATTGGAAAATTTATTTAAATTCGTTAAAATAAATTCATTAATTAATTAAACACGCAATGGGTAATTATTTCATAGGAATTTAATCAATAATTCACACGAATATTTTGTTCAGTATGTAATCTTGTTCTATGCCGTAGGTATTGCAGATTTGCAGCAGCAGTAGTTGACTTTTATACATATTATAAAAAGCCGTTATTGATTTTGATTCCTACATAATATTAAAATAAAATTGTCATCAATTATTAATGTCCCTCTTATTTCAAGCAAATTAAATTAGCCAGAACGAGTGCTGAAAACATTGTTGATTTATTACATATAATTATTTTTGAGTGTATTGTGCCTCAGTAAATTACTCCTACATTATGTATTTAGTCAATATCATTTGCGTGTCTTAAAATGTATTTGGGTACCTAAGCCAGAAAAAATAATTTGTCATTCAGAATACCTATACGAAGCGAGTTTCATTCAAGAAAAGATTTGCTCTTTCTGTCAAAAGATTTGATCTTTTTGAATTTCAAGAGTTTCATTGCAATCAAAAGAGCAAATTTAGATCAAATCTCAACACGGATGATTTGATCTCTGATGGTTAATCTGAATACAACATACATGTATGAATGATGTAGGGCTTAGGTCTGATGTTAAGGTCTTGGCATTATACTACTTAACAGTTTGCTAATACTAACAGCCCTATTCTGCCGTTGTGATGCTCACATGTCATAATTTTTTGCGAGGTTGTTTTTGTGAGGTTTATTATGAAGCAGTCGCAATTTCGTATTCTGTTGAGACCCTCATAAAAAATCTCACAAGAAAACTCACCATCGGAAGGTGAATTTTTTATAGTGATGGCGGCTAGCTGATTTGTCAAAACAATCAATATCAAAATAATCTACAAACCACAAAAGTGATGAATTACCTAAAATTTGTTTAAAACATCTGCAATAATAATTTATTTGATAATAATATAATAGGGGTATTCACGATCCGGTGTATCTGGTCTTGTATCATTGTAAAAGTGTAAAAGTGTAGGCATTTTTGTGCACTACAACAACAAAATATACTGAATGTCAAAATCTTACACTTTTACAATACCCGAACCCTATTGTAACAGAAAAATACAAGGGTGTAAGATTTTTTTAACACCAACTTAAGCCTTCTTCAGAACAAATGTGAAAAAGTTTTTAACATTTGCTTCAGTGTTGCTACAGATTAGTAAAGGTGTGTTCACAGTCTGTTGTAAAAAAATGAAATTTTACAATTTTACAAGACTTGGTACACCAGATCGTGAATATCCCTAATCAGTTTCAATCAAACAATAATTAAAATTTGTGTTATAGCTTGTAGATGAACTGAGCAGATGGCCGGGATTCTCAAGAAGGACTTTCGGAGGCAAAGCCAATTTTTTTCGAAATCTTGGTATGCAGTTTTTTTAGAGTTTATTAATATACATGTTATTATAAAATTTAAAAAAAAAAAGAAAATTCAACTATGAATAACACAAATTAATTAAATTTTGTTGCGTTTTCCTCGACTTTCGTGAAATTCCTTGGGACGTTTTATCTTCCGATTGTGATGCAGATATTACATATTGTATCTTCAGATTTATGCACTAGGGCATTGGTATCGATCTAGTGTCGTGTTGCGGAGAAAAGTCTTGCCGCAAAGATGACACATTCGATTTTAGACAATTCTGTGTACATTGAAATCATGAGATTTTAATTTCAGTTCATTTGGAGAGCTGAAATAATCGTGGTTAAAAAATGTACCTTTTCCCACATTGCTGCTTCGCATTAGTTTCATTTAAATCATGATTTTTTTCATGATTGTCTCGTACACTAAAAGATATAAATTTTCGCGAACAATGTTTGCACTTGAAAAAATAACTCCTTTTCCTCATTTACGTGGCAAGTTTGCTTGTGGAAATTGAAATGAATCTTCACTAAAAATCGGCAAATATAGACCGATAGATAAAAGTTGTATCTTGAATGACAAACGGATAATTCATATCCCTTAACTATCTTAGAATTCTGCTGCGCTACAACCAAAGAGTGATTTATTAAAAAATCAATTAATACAGTTTTATTAATTCTTACATTTATAGATGAAACTACTTCCAAAAGATGTATCAAAATCAAATTCAATTCCATGTTTGTTCGTTTTCGTTTTTTTTTTATAGTATTGTTTCACAGATATGTCAAGTAGGTGAGTTGTGATGTGCCAAGAAGCAGATCATCATTTTCAAGTTTTTATGATGCTCACAAGTTGTGATGTTTTTACCAGAATACCAAAAGTCACAGAAATGAGTTCACCTCAAGTTATGAGGTTATTGTGAGGGCTTAGTGAGGTTGCCAGAATAAGGCTATAAAGCATTTTACTAATATTTTCCTAATTTTAAACACTTTTTAACTAGCACCATACTAAATCTGTTATTAATTTGTTGTGAACTTGTGGCAATCCGTGCTAAAAAATAAAGAAATAATGGACGAAGAAGTTAATAATTTTTACCTTTTACACTCATCAGCTTGTTGATGAATCAACTCGAATCCCTGACGTTGCAGGTTAAACCCGCTTGACTTGTTTCTTAACTTTGCCAACACAGTCATGGTTGCTACTTGGAAATAAAACTTGTGAACAAAATTGAAAATAAAAAGGACCAAAACCAGCAAAAAGTGACCAAAACAATTATTATCTGAAATCTTTATAGAACAAAGAAAATTAAAGTTAGCCATATTTTTACTTGCGATTATATAGTTAATATAAGGCTTACTGGTACGATCTCAATAAGCTCTTCACTCTTCACTGATCACTCTACTTCCTTGGTAGTGACAGAACCCAGCGCTTATGTAATAACAAATTTAATTATTCCGTTAATAAGAACGTGAAATAACATTTGTTTTTAAGAACCCACACATTTTGTTATCAAAATTCTTAGAACCGTTTTTGAGAAAAAAAATATTCTCAACCGTTTTTTAAAATTTGTATGGGAGGTACCGTTGTTTTTTGTTTCAGGAAATAGTTTTGTTTATAAGTACTTATATATTATAGTTTACGGATACTTTTTCGTGTTAATTTAAAATACAAAACCTCACATAGGCTGCATAATTTTATTTATTTTTTTTTTCAACAAATCAAACAACCAAAAAAAAACGACTACATAAGAAAATCCATCCATCCAGCTCTAATAACCGGACAAATCGATACTTTGTTGAAAACTTATTAGGGGACTTCCCTTGTAACCAAGTTGGAGTATTTTGAAAGTGTATGGTTCCCTGTTCTGAATTTATGATAGCGTTCCATTATTACACATTTCATTTCCTTTCCGTCTGCTATCCATTTTTGCAGTCATTTTATTTCTTATTTTTCCATAAACAAAAATTTAAAAAATCAAATGAACCGTTTTTTTCAGAAAACGAAAACTAAAAAAATACAACGCTTCTACTAAAAAAATTAACCATTTTTTCAACAAAAAAAATACGAAATGGTACCTTTCAGATTTTTTTTATCAAAATCTTTGGAGCTGTTTTTGGGAAAAAAAATTGTATAGCAGGTATCGATATTTTTCGTCTTAAACAAATGAAAAAAAGGTGGGCATATTACCGAAACAACATTATGTACCAAGCTTGAAGTAAATCAATCCAACCGCTTAAGCTGTAGACTCGAGGACGACAGACAGACGGATTTATGTGTGACCCACTTTTTTGGCTTTGTTAAAATCATAATGGCAAATTTGATTAAAATCTCGAGTTCGATTTTTATTACCAATCCATTTTTGCCATATAACGGGTGTTTTTTAAACGTGTGGTTTTCAAGAAGAAATAAAACGCATATAATTTAAAGTTATGGCCAAGAACTTAGCTTTGTTATAAAGATAAGGGTTTGCCATTGGGCCCTGTCGGGAATCTCCCAGGCAATATCGTTTAACACGGAATATTTTATTCCCTTGAAATTTTTCCTCCGATCTAGAATCTCTCCAATTTCCCTCCAACAAAAAATCGAATGAAATGTAAGCAAAATTCTCTGAGAAAGCTTTTCCCGATTCCAATAAATTCCTAGGGAAACTTTTGAGCATCATTCACGTTCCCAAGATTCGAACTGGAGAAAAATTGCCAGGGAAATTTTTATTCACTATAACCACCATTATGTTTTAAAAATGATTTCGGGCAAAGGCAAATTCCAGCCGAGAGGCCCAATTTTCGACCACTTTTTGCAGCATTTGGGGCCGTATGTCAGCAATAACGCTCCGACAATTCTCTTCCAAGACGTCAATCGTCTCGGGCTTTTTTGCGTAAGCATGCGACTTCATATAACCTAACAAAAAATAGTCCAGCGGTGTTAAATCGCACGATCTTGGAGGCCACACCACAGCCCCACGATTGTGGGCTGGTTGTTTCATTGGCTGTATGGCATGTAGCGCCATCTTGTAGCCACCACGAACGAAAAAATATTTAATCATTGCTCTATAGCATTCCACATTGACTGTAGCATTATGGCCGGCTTCATTTTTGAAGAAATTTGGACCAATGATTCCCTCTGCTGAAACAGACAGTGTCTTGTTGAGGATGTAACAGAGTCTCAACAATGGCTTGTGGATTACGATCACTCCAAATACGATAATTCTGCTTATTAACGTACCCATTGAACCAAAAGTGATCTTCATCGCTGATCACAATTTTTTTGTGAAAATTGGAATCGGTGGTTCGCCGAACGTGCGACGCGCTTGATGATCGTTCGGCTTCAATTCGATATGGCAAACCAAACTGAGCATAAATCGAGTGACAGCCGCCAAAAGAACCAACTCCGAAAAAAGTATTGCCAGATTGAAAACCGCAAGTCTATATATCACAAGCTAACGGATTTACCGGTCGGCAAAAACACAATTTTATGCATCAAAAGAGAGAATAATGGATTAACATTTTAGTAAAAAAATAATTATTATTAACAATATACATATGTGTTTATATCAATTGTTAAGATAAGTTAAAGAACCACATAATTAATTAATTCTTCAAAACAAAAACTCAATTCTGACTTCTGTCGTTACAGCAGAAATTATCCCCGATGACGCTATCTATTAACGTAACTGCCCTAAAGCATCCGGTCAGTTTTCAGTCCTGAGCATATGCATTATTCACCACATTTTATGGAATGATAACCTACTCGATGTTGCCAAAAACGCTGCAGTATTTAGGCTTTCTTCCAAGATGCAACAAGTTTCTCCTCTGATCTGTGTGTAATCTATAAAGCTTTCATTAGTTCAAACCTTGAGTATAATTCTCACATTTGGGCAGGAGGTCTCAAAACTCATTTGAATCTTTAAGATATTATTCAAAATAGAGCTCTAATAATCATATGCTATAGAACTATAACAAAAACATTTACATCTCACGAAAACTGTCAAGGCAGAAAGGGGCAGGTATCATCAAAACGATTTCGTTCGATCGAATTAGTACCCACTAGTTGTCCGAGTTGACTTGACTACTCGTACTATGACGTTCATTATCTTTTGAACTTGCCTGCAATTATCTTTAAACATTATTAAACTATTTAGCCGATGTAGTAATATGTTAATTATATCTACATATTACTTTAAGGATCTAACAATATAACCAATTACATTACATACATACAAAGTATGTAATTATCGAACCAATTAACCAAAAATACGCAGAATTCGATAAACAGTAAAAAATTGTTTTGAATATAAACTTTTAAGCCCACAGTTTTTGTTCAATTAGGTGTAAAATTCACCATAATTGTCATTGTGAATTCTGGATACTTCGTTAAACAAAATATGTCCATTAAGCAAATCAATCAATAATTATTATTATCGTCCGTAATAATAGTACTAATTTTAACTAGCTGACTATTCATAATGCCTTCGACCGATAAGGCGGTTTAAACTGAAATTCCCCAAATGTAAACAAAGTACATATGTACACATTTTATTGATAATTTCCAATTTAAAAAATTATACGTCCATTTATGTATTTTTTTTATTAATGGAGGTTTGGTTTTAATTCACGATGAGCGTAGCCATATTGCTTCTTCACAAAGCATTGCACACGACATACGAGTACATATTGATTTATAAAAGAAGACTTCCATAATCGGGACAAGTTGTCGTCTATTAGTTTTTTTTTGTTTTTTTTAATGACTGATTGACTTGAATTGCACACGACAGTTATTTGGATTTAAAGGAACGATGGCGATTAATGTATTATGACATTGTCATTTGATAACGTTTTCGTTTGTTTATTAGAAAAAAAAAACAAATAAAATAATAATAAAACCAAATAAAATCAGGTGGATAGGTACTAAAAATGTTACTTTTACTTTAATCAGTTACAAATACTAATTAATCAATTTGTTTACCTATAGATAACCTATAGGGTTAGATATCAAATGTTAAATATAAATCAACAGTCAATATAATCACTATTTATTTTTAGAGCACCGCTCCATCCCATTGCCTTAGGAAATTATTTAAAATACAGTTATGTCTCGAATACAAAAATTAACATTTTTCGAATATAAATATATTAGTACATACAGAATACTTAAAAAAAATATATATATATATTATGTACTTTAGCTAGTCCTCATCCTTGATACAATTTTCTACCAAGTCTCTCAGATTTGGATTTTCCATTGCCGCTGCTATTCGTTCTTTGTCGTTGATTTGTTTATTTACTGAAATTAGAAAAAAAATATTGTTAAGCAATCTTTAGTAATTATTATGAGTTTCTTCAAGTAAAGGGAAAATCTGATGGACAAAAATCTTGTTTGACTTTGTAGTCAGTGGTCTGGAACTACATCAAGTATTCCTTCCTAAGAGCTCCAAGGTGACGTCAACACGGTTCTGGAAGACAGGCCCAGAGCATCTACAGTGAGACTCGAAATATACACTGGCACTAGAGTACACACAACAGTGTTACTCTCAATTAAGCACTCAAAGCGACTTGGGGTATTCGCAAACGATGATGTTTGCAGAAGCTGTATGGACGAGGAAGATGAATAATCGATTCATCATCTTTCCTGCACAAGCCCCTGTCTATCGCAAAGACTCAGGCTCCATCCAATGATACAATGATCTATATGATCTAATAAACACAGATATTAGTAGTATTGCTAGATTCACAAGGAGGAAATCTGTATCAGAATGGAAATGGACCAACTCATTGTCTATGTTCGTCAGTGTCTTTTCGCTGGCAACAGCTTCTTTGGAGTAACAGTTTTCCTCCTTATTTTTGTAGAATATCAAACAACAATATCTCATCTTAGTTTCGCATATGCCCTTCTTTTGTTTAACTAAATGCGTTTTTCTGTTTTAATCTCTTGAAATATTACGTTATGACTTTATACATAAAGAATTTTATTTCTGCAGCTGTTGTCAATTAATGTATGTTCTATCTTCTTGTTAATTTTAAGTTTGGCAATGAATTCCATAAGGACTGTGGGGACAACATTTTTTTAGTTTATCACCAAAAACTATATATATACATTTGTAAGCTTTTGTTTCTATTGCTACATTTATTGAAATAAAAAAACCGACAGAAATAAATTTGTAACTTTTTTGACCATCGATTAAAAACTATATTGGTTAATAATACAAACTTTACAAGACACAGTGTTGAAAAAGGAAAAAACTACTACAGTAAATTTGAGATCAGAAACACTCAAGCAGCATTTATTTTAAACAAATATAAAATTTACTAATGGGACTATACTACTATCAGAAGCAAATTGAGTGATTTAAAGTTATAGAAAACTTAAACAATTATTTCTGGAACGATTATAAAATATAAGATGAAATATTTTGCGGAGCGCTTAGATCTTTAAGATTTTAAAGTTTTAGAATATTCTGATAATAATAAAATGAATGTTGGTGTACCTCAGGGGCCAGTTCTTTCTCCAAATCTCTAACTTAGTATGATATGTTGTCTGTAACTTTGAATTCGGTAAAGTGTTTTTATGACGACAGTCGCCTCAGTTTTTCATGTTGTTTTTTCATTCAGGTCCATGTTTTTGCGGCTATAGAACCACAACTCATAATAAAGCTTATTATGACAGCATTGTCAAATGGGAAATAGAAAACCAAGTAGAAATTATTGATTCGAACATTCAATACCATATCCTGCCGATCCGGAAACGGTAACTGTATCGAAGAAACTGAACAACTGTTAGTTGTGGTTATGTATATAATAACATACCACTTTTTGTAGAATGATCACATATTTTGTGTTCCCAAGAACGATTCTAAGTCATTCTCTGCTAAGGCATTCTCCGTAGATCAAAAAATATACGAGTATCTTCCCTTCTGATCTAGCTCTATAAATCCTACAGTCGTCCATATCCTGAGTGTAACTGTAATATCTGAAAAAGATACTCCCACAACTTACCTGATCAGTCTCTTAGACATAATTCAAAACAGAGCTTTAAAAATAAAAGGTAATAGAACATTAACGAAAGCATTTCTTGAGCATCATCGAATTATATTATGCATTTCATTCTTTCATCAATATTTTTATATATATAATGTTCTAATGAAATAGCCAGTTGCATTCCTCCGCCTCAACTAAAACAATTCAACCGTAAACTGGCCTAGAAACAACATAGTTTTATTTACTTGAGGAAATCTGTTTTAAAATAAACTCTTTTACCTTCAATAGGTCTGTTTGTTATTTTGTGAATTCGTGCGAGTTCTTAACAATTTGTACAAATTTTCACAAAATGCTAACAAAGTGGAGGAGAAAAAATTCCCCAACAATGAAAAAGTTATGAATTCTTACTAGGTAACTATCATGTAAAAACTGTCAAAAAACAATAGTTGCCAAGTATTTTATGCCACTTCCTTGGTTTACAGATGAGCACATTCGAAAGGAATGATAACTCGAGCAATTAGTTCATTATTTGTGTAAAAGAATGATATCTTCGTATTGAAAATTAAGGACAAACAGGAATAAAGAAAAAGACACAGTGAGAAAAACACAAATAACGGGCCCTATGGAATTTCATTTTTCATTTAATACGAAATATTTTACTCCCTTGAAATTTTCCCCGTGATCATGAATTTCCCGTGGAATATATTTCCTCGAGCAAAAAATCGTATGAAATGACAGCAAAATCCCATGGAAGAGTTTATTCCGCATACCATTAAATTCCAAAGAAAGCTTTTCAGTATCATTCACCATTATCATTCAAATGAATTCAAAAATTCTAAAGTTGGAAATTATCTTGAAAACTTGACAGCAGGAAAAGAATCCAATTACTCACTCTGGAAAGCTGTTAAGGTAACGAAAAAAACAAAGCTCCCAGCGCCTCCGATTAAGTATGATCAAAACGAATGGGCAAAAAAGCGACAAAGAGAAATCAATCGTTTTCGCGGATTACCTGGAGAACACATTTAAACCTTTTGAGGGACAAAGACTCAACGAAAATTTAAATATACGTTCTACCTCAAGCGAAAAAATACTTAACAAGAAATGTTACCCTTGCCGAATTAAGTAAAGAAATAAGAAAGCTTAAGTATAAAAAAGCTCCGGGATATGACTTAATTACGGCTGAAGTTCTCAAAGTGCTTCCTCGCAAAGGGTTGATTAAACTTCTTTACATAATAAATGCCAATTTAAGGCTAGACTACGTTCCGAGCCAATTGAAGGTTGCGGTAGTTATAATGGTTCTCAAACCAGGAAAACCACCACATGAAGTCTTCGAAAGAATATTGCTTCTGCGCCTGCAGCCAATAATAGATTATAGATACACCTAATACCTGAGCATCAGTTCGGATTTAGAAGAAAGCATTCGACTATTGACCAAGTGCATAGGATCACTGACGTCATTAAGAAAACTCTTGAACAAAAGAAAATTTGTCGGCGGTCTTCTTAGACGTGTCGCAAGGTTTGGATAAGGTGTGGCACGAATGCCTAAATTTAAAATTAAATCAAAGTCTACCTGAAGCACTTTATACGCTTCTAAAAAAGTATATCTAGAGAATAGACTTTTTAGAGTAGAATATGGTTCGGTTTGTAATTTAGTGGTAGCATCATTTATCGTTTGGCTCACTGCTATTATTGCAGTGGGTTTATCACGTGTAAATAATAGGTACAATATTGAACCTAAAACACTTCATTGTGGTACCCCAGTCACAATTTCTTTGAGATCCGGATTATTCGGAAAAATACACAAAAGTACGGGAACGCTTTGAACAACACTTTTTGACATTTTTTAAACGTCAGCGTAAAAGTGTATTTTTGAAAATGTTTATTAAAGATTTACGTGAAATTATTTCTTAAAATAACCAATTTAATAGCAAAAATTTCAATTTATTGCACGGATATCCCCGACCAGACTATAAATTCCATTATTTTCAACTTTTGTAACTATACACCTGGCAACTGACAGCTTATGGCTTTTTTTTCTTTTTTCATTCATTTGACAGTCTTCATAATTTTGTCCAAAGAAATTTCTTCGACTAAAATTCGTAGCCTGGGAAAATATTTTACTCTCTCATAAACGCGCTCTTCTGTGAAAAACTACATAAATTTGGAGTACGGGAACAGGATTTAAACTGTCGTATAAATTCGTAGATTTTCGCAGTTTTAAGCAGTACGGGAACGGCCGTTTTATTTGGTAAGCGTTTTGTTCTGATTCCTTGACAGCTTTCAGCTAACATATCTGATCCGTCCGCAAATATACTCGGATAGTTAGGTATCCGAGATAACATATCTAATAGGTGATTGAACGCACCCAATCCCATTTAAGAACACAGCTGATGACAAAACAGCTGCTGCAAAAAAAAATCTCATACTATACGAAAAACTTTGGTATACTTTTGTATCACATGACAAATGTTGAAAATATATGCACAAACCCAGACAAATTTATCCTATCCGATGTTGGTTCTTCAGGAACTTAAGTGGACAGGGACACTAACCGCCGTTTAAAAAATGGAACCAACTCGCTTTATCGCAAGAATTGTCTCTAACCTTAAAGGAAACCACTGTTGGTGAATGGCAGGACCAGTTTGCAGAGGTGATCGCTAAACTAGATCATACAATGTTTGTAGAAAATCTTTTAAAAGCAAATTCGTCCGCATCAAGAATGATTTACCGAAATTTAAACCATGAGTTGATTTCAGACGTCAATTACTTTTCTAATGATTACTCATCCGCTCAAATAAGTATTATATTTAGAGCCAGAGTCCAAATTTTACATTTAAATGTTATACCGCACCGTGATGATTTGCCGTAACTCTGTAATCTATGTAACAGATGAGAAAAAGAAGAGATTTACCACTTCTTAGGGGTCTGTCCAATCTTACAAGATATTTGTCGGTTATATAGGGTTTTCCAATAAGAGGTGTTATTTTGATATTCAAAAAAAAAAGAAATGCGTTGTTGAAGCGTGTATCGTTCCATTTTTATTAATAGCGTAGTTTCTACTTGTCAAATGTCAAAAAATGACAGCTTTAAAAGTGACAGCTACCGAATTAGCGGGCTATTCAAAATAACACCTCTTATTGGAAAACCCCTTACTTTCGGGAAAGCTTTCTACCATTACATAGATTTTATGAAATCCTAAATGGAACATCGGGTTGCTTCAATCTGTATAAATATTGTCAACATGCTCTTAATTACCGCAACCATTTCACCTGAGTAAGTGAATTAGCCAATTATTGTAGTGTAAATTAAAAGAAAACTATTTGAAGTTATAACGAAATAAACAAAAAAAAAACGTATATACTTTGTTTATATTATTTAATGTTAAATATCTTTTGTTTTGATTTATTTTGTATTTCTTAACATCATAAAAAATGTCATATCAGGCAGACGGCAGTAATTGCCACGTCCTTATTCTTAGGAAAACAAATTGTAAGCAAATTTATTATGAAAAAAATAAAGAATCAATCTATCTATCTATCTACTAACCTATCTTATAGCGAGTTTTATTCAAGAAAAGATCTACTATTTCTGACAAAAGATTTCATCTTTTTGAATTTTGAGAGTTTCATTCCAACAAAAAGAGCAAATCTAGATCAGAAAGATCTGATCTTTGTTGGGTAGACAGATTTGATCTGAATGCACGCATACACGTAAAACGTTTTTTCTGTCAAACATCAAATGAAAACTATTTTGTTATTAATTTATTGTGAAATTGTGCTAGTCCCTGCTATAAAATTAAACTTAATAATAAACAAATAACAGACGAAGAAGTTAATAATTTAAATTTTATAAATTTAGTGGAGTTTTTTGTATTGCTTTGCATTCATCTTCCTCATCATCTGATGATGAATATATGTTTTTTTTTTTCAGATATGTGTGTCAGTCATTCAGCATTGCACGCGTTCGGTGCAATGCCGATAGGCGTGCCAAGATACCTTAGTAGCGTGTTTGTTTTCGAACGATCCAGGTAGCTTTCTCTGTTAAGTCAGTTGTATTGCATACAAATCTGAAGTTTTGAATCAGCTGTTCCTGAAATTAATAATAATTTTTGGGTAGCTTGAGATTTGTGTTTGACAACATAATGTGTAATTCATCATCTGGTTTTTCCTTAGGCGTTACAGCAACACAAAGCAATCCGGATTGCTTAAGGTATGCCACCGAACGCGGCAATTAATACTACAATTAAAATTGGACACAAATTTCGTTTTTATTTGGCAATCCGGAAGCCTTCCGGACTCTTCTGAAAGCGTTCACTTGGGAAAAAATGACAGTTCTAATATTGAAAAGAAGAGAACTTTGCTTCTGGATTTGAAATCAGAATCAGAACCAGAAGAACTCACACATTCAATTAAACAGGTTTTTATTTATGTAATATTAATATGTGCCATGTATTATATATTTATGTATATTATGTTATTATTTCTTAGATTAAGTATAATTGAATAATTTGTTGCTTACTATCCAAATGTTAAGTACTATAAAAGACTAAGTCTTACTTGTACATCCTTATTGAATAATAAAAATTGAAATTGAATTGAATTCATATACTTGAACGTCAAACTCGACTGTTGTCATTTTTTGTATCACAATTGTGCAACAAACATTTTTTTGAATTTGAATATTCTCACGTACACAATTATGTTCACACATTCAATCTCATTAAAATTCAGAATCGTCAGAACCACACAAAAGTGTTCAGTTGGGATCCCGGATCGGAGAAGAATTCCGGATTGCCAAATAAAAACGCCAAATTTTCATTGAAAAGATCAAATCTCCATTTTGAGAGGAGATCTTTGAAATTTGAATGAAACTCAGATAGGCTATCGTACCGACATTTGAATGTAGCATTTGATTGTAATCCGAATCCAAGGTTAGGTTAGGTTAGGTTATAGTGGTTAATTTAATTAGCTGTTAAAGATAACTAACTAACACACTTAGTCCAAGAAGAAAGGACCATTGTGGTACCACAGGAGTTGGGTTTTTTGCCCCAAAAGAAAGAACTTAAAACCATTTTGAGCTTCTTATGAAGCGGGGGAGAGAATTAATGTCTAAGTGTGCTAGTTCACTAATGTCGCTGAAGAAGAAGTCTCCTAGAAGAAGCCTTCGTCTGTTAGACAGTGCAGGGCATGTACAGAGGAGATGAAGAATAGTTTCCTCCTCCTCCTCATCTAAACAGCTTCAGCAAAAGTCGTTTGCGAGCACGCCGAGTCTTGCAGCATGTCTACCTATGAGGCAGTGTCCTGTGATGACACATATAGTGGAGCTAATGTGCCGTCTGCATAGAGAGGTCAAAGCCTTAGAGCGTTTAAGATCCAGCTTTGGCCAAATCTTTTTTGTCGTTAGACACGTGTTACCACTAATCCACCTAAGATTTGTCCTCTCCATAGCATTTAGCCTTAGCATCAATTTACATGGAGCGATTGGAATACCCAGGTTGCTGTAGTCAGTTGAAATGGGTAGTGTTGTTCCTTGTTTGGCGAGTTCGTCGGCCCCGCAGTTTCCCGGAATATCTCTGTGCCCTTGCACCCTGCATAGCTGAATATTGAACTGTTCCGCCATCTCTTTGAGACTCTTTGAGAGATGATTGACAGTCGAGGGCTATTTTGGAGTTAGTGGAGATTGAATCCAGGGATTTCAGCGCTGCTTGGCTGTCAGAAAAAATGATGATATCCTTTGCAGATATCACGTTTTCTTTAAGCCAGGATAGAACTTCCTTAATTGCCATTAATTCCGCCTGGAACACGCTACAATGGTTAGGAAGACGGAAGGAGAGACTAAGATTTAGTCTGTTAGAGTAAACACTACACCCCCCACACCATCATTTGTTTTTGACCAATCGGTGGAATCCGAATCCAAACATGCCACATAATTCGTAATATAATGCATATGTATGCAAATGATAAAAATACAATTTTTAAACGCCATCCCTCGTACATTTAAACATAATTGTCGTTATAATAGATAAATTGACCATTAAATTGTTTCCGAGTATGAAATGATAATAAAATGATATAAATGACTTACTTTCATCTTCTGTGGAGTGGGCTCCTTTCTTAATATATATGTCCAATTTAATTTTGTGAGGCAAGCTTCTTTCCACCTTCACTCGAATGCATAGACCAATTAAAGTGGCTAGCGAGCAGTGAGGCACTGTGGGATTAAATTCAACTCGAACCTATAATCAAATTTCAGAATATTTCATAACAAAAGCTATTGTCATCCTGAGGGAATCTTCGTCTTACTACATAAACATTAGATTTCGTTGGAGGTAGGACGAAAATTCCATCTTCATAGATAACATTCAAGTCTTCTAGAGTGTATGGTTTTTCTGGGTCGCGAATACTACGCAGAACATCTTTGATTTTTGAAAAAAATAAAAGTTTAAGAAATATTAACAAAAATTATGCAACCAACAAATAAATGGTATATATTAAATTTACCAAATAATGTTTCTTGTAGATCATTTGCATCTTTGTATCCTAATTCTTTGAGGAGAGCTTCTTCGCCAATTGGTATCCCTTCATCGAATGATTGGGAATTTTTGTTATCTGTTCGACTTTTAGTTAGTGTTGCTGCTTGCACATTGTCCGTCGACGACATCTTACGAAAGAATGATAACATAATTGGGGCTGATATTATTGTTTGATTATGTATTAAAAAGTAGTTTTTCTTTTGTGTTTATCTCCTTTTTAAATCGAGGGTTTTATTCGATTTGGTTTAGTTTTTTTATTCTTCAATAGACTGATAAATGTCAAACACTGGAAAGTTTTGACATATTACAGCTGATGCTCACAGTTCTGTTTACGGTTTGTAGGTGGCAGAGCCAGCGTTTAAGATTTATAAGTATACAGCGGTTGTTTTTTTAGTTACTTAGAATTTCACAGGGCGTTTTATTCTTAGGTGTATATATACTCGTTAGTCGGTAAAAGCAATAATCGTTTTACCATCTACACATTCTTTCTTTTTCCTTTAAATATATCATACATTTTCAAATGCAGATGTTAAAATAATAGTTAACTGGCTCCATTTATATAACTAGCTATCCGAGAACAAATGTATAGAACCAGCTGACTGCAAAATTCGTTGGTATGCGTTTTGCTTTGATTTTTTGACAGCTTTCAGCTAACCTATCTGATTCGTCCACAGATATACCCCGATAGCTTGGTATCCGATATAACATATCTAATAAGTGATTGATCGCCCGCAATCTCAAGCTACCTGGATTCGTTTGCAAATGAGACGAACAGCTGATAAAAAAACTGCAGATGTGTATACAATACAACTGACATAACAGAGAAAGCTACCAGGAGTTTTAGAAAACAAACCCGCTACAAAAGTATCTTGGATAGCATCTACCGAACGAGGCCAATAATAAATTATCAAATGCCAAGTCCAAATTTCGAAACAAGCGCTTTGTTCGAAATAATTCTGTTTATATGCTTGCTTGTTGGGTTCTTGTATAAGCTCGTACGTTGTTCGAAAGCTTTGGGTTATATCAGAGCTCGAACATTGTGAAAGGGTTGGCATCCCGACTTTATAGAATAAAAGTTTGTTTTGTTATATCGTAGGACGTAAGGTATTATATGGAAATCCTTTAAATCAAAAACGTTGCAACTATTAATTATAATTTTGTGAAATGTTTCTCTCGCAAACGATGGAATTAAAAATCATAATTTTCACTTAGGACAAGTATGGGTGTGATTTTTTTAATGAATGATTGTAGCTATGAATTTACCTTTTTTGTGAACTAGGCCAATACAAAAAAATATTATCATCAGTAACATTTTATTTTGCAAAAACAATGGCAGTGACATTGTTTTAAGGGAAAAAAGAAGATATAACATATTCGTTTTACTCTCGGAAAAAAAAATAATTTTCTTAAAAAAACTTTGTTTTCGTTCTAAAGCAAAAAAGAAATAGTAAAATATTAAAACAAAACATTAACAAAATATTTTACTTCTGAATGTTTGCTCACCATGCGGATATTTCGTATCCAAACCATGCCTTATTTCAATTTAGAATAAGCTTTTCCTAAATGGTTTCATTAATTTCGAATTCGGTCATAAACGTCATAACAGTTTTGGAAATAGGAAGAAAAAAATACAATTTGAGCTTTTCTGCCCAGCAGGGCAACCAAGTTTTCATGATTTAGCATTATTATCATGCTTTTTTCTTTTTTATGGGGGTTGATACCTTCCAAGGGTTGCATGCAGCCCTAATGCCCTAAACAGATGTGCAGCTTTTTCACATGCAGCGAAAATAAATTACACAGGTTCTTATGAGGGTTGCCACATTCCAAGGGCTGCATGCAGCGCTCGCTGCACGATGTCTCTATTTCTAAATTGGCTGCCAAGTTTAATTGCAGCCATAACAGCAAAGAGAACAAAATTGAAATAATTGAACTCTGGCATTACTTAAAAAAATAATTTTTGTTATGAATTAAATTATGAATTAAAAATGGAAGAAAATCTGTGAATTGGTTAAGGAAAATAAATTTTTATATCATAAGCTCTTTTTATAAGAATCTTCATGTGGGATAAAATGAGCCTACGAATATGTTTTTCCCTTTTTAATTCATTAATTTCCATTTTTAATAAATTAAATTTGCCACAATGACTATTCTCATAGGGCGCCTATGAGAACCTATCTCTAAGATAGGTTAATATCTATCTAAGTTCCTGAACACCAAACACCGAATAGTTTAAATTTGTAGATTTTCGTGGATATGTTATTACATTTCTCATGGGATACAAGAGTATACAAAAGTTTTTCGAATAGCTTGAGATTATTTTTTGGTAGGAGCTATTTTGTCACCAGCTGTGGTTTTAGACGGGATTACAACAACACCAACCTATACGGAGAGCTATGTATCGATTTCTGAATGCGGACATAATTTTGGCAAAACTATGCATCATAAATGTCAAATAGTATGCACATGTGTTTAGGGCGCAGCGTTGTATGCAGCGATGCGTGCAGACATGCTGCAAATCTGTTTTAGACATAACTGTACGATATCTCTATTTCTAAATTGGTTGCCAAGTTTCATTGCAGCCACAACAGCAAAGAAAAAATCTGAAGTAATTGGGGGCGTTCACTAACTTATTAGATATGTTATCTCGGATACCAAGCTATCGGAGTATATCTGAGAACGAATCAGATAGGTTAGCTAAAACCCGCCAAAGAACAAGAACAAAATTCATACCAACTGAAGTTTGCAGTCAGCTGTTCTATACATTTGTTCTCGGATAGCTATTTATTTCAAAGTTAGGTTTTTCGGATAACTTAAGATATATTTCATGGAAACAGCTGTTTCATCAGATGTGCTTTTGCACGCGTTACAACAACTTAAAGTTATTCCAGATTGCTGAGAATTATTGAGTAAACGCCCCCATTGGCATTACGTATACTAACTTTAAAAAAAATGTTTTGTTTCATAATTTTAAAAATGGAAGCAAATCTATGAATTGGTTAAGGAAAATAAATTCATGTATCACTGCCTTTACATCAACCAATTTGAGCTTGCGATTTTTAGACAAAATTGTTTTGGTTGAAAAATTGCTAGGTTAAGAAGGATGTACACGAGTTACAAATTGCGATTATTTCTTTCAATTTATTGACATTAACATGACAAAATCGTGTAAATGGTTTAAAAATTGTCATTATTTTCGTCATTAAATTTAAAAAATGTAATTGCCCAGTGAAGTGACACCATTTCGTAAATAATGGCAAGCCGCGAGGAGATTTAACTAGCTCATTCTTTAGTGGCAGATTGCCGATATCAATCAAACAGTCAATTTTTTACGCCGAGTAAATGCTTATTATTAATTATTTGATTTTACTATTATTTTGCTAGTTTAATGACATTATTAAATGAAGATTTGTCGACATTATCTCCCTTTCTTGGTGCGATTTGACTTTTCTAAATTAAGTGGAGTAAGGAGTGCGGATATATGTTTGAAGAAAGTTAACATCTATTAAATAAAGCATTATTTAAAAGTATCTCTCCAACCGAAAGGATTCCAAATCGGAAAAATGGATTAAATATCATAGTGGTGTAAAAGCAATATAATGATAATTTCTTGTTATAAGAATTTTTGTGAGGGACAAAAGGAGCATACGATTTTATTTTTGTCTTGTTAGTTCGTTAACAATCATTCATTTTTAGTAATTTTGAATTTTTTACCGCACAATGAATGTTCTCATTGGGCGCGTTCAGTTATCCGTACGATTGCCTATCTAAGATAGTTATTTGTATTTATCTATGTTCCTGAACACCCAACACCGAATAGTTTAAATTTGTAGATTTTCGTGGATATGTTATTACATTTCTCATGGGATACAAGAGTATACAAAAGTTTTTCGAATAGCTTGAGATTATTTTTTGGTAGGAGCTATTTTGTCACCAGCTGTGGTTTTATACGGGATTACAACAACACCAACCTATACGGATTGCTATGTATCGATTTCTGAATGCGGACATAATTTTGGCAAAACTATGCATCATAAATGTCAAATAGTATGCACATGTGCTTAGGGCGCAGCGTTGTATGCAGCGATGCGTGCAGACATGCTGCAAATCTGTTTTAGACATAACTGTACGATATCTCTATTTCTAAATTGGTTGCCAAGTTTCATTGCAGCCACAACAGCAAAGAAAAAATCTGAAGTAATTGGGGGCGTTCACTAACTTATTAGATATGTTATCTCGGATACCAAGCTATCGGAGTATATCTGAGAATGAATCAGATAGGTTAGCTAAAATCCGCCAAAGAACAAGAACAAAATTCATACCAACTGAAGTTTGCAGTCAGCTGTTCTATACATTTGTTCTCGGATAGCTATTTATTTCAAAGCTAAGTTTTTCGGATAACTTAAGATAGATTTCATGGAAACAGCTGTTTCATCAGATGTGCTTTTGCACGCGTTACAACAACTTAAAGTTATTCCAGATTGCTGAGAATTATTGAGTAAACGCCCCCATTGGCATTACGTATATTGACTTTAAAAAAAATATCTTGTTTCATAATTTTAAAAATGGAAGCAAATCTATGAATTGGTTAAGGAAAATAAATTCATGTATCACTGCCTTTACATCAACCACTTTGAGCTTGCGATTTTTAGACAAAATTGTTTTGGTTCAAAAATTGCTAGGTTAAGAAGGATTTACACGAGTTACAAATTGCGATTATTTCTTTCAATTTATTGACATTAACATGACAAAATCGTGTAAATGGTTTAAAAATTGTCATTATTTTCGTCATTAAATTTAAAAAATGTAATTGCCCAGTGAAGTGACACCATTTCGAAAATAATGGCAAGCCGCGAGGAGATTTAACTTGCTCATTCTTTAGTGGCAGATTGCCGGTATCAAGCAAACAGTCATTATTTTACGCCGTGTAAATGCTTATTATTAATTATTTTATTTTACTATTATTTTGCTAGTTTAATGACATTATTAAATGAAGATTTGTCGACATTATCTCCCTTTCTTGGTGCGATTTGACTTTTCTAAATTAAGTGGAGTAAGGAGTGCGGATATATGTTTGAAGAAAGTTAACATCTATTAAATAAAGCATTATTTAAAAGTATCTCTCCAACCGAAAGGATTCCAAATCGGAAAAATGGATTAAATATCATAGTGGTGTAAAAGCAATATAATGATAATTTCTTGTTATAAGAATTTTTGTGAGGGACAAAAGGAGCATACGATTTTATTTTTGTCTTGTTAGTTCGTTAACAATCATTCATTTTTAGTAATTTTGAATTTTTTACCGCACAATGAATTTTCTCATTGGGCGCGTTCAGTTATCCGTACGATTGCCTATCTAAGATAGTTATTTGTATTTATCTATGTTCCTGAACACCCAAAAACCGGATATGTTAAATTTTTATATTTTCGTGAATATGTTATGACATTTCTAATACGATACAGGGGTATACCAATGTTTTAAGGAAAGCTTGAGATTTATTTTTGATAGCATCAGTTTTGTCAGCAGCTTTCTTTTAAGACGGCATTACATCAACATTAACCTATCCAGATAGCTATTGATCGATTTATGAATGCGGACATCATATTTACAGAACTATGTCCCCTTTCACACAGGGAAACCAGTTGCTGGAGATTTTTTTGACGTTTTCCTTTAATTGCCTTGTAGCTTTCACATGAAGAAACTGGCACCGAGAAACTGAGGAGGAAACTGGGAAGATTTTGTTGGGCTAATTGGAATTCAAAGCAAAACGTCAAAAAAATCTCTTCAAATCATTGACCGGGGAGATTTTTTTCATTCCCCTTACTTCTTGCCCTTCTCGCCAACACACTCCCAGTTGCCGGCAACTCAGTTTCCTTGTGTGAAAGGGGACTATGCTGCATCATAAATGTCAAAGAGTATACACATGTATTTCGGGTGCAGCGTTGTATCTTGTATGCAGCGATGCGTTCAGATAAGCTGCACATCTGTTTTAGCCATTAGTATAATCTTTTTATAATTTTCCGAGAGGCAACATTGCCGGCCAACCACCATACATAAATAACTAGGGAATCTTCAGATCAACAATTTATTCGGTTTCACAGTGTCGTTTAAGCTTTGAACTAAGTTCAGTTTATAGTTCAAGTTAACCGAGATTATTCGACTGCAGTTTAAAGTTCAGTTTGCCTTGTTTTATTTCAGAAAATATTATTCCAAAAAAAAGAATTGTGTATTAAAATGTTATCGAGTTGTGAAATTGATTTTGAATATTATTTTATGTATTATTCTCGTTTCGCTATTGCTCACCAAAATCAGAATAATGACGGTACTTTGGAACAAAATAAATCTTTTCTCGCTTTTTCAACAGCACAAAGCATTTGTTGTTGTTTCGGGTGTTTTTTTTGTGTCAGAGAGTGAAAGGGAAGACAAGGCAAGAAAAATGCTGCTAATTGTTTTTCATAAAATCTAGTTAAACGAAGTTCAACTGATCTGAATATAAGATTTTACTGTCAGCCAAACCGGACGAGTTAAACTAAAAATTTAAACTAAGTTTAAGGTTCAGCTGATCTTGAGTTTGAATTCCCACTTTGAAACTGGGGATTACGGTAACGTTTGTACAATTGGAAGATGAAGTCGATTTTGGGGGTTTATTTATACAAGTACTGGGTCGGTATCAAAAAATGCCAACTTCGTTGTTCCTTAACCTGTTTCTATGAAATTGAAATATGTTGTAGTTAGTAAATATTTATTTCCAATAATTTTGTTTACGTATCGGCTATGGAGGGGCTTAGCCCTACTTTTAATTTCACGATAGCACCCACTCCCTGGATCGACTTGTGCCAGCAAATCCCTCGGCGTATTTCTACCAGTGTTTTATTTACTCCAAAATGCCTTCCTGAAGTTCCATCATGCATCTCTCGAAGTCTTCGGACTTTTATGACAGGCAAAATGTTGTTCTTACTACAAGAGTCTTCCCTATGGGGATGTTTCGTAAGTTTAACTTCCACCATTAGTTATCGATCTATCAGAATAATTCCGCGATATATAATAGAAAGTATATTGCAAAGAAATACTCGTCATATATATCTACCATCTGCAATAAGTATCCCCTTCGGGTAGGGGAACAAGAAATAATATACCCGAGGTAAGGCATGCCTATCGTTAGAGTCGACTAAAATCCAACCTCCCTATACTGATAGTGAACGTATACATAAATATGCAATGAGTAAAACAAATAGATACATTAACCCAGGTGGCGATCCAGGTTCAATGGAAAATCCACCCTCTTCGGAGGTCGGCTCTTCGAATTCTGAGGAGAGACAATTATTGCGTTTAATAAATCCCTTTTTAAAAAAGCAAGGGTAGCTCGATTACCTCCATTGCAATCGAGTAACAACGGTAAGAAGAGTTCGCCGGAACGCCAGATGCGCGGGTAAAAAAGGACTCAATGAAAACAGAAATTCTTCAGAAAGATAATAATGAACTTCGTCAAAAACTTGATGAAGTAGTAAAGCTTTATCAGGAGTTAAAGAAAAAAGTTGATCTTCTTCGTCCAGAAAATGAGGTGCTGAAGAACAAATACCACAATGACTCGAAGGCTGGTCCTTCGCAAGCGAAAAATTTCATTTATAAGACAGATGAAGAAGAACTAGCTCGCGAAACAGATAAGTCCTCAAACAAAAGGCAAAGTAAAAAACGAAAGGTTAGATCCTCACCTGATGGGGCCTCTTTTTCTGAAAAAATTGCATCACCAAAAGATGCCAATATTAAAGAAAAACCCATTAAAAAAAGGCCACCGCCACCAATTAATGTTGTCGGTATTGCTGAGAATTGTTTAACCAACTGCAAACTATCTTATGTAAAGGTATATTAAAGTTATTTCATTTATGAACAACAAATGGTAAGTTTGCGTGAAAGATCCTGAAAGTTATCGTCTTCTGTCGCGAAACGCTGTCAAGAATTCAATCACACGCAAACCTTTTGCAAAAAAGAACCTAGGTGTGTAAAGTGCGCCAGAAATCATCTTACTAAAGACTGCATCTCAGATAGCAAGTGCAGCAACGTACATCAATAGTAATAAAAGTCATCCGGCCAACTATAGAGGCTGCGAAGTAGCAAAAGAATTACAAAAACGTCGATCAAAATTTACTAAATACATGTTCCCAAATAATGGCTAAAAACATACACTTACAAAAACTGGCGGATTCAATGGGGGGGAGGGAGGGGTGTGGTTACCTAAAATGGTTCTTGGAAAAGCATTAACTGGAACAAAAAATGACAAATCGAAGCTTATAACGACGCTACGCTGGCTTATCTATTGCCAAAATACGAGTAGTTAAAAAGAAATCGACAGGAGCCGAACACATATCCAGATATTTAAGCAATGAGATTAAGTATGGAAAAACCGCACCACAGTGTGCTTACCAATGCGAAAAGACGACCTATGTATATAAAGAAAAGCGTCAAATTTTCAAGGCTCTTTAGCAAAAATCAAAAAGTGTGGTATCAACCCAAGTCTCACAACTATGCGACATGTTATTTAGAAGAAACCACCACTTAACCCGGTTCGAAAAGAGCAACGCCTCAATTTTATCGGGCACATGTGACCTCAATTTTTGTCCATAACAATGAATGCATTGACTGACAGTGGTATATTAAAAGAGGCCTTTCGATACTTTCATAGCCTTTTTGGACCTTTGCCGTGAACTTATTATCAACATGATAACGTGCCAATACATACAGACCGGGTAGTTTAAACGTATATAGAGAGCCCAAATGTGGAACTATTAAGTTAGCAGATCTACTCACCGGATTTTAACAACCTAGAAAATGGATCAGGACAACAATATTCGAGTATATCCGAACTAACCAAAGCCATCGAATTAGCTTGGATCTCGATTTCGCTAAATTCTTTGGCCACTTTGTATGCATCCCTTTCAAACCGGATGTGTGAAGTTCTGGAGCAGAAACGTGGCTCAACACACCATTAAAAAAATTGTTCTTTAATCAAAAATACTTTTAATACGTTAAATTTAAGAAATTTTGAAATAAAAAGAATCAAAATTCTCTAAAATGACCCCGAACTATCTCGGTTTTTAGTATATAATTTTTTAATACTTAAATCAATAGCATTCAACTTTACTTATGACTTTAAATAACAACAATTATGAACTTTGATTTAAAAAAAATTGAGTCTCTATACTCTGTTCAATTTATATGTTCAGTATAGGGAATATAGGATATTTGCCTTTCACTCTAACTGATAGAGATGCCAATAAGTTCGTACTGTCTTAAAGCTCTTACAGAGTTGCATTAATGAGCATACTAAATAACCACAAACGTAGCTGTGGTAACTCTGATTCAATAAGTTTATTTTAAAAGCATACAACGAGTACGAGGGTTGGGTGCATGGAGAACGCAGCAGTGTGTACTCGATGTGCAGTAGGTAGTTCATGGTGGTATATCCGCTGGTTTTAACAAGATTGCAAATATAATTTGTATGTAACTCAGTGGTTATTTTCAGTAGGAATTTCAGCGACAGGCGCTAGTGTGTTTGTAAAAGCTCACCCATAAGGACTGTACTAAAAATATAAATTGAACAGAGTATGGAATGCTTGGTTTAGGAGCAATAAATGACAGAAAATAGAACTAAGAGGTATCCTAATAAAGTGGCGAGGAGTGCATCTATAAGCAAACAATTATAAACGCCTAGAGTTCTCGGCTATGTGTGTTTCTCTTTATCTATCTTTCGTTCTGATTTCTCGGTTCTCGACCTTCGGCTTCGAGTTGTCATTGCCTGGACACAAAGGTGAAGCTGAATCTTTCCAAATGGCTACAATTGAAGTTATAGCTGTAGTTCAAAAAATAGTTTAAGATGCATGGTATATGCAATACTGGTATGATATTCATCATTTCACTATCTTATCTCTCTCCCATACATTGTCACCGAGTTACGTAGTTCACCCCATGTTTGTTTTTGTTTCTAAATTTGTTTTGTTTGCATTTTTGTCACCAAGTGACGTAGGGCAACGCTGAATATCATACTATGTATTCCTTATTATTTTTATTATTCAAAAGTTGTTTCAAATATTCAATTTTTCATATATTTAACGTAATAAGAAGTATTTAGTTAGCTCCGTAAAATGTATGAAAATCTTAACTTTTGAATCGTTGGACATGGTTAGAGTAAGACATGGAAACGATTAATCGGATTTCAAAGAAATTGTGACTGGGGTACCACAATGAAGTGTTCTAGGTTCAATATTGTACCTATTATTTACACGTGATAAGCCCACTGCAATAATAGCAGTGATCCAAACGATAAATGATGCTACGACTCAATTACAAAAAGCTCCATCAAGCTCCATCGTTGATATGATTGGAAAAAAACATGACGGATCAACGAAGTAAAATCAATCCATGTAGATTTTACGTATACAAAAAATTAATTTACTACCGGTATTTGTTAATACGGTTCAAGTTCTCTTTGCTAATGAGGCAAAATATCTCGGAATGACGCTAGACGCGAAATTAAATTGGAAACCGCATGTTAAAAAGAAATGCGAAGAGTTAAATAATAAACTCAGTGGCCTGATTAGAGAATACGAAGCGAATCGTTTTAGGTGGCGAAAATGAGATTTGATATTACTGTTTTCGCTTTCGTCTGTTTCGTTTTAAATTCGCCCTATTTTCGAAATCGAAAGCGAATTTGATTTGACATTTCAATTTTTAGCGCGTGCATTTCCGATAGGGTTTCTTTGGCGGATTGGTTTATCGACACGGTCGAAAGTAATATTTTGCTGGATTTTTTTCATTTAAATAAAAAAAATGTGAGTTTAACTATTATTTTATTTTATAAAAACAAACTAAAGAAATAAACAATCATTTTTTTGTAATAAACATGAAGGCGCCCAAGACAGCAAGACACCAACCAGCAACAATTTTCTCCGCTCATCGAATTTATGAGGGAAAACGAAGGGATGGCCAAAGGACACAACATACAACGTTTTCTGCAATATGTCTAGCGTTTCGGACATTGAATTGCATACTGTGGTTTGCGCCGTTCCAATGTTTGTATCCTGCCCAGCCACTTTCTGGTATGATCCGTCTGCAAGGAATCTCAATGTTGCAGCTAATTTTATAATTGGTGGTGTCCCATTGTTGTTCTGTGGTCTATATTTGTCTTTTATTTCGTCCAAGACAATTTTAAATGTTTCTTTTGAAAGGCGAAAAAACTTATCGAACCAAGTTTTTATAAGATAAAGCTAATTTAACAAATAATAAACACGTTAAGCAAAAACACTGACTCGAAGCAAGGAAGATCTAAAGGTGAAGAAGCACTTCTTAATAATTTTTTTCTCAAGTTTCAATTTTAAGATTCTTTTTCTTCCTCACGTTAAGCATTTATATAAATAATATTTGAGTAAATTTTTTATTTAAATAAATATTTTATTACAAAGTTAATGCAAATCGGACAAAACAGCTATCAGCTGTCAATTATCTGGAAATATTGGAAGTAGCATTCACGATTCGCTTCGAATTCGTTAATTGATCAAAACGAAGCGAGTCGAAAATGAGATATCGAATTGAAAACGATTCGCTTCGTATTCCCTAATCAGCCCACAGAGATATATACTGGTTGCTCGGGAAGCACTCTAAGTTCAGTGTCGAAAACAAGCTAATTTTGTACAGGCAGGTACTTAAGCCTGTCGCGTTTTTCGGTCCTCATAGGGCCTTTACACCTACCCAAGGGGAAACAAATCTGCAATAAGTACGAAAACTAAGTGAGTACTAAAAAAGTACTGAGTGAACAATACAAGTACTAACTGAGGACTATGAAATACTAAACATGCTAATTGCTGTTATCTTGTCTTCATTTATGGAGTTTTTTCTCATAACATAATGTCTAGAACATCTACTAATTCGATTAATGAATATAGACTGCAACTTTCCATTACGCACTGTTATGGCTTAGGTTAATTATGGAGATGTATCGAAACTTATTTGCCTTATGTGAAAAGAAAAAAATAGTTTCGAGTTTTATATTAAAATGACTGACAATTGGCGTTCGTCTTTTCAGATTTAATGTCTTCAAATAAATATAACGACTCTGTTTTTTTTAGAATTCACTCCATCACCCACCGCAATGATAATTTTACTTGATTATTTTATAAAAAGAGCACTTATTGTCTTTAAGCCCTGTTTTTATCTGCTGTGAAGTTGTATCTTATTTTTATTGATATAACGAGTACAAAACCGAGAGATAGAATTTATCTTCAAAAGGAATCGAATCAAGCCATTAGGCTATCGCTATCAAAGTACCACCTAATCTCGTTGTGATTTATTTTTCATATGTATATATATGAACTCAGTTTATTCCTAAGTCCTAACTAAATACATCTCAGACTCACTCTAATATAGTTATAGCTACGTATATGTGTGTATATATCACCACTAAATATGAAATAAATGTGTGTGACCTTGTCCAATAACATATCGATTCTGTTTTTGGAATATTTTTATCGTCTCCTTGTTCCAAATTGACATTACACTTATACACGAAATGAAAATGTCCTTCCTTCCAACATACCAGTTAGAGAGGTAAACCTTTAGCAGACCACAGTATACGAGATACGACTTCCATATATTGCCATAAATCCCGCTTAATATATTTATGTATATACTCCCTCTATACCAAATCAGGCTCCATATACTATAACTTTGGTCAAATCTGGCCAAATTTATCCAATATTCCTTGTGTTATCTCTGGTCGGCCTTGTGTCCTTACCACCATCACCCACAATCACACTATCAACCTCACCTGCACGCCCTTTATACAATGTCACAAGCATTAGAGCCTTACATGAACGAGATACTAAAATCGTACACTTTGTATCTGGATGGTCGAGCCTTCGGTATATGAATCCCATAATGTTGGTTACTCTTACTCTTATCCCTATCCATATTTACGATCGACATTGGCTTATAGAGGAGCACGAGAGAGGCAGTGAATATCATCTCGTCCATATCAATATACATATAGATAAAGCTTCTCTGGTATAACTTGTGTCGTGCTATAAGCTCATATATTGCTCATATCCTGATATGGTATGGTCTGTTGCTTGACATGTATCCCAACTCCCAAGCCCAAGCTTCCAATGTTAAAAACTTGTCATCTTTACAACAAAAAAAGAAAGAAAAATATAAATATATCCAACAGATTGTTTACTGGTTCGTTAGGCGTCCTTTGTCAATAATTTTAAAGCGTTTTCTTTTTCCTGGGAGGGATATTCAATGGTGTACCCTACACTTCTATGGAATATGGATGGGATAGGTATACATCTCGTCAATGGAACGAGAGTGGGTATATACGAAATAGTGTGATACCTGGGATACCTGGGATTTGTGAATGTTGATCCCCTCATTCTCTAGTCTTATTGTACCAACCCTTACCTATATGTACTATATCTTTGACATGAACGACAACAATATGGCTTCGAAAGGAATATGGGTCGATTTTGGTGACATCAAATTGAATTAATGATGTGGTAGGGATAATGCTAAAGAGCATTATCCTTATATAAAACTATGCAGCTATATATGAAGGTATCGTGCGACACAAGGGTAGAGTATCTCCAACATTTTGCTGTTGGCGTGTAATATGAAATGGGTTTAAAAAATTGAAGAAAAAAAAAGCTTTAATCGTTTTATATTTAAAAAAAAATTGTCTTTTGATATATCCGTATATAAACTTGTGAAGATTTCAAAATAAATAGCTACTCCTTTTATGATCTTTTATGGATAATAGCCATTGTGTTTTAGTAAAGTTCTTTCCTTGAGTTTGAGCATACAAAAATAGGTTTGTTCGGTTTTCTCCGCACCAGTGTACATTTGGGAATGGCATCCAACTGTCAAAAAACTGCAACGAACAAATTGTTTTCGCAACTTTGTATTCTCTTTTGTATGCTCTCAAAATATATTAAATTTGTATATGTACCTAAGTAACATTATATTAACTAAGATACAGCATACATTCACACTTAATATAGCGCCATCTAATCACCAAATTGTGCATTAAACAACAGCATCGTTTAGGTCAAAGTTCTGAAATTCCTGTTGCTGGGGCATTGCTGACAACTGTAAAAATTAAAAATCAATGGATGGAACTTTTTACTGTGTTTGTTTCTCTTCAAAATGTCAAGCTAATAGACAGATTTGACTGTGTTGGACAGTTATTCATTTTGTAATGTATGGACAGGCGCAGAATTAAAAAAAATATGAATTGCCCATTAAAAGTGTTTTGACACGCCCACTTCTTGTGTTTTTTTGAAATTTTTTGTTGTTCTTTAATGTGTTGATTGACCACTGATTATCCCAGACTATACAGCGTAGAAAACTGTCAGTTTTTCTAGATGTAATGGCGTGCATCTTAAAAATAGCTTGAGCATTATTTGCACTCCAAATAGGGCAGTTTTGCTCATTGACTAATTGTCATTCAATCTAAAATAAGAGCTCATTCTCCGAGAGCAGTGCAATGCTTAAAATAGCAAACCAAAGCCAAACTAAAGGTATGTCACATGGCAGATGACAATCTCTAGTTATATACTTCGTAAGAAACATATTTTGCGTAACGTGCGTTTTTTTCCAAACCCCGTGATAATTGTTTTTTTTTTGGTATGGCACAGTTTTTATCAATTCCAAAAGCTAAGCCCCGCGAATTCTCTGGGCTTAAGCTAAGCACTCCCGGGGGTTAGTTGTTGTTGGATTTAGCATTCAAATTGTGAATCCCACTCATCATTTTTTTCGTCTAATATCCCCGGGCTTAGAAAAAAACACGCCTATAATAAACTTTCCGACACGAATTCGTTGGCCAAAAGTAGTAAATCGGGAAATACCAGCTACAACGTGGAACTAATTCTGCGTTTACACCATGCATACGGCCGGCGCGGCTGCTGGCGGGGGTAAAATTGCCCAGGTTGGAGCAGTAACCGATAATCGTGTGTTTGTTATTTTAAATTATTAATTCTTTGGTACATGATTTAAAAAGATTCTTTCTAATTTATGTAAAATTAATTATTTTGAATTAAAATTACCTCTGGAGATGTTTTTGACGTTTTATTTTATTTGCATATGTGGTTTTATTGGCAATCCGAAATTATTCACTGATACGGGATCCCAACTGAACACTACTTTAATGTGATTGTATATGTAAAAATAATCAAAATGTTTGTTGCACAATTATGATACAAAAAATAACATAACAATTGAGTTTGACGTTCAAGTGTACGAATGTGTCAGGACTTCTGGTTTCGATTGTCAATTCATATACAGAATCAAAATTCTCTTCCTTTGAGAATCAGAATTCAGAACTGTCATTTCTTCCCAAGTGAGCACTTTCCGAAGAGTCCAAAAGTCTTCCGGATTGCCAAATGAAAACGACATTAGTCTCTTAAGCCCGTGTGATACTTATTTTTTTTTTCTCATTTTGATTGCATTAAATCACATGAAAGTGTCAGTTATGTGTAAAAGAGAAAATACATGTTTTTTTTTTACCGAAACAGAAACATTTGTATAATGTATGGTATACGCCCAAACATCATTTTATTAATTTAATTTTTTAATTAGACGATTATTCAATATTTAAATTTCAATTGAGAAAAAAAAAATACGTTTAGCTAATAATAATTAATTTATGTAATTGTCTTGATAAAATCTTGATGCGAAAGTAAACCTTTATTACTGATTCTCTTAAATTTGATCTGATGTCTGATGTTTTAGCAATTCCATTTGTTTATCCTGGGAATGTTTTACACTTTCAGTGGCCAGCATTACGTATTGAGTATGTGCGCTAAAAGAAATATTGGCATTTTTAAATTTTGTTTTGAATAAAGTCGAGGAAATACCCACAAGTCGCGAAATATCTTAAAGTTAATTGAAACCTTTCATCTGGCTCAATACAATTTCTGAACCAAAACCAAACACCTTGATAAAAAAAAACTTCTTTTGATTTGTCAAATCTTAATGTATGAATGTCGTAAAAAAGTTGCCAATGGCTGAAAAAATTAATTTCACTTTCATTTTTAGTTATGGTCTTTTCGATTGGCCGTCCGAAAACGATACTGGATTTCATTTCAGAATCGAAAACAGAATAATTAATACAGTCACATAATTAAAATGTCAAAATCATCGGGTCGATTTGTTGTGTTATTTCGATGTGTTTATTGAATTTAAAATACTTTTCTGGTAACATAACATAAAAAAAAGCTATAAGAAGTTATAAATATTATTGATACAAGAATATGTGTTTCTAAATTGAAATCAAGTGTTTGGGAAATTCTTTTTAGCCGATGTGATTTTTTAAATTTAATTTTCACAAATACAGTAATACATACAATTCAGAATCAGTCAAATTGTTTCCGAGTGTTTTGTTGGGGGAACGTGTTCCGTGTGGTCAATCGAAAAGGCCATTAAATGTTAGTACTTTTTTCTTGACAGTTTTGCATTTTTATTTGTATTGTGTACACACTCACACTTAATGGGATTTTCCATTTGACTATTGTGGTACTGCTCTATTTGCATTTTTAATGCATTAAAAATGAGAAATAAAAAAAATTAAAGAAGATTAATTGATAGTTGATGTGTTTTCTGTAAATCATACATACAAGAGTTTTTATATTGGAAAAAGTGGCACGGATTCTGAAAACAATTTTTCTTAGATGCACAATTTTGTATGGATACTTTACATAAAATCAGCATCGCTATTCACATTTATATAATGTCAATTCTACGTAAGATATCTGTTCGATTAAATAAAGAAATCTTTCGAACGTTTCACCATTCATATCGTTGAATAAATGATTCCAAGACTTTTTACAAACAAATTTGTACATCAGTTATGTTCAGCTATACACAAACCTCTCGACAGTGCATCAGCTCCAGCAATATAAGGCATTTTATTTTTAAGCTCTGAGTGAAGATTGAAGAACTGAGCTGTTCAAAAAAATCTGTTTTTTTGGCTCAGACACATCTAATCGCTCAACTGAACATATATTTGTTTTTTCAACCAGATCTAAATCGGAGATGTGCGATTAGCTCAGAATAAAATGATCGATGAAATAGAACAAGAAGCTGAGCGAGGCTAAGCTTCACTCAGTTAAAAAAGCGCTTATGACAACTTGTTAGAAATGGGCGGTATTAAAAAAAATATCGATCAAAAAACAAAGCATTCAGAAAATAGTTCAAAACCATTTTATTTTAATTTTTAACTATAATATGTACATATATTGGTTTCAATAAGTTCATTACTGCAAAATCTTTTATTGCAAGTCCTTAAGCAATAAAATTATCGTATCTCGTATAAATTTTCAGAAAGGCACAGTTTGAACGTATTGTTTTTGCTTACTTCTTCATATCGGAAAATCGATAAATTGTGAGAAAAAATTGTAACTTATTTTATAAGAATATATAATATTTATTCCATCAACGATCAATTAAGCAAAATATTTTAGCATTTTGTTTTGAAACAAGCTATTATTTTGATGTCTGAGATATGTCGAAATACTAACATAGATAATGTATACATGTACATATGTAATTTGATTTTAATTATATTTGGCAAGAAAAACGAATAAAGAAAATCGATATTTAAAAAACACGATAGCTTAGAGTTTAGAAACTATGAATATACTGGTGGAAAAAAATGTGGTTAAAGTGGTTGTCATTGTCAAAATTATGTAAAAATAAACACGACTAAATCTATTTTCTTGCATAAAACTGAACGTAGATAGGCTTTTGCTTTTTACTTGCGATTATAAGTAGATACTATAAAACGCAAGTAATGTATTCGTAAAAAAAATGTTTTTTTTTTAACTATCAAACATGATATTACGATCATAGAGAACACTAAAAAAGTGGGTCGCCCAATTCTGTCTGCCTGCATGCATGTCTTTCTGTCTGTCTGTCTTTGAGTCTGCAGCCTAAATATTTCGGTTGATTTGCTTCAAACTTGGTACATATTTTTTTTTCCGGTAATATGCGATAAATAACAGTAGCTCCCATACATTTTTTGTGGCCAAAAACAAAGATTTTATTTTTCTCAAAAATGGCACCTGTATGATTTTTATAAAAAAAAGTCAGTTCATTATTGAATTTTTTTTTGTAAATTCTTTTTTTTTTGAAAACTCAAAATTTCGACATTATTTTGAATAGTTAAAAAAATATTTTTCTAAAATAAAAAACAACGGTACCTAGATAGATAGACAATTCATTTTATTCACAACAACTTAAAATTAAAAAAAATTACAAAAAGCATAATGTAACGAAAGTATTAAGAATGAATAAACAAGTAGCCGTTCTATTTAAGTTCTAAATTAGTGTTGAACGACACTTCAATAAATTTAAATAAGTAAGAATGAATCTGATGTGGGGTGACATCAGTCACAAGGTTAAAAAAGAGAAAAAAGCGTTTAATTGAACATAATGAGAAGAAAGTTAAATAATGGAAATCAAAAGTAAATACTAAGTAAATATGAAAAAGCAAACAATATAAAAGAATGACGAAAAAGAGTAAAGTGAAAACATTTTAATAAAAAAAATCCATCTTATGCCACCTTTACATTGAAATCCTCAATATTTGTATGATCAAAAGTAAATAACCAATATTTAATTTGTTTGATGAAAACGTTTTTGTTAAGGATAACACGAATTGAAAAAGGAAGCTTATTAAAATATGTTGGGGCAGTATGCGTGTAAAAGTTAGAAAAATGAGTTGTACGTGCTACTGGTATGTTAACAAAAGCCAAGTTGTTTATTCGTAAGTTGTATGTTTGATTATTTCTACTTGGAATATTGCCACTTTGCTTAAAAAATTCTCTAAGTACTTTGACAATATATAAATGCCTTAATGGTAATATATGAAGTTTCTTAAATAAAGGCCAACTATGAGTGCGACGATTACAATTAGAGAGATTGCGAACCAAATGTTTCTGAGCAATGAGAACAGGTTCCACTGTGCTAAAATAAGTCCCACCCCAACCTCCAATACAAATGTTAAAAAAAAACAGTAAAGAAAAAAATGTGTTTCTCAAAACCGGCTCCAAGATTTTTTTTTTAAATTGTGTGTGTTCTTACATATATTAGTATAGCTAGTCCACTTTTAATTATAAAAATGTTTTTTTTGCGTGTATATTAACGGTACTTCTCATAGAAGCACTTTTCACATTTTCGACTTTCTCAACATTGGATGAAACGATTAAAATAATTTTTGTATGCAAATGCACCCTGAAATTATTATTAATAAAACTGCATACTCCATTTTTCAAAAAAAAAAAAAAAAAAAAGTTTTTCCATTTTTAAAAAATAAATAATTTTTTTAATCGATTTTCATGAATTTTTTTGGAAATTTGAATTTTTTATGTATATTAATAATATGTAAGTATCTTTTAAAATGGCGTTTCAATTTTTTTTCTAAAAACGTTGTTAAAATTTTATAAATAAAAATTATTTTATTAAAAAACGGCTCCAACGATTTTTGAATTCAAATGACATCTTTGGTTTTCCCTCAAACTATAACAACTAAGCAATATAAAAACATTTAATTATGTGTATTATCCATTTATTTCTACTTATTATTATTCCCTTTTTACTTATTTTTGAGTACGTCACTGAATACTAAATACAATATATTCCCACATACATTTATATATACATATTTGTCTTTAAAAATCACATGAATCGTATGTACATATATTACACCTAAATTATGTAGTTATATGCATATAGCTACGTATCCACCTACAACTTTCATGTTCATTATTTTAAATATATGTACGTGTTTACATACTTAGGTTCCATCTACATACATATGTAACTTACATAATTAAAATCTATTATGTACTTAGATTTGAATATACAGGTAGGTACCTATGTAACTATTACTTGCATTATCCCTTCGACAATTCATTATAATTACTAAGAATCGAGGTAATCTTACCTACATAGGCTTTTAGCCCACATAGGATAACTACACCTAACTAACTAAACTTCAATGATTAGCTGCAATAAAGTTGTTAGCTACAAGAGCAAGTTCATACGATCCAGTCGTGCATTTTATTTTTAGTAGTCTAAATCTCGGTTTTCGGGAAAATTGCGCTGGAGCTTCAGTCACCGCCGTTTTGAATTCAATGAAAATTTTATTTTGGCCAATAACATTGCCATTTTTGATTACTGTCAAAAATAATATAAAGGTGAATTTAATTTTCTACAACTATAGTCTTAATATTTTTTTTTCCAAAAACTGTTTTGGAACTTGTGACTTCTGTGACTATGAAATATTAATTCGCACAATTTTCACTTATAATTTGTTGGGGATCACTAGTAGACTACTAATGACTCCCGACCCAGCGAACTGTAAAATAAAATTTTACGCATTAATTTTTACTATTTCATCCCTTTTTTCTGACAACCCCCGACTGGAATAGTAAGAAATTTCTTTTACTGCAATTTTTGAAAATAGAAAAATATTCCATTGAAACAAAATTCCTCAAAACATACAAACATTTTCGGCAACTGACCACTCAGTATAAAAATAACTATTCGTAGAAAATGAATTTCATCGTTTTATATTGACTGCGGATATGAAATATTCCCACTAATTTTTCGTTGCGTGGATGTGCTTTTGAAGCATCATCCTGCTCCCACCACCATACGCATATCGACAGCAGTTATAGCTATCGTGGGTATTTTGAATAACGAATCCCTTACAAAATGACTGCGGTAGAATGTATGCAGCAAAATTAATCCTGGAACAACATGGACCACATGCAAATTTTGCAACTAAGCGATAAAAATATGTTTGTGATGAATTGCGCATTTCTATACGTAGGTATAACCTTTATGTACGAACTTCAGTAATAATAATGTGTGTTTCTCCAAAATGCCTTTAAATTGTAAATATCTTAAAGTTATGTGGGTAGATACTGGTTTTACGCATCCCTCGCATAACAAGAAAAAGTTCTAAATATTGAGTAGATTGCTATTATACTTATAGAACATAAAATATAACACTCTGCCACAAAGTGTTTTGCCATTTGAGAGCAACAAAATATTTTATGCACAAAATCTTTCCCTAAAGACAAAATACAAAAAAAAAATCTACAAAAGCAAAAAACAAAAAATAACAAGTAACAAAATAAGAAGGACCAAAAAGTGAAAAAAGATTAAATGCTGCAAGTAACGATGAGGACGACTCTTTGTACTGGAACCGGATGTTGTATGTAATCTACTGCTGCGGATAATAGTAAATTGCCTTATTTAACTGGATTACACACTGCAGAGCTATTATGCAAAATACCATCATAAAGTTGATATTTCACCCAAAAGAAGGACATAGAGAAGCAGTGTAATACTAGTACAAGATATAGAAATAGCAGGCATGGGTTTCCTCCAGCTCCATAGGTCTGACTTCATATAGTTCCAGGTTCCCGCTATAGCAAGCTCCAAAACTCCAGCTTCGCACATGCTTCTCCCGGTCCCTGTTTGTATATGCTTTATTCGTATATATGTTTCTGTTTCCATTCATTCAATTCTCGTAAATAAGCAAGTTCCGTGTTTTTTTTTTTTTTGCCACCAAGTTGTCTTCGGACTGGCATGGCGGCATCCGAATCCAAAATCGCCTCCTTTTTCGCAGTACAAGCTCTCGCTTTTGTTCTCAATATATTTATGAGGTTCTATGCGACACCAGGCTGTTCCACTGCTGATGCTGATTCTGACTGGAGTTTTAGCGACAACAGCGAGGCATCAGGAGGATCACAATGGCCGAACAGTGATGGTAACGCAGTGTTTGTTTTATGTTGAGACATTCAAGGTTAATATCATTTTGGACGGACTAAGTTGTGTATGAGCTTTACGCCACAAAGTGGTTGCCCTGCCCCGTCGCCATCGTATAGCGGTCATGATACCAACGTATAAAAGCTAGATTATGAAGACAACCTATAATATCTACATACATATGTATGTATGTACTTATATGGATGGCAATAAGTTGCAGAAATGCGAGGACTATTTTTTACCCGCACGTAATTGTTTTTTTTTTTGTTTGCTTTAATTTCATGGATGTTGGTTGTGTTGTCAGATTGTGTTTCCGCATCGGTGTGTGGTTGACATTTACTGTGGGCAATGACTTTCTATACATGCACACATTTTTCAGGATAAAGTTAACCCTCAGCTGGGCAAAGTGTCATATTAATGGGAGAAAAGAATTCAAATCTAACTTTGGGGTACTGATCTAGGTTATAAGCAGAAACAGAGATCTTGATAAAAGGAAAGGAAAGAACGAGTTAATTAATAACTATCGTTTTGAAGCTAACACAGTTTTTTTTTGTAATGTCTAAAAGCCAAATTGAAATAATGTAGGTACAAACGAGTAGGAAATAAGTCTGTATCAGTTTAAATCATTTTCTATAAATTTTGTGTCTATTTGTACAACGATTTACACCCTAAATAGCTTTTTTAGCCCAAAGTTATAATAGGGTTTGCCATACAATTTTGTCTACCAATTATATTAATTACCTCGAAAACGGTACTAATAATTTTGATTATAAAAGTGTAAAAATATTATAGGTATAGTCTACATTTTAGTTCAAATTCGTTTTTACATTATTTTTTTTTATTAACGTTACCTGCCATACAACCATTTTTACTTGCGATTATAGGTAGGTAATATAATGAAAGTTATGCATTCATCGAATAAAAAAGTTTTGAGATAACAATCGAACATGACATTACGATGATAGCGAAGACGAAAAAAGATCATCACTGAACCAAATTTGGTAGTGATATTGATAAAAATGTAGGTAGAATTGAAGAAAGGGTGATCAATATACGGTCAGGAAAAACTATGTGTTAATTTGACGACTAAATCGTTAATTTTCTAAGATTTTCAGTTAAGTTGTTAAATCCACATAATTTTTCCAAATTGAAAACCTTAATCACTTTGAATACTTTACGGATAATGAGAAAATAATTATTTTTCAACCGAAACACTAATTCTTCAATTTGAAGAAAAAATTGGTAAACTGATGAAAAGGCTTTCCTGTACTTGACGAAATTTATTGAGTTTGAAGAATTGAGAAACTGGTGTGCATGAATAAATCCTCTGTTTGAAGAGAAAATTCTATGCTATTTCAAAATGAAGAAAATGCTTTTCTTTTTAATGCAATTTATTCAGTTTGGAGAATATGATAAAATTTTGCCAAAATGATTATTAATTTACAGATGAGATTTCGTCAAATTGATGAAAATTTGCTTAAATAAAAAAATTTTAATTCACCTACACTTGTGAAGAACACCAGGATACTTTTAGTATTAATGAAGATTTTTTTTTAATTTGAAGAAATTATACATTTGGACAATGCGCTTGTATAGAATTTCGTTAAAACCAAGGGACTTTTTGTAAGTGAGTATTTTTCATTCACAAAAATATTTTTTTTTCTTAATTCTTCTATATTAATAACGTACTAATCTAGACGCAAACGGAAGAAATTTTGCCGATTTTGAAGAATAAATCTTCAAAAATAAGAAAAAAAAATTGAAAAAATTGTGAACTTGAATTAATGCTTCGTCAAAGATTAACAAAATGTTTTCGTCAATACTACGTACGGCATTTGGTTCAGTGTATGTCTGTATGTAAGTATACCTATAGACACCTACAGCCAAAACGGGGGAGCCGAATTGCTTCAAACTTGGTATATAGAGTTTTTTTAGGTATTGTACAGAGGGGAATTGAAATTTTTTCTAAGCTCAAAAAATATCGGTAACGGCCATATAACCGTTACGTTCAGGCCTATTTTTCTCGGAAAAGGATCTAACGATTTTGATAAAAAAAATAGTGCAGCTTTTCAGGTACGGCCGATCATATGGCTGAAAAAAAAATTAGAAAAATTTAAAAAAAAATTCGACTATCTCATAAATGGCTTAACCGATTCCTTAAAAAATTCACATAAATATTTTTAGGTAGTCCAATTTATACTGCGTACCAATATATAAAATAATTATATTGAAAACTGCTCATTAATTTTTTTTTTCAAAAATTATTGTTATATGTATTTGCTGAGTACCTATGAATTGGTGTTTTTGATTTTTTTTACAAAAATGTTTTCAAAAAGTTTTGAAAAAAAAACTTTTTTCTCAAAAACCGCTCCACAGATTCTTAAAATTTTTCTCTCATAGATTCAAATTTACCCAAGAAATAAAATGGCGTACTGTTTTTAGCTTAAATTAGTTTAAGTATTTATTTCAGAATTTTAAATTATTTTTTCTTTGATTAAGCCGATTTAATCTTTTGTTTTTAAGTTTATATTATTAAATATTTAGGATTGTCATAGCAATATATTTAAGAAAAAATTGAAGAAATTTTGTGTATAAAAAATTAAGTAATAGACGATTTTGAAAATATATTTATATTATTAATAGAAACTTTTGCAGACGATGTGATCGAACATAACAGCAAGTTCGTGCGATTAAGTGGTGCATTCTATATATTTTTTATTTTTAACTTTCGCCGCAAAAAAGGCTCAAGGGATTTCGATTAAAACTGTTATATAACATTTTCGAAAAACATTTTTATTTATGAAAACAAAAAATCGTTATTTTTTCGTTTGAAAGTTCAATATTTCGAAACATATGACGATTTTTTTTCGAACTTATATTTTTAAGATTATATTAACAAATACATAAAATTGCCATATTAAATTGTTTTTTAGAAAAAAATTAAAGAAATTTTGTATATAAAAATATACACACCTATATAAGAAAGACGACTTTAAAAATATATTAAGCCGATTCTACAAGTTGGTTAGCCGTTATTCTAAAAATCGTATGCATACGAGTACTATGTGAATGTGATCGAACATAAGAGCAAGCAATTGCGATTTTTAATTTTTCACTTAGCTGAATTGTTTTCAATAGAAATAAAATATACGGCTGGATCGCACGAACTTGTTCTTATGTTCGATCAGATCGTATGCAAAAAATTTCTATTAAAAATCTAAATATATTTTCAGTCGTTTTTGTTAATTACTATTTTTTTAAACTTTTTTTCTAAAAAAAAACTTGTTATGACAATTTTAAATATTTAATAATACAAACTTAAAAACAACATTTCAAAAAAAAAAATCATCCACCCGTTTTCGAAATTAATGACTTTTCAAAAAAAATTAAAATATTTTTTTTTCAAAAATCCCAAAAAAAAAAGATTTCGAAAGATTAGGTATGCACTATAATTAACAATTAGAAGGACCTTCTATATAAGAGTTTTGATCGAAATCCGTCCAGCTGTTTATGAGAACGTTCAAAATAAAAAAATGGTTGTATGGCAGCTACCGTTAATATCAAAATATTTAAACAAAATGTTGGACAATGTTAGACGAAAATGTAGAGTATACCTAAAATAGTGCACGCACTATTTTTTATCAAAATCGTTAGAGCCGTTTTCCACTGGGATGGTAGACAAATTTGTATGGCTATACTCTTAGTCTTGTACCTAAAAAAACGATTCAAAAATCTATTTTTGACAATCACCTAAAACGCTTAAATACCAATTTTGATGAAAATCGCTTCAGCCGTTTAGGCTGTAGAGCGTTGTAAAGACAGATAGGCAGACGGAATTACGGGAACCACTTTTTAGGTTTTCTCTATCATCCTAATGTCAAGTTTGATTAAAATCTCGAGTTCGATTTTTTTTCTAATTGCAAAACTTGCCCTATAATACCTTCATCCCAAGTAAAAATTAAAAGTTGAAGGGATTTTTTTTTAGTTATGCGGGTTTTTCACTAAAGCGAGTTTTTCTTAAACGGGGAAGCTTGTACGCTTATCACTTAAGCCGGTTTCACTCTACGTATTTGCACATTCTGTATTATTGCTCGGTTTTGTTCCTGTTCTCTTTAACTAAGGAATATTAAATGGTTTCTGTTTTCTAGAGGTACACAAATGCATTTCATATACATTTTTGTTGAACGTATTGAAAAACAACAACAAACAAGTTGAGTAAATAGGTGAGATACTCTTAATATTCATCTGATTTGAAGCAATAACTTAGCATTTTATTTGTAACTGGGATGTCTGCCCACCAAACGATTACCAATAAAACGCTTTGAATGCTGAATTTTAATTTATTTTTTAAAATGCAGTAAACGTCGAAAATATTTTTTTCTAGCTTTTTAACAATTTAAATGGAACCTTGGTTTTCTCATTATTTGAGCTCTTTATTCTAGCAAACTAATAATTTACATTAAAAGTAATTATAGTTTATCGTTTTTCCAATATTTTTTTTTTGCTGAATCCTAGTAGTTCTTTAGAGTTAAAAAAATATTGTTCGTGCGAAAATTTATGTTTTCCGAGAGAATATCATGGTAAAATGAATGAAAGTCTGTCAACCTTCCGAAAATAAAATAGTTTTCTTTATCGCCAGGATTAATTTTGTTTTTCTTTTCCAAAGGAAATTTTACTGAGAATGACAACTAACAAATAAACCACGACTATCACACTGACCTAGTGCTAATATTCCAGTTGTATAAGGTGTGGTTTTTGTGTTAGCTTTAAAACAATGGTAAGAACACCCACCAAAAAACTACTAAATACAAAGTTTCGAAGAAATCGTTTAAGTCATTTTCGAAATGTTGAGTTTTCAAACATACAAATAAAATAAAATAAAAAATATCAATTTTTTTGTCCAAAGAGTAGATAATTTATTTTTACTTGTAATATACTATACGAGTATTTTCGGATTCGTTAAAAAAATAGATCTCGAGATTTTGATCAAACTTTACATTACGATGCCATGTAGCGAAGGAAAAAAAATGGGTCGCACAATTCAATCTATCCTCGAGTCTACAGCCTAACGGCTGGATGGTTTTCTTCAAACTTGGCAGATATTGATTTTTGTTCTTTTTTTTAAGACCAATAATAACGATAGGTACCCGACATACATATTTTTCGCCAAAATGGTAAATCTTATTTGTCTCAAAAACGGGTGCAACGATTTTTTTTTGACAAGACCCTCACTAGATCGCTTGGATGAAACGCAAATTTTGTGGATTCTAGGCCGTAAAAAGTTATCTTGAATCATTGATTTATAATTTTTCATTTTCATTTATATCTGTTCATAATTATAAAATTAAACAAAAGAGCACAATTAAATTAAAATTAATACATTACGGAAAAAAATTTCATTTCATTTCTTAGTTTTACTCTGTGGCTGCTAGGTTCCGTGAGTTCATGTGCCCATATTCTTTCGCTCTATTTATTCATTGAGTTGTATTTCGTCCTTTGCCGTTTTGTAATTTTGATTTACCGCCAAACTATTTTAGTTAGTTTTTAAGGACGATTCCCAAATTAATTGGACAATCCTGTACTGTCTCATTTGTTTCTTGCACTAACCTAACGACTGTTTTTTATCTCAATATTGTATTCATTAAGAATGTGTATTATATGTGTTCTTCATATGAAAATATTTCATTGAACAGCACAAAGATATATTTATCAGAAACCAAATCCCCAACAATGAATACTGGGATTGTGTATGTAAATGTGTAAATTTTTATATGTGCTTTTGTACCTCCACACCAAAAAGGTATATTAATATGCAGTTTCTATAAAACTTGAATTAACTTAAAATCATTCGATGGTTTTTCCAATATTTCATCCATCATACACCACCTCCACAATATTACAGAGTATTTATATATATATGTATATATATTTTGTTGTGCGAGCATTTGTGAAAGCCACAATAATATTCCTGGCCATGGTCATTTTGGCAAAAATAGTGTTTCAATATGAAAATCCAAATGAAATCCCAATGTAAGTGGAGTTTTCAATTAAGGACTTTCGAAATCATTTGCTGTATATCCTGTTCGTGTGTTCGTCAGGCGCGCGGCTCGGCGTGACGCGTTCTTTGTTTCTGTGGGTGTTGTATGTGCGGGTGAATCTTTTAGCTATATTTTTTTTTGTTGTTTAAAATTTTTTATCTCATTTTTGTATGCCATTTCGCTGCTATTTGATTTCTGTTCTGTTTCTGTGTGGCCATTTTTGCCACGAGTTTTAATTAAAAAACTGTTTTGGATTGAAGCTGGTAAATAATAGATGCTGCTGTAGGCCCATCATCAGGGTTCCCTTATTCATTCATCATCAGGATTTAGTGTACTTTGGTTGGTTGGGTTGGGTAGCTATTTGGCTTTTGTTTGAGTTCCGTTTGAGTGATGCAAATCCTGCGAGTTGGCCCAGTCAGTCGTTCAACCAGAGTAATACAATAGCTAGTAGGATTTTTTCAGTCTTCGTTGCTTGTTTATTTTTATTTTTGTTGATAGATAGTTCGAAGAGAACATTCAACAACATAGTAACAATTTCCATGAGGACATATATGTTGCGAACACAGTTATATATATACGAGTATAGGTATATTGCCAAGATACCTAATAGTCAAGGACTTTTGCTTCTTTTTTTTGGAAGCAACGCAAACAAAAAAAAAATAAAGAATAATATCCTTGAGATGAAAACAATGCATTATTAAGGCACGCAAAGGAGATTTCATCTATCAAAACTACGTGCAATGAATGGATGCAATTATTCAAATGCACCCGAACGGAAAATTCATTACGAAGCTCAGTTTTGGAATCGGGTCCTGTGAGAATTGAGAATACTTGAAGTTAGCGGTATCCGACTTTGTGCTAACTAATTGGAAAATCGCACGCAAGTTAGGTTTTTGGTGCTATCACCATTGAATGATGATGAATGCTTTGTTCGGGATTATGCAATCCAATTTGAAGAGTTCTGTTCGGATTTTATGTTGGAAGATATGTAGGTATGTTCGTTCATAGATATGTAAATGGTATATCGATAACTTGGGCTTTCAAATAACAGGATTGACATTTTAAGCAAGTTTGAAAATTCATTCAAGTACGAATGTATTTTAAAAGTTGCAAGTTTGTTATATTTTTAGGTTTCTCCTTCGGATGTGTCAAACGTCTGTCCCAGATTATTATTGTTGACTAACATTTTTTTTACATAATTTGTTATTGGCAATAATTTTTTTATTTTCGGCTAAGCTGATTTCAATCAAAATGTTTGTATAGGAGGTTCTTCGAATTCTAAATAAAAAAAATGTATACCAATAATTTTGAGAAATAATTTTTTGAATTTTTTTTTTCTTTTTGAAAATAAATCAAACCATCCGAAAGGTAAGTTGACGAAAAATGCACGCCTAATGTGCAGCGTCCCTGAAGCTTTAAAGTAAGACACCTGCCATGTTAAAATTTGTAGCTCAGTGTGAATGTCATGTTTGTGATGTCAGTCATTCTGACATCTCATTAAATGAGAAGCACATAGCCATATATTTCGTGTGTGTCAATTTTTCTCTGTTGTTTTTTTTTTCGTGTTGAAATGGCAATCAAAATAATAAAACAACTTTTTTCGTAGATTCTATTTAAGAGTTTACTAATAATAAATCATTTTATAAATTTTTTTTTAATTTCAAACACTTTTTAACAAGTATCTAACTAAGCCTATTTTCTGCTGAACATGCTTAAAACTATGCCAATATCTAAGCGAACATAACTTTTTGGCGTTTGTAAATTGTAAATGTCAAAGTGACTTTTAATTATAATGTATAAGGCTAAAATTTAAAATAGGCTTCTCGTGGTCTTAACTTTAATACAAAATGTTAAAAGATGATTAACTTGTTTAAAATTAGCAAACCCCATTTTATAGTTTAGTCTCATATTAAAAAACGCACACGGGATTGGCTGAAATCTGTTGTAAGTCACTATCTTAAAGTTCTTCATGAGCTGTTGCGCCACCAGATTTATTTTTAATTGCTATATATGTAGGTACTATAGGGCAAGTTTTTTCGTTCGAGAAAAAAATCGAACTCGAGATTTTGATCAAACTTGACATTACGATGATGGAGAACACCAAAACAGTGGGTCCCGCAATTCTGTTTGTCTGTCTCACGGTTGAACGACTTACAGTCTAAACGGCTGAACTTATGGTACTTAAGCGTTTTAGGTGATTGTTTCAAATAGATTTCTAAATCGTTTTTTTTAGCCCCAAAAATAACGATACTTGCCATTTTTTTTTTATACTCTACACGCGCTCAAGGGATTATGAATACCCTTTGAATGTTTCAACACAGCGCGGGCGTGATGGTGAGGTTAAGGAAGAGAAAGAATGATAGGAAAGATGTGTAGCGCGATATTCGGAGACTGTAGGTGGTTGTTGTCTCAGATTTTATCTCCAGGGATGGCGGCTGAGCTAATGCGGAGAAATGTCCGTGTCTTATTTATCTATCGTTGTCCCTTATAATTCGCATTAATTTTGTTATTCTTTGTCATATTTTATCGGTATACTAGTTTTACTCAATCACATGTTGTTAGTTCTATGCCTAAACAGCATGTAATGAGTAAAACTGCAACTCATTGTATGACATTTATTTTTAGAATTGGTTTTTAATGGAAAAATAAGAAGACATAGACTACGGCAGGGATCGAACCTGTGACCATGAGGTTGACAGGCGAACACACAACTATCGCGCCACGGCCATCCCCATCCCATACTATTTTGTCTACCATCTTAATTATGCAGAAAACGGCTCCAACGATTTTGATATGATAAAAATTTGAAAATTTGTGTGTCTACATTTTGGTAAAATTTTTTTTTTTACATATTTTATTAGTAACGGTCCATACCATACAAGCATTTTTTTGATTTTCGACTTTATCATAAATGGCTCTACGGATGCCGATCAAAATTATAAAGAATACTCCATATCAAAATATTCGAAAAATATTTTTTTTTTGGAAAATCAATATTTCGAAAACTGGGAGGGGGTAATTTTTTCTTGAAATTTTGTGTTTAAATTTATATTATTAATATTAAAATTGACATACCAAATTTTTTTAGAAAAACAAATTAATTAAATTTTATATATAAAAATTAAGTAACAAACTAATTTAAAAATATATTTAGCCAATATAATAATAGTTAATTGATTACCTTATTGAAAGTGTCAACTTATTTGCAAACAGCTGACAGCTTAAATGCCATGGATACATCATAATTTATTGATAATTTTTGTGTGTATTATTTTAGTCCTTAATAAAATGCCAGACTGCATCGCAGTCGTTGAGCTTTATCTTAAGCACAAGAGTCTTAGTAGAAACGGATAAACATATTTTTAAAGTTTAAAATATTTAACAGTTTTGTCAACTAGACAGACGGCAAGAAACCCAAGCCTTTTGATTTTTTGTAAATTATATATAATTAGTTTTGATTAATACCAATCAAATGTTATGTAATCTAAGTCTAAATCTATTTTGAAAGTTGTTTTTTACTTGGTTTTACATACAAAGTTTCTCTAATTTTTTTCTAAAAAAAAATGGTAAATTTAAGGTAATTAATAGGTAGGTATATTAAATTATGATTACAAAAAAGATCATTCACCCGTCTTCGAAATATCTATTAAATTTTCAAAAGCAAAAAATATGATTTTATTTATAAACATCCAAAAAAAAAAAATTGAAAATCTTTGTATGCAATATTATTTTAAAATTGGAGGATTTCTTGTACACACATTTTATAAAAATACGCTGAACACTAAAGTGGTAAAGTTGAAAATAAATAAAATGCACGACTGAATCAAATACGTACTTGCTCCTATATTCGATTACATTATATGCAAAATATTCTTAATAACCGCTGAATTTATTTTTAACGTCGTTTTTCACTTAATTTTTTATATAATTCTTAATTTTTTTCTAAGCAAAATTTCTATGAACATTTTGAGTATTTAATAAAATAAATTCAAAAACGAAAATTTCAGAAAAAATCGGCCACACGTTTTCGAAATATTGAATTTAAAAAAAAAATATTTTTTTTTCGAAAATCCAAAAAAAAAAACATTTTTGAAAATTTTCAAATGCAGAATTATTTAGAATTTAAAGGAGCACCTGTATAAAAATGTTGATCGAAATCCGTTGAGCCGTTTATGAGAAAATCGAAAATCAATAAAATGGTTGAATGACAGGTCCCGTAATAACAAAATATTTAAAAAATTTTGTATCCAAAATGTAGACCATAACCAAAGTAGTACACACACCAATTTCTATCAAAATTGTTAGAGCCGTTTTAGAGATAATTAATATGGTAGAAAAATTTGTATGGCAAGTATACCGTTTGGAGCTAAACAAAACGATTCAAAAATCTATTTTGGACAATCACCTAAATCGTATTTACCAAGTGTGAAGAAAATCGCTTCAGCCGCTTAGGCTGTAGAGAGTTATTTACAGACAGATAGACGGAATTGATTGACCCACTTTTTTGGTGGTCTGTATTATCGTAATGTCAACTTTGATTAAAATCTCCAGTTTGATTTTTTTTTCTAAATGCAAAACTTGCCACATAGTACCTATATTGCAAGTAAAGAAAAAGGGGTTTATGGCATTTACCGTTAATTTAACATTTTATGTAAAAAAATTGTCGAACCAAAATGTAGACTGCTCCTATAATAGTTCACTAATTTATCTTAAAATCAAAGTCGAGGCAATTAAGATTTACCATGTTTTGTACAAACAAGAAAGGAATCGAGCCAATCAATGAAAATGCCTTCGAGTAAAAAAATTGAAGAAAATAGCTCCAGCGCTCTAGGTTGTAGGTCGTCGACCTACAAAGAGACATACAGCCGGATTTGCGGCACTTATTTTGCTGGTGGTCTCTATCATCTTAATTTTAAGTTTGATCAAAATCTCGAGTTCAATTTTTCTTTTCAAATACAGATTTTTTTCCTATATCGCAAGTAATCATTTCTTTAAACCCTTTGACATAATTGGATACTTATATTCCATCTGTGCTTTTTTCCAAAGGTTCGTACATAATTCTACGAACAGAAATTATAAAATTTAAGAAAAAAAGTCGATATCTATCTAAATTATGGAAGCAAAAGTAAAATATATTTCAAGAAAATGAATTAAGAGAATTTTGATTTTCGTTTTTTTTTTTACTTCTGCGTTGAAACGAAATTCAGATACATACATACATATATTAAAAAATAGAATTTTAGAGAAACAAAAGAGCCTTCTGGGTTATAAACAAAACTTATAAACACTCAAAGAGGTTATTCGTTTCAGTTACCAAGTTGATTGTTTTGGGTGCTTAATGAGCATTTCTTAACGGTGCATTTTTACACAGAAACTCTTTTGTTTTGCCTTGTATGTCTGACGTTGTTTTAATTTTTTTTTAAAGATTTAACTTCACCAGCGTACATATAGTTGAATGACATTTAAATTTGATACCACACATTCTTTGTGGGCCAGGTGCAGATTTTCAGTATCCACATACTACTAGAAACATTCGTATACATATTATGTATATCCTGAGTTTTCTACTTCTTACAGTTTCTGCACCACAAGTCGGCGACGACATCAAGATCAAAGAAATCTTCAACCTTTAATACTCCACTTAAGATGTTTGCTAAGACCGGTTGAGTCTGAGCGATGGATGCAGGACGAGTAACGACTTATAGGTTGGTTTTGGTATGAGGAAGCTCCGTTTATATTCAAACATGAATTCTATGAAAACAGAATAAAAATAACAAGAAAATTTAGGAAAAAAATCTCAAAAGGGCAAAACTCAAAGTGTACTGAGAAGATTAATGACAGAAAAGGACGAGGTAGAGGCGTCTTACAAAACTGTCCCCCTTTTTGGACTTCTGCTTTCATGATTTAAGTTGAAAGTGTTATTTTCTACTCAACGAAGCCAAAACTATGGAGGACGACAAGTGAATTTTCGAGAGATTTTTTTAAGTACTCATTATTTTTCCCATACAAACCATTTGAACAAAAAGTAATTTTTTATTCTATAACAAAAATTAAACAAAAAAATTGTACGTAAATATATTTGTATAAGAACAGAAAAACAGTTAATTATATAATTACTAGCAGACCCGGTCGCGCGTTGCTGCGACTTTATTATATTGCGTTCCATTATTAGATATTAGGTATTGTTAGGGAAGCGATTGGTAAAGATTTTAGTTAATAGAAATCAGTGCTTTCCATTAATTAAGAACTAAATGATGAACAATATTAATCGTTAATCTGTCTTTAGTTAAAACAAATAAATTTGATGGTTTTCCAACGCATGACCATGCAACATACAACTACCCTGGGAAGAAGCACGGATTCTCCAAGTCCAAGCCTTAAATTGTCATTTTATGCCCTTGCGACTTATTTATTGGCATCGCGAAAGCCAAACGTAGCCTTTTGAAAGGTATTGTTAATTCTGATGGAATCATAGATATTCGAGGAACTTTTCCTTTAAACTTTACAGTTAATATAGTTACTTCAAGTACGTTTCCGGTAATACTTTTGATGACTAATCGTAAATGGTTGCAACATTTTGGTGGATTTAAGTTACGCAAAAGAAAGACCGGTGAACCAATTTTTAGATAGAGTTTATGTGGCGGCATTCCTGGCATATCCAGAGAATTTAAAATTTCGGTCGGAAAACTGACGATCTCATTTTCATCAATAATAGTGTCAATTGACTTAAAAGTCATACAATCAATTGGCAATAAAAATGTTAAAAGAATAAATTTAATGTCTCAAATATACGTTTTTAAGCTGACGAGAGCAAACAACCAATGTTATGTATATTAATTTGCTAATATTTTTCTTTGATTTCAGGGTGTCTTAAAAGAAAAAAAAGTCTCAGTACTGAGGACGAAGCGAGAGAAGCATCTTTAAAATCCGTAAAATAATTGAATGAAATAAAATTAAAGTTAAAGTGTAAATGTTAAATGTTTCAATTTAAGTGTATACCTAAAATAGTGCACACACAAATCGTTACAGCCGTTTTCGAAACAATCAAGATGGTAGAAAAAATTGTATGGCAAGTACAATTATTATTAAGTATTTAGTATTAAAAACTATCCTATCTAAGGAAAACCAGCAAAATAAACATTTCGAAAAAAAATACATGAAAATCGGTTAGATAGCTTCTGAGTTCATTCAACACATCAACGTGACACGAGATTTATTTATAATAGATTATTTGCTGAAAAGAGAAATGTTACTCTAACCCCCAGTTTCACAGTGCGAGCTTAAACTCCACGTTTGGTTTAAACTTCAAATCAACAATTTATTTCGTTTCACAGTTTAAACCTTAAATTGAGTTCAATTTTTAGTTTAAGTTAACCGGGATTATTCTGCCGTTTAAGCTTCAGTTCAGCGTTTGTATTGTTTTTTTTTCAGAAAATATTATGAACAAAACAAAATTCTGTAATCAAATGTTATCGAGTTGTGAAAGTAATTTTGAATATTATTTTATTTATTATTCCCGTAGTTTCTTATTTTTTTTGTGTCAGAAAGAGAAAGGAAAGACGAGCCAAGAAAAATGCTGCCAACCATTTTTCATAAAATATAGCTAAACGAAGTTCAACTGATCTAAAGATCAGAGTTCACTGTGAAACTGGACGAATTAAACCAAAAAATTTAACTCAGTTTAAGGTTCAGTTGATCTTAAGATTAAACTCCCACCGTAAAACTGGGTGTAAGACAATTAAAATATGATAAAATAAAATAAAATAAAATAAAATAAAATAAAATAAAATAAAATAAAATAAAATAAAATAAAATAAAATAAAATAAAATAAAATAAAATAAAATAAAATAAAATAAAATGAACTAAAATAAAATAAAATAAAATAAAATAAAATAAAATAAAATAAAATAAAATAAAATAAAGTAAAATAAAAGAAAAGTAAGGAAAAGAAAAGAAAATAAAATAAAATAAATATTTACAAAAATATTAGTTTGACATTTTAAACGGATGAATTCTAACGAAAAAAAGCTATTTGCACACTTTCAAAGTCCGTAATTTTTTCAAATAATTGGTACATCAATTATATATTTTGTTTGTTAATTCTTTGATTTACTCACCAATAATTAACCAATTTGATATTTTCAATAGTTGTTCTTCTAAGTTTTGCTGTCAGTTTATTTATCTGACATAATTTCACAATCAATACTATAGGTCCTTTCACCTGACCATGCATAATACACTGTAAATTAAGGCGAGAAAGCTGCCCCGAAAAAAAGTTGTCATCCCAGGACCCATGTTTTGTAATTATCGCATCGATAAAATTCGTCGAAAAATGCTGAGAATTGGTACAAAATTCCAGGACTTATGGAGCCAATCCATTTTCAAGGAAATATTTATAAACAAAAATGCTTCTTTTCTTATTTAAATTCACATTCATCGAAATGTCATTGCACGCATGAATGTCAATAACGATCTCTTGGCTTTCTGTTGATTATAATTTCTATTGAAAAGTATTCACAAACCACTAACCCGTTTTTAAAAAAATGATTTAAAATAAAAAAACATTTTTTTTAAAGTGACTGCGAACTAGACTAAGAATACACATATTGTTTTTTTTTTAATTCTTAGAGCCGGATTTGAGAAAAAATACGGGTTCATAACGTTTGTATAGTGTCTACCGCTGGTGTAGCAAAATTGTTGGTTTTCCGTGTATTCAAGTAAATGCCAAAAAAAAAAATAGATTAAGCCGTTTAAAAAAATGGTTTACAATAGGTACCTACCTAATTTTTAGTAAAAAATTAATAAACAATATCTGTACCGTTTTCCAGAAAATCCAAAATGGTTTGAGTTACAAAAAAAAACATTTTTTTGTCAAAAACATACCTAATAATATATTTTGCCTTTATTAATAATTAACAGATTTTTTTTTTAAATTGTTAGTCATATTTGAGAAAAATAAGGTATACTTTTTGGCTAAAAAAATGTATGCCAGGTACCGCTATTTTTGGAATGACAAAAAATTTAAAAAAAAGTGGGGATAGCTATTGTGGACAAAAATAATATGTACCAAGTTTGAAGAAAATATTTTCAACGGCTTAGGATGCAGATTCGCGGAGAGACATACTGAAACATAGGATTGTGAGACACATTTTTTTCGTTGTCGATATCATCGAAATACAGCCATAATATAATTATGTAATGTACCACTAGTATTTGGCAAATAAAAAAAATAATTTGAATTGTCCTTAATATTTTTTATTAATCTGTAGATGGCAACCGTATGCACTTTTCTTCTCACTAGCTGTTATTTATATTGTAAAAAATATAGAAACTATGTACGAGGTTTAAAGAAGGACAAATTTATGCAGGCCAATGAAAGCAAACGACGTCCTCTAGTCCCTGTTTTGACAATTTTTGCTGGAAAGATGACAGATTAGATCCTTACTTATTTATTTATCTGAGAAGTCGTACTCCTCTCATTTATAAACAACTCTTAAAGCAGAATAAAAAAAAATAAAGCAAATAATTTCATTTGCTTTAATTTTTATCGCATTTTATATTTTATACATATGTGTGTAAGAAGTGATAAATATAAAAGTTTTTCTGCTTTGTTTCCTTCTTTTATTCAATGTGATTCTTCTTCATTGTATCCCTTTCAAAAGCAATCAGCTTGCTGGAGATAATTCTGTTAATTATATTGTAAAATATAAAGGAAGGTGTTTTATTTTGATAACGAGCACTTTTAAAGAAGCATTTAAAAAAAATCCACCACTGCAAGTTAAATATAAAAGAAAATCCATTTTGATAAAAAGCTGCTTTTTTTTCTTGTTTTCTACATAAAAAATTTGAGTAACTTCTTAAATCCTTTTTATATAGTATAGGTATGAGTATATGTATAGACGTATGTGAGCAAGAGCAGACATTTTCTTTTTTAAAGAAATACAAATAAAAAACAATATTCCTTTTGTACGTGATTGCTTAGTATGTTTGTTATTTTGTCTTCTAACATTCAACTTAGATATCTTGTATGTGGGGAAAAAAGAGGGTAAATCCTTGTTCTTCCTATTTTGTCTTTGTTCAATTTTTCATTGTGATATATATTTTTTTATTTGATCCATGTCCCCCAATCAAAACCTTGTCAAACCGAAATGATATTTTAGCAGTGAGTATGGTTTAATTTAAGATTATTCTTCAATAAAATTAATAATTAGCTTAACAACTAGTTAAACAATGGTTAGTTATCTATTTATATATATTTTTTAAACTTCAGGAAACCTAAATGGAAGACGCCCGATTGTATTTGCGACACCACTTTAAAGACGGTATATACTAATTAAAATCCAAGCATTTTCACCACGAAGGAATTATCAGGCTTCAAAGTCTCGAAAATTGGATTTAAAAACAAAAACAACAAAAAATATGGTCAGTTCTTCAACGTAGGTATTTGATTTATAAAACTTTTTTCCCCTAATTGATACCCTTATCTCTAACTTTTTTCTCTTTATAAATTTTTAAGGATGCGGAAGGCAATTAACAGACCTAATTTTTAAGGCATAAATCATGTTGGAAAGCTTAGAAGGGCTCATCCTTTTCGTTAATTTTCTTTAATCCTAATCTAAGGAATCGCTACAATCTCTTAAGGTTGCTTGTTATGTATAATGTACGGCCACTTAACTTCAAGAATTTTGATAAGCATATACCATAATAATTAGGCATGTAAAACGGAGATAATACTGATGCATGAAGAGAGTTTTGTTTAATTTGTGTGCTTTTTTTATTTAAAAAAAATGTATTTGTTATTATTGAGTAGTTAGGTTGTAAGTAAATTATAAATCAAATGAACGATTGTATCGCACGTACTTGCTCTTATATTCTTTTGCATATAATATATTCTTAATAGAAATGGCTAATTATATTTTTTAAAGTTATTTTTTCTATTTTTTTTTAAATGCAAAATTTCTTTAATTTAAAAAAAAAAAAAATTGGAATGTTAATTATAAATATTTAATAATGTAAGCTTAAAAACTAAATTTCCAAAAAAAAAAACATCCTCACGTTTTCGGCATTAATGAATTTTCAAAACCGAATAAAATTTTGAAATGCAGTATTATTTAGAATTTGACGAGCCTCCTATACAAAAATTTTGATCGAAATCCGTGAGCCGTTTATGAGAAATTCGATAATCAAAAAAACGGTTATATGATAGGTACCGTTAATAACAAAATATGCACACCAAAGGCTTGACCAAAATGCAAATTAAATCTTAATTAGTACACACTATTTTTATCAAAATAATTGGAGCCGTTTTCGAGATAATTAAGAAAGTAGAAAAGATTGTATGTCAAGTAGCGTTATTTTTGAGCCTAAAAATCGATTCATAGACCTATTTGAGACCTGAAAACCTAAACCTAAAAGACATATGTATCAAGTTTCAAGAAAAGAGCTTCAGTCGTTTAGCCTGTAGAGCGCTGTACTGACAGACAGCCAGACAGACGGAATTGCGGGACCCACTTTTTTGATGTTCTCCATCATCGCAATGTCAAGTTTGATTAGAATCTCGTGTTCGATTTTTTTTCCAAATGCAAAACTTGCCCTATAGTACCTATATCGCAAGTAAAAATACACTACGAGTGAAAATAAAATAAAATGCAAGATCACGTCGTATGCAAAAGTTTTCTATTAAAAATCTAAATATATTTTAAAAGTCGTTTTTTACTTAATTTCTTATGTATATAAAATTTCTTTAATTTTTTTCTAAAAAAATTGGTATGACAATCTTAAATATTCAATAATATAAACTTAAGAGCAAAAGATTAATTCGGCTTAATCAAAGAAGAAATACATAATTCAAAATTCTGAAATAAATACTTAAACTAATTTGAACTAAAAAAAAAGTACACCATTTTATTTCTTGGATAAATTTGAATTTATGAGAAAAAAATTTTAAAAATCTGTGGAGCGGTTTTTGAGAAAAAAGTTTTTTTTTTTAACTTTTTGAATTTTTTTTTAAAATTCAAAAACGCAAAAAACGGTCCTACGGAAGTGCCGTTTTTAGAGATTTAAAAAAAAAAATTTTTCAACCATATGATAGGTCGTGCTTAAAAAGCTGCACTAAATTTTTTAAATCAAAATCGTTAGAGCCGTATCCGTTTTGGTATAAAAAGATGTTTGTTTTTTAAATTGTTGTTGGTGGGTAATTTTTTTTTAAAGACTTAAAACGTTGCAGTTTATGATGTCACTGACAACTCCATATGAAATGTTTAACCTACAGATGTGACGGATATCCGGTACGTATCCGGCATATCCGCCTCCTTTTATTATCCGAATACCGGATAGTCGTTTTTTCAGTAAAAAAATTAATATTAAGTTTAATGATCTGATTGATTTTATTTTATATAATAAAGATGGGCTATCAGCAATGTTATATTGTACTATTACGAGTACTACAGCCAAATTATGGTGAATGAAAATAAGCATTCACGTGTATTTTTTAATTTTATGTACTTTCATCCATTATAGTTTATAATAATACTTAGATTAGACTTATTAATGGTAGAAAACAGAAAACAGACAGAAAATAAAAAAACGTAATATACAATAAATAATAATTAACATAAGTTCATAACTAACTTCTTGCATTATAAGAACACATTTCGCTACATGAATACATACTCTCGGTTTCTAATAGTATAGATATTGTAATAGGGATTTCAAAGTAAGCAGCAATATTCAAGAATTGACCTTACATAATCAACCTAACGGGGTTTTAATGTATAAGGATGTCATTTAAGTCAAAGTCAAATATAAAACCTAACTTATGGAGTTTGCTCGATTTGGTTAATTAATTTTAGTTTGGAGTCAAAAATAACTCCAAGATCTAAATAAATAATAAAAGATTACGTTTGTTTTCGTATACCATGTCAACAACACTGCTGCCAACAATAAAAACAAACAATTATTTGTGATCAAAACTAGCACATATTAGCAATTTTTTTTTTACTAAACTATATGCCTGTAAGACCTAACGTCTTTTTCATGCAACCTGAATTGCACGGCACTAGTTTGGCACAGTGGATTTAAGAACCAGGTATTGACTGTCTCATTTTAACCTATGGGCGGCATCCAATTAAAATTGGATGTATAAAAAAGAACGCACCTAGCATGGGGATGGAACCCACACGTCTAAGTTAGCAATCAAGCACTTTATCCACTACGCCATTGCCACCCACCATATTTGTTAAAAATCCAAAAAGTAATAAACTTCTCTTCTCAACTACCAATATCAATCTTCATCCAGTGTATGAAATCACAGAACATTGAGGACAACAAATGCGCTATATAGCTATTTGCAGTTTAAAAAATAAGAATACCTTGTGGAAGTGGAGGAGAAGGAAAAAAATCATGTTAAGTTGGTTTGATTTGAGTACCAGACCACCAAACTATTAAACTTTTCATTTGAGCAAATATCCGGCCGCCGAATATTCGGCTATCCGGCCTAACTGCTGGCCGAATATCCGGTATCCGGTTTCTGGCCAAAATCACTATTCGGTACAACTCTCTATTTTAACCCCAATGAGGCAAAAGAAGTTTCCTTTCACAAATCTTTGGATAGACTCATGTAACAGAAAGATAGTCCATACATATTATGTCTGCATATTAAATAAGAATTAAGATGTTAAATAAGTTGAAATGATTTAGAAAATTATCCATCAACATAAAATGACTTAACCAGAGCGTACTAAATTTATTTGCTTCCCAACACATAAAACACACCTATAATTAAGTATGCACATAAATACATATAATGTATCGACTTACTTACATAATCTGCTTATGCCACATTGATACCTTTTCAAATACATACATACCCAAGCTTGTGTAAACAAACTTCCGAATCTCCCATAGCGAAGGAATTTAAATTGTGTATTCGTTCTCATATTCCGAACATTACAAAGTTCATAACCTATGCCCCAGACAAGTTTTACGAACATGTATAGTACATGGTGCTTACACAAACGACAAAATATCCTGAAGATGAAAATTGAATGCAAATGTGCAACTCGACACTTGGAAATCACATGTGAACTCAATGCATACCCATAAAGGTAGGTACAGAAGAACTGTTGAAAGAACCAGGTGTGTACCAATAACAGTGTCCCTTTAGCTCTCAAGTAGGGCCTAATGTTATATTTATTTCTTGGCTTTTTAATTACCTTCCACAATAGCATAGATAGCCTATCTGTCAGAATTTGACAGTTTATCTCATACGTAATTTGACATGTAAAATGTACATTCTGACTAATGTGCATTCCCGAAAGGTTGAGAAGACAGTAAATTGTACCATCATATTAAAAATTCTCAACATCATGAAGTTGCAATAATGATTTTTGTAAAATTAACTTTAATCCATATTAAAATTAAATATCGCATTGTTAACTCATCCAAAGATTTTTTTTTTAAATTCCTATTTCCCTCAATACACCATTTCGTACTTCTTACAATTAGAGCAAAACTAGATGTATTTCGTGCCTCATGTACGTGCCTTAGTTGCCTCCATGTAAGAGCGGCCCTGGTAACTAACATAAGGTAAGTTTTAACTAGAAAGTAGATTTATTGGATGGATCACAGTGAAATCTGCCAGTCACATCATGACGTATTCATGTTGTTCATTTTTTTTAACAAAGAAAGCAATGGAATTTAAAAAGTAATAGATTTTTGATGAACATAGTTGTAGATATGACAACTTCTCAATCCCTTCTGAATTAATTTCAAATTTTCAGACACTTACATTTTTATGACAACAATGACTATATTAATTAAATAATGATGGATTCTTTCGTAGATTCTATTTAAGAAAGCGCACTGGGCTTAGATCACAAAACAACAAACGCGCGCTCTTAACTTTTCCAAATCATGATTGCGCTTTGAAGATTCTTCTAGAATTTAAATGATTAAGATATTTTAGTGTCATATTCCGCTTAAAAGATAATTGACGTAAATAACAACGAAGTTTGGTATCACAAGGTCTGAGATTTATTTATAAGCGGGAGTAGCGCATGACCAAATTCCACTTCATCTTCGTTCCCGACGCTCGAGCTTAATGGCAAACCGTTTGTCAGCTCACACGTAAAAGTCCATTTGGTTGCAGCGCAGTTTGCTGGCAATACAACGCTGCCATAAAATGTTGATTCTGCATGATAACATATGGGAAGAATTTTTCTTCGCACTCGTGCAGTTGCTACAGTTCTCAGAGATCTAGATCTAGAGGTGTTTTTCTTCTCGGAATAACCACTGCGTAAGCTTTTCCATCTGTCCTAATCTACTAGTCTCTTTCCGAGTGGATGGAAACAGCATTTGTACAGCCCGTTTCTAGAAAAGGCGAAACTTCTTCGCCTTCCAACTATTGTCCGTTTTTACTTACGGCCCTTCTTTTCAAGGTGATGTGAACGCTGATTAATAATCTGCTCAAGAAATATCTTGAAGAACGAAAGCTCCTTAATGACCGACAGTATGACTTTCGTAGTAATAGGTCTACAGGTGATCTGATGGTATAGCTCACCGAACAGTGGCCCAATCTTTACAGGGTTTTGTAGAAGGTAAGACTATTGTCCTTGATATTTCAAAAGCATTTGATTGAGTTTGGCATTAAGTCCTCTTATCAAAAATGCGTCCACTTGGCATCGGTGAAAATTTTCTGCCTTGGATTTGGATTAGAAATAACCTTTCTGATTCAAGTCTGATATTCACAAAATAAATGCTGGTGTACCGCAGGGCTCCGTGTTGTCTCCAACTCTATTTCTCATTTTTATATAATAGATGTCTTATGTGGAAATTCTAATCCACTAAATTGTTTTGCTGACGATAGAACTCTCAGCTTTTCATATTCGTTTGCAGATTCAACTTCTTGTTCTTTGGATGTAAAACTGCAACGCAGCGTATGAAAAGCTCATTAAATTCTGATTTCCACATCATTTTCCTATTGGGAATACAAAATCGGGTAGAATTTAATGCTCCAAAAACTCAGTGCTGTCTTCTGTCGTTAAACTTGATCGCCAGTTGTATTGAAGAAATCTATCATCTGTCAGTCCTTGGCATGTGCATCACAGATCACCTCTTGTGGAATGACGATGTCGCCAAAAATTCTGCAAACTATTTGGGCTTTCTACGAAGATGCAAGAAATTCTTTTCCCCGACTGATCTGGTTGTAATCTATAAGGGTTCTTTCGTCCAAAGCTGGAGTATAACTCGCACATTTGGGCAGGGGCTCCCAAAACTCAATTTGAGTATATTAGATAGAATTCATGGATCTCTAAGAATGATAAGCGATAGAACTAAAATAAAAATATTTCCATTTCTAGAGCACCGCCAAAATAATAACTATAATAAATCGTCATTCAATGCGAATGTGGATATCGGAAATGTCCTTCGGTATCTCCTTTAAAATCCTTAACCAACACTCGTGTTGTCTGCATTATGATTTTAAGGATAGTCAAAACGGTGCCGGGACATAAGTCCAAAATTCTTTCGTTTTTTATTTATGTCCCATTTTGGTGGAATTCGAATTTTGGAATTATGTCCCACTTTAATGGGACATAACACATAAGTAAAAAAACAGAATTTTGGACTTATGTTCCATTTGACATGTTTTGTTTGAGTCAAATAATGTACTATCTATATTACAAGCTGAAACTTTTCATAATTTAAGTGCCAATTAGAAGAAATTCAGATGATATTAAAAACAGTTCAACCGGTTTCTTCTTAGCTAGTTATTAGATAGGCTGCCATATGTCATGAACTCAGCCCGTTGTCATATATGGCCAGAAAAGAAAAGGTTGCCAGAATACCGCCGAGCGCTTGAAAGCTTAAATTGCGTTCATCGCCAGAAGAAATAATAAATTTTTGAAATAAATCGAAAACAAATTTAAATTCAAGAAAACCTTACATACACCCAAACTGGCACCCACCCCAAATCCAATAATTGGGCCAAGCAGGGGGTTGCCGGGGACAGCCCCTTACGCGCTGAGCTACTAATACGCCGTGAACTTTATACATACACCTATGCATCGTTGAAAATTCTGCAAATATAAGACATAGTGTACATTGTGTAGAATCTCTAACCGAGATGAGAAAAAAACTGCTATAAGGTCGAGTAATTTCTTAAAGGTTCTATGCAAATTTGAACTGAACTTATGTCTCACTTCAAACAACAACCCACTAAAGTGGTACATAAATCCAAAATTTGATTTTGAAGCTATGTCCCACCAAAATGTGACTAAAGTAAAAAAAAAAGAAGAATTTTGGGCTTATGTCCTGCGGAGTTATGTCCCTGCTCAAGTTAAAACACCATAAATGAGGCCATCATCAAAAAAATCGAAATATTAGAAATAGGTAATTAGCAACGCCATTACTGAAAAAATATTAGAACATGGTTTTCATCACTTTTAGAAAAAACGCGTAAGTCAAACTCGAGCTATAAAACTTGACATTACTACTAGGAAGAACAACCAATTCTATTTCTATGTCTGAACAGTGACCTTCAGCTCCCTAGAAAATAAACTGAATTTCTTAGTTCCAAAAACAATGCTAGCTTGAATACAATACTTATGAAACAATCTTAATTATCTCCGAAAATGCTCTAACTATTTTGATAGTAATTTTAAATATGGTCTACTTTTTGGTTAAAAAAACTCAAATAAAATGTTACAAACGATACCTGTCATAGAACAGTTTTTTTTCACTTCTTCGATACATTTTTTAAGCAGGCGTTCCTTCGAATTCTAAATAATACTGCATATTAAAATTTTGGTAAAAATAGTTTTTTTTTCCAAATTTAGAAGAAAAACTAAAACAAATATTTATTTATTATATATACACATATAATGCGGTTTTTTAGACGTGTGGTTTTCAATTTGGCAATACTTTTTTTGGAGTTATTCTTTTTGACAGCTGTCACTTGATTTATGTTAGTTTGGTTTGCCATTTCATAATGAATAGAGTTACTCATGAAAAACATTTGCAAATTTATTACCAAAATAATGGTTCCGTTCGACGCATCGCTTGCTTCGCCAAATATTCGGTCGACATAATCGCCCAGCAGAGTCGGCAATTCGTGCAACTATGGATCGGTTTTGCACCACGTTTAGTCTACGGATAATGCGCATTCTCATAGACGCCGTATAGTGAGCACCGAAGGCGCTATTGCTGCTGTGGAGCAGAGTATAAAAAAAGACCCGAATGACCCCATCCGCCATCGCGCGCAACAATTGGAGCTGTGCCCAACCCCTTTTGGATGATTTTGCGGAAGGATATTGGTTTGCGGGCTAACAAAATTCAACTCGTGCAAGAATTGATGCCGAACGACCATCAAACGCGTCGCACGTTCGGTGAATGGGCCGAAAAAGAGAAGGCTACCGATACCGATTTTCACAAGAAAATTTCGTTCAGCGATGAAGATCACTTTTTGGTTAAATGGGTACTTTTAAGAATAAATGCAAAAACAATAACAATACAATCGCATTTACATACGTAGGTATTGATTTTGTTCCTTATTTTGTGGTCTGTAATTAATTTGGACTAAAGGTCCCAAAAAAACTTAATTGAAATCATAATTACAATCCACAGGAACAAAAACGATTCCTACATATGTATATGCGTTTGTATTGTTTTTGTTTTCGCATTTATTCTTAAAACTAAACAAGTCAGGCCACGGGTATTATTTTCTAGGTGTCTGAATTCGACCGAATTCCCCTAGAAGAATATAATTCACAGTGCTTAAAAGCTGTACATTTTATTTGTGTCGGTAGACATCGACTAATATATTGCGTCTTAGAAAGGTACTACAGCATCTTACTGATGAGCCCAACTGTAGTACCTGGGCGAAACGCATATTAATTTGGATTGAAGGTCGAAAAAAAACTCAATTAAAGTTAAATGGGTACGTTAATAAGCAGAATTGTCGTATTTGGAGTGATCGTAATCCACAAGCCATTGTTGAGACTCCGTTACATCCACAAGTCTCTGTCTGTTTCGTGTGCTCTATGAGCAGAGGGTATCATTGGTCCAAATTTCTTTAAAAATGAAGCCGTCCATAATGCTACAAACCATGGGTAACGCTATAGAGCCATGATTAATGATTTTTTCGTTCCTGAATTGGAGGATGTTGATGTGGACGACTTTTGGTACTAACAAGACGGCGCGCGCTACATGCCATACAGCCAATAAAACAATCAATTTATTGAATGAAACTTTTGGTGAGCGGATTATATCGTTTTATTTCTTCTTGAAAACCACACTTCTAAAAAATAACACCCGTTAGAAAACCATTATCTCGAAAGACAAAATCTCGAAATACAAAATCTAGAAAGGCAAAATAAAGTCTAGAATTTATTTTATTATACTCAAAATATTGGAAAAAATGACGGCATGTAAGGGAGGCATGCTGCCATCTGCAACCCATTGTGTGCCCCAATATGAATGATTTGGGATGGGGTCGAGTTTGGGTATATGCAAAGTTCTAACATTTATCAAATTACGAAACGGACATTTTAGTACATTCGGGATTTTTTTTTTAGATTTTGTCAGATCTAGATCTCATTCTCGATAACGTCATGATCCCTTTATATTTACATATTTAATAATCTATTATATATAAATCTCGTGTCACGTTAATGTGTTGAATGAACTTCGAAACTATCCAACCGATTTTCATGTTCTTTTTTTGAAATATTTATTTTGCTGGTGTTCCTAAGAAAGGATATTTTTAATACTTAATAATTAATAATAACGGTACCTGCCATACATTTTTTTTTATTTTTGACTTTGTCATAAACACCTAGACGAAAATTCCGATAAAAATGTTTACATATGAGTTTTTTCGAATTATAAATGATACTGCATACCAAAATGTTCGAAAAATATTTTTTTGATTGTTAAAAAAAATAAATATTTTTTGAAAATTCAATATTTCGAAAACGAAAATAAAAAAAAATAAGAATAACCAAAAATGTATTTTAAAAGGGAAATTCAGTTTTCATAGAACCAAACAATTATTCGTCCATTTATGGGAAATTCGTGTACAGATTTAGTATCGTATAATTCACAGTAGAAATTTAATGGATGGCAGCACTGCTCAGCAGCGAGATTGATTATGTTATTTCCAGTAAATCCAAGAGGACTGCTCCAATGAAATAACTACTAAAATTTGAATGTGTACGTACTTCATAGTCATATTTTTGTTGATTGTGGACCGAATTTCATAAAACTTTGAAAACTGCGATTTGACACAACTTACTACACATAAAACATATTTTCATTACACTTTAACTTTAATTTAATTTCATTCAATTTTTTTTACAGATTTTAAAGAACCTTCCCTCGCTTCGTCCTCAGTACTAAGACTTTTTTTTCTTTTAGGACACCCTGAAATCAAAGAAAAATATTAGCAAATTAATTTACATAACATTGGTTGTGAGTTCTTACCAGCATCGTCCACATCATCTTAATAACGTAAATTTGAGACATTAAATTTATTCTTTTAACATTTTTATTGCCAGGTGATTTTATGACTTTTAAGTCAATTGACACTATTATTGATGAAAATGTGATCGTCAGTTTTCCGACTGAATTCTTAAATTCCCTGGATATGCCGCCACACAAGCTCTATCTAAAAATTGTTTCACCGGTCTTTATTTTGCGTAACTTAAGTCCACCAAACCGTGTACGAGACATATTAACGAGTAACATTGTTCATCATTTAGTTCTTAATTAATGGAAATCACTGATTGCTATTAACTAGAATCTTTACCACTCACTTCCTTGACAATACCAATTTTAATATCTAATAATGGAACGCAATACAATAAAGTCGCAGAAACGCGCGGCCGGGTCTGCTAGTGAAGCTATAAATTTGTATGTTTAATGATTAAAATTTTAAAGTTTGACAGGACTGAGCAAGTGTCGACACCCTTATATTTCGGTAGTAAACTTTAAGCAATAACTTTATGTTGTTTGTTGTAAATCACACCACACCACACCTATACCTCCATCATCTATGTTCCTCATTTTCATTAATTCTACCTAAGATACAGTTTCTAAGATAGTTATAAGCGATGGTGTTTTATGGTTTTAACGACTCGTAGATCTACTCTACATACCTTATGAAATCCCAATTTCTCTGTCTAAAAAGATACAGTTAAGAAGGTAAGTTATACATACATGCCTACCTACCTACTTTAATATTCAGATAAATGTATATATGTACGATAATTTTGTATATAAATTTGATGCAAATCAAATATGGATGCATAGTTCTAATAGGTATACTTTTCAAAATTCAACGCCAACCCCCTAAATTATAAACATAGGTTGGTAACTCGTTCTTGATGTTAGCAACCGCAATTGCTAGAAAACTCGCTTTAACAACTAATGCCTCTGGCGAACATAAACGAAGTTGAGATGAGTGAGTTCAGTTTGTGTTTGGGGTTGGTATTGAGGTTTAAAGTTGAGGACGAGAACACCCCTGCCACCGCAAATTGTATGCTAATCACAATGCCAAACCGAAAACCGAAAAATCATGCCGTGTTAATTCAAATTGCACATCCAGCTTTGGCTGCAAATTTTCCTCTGTGTGACTAGACACTTCACAATTTCAGCAGGTACGAGTACTGGTGTTGAGCATTTCCCAACAACAAGTTTTCGTTAAGACTTTGTGTGTTACCGACTTTGGCTGCTGCTCAATGCTCACAGATTTAGAATCATATAAAAGGTATATTTCTAGACTTATACTTCTTCTGTACCTATCTATAGGGAAACCTAATCCATATATATATATATTTCACCTTTTCTTTGGTTTGTATTCAACCCCCTCCTTCTCATTTCTCTTGAAAAGGTGTATTTACCATTAATATTGCAAGCAAGATAGGAATGAAAGCTGTGAAGTTCAGTATGGTAAAGGGGGCTCTGGGGAAAGATGGGCGTTAAAGGGGGGACTTGGATAAAACCGTTGTATAAACTTCAGGGACGTTCAATAATCCCAGCTGCATTTCGTACATTCGTAGATAGGTAGATAGATATTTATACAACTCTGCTCCTTATGCTTGGCGCTTGGGCTTGCATTTATTTCTTTCTCATTCAAAAATCATGTTAAAATCGAAGAAAATAAAACCGGCAAATGGGATTGGAAAGCAGCGAATGAATTCCATTTCCATTCAGCCCAACCCCTGGCAGAGAAGTGCATTTATATTCCGCTTAGAGAGTGATTTTTCTTTATTCGTCGTTTTTTATTGATCCGACAAGGTGATGTTAACAAAACTCTCAACCATTTTCCTTGTATGCGATGCATTTTAATGTTTTTTTCTTTTAAAGTTTGTTTGCTAGCTAGTTCGCGAGGGATTGAAAAGATTTTAGGATAAAGTTTCGGTGAAGTTTTTAAGAGTATGAAGTGCTTGAAAAAAAAACAACTCCCAAGTTGATTGACGGCTTTATCGTACCAATCGTTGCTTACCAAATTTGTATACGGTTTGCTTCAAGTGATGGTGTAATTTTTGAGAGTGGGTGCAATCTTCAGATTTCAGAATTTAGTTCTACTATTCATATATTGTTTCAAAATGAAAATGTAAGTGTCAAAAGTGTTGTTTTCTAAAATTCAGTATTATTTTTTCAAAATTACATCTTGCGCGAAAAAAATTATGATTAGGTTTTTTGAAAAGTGCGCTCGCTATTGGTATTCCAAAATCCGAGAAAGAATCAGAGCTTTTCCCGATAGGTAAATTATATAACGTCGTTTTATTTCAGCGTTGGCCAAACGATACAGGTATATAGATTTTCAAAGTTCGTGTCTTGTTGAAATAAAATAACAATACTTTTGAAGCATGAACACGATATATGGACATGTATTTTCCCCAAGACGTGTTCATGAACCGGCGTGGTTCACGTCCAGTAGGCGAGGACTGTCTTTAGAAAATAGGAAACGATATATGTGGAGATACCGATCCAAAATATAATTAACAAGCAAATAAAAACACATGCAGCCGGTTTTTTTTTATAACTTTGCTCGCGCTCAAGGGATTATGAATATCCTTTATATGTTTTTTTTTTAACACAGCGCGGGCATCCGGTGGAAGAAGAGAAAGAAGGATAGGAAAGATGTGTGGCGCGATGTTCTGAGACTAGAGCTGGATGTTGTCTCAGATTTATCTCCAGGGATGTCGGCTGAACTAATGCGGAGAGTATTACCGTGTCTTATTTATTTATGCCCATTATAATTCGCATTATTTTATTTATTTCGTTGTCATAGTTATGGGTATACTAGCTTACTCAATCACATGTTGTTAGTGTTATGCCTAAACACCATGTAATGAACAAAGCAGCAACTTATTTTATGACAATTTTTAGAATTGGTTTTTAATGGAATATAAGACATAGACAACGGCAGGAATCGAACCTGCAACCACGAGGTTGACAGGCGAGCACACAACTATCGCGCCACGGCCACGTTTTTTTTTAATTACACCCACATTCTCGTAGTTCGGGAAAAGAAAGCAAATCCAGAATTATAAAAGTCAAGTCTAAGTTGCTAAGAATTTCGTGTGATGAAAAATAATATGTTGGAAACCTACGAAAAACCCTTTTCTGAGTTGAAATGATCAAGTCCGTAGCCGGACTTTATTTTGTTTTTTTAAATACGTTTTTTTAATACTTCTTTTTTTTTCGATGAACCCTCTTTTTGGACTAGGCTGTGTATGCTATACCAAGGTGAGGCAGAAAAACGACATACAAATTTATGTTGTTTTTTTAATCGCAAAAGAATTTAGGCCAAAATAAAATGCAATACTGCATATCACGTACTTGCTCTTATGTTCAATTGAATCGTACAAGATTTTTAGTAGAAACAGCTTAATATATTATTAAAGTCCTTTTTTACTTTATTTTGTATATAAACATTTTCTTTATTTATTTGAATTAAGAAACTTAAATTAACCAATATAGCTTGACTGATAAAAAAATAAAAAAATCTTTAAGCTTTTTTTCTAAAAAGAATGTTGGTATTGCAATTTTAAGTATTTAACACTATAAATTAAAAAAAAATATCGATGTATTGAACTTTCGAAAAAAAAATTGTATTTAATCAAAAAAAAAATAAAAATATTTTTTTCGAATTTGATCGGAATGGCAGGCGCCATTAATAACAATTTATATATAATTTTCTGAACAAAAATGTAGAATATCTCACTTTTTTTAACCAAATCGTTTGAACCGTTTCGAGATAATTATAATTGATATATTTTTTTGGCCTATAAAAAAAATAATTTTAAAAATTATCAAGAATCGCATCAGACTAAGCGACTAAGAGCCATGTTTGAAGAAAATCCATTCAGCGATTTAGAATGTAAATCGACCTACAGGCTGATAGTCACATAGACGGGAGGAATTGAGTCGTATTGTGTTATCTATTAGGTATCGTAATGTCAAAATCTCCAGTTAACTGCAAACAATTTCCTTGAGTATCTATGAATATCTCAAGTAAAAAAAGAAACATTGGCATCTGCTTATGAAAATTTTTTTGAAAAAATCAACTTGAAAAAACAGTGACATCTGCTTATTAGCAATTTTTCGCAAAAACTCAATTTGAAAAAAAAAAAACATTTTTTGCAAAAAAAAACAATTAAATTGAATTTTAATTTAATTTCTCACTTACATAAATAACATGATAAAAAAAAGGAAGTAAAAAAGACTGTAATATTGGCTTTCGCAAAACTTACTGCACATCGTTTTATGTACAACTTTTTTTTCGTTGATTTTTAGTTTTTTTAATTTTTATTATTCTATTTTCAAAAATTGCAACGATATGTGGTTTCTGATGGGTTATAGATTTAACCCTATACGATTCCTTCTTATAATGATTCCGGAATCATTAGAAACTATGATTCACGTTATATTCAAAAATTGAATAAAAAACGTATTAAAAAAATATACAGTATTTTACGGATAAAAAAACACTCATAGAAGAAAACCTCCGTGTCGTTTTCTTTATATTTATTTCGAAATTAATCGTTTATAAGAAACTCGCATATAAGGAAAACATTGGTATAAGAAATCCTTTTCAACACACCAAAATCAATTCTAAGAACCAAAAAGTACGCTTATAAGAAATTTACTTTGTCAGACAAACCTGTGCCAAACCTTTTGAATCTTATACTGTGTTTCCACCGACCACTAAACCGAGATTTAAGTAGATTTAGCTAAGTCTCCTACAAATCTTGAGCATTTACCATAATTTTAATCCTCTCAGATTAAGATTTAAAATAAATCTCATTTAAATCTTCAATCGAACTACCCTATTTCACATTCATCGGGAAAATGAATTTTTCTTTTCGGTTGACACAGATGAAGCTGCCTGTCTCACTACTACATCATAAGAGAAAATGAAACGATATATGCATTTTGAATAGTGCGTTTAAAATGAATCTACTTTTGGAGCGGTGGACACACTTTTTGAGATTAGTAAATCTACAAGAGATTAAAGTTCGGTGGAAACGTAGTATTATGCATAAGGTAAGACCTTGATTACGAATTCCCACTTTCCAAAGGAATGACAGCTGGAAATTGGATGATGTAATATAAAAATGGGAAATTTCGGCAGCTATTTGTGTTTACCTACAAACTATTAGATACCTTTATGAAACTGATATTTTTGCATCTGTGAAGGATAAAACTGATATTTTTTGTGTGTGTAGTTTAACTACACCACATATTGTTGTTCGATTTAACATCTAATCATGGAGACAAAGTCACTTTTACAATTACAACAATGTAAACAAATGTGATTCTGACATTTGCGCTTGTCTTCTTTTTGCTGGTTGTCTTTCGACGATAAATATAGATACCTGTATTACAAAACATTGTAAATACGTAGCAACCTTAACTGCTCAGGCTCACAATATTTTGCTTTTATTTATATTTTAATTTTATTTATTTGCAGACAAGACTTATTTATTTTATTTTTTTTTTGTACTTGTTGAAGAAGAGTATATTTTTTTTACTTTGTTACATAAAAGCTTTTTATCTTAAAAAGTATTATATGGGGGTGGCCGTGGCGCGATAGTTGTATGTTCGCCTGTTAACATCATGGTCACAGGTTCAATCCCTGCCGCAGTCTATGTCCTCTTATTTTTCCATTAAAACCCAATTCTAAAAATAAATGTCATACAAAGAGTTGCTGGTTTACTCATAACATGCTAGTTAGGCATAGAACTAACAACATGTGATAGAGTAACAATAGTATACCGCTAAAATATGACAAAGAATGCAAAAATGAATGCGAATTATAAGGGACATAGATAAATAAGACAAGGAAATTTCTCTGCATTAGTTCAGCCCCCATCGCTGGAGATAAAATCTGAGACAACATCCACCTACAGTCTCAGAACATCGCGCCGCACATCTTTCCTATAATTCTTTCTCTTCCTCAACTTCACGCCCGCACTGTGTTGAAACATTTAAAGGGTAGTATAATCCCTTGAGCGCGTGTAGATTATACAAAAAAAAGAAGAAGTTTTTATATGAACATACATTCATTACGCATATAAAGTTTGTTTGGCCTACTTTGTGTTCATAAAATTTTGTAGGTACGTGTACAAAATATTTTCATTTGCCATTAGTTTTTTTAATAGAAATTTTATTTCGTGTATCCGATATTTGAATATTATAAAAACTCGGATAGAAGAAAGAAATTTCTTGGATTTTCAGACCTCATTATATCCGTGTTGCACTGTACTTATCTTATAAAGACTATTGCGCAAGTACTTTCAACGACGTAGTCCTGCATTTTAATAATTTGAAGTAAGTAATTGTTAAACAAATCTCGCAATTTGATTTAGAAAAATATGTGCTTCTCGGGACGCTCGACAGAAGTGATAACTTAAATTAATAGTAGTTGGATTATATTTATAATTGAAATTGTTTAACTTGAGAAAAGGTTCAAAAGTTGTTCGTTAATTTTATTAATTTCAAAAGTTCTCCGTATGCGTGAGAGAAAGGGAAGATAGACAGATTGGCGCCGTAACGTGGGGGATAGTACGATAACTCAGGCGCCAAACAAAACAAAATTGGAGGGGGGTCTATCTTTTTTGGTTGATAAATTTTGAGAGCATTTTTTGAAAAACTATTAACGCAAATAACAATAGGTTGAAATGATAAGAACACAAGTTTCTGGCTTTCAGAAAACATATAATTTTTTTATTGTAAGCATTGCTGTTTCCTATAATATTTTTTTTTTTTTTAATTTTAATTCATTTTCTAGAAAATTGCCCCTCCCGCCTAGACACCCTCCTCCGTAGGCAAAAATGATTGTATTAAACCCTTATAGAAAAATCCGTGATTATTTTGTCGCACCGTAGTAGTATTTATAAGTTTTGAAAAATTTAACTTTAAACTTTGTTTTTTATGTTTTTCTTCCCAAAATTTGAATTTAAAACCAGATTTCTTTTAAAACTATACATAGATATCATTTGATATACAAATTAGCTGATAGAGCAAGGCACTGGCTTTACAAAAAGATATAACACTATTTATAGGTATAACAGTTATTTTTTAATATCTTGTTTTCATTGTAAGTACCTTTTTTTATGAAATTTCTCCTCCCGGCCAAACGGGGGCAGATAGACCCCTCCCACCTATAATAGAAAATGCTTGTTTTTGACCCCTCTAAAAAAATCTGTTATTATTTTGCGTGGCCTGAGTTATCGCACTCGTGCCGTAACGCATTACGTAACGAATCCGTTTACCCCCTCTCCACCCCTCGCCACCCATAAGAACATAGCACTTCAAAAATTGCCGTTTCAGTTTGTTGAAGTAGACTGTATTAACTTTCTGAAAAAAACGTTTGAAGAAATCGTCAGAAATTTCAAACTTCTTCTCCTCACCATTCTTCTTATATATTCTTTTCAAATAATTTAATATTTTTTCATATCAATACTAAGTACTTGAAGATACCAGACCAGCACGATTCACGAGCACGGCACCATCAGTAAGCTTAGAAAAAACTTATTCTCAATTTAGAAATTCATAAACCATAAGCTCCATGCCAACTCGAGCTCCATCTTCCATGAAGCTTTTCATTTCCTCCCAACACACAAATCCTATATATGATGTGCTATGTATGTACAAACACATCGTGTATATATTTCTTGTACCTCTATGCTTTTATTTTCCTTATTTAAAATTTTCTTCGAATGCATTGTTTTATACAAGAAAGTTGTAAATCACCAATTTATAAAATACCTGCTCAAGACAACCTTGTGTAGACAGGTATGTATAGGTATTCCTAAGAATTCTTGTTGTGGTCGACCGGTGATGAAGATGATTGAAAAATCTTCCTCCATAAACATTTCACTTGATGTATCATACCCAACAGCAAATTACAAAAAAAAATACCATCTAACTTTTTAAATGAAATCCCAGAGGAAGTTTTCTTCCAAATAGAGAGGTGAGTATAGTACAGGATAACTGTGAGAGGGGAAGTTTTGGTGTTCAGTTTGAAAACATCAACGGAACCAAAACACACTGAATGGGAATTCATTACGAAGGCGAAAAGCAAAATTAGTTTGATTCATTTAATTGGGTATGATTTAGAGTCCTGAATCAGGATCCTTGACTTTTTTTATTTCTCTTTCTTCATATTACCAACAGAGAGCCTGGAGGATGCTGAAAGCATTGAAATGGTTCTGTTTTTCAAACAAAAGGTAACATGGTCGTCAGTTTCACTTATGAACAATGAATGGATTAAATATAGAGGAACACAATAACTTCATCTCAAAAGTCAAAACTTTCTTCGTACAAATGATGGGCGTTGTTTTTTTTTTAGTTTTTTTTTGTACATAGTTTTTTTCTTGTACTCGAGGAAATTTTCGAATATCAAGCTTAAAGATTTAATGAAACAATTCATGTTTTAGATGGGAATAACTTTCGGAATTTAAGCTTGGGTGTTAGGGGAAAGTTGTTACGAAACATTTCATCCATTTAGTTTGAGAAATGTGGAATAGTTGTTGGAAGATGATCATAAAAACACAATATGACCTTTTGATATATGATGTTTGATTAAAGTGATTAATCACGAAAAACTTGATAAGTCAATTAGAATAAAATTAATTGAATTAAACTTTAAATTTAAATATTCTGCAACTGATGCAACGTAATGCCTGACAATAATTGAATATAAATATACGAAAACATAATATAATGTCCCAGAATGAAAAGCTGGAGCTGCAATAACAAAATTTGCCCTAGCAAAAATGAATATACTTTAACTGTCTGCTACAAGCCACGGCTACATTTCTGTGGGTTTGAAAAGATAAGGATTCGTTTCGTTCAACACTTCTCCATTTTTACACATAAGTCTATAATTTAGTTAACATGTGGACTTATGTCCTACTTGACTTTTAAAGTTAAGAAGAATGCTCTATGTACTTTGAATATTTCTTCAGAAATGTAGAACGATTGCGAATCTATTTTAACTGGTAAAACGCTAATCAAGGCTCCCAAATAGGTGGTTAAAGTTATTGGCACCCGCGAAATAAGGACGAACTCTCGACAATTGAGAAACAAATCTCCGGGACCGCTTGAAATGCAATTTAAGCTCAAACAAAATTAAAATAATTATTTAAATCGGACTTATTGTCTTTGACTTCAGTCTTCTGTGTTAAATATCAAAATTTAAAAAAAAGGTTAAATGCTTTTTAATAGTCGCAGTCATTTTCGATGTTTTAGTGTTATTGATTTTTTAAGTTATATAGTGTTATGAATTTATGTCCTACTTCCTTTGGTTTGATATAAGTTCCATATAGTATGTCCATGCCCCGCAGTAGCCATTATTTCAGCTTCAGATAAGCCCCATTGCATTGAACGGGTTAAATGATAACAAATACATTGCATGATTTGTCCTTATATTCGATCACATCGTAACCACAAGATTATTAATATACCTAACCTATACAGTTAAATATATTTTTAAAATAATATTAAAATAATTTAGTCTTTAAAATGTTTCTTAACAATGTGAATTTAAATTCATACTTTCAAAAAAATAATTGTTCATAAGTTTTCAAAATATTGAATTTTCAAAAATATTGAAATTGATTGAAATCGGTTGAGTCGTAAATGAAAAAGTAGACAAAAGAGAAATAACTATGTTAACATTTCGTTTCACCAAAATGTAGAACCATACATCACTGGCGTATTAACCACTAGGCGCTTGAGGCTCGAGCCTAGGGCGGCAACTTGTAGGGGGCGGCAAATTTTGTATTATATCTTATTTTAATCTAAAAAAATATTACGCCAAAAAAAACAAAGTAAATGATTAATGTCAATTAAATGGGGTACTCCGTCTCTGCATATTTCGAGAAAAAAAAAACGGTTTTGAACAATACGCGGACTCCATAGATAGATCTTGAAACTGCTCTTCATTCAAAATTCTAAGTGCGATGCTGAACATTTTGGGTACCTATTATATTATTTAATTGTTCACTTTATTTATTTAACTTTTCGCAATTTAATTTTAATATAGTATAATATATATTTTTAATAAATTTTAAATAATTTTTAAATTATCTACTCTCGCACCAAATTCATGTTCCACGCAACAAGTTCTTGGATTGTTTTTATAAGAGAAGGATTATACCAATGCCTTTTCTAATATAATACTACCAAAGACCTATAACTATTTGTCTTTTGAACAACAAATATATAAAGCACCATGTTATGCACAAGCGCGGCTCCAGAGGGAGGGTCATGAGGTCATGAGCCACCAAAGCTCTAGGAGAAAACAATAAACGGCATTTAGACATACACCATTTAATTTTAGGACAAAAGCAATCAACTTCTTATATATATCTTACTAGATCTTATTATTAAATTAATTGCAATAGTCTATATGCAATACCGTTTTGCAGTATAAAAAAACATTTGACGCGTACCCTGTTGTAAAACTTATGTTCTTCTTTAAAATATAAGGGAAAATATATTTTCGACATACAAGTATAGTAAACACTTAGTAATGCAATTTTGCTTACAAAAATTATATAAAATTTATTAAAAACAATGACATGTGGCATATTTCGAAAACACTACCGCCGGCCGCATTCAAATTCCTCACCCCCAAAAAGACAACCTCGTTCAATAGCTCTTCGATGTAAGCCCATTCAAATACGATCCTTGCATAGTATTTAAAAAAGGGGCTGTAGGCACTGAGCATGCCTCAGGGCGCCGAGAAGTTTTTTTTTTTTTTGTATAACTTTGCACGCGCTCAAGGGATTATGAATACCCTTTATATGTTTTTTCTTAACACTTAAGGATAGGAAAGATGTGTGGCGCGATGTTCAGAGACTAGAGCTGGTTATTGTCTAAGATTTATCTCCGGGGATGGCGGCTGAACTAATGCGGAGAGAATTACCGTGTCTTATTTATTTATGTCCCTTATAATTCGCATTATTTTATTTATTTCTTTGTCATGTTTAATGGGTATGCTAAATTACTCAATCACATGTTGTTAGCGTTATGCCTAAACAGGATGTAATGAGCAACAACAGCAACATATTTTATGACAATTTTTATAATTGGTTTTTAATGGAATATAAGAAGACATAGACAATGGCATGAATCGAACCCGAAACCACAAGATTGACAGGCGAGCACACAACTATCCGCCACTGCCATACATAGGTGTTTTTTTTTATCCAAATCGTTAGAACTCTTTTCGAGATAGTTAAGCGTTTGTATAATGGTCGTTTAGCAGGAACCGCTATTTTGTGATGAAAAACAAATATTTTAAAAAATCTAAGACAACTAAGTATATATGCAAACTTTTTTGTTTAAATCGTTGGAGTGTTAAAAAAACTATGTGATATTCATATTCTATGCATATTCAGATTCAATTTTAAAAAATCAATAAATTCATAACCTGTTCTTAAAAGAAAATACTTAATTTTAATCGGTTTTCCAATAATGAGCAAATCTTTTAGTTTAAAGGGAAGTACCATTAAGAAAAACGAAAAAAATGAAATATATAGATTTTTTAAAGTGGAGTGAACTAATTTAAACACACACATTTTTCGAACAAATTTCAGGCGTTTTTGAGTTAAAAAAAATAGAATTTTATGAGTGGTTTTGGTTTTATTCTTAAATATTCTAGAAAATATCAAAAATCTAATAAATACAATGTTTAGAAAATAAAAGTTTTCAAAAAAAAATATTTCTTTTTTAATTTCAAAAATTGTTTTTAATACATTTTGGACAGGTCTAGCAACGCGACCGATACTAATCTTTTAATTGATATTTGGAAAAAAATATTATCGAAACATCAAAATATATTTGTTTGCTTACCTATAAAGCCATGAACTGTCAAAATCTATTGAAGAATGGCTCCGATTTAAATGGATTAAAAGACCTCCGCAAAATTCAAATTTTATTTTAGACTCGTAAAATTCAAAATTTTTTCTGACTAAAGCTGAGACCAAGACCAAGATCGAGACCGAGACGATACGGCACATTAAAATTTTCAGGAGAAAAAGGTGAGACCAAGATCGAGACGATACTTGGTTAGACGATAGACCGAGACCGAGACAAGGTTGACATTTTTCGTTTCAACGAGAACGAGACGAAACCAACAAAAGTCTCGCCTGGTTTCGTCTCGATGTCAGGCCTAATTTTTAATTACAATAATGTTTAAGCTTTTAGAAGATTCGCAATACAAGAATTAAAAAAAAAATGATCCCTTTTCCAGATAATTGAAAACCAGAAAAATGGTCCTACTAAAGGTACCAATAAGAACTATATTCTTAACAAAAAAAAAAAAGGAAAAGTACATTTTCCTATTATTAATTAACTGATTTTTTAAATTTTTTTTAAAAACTTATATAAAACAGGCCCATAACGATTTAAGTTTTAATTAAATTTCTTAGTTATAAGGTTGGTTTTAAATTATTTTAAATTTATACAAACTAAAATTCCGATCGGTTTCATATTAACATTATTTTGGTCTCACGTTAACTTAATTTATTATTATTTGGACTTGATATCTTATACATATATACATCTCTGGAACATCGTTTGATTTTCAAGATTTTGGGATTGATGGATTCTTCTTGGCCTAAGGAAGGAATATGAGGTGTCCATTTTGTTTCGTCATTCAAATTGAATTGTATTTGCTATTGAGTGCGGTCAAATAAAATTAAATATAATTATTTTTCTTAAAATTGTCATTGTGCTCAAAGTATTTGTTTATCAAGTGTGATACATTGCGATTTCAATCAATTTTATTTATATAATTTGGCTGCGAAAAACAAGGATGTCGATCATTTGAATTTTGTCATTCAAAATCGCCTGTGAGTAATACATTTATTCAAATCCGTGGACTCCGTGTTGAATGAAAACGAAGCCTTCAACTATCCGACGGAATTTTTGAATTCTTTGGATGTTCCGGGCTTTCCGGCATACAGTTTAAAATTGAAAGTCGGCTCAGTTATAATTTTGTTGCGCACCCTTAGTGCACCAAAACTTTGTAACTGAACGCATTTGATTGTGAAGAACATCAAATCTAATCTAATTCAAGCCACGATTTTGCGGGGAAAATTGAAAGAATATGTTCTCATTCCACGGATTCCGCTGGATGTTTGTGGCATCAATCTCGAATTCCCATGTTTCTCACATGGTCAATTATATGTGGCGTGCTCATGTATCAGCAAACCTACCGCTTTGTACCCTCAAGTAAATCTAAATAAAAATGTTGTGTACCATAAAGCACTTCAGTAAAATGCGTAAGGCTGGCCAACAGCCCAAATAATTTTGATTTGATTGAAAAAACATAGACATTGTTAAATTAGTTATTTTTATTGTATTTAATAAACCTTTAGAATAAAAAAATTTAATTAATCGCATTACATGAAACAACACTGTGCACGCTCGGAATTATTATTTTCTTGACATAAATGACAGCTAGTAATGTAATGGGTTATCCATTTTGCGGTTTCAAAAGTAAACGTAAATTAAACACATATAAAATATTTATTTTCATGATATTTCTTTTTTGTTATAAAGTTTGAAGGTTGACATTATGTGTGAAATACAACATCATTTAAATGTCCACCCCGCGAATTGTTGCAAGCATCGATTCTTTTGAGGTAATTTTCGACCACTTTTTGGCACATATTGAGCGGTATCTCAGCAATAACTTGACGAATGTTGGTTTTCAAGTGCTCAAGTGTTAAGGGTTTATCTGCATAAACACGGTCTTTCGCGTAGCCCCACAAAAAAAGTCCAGCAGTGTCAAATCGCATGATCTTGGTGGCCAGCTGATATCGCCACAACGAGAAATTAAGCGACCAGGAATGGTCTCTTGTGTGGCACCGTCTTGTTGAAACCACATATTCTCCAAGTCGTATTCTTCAATAGCAGGCAAAAAAAGTCGGTTATCATATGACCATAACGCTCCGAATTGACGGTGACAGTCATTCCATCGTCGTTTTCGAAGAAGTAAGGTCCAATCACACCTTCGGTCCAAAGAGCGCCCCAAACAGTGACTTTTTGTGGATGTAATGGCCTCTCTTCAAGTACTTGAGGATTTTCAGAACCCCAAATACGACAATTTTGTTTATTAACATACCCACCGAGTGAGAAAGGTCCTTCGTAGCTGAAGAAAATGTTGTTCGAAAAATCACCGTCCGCCGCCTGTTGTTCAAGCACCCGTTCGACGTATCTACGAAGTTGTGAATAGTCAGCTGGCTTCTGTTGTTGTGTGAGCTGGACTTTATATGGATGTAGGTGTAGATCCAAATGCAAAATACGCCATAATGTGCCGTAAGACAGTCCTAATTCCTGGGAACGACGAGGAATCGACACATTCGGGTCTTCGGCAACACTTTCACTTACAACAGCGATATTTTCAGTGGTACGAGCGAAACGATGATACACAGGCCTTATAATATCTGTAACCAATCCAGTCTCTTCAAATTTCTTCACAATTTTGCCAATTGCGTGTTGCGTAGTTGGACGATTATGCAAACCATAATCTCCTCTTAAAGCACGATATGTGGCTGTGGCAGAATCACCATTTTTGTAGTAGGTTTTAACAATTTTTATGCGCTGTGCGATAGTTAAGAGATCCATTTTCGTAAATGTCAGGTTTAAGACTTTGTTTGACAGATGTCGAATTCCAGCCCTAAATTTTTGAAACCGCAAAATGGATAACCCTTTATAATTAAAACGAATATGATTAACCAGTATAATAATGTAAACTATGAAAGGCTTTAAAAGGGGGAAACGATTATACATTCAAACTAGACTGAGAGATAAATGATACTATCTTCCCTGTACTGCTAATTTTTGTCGAAAACAGTAGCTAGTAGTAAACAGGTATCCGCTTTCCATGAGCCAGAGGGAGCATGCTAGATTATTACCAAAAAAGAAGAACATTACTGCCACGCAAATAATTGAAATAAAACAAGACAAAATATATTCTTTCCCTCTAATGCCCCAACTCCTTGTCAATCCTGGGACGCCAATGGGTAAGTATATGTAAGTATATAATATAAATAGGATAAAGCAACGAACATCATTTTGAATTGGGAGGGGGCATATCTCGGATCTGGAGAACCTTCTTTATTTTTTTTTTCTTGGAAAAAGAAAAACACCCTATGATGGGTTCAATTACGGAGCAGAAGTTGCCAAACGAATCAATATAATTTATGTATGTACATATTGGTAAACACCATTGAAAGCAATTATTTTCATTTCCAGGTGCTCTAGGAGCCATGATTGAATTGAAAATTATACCTGCATCTGCCTGCCTCTATAAATATTCACATGTTTCACCCCAAATAGCTCTTTGAAAAAGTCCTTAATTGAAAGGGGCCAATAAAAGACAATTTGAACTCATATTAAACCGTGTTTTTTTTTATTGAGCTTTGCTGTTTTCGATTTATCGTTTCGTTTCATTTTTCATATAGCTATTGCTACTCGTATGCAGGTACATAATTTAAAAACTTAACACACATAATATACCTATATAGTATGCATGCGTGTGTACAACTTTTCATGGAACTATTGGAATTCCGAATTGCGGCAAAGAATTTATTTAATGTACCCATGTATCCTGAATGCTGCCGGCTGATTTCGCGCACCAAAAAGAGCACCATAAAAAGGAAAACTCATATAAATTGTATGAAACTTTTTTTTGTATATTTCGCATTTCCATACAAAGAAAATGTGGCCCAGAATTTGAACGATAAGACAGTAGGTACCTCTTATAAAAAAAAAGCAAAAAAAAAGTACAGGTGCCTATATGTTTTACCCTGTGCGAAATCCGACCATCCAAACATAACAGCTTATGCGTCATCGTTAGGCATTCGTTCTTTTTGGCACGCTCTCTAAAACATTATTCCTTCGTCTTATCCCAGTGAATCATACGGCTTCACTTTAAAGTATGTACTATTATCCTTCAGTGTAATGGCAATTTAAGGCGAATCGGAGCTATGGGTGTATTGTTATCTTAATTTATATTTCGTGTCGCATTTTACTGGATATCCAGCAGAGGCAAGGATTTTAATTTTTTTTTTATTTTTTGGTTGGAAAAGAAGTGGGAATCCTTATTCCTTTTCTACTACCTACTATATATCTATATGGAGTGGGATAACATCCTTATACGATGGGCAGAATTACGAGCGAATTATTCGTGTAACATTGAGCTTGTGAATTATTATCATACCCACTTGTCGATAACTAACACTAACACATACATTTAAACATTCAAGTTTTGGGTAAATGATTGTTGGATATGTATAGCCTTGTACGGAGCAAATATCCGCACGCACAAATTAAATGATGTTCCTTTGTAAGGGATAAGGACTTCAAACTGTTTTCCTTTCCGTACAGGGTGGATCAATAAAATTAATGGTGACGTGGGATTCAGTGTTGTGCTGATGTAATGGAAAAAATACAAACAGAAATTGGTTAAATCAGAAATAAGACAAATTTCGCCGGTAAACATTTTTTCGTATAATTATCAATAAGTTTAAAAAAAACATGGAGGAAGTATTTTTTGTTTGTATAGAGTAAAGTAACATCTCCCATAGGCGGATAGTAACTGAAACAATATTTTTTTCGACTTAGTTTTAGTTTTGTTTTAGTTTAGAACGAGAAGGAGTAAATCTAAGGATCAACAGAAACCCCAACAGGAAAGTAATTGGGGGAACCTTGAATATATAAAATTGGTATCATTTCATCTATTAGAATTTTTCTACATACCTTGGACAGATTCCTACTCCCAGAATTAATAATCTCTCATGAGCTCCCAGCATTGTCGGTAAGTTACGTGAGTTTTACAAATTTAAATTAGTTACGCGTAACTAACTAATGCAACTAATTGAATTAGTTACGTAACTAATGTAACTAACCAATTATTTTGACATTTCTCCAGAAAAATCTTCACATCAAAATAAAATAAAATAAGGTATGATTTAAAATTAAAAGAAATTCTGATTTAAAAGTTAAAATGTCTCAGTCCAAAAACTAAACAAAGCGCCAATCCGGAAGACCTGTTACCAGTTCGTATTAGGATCTCGGATTCATATGCCCAACAAGAAATTGAGTTATTCGATCAATCTAATAAATAATTGCCAAGAGTCAACAACCAACTTCATTAGATGTTACCGCTGTCAATTTTTGGTGGTTACAATTAAAAGTTCCAACACAGTTCGAAAATCTCTACAAATCTCATCTTAATAATTCGCTTATATTTATGCACTAGCATCTTAGTATATACATCCTTGGTACACTAATGCCAAATTGAAAATCCAGTTTTGTTTTGGAAGACAGACGATTTCTATGCCACCGAAATAGAGCGTAATTTTTCGAAATGGTCTTTAATTCACATCACTTTGAGAAACCGGCTGTCTTTCGAACGGTCTAAAAAATTAATATTTCTTTATAGACTCTTAAGACGGAAGACATAAATTTATTTTTGGAGGACTTTGTGTTTGACAAGTTCAACTAATTTAATACCTACATATGTATTTGGGTCACATACATGCATTTTATCTAGAATTCTTTTATAATATTTTTTTTTGTTATTTATGGAATAAAAATTGTTGTTAATAAATGTTTTTGTTTATTTTTTTAATGTTCAATATTTTGTTTGCTATATTATATACATAAGTTACATAAGTTACATAAGTTACATGAGTTACATTAGTTGCACTTGTTACGCTGAAAATTAGATCTAAATAATTGCAATTAGTTACGCGTATTTATATGTGTAACTTACTCGGTGTAACTTACGTTGCCAACACTGGCTCCCAGATTTGATTGATTGGACACTTTAACTCCTTCTCAGTATAAGGTAAATCAGCATTCCATTTTAGTCGATATATTTACATTATACCTACGTCTTCATTTCAAAGAAAAATAGGCTTATCGTGTTATTCTTAAAACCTGGAAAAGACAAATCAAAAGACACATTCGGCTCCTGCAGGTGTCATGCTATGAAAGGTATTAAATCTGTTGAGACTACATACTTCATGAAGAGGTCGAAAATTAAAGTCGCTAATCTTAGAAGTTGGGCCGGCCAGCAGAACAATTGGCTTAATTTAAAAGAAGTCGAAACATTTTAGAATCAGAACATGGAACAGAATGAGAAGGGTGAAGTAGTACTTTGCTATTTCATTTGTCCAATCATTGGCTACATAAAAAGTCAGTAAACAATAAATGAACAATATATCTAATCTAGAATCAGAATTCGTCAGATTCAGCTATTGGCGAATACCTCTTCGACTACCTGGGCGACATTCATTCCGAATTCAGATTAGTTTAAGGACGTAGCTTAATGGAACACTAAGCTTGGATTCGTCTCGGGCTTATCTGCCTAGACAAGCGACTTCACATAACCACACAAAAAATAATCCAGCGGTGTTAAATCGCGTGAACGAACTTAAGGGCCACGCCACATGCCCACGACGCGACATAATGCGCTCACCAAAAGTTTCCTTCAATGAATTGATTGTTTCGTTGGCTGTGTGGCATAGAGCGCCGTCTTTTTGGAACCAAAGAACGTCCACATCAACATCCTTCAACTCTAATTCGGACAAGAAAAAGTTATTAATCATGTCTCTATAGCGTTCACCATTGACTGCCTGCCATATTTAATATGGACTAATGCTTCCCTCTGCCTATAGAGCACACCAAACAGTGACTTTTTAAGGATGTAACGGCGCGGCGTTTCAACAATGGCTTTTGGATTATGATCCAAATACGGCAAGCTTATTAACGTGCTCACTTAACCAAAAGTGAGTTTCATCACTGAACGAAATTTTCTTACGAAAACGGGATCGGTGACCATCTCGTTTTCGGCTCATTCTCCGAACGTGCGACGCGTTTGATGGTCCCTCCCTTTAATTCTTGCACGAGTTGGATTTTTAAGCCGGCAAACCAAGATCCTTCCGCAAAATCGTCCCATCACGATGGCGGACTCATTCGGGTCTTCTTCCATACTTTGGTCCACAGCAGCAATAGCGCCTTCAGTGCGCACTATACGGCGTCTATGAGGATGCGCATTATCCCTAGAGTAAACGTGGTGCAAAACCGATCAATGCTTGCTTCACTTACGGACTCTGCTGGGCGATTATATCGACCGAATATTGTACGCAGCTAGCTAAGCGTCGGCGTCGGTCACCCGTAACGAACCAATATTTTAGTAATAACTTTGGACGATTTACAGACGTTGTTCAGGAGTAAATCTATTCAGTATGAAATGGCAAACCAAACTGAGCATAAATCAAGTGACAGCTGTCACAAGACAAACTACTAAAAAAGCATTGCCACATTTAAAACCACACGTCTAACAAAAAGCACCCATTCCTAACACCTACAAGAACTCTTAAGATTTTCTTTTGAAATGTTTGTACCATTTTAAAACTTTGTACTTAACTTTGTTGACTGCAGAGCTTGTGAGTCTTAAACTAATGCTTTTAAGAACCTTTTTTAATTCAAACAACATTTTTTTTTAAATTGCATGTAGATCACGTTTCATTCTTTGGTTGAAAAATTATATTTTCTAAGCCGCCCTATAATAAAACTATTTTTTCTTTTATAATTCTATGGCAGTTACAAGATATTTCAATTTCATTGAAATCGTTCGAAGAACAACGAATTTGCCATTATTTAATCGGGACCCGTACTTGTATACACCCCTAACGACCCCATCTTCTAACTGTCACGGTCGTTATAACTTTGACCCATGGATTAGCAATTTCTACTCACAGATTTCCACTGACCGATTTAACCTCATCGATTTACCTCAGTAAAATTTCCGAAATATCGACGAGATTTAAGAATGATGCACAATCGGCAAGAAAATGAGACGAGAGTGTGAGATAATTCACTAGAATGGTCTTGTTTTATAATACAATTCCTGAATTCAATAGGGCTTTTACGACGAGATCTAAGAAAATAATAATCGTTTACATAAAAAATCTCCCTCCTTATATGAACAAAAAAAATGTTGGCTTATAAACGCGTGAGGAGAAAATAAGAAAGAACCCGAATAAATAACAACAAACTTGTGTGGCTAATAAAAGCACTAGTCCTTTCAATGCAATTGATAAACAGAAGAAACCTGCATTGGGTTGGATCTGATCATGTGGGCTCGGTGGCGTGATGCGAAGTGCGTTGGCTACTAAGCGGCTGGTTCATGGTTCAATACACGATTAAGGCACAAAAAGTTTTTCAATTAAAATGAAAAAGTAGACCCAGGTGGTCAATTCCAGATCTGTGAAATTATGAAGTGATAAAAAAAATATCATTTCAGTTTTCACAAGAGGTTTATCATTTTCCAACTTCACGCACACGCCTAATGCGATTCTAGAACTCATTGTGATAAAGTTTGTACTAAAAAGTACTAAATGATAAATTCTGTCATTTCTGATTAGATTTTTTGTTGGGAAAGGTAAATATTTCATTTCAGTTCCTAAATTTTCTTAAGAATAATGTCCGGAATAATAATTCGTTTAATAAATTAATAAAAGACGTCGTACTGAACAATTGTGGGTTTTATATTATATTCAATAGTATCTCTGTTCTGAGTAAGATTTATTATTTTTTCATGTGAGGATATTGAGGCTTTCCCTTCGAGATGGGCTGAATCTATTCGAATTTACAACTAGGAGCACTTTATTGAACTTTATAGATTCCCAAAACATTTATGCATGGATTTAATACGTAAATTGAGAGCATTCTTGAAAAACACTCAACTTATAAGTGCGCTTCAAAGCCATTTAAATATGGTAAAGTGCTCTGCATTTTTTTGCAATGGGTAGTTTCCAAAGATCTGTCGCGGGAATGAGCGCCGTCGCGTCGGCTGTTGTCAATCTGTTGATTTAACAATTTCGTTATTTAGTCGAATAAACACAAATATAACTTATAACCAAAATATATTTGTGTAAAAATATAATGGTTGCTTTCTTGTCATGTGCCAAATCCTGTTTTTCTTCTTAATATTCGATTAGAAACATTTTCTTCACAAAACAATTGACTGTGATAAAAAAATTATCATATGAAAAATGTTTGGCATTTAACTTCACTTTTTCACGAATCAAGAATCGAATTAGACGTGAAAGCGTGATAAAATTTATCACTTCACATCTTCACAGATGGGGAATTGACCCTCAGCACCACTAGAGCAAAGGAATCTGATAATCGACCTTCGCAGGCTGTGAAATAGCTATAAATCCAGCCAAAAATAATTGAGAAAAAAAAAACTTGGTGGTAGCACACTCAAGTTGTTGTTGGGCATTCAAAGTCATCATAAGATAATAATAGTGAAACTATCAGATGTACAATTACTTAATTTATTAATTTAACGGAACGTGAAGACATGAAATACTTTATTATATCCTTGACTTAGCTTGACACTTATTTGACAAGAAACACGAGATCTCGTCACGAATTATTTTCTTATTATACATCCTTTCTATTCAAGAATAAAGAATTCTTCAAAATGTACAACACTGCTTTTTTGTCAACAGAATTCAGATTCTTCGTGTATGGCAATGCTGGCACGTTTGTCAAAAAACTAGTTTTCTTTATTTTGTGTTATTTATTTTTATAAAATTTAAATTTATTTGCTAATTTTAAGTAGTTAGATTGTAAGTTAATTATAAGAAAAGTTAAAAGTCTTAGTTAAGATACTTAAAAAAATTATTTAATAAAAAAAACTACTTTATAGTGGTTCTTTAATAAAAAAAAAATATATATTTATAATCTTTGTGGTTGGTAATATTATTGGAGTGACAAATTCTGTGGGATTTGGAGAGAAAACGTATCGGTTTGACAAAGATCATGCTTACCCCCAATATCGTAAAAGAAGTTTTACTTGAAACAAAAATCCTAACATCTTGGAAGTTTTCTACAATCTTAACCCACCAATACACATATTTTAAGGTAATATATTGTGCATGTAGTCATAATTCAAAAACTTGGTTGTCATATTTGTTAAAATGTCTCTGAGATTTGACACGTGCACTCTGATTTTTAGCAGATCAGCACATACAAATAGGGATGGGTTTATATTTCAGTAAGAGTTATTCAGTAACAGGTATTAGCAGATCGAAAATACCTGTTATTGAAATAAGATTTAAAATTTTGATTACTGATTTTTTCTTACCTAATTATTCAATTTTGAAATGAAAACTTGACAAGTAAGCCAACACAATTAAAGCCAGTAATTATAAAATACCATATTTCTCTGATTATTTTTAGGTTCTTCCATATTACTCTACTTAAAATATTTGATATTTGACATAAATAAACTTAGAACTTGGCGTACTTTTAGATCTCACTACTTTTCACGGCTGACTTGTTACGCAAATGTTTTTGTATATAGAAGAACTTGGCTTTTTAATATTTATGTTTTTGGTGTGATTTCACTACTTTTTGCAAAAAAGGTGGGTGGAATAAACGACCAATGAATGACCCATAAGGTAACGTAAGTTTTTGGTTTATGTCTTTTGTGAAGTGATCTATTGAAACGGTAATAATTGATAAGATGTGCGTGGATGAAACGCCCCTGCATGAAAAATTTCATAATTTCAACTTTTTCTTCGTAAAGCTGACTGCTCTAACAAACATAATCCTGCACCAATCGGAAGTGATCTCAATATATTTAATATTAATTCTGTGAAAATGATATGCAAATGGGCGGTTGCCAAGCCCCTGAATGTAAAATCTAAATTTTAAAATGTTGCCTTAGCTTGCACTTTAAGCTCTACCGCTGTACCAAATTTCATTATTCCACGACAATCAAAAGTGCTTCAAATAATTTATACCAATTCTATGAAAGTGGGCGGATGCCCCGAACCCCAGAATGAAAAATCTCAAACTTTAAAATCTTACATTTCCTTTCACTTCTAGCCTTGCGGTTCTACCAAATTTCATTATTCTACGACAATCAGCAGTGCTCTTTATAATTGGTATGAATTATATGAAAATGGGCGGGTACCATTCCCCCTATACACCACAAGGCCTACTGTTATAAAATTGGGTGAGTTGCCTAAGCCTGGTGAGCTTACCAAATATTGAGAGTTTGAAGTTTCTGACTTTATTGGTACTGAAGTTAGAGGTGGGTCGAAAATCGCCTGAGTTTGTTCATGTAAATAGGGCGTAGTGCCAGAAAATGGCTGGGGTACTACCGTGCCCTTTGATCTTTTTTTTTTTTTTTTTTTTCTTTATTTCCAACGTTAAATTAAATTACATTTTGTAATATTTTAATTCTTTGAAATCCTATCGATTTTTAAAAATATATTTTTTAACTTAACATTAATTATAAAATGTAATTAAAATTACAATTATTTTAATGATAAAGTTGATATTAAAATATATACATTACATATACTAATAATTTTCTTAGAAATAGGTATCATTCTGTAGTACTTTCGTGACGAGAGGCGAATGATCCGTCAATTAAAAATAACATTATTGTTTTTATTTTGTGCTTGTGGGGTGAGGTTTACAGATTTAAACTAAAAATTCAATTTAAAAACAAAAATATTTATGAGAGCAAACAAAAGAAAATTTAAGTTTATAAATTACAAGCTGAGTTCAACAATATTTTTACAAAAGAACTATTTATAGTGAAAAGCCAATTCCTTACTTTATTAATGAACAAGGTGGATTGTGTTTCTGTTCTTATTTCAAAGGGTAGTTTATTAAAAAGCCTAGGTGCCGTTGCAGTATAAAATCTATAAAAATGTGTTTTTCTAGCTAAAGGAATGTTTACCATTGCCATACTATTCACTCTTAATCCGTAAGTGTTGGAACTTCTCAATGTAGCACTGTACCCGCTTCGCATAAAAAAACCTTTAATACCTTAAAGATATAGAGATGAGATACTGGAAGTACTCGGAGACAATGAAAAAGTGGCCAACTACTTGCAAGCCTGTTAGCTCTACAGATAATTCGTACCAGATGTTTTTGGGCAACGTTTAGTATTTCGATTGTGCTGTTGTATATTCCACCCCAACTTGTAATGCCATACTGCAATTTCGATTGTGCTAACCCATAGTATATCATCAAGAGAATTTTAGTTGAGCAGTGGGGTTTTAATAGATACATTTTCCGCGTTACAGACAACATATATTTTTTAATTCATCTACATGACTTTTCCAACTCAAGTTTTTATCGATTAAAACACCTAAGTACTTAAATTTTTCAACACTTTCAATTTTAAAACAATTTGTATTACACACAAATTCATCGGAAAAGTTTTTTTCTCCACAAGTGTGAGCAGATAACGACATGTTTGGACAATTGGTGGAATGAAAAATAATCTCACAATCATCAGAGTAAGAACCTTTTAAATTACAATTCATTAATTTAGTTTTTTCACTTATAAGTAATTGATGTTTAGCAAACCACTGTCGCAGAATTTGAATGTCCATATTAAGATTAACTATAGAGTCAAATAATTTATTATTCTTATAAGTAAAAGTGATATCATCAGCAAAGGCAGTAATTTTACTTTTGAAATTTTGGTTAAATAATGAGTTAATGTATATTAAAAATAGAAGGGGTCCTAACACAGATCCTTGGGGTACACCAATGTTAGTATTTAATTCATCACTATAGGTGAGGTTAAGTTTCACACTGATAGGTACGAAGAAAACCATGTATGTATAATATCTCTCAATCTTGATAAAATTGCCTTATTATTCTAACAAAAAGAAGTAAGGCGTTATTACTATAATTTAAAAATAAATACTAATGCGCAAACTAAAAACGAAAAACTGATGGATTAAAGCAATTTGGTCAATCGACTATTTTGATGGAACCGAATAGCGGAACATAGATGATAAAGTGATGAATAATTAACTTTAGGATTGGATTGGAAATAGTTTATTAAAATTGTTATCTTACTGACAATTTTTAATCCATAATTATTTATTTCAGTAACAGGTATTTATAACTGTTATTAAAAAGTAGCAGTACCAGATATTGCAACTGGTAATTTGGGTATCTGAGCTTTGACACCTGCGCGAACTTGAACGAAAATAAAAACGGGAATTACCTTTAATATGCGTAGGTGCTGTGATGGCAATTTAACATTAAAGGTTCCAGCTTCTCTCTGATTTTTTTTTTTCACTAACATCCATCAAATAGCACACAATTATTACGAAGATTTTTCTAAAAAAAAGTCAAGTGGGCTCACACATATTATTATGGAACATCCTGTAAAATTAAATTAAATGGATAACGATAAACTGTGGACATGCAACTTTGCGCAGTTTTATTGATGGCATAATTTTGCTCGCTGAAACAGACAGACATCCGACTTTTACCCTAGTTAAGTTACCGAGAATATTGTAGAAATGAAGAAGAAGCAACAGCGCCACTAAGAATTCAAGAAGGAGTCGAGTCTTCAATTATTATTGACCGCCTCATCCGCCCATAAAAACGTTGCGGGTAATCAACCCCTATACTACATAGATCAGGACAAATATCAGTCCGTATATTATAACCAAAGAATACGTTTCACAGTGTTATGTGGTGCATAATAATTTTATTGTGCGTAAGAAGGGAGGTCACTTTCTTTGATTTATACACTTATACAGTCCAAGACCTGACTAAGATTTCGTCCTTGGCGAGGGTAAGAGCAGTATAAGTTGGATTTCAACGGGGTACAATATAAACAAATATACGTATATGTACTAGATGACTACATATATAGGTACATTTAACTACTTATACTGGCTGTGGGTCAGGACGAGTGTTGCAATCTAACCCAATTATTCCAATATCAGGCACGATATAACTTTACGTTGTTATCCTAATGCTATTGAATTATTTTCTATTTAAAGGCTATGTGCGATGTGAATGTGACCTGAACCCTTGTTAGTATGCATGTGTTGGTTCGATGCCATGCATCATTGATTTAAGTTATCTAAGCTTGTGGAAGGGGAAAATTGCGGACTATAAAGATACGTGTGTGGTTGTAAGATGGTCATATCCTTGAGGCAATTGGGACAATCGGTTGTTGACTAGATTAATATCATTTCGACCCATTTGGGCATATCACACATCCATTAGAAGTGATTTTGGCAAGAAATTATGGAGTTGAGTAACTGAAATTTACGCAGTTTTATTGAAAATTGCTAAAAAGAGCTTAAGATATTGTTGTTATATACCACGAGTATTTATGAGTTGATAAGATCGTACCAGTGTTCAAGGATACGATGTGCTGATAGGGATTTTGTGGAATTTTCAGGATATTAAAATTTATGAATTTGTGTACACATTGGAGATGATACAATAAGAAGGTTGTGTGTTTTTTAAAATTATCATGTATCATATACCTAAAAAATCTTCCAATAGGAAATCGACAGTGATGACGACGCACCTACGGGTAGAAAACCCTTACATTTGAAATTGAATATAAAACAAGGATTTTTTATTTTACTCGAAAACATTTCTATTACATTAAACTATTAAATATAAAATAGTGTAAATGATAGCTTTGGTCTCGCTGGATGTGATGTATCGCCAGAGGTAAAATTTTCGGTGGCTTTGACGAACTCGATGACACTAGTAAAATGCGGGATATCAGCATATTATACATCTGCGATTTAATAATGAAATCATCTCAAGGATAAAACGGTTAAATGGTGTCAAATGCCGTTGCGTTATTCAATTTCTGCAAAAATAAATTAATTATGATCATCGATTTATCTAAAGCGATTTCACGGTCGGCAACGCCATTGTCGGTTTCGTAGACACGTATGGCGCGATGATGCCGTGGATCTACACCAATATGTTACTTATTTCAATAAATTATTAATAAGTGGAACTCGTGTGGATTGTCATCACCCAAATCTGTCAAACTTACCAGAAATCCCAAAATAAATCGCCTGAAATAGCTCATATTGCTTTTTAATGTTATCCAAACACACCAGCCTAGCTACCTCTTTGACAGATTACGTATGTCCTCATCTAGCAGGCCTGTAAAGCTTCTCCATCCACGATTTACTTATTTAACGTCCGAGCGTCAGATCTTCATCAATGCAATCCGCTTGTGGAACTCCATACCGCAGAATATAAGGAGTGTGCAAAGCACGGTTCTTTTCGGAAAAGACTAAGCACATACTTTCGACTTCATCCTTGCGAAAATATTTAAAATGTAATTAAAAATCATTTTGTAAAACATTTTATTTTCATCACGCACTGATGTATAATTTTTCTTAATTTAACATAATTTAATACTTTTGTTCAAACTTGTAATATAAATTAATTTATTTCTGTTTTTCTGTATTTCATATTTGTATATTTTTCAAAATATTACGGTCTTGTAAAACTTGCCACTTGTAAAGCTTGTCACTAAATTATAAGATTTTATTATCTTAATGTGTAAGCAATCTTTAATAAATAAATAAATAAAATTGATTTTTTTGCTGAAATTCGGTTATTCTTCTAACAGCTCTAGAACACAGTCAATACATAATCACGATATAAATTATGTTGCAGCTGGAAAGTTGTCAAAAAACAAAACAGTTACAAAATTGAAGCAAAAGAAAAATTTTAATTAAAAAATTGAAATTAATAAAAATAGGTACCTACACTATATTTTGGATAAACATTTTTTTTTTTACATAAAATGTTATTATAACGATACCTACATTAGAACAGATTTTTATACAGGAGCTTCCACAAATTCTAAGCAATACTGCATACCAACATTTTCGAAAAGTAATTTTTTGGGTTTTGAAAAAAAAAACAAAATGAAAATTTAACATTCGACAACGTGTGAACCATTTTTTTAAATTTTGTTTTTAATTGATATGTTAAATATGTATATAAAATTATCATTCCAACATTTTAAAAAAATTGAGAAATTGAAAAAATTAAGTTAAACGTTTAAAAACATTCGAGTATATATCCGTTTCTACTATCACGGTTAAAAATCCTGGCATTAATTTTAATATTTTTTGGGTTGTATATATGACAACGCTGAAAAAATGTTAAAATTTAATATTTGGGATATATTAAATTTCAAAAGTCAATACATACTTTATTAAAATTTAATAATGTTTGCTATTAAAAAAATATGTCCATATTATTGAATTTTAACATTTATTAAGATTGCTTTTAATGCCAAAAGTATTGAAATCAAACCCTTACATATTAAATTGTTGTTTATGATTTTAATACATTTGTATTAGAAAAAAATATACTTCACATTGAAATCTAATATTTCCACCTTAAATTCAATATTTCCTTTACTTGATGTAAACCCAATGAATATTAGAATATAATACACTATTATTTTAATTAAATACAAATTTTGATTTGATTTTAATATTAATCGAATGTAATTAAACACCAAATGTATTAAATTTTAATACAAATTTGTATTCATATTAAGCATGTAGAAATAATAATATAATACAAAGTGTATTAGATTTCAAACCAAATTAGATTGGTTTTGAATTTAAAAAGGTTTTATTATAATACAAAATATATTACAGTTCAATACAAAACTAGATTAATTTTAAGTATAAACAAATTACTAGGTAATATAAAGTGCATTAAAATTGAATACAAAATTAAATAAGTTTTGAGTACAAAAAGTTATTTAATATAACAGAAAACGCATTCAATTTTAAAACAAGGTTTAATTAGTTTTATGTAGAAATGGATTATTAAATTATTAAAAATCGTATCATTTGACACAATATTGTATACAGGTATGTATAATAATCTATTGTTGCACACAAAATTAGATACATATTTTTTTTTAAAGAAAAAAATACGATTTCTAAATAAAACTTTGCTGGTAGGAGCTACCTACATTAATATCAAATAGTAGTCTTGGACGTAAGCGTAATAAAGTTTATTTTAATTTAAAACAATATTTAATTTCAGTAATTATTATTACCATCCATGTTCAAAGTTTTTATGTACATATATGTTTCTGAAGGCATACTTACTTTAAAAAAAACTTACCAAGAGTTATTCTTAATCTTAATCCATCCATCTATATAAAAAAGAAAACATCCCAAAACAAAAAAAACGTACGGTTCTTTTTCAGATATATACATTTTATTAATAATAAAACCTTAAACTAGAAAAACAAAACATTTGTTAAACTATTTATCTTATACAAAACAAGTAGGTATTAATAAAAATAAGGGCGTAATATGAAAATTTTGTTTTTTATTTCATAATTCTCGAATGGTTTTTTGAAAACAATGGTATCATATTTCAAAAAAACTTTGATTTGTGTTTTTTTAACACTGAACATATTAACTTGATTGTCAAAACTTTCTTGTTTATATTCTGAGCATACAAAATAAGCATTATTTTCAATTTAAATATGTTTATAGGCTGCTGCAAAATATGTTTCCTTGTGTTCAACGTTTTGAGAAGGCGTTCTTTGATTGCTTCTTCTTGCTCAATTGCCAAGCAATTTTGAAAAAATTCTCTATCTTCTTGTTCTAAAACAATAATTTCAGTGTTTGTAGTGGCACCAAGGGATTAACTTAATTTAAGAGACTTGCTGTGGCCATAAGTACCATCACATTTATGGCGTTTTATATTGATCTTTTTAATCTTGTTTACCAAATAACCCGTACTTGAAGTTGGATTATAAAATAATTCCTAAAAAATGGTGTGAAAGAGGAGTCAAAGGTAAAGCATTTACTTAATATATTATTCATTTTTACCAAGTCTGGCACATGAAAGCGTTTGCGTTAAAAAGCTTATAACATAAAAGAAATCAATCATTTAAAACAAACGCTACCAAGTTACTTAAACAATAAGTCCTAATAGACTAAGATCCCAGGGCCGGCAGACATACTTCATTTTATCATAACCAGACGAAACGCCCCACTGTAGGTGTTTGACAAGTGTCAAACAAAGTTTGAGACACTATCCCCTTAAACATATCAAAAAATCAGCTTTGATAAAATGACGTATGTCTGCCGGCCATGGGATCTTGATCTATAAGTTCTTAATAGACTTAGTAAAATTGGTGGCAAAGCTTGTGTGTGACTCGAAAATAAGAACTAACGAGAGAATATCAAGGCAGCAGCTTATTCATTCTTAATTACCAAGACTGGCGCTCATATAAAGGTTATTGCGTTAAGATTTAATCTTGAAGAGCATGCAACTCAATAACGCAAACGCTGTAAGGTGTCAGAATTGGTAATAGAGAATGAGAAGCCACTACCGAATCAATTGCAACAATAAATGCAGCAAATGCAATTACTGAATAAAAATGAGAGTTCAATTAATCAATTGCAAACGCAACAAATTTTACTATATAATTATCTGAGATTTTAAATAATAAATTAAAGTATATTAATACTTACACAACCTCCAATCTTGCTGTCCCCAATTTTGTAGCATGGGAACAATGAAATTATTGCTCTGGCACAAGCGAGTTTTTCCTCCTTCGATGGATAATTGCCACAAATTGAGCGCAAATACTCTGATCCAGCTGTCACCAACGATCTTCGGGAAGAATCTTTTAAGACATTGTTCTGGTAGTACTCATTTAAAATATATGCCGCTGGGCCCGACTTAATATAAGATTCCAAGCCCTTTGAATGAAGAAATTAAAATACACTAATATTAACTATACAAAAGTTACTTACTTCTTTGTAAATGGGGAGACTACTTCCAAAAGCTGCGTCCTGCTTTCTTAAACCTCCGACAGGTTCAACCGGCTTTTGAAGAACGGGAACAATCTTTATACAAAAGCAGGCACAGCTTGAATATTGTCTCACTATATCACTAAGAATTTCAAGAGGTATTTCATCTCCGTCCCGATCTTTAAGAACGAACCCAGATTCAAGTTCTTCGCCTTCCAGAACTAAAACAAAAACAAATCGCATTCATAAAAAAATAGGCACGACTAGGTCTCTCGTACTTGATCTTATATGTACATTTAATCATTTTTTTATGCACAATTTAGACCAAAGAAACACTCAAAATTTTATTCTTACTTATATACTATTATGTTCTTACCTGTCAAAAGAATATCCTCATTCGATATTACCGAATTATCACTGTTTGTTTGGGCTTTAATTTTTTTGAATTTTGTAGTATTTTTTTCCAAATTATTAACTTTTATAACCACGCCAAGTAAGTTGTCCAACAAAAAGTCCATACTGAATCACGCACTCAAACAAACTGAACTGATAAAGGAAAACCAAGCGACAAAATAATATCTGTTTGTATTGAAAGTAATACCGAAAAATTAAAATTTAATACTCAAGGGTTAAAACGTAATTCTTCAGTATTTGAATGTAATACTGGAGGTTTTGAACAAAGTATTAAAAGGTTTAAAAATAATAATTGACTATTAAAATGTAATACTGAATTATTATAAAGTAATATGTAAATATATTGAAATCGAGGGTAGCGCGCTCATAAAATTGAAGTAATACCAAAATGTTTAAATTTAATACTCAAGGGTTAAAAAGTAATTCTAGCGTATTTTAAGCTAGAAATAAATTTTAAGATAAATAAATTTTTCAATATTAAATCTGAATTATTTAAAGGAAATATTGTTGCATATTAGAATTCATTTATAACACAACGATGACGTGCTTCAAATGACCCGAGTTATTTTTTGTTCAAAAAATTAATAGTGAAATATTGAAATATAATACTTAAGTATTATAAAGTATTTTTAAAATATTAAAAAAGTAATACCATTAAAAATGAATATTAACGTTTATATAAGGTATTCAAATGTAACACAAAAATATTGAAAATGAATTCTGTAAAATATTAAATTATAATATTCCGTAATTATCAAAATGTAATTCAGATTAGATTTACGGTCTTCCTCAAATATGTATTAATTTATAAGTATACTAAATATTTAATTTTAATAAGTTAATATTAAAATATAATCAGAGCAGACATTATATTTTACGTCAACTATAATTTAATTGTAATAATCTTATGGTTGAAGTGTAATTTTCAATAGGGCAAGGTTAGATTGTAGAATTAAAATACTAAATTTAAACCTTGTGAAATTATATTTCAGTAAACTGGTATTAAAATGAGGTTTGTAATGAAAAAAATATTGAAATTTAATACAATTTTTGTATAAAAAAAGTTTAATAAATTGAAAATATTAAAAACAAATTTTTCTTGTATTGCATATGCCTGTAATACTGAGACGGTATTAAAAAACACCCCCAGATTTTTAACAAGAATCATTTCGAATTTGGAATGTTATTTTTCACAAAACTCCAAACATAAATGCCAAATGGTTCATGCAGCTCTTAATAATAGTCGGGGTACTGAAGCAGTACGCACTTGGGAAAAAAATTAATTAAAATTAATCTTAAGGCATCGATAGTCAATTTCTGAAAATGGACCGAATGGATCGTAAGTACTTGCTCTTATGTCCGATATAAAACACAAAATTCCAAGTAGAAACAGCTAAATTTATTTTAAAAAAAGAATTTGTAGATACTTATTTTTTTATAAACGAAAATTCGATATTTTTATTTTTGTAAATAAATGTTGGTATAACAATTTTAAGTATTAAACAATATAGGTAAATTTAAAAACAATATTTCAACAAAAAGTTCATCCACCAGTTTTCAAAATATTGAATTATCAATATTGCAATATTTTCTAGTATACAAATTTTGATCGAAATCCGTTGGTTGGCTCGTTATTAAGAGAGTTGGAAAGCCTAAGCAATTCTATGGTAGGCCTTTAATAGCATATTATGTAAACATTTGATTGGACCAAATTGTAGACCAAACTGATTTTTTTTTCGAGATAATTGAGATTTACCATTTTTGGTACAAAAAATTGTGTGCCAGGTACCGTTATTATTGGGTATACAAAAATATTTAAAAACAAAATTCAAGCCAATCACTTAAGACGCTTAAGTACCATAAGCTTAAGGAAAATCGCTTCATCAATTTAGACTGAAGATTAATCTACAGGCTGACATACAGATGGAATTTTGAGAACCACTTTTTGTGTATTCTTAAAATTTCGAGTTCGATTTTTTCGAAAGTAAAAATTATAAAAAACATAAAAAAACAACTATAGCCTTTTTTTTACATAAATCTGCTTAAGTGAATAGTTTTTGAATGTTATGATCAGTTCTTCGTTAAATACTGAAAACCGTAGGTATGTAAAACATATTTTTTAGTTTTTGATAAAATAAAAAAAAGGACCCGTCGTACACATACGTATGTATGTGTACGACGAAAAAAATGCCACTCAGGATTAAACCCTTTTTCATGTGTTTTTTTTTGCGAAAATACCCTTAAGTTTTTTCAATTTCTCAAAGAAAAGAACACTAAGCAAAATGTGTACATCTGGCTTTCAACTAAAAATTGAGTTTCGAATATTGAAAAAAAAAACTTTGGCACTTAAACGCAATTTTTTTTAAAATAAAATGTTATTATCGGTACTTGGCATAGAACATTTTGATTTTCGACTTTCTCATTAAACGCTCAATGGATTTTTACCAACATTTTTCTACAGTAGATCCTTCAAATTCAAAATAATACTGCATACCAAAATTTGCGAAAAATATTTTTTTTTCGGATTGTTGAAAAACATTTTTATTTTAAAATTCAATATTTCGAAAACAAGTTGAAGATTTTTTGTTGGAATTATGTTTTTAAATTCATATTATTAAATACTTAAAAATTCCAAATGGAAGCAGTCGTTAGGACTGCCGATAGAAGTGGAAAACATTAAATTAAGAAATAACAACAATTTTTCATGTTAAAATTACTTGTAATATCTAAAATTTAAATGTACTTCATCTCTATATCGCTTACACCTAATCTGATTTTGTAATTTTCTTTTTTTTTCAAGTTCACCAATTGATTCTTGTGCTTGTATCGCAACAAAAATAAATACAGTGCAACACGGATATAAGAAACTCTAGAAATTCAAAAAAAATTCTTTCTTATATCCGAGTTTTTCTTATATCCAAACATCGGATGTAAGAAAGAAAATTTCTTATATAAGAAACACGGATATTAGAAAGAAATTTACTTTTAAAAAAACTATGGGCAAAGGAAAATATTTTGTACGTGTGCCTACAAAATTTCATGAAAACGAAGTAGGCCATACGAACTTTATATGCATAATGAATACGTTCATATAAAATGTCTTCTACAATATTTTTTAAGATAAAAAGCATTAATGTAACAAAGTAACAAAAATATACTCTTATTCAACAAGTAAAAAAAATAAAATAAGTAAGTCTTCTTTTCAAATAAATAAAATTTAAATTTAAATAAAAGCAAAATAAGAAAAACAAACAAGTGTCGCAATCTTGTTTTCTTTGATTCATTGTATTACAGGTACATTATGTATCGTCGAAAGACAACCAGCAAAAAGAAGTCAAGTTCAAATGTCAGAATCACATTTGATTACATTGTTGTATTTGTCTATTTGACTTTCTCTCCATGAAGAAACTACACACAAATGCAAAAATATCATTTTTATCCTACACAGATGCAAACATATAAGTTCCATAAAGGTAATAGGTTGCAGTCAAACACAAATAGCTGCCGAAATTTACCATCTTTTTATTGCTCATCATCCAATATTTAGCTGTCATTCCTTTGGAAAAAGGGAATTTGTAATGAACGTCTTAACACAAAGATGCATATTCAAAAGGCATAAACTAATAAGATAAGCACCCGAAACCTCTGCTTTTATTTGACATTTGCCTACAAGCTGAAACACGCACACAAGTAACTTTTCCGTTAATCTATCAATAGACACATTGATAAAAACGCACACAAGAATCTTTTCTGTTCATCTTCCTATATACACATAGATAACACAGCCCTAGAAATTTGTTTTTGTTTTGTTTTTCAATTTCCCATCTATTCATGGATAGAGTGTCAAAGGTACAAAAACAACAATGTAAACAAGGTTTCCAATCTAATTATGGCTTATTTGTGTCCAAAAGGTCTTGGCGCTGGTTTGTCTGTCAAAGTAAATTTCTTATAAGTGTACTTTCTTGTTCCTAGAATTGATTTTGGTGTTCAAAAAAATCTTTCTTATAATAGTGTTTTCCATATATGCGAGTTTCTTATAGAGGATTAATTTCCAAAGAAATATAAAAAAAGCGACACGGTGTTTCACATTGCGTTTCTTATAAGAGAGTTTTTCTTATATGAATGTTTCTTTCATCCGTAAAATACTGTATTAAATAATACTTTTCGGACGGAAATTTAACACAAATATTAGAGATATTTAAAAAAAAACATGTATTTTTTTTATTGTTTTTCAAATATGAGAAACATATATTTGATACTTACTTTTATGTTCCACAGTAATTCTTGAATCGACAATTTTACATAATTTAATCAAAATACAAACAATGCACAATAGCTATACATATACATACGCACATTTGACTACGGAATCGGAGAGTTCAAATTTACTTATACACGCATATAAATAGCACTGATCACTTTATATACTTCCGTCATACTTATCTACCGCTATCGATATATAGATTGAACCAATTCACTTGGCCATTCTACTCTCTTCAAATTTCTTTCCTTTTCTCATTAATTTTGAAAGACTTCATTTACATGAGCTATCAAAATAGTATTACATCTCTGGCGTACAATACTCATTATCTTTTGGGCACTATTTTTGTTCTCTTAAATCCTCTCTCTAAGCAACCGACTGACTCACGCGTCGTTGACCAAGTAATTTTGTTCAAGCTATATTTGTTTATTTTCTATGTTTTATCGTAATTTTGCTGTTTATTTTCTCATTGTTTGAAATAGATCACCTGATCAGTAGGCAATGGAAGAAACATCGACCTCTTCTCAATTAAACCATCTTAATATCGATGTTTTAAATGACCTAACATCGATAAAATTACACCAAATTTGTATCGATGTCTTGAATGATAGATCTGTGTTTTCTCTTTTAACATCGATATTTCATCAGCATGCATGAATATCGCACATCTTTAGAATGTCGATTTTATCATCTTATGAATCTATACTTTTCAGCCGTACCGGAGAATGCACAGTTTTCACTTCAAAAATAAGTAAAAAACGACGTTAAAAATATGTTTAGCCGTTTTATGATAACCCTTTATATGTTTTCTTAACACAGCGCGGGCGTCATGAGAAGAACAGAAAGAGGGATAGGAAAGATGTGTGGCGCGAGGTGGTTGTTGTCTCAGATTTATCACCAGGGATGGCGGCTGAACTAATGCGGAGAAAATTACCGTGTCTTATTTATTTATGTCTCTTATAATTCACATTATTTTATTTATGGGTATATACTAGTTTACTCAATCACATGTTGTTAGTGTTATGCCTGAACAGCATGTAATGAGTATACCAGCAACTTGTTTTATGGCAATTTTTTTAGAATTGGTTTTTAATGGAAAAATAAGACGACATTGACAACGGCAGGAATCGAACCTGGTACGACGAGGTTGATAGGCGAGCTCACAACTATCGCGCCACGGCAATCCCCAAGAATCTACTAAGAACCTTGTACTTACGATGTGATTGAACATAAGAGCAAGTACGTGCGATCCAGTCATGTATTTTATTTAAAATTGTTTTTGCAATAATAATCCCATCAGAAAACATACCTGAAAGTATCCTGGACGATTTAGTGGGATGGACACCCTGAATAGAACATATGGATAAAGCAAGTTTTGCATTGGAGAAAAAAACTTAAACTCGAGATCTTAATCAAACTTGAAATTACGATGAAATATTGGATTCCGGTTCTGTTCAGGTTGAGTTACAGAATATACAAACATTTAAATATTTTGAAACATAAAAGGCTAAGGCATCCTTACTGTTTAGTTCTTTTTATTTAAAATACTAGAGTTGGTGTATGTAAGAGAAATCATCGAAATCAATACTATGCATTATTTGTTTTCAGCATTCTGATAATTGGCTTAATTAACTCAAACAAACCTTACCAATTTGGTCCGAAGAAATGAAATGGCAACATACCTGACTAATAACAAACAAAACTTTGTCTATCTACCTAACAATTTGTATTCATTAAATATTGATCATCAAATAAATTACCTAAAGTTTTATTGACATAAATTCAAATTTGCATGCAAATTGTAGATATACAACCGCCCCTAACCTCCTCGTCATTTTCGTTTTCATTTTATTTAGCTGTTACTATATATCTACATACCTTTCCATTAAAGCAAAACAAACCCACTTACCTACGAGTATTGTTAGAAAGGTAGGTAGGTTGTAGGTATTTACATGACGACCAGACGCAAATCAGAATGGAAAAAAAAATTTAATCAAAATGACCAGCAAAATGGTGTTAACTAAGTTTTATAATTTCACACAAGTACCTATACATCCTACACACGCCAAATCTAAAAGTTTTATCATATATCCTAGAGCAAAACTTTACAGCCCTGTCTCATTTTCTCACCCCTCTTCTATCATATAGTAACTATATGGGTACGGTATGTAGTACAGTGGACCCTGCAGTCATATTTCTTAATTACGAAGCAATATCCAAAAGAGTGTATTTTCTAACAAAGTTGTAATTGGTTTTACCCTGGAATTTTCGTCCAAAGTATGCTCGTAGTCTTGTACACTTCAATTGTTTTACATATACATACCTATAGCTATATATCAATTTTATATGTAGGTACAGTTATGCACACATAAACCCATTAGAACACAAAAATCGACAAACACTCATAAGAAGTGTGTATAGGTATAGGTACTGATGGTTCACATCACAACATGATGTTGGTGTTCGAAGCCGCCGACAAATTAAAACCAACATCTATACTTTTCATATAAGCTTGATACACTACCGGGTGCCAGGCGGCAAAACCCTGAGCCCGAACACTTCGGTGGGCAATATGTAGTCGGCCAAAACGGGTCGGCAGCGCGGCGGGCGGCGGACGGTCTTTTAAACAAAAACAAAAAAAAAAATTAAAACTCGAAAACAAGTACCTAATGGATTTCCGGCAGCTGTTTCCTGTGCTGTATTCACGAAATTCAAACAAAATCCATCAACACACTGGACCAGAAAATTCATTCAAAAAAGACGAATGGTTATATATTTCGGGCTTGAAAGCTGGCTTGGTGTACGAAACATTTTTAGTCGTGTCCCTGCGAGCGGCAATGGCACAGGAAGCTGTAAACACCTACTGCTCTGGAGTGAGCACCCTCTAGACACATTTACCGAATGCCAACGTTTCACATAATAATCAATCAATTTACGAACGCATTTGGGGCAGCAACGCAATTCTACGTGAAGTGGGGTGGAAAAGTACGGTCATGGTTGGTAAGTGTCCTTCAGGCGGCGCGCCGGTCTCTGGTCGGGTCGTTGTGTCGGTCTTTTGTGCATTTGCGAGCAAGAGCATACCAGCGTGATAATGAGGCCAGTTTACAATTTACAACGGGTAGGTAGGTACCTATATAAGTATGTATATAGTAGGACTCGTCATCTTTGGTCAAGTGAGTTTAACCAACCTTTCGTGCATTTGGCCACCGTCCATTGAATTTGGAGCCCACAGCCATCTGTATCTGAATTCAATTTGTGGCAATGACAAAGTGCGTCACCCGGCCCAGTCCGGCATCAATCTAAAAAGTTAAATGTCCTAAGCCGGCTAACCGGCTAACCGACTTGGAGGAGCCCTCGTACTGTGATCCTGATGCGATGTTAGGGTATTATTTTGTTACAGATCGAAATTTTGGTTTCGGTGGGGTGATTATGGTTGGCTTCCGGAACAAGACTAACTGCTTTCACATTGAAGGTTCATAAATCTGTCAGCATGATACCAACCCATGGTATATATTCACTTCAATTTATTTCTGATTCTTTGTATTGTATACCTCTACTCCTCAGTTGGATAAAGTACAGTGATGTGATGTAAGTTTTGACCCGATGTTTCACGAGGACGACGCTCGGCGCTCGGCGACAACGACGTTTTATTTACTCCCATTCCCAAAAGCCAACAGCAACGGCACCATTATCATAACATATGCAACAGCTGCAATAACATCAAGCAACATCCTTGTGCTTAAAATTGTAGATACAAAGAGCTCGAGGAAAATGGCTTGTGGTCATTAATTCCTGGCATTGTTTGTTTTCTTTAGTTTATCATAAGTTGGACGTTTATGTTGACGAAACAAAAATAACACCTTACGAGATTGTTTGAATGGCTAATAAGTGTAAAGGTGCATTTAGGGAAAGGAATTAAAGTTAAATGTGTTGCAAAATATTTAAATATTTTGGTTAAAATTTAAACTGAGCATTTTTTGTATAATTAGATTACTACCAAATCTAGCAGTTGCTTGCATAATCAGAATTTGCATTAAAAAAAATGCCTTCAAAATATGTTTTATAGGTAACGTCGTAAGGAAGTTGGGAATTGTCCATTAAATAGCCATATTTAGTTAGTTTGTTGGACTTTTTAACCCTTATTGACCAAGGTTATATTCTATAAGGTCGCTTGTAAATAAACCGAATAAACTCGTACTCAAACTACATATCCTTGTTTGACTCCCATTTTCGACTCAAAGAAATCCGTGATTTCTTAACCATTCCAAAGACCTCACAGATTGCCTTCATACAAACTTTCCAGAACTCACCCAATGGCGCACTGGATATAGTGGTTGACTACTAACTTAACCGTATGGGTTCGAGCCCCATACTATAGGCTGCATTTTAAGTGTTAATAAAAGTTTATACTCAAATTTCCAAAAAAAAAGTTTTTCGAATTTTAAAAAGTATACATGTTTTTTTTGAATAATCGATTTTTCCAAAACCATTCACTGAATTTTTTTGAAATTATAATTCTATATGCATATGAAAAATATTTTCAAAATGGCGTTTCAAATTTGTTTTCTAAAAATATTTTTTAAAAATAAAAAATTAGTTTTTTAAAAAACCGCTCCAACGATTTTTGAATTTTTTTTTTGATATACATATTCTTATTTATCCATGAATTCAAATGGTATCTTTATTTTTCCTCAATCTATAATAACTAAGCAATTAAAAAAAGATTTAATTATGTTTATCATCCATTTATTTCCACCTAACTATGAGTATATTTCATTTACATTTTACGCATTTTTGTGCACGTCACTGAATACATACATACATATATGTACTTTGTAGGCCCTCATACATTTATATATAGCTATCTTCACCTAAATTATAAAGTTATATGAATATAGCTAGCCTACCCTACCTATATCCTTCATTTTCATTATTATATGTACATATGAATACATATTTACATACCTATGTTCCGTCCATGTTCATGTGTAGGTAAATATTTCTCTGCTAACTTACATATCTAATTAAAATCCATAACCTAGATTTAAATATGCGTAGGTACCTATGCAACTATATTACTTAATTCATCCATTCGACAATTCATTATACTAAGGATCAAGGTAATCTTACATAAATCGGCTTTAAGCCTGCCGAAACAACCTCAGTGGTTAGCTGTTATAAAGCTGTTAGATACAAGACCAAGTTCGTACGATCCAGGCGTGGATTTTATTTTCTATACCTTTAATATTAATTGGATGCCGCCCGTGGGTTATAATGAGATAGTAAATATTTAATTATCAAATGCACTATGCCAACTAACATTCCTTCCTATCTTTCTATTCCTTTTACATAGTGCGGTTTAACTCAGGTTGCATTCAAAAGACCTTAGGTCTTACAGGTATATAGTTTGAATTATTTTTCGATTCTCGATTTTAAACAATGATTTTTAAATATAAAAATATGTAGGATATATCCGAAGCTTTGACAGCTGGACAATATTTTGCATGAAACTAATATCTCGACTAATTAAATTGAGATAGAGAAGTTTGGAGAATTATACTAAGAAATCTAGTACAGTTAGCGTACTTACAAACGCAAAATAGAGCCAACGTTTTCGTTTATAATTTTTTATAATTTCTTCGTGGTGTTTTTTATGGGATATTTCGTTTCACATCAGCAACTTACGAGGCTTAAGGTGAAATATTAAAAAGCATTCACATTATCACAAGATGATCTACAAACTAAAAGTTTCAAACCTTGTAGACTTGGTAATCTTGCAAGGGTGTTTTGTTGAGAATCACTTGACTTTGGTTCCATTATATTTAAACTGTAGTCATTGGAACAGAGACTTTGTAGCTCTCAAAAACTTTTTTTCGACATCTGACTTGAGCAATTTCATTCTTGGTGGCGATTTTAACGTAAGAACTGGCACGAAAGGTACAGTGGACTACAATTCCATTCCTCCAGCTAATGTTGAAGAATTAAGAAGCTCTAAGGATTCAACCTGCGATAGTAACTGCAATACATTTATAGAATTTCTTGATAATATTGGTGCATACATCCTAAATGTAAGAGGATTCAAAGACAAAGGTGGTGAATACACGTTCGTAAGTAGCAGGGGATCTTCGGTTATCGACAGCTGGTGCTCTTCATTGGCTGCATCAAATATGATACTGGATTTTTGTGTAGGTTGCGAAACTTTCTCTGATCATATGCCACTGATTTGTTCCATAAAATCTTCTGAATCGAGCACGCATAAAAATGATTTGTGCGCCATTAAGCGAATAAAGTGGTCAGAAAATAGACACACTTCCTATCAAACAAAACTTGAGTTACTTGTAAAACTTGCAAACACTAATTGCATTGAAGAGTATCGTAATGGTATCAAATGCTGCATATATGAAGCAAACGGTGCACCTGTCACCCAAAAAATCAAGTTCGAGCCCAAGAAGCCTTGGTTTGATTTAGCTTGCCACTCAGCTAGGAAAAGTGCGTTTAAACACCTCAAAGCATTTAGAAAACAAAATCTTGAAACCTGTAGAAATAATTATAATGCTGCTAACAAAAGATACATGAACTTATGTAAATCTAAGAAGGAAGCTTACTTCCAAAACTTAGTAAATAGTTTAAAAAATGTTAATTCAGCCCTAGATTGGTAGAAGATTGCCAGAAAGATACGAGGCGACAGTTTCAACATGCCAACATTCTTATCAGCTACTGAATTCAGCATATATTTTCAAAAGATGCTGTCACTATTGCCAAACCATGTTGATATCAGTTCCTGTTCACCTCAAGTACTAACACCCCAATTGGACCGCACAATAGAGCTTGCAGAAGTTTATTCTGCATTACCTCGTCAAAAGATCATAAAGCCCCAGGTATAGATGGAATTCCATTCGAATTTTATAAAAATGCAAGCCCATCTCTAATCACTGAAATTCATAAACTATTTGTTAAAATACTCGTATTTGAAACTGCAACTGTCCCAGGCTCATTTAAAAAATCAATTATATATCCCCTGTTTAAGAAAGGAGATGTAAACTTGGTATCTAATTATAGAGGACTGTCCTTCCTTGACACGCTTTATAAGCAATTTAGCACTGTTCTTCTAAGTAGACTAACGACTTGGTTAGAAGAAAACAAAATAATAAATGAATTTCAGGCTGCTTATAGATCTAACTATTCTACTGTTGATCAAGTTTATAACCTATCCCGCTTCGTACAACTTCAACTCAATCAAAAAAAGAAACTATATGCGTTTTTTATAGATCTTAAAGCTGGTTTTGATAGCATTAACAGAAATGCCTTATTTTACAAACTTTCTGCTTCAGGAATCTCTACAAAAATGATAACTATTATCAAAGCACTTTACATGAATACGTCTGCTGTGGTTTGGGATGGTCAAGGCTTGTCAGATTTCTTCTGCACCGAAAAAGGAGTCAAAAAAGGTTGTGTCTTGAGTGAACTATTTTTCGTTCTGTATCATTTAGATATGTAGATCTGCACGTTAATCTATCCTTTGGGTTAACTATTAATGGTCTCGGAATTAATGGCCTATTATTGTGTTGCTAGTCAATTTTCGAAACGGTGGACGTAGAGCTGCGTGTGAGAAATGGTTTTTCAACGACACGGAGATTACTGTATCAAACCATTATAAACATCTGGGAGTTGTTTTCAACTACAATATGTCTTGGAACGAACATTTAAATAATAGACTTGCGTCCTCAAAAAATTCCATAAACCCTACATGGTCCAAGCTGCTTAGAAATAAATCAGTTCAACACGCAACAAAATTTAAAATTCACGATGCTGCAACGAGATCTATAATGTTGTACTGTGCTCAAGTTTGGGGATATAGAGAACATACACAAGTTGGAAAGTTGCAACGATTTTTCATTAAAAGATGTTTTCTCCTACCAGAAACAACACCAAACTATGCCTTACATATTGAAACTGGACTTCCTAAGGCTTTTTTAACGACCCTAGACTTGAATTTTTCTTTTATACGGGAAACACTGCATCTTCCAAACGGCAGGTTACCAAGAATCTTGTCAGAAGCTATAATTAGTAAGAAGATATTCTGGGCCAAGGGATGGCTGGATCTTTTTCATTTCACGTCAATGGACTTTTCTTTCACCACAAATTTAAATGAATGGCAGGAACTGTATAAGATCCTCTTGTCTAAGCTGAAGGAAGAACATTGAAATAGTTTTATCAGCAACGTCAATCAGTCCCAATTCCATGATGATTACTGTAATCTGCTTTAATCTGAAGTACCAAACTACTTTCATGACTCAAACCCTCGAGATATGATTTCCCTTATCCTAAAAACTCGCTGTGGACTTCTTAGTCTAAATGGAAGATCCTTCCAAAGAGATACAAATGGTTTATTCACACTTTGTAATTTAGACGCCTCTGAAAATACCTATCACTGCGTTGGAATCTGCCCAATCTTCAAAATGTATAGAAGGATATTTCTTGGAAATGACGTACTTTCACGCACACAATTTTTAAACGTTTTAAATGGCAGCTGCTACTTTAATCTCTATAAGTTTATAAAAGCGTCACTGAAGTATCGCTATCTTATATTAAATGAATTTTCATAATAATTTTTTTGTTCAAATCACTAAATTGCTTATCGTCAAATTTAAAACCTGACAGGCAACTTTATGTTATTGTCATAATTAATTTTTATATATAAAATGTTTTTGTTAAGCCTTTTAATGAAATAAAAATTATATCTATCTATCTATCTATCTTATCACAAGATGCAATATGCCAGTAGTATCGACTAGAGGGTCCTGATCCTGGCTCAGTGGCGGAGGTGGAGGTGAAATGCCGGTGGCACGTTGAGGCATTGGATATTGGATTACGTATTGAATGTTGGTTAGTGCAATGGATGATGGTGGATTATGGATGGTGAATGATGTTGTGAATGGTATGGTGGATTACGCATTGAATGATGTTGTGAATGGTTAATTTTATTATAGATGTTTTATTTGATAGTTATATGGTGGTGGAGTATTGTTTCTAGTGGCATGGTGGCGGATGTTGCATTTTTTAGTTGTATTTGTTATAAATGTATACATTTTTTTTTTTTATTTTTCCAGTGGCTTTATGTATTGGGCGATAGTCCTGTAAGCCTGGTGACTGATGTTGCATATTAGGTACTGGAGTTTTGATTTTAATTTTTTCCTAAGTATTTTTTTAAATTGTTGTATTGGACGATGGTGCTGTAGGAATGGTAATGAATGTCGCATATTGAGTGCTATTATGTATGATGAGGTACGTTTAAAGCCCAAAATTCACGTTTGGAACGAGAAAATTCACGTTCAGTACACCATACCATTATTCACCACACCATCATCAACAATCATCCAATATGCAATGCACCAACCCTCCACCGGCATTTCACCTCAACTTCCACCAATGCCGGTTCCGTCAGTGGTCCAGGACCCTCCAAGCGCTACTACTTATACCTGCCGCTATGTGGAAGTTGAATATACACACTTTCAGCTTGACATTCCAAATGCACAATCCACGCAGACTTAATCCGTATTTAAATTCTACCTCATGTTAAGAACGATTCGAATTCGATACTTATAATATTAATAACATTAATAACTCACTTTGCATGCAGTATGTACATGCCTTTGTTCTAATTTCCCTTAATTAAACCACGCAATTACCTATCTACCACTCATAGCGCCAATACTGCTATATGTGCGTAAACTACCTGTTTATAAACTTTCAACCAAACTAATATTATGTAATTTCAAAGCCTTTTAGATCTTGAACAGCATCCCATCCGGCATTTGTATCTTTATGTAGATTTTATTAACCCAAATAGCAAATTATTCGTTTTAATCTACACCTTCTCTACCAAATGGTGGGGAGTTTGGTGAACAGATATAACCGAAGCCACCTCCAAAAAGCCCAGTTATGGCTTCTATACCTATATAAGGTAACATACAACACGAAGCTGTTTTCTATTTTGAAATTATGTTTAATGTTTGTTTTATTGCACAGGTCCTGCATTTAATTTGCATTGGTAATGCTAGTATTTTCAGAAGCATAGCACCGCTCCATTACTTTTCATATCACGTAGCTCTATTCCTTTGGAGTTTGCCCCAGTCTCATCTGCAGCTCTATCCCTTGTTCCTTTTTTTTTCTTCAGCATTAAGCTTTTAGTTTATGGTACTTATTTTTATTGTTGTTGTTGTCGGTCTGGTCTCTGACGTGGAGATGGTGTGTCCTTGTTTAATTTTCCTCTTAACCTGATCTACTATGTTACAGCATCCCAAAGGATTAACTTTTCAGTTCAAGCTGGGGAGAGATGGCTTTCGCTAGTCATCCTCATCATCATAAGTGTAGCGGTAAACGAGGATAGAAATACTCTACCCTACTATACGAAAAGAACGCATCTAAAGAAGTTTTCTTATGTGTGTAGGAGTAGAGTTAGTATTGAGATCATAACTTACCTTTTGCATTGAGGTATATCTGGACCAAAAAGTCCTTTGCATCCTTAAGCCTGTAAGGACTAAGAGGACAAAAAGGTGGCAACAAAAACAAAAAACTAACGGGAACACAACAAGGAAAATATTAACATTCATGTATTCCAAGGCAATGAGTAGTTACCCGCTACTTCTCTTTTTTGCTCATGAATTATTGAATACGTTCACTATCTTTATATGACTATATAAGAGAGGAATTTTATCTAAGTATCGGCGCGAAATGAAAGTTATGCATTCTCTGATAAAATTAGAACTTTCTGATTTTCGCCCTCATATTTATTGGACTACAAAGGGATCGATGAGCAACACTGCTGCCCAGCCGGCCACTATAGTGCAGAATGGCCTGTGGGTATATTGTTCGAATACGGAGTCCATAAATATATTAATGGAGCACTTTAGTTACTTATCGTGGAAAAGATTTATTTATAATTTTTGAAAGTTTATCTGACTGTGGGGAATAGGACGATTTGCAATAATTATGCTAAGATATTTATCGCAGATTGATTAACCGATTTCCTGGATAATAATCGATCAGGATTAGCTAGCTATTTAAAAATGAATAATTTGCATTGTTGGGACTTTCATGTCACTTTGCTTTGTCGTAATTTGTGTACCTACTATAAGGCAAGTTTTGTATTTGAAAAAAAAAAAGAAATCGAAATATGGATACCGAGAACACGAAAAAAGTGCAAACAGAGCAGTACCACAATAGTCAAATGGAAAATCCAATAATGTGAGTGTGTACACAATATAAACAAAAAATGCAGAACTGTCAAGAAAAAATTACTAAAAATAAAAGTGAAATTACAGTTTTCAGCCATTGGCAACTTTTTAATGACATTTAAACTTTGACAAATAAAAAGAAGTTTTTTTTATTATTAAAGTGTTTGGTTTTGGTTCAGAAATTGTACAGTACAATAATATAATTTGCCTAATACATATTTTACAAAAATTATTTGGACATGGCTTTTGCCGTCTGCCGTTTTATATATAATTTCCTCTTAAACAACAATAATGAATAACTAATCAGCATCAAAAAAGTTCTTCAATTATACGGTTGCGATACCTTAACGCGATTTTACAGAGCTGGAACAGGCTCGATGCATTTATCTCATTAAGGTGGAATATAACTTCATCAGCAGTTAGGAAATCTTTCCCGAAAACACATCTTCTCGTTTCCCTTAAAGTTGGACACTTTCTTAAGAAATGCACCACATCTTCTCTATCCATCATATTGCATAAACTGCAAATCACTGGAAGGTCAGCTCTGTGTGGTATATAGTTTAAATTGAGGATCTCACCGCGCAGTCTAATCATCATGGATATTTCATCGATGGTAAGTTCATCACGAAAGTAGTTCGCATGTGCTAAATTATGGTTCAACTGGCAATAAATCTTTCGATACAAGGAGTTCGAAGCCTCTTCTATGTACACAGTTCTAATTTTTTCATCCACCTTAGCAATTAGTTGGTACATGTCGGTTTTTAATTTTTTGATATCTTCAACGTTACAGTTCAGATCCATTCCGCAATCTAATGCCAAATCAAGCCATTCTTCATACCACCCGCTTTTTGCATTTATTGCTTTGAGGGCCGCTTTTTTTGCCAAACGATTGTCTCCTAAACTCAAGATCCTAGTGATGTAATTCACCTGCATCTTTAATGTTTTAATAAAGAGTGGTGAAAGTCCTGTTTCAAGTATTATTAAATAGTTTGGCGTATTCGCCGGTAAATGGAATGATCTTTTGATATAAAATCGGAGTAAATTTTCCACTATCTCGTATCTCTTACTTCCCCAAGTGTGTGCAGCGTAAAACATAATGGATTCCGCTACCGATTCAAATATTTTAAATTTGCAACTGTGAGCTATAGATTTGTTGTTGAAACAGCTCTTCCAAGTAAGATTTATAGCCATTTGTGCCTTGTTCAATTTTTCATTTAGGTGTTTTTCCATACTTAAATTCTTCGTAATGAGTACGCCTAGGTATTTAAACTCCTTGAAAACCTGAATCAGCTGCCCATTGTATTTCCATTTTTCGTTCAAGCAGACCTTGCCCCCGCCTTTTTTAAAAATCATTACTTTGGACTTTTCTAAATTGACAATTAATCCCCAACGTATGCAGTATTCATGAAGGCGATTAATCATTAATTGAAGTGACTCTGGAGAGTATGCAAACATCACAACATCGTCAGCAAACAACAGTGCTTTTATGATCGTCCCAGCGTATTCAATACCAGCAGGTAACCATTCGATCAAATCTTCTATGAAAAGCGCAAAAAGAAGCGGGCTGAGTGAACATCCTTGCCTTCAGAAATTGTATTGTGCCAGATGAAAGGTTGCAATTAACCTTAAGGTATTTGTCGACTGGTGGGCATTTCTTCGACTTTATTCAAAACAAAATTTAGGAATGCAAATATTTCTTTTAGCGCACAGACTCAATACGTAATGCTGGCCACTGAAAGTGCAAAACCTTCGCATGATAAACAAATGGAATTGCTAAAACCGACATAAAATCAAATTTAAAAGAATCAAGTAATGAAGGTTTACTTTCGCATCAAGATTTTACCAAGACAATTACATACATTAATTATTTTTAGCTAAACGTAATGTTTCTGTTTCGGTAAAAAAAACATATTTTCTCTTTCACACAAAACTGACACTTTCATGTGATTTAATGCATTAAGAAAGAGAAAAAAAGAAGTATCATACGGGCCTTAGGGGATGAAAACAAAAATCTACGAACAAGAGCTGACAGCAAAAATAGTAGGAATTAAATGTGCTAAGTTCTTCACAACTCATTATATTCTATTTCTTTTATAGCTCGTTTAAAAAACACAGACCACCCTGTCTATTGATAACGTCTCTCTTATACTCTGATTATATAAGTGCAATATCTACACGAAACAATTATCTATTTAAATGTCTAGTTGTCTTGTCGCATGATTTCGTTCACCGTTTTAAGAAAAGCTTTTTGTTATTTTTATTTTATGTAAATACCGCAATGCAAGAATTGTTAGTTATGTTAAGAAGAGTTTGAATAAAGTCATCAAAGAGCAAAGACGTGTTTTAATGTTTATGATTGATTTATGATATTTTTATATTGCATTCTTAATTAAAAGTCCTTATACGTTGTTCTTCTTCTATGACAGTTTCGTGAAAGGTTTCAACAGCCGTCAACCACCAGTCAAAGTTTGTACCTCAAAAACTCCCGAAAGTCAAACTTATTTAAAAATCTAGCTATCACTTGTCCATTATGAAGTTAACCATCTTAATTTAAATACATGATTTAACACAATTTAAGAGATTTAGGTTAAAATTGCATATAAAAATAAAGTTCAATTTAATTAAATACCATAACCGACCAATTTTAATCTTAAAGGCGCAAAATTTTAAACAACCTATTTTTAAGGCCTTAACACGATACTAGTTAGCAATAATTTTGAAGAAAACGCAAATAATAATTAAATATTATTTTTGTTTTTGTTCTTATGTACTGTATGGATTAAGGCCTAATTGAAGATTTTTATGACCTGTAGTCCAAAATGTTAGTCATCAGTTAAATGCTATCGTACCCTTCTAAGACGCAATGTTTTTCGGTCGATGATTACCGACTCTTATGACGCAATGTTTTTCGGTCGATGATTGCCGACTCTTATAAAATTTGCAGCATTTACACACTGCAAATTATATTATTTAGAGGAATTTGGTTAAATTCGTGCACCTAAATTTATGTTATGTCCGTGGTCTGGCCAGTAATATTTAGCAATTTACTATATACATATTAATCTACTAACTTTTCATAAATTTTAAAATGCTAATTAAGCAGTGAAGTGTATAAATCTTACAAATAATTCAGGATTGAGTTAAGCTTGATAACTTACTACTTACTATTAGGACATAAATATATTTCTCGTGTAAACTAGACCTTAAGAGTACGTGTGAATTCATCTTTGCTTTTATTTCTGAACGCACTCATCTTTGCTTGAGAAGTAGATTGACATTGAACGTGATGGGGGGAGTTTATTATTATGAAGAGTAGATCCATAAACTAATAACATAAGGACCCGAAACCTCTGCTTTCATATGACATTTGCCAACAAGCTGAAACACGCACACAACTAACTTTTCTGTTCCTTTTCCAATAGACACATAGACAACGCATCCCTAGTAATTTGTTTTTGTTTTGTTTTTCGATTTCCCATCTATTCATGGATAGAGTTTCAAAGCAACAAATACAACAATGTAAACAAATGGGTTTTGGGGGATGAAACGTACGAAGGTTTCCAATCGTATTATGGCTTATTTGTGAGTAGATCAATGACGGACGTGGATAGCTGCGGACTACCTACTACAAGGAGATAGCAAAGCATTTGTAGGGTTTTAATTTTGATGAACACAATTATTGTGTTTATGCGCTGTAAATTGATTATATGTTGATAGAAACTCAACATGTGCTCTAAATAAGTATTCGATGTTTATATTTTTATAATTTTAACTCCACTGTTTACAAAAAAAATTGATACCAGTAGGACTTGAACCTGGGCCTCCCGCGTGCAAAGCCGATATACTATCAGAATGACATGTGGATTTAGTACGATACTTAAAAATTAAAGTAGCCAGTCAGTGGTTTTAACTTTGGTAAACTGTTAAGAAGATAATACGATACTAAACTCGTTTAAAATTAGCAAAATCCTCTTTTTAACCTAGTATCATACTAAAAATGATTTAACATATTACTAAATCGTTTAAAATTTTGCGCCAAAATCTTTAAGTTTTTCCTCCCTACCTATTGATTGGAATAAATTTGGATTAAAAATTATTCTCACGAAACTCATTTATAACATCATTTAACTGTCTTTTAGTAAGAACGCACAAGCCAGACGATCCTTCAAGCAAAAGAATTAATTTTATGAAAAAACAAGCATTTTGATTTTTTTTAGATCATCACTCATCAAGAAAGACAAAATCTCGAGGGGCAGATATAGGCAGGGTTTTTTTCTCGTTTTTAATTCTTGACATCTTCCTCTTAAATCTCATATCAAAAATGTTACCGAATAACACCGAATAATAAAGCAATATCCACAGCAAAAAAAAATAAAATGCACGAATGGATCGAACTTGCTCTTATGTTGGATCACATCGATTTCAAAAGATTTCTGTTAAAAATCTAAATTTATATTTTAATCAGTTTTTTACTTCATTTTTTATATATACAAAATATCTTTTTCTAAAAAAAATTGTATGATAGTCTTAAATATTATAATATAAACTTAAAAACAATATATTAAATCGGCTTAATCAAAGAAAAAATAATTCAAAATTCTGAAATAAATATTTAAACTAATTTAAGCTCAACAAAAGTACGCCATTTTATTTTTTAGATAAATTTGAACTTATGAGAAAAAAATTTAAGAAATCTGTTGAGCGGTTTTGAGAAAAAAAGTTTTTTTTTTTAAACTTTTTGAAAACATTTTTCAAAAAAAATTCAAAAACGCCAATTCATAGATATTCAATAAAAACATATAAATGTAATTTTTGAAAATAATTTAATCAGCAGTTTTCGAAATATAAATTAATTTTTTTTTTAAATGATTTTAAGAATACTAATTAAAAATATTGGTACGCGGTATAATTTGGGCAACCTAAACCTATATATGTGTGCAATTTCGAAAGAATCGGTTGAGTCGCTTATGAGATAGTCGAAAGCAAAAAAACAAAATGATCCTATGGAAAGTACCGTTTTTAGACATTTTTCTAATTTTTTTTTCAACCATATGATCGGTCATAGCTAAAAAGCCGCTAAAAAAAATTTCAATTTCCCCTCTGTGCAATACCTAAAAAACTCTATATACCAAAGAAATTCGGCATACCCGTTTGGGCTGTAGGTGTCTATACAGACTGACAGACTGACTGACAGACATACAGACGGATAGAATTTTTAGACCATCTTTTTTCGTCTTCGCCATCATCGTAATGTCATGATTGATTGTTATCTCAAAACTTTTTTGTCGAAGAATGCATAACTTGCCTTATAGTACCTATAATCGCAAGTAAAAACAATAAAAAAGCTGCCATTTTACATAAATTGAAAATAAATAAATTTTAGCTTTATAATAAAGTACGCGTCTGCAGATGAACCTTCCATAACAAAAAAACTTTATATATACATAATATCAAAAAACAATAAAACCTTAATTATTTAGCGGTGATATTTTTCCCACAAATTAACTGATCCACAGTGCAAGCTACGATCGATGACTTTCAACTGATGCTATCACCAAATGTGTTCATACAAATTAAATTAATTTACGGTACATTATTGTTATTGTTATGGGTATTTAATAACAGCTAGACAAAAAAATTACTTTTCAGCTCTACATTCTTAAAAACTGATTTTTGAGCGGTTTTTCGCGGCAAATATACCGCTTATTTCGCCGTTAACTGCCTCCAATATGTATTTATTCCTTGCATTTCTGCATGCAATACAGCCCCTTTATTAAGATATGAATTCTTTTGCATATTTTGCCTATTCCGTTTTAAGAGAATAAATCTTACAGAATATCTCGAACCATTTTACAAACGAAGTTGTTTCCGTTGATACGATTAACATAAACCAAAAAGTACTCGTATTACTTCTGCCATTAAAAATTAAAAAAAAAAGAAAAAAAAATTAAAAATAAACAGGATTACCTAATTCACAAAATTTCCATAATAAGTATTATTTAAATTCCTTTTTAAGATAATAACACTCAAAAGTAATACCCCAGCATTACTGTTGGAATCCATCTAAATGCTTTTGTCAGAATATTAAGTGAATTCCAAAATTGTTCGCGTAGCCATTGTGAAAGTTTCCATTGCGGTTGCATGGAACATTTAAAGTTGGCAAATCGTTCTAAATAACGATTCTACAAAGTGAATAATGGCTGCCAATGAAACACTTTTGCTAAAACATTCCGCAGCAATTTGACAAAATTAACCAAAACAATCAGTTTTGTAGAGTGCACTTCTCCTGCTTCATCGTCAACCTCATCAAGTATTGAAGGGCAGCGAATCAGAAATATACACAGGCAGACAAAAATTATAAAGAGGAAGCATTTAAATAACTACTTTACTCCAACATAACTATATATGCCACTTTACATTCCTGGAATGATGTCCTTAATGCTCTAGCTGCTTGTGATTGCTCGCGAAACAAATCACAAAAAAACTTATCATTATTCCAACAGTTTTCGAAGTTTAGCTGACTACGAACTGAATGGCATGGCGGCGGGCCGGTTTATTCTATAGAAGAATTATATACAACACCATTGTGAGCAGGCCGCCGACGCACGCCGTCGCCGCTTGCCGATAGAAGAGTGAAGGACATTTGGCAGGGCGACTTTGCAGCTGCATTCACTTGGGTAAGGCATCACAGTCTTTTATAGAACGCGAGACAGGAAAAAATTATACGGTTTTAATAATAATTACCCTAATTGGACGCCAGCACTAATGAGAAACTTTTTCCATTTGGCGAATTGCTCCATCGCAGAATAAGAAGGAAGGACCAATGTCTAATTCCTTACGACCATATTCTTCATCTTCTCGGTGGACATCGCCTTCTCCAGTACCCATCTCAATCGGTGGACCCTGCGCGCACTAAAAAACACTACAGCTTATGAAGCCTGGAGGCTTTCAAGAACTTCTACTACTACTACTTCCGGTTAAAAGAGATCGTGATGCGGTTGGGAATGGGGAAGGTTGGAATTCGAACTCGATAGAAGGTGGTGCACATTGTTTGCACTAAATTCGTGGAGCTTATTTTATTTTCTATTTTCCATTTTCACTTGGCTTCCATTATTTTGTTTAGTGTTTTGTAGTGCTTTTAATTTAAGTACAAGCAAATAACGCTTGGCAAAATGTCTAGGTATGTGTCATTGGGGAGGTTCTTTTATCCTCTTATTTCTCTGGCCATTGTTGGTATCTGGTATGGTATACAGTTCGGTTCAATAGGAATGTTGTCCAAATATTTTTTAAATAATGAGTGGCAGAGAGTGCTGAAGAGATGGCAACATTTTTATTCCATTGTTGACTTTTGCAGCTTTCGCACAAGTGAATAATGTGTTTGTCATCAGCCTCAGCTCAGCCTTAACAGAGGACAAAGGGCAGAGGTCGCCTATCTGGCTATCTAGCTGGCCTACGACACTCTTGTTGCTTGTAATTGCTTTTGTCTTTTGACTGAGGAAGTGAGGCTGATGGGGATGGTCTCGAGGGTTGTATGCTGCATGGACACAAAGGCCATGTGTTCATTATTTTTTATTTCTCCTCAACATTGCTGGTTCACATTATTCCACTACATAGTTTTTCTTCGGATGGTATTTTGATGTTGACGCACATTATGTTGGAAACTTGAATGGCTGACTGGGCTGCAAGTGCTGCTGTCGCGGAAGTTTAAAATAAGAGGACATTTCCTTAATAGAAAATTTTCTTATTTCAATTAAATAGACAAAAATTACGAATACGAAGAGAGCAAGGAAGAATAACAAAAAGACTTTAAAATTAAATTGCATTGCAGTTTTTTTTTTAATTAAAAAAAAAAAAAAACTCTAAAGTAGATAGGCAAGAGGAATACAAGACAAAATTTAAGGGAAAAAAAATCGGGACTAGATAAAATTTTAAAAGAATTAATGAGAGAAAAAATGTTTAATCTCATAAGAGATAGTTAACTTTTTTTCTTTTAAGAAAATATCCCGAGACAGGAATTTGAAAAGACGCTGAGAGGTTTATTTTAATTCAGGGAGATTTTTTTTAAAAGGCTAAGATTGACATGGGCCTCTAGCATTTAAATTAATTCAGTTGTGTACTTCACTTTATTAGACTGCAAAGGTTTTATAGAAAAATATCTAGGCCTAGAGTGACAAGTTGTTTTTGTTTTGTGCAATGAAGAAGTTTGGCTTTGCTCTCTGGCTCTCTAGTAAATACCGAATAAATTACCTGTTATGCAATAATGAAAGGGAGAATAATGACAATTATAGAGTAACGGGCAAAGCGGAGTACTCTGTAATAGACTATAGTTTGCCTATTTCCTTCCTTTGTTTATGCTTGCTTATTGGACTCTCCGTATCGTACGTCAACATTTACATAAAAAGCCTTTAAGAAATAACCGGACTAGACATTGATTTATCAACTCAAATAGACTACGTGTTCGAGACAAAGCAGGGCAGGTGCAAAGAATGCGATGAATTGTTTCTTCCTTTTAACTATCTATGCAGGTTCTGTAGAAATTGTTTGAGAATATGCTAAGCCTCTTTAGGTGCTCATTAGAGCGGTTTTAAAAATAAAATAATATTTTATGTATAAAATTTTAAAGATATATTTGGAAAAAAAGCTGAAACGCCATTTTGAATTAATTTATTAATATACATATAAAGTTTTAATTTAAAAAAAATTCAGTGACTGTTTTTAGAAAAATCGATTTAAAAAAAACTGTATTTAAAAAATAATTAAAATAATAAAATAAAATAAAATTGTATTTTAAAAATAATAAAAAAATAATTTTTTGAAATTTTTACATTAGTGTTTAAGCTTTTTAGGAGGTTCTGCGTAAAAAATGTCAAAAAAATCAAAAGAACTGTTTTTTAGAAAATTGAAAACCAAAAAAATGGTTCTACTAGAGGTAGAAAAAATATCCATTATTTCAAAAAAAAAATTACCAACCAGTAACTTTTCAATTCATTATTTAACTTTTTTTCTTATAAAAATCATTGGAGCCGTTTTTGAGAAAAACAAGATTTTTCTTTTTCGCAAACAAAAAAAATAAATAAAATGCAAGACTGGATCGTACGAACTAACAACTTTAATGTAGCTAAACATTGACGCTGTTTAGTGGATATATGCATATAACTTTAACTTTATAATTTATGAGAAGGTGTTTTTTTTGTATTTTTATATTTTTTATATTACAATTCTATATACTACTGAAATTACTCAGCCAAGTAGAAGACTTAGCATTATATTTAATTGGACTTGTTGAATTATTGATTCGAAATAGCCTTTAACTGCCGTTTAGTCCAAGTGAGATTGCCGGGATGAAACGCAAATTTTGTGGACTAAAGACCGTTAAAAGCTATTTATAATTTATGTGCAATATGCAAACATAAGATTCATGCGATTTTTAAAGATACATAAGTATATAAATGTAGGAGGATCTACCTATTCAGTGACGTAAGCAAAAATTCGTAAAAAGGAAATATAGTAAAGTAGAAATAAATGGATAAAACGGATAATAAAATGTTTTTCATATTGCTAAGTTGTTATAGTTTGCGGGAAAACACAGATTCCATTTGAATTCCTGAATAAAAATAAGAATATATCAAACAAAAATTTCGAAAACCGTTGGAGCGGTTTTCTTAAAAATTAATTTTTTATGTATAAAATTTTAAAAGCAGTTAAAAAAAATTGAAACGCCATTTTGAAGATATTATTAATGTACTTATAAAATTCAAATTTCAAAAAAAATTCACTGACTGGTTTTTGAAAACTCGATTTTTCAAAAATAATTTTTTATTTATTTTTTAAAAATCTAAAAATTTTTTTTTTTTTGTAAATATGAGTATTTAGTCTTAGCAACACTATTAGGGAGCATTTTCATAAGGAAAAATAATTCTTATCGGCCCATCCAATAGTGAGAAAGTCGAAAATACTAAAAGTGGTTCTATGTGAAGTATCGCTAATAAGAACGCAAAATTAAATAAAGTGAATTGTACTAATAACGGGTGATTTTTTTGCTACTTGGTTTTTGACGTTTATATTTTTCACAGATCACACATGACAAATTCCACGAACATTTGACATTTCGATTCAGTATTGTTTGCCATTTCATCATGAATAGATTTACGCCTGAACAACGTTTGCAAATTATTGAAATTTATTATCAAAATTCGTGCTCTGTGAAAAATGTGCTTCGCAAGCTACGTCCGTTTTTTTTCCGCTCATTTTTGGCTAAATGGATACTTGAATAAGCAGAATTGCCGTATTTGGAGTGAAGAGGAGCCAGCGGCAATTCAGCAGCTACCAATGCATCCCGAAAAATGCACTGTTTGGTGCGGTTTATGGGCAGGCGGCATCATTGGGCCGTACTTCTTCAAGGACGATGAAGGCCGCAGGGTTACGGTCAATGGAGAAAGGTACCGTTCGATGATAACAGATTTTTTTTTGCCGAAAATGCAAGAATTGAACTCGGTGGTCGACATGTGGTTCCAACAGGACGGTGCCACATGCCACACTGCACGCGAAACCATGCATCAATTGAGAGGCGAATTTGGTGAGCAGTTGATCTCACGTTTTGGCGCAGTCAATTGGCCACCAAGATCATGTGATTTGACCCCGTTAGACTATTTTTTGTGGGGCTATGTTAAGTCTATTGTCTATGGGGACAAGCCAAACACGATTGCTGCCTTGGAAGCCAACATTGAACGCGTCATTGGTGAGATTCCGGCCGAAATGTGTGAAAAAGTTTGCCAAAATTGGACCTTCAGAATGGACCACCTCAAGCGTAGCCGCGGGCAACATTTAAGTGAAATTATTTTTAAAAAGTAAATGGCAGAAATTGATTTATCGATCCAAATAAAAATTTCATTCACTTTTTACAAGTTTCTGTGTTTTTTTGAATTTTCAAAAACCAAACTCTTAAAAAATCACAGTTTATAAGAACACACACATTTTTTAAAAAACAATTCTTGGAGCCGTTTTTGAGAAATACATTTTTTCTTAACGGTTTTGTAACATTTGTATGGGAGGTAATTTTAATAATATGCCTGTAAGACTTAAGGTTTTTTTGTGTGTGTGTGTTTTTTTTTACAAAAATAGTTGTTTTCACTTTTCGAAAAAAACTATTAAGTCGTTTTCGAAATTTTCCAAAAAAAAATTTAATTTCCATAAAATTTAGTTTGAAAAATGTTGGCTTACAACAGTGTTTAAACTTTGTAAGAGCTTCTGCGTAAAAATATTCAAAAAAGTCAAATTAACCGTTACTACTAGAAGTACCAAAAATGACAATTTTTATCCAAAAAAAATAATCAAAAGGTACCCTTTCCCTTCATTAATGAAAATCGTTGGAGCAGTTTTTGAGAAAATAAGATTTTAGTTTTTATTCAAAAAAAAATTGTATGGGAGCTACCTTTATTTTTCGTCTTCAAAAAAAAAAAAATGAAAAAAACGTGTGGACATATTGCCGAAAAAACAATGTGCACCAAGTTTGAACAAAATCCATCCAACCGTTTAGGCTGTAGGCTCGAGTACAGGAGTTGGGACCTACTTTTTTCATCTTCGCTATCATTCTAATGCCAAGTTTGATCCAACTTTCCTTTCCTTCATAAATTATCTGTATGTTGTTTTTTTTTTTTTTGATCAAACTTGACATTACGATTATAGTAATGTGAAGTTTGATCATAATATTTATAAACATCGTTTTTTTTTCAAAGCAAAAATTGACCCATGGTAACTGCTTATATCGAAAATAAATAACATGGAAGTATGTATATGTGCTATGCATTTATTAGATAAATTCATTTAAACGATTAGATAAATTGGCATTACAATATTCCTATAAAAAATCTGTTTTGTAAGTTAGAAAAAATTGCTTAAGCTGTTAAAAGTTTAAAAAGATAAAGTTGTTAATGAATATGCAAAGTGAATCATTTGGAATATTGTACACAATAAGAGGGGGAAACTTACTTCTGCAATTACGTGCAGGTTATTCAATGTATTAAATGTAGGGTTGTTAATTCGGCCAACCTTTGAATTATAATGATGCTGAAGAGTTCTTGAAACTTTCTTATCAAAAGGTTGTAGTAACTAATAATTGTGTATGGTTCATGGATTTAAAAAAAAATGCAAGTCGTGATGTTCTTTTAGCTTTTAGCAGATCATGAAAAAATCCTTAAACTTTTCAGAAACTTCTGCACCCAATGTTTCTGTGGTGGTAAAAGAAAAATGTATCTTCTTCCACTTTTCTTTTCCGCTGTGTATATTTTTACTAAATATACACTCATAGCTACCTACATTACGAGTAGTTTGTATATGTTTTGGTATCAACAAACAAAATCATCAGCTTGTGTAAAATTTTAAATTCTCATATCAAACACATCACATGTACGAATGGCTTACTCTATTTTTGTTGAAGTTAAATTCAAGTTCACCTCAAAGTTACTCTCAATCTAGCTAATTTTTCTTACTAAACTAAATCCACTGATAATTCCCATTGATAGATAGCGTTTCCAGGGAAATAAAAATCTATAGAATACTCGTATACACAACAAAGAAAAAACAGGTTGCTCTGTATTTACTCATTCGTTCCAGTCGTAAATTTCAGTCTGTTAAGTTTGGAAAAAAAGGAAGACCTTTCTCTATGTTTTGTTGTTTCTCATCGCATCAACAAACAGTGGGGCAGCTTTTAATAAATTCAAAAGTACAAAGAAATTCACAATATGTATTTTCAAAAAAATGCTGTTTTATTGGAAGCCAATTGACATATACAAATGCTTACAAATGGGCTAAGTTCCAAAAAATTTGCTTGCAATCGTTTTGTGAACTAATGAGGAGTAATTGAGAATAAGAATTACGCATATGCATATTCATTTTAATACAAATATTTCAAAGAGGAAAAAAAACAACTTTGATTTTTCCCAAATTTTTCGAACTTTCATGTAACTTTTTTAAATAGTTAATCATTTGTATATTCCATGTAACAAAGTTTATATACAATCTATGGAGCCGTTTCTGGGATAAGAAAAAACCTAAGTAATTGTAAGCCAATAATTCAAATTTTTGTCTAGGAAATCAAATAATGTTGGTCTGTATCAGATTTCAAGCAAATCCAACCACGAAGTTGGGCTTTAGATCGATATACAGTGGGCACAGAGACATACAAATGTGGACGTAATATGGCATTTTTCTTTTTTATCTCTGAGCAGAGCCTGAGTAAGCCGATTTAAATCTGAGTTGAGCATGGTCAGATATCCCCGATTTAATTTTGAAATAAACTTAAGCGCAGAACTGTCATATACATATTATTATAATTGTTTTTATTAAAACTTATTTACCAGCAAATCCAAAGTTTTCGTTTTCCGAATTCATTTTTGTTTTTAATTGGTTTTACTTTAGTGATTATTGTTAAAATTATGAGTAAAGTTAGCCAAGCCCAGCACTTTGCTCCGTTTGATCGGTCATTTTATTCTGAGCTAATGGTTCATGCCCCGATTTAGCTCTGATTTAAAAAAGAAACACGAGTTGAGAGATTAAATGTGTCTGAGCTAAAAAAGAAACACAGATCTTTTCTTGATAGCTGAATTCTTTACTCGGAGCTAAAAAAGGAAAACGCCAATAATGAAAACAGCATTGTTGACCTGCTCTGTTATAGTAATGTTGGATTTGATTAAAACATCATCATTTATCTACATGAAACTAATACCTGTCCTACTAAGAGAGACGAAAAAAAAAACAAAATAAAACCTTTCAGATATCAACATTTTTTTCTTGCGTCCTTTAAAGAATTTTTCATTCAGTTAGGTTTTTCCTTTCGATTTCCTGACATCTGTAGCGTGTTTCACTCACAAGTTTTGGCGATAAGCGAAGTTTTATTTTAGCTCGGGATACTTTTCTTCTTCGATGATCCTAGTGCCTTAGCAAACATAAACATAACAACTCAATCTAATGTAGGTACATATGTATCGTAAATGTGGTTCTTCAAATTACGACTTTTAGAAATCGGCATTTCGGGATAATTATGCCCTCAATTTTTTAGTCGCAAAGCTTCCATTTTTTATTGCGACAGTTTCGCCCTCTTACACTATTTAGCGGGTGTATACCAAAATTTGAAAAGGAATTTCATCTGACATTTTTAAAATGTACGGTTTATTAAGCATTTGGTAAAAGACTAAAGAACATAATCTGACCTCATCCTCCAAAAACACTATTTAGGTAAAGCAGAACATCTTACTTTTGAACGAGAAACAAGTTAAAAGCTGCAGGACCCTTTTCAATCGTGAGCTAAAATTGGTAAGATCCTTACAAATTGCATTACTGAAACTGCAAAAACATCCCATACACAGTCGTTAAGAAAAGGAAAATAACAATGCTATGAATCGAAGTGTAAGAGGGATAGAAAAAAGCATTCGTAACGACTTGAAAGTTCAAATAATTCAATTTACACGAAGTGTTTGTAGGAAGAGACTAACAGGAACGTCAAAAATGTATTTGCCTAAAAGTAGAAAGTTTATATTACACTAAACCTTATAAGTACAACAGATAGCACGACTTTTTAGAAAATTGATATCTATCAAAATTGAAACTCCATTTGTAGAAGAACATTTCAAACGTTTTCTAATAATGCAATACCTTTCAGTGGACGCAGAAAGTAGTCTGCGATGGAAATATCTGAATGATTCCAAATAGTAACAGAAGTCCTTTGAGCTCTTTTTGGTTCTCATTTTTTCTAAACGATATTAAAGTCTTTATGGCAGATCTTATATTTTGTAGGACATTGAACTAAATACTAGAAACTCCAAAAGAATATTATTTTTTCGCATCCAGCAGTTTTCCTTTGAAAGATATCTTCTCAAAAAAATTGATAGAGTTCAGCGTGCGAGCAATTGCAGCTAGAGAGAAGAACGGAACAAAATAGCTCTTCACCCGGCTAAAAATATGAAATTTTCGGATCATTTGGATATTATACCAGTATGACGAAGTATATAAAAGCTTTTGGCTCGAACATGGATATAATTTTTGAGAAAGTCTAAATGATAATAATACGGTCTTTTTGAGGTCCCAAAAAGAGCTGTTTGGGGAGATAGAAGAATAGTAGTGAGATTCGTTTTAAGGACAAATCCAAGAAAATGGAAAATGAGTATGATTGAGACACTTCAACAAAATATCAATTCAAGTAGCTTACTAATTTGAAGATATTCGAGGTGACGAAAGAGAAGTTACAGCTGAAAAGGCGTGAATATGGAGAAACACTAAGAATAACAATCTACCCCAAATGAAAAATAAAATGCACGACTGGATCGTATATGAACTTGCTTTTGTAGCTTAGAACTTTAATGTGACTAACCACTGACGCTGTTAGTAAAGTATGTAGTCCAGTTGTCATACGCAGTTTTAAAGCCGATGTACAATTCGCCTGCATTCTTAGTGTATTGAACTGCCGAATGAATGATATAGGGAATAGTTAAATATGCATATTTAATTCTAGATTATGGATTTTAATTATGTAAGTTAGGAGGTAAATATGTACAGTAAAACCAGGATAAGTGCCACACATTTAATTCCCCACTTTAATAGGCACTTATGAGGGTTAGGCAGTTATAAAACGCCTGCATAAGTACACATACGTACTTATCTCTATATTTACAAACACAAACATGAAAACAAACATTTTTGATTAAAAAAAATTAATTCAAACTAGCTTTTAACGGCCATTAGTCCACAAAACTTGCGTTTCGTCCCTGCGATGTCATTTGAAATCATCAGTTGACTAGTGAGCGCCTAACCAATACGCACTTTTTGTTAAGTTTAATTCATCTTACATTGATTTTTTGACCAAAATCAATATTAAAATGTTTAATCATTAAAATTGGAAGATTTTATTAGTCAGGAAGGTGTTTTGTATTACATTTAATCGGACTTGTTGAATTATTGATTCAAAATAGATTTTAACGGGAGGCGGGGAGTCCACGAATTATTATAGTAGATTAAGATAATTACTTTTTTTATTTATCAAAGCCAAGTTCTAGCACTACACTCTTTTAACGGTATCAAACGCAGGCGATTTCCGATACCCCTATAACTTCCGTACCAAAAAGTCCGAAACTTCAAACTCGCTCACCAGGCTTAGGCAACTCACCAAATTTCAATTCTTTAGCTTTAGTGGTTGCCGAGATATAAGACTGTAAAAACGCAAAAACCGTAACTGACTGACACACCCACTGACAGATCATCAAAATTATGGAGCACTCCCGTAGAATCTTGTTATTTTACAAAACGGTAGACCTTGTGAGAAAAAAACGAAAATTAATATTTTCCATTCAGGGGGCGTGGTAGCCGCTCATTTGAATAGAATTGATGTCAACTATGTAGAGAACTATTGATTGTCGTAGAAAGATGAATTTGATAGAGCGATAGGACTTGACATGCAAGCAAAGGAAAAAATAAAAATTCAAGATTTTAAATTCAGCGCTCGTGGAAAACACTCATTTTCACAGAATTAATATTCAGCATATTTAGAGCACTGCCGGTTGGTTTAGGATTATGAAATTTGTTAGAGCAACAAGCTTTCAGGTGTATACAAAGAAAAAGTTGAAATTTTTTAAGCAGGGGCGTTTCGTCCACCCACTTCTTATTAATTTATACCATTTCAATAGATCACATCTAACTTATGAACATTGAGAGGTAATACTTGTAGCACATACAAAATGGCTAAATTAAAATTAGTTTTTGAGGCATTCATTGGGCGCTTATTGCACCAAAATTTCTTGATTAAGAGAATCTTTTCAAAAAGTAGTGAAATCACACCAAAAACATAAATGTTATAAAAGTAGCCAAGATCTTTTATATACAAAAACTTTTGCGTAACAAGTCAGTCGTGAAAAGTAGTGAGATCTAAAAGTACGCCAAGTTCTAAGTTTATTAATGTTAAATATCAAATATTTTAAATAGAGAAGAACCTTAAACAATTCAGAGAAATCTGTTATTTAATGATTACTGACTAAGATTGTGTTCTATTTTATCAGCTAATTTCAAATGTATTACATAGTGTATACTACACATATAAGTATTCAGTGACGTACGTAAGAATTCGTAAAAATAAATAATAATTAGGAGAAAATAAATGGATAATACACAATAAAATATTTTAAGATTGCTTGGTTGTTATAGTTTAAGGTAAAACAAAGATGCCATTTGAATTGTTGGATAAATAAAAATATACTAAACAAAAATTTAAAAAATCGTTGGAGCGGTTTTTTCAAAAAAATATTTTGTGTGTACAAAATTTTAAAACATTTTTAGAAAAACAATTTGAAACGACATTTTGAAAATATTAAATTAAATATTAATATACATACGTATCTACATATAACATTCAAATTTCAAAAAAATGCAGTAACTAAATAAAATGTTACCTATTTATTTTTTTTTAAATCAGAAAACTGATATTTTCAAAGTCGTTTCTTACTTAGTTTTTATATACAAAATTTTAAAAAATTTCTTCTAAAAAAAATTAGGTTTATGGCGGTGACCGTGGCGCGACAGTTGTGTGTTCGCCTGTCAACCTCTTGGTCACAGGTTCAATCCCTGCTGTAGTCTATGTCCTCTTATTTTTCCATTAAAAATCAATTCTAAAAATAAATGTCATACATTGAGCTGCTGGTTTACTCATTGCATGCTATTTAAGCATTGAACTAACAACATGTGATTGAGTGAAACTAGTATACCGATAAAAATATGACAAAGAATAAAAAAATGAATACGAATTATTAGGGACATAGATAAACAACACACGGAAATTTATCCGCATTAGTTCAGCCGCCATCCCTGGATAAAATCTGAGACAACAACGTCCTACAGTTGCGTCACACATCTTTCCTATCATTCTTTCTCTTTCTTAACTTCACGCCCGCGCTGTATTGAAACATTTAAAGGGTAGTATAATCCCTTGAGCGTGTGTAGATTATAAAAAAAAGGTAGGTATGACAATTATAAATATTTACCCCCAGTATCACAGTGTAAGTTTAAACTCCACTTTTGGTTTCAGATTCAGATAAACAATTTATTCGTTTTCACAGTGTCGTTTAAACCTTGAATTGAGTTTAATTTGTAGTTTAAGTTAACCGAGATTTTTCTGCCGCTTAAACTTCAGTTCAGCATTTGTATTGTTTTTTTTCTAAGCAAATATTATTAACAAAAAAAATTCTGTTGTGAAACTGATTTTGAATATTATTTTATTTAGTATTAAAATTAAAAATGTTATTTCAATAACTATAAACAATGATTAAATAATGATTTATTTAAATAGAGCTTACTGACGATAGAAGCATAGCTTCCGAAATGTACATATAAGCAAAAATAATAAGCTTATAGTTATTGAAATAAGATCTTTAATATATAATAAAAAAAAAAACACAAAAATCTAAACTATCAAATTCATTCAATATTTAGTATTCTCGTTTCGCTCTCGCTGACCAAAATCAGAATAATGACGATACCTTAAAACAAAATAAATCTTCCCTCGCTTCTCAATAGCACAAAGCATTTGTTGTTGTTTCGCTTATTTTTTGTGTTAGACAGAGAAAGGGAAGACATAAGGTAAGAAAAATGGTGCCAACTACTTTTAATACGAATCTTGTTAAACAAAGTTCAACTGATCTGAATATCAGATTTCAAAAATTTAATCTCAGTTTAAGGTTGAGTTGAACTTAAGCTTAAACTGCCACTGTGAAACTGGGGGTTAATAATATAAGCTTACAAACAAACTTTAAAAAAAAAAACGTTCGAAATATTGAATTTTCAAAAAAAAAATATATTTATTTTAAATAATCCAAAAACATATTTTTATTAAATTTTGGTTGGAAGTATTACAGTCGAACTTCGATAACTTGAACCATCACATGCCAAGAAAATAATTCGAGCTATTAAGACTTCGAATTATCAAGTAAAACAGAAAATTAATATAAATTACGTATTATTTATTTGCGAATACAAAATGTACAATTGTTGTTTTTATTTAAAATATTCTGTTATACTTGACTGACGAATGGATTTGCCGGAATGCTATATTTAATAGCCACATCCTTTTTTCTTGACCCACTCTCCACCTCTTTTATTAATTTAAATTTATCTTCAAACCATGTTTTTTAATGTTCGTTTAACGACACATCCACGTTAGTTTTACTTTTAATTAAAACTTCGCACTGCACTGTTAATATCAGTTTTTTTACACTTTTTTTTTTTAGTTTTTAAAATTAGACTGAATTCGTATTATAATACACTAGCAGACCCGTGCTCGCGTTGCTTCGCAAAACTCAACTAAGGCCTTTTCTGTGATTGGTGTCATATTTTTAGTAAAAATATGGTTAACCTTACAGCCTAATAAAAGAGTGGATGTTGTCCCATAAATTCTTAAAAAAAGAACAGATATTAGCACATATTAAATTTGTTTTATTTCAAGGCTTCTGGGTATACAATGTTAGCCGTTTTAGCATTTTCATGAAGAAGTAAAAATTGTATATTTTTTGAAACTACTCTTGAAACTGCAACATATAATTGACCATGGGAAAAAAAATTTTCTCTGAGATCTACCCCAATGAATTGAAATGATTGACCCTGAGCTTTGTTGATTGTTATGCAAAAGCTTGGTTTTACTGGAAACTGTAGACGTCTGAATCGAAAGAGAAGATCTGTTGGTATCCTGGGAATAAGTGCATGAGTTCCTACTGAAGGTCTGGTAAGAATTTGAACTTGTATTACATTTTTGCAAAGCTTTTTGACTTGGGGCGTGTTCCATTGCATAGGTTTGGGGGACTGAGATTTCTTATTATCATAATCGGTGTGCCAACTTTTAAATTCAATTGGTAGTATGGAAGACTTGCAGGGTTGGGAGAATTGAGAAATTCTTGACGGTAGTTTATTATGTCATTGTCATCGCTAAGCACTGCCAATTGCTTTGTATTGATATGACTCTGTTCTTAAACTTAGGAGCACATGGTTGTTTATTTCATCCACTGAACTATTTTTTGGTGACACAATAGCTCTTTCGCAAAACCAAGAAAACGGTATCGATTGCAAAGAGTTCAAGTCTCCATAGACGCACTGAATAAGTTGTTGTGTGTTGTGAACGATTTTTCCGAAACGTTCGTTTAATTGAATTATATTATCTGAGCCTGGGATTGTATATTTTCCATCACCAATTTTTAGCAGAAGAGATGCGAACTCAGCACTGTCAGGGTTTTTAGTAAGCACTACTCTCATATTGGTTTGAAGTTAAAGTTGATTTAGGACAAGCTTTTTTGATATCAGTCCGAGACCCCTTTGAAAGAATTGGCATCATTTGACGAAAATCTCCAAAAAAAACCATTGTTACCCCACCCAAAAACTTCGATGAACAAGACCTTAAATCTCTTAAAACTCTATGTACGCCTTCTATATGTGCTTTATTACTCAATACGCAGAGAGAAAAAAAGAAAGAATAAACGCAAATAATTAAGTCCTTTACTATACACATACATAGGTACTACAGCATCTAACTGATGAGCCCATCTGTATTACCTGGGCGAAACGCATATTAATTAGGACTAAAGGTCGCCAAAAAAAAAAAAAAAAATAACTCAATTAAAAACTATACACATATGTTTTAATTTTGAATATGTGTACAAATACTTTCTCGTCCTAAATCAATGAGCGAACAATTTAGTCAGGCATTACACAGCGCGTGACTTTAACGCGCAAACCTTGGTTATTATTTTTTTTGAACTTCTATTCGGTAACGCGCGTGTTATTACACGAAGTCTTTTTCTCATTTTCAGTACTGCGCGTTTATTTGACAGCTACCTTTCATTTTATCTTCTTTGGCCAGGTCAGATAATGAACAAAAAATAATTTTTAAAAGAAAAATGGAAGGAAAAGTTATTTATATAGGTATTCCGGATGACAAAGACAAGGATTGTAGAGAATGGGGTTTATTTGGTAATTTTAAATAAGCTTATAAGTTTTTTCTTTGCTTCATTTAAATTCGTCAGCCATTTGGATTGGTGTTGAATCATCTACAGCGAAAATTAAATGAAGAAAATCCGAAAAAGAAAGAAAACGTACAAGGAGAAACGTCAAAAACGCGCAAGCAAAATCCTACCCGCGCGTGTTCAGATAGATTTATTTCTGTTTCATCGTTTCGTTCTTTCTTTCTCCTTGTACGTATACCCTTAGTATACAGAAATTAAGAAGCACATAAACAAAAGAAAATGTAAACAAATACGGAACGATAATGAAATGGAACAAAGCGGCTACCCAGTCGTAGCGATTAAATCGAATTCATAGATGCAAATATACAAAAATTTAATAAATATATAATTTGTAAATACATTTATTTCTCAGCTTATAAGTGCAGTTAGGAAATGATTTAGGTCTTAAAATTTACTTAAAAATATTGACTTCTTACAAAAAATCTCAGTTTTTTAAAATATCAAGCAGGTTTAAGAGCGTAAGTAAATATTTATATTGATCAACTTCGACAAAAAAGTGTACGATTTTTTTAAAGTTAATAATCTAATTCAGCACAGATATTTAACAAAGAAAAAAATATCCTAAGACATGCTTAAGAGAATAAGGAAAATTATAAAATTTGTTGCAAGTAAATCGGTTGAATACTTTCTGAGATTACCCGTGACATATGTAATAATTGTTTCGTCTTTATATAATAGTTAAGTTAAGATATGTACGTATATCAACCCAATAATGTGTGTTCGGAGCATGACAGCTTTTAATCACACTTAACGGAATCACAATTTTCAACACAAACATATGTATACAAGGTCATAGAACATACAACCACAGTGTCCACAAACGCAATGCATTATGAAATGAACTTGCAGAATTTGATAATTTCCCTAAAAATTTCAACTTATCGAAGGTGGTGCCAAATAATATCTTCGAGTTATCGAGACATTTTAGTTATAGAAGTTCGAGCTATCAAACAAAAATTACATGTAAACTTCGGGCTTCGCGCTATTGCCAACCAATTTCATATGAGCTATCAAATAATCGAGTTATCGAAGTTCGACTTATCGAAGTTCGATTGTATTTATACTTTGAAGGACCTTCTTACATAAGCATTTTGATCGAAATGCGTCGACCCGTTTATGAGAAAGTTCAAAATCAGAAAAAATGGTTGTATTGCAGCTACCGTTAATAGCAAAATATAAAAAAAAAAGTTGACTTAAATGTAGCGTATATTTAAAATAGTACACACACTTTTATTTAACAAAATCATTTATTAGAGATAATTGAGATGGTAGAAAAAATTGTATGGCAGGTACCGTTAATTTTGGACCTAATAAAACGATTAAAAAATCTGTTTTAGACAATCACCTAAAACACTTAAATACCAAGTTTGAAGAAAATCGCTTCAGGCGCTTAGGCCGTTGAGCGTTGTACAGACAGACAGACAGACAGATGGAATTGCGGGACCCCCTTCTTGGATGTGTTCTCTATAATCGTAATGTCATGTTGATTGTTAGAATTTTTTTTTATGAATGCATAACTTGCCTTTTAGGAGATACCCCACATATTTATGTATAATCGCAGTAAAAATTGAAGACGTTGGATCAGGGGAATAAACTTGCAAGATTTATTCGTTCAGCAAGTATCGAAAAATATCATTTGATGGAAAAGCGAGCATATCCATAAGCGTAATCAAATTCCTTAATACCAGTTTTCAAATAATTCTACCTACCCTACTGTGCATCATCCTGAAATCAAAGTTTTCAGTTCCTCTAACAAATGAATGGTGGTTGTGTTGTATTCCTAGAAATGTATGCCTGATATTTTTAGGACTGAAAAAAAAACCGCACAAAAAAAATGCTCCAAAGTCCTATATCCGACTACGTAACAAGACATGTGTATGCACTCAACCATACAGAATCATCATCAACCAATAGTCGTTACTCGTTTTATAGAACTACGTCAGATTGAAAAGCCTTCTATTCTCGCCTCGAATAGAGTCAACCGTATGGCAATGGCAATATAGAACCTAAAAAAGCTCTTGAAGTCAGTTCTTCGTTAAAGGTGAGTAGAGCAGTTGCATAGCCGCATTGTTGTCGTCGACAACACGTTGTTTTGTATTCGGTTGACATAGTGGTTGGCATTGGAATTTAATGCTGATGCTACCTATGAAGTGGTCTAGGAATTCTATTTTTTGCGCACAACCATCTTCGTCGCAGAGCATCGAGATTAGAATGGAATCTGAAATGGAAGAAGAGGACGAAAGTTGTTTGTTTTTGTTTTTAGAAGATTTACGCAAGCCCCTGAACATTAATTTCCATTTGGGTAATTAATTTTATTTTTAGAGCTCAATGCCCCTAACTACCACCATCAGCCTACACCACCCCAACAGCAAAGTAAACGAATAAACGAAGGTACTTTAGAAATAATAAACTAACACACGCTCGTACCTATACAATATACTGCGGCGTAGGGTGCTGACAATTTTGTGGGGTAAAGTTTAATAGAGCAGAGGTCCGATAAGACATTTGTTGAAACAGAACACAGACTATCTGAAACTGAGCGAAAATGTAATTAATTACCAATTTGTGATAGTGCAAAACTGTTGAGCCCGTCACGGGGATGATTTAGTTAAAGGAGTGACTTAGTTTGTGTTGTTGTTTTTAAATATTTATTTTTGTGAAATTAACGTTTTCTTTGTTTTAAATTTTTTTTATTAGAGTAATTTAATTCACGAAAAAAAATGTTACATCAATTTTAATTTGTTTCACAATGTTGTCTCAAGCCCAATAGCTACGTGCATAATTTTTTTTACATCTAATCGATAATTGACTATTGACCGCCACTGATGATTAACATAAATTAATCCCTAAGGTTGGTCCAAATGAAACAAGGTTAAAAATAGCCTAGCCATGCTTAATTTGATTGCTTCAACTGGATTGCAGGGATCTGTCGGATTTCATATTAAAGTGGCGATTTTTAGACAAATTTGAAAATTATTTGTTTAAATTTGATTTAAGAATAGGACCTGTCTCAATATATGCCAACACTGTGACAGTGTGACAGAGAAGTAGAGCTTATGCGGCCTCATAGGGTTAAAACGGCTTACGAATTGTAGAATTTATATGATTGATGTAGTTATCCCCCAACAGATATTTAAAACTTTTAAGGACCATAAACTGTTATACAACTATTATAACTATTGCCATTTTCCAGAATCTACTTAAAAATAATGTTATAGAACAGATTTGTGGCTTAACACAAAAGTATAACACTTTAAATATTGCTAAGCTTCGCTGAACACGAGTATCAATGCTCCGAAAGATCCGGGACCAGTTACCTTCAAAATATAAATTATTTAAGGACGAGTCTAGAAAAATGCCAATTTATAAGATTTATAACAGTTTTATAATAGTTGCTCGCCCTTAAAAGTATTCAATATATATGGGCGCGCCTATTGCAAGCAAATGATTTCTGGAAGTCGCATAAGCTCTACTTTTTTGTCACACCGGTGGTTTGTCTCAAGACCCTTCCATTATTTAAATATAACACCGTCAGAACATGCAGCGAAACATATCTCTGCGCAGTTTATTTGTCAAAGTATGCTATAATTCAATTGACGGAAAATTGCCTGTAAACATGGAATGGATAATGTAACGGGTGGTAATGAGTGGTTGGATGATTGTTTTATTTTGTCAGATCAACTTTGCTAAAGATTGGTGCAAGAGACTATTTTAATAGCAGGTATATAAAATAACTAGTAAGGTTGCTTTTTTGCTAAGTGGATTCAAAAAGAAGATATTGCTTCTATTTTACAATTAATTTGGCCGGTTGTAGATATGTCTGCCTGGGGATACCATATCTCCAACAGAATAAAATGAAAATACAAGAAAAAAGGGTCAATCTTCATTGGTCAGTACATGTTGAATCTGAACAGTAGAATGCACAACTTGGTATACAACAATTTCTAGAGTGATGAATTCTATTCCCCGCCAAAGATACCTGAACCAGAGATCGATTATTGTCAATGATACATTCACGCATATTTTTGATGTCGGGGAAAAAGAAGAGGAGGAAGTACATTCTTTGAGCTATCTGACATTCCACCTTTAGACTACGAGTATAATTTGCTTATGTAGTTGAAAACTTCAGAGGTCAAAATAATTACTGATATTATTTTTGTAAATACAATTTCAATTAAGATAATATAAACTGTACTGCGTGCAACTTAGAAATTCTTTACCGGGAACGCAACCCGCAGCGTTGCACATTTTTAAAAATCATTCCTAAGCAGGTTCAATTTTTACTTGGAAATATGCACTATGGCAAGTTTCGGATTTGTAATAAATATTGGTACTTTTTTGGGTAATATGCCCATGTCCACACGACCCAAGAAAACGGTACCTGCTATACCAACATTTTTTTCTAGCCAAAAAGGTATATCGTATTTTTCTACAAAAACGGTTCCAGGAATTAAAAAAAAATAAAATGCACGGCTATAGATCGCACGTACTTGCTCGATCACATCATATTATCAAAATCGTTAGACCTATTTTCGAGATTATTGAGATTTAATATTTTCTTCCAAAAATTTGTATTGCAGGCACCGTTATTTTTATACCTAAGAAAAAACATTTAAATAAGAGAGTTGATTAACTTAACTAAAACGTTAAAGAACAAAGTTTGAAGAAAATCGCTACAGCAGCTTAGGCAGTAGATCCATCTAAAGATATACAGATAGACGGCTGGAATTAAGAGACCCACTGTTCGTGTTCTCCATTATCGTTATGTCAAGTCTCATTAAAATATCGAGATCTTTTTTTTTTTCTGAGTGAAAAACGTGCCCTATAAAGTAAAGAGAACGTAAAAATCAATTAATTAATGAAACGAAATGGTGCTGAGTTAATTTTTTTGTAAAAAAAAAATTAATTTTTGTTACTTCTGGGATGAACATTTGTTTGGTATTCGATTATCTTGAAAACGATTAATCTAATGGTTTTACTTGGATAGTTATAGTTTTGCATTTTAAAAAAAAATCTAACTCCAGATTTTTATCAAATTTAACATTACGATGATAGAGAACTTCAAAACAGTGGGTCCCACAATTCCGTCTGTCTAGTTTTAGGTGATTTTCTAAAATATATTTTTGAATTGTTTATCTACTTGCGATTATATGTACTATAAGGCAAGTTATGCGTTCGTCGAAAAAAAAGTTTTGAGATAACAATCAAACATGACATTACGATGATGGCGAAGACCAAAAAAGATGGTCTAAAAATTCTGTCCGTTAGTATGTCAATTTGTCAGTCTGTCAGTCTGTCAGTCTGTCAGTCTGTCAGTCTGTCAGTCTGTCAGTCTGTCAGTCTGTCAGTCTGTCAGTCTGTCAGTCTGTCAGTCTGTCAGTCTGTCAGTCTGTCAGTCTGTCAGTCTGTCAGTCTGTCAGTCTGTCAGTCTGTCAGTCTGTCAGTCTGTCAGTCTGTCAGTCTGTCAGTCTGTCAGTCTGTCAGTCTGTCAGTCTGTCAGTCTGTCAGTCTGTCAGTCTGTCAGTCTGTCAGTCTGTCAGTCTGTCAGTCTGTCAGTCTGTCAGTCTGTCAGTCTGTCAGTCTGTCAGTCTGTCAGTCTGTCAGTCTGTCACTCTGTCAGTCTGTCAGTTTGTCAGTCTGTCAGTCGAATTTCGATCAATATTTTTATGTATGAGGTCCTTTGATTTCTAAATAATTCGGCACACCAACATTTTGGGACAATATTTTCTTGGTATTTTGAAAAAAAAAATATCTTTTTTTTTTCGAAAATTCAATATTTCGAAGATGTTTTTTAATTCAGTTTTTAAATTTATATTACTAAATACATAAGATTTTCATATTAAATATTTTTTTAGAAATTTCGTAGTTAAGAAATTAAGTTAATAAATGCTAAAAACAAATTGATCTGTTTCTACTAAAAATCTTGTGCATAAGATACATGCGATCCAGTCATGCATTTTATTTTATATTGTTCTTAGATATTTCTCCATGATCCTTCAAATAATAACTACTAAATCACCGATTTAAATATTTATTACCTTCTTACTCACCCGAAGCGCTCTCCAATCACCTGACCGAACTTTTCCAATTATGCATACTGGACTACTTTAAACATAATTATTTAAATATGTCTACCCTTATTCTTAAAATTTTAAGGCTTCAAGTTAATTAAGATAAAACATTTTCTTTTTTTGTTGTCTGTTTTTTTTTTTGTGTTATTGAAATGCAGATTAGCTTAATTACATTACTCATTCTAACCTTACTCATTGAAAATACTTAATTTGTTAACGTACTATGCTGTATAGCTGACTGTTAACTTTTTTTTGTATTAAGAAACGATATATATCCTATTAGTCCTACAAAGAATCTTACCTGTAGTCATTTTTTGATTTACTGAGTCGCTTTCTATAAATAATATTATTTAAAACATTACAATTGTTATGTTTTTGAAATTAGGATCACTCATGCAGAAAATTTCAATGGCACTTACACCACTCAGAATCTTGAGCCTTTTAATGCAGCGCAAATTCTGATATTATTTCTTCCGTAACGACTGAAGATGCCCATAAAACAGTCGTTGTCGTTTCTCGAAAATTTCCTGGTTTCGTTGATAAGAAAATAAATACTGTACCATCCTGATCCTTGTTAATTATGAGTACCTACTTTAACCCCCAATATTTTTTTCAAACACACATGTATATTCATCAACATCCTTCACATTTTTTTTACATAGTCTGATGAATATAGCAACACAAAACAAATAACAAGAAAATCTTTCCCCTTTTAACAACATCAATTACACTATAGGGGGCGCTTCTCTCAAGAGTGCTAGCAAAAAAATAATTACAATTACCCTGCGCCTGTACATCTACACAATGCTAGCGACAAATAACTTTAAAATGTCACTGCAATTTCACCTGAAGAATTCATCTACCAGAAATGTATTTCCCTCCACTTATTTTAGCATATTCAACCACAATGGGAGTTTTCTGAAATTGCTGCAATCCTATATTAAAGGGTAAAATGTTACAGGTTCTTTCTTATTTTGTTTTCATCTTTAAATTGACTCAAGCTCATTAAAATTTAACTCTGTAAACATTTTAGATACAAAAACTACCAATGTAATCTTATTTCTTCTGAAAATGAAGAAATTCCTTTGAGTATCTCATTTTTTTAACTTAATTTTCTTAATTTAAAAAAAAAATCCCACAGACATAGCTAGTGAGTTTTAATTAATTTCTCGACTTATGAAATGTAACACCACATAAAGTGAAATAGAAAAAAAAATTCGTCCAGTTCCCCTGGTACGCCTTACCATACATTCATATGCTGCAACACTTTTTGGCTACATCTAAGCGAAGGTCCGACAGCACAAGCATCGCAAGAGGATATGAAGATCCGAATATAAGCTTAAGGCAGCAAAAAAATTAAAAGCACACCGAGTGGAAAATATGTGAGCAAAGAGCATGAAATCCTTAAAAATTGAGTCCACCTACACCACCCACAGACATCGGCTCCATTATAGTGAAGTTCTTAAATAGCAGAAGCGTATTTGTCAGAGAACAAAGTGTTTTCAGAGACACTGCTGATTGAAATAGCATCACACAAATAAATTTGATTTTTTTTACAAAAACAAAAAAAAAATAAGTATACGCACGAGTGAACCAATGCACCACACATTTACCATTTGTTTTAAGAAATTTATAAAATCTTGCATACAATATCTTAATATTTTAATGAAACTTGACATAACAATAATAGGGAACATAAAAAAGTGGGTCCCACAGTGCCCTCTACCTGTTCTTTGATCTACAGCTTAGCGATTTTCTTCATGTATAGCACTTAAGTCTCCTACGTGGTTCAATGAAGAAGAAATGCAAATTTTTCTTAGCTCTAAAAATAATGGAGCCAAATTTTATACAACCTCATATTGATATTAGCATAATACTACTTAACAATTTGCCAACTAAAACTAATTTTAAACAATTTTTAATTAGCACAATACTAAGCCTTATTTCTGGATTAGCTGCAGATGAACATGCACAAAATAGTGAAAAAACTAAGCGAACATAACTTTTTGACGTTTGTAAATGTCAAAGAGTGGCATATGCATTTAGTACGATACTAAAGAGATAAAGTAGAAATTTGGTGATTTTAAAATACTTCGATTTTTTAAAATCAAAATTTGTAGAGCCATTTGTACTTGTTGAGAAAAGTGTGCTTTAACGTAATGGCAATTTTACTAAAAAAATCTCTATAAAAAGGTTCAAGGATTTCGGACCAATCATTTGGACTATAAGTGGATATACTAATATATAGATGGACACAATTTTTAGACCAAGTTTCGTCATCATCGCTTTCATGGTAATGTAATGTTTGATGTGTTTGATTATCTCAAAAATATATTTTTTTCGAAGACTTGCCTAACTTGTCTTATATTGTACTTACCTATAATCGCAAGTTAAAAATCAATCTCCGAAAAGCGAAGAGTCTAAAAATGAAAAATAGTTCGTTTGTTAAATGAATAGAAATAATAAATTTTCTTTGTTAACTTTAATAATAAAATTAATAGTGAAACAATGTTGAATGCAATCATCTTTAAACTGATGCCAAAAGGCTGTTATAAGACAACCGTTTTTTTTTCAGAGCAAAAGCTCCTTAAGGTCTGGGCAGAGCAGCACTTAAATGTCTGTCGAAATGAAAATACCGATCCAACACCAGGTGCCAAGGTACATTACTACACTTTTATCAGTGGCGAGGATGTGTATATGGCCATACGATCGCCAGGGTGTGTCAGTTCTTTCTAAGTACTTCTTAACAATGGAGAAAATTTCTGATTTATAAAAGATGATTTACATTTTTTTTTTGTATTTGTAAATAATTAAATATGTTTAGTCTAAATTTTATTTATATAGGGAAAGTTTTGCATTTGCAAAATAATCGAACTCAAGATTTTAATCAAACTTGACATTACGATGGAGAGAACGCCAAAAAAGTATGCCCCGCAATTCCGTCTACCTGTCTGCCTTTCTGTAGAATAATCTACAGCCTAAACGACTGTAGCGATTTTCTTCAAACTCTCAAATAAATTTTTGAATGGTTTTTTTTTTTAGCCCCAAAAATAACGGTCAGTACGATTTTCGACTTTCTCATAGACGCCTCTTCGGTTTTTGATCAAAATTTTTACGTAGAAGGTCCTTCGAATTATAAATAATACTGCATACCAAAATTTTCGAAAAAAAAATTGATGGATTTTTGAAAAAAAAAACATTTCTTCGAAAATTTAACATTACAAAAACGGGTTGATATTTTTTTTTTAAATTTTAGTTTTAGATTTATTATCTTAAATATTTAAAATTTGCAAGCCAATTTTTATTAGATAACAAATCAAAGAAATTCTGTGTACAAAAAAATTAAGAAAAAAATGACCTTACAAATATATTTAGCCGTTTCTATTAAGATTGCTTTGAATACAATGCAATGGACCATTAGATTAAGTTCGTACGATCCGGTCATACCCTTTATTTTTATGCAAATGTCCCTTAGAAATCACATACTCAAATTTTCAAAAAAAAAAATGGGTTTCTCGATTTTTAAGAAATAAACATATTTGTTTTTTTTCCCGAATTTTTTGAAATTAAAATCCCAAACGTAGATATATTAATAATTACCAGAAATTAGTTTTTCAATTTTTTTTTATAAAATGGTTTCAAAATCTTAGAAGAAAGAAACTATTTTTTTAAAAACACTTTTTTCCCTCGAACTATAAGACTAAGCAATATAACCAGTCTTTATTATGTTTATCAACCATTTATTTCATTTTTAAGCATTTTTGCATACATCACTGAATATCTTTATATATACTAACATACCTTCATACATATATATGTATCTTTAAAAATAGCATGAATATTACTTTTATTGCACCTAAAATATAAAAAAAAATTATAAGGCATAATAACTACCTAGCCCACCCACTTACATCCTTCAATTTTATTATAATATGTATAGTAAATAATATAATAAACTAGTATACTATGCCTGCACCCGCTTTGCAGGGTAATACAATAACAATACCAAACAAAAGTATTGAATTTTAATAAATTTTATTGAGGTGCTTTTTGACGTACACTATTTTTTGTTTATCCATCGGTCAAAATAATAATGGCCAATGGTTGGCCTGCACTTGAGCATGCAACATACAGTTGCCCATGCGCAAATACTGAAACCTCTTATTTTTTTTTCATATCCAAATTTTTTGTTTGCAAATTAATCGTTATTTCTCCTATTATCATTATTATTAATAACAATTCCAAATTTATTCATTTGTTCACCATAAATATGTTTTTACATGCTTTAGATAAAAAGAAATTATATTTATTTTCACTTGTAATTAAAAATATACTTCTTATAAGTACTTAATATTATTTACGTTTAAATTTAAAGAATTCTTTTCTTTCTTTCTTTTGAAGACCCAATAATAGTTTTGATGATTGATCCTTCAAGTCAGAAGTAACCTTCACCAGAAATTCCACTGGCATTTGAATCTGGTTCGATTAACATTATTTAGTTGCAAAAATGATATAATCGAACATGTGATCGATTTATTTAATCAAAAAATGTATTGTACTCAACGATATTGAAGTTGTTTCTTTGATTTTGTTCGATGACGAAGCAGAAACTTTTTTTTGTATTCCAGTATTTATCACAGTACAACACGGATATCAGAAACTCTGAAAATCCAAGAAATTTCTCTCTTATATCGGAGTTTTTCTGGGCAAAGGAAAATATTTTGTACGTGTACCTAATTTAATGAAAACGAAATATGGCATACAAGTTGTATATGCGTAATGAATGTATGTTCATATAAAAATTTTATCTATAATATTTTTTTAAAATAAAACGCTTTAATGTAACAAAGTAACAAAAATATACTCTTTTTCAATAAGTAAGAAAAAAATAAAATAAATAAGTTTCTTCAAATAAATAAAAGTAAACAAAATATTTAAATGATTTTATATAAGACAGGCTTACAGATCAGTGATTTCCGAATGTAAATAAAACTATTTCATTCTTTCTCGACGTTTCGTTGGGGTTTTCCAACTTTTTCAAGAGGTTTATTGAGTTTACATTAGTGGTATAATTTATATTTAGACATCACTTTGAGGTTGAACATTAAATTACAATGAAGAAAATAAATAAATATGTACGTAAAACACTAAACAATAAGACAGATAAGAACTTAAATGCTAATATCACAGAACTTTTTTTATGGCCAAATTTTTTATGGAAAACCCCAACGAAACGTCGAGAAAGAATGAAATAGTTTTATTTACATTCGGAAATCACTGATCTGTAAGCCTGTCTTATATAAAATCATTTATTTATTTATCAAAAACACCAGATCACCATTTTCAAATAATTATTAAACAAAATATTGTCAGTCAATACAATTAAGGTTGGTACGTATTTTAACGTTCATATAAAGACGAAACAATTATTACTTATGTCACGGGTAACCTCAGAAAGTATTTAAACGATTTACTTGAAACAAATTTTATAATTTTCCTTATTCTCTGAAGCATGGCTTAGGATATTTTTTATTTGTTAAATATCTGTGCTGAATTAGATTATTAACTTTAAAAAAAATCGTACACTTTTTTGTCGAAGTTGATCAATATATTTACTTACGCTCTTAAACCTGCTTGATATTTTAAAAAACTGAGATTTTTTGTAAGAAGTCAATATTTTTAAGCAAATTTTAAGACCTAAATCATTTCCTAACTGCACTTATAAGCTGAGAAATAAATGCATTTACAAATTATATATTTATTAAATTTTTGTATATTTGCATCTATAAATTCGATTTAATCGCTACGACTGGGTAGCCGCTTTGTTCCATTTCATTATCGTTCCGTATTTGTTTACATTTTCTTTTGTTTATGTGCTTCTTAATTTCTGTATACTAAGGGTATACGTACAAGGAGAAAGAAAGAACGAAACGATGAAACAGAAATAAATCTATCTGAACACGCGCGGGTAGGATTTTGCTTGCGCGTTTTTGACGTTTCTCCTTGTACGTTTTCTTTCTTTTTCGGATTTTCTTCATTTAATTTTCGCTGTAGATGATTGAACACCAATCCAAATGGCTGACGAATTTAAATGAAGCAAAGAAAAAACTTATAAGCTTATTTAAAATTACCAAATGAGCCCCATTCTCTACAATCCTTGTCTTTGTCATCCGGAATACCTATATAAATAACTTTTCCTTCCATTTTTATTTTAAAAATTATTTTTTGTTCATTATCTGAACCGGGCAAAGAAGATAAAATGAAAGATAGCTGTCAAATAAACGAGCAGTACTGAAAATGAGAAAAAGACTTCGTGTAATAACAGGCGCGTTACCGAATAGAAGTTCAAAAAAAAAAAATAACCAAGGTTTGCGCGTTAAAGTCACGCGCTGTGTATGCCTGACTAAATTGTTCGCTCATTGATTTAGGACGAGAAAGTATTTGTACACATATTCAAAATTAAAATATATGTGTGTAGTAAAGGACTTAATTATATGCGTTTATTCTTTCTTTTTTTCTCTCTGCGTCTTGAGCACATATTGAAGCCGTAAATAGAGTTTTAAAATATTTAAGGTCTTCTTCATCGAAGCTTATGGGTGGAGTAACAATGGTTTTTTTCGGAGATTTTCGTCAAACGATGCCAATTATTTCCAAGGGGACACGGGCTGATATCAAAAAAGCTTGCCCTAAGTCATCTTTTATTTGGAAGGGTGTCCAAAAACTTCAACTTTAAACCAATATGAGAGTAGAGCTCACTAAAATCACTGACAGTGCTGAGTTCGCATATCTTCTGCAAAAATTGGTGATGGAAAATATACTATCTCAGGCTCAGATAATAAAATTCAATTAAACGAATGTTTCGGAAAAATCGTTCATAACACACTACAATTTATTCAGTACGTCTATGGAGACTTGAACTCTTTGCAATCGATACCGTTTTCTTGGTTTTGCGAAGGAGATATTGTATCACCAAAAAATAGTTTAGTGGATGAAATAAATAACCATGTGCACCTAAGTTTAAACACAGAGTCATATCAATCCAAAGCAATTGGCAGTGCTTAGCGATGACAATGACATAATAAACTACCGTCAAGAATTTCTCAATTCTCCCAACCCTGCAAGTCTTCCATACTACCAATTGAATTTAAAAGTTGGTAAACCGATTATGCTAATAAGAAATCTCAGCCCCCCAAACCTTTGCAATGGCACACGCCTCCAAGTCAAAAAGCTTTGAAAAAATGTAATACAAGTTCAAATTCTTACCGGACCTTCAGTAGGAACTCATGCAGCACTTATTCCCAGGATACCAATGATACAAGCAGATCTTCCCCTTTCGATTCAGACGTCTACAGTTTCCAGTAAAACCATGCTTTTGCTTTGCAATCAACAAAGATCAGGATCAATCATTTCAATTCATTGGGGTAGATCTCACAGAAAATGCTTTTTTCCCATGGTCAACTTATGTTGCACTTTCAAGATTAGGCTCAAAAAATAAACAGTTTTTACTTTTTCATGAAATTGCTAAAACGGCTAACATTGTATACCCAGAAGCCTTGAAATAAAACAAATTTAATATGTGCTAATATCTGTTCTTTTTTAAAGAATTTATGCGACAACATCAACTGTTTTATTAGGCTACGGTAAAATTAACAATATTATTAACTTTTAACTAAAAATATGACCCCAATCACAGAAAAGGCATTGGTTGATATAACATTTATAGTAAAACTAATTATTCTTAGTCTTTGGGAAGCAACGCGAGCACGGGTCTGTTAGTCTACATAAAACTGTACAGGAACTATTTTGTATAACAGAATTGATATTAATCTTGAAACATTTATCGTCGAAACACAACCAGCAAACAAAAGTCAAGCGCAAATGTCAGAATCACATTTGTTTACATTATTGTATTTGTAAATTTGATTTCCTCTCCATGAATATATGTGAAATCTAACAGCAATATGTGGTGTAGTGAAACTACACACGAATGCAAAAATATCAGTTTCATTAAAGTAATAACTTGTAGGCAACTACAAATATAGCTGCCGAAATTTGCCATCCTTGTATTGCTCATCTGTGGTCAGAATATTCGCGGCCTTTCCAATTTTCAACTGTCATGCCCTTGGAAAGAGGGAAGATTTAATGAAGGTCTTAATACAAAGATGGATATTCAAAATTTTTGGCACAGGTTTGTCTGACAAAGTATGTTTCTTATAAACGTACTTTTTTGTTCTAAGAACTAATTTTGGTGTGAAGGAATGGCTTTCTTATAACATTGTTTTTCTATATACGCATTTCTTATAAACTATTAATTTCGAAAGAAATAATAAAGAAAAAGGCATGGTGTTTCTCATTGCATTTCTAATAAGCGAGTTATTCTTATGAGTGGTTCGTTTATTCGTAAAATATTGTATATGTCATTTTTTTCAGACGCTGAAACACTGAAAACATAATCGTCTTGATGCCAATTTGTATAAATAAAAAAAACCACATCAACTTTCATAAGTAGATACCCATGAGGTGAAAGTTGTACAAATACAAAAACTGTCCCATTTGAATCGATAATTTGTGTAGAATAATTCAGTTTATCATCAAGCTGCTTACCCACAAAATTTCATTAAAATCCATTCAATGGTTTAGGCGTGAATACCGAAAAAAACACCCAAGTATATAGTTTTTTCATGTTTAAGCCCGTGTCAGAGGTTGCCCTAGCAGATATGTTATATGAATTCTATGCAAAATTAACACAAATCTATCCCACGGGAAGCATACAATTTATCGACGTAAAAAGTATTCTATGTGCTGTTCCAGACTATAATCTATCTCTGTGCCAAAGTTCATCCAGATCTTTTCAGCCCAACTGACATTATTGAGAAACAAACATCCATCCATCTAAGCTTACACATTTATAATATTAGTAGGAATTACATACATAGAGGTTCCATACATATAACTCTCCTAACTTACATAATTAAAATGCTTATTCTAGATTGTATTATACATTTCAAGGGCCCCTCTTTCTACAACTATAATGTAACACCTTTAAATTGCATTTGGCTGCTTTGGCCCTAGAATCTATGATCAATTGAATCCTATCCTGTATCCTATAAGAACAGAAATAATGGTAGCTATTAAATATAAAAACGAACGGCAGCAGAAGAAGGCAGTGACGGTACCACCATCGACCAACACCGACGACAACGTCGCGATTTATGGCATTCGTTGTAAATTTCCTGATGACCCCAAGAAGAATTTATATATATACATAGACCTACAATTATATATTTTTTTATACAAAAAAAGTGCATGTCATGAAGAACAAAAAAATTGTTACCATTATTGTATGATTGCACAAATCACAGACTTTGCTTTTGATGATGGTTAGGTGCATGGTGTGTTGGGTTAACGGGTACGGAATGACAAAACCGTATAATAAGAAATGAGCAAAAAAAAGTCAACTAATTCTGTACATTATATAGAAGTACACTATTCACTTGCCTCGACTAAGTTCCTATAGTCCTGCTGTGCTGAGCATATCATATACACAATTACTTTACAGCTTTTTACAGAGTTGTGGGCTGCCATCGCCCGCGGTTGGTTGGTTGCCGCAGGACGACATGACAGAGCGTATCATTAAATTGCATAACTTTTGCACGATTTTTCTTTCTTCAGTATCCTTTTCTCTGTTGTGCGGTGCACGGTACTGTGGGATGGGTATAACTGCAGCGACAGTTGCAGTTATCTTCGTTGTCGTTAGTTTTTTTTTCTCACCAAACTGCCCCAACGCCCTCACAATGGCAATAAATTCATTTCAATTCAGCGAACTTTTTAAAGCTTTCTGTCGTGCACCAGACCAGACCAAACCACAAACATAAATTTATATATATTTATACATTTTCACGGGAAAAAAAATATAAATAAAATCATGCTACGTCTCACATAACAAGTTCCTTTAAAAGTTCATCAAATTGAAAACCACAAACCAAAAACAAGACTTTAAAAAGGCAAAAGTTTAAACCCAAAACAAATTCGTAATCGTTTTCTAACGTATTAATTCTTTTGATATTAAATTGCTTTTATTTGTAGAAATCCAAAGATAGAATTTATTTTTCATTGTTCGAGTTGATTTAAACTCATCCCTTGAAATATCTGGGACCTTCTCAGTTTTTGAAAGCAAGTTAAAAGGAATTCCTTGTTAGGGGTTTGGTCAGTCTAGAAAATTATAAAGGTTTCTATATTAAGACATTTAAAAATTACTTGAAACAGCTTTAAACATAAACATCATTTTTAATATCTGGACATCAGTTTTCATGAGAAAGCATATATGTAATCCGAATAGAATAGCTATTTTGTAAAATTCTATAATAAAATTCATCTTGTGAAAGCCTTAACGTATAAAATTTTAAGCTCTACATACATTTGAATAAATATCTTAATATATTAAAAAAATGCGGTTTCCCTTTTTCCATATTCTTTTGCCCAGAAGGACTACAATAAGCAATTCTATGTGTGTGTGTGTGGGTTTATAGTGTTTCCTTTTTGTTGGTTGAGTTTTCAGATCATCCTTTAAAATACAATATAAAAATCTAACAATTCTTTGGATTTATTTTTTTTTGGCCCAGTGCAACTGAAGTGCTGTGGGCTGTGGTAGAATGAGCATTGTTGTGATGTGTCCTTTTTCCAACTTGGCATAATATTGGATGAAGCCAGTAAGATATAAAAATGAGTCGAGTGGAATGTGATAATTTTTATGCACTGTGAACTTTGTATTCCCTAGTAATGGAATGATTATTGTGACTATATTTCAAGAGAGGTTGCTTATAGTTATATCATAAAGTCTGGGACATAGTCTGTTATAAATCTTGAAGGCGCTACTACACAGTTCGATTATGGACTTATGTTCCACGTATGTTGGTTAAGATCCTTGGAGCCGGTAGGCGAGCGGTGCTCTTGTCCAGAAAGGCTGTTGAAAATTTATAGAAATGTAATTTTACGAATCACTTGAAAAGCTTTTTAAGCTTATAATTTAAAACAAAAGGCAAAACTGCTAAAACCTTTAATAGGAATAAATATTGACGCTGTTAGTATTAAGGTAGTCTAGCCTCGCCGTAAAAGGCCTGTAATTTAGTTGAAAATTTTCAAAAGTAGAGTAGTTTTAAGGATTTTTGTAAAACTTTAAAATTGCAATGTTAGTTGTATTTAAAAATTTATTAAAAAAAATAATATATTTAAAAAAAATTAACTCGCTTGAGCGGTTTTTTGAATACAGATTGTTTTGTATGATGCATCAAATTAGGAAAAACAAAATAGGATCGCCAAATTATTAATATTAGTACACAAATTTAAATTTAAAAAAAACTGAATAACCCGTTCCCATAGATCAGCGAAATCAAGCATCATTGCGCGTTGTTAGTACTTCGATGGAGGACCTTCGGAAACCGACCACGTGCTCTTTATTTCTCTGTCTCTCTCTGTTGTATTGATGTATGTGATGTTTAAAGCCAATGGTCTCGTTGCCGCTTCAGTATCTCTACTTCGTAGATTTATCTACGAAGTAGTATAATATGTAATGTAATGTAATGTAAATTAAACTTTCAAATAATCACTTTTTTTTTAATAAAAAAAAAAAACATTTTGCTTAAATTTCAATTCGCAATATTAATTATACTTTTATGAAGTATCTACATAAAAAAAATAATTTTAATCGTTTTATCGAAAAAAAGAGAAATTCGAGAATATGCAAAGTGGTTCAATGGAAGTGTCGTTAATAAGAACGCAAATTATTTATTATTTAAAAGTGGACTGCAGTTTATTTAAAAAGACACACATTTTCGTATCAAAATTTTTGAGAAATTAAAAAAAAAGACATTATTTTCTTAACATTCTTTTTAAATTTGTAAGGTGTATAAGTTAAACGTTCTTTTTGTTTTCGGAAAATGTTTTTGTTTCGAGTATTTCACAAAATATCGGAAAAATTGATTGACTGGTTTTCGAACTTTGTATTGAGTTAAAAAAAAAAACAATCGTTTTTGAAAAATTTCCCAAAACTTTTTTTTTAACTTTTTAGGAACCAACAAATTTTTAAAAAATCAAAGTAAATTTTTTCCAGAAAATCGAAAACCAAAATAAAAATAAAATTAAGAATGAAATATACTTCTACGTAAAAATTAATGGATGATACACATACTAGAATCTATTAGATTGCTTAATTGTTAAGGTTGGAGGAAAAAAAATTCAAACATCGTTGGAGCGGTTTTTTAGAAAAACAATTTTTTATTTATAAGATTTTAAAAATATTTAAACGCCATTGCGAAGTAATTATTAATATACTATACTATTATTTAAAATAAAAAAAAAAAAACAAATTAAAAATCGCTTGTTCTAAAATAAATTTTTATTTATTTTTTAAAAATAAATAATCCATAGTTTTGAAAATTTGAATATGCAATTTTATAAACACTTCTATGGAGTATGTATACAAAAAATACAAAAAAAATAATTTTAATCGTTTTATCCAATAGTGATATGATATATGAAAAGCGTTTCTATGGGAAGTGCCGTTAAAAAGTACGAAAAATAAAATATATTTTAATTAAACTAAGTAAGGAATCAAACATTTTTTTAAAAGTTCTTGGAGCCATTTTGGAGAAATACATTTTTTACTTGCGAATTTACCTACGTACTATAAGGCAAGTTATACATTCGTCGAAAAAAAAATGTTTTGAGATAACAATCAAACATGACATAACGATGATAGCGAATAAGAAAAACGATGGTTTAAGAATTCTGTCTGTCTGTCTGTATGTATAGATACCTACAGTCCAAACGGGTGGGCCGAATTGCTCCAAACTTGGTATATAGATTTTTTTAGATAGTGTACATTTCTTACCTAAAAAAATAACGGTACCTGCCATATAACCGTTACGTTAAAGTATATTTTTCTCGGAAACAGCTCTAACAATTTTGATTAAAAAAAATCAGTGCAGCTTTTAGGTACGACCGATGATATGGTTGAAAAACAAATTTTAAAAAATGTCTAAAAACAGTACTTTACATAGGATTGTTTTTTTTTTGGAATATCTCATAAATGGCTTAACCGATTCCTTCGAAATTTCATATAGGTATATATATGTTTAGGTTGCGCAATGTGTACTGCATACCAATATTTTCAATAATTTTTTTTTTGTATTTTTAAAAGCATTTAAAAAAAAATTAAATATATATTTTGAAAACTGCTCATTAATTTTTTTTTTCAAAAATTATAGTTATATGTATTTGCCGAATACCTGTTAATTGGAGTTTTTAATTTTTTTTTAATTTTTAAAAAAGTTAAAAAAAAACTTTTTTTCTCAAAAACCGCTCCACAGATTTTTAAAATTTTTTTCTCATAAATTTAAATTTATCAAAGAAATAAGATGGCGTACTTTTTTTAAGTTTAAGTATTTATTTCAGAATTTTGAATTATTTTTTCTTTGTTTAATGCGATTTAATCTTTTGGTTTTAAGTTTATATTATTAAATATTTAAGATAGTCATACCAATTTTTTTTAGAAAAAAATTAAAGAAATTTTGTATAAAAAAAAATAAAAAACGACTTTAAAAATATATTTAGATTTTTAATAAATTAGAAATCTAGTTAGAAATCTTTTACATTCGATGTGATCGAACATAAGAGCAAGTTCGTAAGATTCAGTCTTCCATTTTATTTCTTAACGTTTTTAGCACAGGAGGCTCCGTTGTTTAAGCAAAATATATGGGAGCTACTGTTATTTGTCATCTTAAGAAACAAAAAAAAAAAAACGTGTGGGCATATTACCGAAAAAGCAATATGTACCAAGTTTGAAGCAAATCCATCCAATCGTTTAGGCTGCAGACTCGCGGACAGACAGACAGACAGACAGGCAGACGGAATTGGGGGACCCACTTATTTGGTGTTCTCTATGATCGTAATGTCATCTTTGGTTGCTAAAATTTTTTTTTTCCACGAATCCATACCTTGCCTTATAGTACCTAAAATCGCAAGTAAAAAATGGTTTTCCTAGAGGTACCAAAACTAACCATTTTTTTTCCAACAAAAAATAATACCAAAAGTAACTTTGATTTTTTTTTATAAAAATCTGAAAGTCTAAAAAAATATATGACAAGTACCGTTATTTTTGGTCCTAAAAATAAAAAAAAACGTATTGGGCTGGACATAATTTTATCAAAAAAAAAAATATGTACAAAGTTAATACTCGAGTTTAATTTTTTTACGAATATAAAACTTGTCATACAGACATATGTACATTGTAAACATCATAATTAAAAATTTTTATGACCCAACGGAATCAGTGTCTCTAGTTCATCACAGCAGTTAAAAATTGAAAAAAAAAAAAAAATAATAAATGCACGTAATAACAAGGTTCTTAGTACAAACAGCTAAATATAAAGTCGGTTTTCACTTAAGTTTTTGGGGTTAGGATGACAATTAAAAAAACATTATTTAAGAAAAGGCGTTCACCTAATTTCGAAATATGTATTGATTTTGTGACAAAAATTTTTTTTTTTCAAAATTTGGTATTTTGTCCCAAATGGTGTAGCTAATCTGGTCTGCCTAACAATAATGTTATTTAAAAAAAAAAAAAAACAAATTGATTTAAATTAAACTTAAGTTTTACTTTTTGTAAAAAAAATCCTATTTGAAAACGGTTGGACTAATTTTGCTTAAACAGATACACTTATATTATTCCGAAATTGAATTTGAACTGTTTTCTTTTTAGGAACGTAGTATAAGATAGGTAATACTTGGTGTGCTTATTCATCAAATTTTATTTTATTCAATTTTGTATTTCCCCTGAAAGAATACATATTAATAAATTGTTTACTGTAGCAATGTCGACTTCATTGGGGTTAAGTGCAGTGAATTGAACTATGGTTTCCGTCTTCTATTTTTATCAAAACTAAAAAAAATAAGAAGAAAAAACTTTTTAAAGCAAAGTCCATTAAAAATGTTTGTTCTTAATAAAGTTTTTATTTTAGTTTTGGAAGTGTACTCGAAACCTTTCACTCATCTCGAAAAAGTTCAAACAAAAAGGATTAACTTTCTTTCTTGGTTTCGAACTTCAAACAATCAAATAAGGTTATGTAATATTTTTTTTGTGTGTTATAACGTTTATAATTTAAAAAAAACTTTTTTTTAGTTCGAAGTTGAACTCTGAGAAAATTACGTATTTAGTCAATGAAGGAAATATTATCCGGCAGAAACAAAGAGTACCAGAAAAATAATTACTCTTGTTGTTTGCGACTTTGATTTTGTTTGAAAAAAGGGAAATATAAGAAAGAGAATGAATTGACAAAATTGGTAGGGTCGACAATTTAACTAAATTGTTCATTGATTTTTCTTTTCACGTAATTCGTTAAGTTCTAGATTTTCTTATAAAACAATAGCTTGAGAGTTTATTTTGGAGCTGAGACATAAAACGCTGATCGAGTGTTGAACAATTGGGGAGAGGTATTAGTCAATTGAGGGTGTAGAAGTCACTTTTGAAAACATAACGAAATCTCCTCTTTTATAATTAATTCAGGTTTATTAGTACTCTAATTATAGACAGGTCAGACAACCAGACCTGAGCTGATAATAACCAACAAGCTTAACATGCTAAATTGTCAAGGTACACTATTAGTTGATTGTTTCGTTTTCAAACGGTTGGGTTGAATATGGCTTTTCTAATGACGTTGTTAATTGAAAAGTTAAAATTTGTTAATTTTATCAGTTTGATGAAAAATTGGTCGATCCGTTAGGTATTGCCCGGCAAATAAAATTTTTGTTCATTACAGATAAGTTTAAAATAATAAACACAAATACATATAAATTGAACTGGAACTATATAATATTTCAAATAAATTGTATTATTCTTATCTGTTTTCTTGCAGAAGATATCGTGAAAAAATTGACTATGTTCCGGCGACTTGACAATAGGCAAGTTCATTGAGTCTGATGAACTAGCTGAAAAAAAGAAAACGTTTTTCAATTAAGGGAACTGACAAAAGAGTCGAAAAATTACTCTCTTCACTTCCAAATCAATAATGTTTTCCTTAAGTTAAGACGGAATTATTAATAATGTCGAAAACTTTCAAGATTGCTTGGCGCGACGGGAACGCAAAACACAATTGAATATTTTTAATCTTTTTTGCAAGATCAAATAAAAGTAAATGTTTCAAGTTTTAAAACAAAATTAAATCCTTTTCCTTGTCAAACTTGCGCTCAATTAATGCAGTTCACTCTATATTATATGTTCTACCTAATATCTTTTGAACGTCAGCTGGATGTACGGTGGAGGATAGTACGTCAGCTGATCATACGAACTTGATGAAATAAAATATTAATTCAGTCATTCCCTTTTACATGAAACTTTGACAAAAGAGAGTTTATATAATATTTAAAATAAATAAAATCATCAGCTGGTTATATATTGGGGGAGAGACTGTCAGCTGATACAGAAAAGGGTGTGGGGAACAGACAGTTGGGAACATCGATCCCGATTTTAAAAAGCCTGGCTGACGTATTTTTCCCAAACATGATTTTATTGTTTCGTGTAAAACGACTGAATTAATATTTTATTTCGTCAAGTTCGTATGATCAGCTGACGTACTATCCACCACCGTACATCCAGCTGACGTTTTTTTTTTATTATTAACGATCATTAATAATTATCGTTTCACAAGTTTTCAATCAAAAGGTAATGTTTAAAAATATTATCTTTTTTGCCATTCGTGGGATGCCGCAGTTGTCTATTCCACCGCTAGTGCCGGCGGTTGACGGCTACGATGCTACATAGTATAACTGTATAGAGCACTTAATAAGTCAGTAAGCTATAAGGAAATTGGCAAGCAAAATCTGTCGCTGGCTCCCGGACTATAAAGTGTTAAACCTTGCCAGCGCTACGCGCGGTTAGGCTGCTAAATCAAAAAAACTAATTTTCGGAAGTTAAATGCCCTTTAAATACTTAAGGGGCCGAATTAACTCTACTTTTCTACTACACTGTTGGCATATCCCGACTCCCGAGTCATGTATTTATATTTATAAAGTTATTATAACAGTTAACTTTGTTCATTTATTATCGTATTCGTGAAATTCAATTAATCTCCTTTAAATATCAAACGCGTAATAATAACTTTATTACCAAAACTCCTAAAAGTACTCCACACTAAATTTGTCTTCACCGCTGAAAAACTAATTAATGGATGCGGTCATCCCGGACGTTAGGTAGTTTTACCATAAACTTATATTATTTTAAACTCACATCACCCATACGACGAACTGCCAAACCACAGCTTGTTGTTCGATAAGCCGTTTTTAATCATTCAAGTTAAAAGTAACATTTGTTCGTATTGGTTTGGTGAGGGCAATTCATTTGGCGAACGCGCAAACCTTCAGTTCCAATTTAAAATTTAACAAGCAAAAATATTCTTAAAATAAAAACTTTTTTCAGGGGTTCGTTTTTGTAATAACATGGATATCAAAAGGAAATAAAACTCACTGTTCGAATCAGGTATTAACATAGGTACAAGTCCAACGCCAACCACACATGTGGATGTTCAATTCAAATAGAGAATAAAACATCAAAGTTTAATATTATCTCTCCATAGTCCATACAGGCACACCAAGCCCAACAAGGCATTATACGAGAAATAATTTATGTCTATATAGGTTCTACGTAAAAGTATGTAAATACTCCTACATGCATTTGAATTTAGATTTTTTGCCGAAACATGCAGGGTTATTTGAATTTTAGTTGAAAAACTTCTAAGAGTAAGCTCAAATTAAGATGGAATTATTACCTATATTCTCTTGTTCAATTTTCATTATTGAAGTTACAAATAAATTGTTTAAAAAAAATAAGTGCATGTTCCGATTGCATGTATAAGCAAAAACTATAATGGTAATACAAAATGAGGTAACAACTACCTAACGGGCGTTTTTTTCCAGACGTGTGGTTTTCAATCTGGCAATACTTTTTTGGGAGTCGGTCTTTTTGACAGCTGTCACTTGATTTATGCTCAGTTTGGTTGGCCATTTAACACCTGTGGTGGTGACTATTTCCTGTGGGGTTACGTGAATTCGAATTTCTACGCAGATAAGCCCGAGACTGGAATTTATTCGAGCCCGCCGCGGCGGCCACTTGCCCAAAATCATTTTAATAATGCTAAATTCTTGGTCATAACATTAAATTATATACGTTTTATTTCTTCATGAGAACCACACGACCAAAAACACACCCTTTACATTATGATACTTAAAATTAAAACTGTTAAGAGCAAAGCCACCACGAGTCTGCTAGTATGGAATAAAATTGCGAATAAATGTATAATCTACAAGTAACCTTCAGAAAGTGACAAATTAGATTAATATTTTATTAGACGAGCGAAAAAATGCAATCTAAAATTGGTATACGCTCAGCGTGTTGCGTAAGCCATTTAATTTTTGTTTTTTTGAACATAGTATTATCAATATTCTGAATTTTTTTAAGGAAACACTCAAAGCACATATTATTTTTAGAATTTAAATATATTTTTTTTTGATTTTTTTGAAAAATTACATATTTAAAAATATTTGGTGTAACAAATCATAGAAAATGAATGCCTTGGAAAATTAGAACCACGTCAGTATGCCTATAGTAGTTATTGGGCAGAAATGAATGAGACCACCTAGAATTTTTTGCCGAATCCAAATAACTAAACTGAAACTTGGTATTGATCTCTTCTTCGCTGGGTTAGAAAATATCCTTCGGTCCGCTCAATGCAAGTTGTATTGGGTATGATTTCAAGTCTGATATTCATAAAATAAATACTGGTGTGCCCCAGGGCTCGGTTTTGTCTCCGACTCTTTTTCTCATTTTTATTAATGATCTCTTAGCTGAAACTTATAATAAAATAAATTGTTTCTTCGGATGTAAAACTGCAAGGGCATTGTATGACTATCTCATTAAATTCTGATCTCGACAGCATTGTCTGATAGGGAATAAAATACCGCATAGAATTTAATGCTTTGAAAATTCACTGATGTCTTTTGTCAATAATGAGGGATCCTCGCACAAAGCTGGTGTCCATTAGAGGCGCCAGCATTACCGAACAGTTTTTATACCAAATTTTATAGAATATATTATATTCGATATCGCCAAAAACACGCCAAAGTGGTTAGGTGTTCTTCGAAGATGCAGGAAATACTTTCCCCCTTCTGGTGTAAGCCATAAATCCTTCTTTAGTCCAAATCTCGAAAATAAGTCTTCCTTTCTTACTGAAGCTAACAAAACTAATCTGAATCACTTGGATGGAATTATAAACACAGTTACAAAAATGATGGGAGTAAGAAATATAATAAGAAACATTTCTATTACCTTGAACACCGCCAAAATGTTTCATTGGAACCTCACACATCTGGCATAACCATAACCATAACGGCACGGGCACGGTATTTAGAAAAGAACCTTGCAAAATGTTTTCTATTTTTTTCTGTTTCTTCAAAGTTTTCTAAAGTGGCAATGGTGAAGTGGATAAAGTGGTTGATTGCTAACTAGGATGTGTGGGTTCGATCCCCACGCTAGGCGCATTCTTTTCTATATCTCCAATTTTAATTGGATGCCGCCCATGGGTTAAAATGAGACAGCCAATACCTGATTCTCAAATCCACTATGCCAAACTAGTGCCGTGCAATTCAGGTTGCATTTAAAAGACCTTAGGTCTTACAGGCATATAGTTAAAATTTAAAAAAAAAAATATTTTCTTCTATGAATTGACCAACTGGTTTACTGAACTAAACATGGCTCAACCCAATATTTTTTTTGCTTGCTGTAGCATCCGTATAATTGATCGAAAAATCCGGCACAATGGTCGGTATTATTAAGCGGGGAATACATTCTGAGTTGGAAGTATTTTTTCGATGAAAAAAAATTAATTATGTAGTGTTATATAAACACTCAACCTGGATCTTGATATTACAACCATAAGTAATGAACAGTTGTCTATCCCTATATCGCCCCATCCCAATCAATTCTCTTATTTTGTAATTCAAAAGTTCTTAGCATGAAATGCCAAACATTTTTGGTCTGTTAAGTTAGTGCTCAAACATTTAACTATATGTAATTCCAATTTCCCTATTTTAACTTCAATGTAAAGCATTGCATATACAAAAGGAATATCTGCACTTGTCAGCACGTCCGACGCGAGCTCAAAGGTAAATTTTTTGATGAATTTTCTCAGAAATGCTCAATTTGGTTTTTCGGTAAGCAATTCAAAATTAAACACATATTTGATTCGTGATGTTTCAATAATTCCTTCAAAGAAACAGAAGTTTAAACGTAACTATCTTGCAAGCAGAGGCGGCGTAAGGCGTGGGCGGTGTGGGTAATCGCCCCACGACCCAGCGGTGCAAAGGGCCTCGCTCCTCACAGCCGAAAATAAATTTGAAAAAGTATGAAAAATTCAAAAGTACACACACCAAGGTTTTGTTTTTAGAGTAAATACACTGTAGTTCACTTGAATAGATGCAAAAATAAAATTGAAATAAACGGTGTTTTATGTCCAGTTTTCATGGCCATAACAAACTTGTGTTGAGGGTAAGCAAAGGCTATTAATCTCTCCATGGAATAGACTTCCAAGAATTATTTCCTTTTTTAAAGTAACGGACATTTTTTAAAAGTTTGTAAAAATGAATAAATGCAACAGCAAAAATTGTGGAAAAGTTTAACATTTTGATTTTATGAATTCCTTTTTTTTGGAATTATTATAAACAATAATAAAACAAATAATTTAGTAGTGGGTATGCTAACCCTTTTTTAGAAATTAATTCAAACATCCGATCTGGAAATGAGTCATACAAAGATTTTATATAATTCAGCGAGATTTCGGCCCAAGCACACTTAATGCCATGGATAAGTCCTTCTTTATTTGCATACTGCCTTCCTCCTTCGTATACCTTCTGTGTAAGCCACTTCCAGAAATTTTCGATATTGTTAAGGTCAGTCAGGTGAATACGGCGGCCAATTCATCACTTCTACTTGTTGGCTTGCAATATACGACTTTACAATTCGAGCAGTATGGATTAGTGTGTTGTCCTGTTGCAACTTGCAAGATACATGGCAGAGATCCATAAAAGTTTTTCAGCTTATTAAAAGCTGATTCCAAGACTTCCTTTTAGGTTATTCTCAGTTTTGTGATTTGAATATTAAGTTCCAGTGTTCCCTAATAAGTGATCGCATCCCAGATCATTACTCCACTCTCTCGGCTATGATATGTTAAAAAACGTTCCTCTTTGCTAAGATCATAAAAAATAAAAGTTGTAGCCATGCAGTCCATCTTAATTAAACTTCTTTTCACAAGTAAAGATAACCATTCGCAAATCATTTTTAGTTCAGAGACGGGGCATAGTTCGGGAAGAAGGAGAAGTAGGTATAAGTAAAAATTCAGGTTTGATTCTTAATGAATAAAAAACTGTTAATTTTGAGTGATTTTTTATTTTATGTTCCCATCTTCTTGTAACATTAGAGGGCCTCGCAAAATTTACCTTGGCCACATAAAATTAAGGTCTTGTCCCGCCACTGCCTGCAAGCGACTAACGACTAAGCATAACACGAAAATCAGATTTTCCGAAAATATATCCAAACTATGATTCGCTCCCCAAATTAAATATATGCATTCCTAATTCTCCAGCAGGTACATATTAGTTATGCCTATAAGTTCATGTAAGGTACAATCTGTTTAAATGGCTCTTCTTCAATCACTAAATTCCCAACTTAACGTTCGATTAAATTCACGTCATATTAAGCTTTCATATTCTCCTACGAGTATGGAGTATGTACAAAAAACTAGAAAGGTACTCGTACCCCACATTGGGCGCCATATCCCAAAATTTGAATGGGAACAAATTACTACGAAATATTCCATTTATGACGCACACATGTTAAGAAATCACTCGTTTAGGTCTCCAAAAAGAACACCCAACACAAACATTTAAATTCAAAAGCTGAATATTCGCCCCTTTCCAAAGCTTAAATTCCATATGAGGATGGTCCATAGATTTTAGAATATTTCATTGAAAGTATTCAAAAGGAATGCTTTATTTTTGTTGTCGTTGCCGTATTTATGCACAGTCATAAAATGATTCGCTCCATTACAGTTAGGAATCCAAAAATTCAGTTCAATAAAATATGAACTCATTTTCTATCTTTAGCTTTCCACATGGTCTGCTCGATACAAGGGCTGCAAAAGTATCGCCTGGTTTCTCATTCGTGATGTCTGATATGTTTTGTAGCTTCTCAGTGGGTAGGTTCACACACAAAATGTATACCTTAGTCAGTTTTAAATGTCCGCCGGACAAGGATGTACGTTCGAAGGACATCAAGGACATCCTGAAATCTAGCTCTAACCCCACATTGGGCGCCATACCCAATATAGTCATAGGGAAATTAGGTTTTTTGAACGCTCCCTGTTTCCAGTTGACTGCATTTTCTTCGATAAGATTATGCAGATTACGTGAGAGAAATTCTTTTGGAAATTTATGTAAAATCAACCTCAATTGTAGAATCATTTGAAAAAGATAACTTTGAAAAGATTTTAGTTAACCTATATTGACACTTCCTCTCACATCATTCCGTCGTCGCGTCGGTCGGTCGGATAGGTATTGCTCTACATACACACATTTCCATTTGCCATTGGATAGAAAATTCCAAAACGTTTCGGTTCTTTTGATTTCCCAAGCAAACATCGACATGGGATTCAGTCTTCAGGAATGCGAAAGACCTATACGAGATAAGCATCCAGACTGTAGGTATATTTGTTTCTCAAATGGTGAATTCGGTTCGATTTGACAATTAAACATTTGGGTCATATGTACCAACATTTATTAAATGTCATTGGCAAATTGAAACGGTTACTTTTGATAGATTGGACCTTTATATTCATACTTCGTCGGATCTTTATTATTGGTATAGCGTATTCCTATACATAGGTAAATTGCCTCACAGAGTGGAAATTGGTTTGAAAAAGAGGATATTTTCTCATGGTTTTTGGTTAAAAAGGAGAGAAAATTTTTTTATACGAGTATATAATAGAGGTATGCGAAAATTGTCTCTTCCGTCCGGCTACAGCTCCAGCTCATGACAGTTCTGGAGCCAAGATAAATATAAAAGGCTAATCAAAGAAAACGTCTGAAGACATACAAAGGAGTAAAGGAAGTTTTGAGTATAAAGGGTAAATTTACATATAAAATAAACCTACCTTCCTATTTGAATGTTACTTTGTAAATTTCTACGCTAAAGGCTTAGTGAGTTTCCTTGATAGTCCGTTTGTGGTTTGTATAGGAAGTACTACTTATATGCAAAAAAAAAAACACATACAATTTGGTGAGAGCTTTTTGCCCCGATCGACGGCGCTGACTTTGCACAAAATTTCAAAAGGAAGTTTTCGTGAAAACTTCTTAAGCGGCTTTGTGCACTTCTTTGAGATTGGTAAAAAATGTTAAACTCGCGTCAAGACACGTTACGTGAGCGAAAATTCGTAAGACGGAGAGTAAATAATACCCCCCTCTCTTTCTACCGCTCGCTCGGCGAAAATGTATGCCTCCTCCTGCTGTTTCGTTCAAGCGGCGCATGGGGCTTGCACGAGTGTGCGTGTGTGTTTTGTTACAGTGTGCTACGCGCATCAGTGGATGGTGACTGCTGATGGCTAAACCCTCTACTCGTAAAATTGTTGTATATAAAACGAGTGTTTTTTTATTTATTCCGGATAACGAATAAAATGGATGGAAAAGACGTAATGTTTATCCAGAATGAAATTAATAAAGGAACAAATATATACTATCCGAAATTGAAAAGAATAAGATGAAATTAGTCAGCTGTTTGAAAGTGATGTGATGATGATAAAAAAAACAACTATCTCTATGCGAAATAGTAAACATTAAATATTGTTGATTTTTTAATTAATGACAACTCAAATTTATTTATCTATTATATATAAATCTCGTGTCACGTTGATGTGTTGAATGAACTCCGAAACTATTTAACCGACTTTCATGTT